>OV281293.1:10052500-11403793 GCA_923062465.1 Acleris sparsana
CGATTGAGAAGGCGAGCATTACGATGTAGAAGCGATATCGCTTCAAGAGGCGCGAGGTAATACTGCAGGTGCTGTAGTCGGTCTGAAGCTCCCATGTTCCGTTTTCATGGCACTGCTTATGGCTGTAATCTAGGAAATAAAGGTAGACTAAAGCCGGTATTCATCGCCGTATAAGGGACTGTTGCATACTTAAAGTTACAGTTATAATATAACTAACATCTTTCTCAAAAAATTGCCCCTGCCCCTGAAACATTGGTAACAACAACAAACATTGGTGAAACAATGTGACTAATTAGCACATTGAAAACTGCATGAGATGAAGACATTTTCAACTCTGGTCACGATAAAGCTCTGATGAATTCTTTCTGTTTCGGACTTAGGTAAGTTCTGCTCGTCGGTGATAACTTTATAAGAAATAATAAACCGGTGCAACACAAACGATGCAAATTGGTAATTGCGTTTTGATATAAAATCGCCGTTTCATAATTTATAAACCAATCTTGGTAAGTTGTCAATCAATCTAAATAATGATTGGCACAATTTACTGTACTTAGGTGCTGTAGGAGTAGGCAGGTAGATAGATAAATAATATATGTAATGTATTGATTGATAACTTACCAATATTGGTTTATAAATTATGAAAAGGCGATTTTATAACAAACCGCAATGACTAGTTTGTATCTTTTAAGTCATGCCTCCTCATATAGGCATGTATCACATATAACTTTGTATATTAATATTGAATAAGATTGCATTACCCTGTGACTTTGTACTACAGTATTAAAGATTTCCTGCATGGTGTGTTGCGTGTATGTTTTATTAAGGCGTTTTAAGAGGAGCTGGTAAGTAAGGAATGTGTGGAATTTAGGGTACGTTTCTCAGCGGTTATTAGGACCTTATAATTAAAAGAAACTTACGATTGCAAGAAGGTCCCTGGTTAGAGTAGGCGAATTCGGAGCATATTTCCGTGGCGACGGTGCCGCCGTGGGTCGGTTGCCAGCACGTCCAGCCGTCGAACGTGGCTTGGCAATGGCTTACGTCATCAATTGTTTCTTCTAAAAATACGAATACCTACATAGTAACTACAAGACAGTCGCTTCCTGCCGTCTGTCCCTCTGAACACGCTTAGATCTCTCAAACTGCGCAATGGATTTGAATGCAGTTTCATCAATAGTGATTCAAGAGGACGGTTTTTATGTATAATAAATTCTGGATTATGTACGCGTGTTACAGAAAACCTAAATAAACCGAAGCAAAATGTGGGCGGGTCGCTAGTTAATAATTACTATTGTTTAAGTACTTGATGATTCCCTCGCTATTTGGGAAAGACCAAGATCGAAACACGCATAACTATTTAAATTATACGCACTCAGGATCGAGTAACGTGTCATCAATACGTCTTTGTTAAAATTATTTGGTAACAATGACCGACATAATTATCTATGTAAGACTTCGTGCATGGATAAGAGATACAAAATTTAACTTCACAAATCCTATCATCAATGGTCGAGTTGACATAAATAGGCCTAACTGAACATACATGTATACCTTCGACATCCTTTGGGAACATATCAGCCATGTAATGGGAGCAACAGGTAAGGGCTTCGTCAAAGCACCGCTCCCAACGCCCATGGGCCGCAGGGATCAGGGCGTTCCTCACTGCGGTGGCCACTTCCTCTAAACCAGGGTCAAACGGGTAGCAACCGAATGAACCATCGTCTTTAACCTGTTGGAAACAAGGCCGTGGACAATTTCATAAACATAACCTCTACTACCTACCAGTACATACAGGGTGTCCCATAAACCGACGTCAACCCGCTCTATCTCCGAAATTAGTAAAAATCGCTAAACATACATATTGGTCAAATCGATAGCTGTTTAGCTGCTCTATCAGCCGTAGGCGGGTTGACGTCGGTTTATAGGACACCCGGTATAACTCGCAAGTAAGATCAATCTGTGACCCTATGCAAAAAAGAAATTCATCCAAAAGTTAATTCTTTTGACCGCAGTAATATCTCTCTTAACAGTTTTTTCGTAATTTAGTATCACTGTTGGACTGAACATGCAAACTAGTCATGTCAGTGATAAAACTTCCGATTCGGGCAACCAAACCAAACAGTAATATACATTTTATATAGTTATTAGTCGAGGTATTTACTGCATAACTATCTGGAAAACGAAAATATCTTCGCCGATAAAATGATGTTTATTGTTATGACCAGACCAACAACCAACACGCTGTTAACCAAATTTATGTAACAAACATGAAATTATGTTATTATCTAATGAGACTAATGGCCGTTGACAATTCAAACAGAGAATTGCTTTCACGCTTCAGTAAAAAAAATACACATTTTGTACGTACGCAAATGCCAATTATTATTATTATACAGGGGTCGCACTTTTGGTGCCGATGACGTCAAAATGACGAAATTTTAATCATGCGCCATCCGGTCCGGTCGGTCGAACGAGTGAACGAGTGAACGCGGCGCAGCTTATATAAACCTGCGAATTTAAGTAGTCCCGTCACAGCGAACAGGACACATTTTAAAGCGTGCACTCTCAATGAGGCAGTAGGACTTCTGTCGATATGATCGAACGTATAAGGCTCCCGAATTGAGAATGCGCCAAAATGTGTTTTGTATGCTCTGAAGGGACTACTTAAACTCGTCGGTTTATATAACCTGCGCCGCGTTCACTCTTTTGACCGACCAAATGCCGTTTTTAAGAGAATAACACCCCAGGCAGTGTTTATAATCAGGGGTCGCACTTTTGGTGCCGATGAACTCCCTATGCGTCGGTGTGTTCTGCGTGCGCGTCAAGGGCCTCCATTCTAGGCGGTGAAAACCATATCGTCTTTAACCAGCACGGCTAGCACAAGGTGCCCGCGACTTTCTTGTCGCCCGGATCTCTCTTTCTATCTTATCAGTAACGATAGAGACGCACTGAGCGACAAGCGAGAAAATACAACTTGTGCTACCCGTGTAAACTATTTGTTTACTGTCAAGTAAATAAGAGCTATCAAAACGTTAACAATACAATAAATAACAGATCAAAGACGGTATAGCTTTTGGGTGCATTGGTTGGTCAGGGTTGCTACATTTTACACGTTGCCCTAATCCTGTGTAAGATCAATCAGGGTTGCTAGATTTGGCCCGTTGCACTGTTGTGAAATGTCTGCCGTACAGACATTACATTTTAGGTTTCAGAGAATTAACAATCTTGACATTGCGAATGTTATTAGAACTGAGGGCTCCATTACCACTAGGTACAGTCGAGTTCATAAATATTTGTACACTTTAGTACCTTGTCACTTTAATCGTTGAGATGACAATTTATATATGGCAGCACATGCTATTAAATAGACAAGGTACTAAAGTGTACACATATCTATGAACTCGACTGTACCTTCCTTACGCCATAAAAACTTTTGAAGATTTTATTACTTATAGCTATTCATATCTAAACTATGATTTATTAGCTAAAACAACGCCCAGTGACGGTGTCAGATTTTTTGCACTTTTATTACATTTTATTGTTGCTATTCGCAAAAGGTCCCACGCTCTGATCATGTTCAGGAACAAACAATCAGTCTAGGTAACACCGCTTATTTTCAGTGAAAACGACACAAGGCTCTTATAAGGTAACCGATTTTGTATAAACTGCAGTTCCTTTGTTCGTTTTGTTTTTACTTTGTCATGTTTTATTTATTTTTCTTGTTATAAATTAGTTTTTGTTATTAGTTATTACCTATTTAAGGGCCTTGTGTGTTTTACGAATAAAGTATTTATCTATCTACTTATCGAATATTTTCATGAACTAAGTTACCATTTCCAGGCACGGCGCGAAGTGTCCACCATAAAAACATGCCCCGTTTAAGTTGAGCCGGTTACTTCCATTGACGTATAAGAAGTCCGGGGTATAGAGCAGGCAGCCGCGGCCGGCCACCCACCTGAAGATTTGCTCGTGGTACTCGATGTTACGGAAGTTACAGGACCGATTGGACTCCGGAGGAATCGTATCTGGTGGTTCCTTGGGAAAGAATATACATAAGTACAATCTAGGTTCGCGACTTCGTCCTCGTAGATTTCGATTATGGTCATACCCTCGAGAACTTTTTCATTTTCCGGGATTAAAAATAGCCTATGTGTTTATCCGGGGTATCAGCTATCTCTATTTTAAAGTTCATCCAAATCGTCCAGCCGTTGCAGCGTGAAGGAGTAAGAAACTAACACACAAACTTTCGCATTTACAAAACAAAACAAATACAAAAATGGGGTATTTTATGTGTAGGTAAAGCTTATCCGTTGATCTGTCTTTTTCTAGGGCTCGAATTGGTGCACCAATGTCAATGAGGTTTTTTACTTGAAAGGTTGTTTGCGGTCATTCTTAGGCATGGTTCGTTCGGTTGGCCGTGGGAGTTCATGGGTATTTCGTCAAGGGTTATTAAAAAAAACAATTCAGGCGGCGGGGCGGTGCGGTCCTAGCCTACATACTCTAGTGCCTCTTCCAGCACAGCTGCTTTTATTCATCATTATGCATGTAGGTGATGAGTAACGGGAAAACTTTTTAATGATTAACGGCCCGGCATCTTGGACAGCAAAATTTTGTTATAGCTATCATATTCTTAATAGAGAAATCTCATCACTGCCCGTTAAACAATTAGGATTGAAGACACTCCATAGACGCACTGTTCTGCAACAACCAAATAATGAGAATTGTTGGTCGGAATTAAAAATCAATTATTTTATTAGAAATACTTAGTAAATTTATTCATTAATTTTACGACTCGACATTTACTTACTACCGAAAGTATGAAATTCCGGCCGAAATATTGTGTTATGGTGATTATTTTTGCCGTTTCTGAAAACGCATTGAGGCATTGTGACACGTGTCACTGTTGGCGTAGTTGACAACGAACTAAATACAATTAAGCTCTCAATTTAAAGTGAGTAGACAATCGCTGGGCCGTGTTTTGTTCTCTGACCCGTTATCCAGTTGTATTGTTGATCGAAGCCTGAATCAGTCTAAATTTACAGATATATCTGGGTAGGTATTTAGACGTTTTATTATTTTTATTTTAAAAACCAACTAGTTAATGTTGATGGTGACGTAAACAAAACCATACTGTCCTAAATCATTTTTCAACAATATAGAAATATTATATATTATAGAAGCAGTCTACGCTACACGTGTGGATATTTCATCCCCTTCCTTTCCTTCACACCTCGCCGCATCATTATAGGCTCAGTTGGCCAGTTCCGTATTTCGACAGATATAGTGGCGGCGTCATACAGACCTCGTATGGTACTTCGAAGGGTTGGCACTTCGACATACCAATGAATTTGGCACCACTGCAAGGACTTTACCAGGACCACCACCACCAGCCTAGGACCAGAACCAGGTTTCGATGGAGTCGAAAGCTTTCTCATAGTCCACAAAGGCAAGACACAGGACATTATACTCTTCGGACTTCTGTATATTCTGCCTCACTGTGCATAACCCAGCCGGTTCTGGGGTTTGTGCTTCGTCGAGTATACGCCCAAGACAGCTTAAAAACATGGCTCAGGAGTGAAATTTGGGCGGTATATAGTTCTTAATAAGGTTTTATCACCTTTTTTGAAAAAACAACACGACCTAGCTCCGATGCCGTGCCTTTGGAAGTAGGTAAAGTACTTAAGTTAAGTAGGTAACTAAAAACCAATAAAAGCCTATCGAGGTAAAAAAGAGTGATAAAAAAACCAGTGTTACAAAGAGCTACAAAACATCTTCAATGTTAATGTTATCAGCCAGACCAAACCTACAATGAGTAATTTACAAGATATCAGACCAATATCCTTTCTAGATAAAGAAATGCCTTATTATATTATTTAGGTACCAACCTCGCAATCAAAGAAATTATCGTTGTTTCTAGTAGCCACACGCACATTTCTCTGCAGATTCCATACGGCCAAAGTTTCTTTTACAGGATTTAAAGCATCATTGAAATAGCCATCGACCTAAAACATAGGATTATAAAGCGCGACAAAGTATATTACTTTATATGGATAATTTCAGCTTCAGATGTAAAAAGGCTGTTCAGAACAAGCTAGGTTAAACCGCAACCGACATCGCAGGCGAGCGTTGCAGCGCGTTCACATATTATTATTAAAAACACCTCCGCCACGGTTTGGAAATGCTTTTTAATATGGCAACGCGCCGCCTCCGTTCAGGGCACGGAATACAAAAAAAAGTGGAAGTGGCATGAGCTTCGCTTATTACCAGACCTGTTGTCGCCAATACTCAAACTATCATAAAAAGAACACGCCACCATAGGGCCTGACTCGTGGTCACACCAGTTTGTCACCCCAGTACTATTCGCTTTAGTCGGTTATTCGTCAGAAATCATTTTTATTCCGCAAAAGTAGGTAGGTTAGGTTCGTTAGGTATCTTAAGATGCCCGAAGGGCAAATCGCTCAGAAATAGGAGCCCTGCCATAGGCAGGGCTCCGTCGAAAGGCACTGGGGTGACAAACTGGTGTGACCACGAGTCTGCACCCGGAAATTCTTTTTGGTGGGGCTATCGTTTTTACTTTCCAAAATAGCACTTTGCTTCTCGATTTATTTCCTATATTAGAAATATTATTCACACAACTTTCACGCACAAGCGATCGCGGCAAAACTAAGGTAGGTTGCGCGGAACTCCGCATAACTATGCCACACGTTACACGCCGACTTAACACTTCTACTGTTTTTTCTATTCTGTGGTTCTGGGTGATTGGCTTTTAGGTCATCGCACATTACAACGTCCCGGCACTAGGTCAGCACAACCTCAGCCCATAGTGAAACATTGAATAGGAAGCTTTGATTTGCGTTAGTACGATACATTTTTCAGTGGACTGATCTTGTGCCGGGGCGTTGGTTGTTGTAGTGTAGTGTGCGACCTTTAGGTTTGTGTATTTAGTTTTGTTGTCAAAATGTTTCATTTTCTCAGCAAATGGATACTTAATTATTAAATACCTTTCTATTAATTTTAATAAACATCAACAACAGATAAATTAAATATTTGTATAAATCATCTTGTATGTATTCATAAATGTAATCTATCTAGGTCTAGCTACATTTATTGATGAAAAGATCGTCTAGTGCAGAGTTTCTCAAAGTGGGGTTCGCCATTGATCGTAGAGGGTTCGCTACAAGATTTACTGAATCAGAGTTAAGATAGTATTATTGGGATTGACAAAAACTGCTTCAGAAATTGACTCAATTTGCTACAGAAACAAGCCCACACGTCATATTAGCAATCATTAACACATCGTTTATTTGCAACTGTAGTGACTTTTATCTTTTATACAGTCACGGACTTTAATTGTTATGCCACTATGGAACCCTGTGACAGCGTCAAGTGACGAGATAGAAATTACATGGGAATAGGTTTTATACGACAAGGTTCTAAAGTGGTATATCAATTAAAGTCCGTGACCGTACAAACGAGCACATACTTAAACTAAAATCACTTATTCTTGAATACAGACTTGTTTTAGAGGTTATGTTTTGTCTGTTGTCTGGGTTTTTTTTTTGTCTACATGTTTGAGAAACCCTGGTCGAGTGCAACGTAAGTACATTATAACATGCTTAAGGCTGCTTTTTCAATCTTCAGATAACGCAATCATTGTCAGATACATTTATCTTGTCTTTTTCTTTTAAGTAAGTATATGACAAAGACAGGGCATTGGGAAAATTGGCCATTACTCCAATAAAAGCCTGTTTTACAAAGTTAATATTTGTTATTGTACCTACAACTAATTGAATGTATTGAACACAATCATAATGATCAAATAAAATGAAATATATGTATATATATTTACTACCCAACAAAAGATAGCCAAAAAAAACTACTTTAAACCTTAGGTTAACAACCTTGGAATATCGTCTATATAGAAGAAAATCAATACATAATTATAACTTACTAACAATTTAATTAATATTTCCTCTTGGTACGAGTATATAGACGATAAGTACTTTCAAATAAATATAGAACTAAAAATATTGTTTGGTCGCCTTCTAAGTACTTTTGTAATGCCATAATTGTTAGCAAGGAATGGTAGGTATCTAAAAATTGTACACAAATATGTAATTTTGTTACTTATCAGGTTCCCCATACCTCTCTCTATGTATTCCACTTTGTTCTAAATCATATTTTTTTATATCGTTAACATTATGATAGCTCTCCTCATGAAAGATAGCAGAAAGGCGGGTTTAGAACAAAGTGGAAGAGAGCACCTTTTTAATAAAAATCGTCCTGATTTAAAATCATTAAATATAAGAAGTGAAAACCATACCTCTGTTCCAAATAAAAGTATAAAGCACAAAAACCACATCTTGTAAAATCCGCACATTTTTCACTGAACCCTATTCTAATCAAGTCGTTGTTCATAGTGGATGGTCACACTAGGTCGATAAGTTATTTCCAAAACTCTAATACCATATGTCTCTCGCAGTAGTGCGCACTTGTTTGCTATCGTGATGCATTTGAGATGTGTCTCGGACATTCCTGCACGGATCTGAATCAAAACAGCTTTTGTTGGCGGGCCACTACATCATCAATGTATTTCCCTACGTTCCAATGCGTATTGTGCTATCCGCGGTGTTTACTAATTATCTTCGCCACAATCAAAATGTTATCAATAGATTAATTCGGTTAGTTATATAGTTATCAACTCAACATAGCTGTGATAAGGGCAACGAAATCGAATCACGCTGAACTAGCTGAGATTTGGTTTTGTTATCGAAAATCGTGTAATGAGGTTCGAGATTTCAACGCTTGGAAGGTTAAGCTTAGTTAGCACGAGAAAACTCACAATGCATTAGCTCGTATATCACTCGTATATCACTTTTATAACTAATACCGTCATTTCAAAAACTAAACCCTGTTCCGTACAGTAGAGACTTCTTTATGATTAATAAAATATAAATTAATGTAAATTATTTATTGGTAAATATATTATAATATACACTCACAATATAAATCATTGTTTATTATTATAGTTTGTAAAATGATATTGTTTGCCAAATGATGATTTGGTAAAACATTAGTGATCCCATTAAAATAAATTTATTAGTTTTTTTTGATTTGCAAAAGTGATTTTCTGCAATGTCCATTTCTGTGTCATTCATACATAACTTCATATCGCTGCATATAAATAAATTACGGAATAATAAATTTACCAATAATATTATTTTTTATTATTTATTTCGTTAATAATAAAGAAGTTAGTACGGTCAGGGTGTTCATTAATGTTTTACCAAATGATTATTTGGAAAACTATCATTAAGTATAAAAACTTTCATTTCACAAACAGATAATTTCCACTGTATTTTTTTTCATTTCTTTGTGGTCAATAGTCTAACCTAACCTAAATTATAAACTCAATAAGCCCGTGTAACCTATGTTATATGCAATGGTTTAAGCACAGACACGTTTTTGCGAAATTAAACTTTGCAAAATGATATAGTTTGTCAATTACGTACTTTTGGTCAAAAGTACGGACCCCGTATTAATGTAATTAATTATCAATAAATGGGTTGTTTGTATAAAAATAATAACATTTTTAGGAAGTGTCCACTGTAGGTACGGAACTTGGTTTAGTTTTTGAAATGACGGACGTTTTTCCGAGCCTTGCTAATAATTACACATTCGCGGCTTTTGCGGTAGAAACTCTTGGACCGTGGGGCACGGAGGCACGAAAGCTTTTTAACGATTTAAAAACCAACTAATTCGCGCCTCAGGTGACCATAGAGCTGGCTCTTTCCTCCGTCAACGGATCGCAAATATCGCAATACGAGTAGCTATCCAACGAAATGATGGAGCCAGTATTATGGGCACCATTCCCGGTGGCAGTGGCCTAGGGGATATTTGTACTTACTTAGAATAAGTTAATTTATTTTAGTATTTAGTTTTAGTTATGATTCTTTTATTTTTCTGTTTTGTTTGTGTCTTAATAAATTAAACTTTCATAAGAAGTGCACGTATGGATAGAGTAACGTGGCCGCAAGTAGTCCAGTCAGTGCCTCTATTTCACTTTGTTTACGTTGTGTGTGTGTTTGTGTAACACGGGTATCTTGCTTATATATGTATAGTTATGTTTATTGATATAAAATTGTCTGTAAAGCAATGAGTGGATACTCCGTGAAGTTCAAAAATGATAGAATAGGTAATTTAGGTAAAAATGCCACCCTTTTGTAGATATTTAGATTTTTTGTAAATACGACATATTTCTAATATTTAAAGGTAAATTTTATTCGATTCGAAACTCATTACTTATCATAAAAAGCTGAAAATACACTAAACCTCTCGCTTTATTGTTTTTATTAAACTCTAAAAGTGTAACAAATAAAGTCAACAACAAAAAAAAACAAGAGAAAACGCATTGAACACATCCGATCACTATACGAGGAAAGTAACGAATGCAAAAATTCGAATAACAAAATGGCGATGCGTTGGCGTCACGTCAGTGTTATTTTTATTATATCGGTTATTATAATAATACCATGAACCGAAACAATGAAAAGCACTGATTCTTAAAAGCTGGCCACATTATTTTCACGTTCGACATTTGTAGCTGTCATTTTAGTCTACGGAATAAAAAAATTAGACTTGCCTCAACGTAAAATCTTTTTAAAACAGATTCCGACACACGTCGTAGATACCTACACTAATAGCCATCGCCAAGTGAACCACCATTACAATTCAATCCAACTTATCTAGTCCTACTGATCTTCTGCGTCAATCGTTTCTATTTTAAACTTTATACGAAGACCCCGGAAACCCGATAATGATCATTAAATAAATTCCCGTCATTGTCATTATTGTGTGACGTAAAGCCAACTTCAATCCTGTTGATCAAAAAAAAAGATTGAAATCTTAAAATAATCTTTTCACTGTCGCCGAAACATTTTGCTTTGCATTAGCATTAGTAATAAGCGAAAAGAGTAAGTAGGACTTCCTGAATCCTGATTCAGAATATGAATTTCACGCAATTTCACAAAAAAAAATGAGTTGTGCTCTTTTTCGTTGCGACGGCAGAATTTGGTTTTTTGGTTGTTTGAACAGTAGTTAATTGTAAAAGTAACTAATTGTTAAAATTCGAAAAGCAATCGATGACATAATTTCCTTGAGATTTAACCATTAGTTAGGGTTTTTAACAATAGGTAGTTAACTAGTTGGTAGATTATTGACGTGTAAAATTGCATACTTAATTAATAAATATCTTTTATCTAGTTTAATTAGGTACTGATCAAACATTAGGCCCGTAATGGAACGATGACCGTTTGTTTTGTAAAATAATCTGAGAGTCGCCCCTAGGCTAGCCGTACGGAACACATCAATTAGAGAGAGCTCGTGACGATCACAGGCCTTCCGTATTTCATAAAATAAAAGCGATTACGTGAGTTTGGATCACGGTGGCTTTGAATGGTAACAGGTAGCAAAGGTGTATAAAATAGCAGCTTGATTTTTTTTAAAGTATAAAGTTCACTTTCACATATTATTTTACTTGGAATGTTAGAAATCTCGTCGTCTATTGTTAGACACTTAGTACAGTTGCAACCCGCGCGGCCGCGGTCAGAAACCATTAAATTATACTAAATTAAACACAAAACCTGAATTTTATATATGTTGTGTTTTATGTATGTTTGAACTATCAAAAGATGTTTTCTCGGTTATCAGACAGTTTCGATAGTTCTTACACATTGAAAGACACATTAAAAGTCTACCTACCTACTGGTGCAAGCGCGAGATAAGTATATAAGTACATGCAAGCGGGTGCAAGTAAAAAGTACGTTCGGTCTATTGTGTTGTGATCTTTCACTGCGCATGCATCATTTCCTCGGTTTTAGGTATGGTTCATGGATTTATCGAAAATTTTCATTATGATAGTTCCTCAAGCAACATAGGGTGGTACCTACTCGATAAACTGTACATATTGCAAGGGATGAAATTGTAGTTTAATTTTTCGGTAAAAGTCTTTTTTTAAATGTAATTATGTTTTTTATGAAAACACAATTATATTTTTCAGTAATTTTACACAAAAAAAGCAGTCGTTCAGTTATTTTTTTTATTGATCTAATATTGTTATCAATTATTATAACCCTAACTTATGTCAATACTATGCATTTTGTTTTATCTTTTTTGGCCAATTAGATCAATAGTTACACCGTCACAACTCACAAGTAAGAGTAACCGAACTGAACTTTATTAAAAAAAATACGAATGTATAAAAAAACCAGGGGCTAAAAAGAAACGTTTTCCCTATAAATTAACCTAAAATTTCATCCCTTTAAATATGTAAAGTTTATACAACCCTGTATAATTCTACTTTTATACTACTTATGATGTAAGGTATAAATTATAATTCATTATAATTTAAGGGTGTCTGACAGGGGGTTGCAGCTGTACTAAGTGTCTGACATTAGACGACGTGATTCCTATTATTCCAAATAAAATATGTGAAACTGAAGGTGCAAGGTGCTATTATATATACACCTTTGCTACCTGTTACCTTTCAAAGCCACCGTGATCCAAACTTCATAGTCGGAGATCGTTATTACCTGTATTAGGGACATACACACAGAAACTTCCAGGTGTTATGAAATAAGGAATGCCTAATCATCGCGGGCTCTTGGACTAATTGTATTAATATAAGTTACAAGACAAATAAAAGTACTTACGAAATACAAGAAGAATCTTCTTTGCACCCACCCCTACGCTATAGTAGGTACTTACGTATATTTAATTTATTTTATTGCATAAAAAAGCTTACTGCTCTAAAAATACACTTCAAAGGTAAAGATAACTACAAGCAAATCACAAGTTTCTGTATGTACTTACCTACATATCTGTAACGGTAAAGTCATACAAAACTATTTCGTAATCTATTGATAGACGTGATGTACAGCCCTTAATGGCTCTAATTTTGGTGCCGGCTCCACTAAAACCCAGGCTGTATGGATTTCCTCGAAATCAAAATAGTAGATTGTTCAACAAGGGACTAAAACAAACCATAATGACACGAGATGTTTAGCCACGGGGGCGACCGAGCGAGCGATGGCCATAGTTCGAGTTTCATTATGGTTGTTTAGTCTCGCGTTAAACACTCTTCTCTTCTCTTTGCGAGGAAAAAAACGACGTTCTATACAAAATTGCAATATTTAACAACTATGTAACAAAGCTTCAACTTCAACTTTTTGTTTATGGAAACCGGGTCACATTTAGGTTAGCGACCATTACTGCCAATGACTCCTGAGAACAGCACAGTGTATGGCGTGGTTGACCAGTTATACAGTGTGGATTGTAACAAAGCTTCTGATAAATTTGTTTCGCGGTTGTTCGTTTTTTGTAAAGTGACACTTTAAATGCTTGCATATTTAGCCAACAGATATTTACAAACTTGAAAACTATTTGGACCATGCCTAATAAAATAAAATTATCGTTTTAAATTATTAATTAATTATATTCGTAATCATTAATCGTGTTTCACGAAATTAAATCGTTTTGTTTTATAATTAAAAAAAACCACAATCACTGAAAATGGCAATAATCCTAATTTCACAAATACCGTGATTCCCTAGATATTAAATACATCGCTTTAATGCGCCTGTACAAGGATATTATAAGTCATTGAGCCTGAGAAGTGAAAAACATGATATTCTACTTACAATTTTAAAAGTTTCGAAATTGCATTGAAGTCTGTACCTACACGTCGAAACAATTCCACATCATGTAAATTGTACAATGTGATGTCATGGGTATCCTATACCAGTGTGTGGTGTATACAGAGTACAGTCGAATACAAAGATATGTATACAATATTGCATTTTATCCCATTGAAATAAGGTTGGAAATGTGTAGGTACACACAACTTTGTAAGTACTCGACGTTCCATGAAGTATCTTATCAATTATCATGAAGAACAACTACACAGAGGCTTTATTATGAAATGTCAAAACTTGACGTTCTAGGCAGTTAAAGAGACATATTAAAGATCATTAAGCTAAGCTTTCCACTACTTTTCTCACAGAGATGTGTGATTCCTACACCTCTGTCTCTTTAACTGACTGGGACTTTACCCATGCTAAAAGTTCATAATGAGTTCATATAATAATCATAATACGGCAACAGAACGCGCGGCAGGACACGAACTTGGCCGGAATTTTTAAAGATATTAGTCACATTTGAACTTTATTCGGTTCAATATCCTCTTATAGTAGGTAATTAAGACAACAAAGTAGTGAAGTAAGTTTTTATTAAATTATCGCTGAAGCGGAGGAAGTACATAAATATGTGTTATCGTTCCACGACCTCGGCACGTGTGAGGAAATGTAACATTTAACCTATATTCAGTAAGAATCTTATGAAAGGTCAATCACAGCCCCTTATATATAGGTACCTAGGTTTCCGCATGACTGATTCTTATCTTAATGCTATTTTTCCGCAAGTCATTATTCTTAGGATTAACCCATTCAACGCTTTCATATTTCAAGAAGTGATCAGTTACACGCCAAGTACCTACATTTCCGTTACCACTGCGATCCAGAGGTGTGAAAAAAAAAAGTTACCTATGGATAAAATGTGCTAATCTTATGCTTTCGTTTTCGAATGAAATACGAGTAAACGAATCGTTTATCGTGCAATAAGTAGTTTCACTTTGGTGTAGTTCTTGGATCTTACTGAGCGTTTGAAACAAATGGTAAATGGCGTACGGAGTCTAACACAGTAACTACAGACCTACATAAAGTCAGTGGGAAATATTCTCAATAAAATGGATGTGAAATTTTATGGGTCAGTTACAACTCAGATTCCAATTGATATACTTATCACCAGGGGTCGTACTTTTCATGCCGATGACGTCAAAATGACGACATTTTATACTCAGGGTGCTCTGCTTTCATTTGGAAGGTGATTAGGTATATATTAAAAGGTACAAATAAAAAAAAGTAAAATAAGAAGCGGTAAAATGATTATAGTTAAATACAGTTTAATCGAAATCAAAACACGGATCACGGCAGCATAATATTTATTTTTCATTAATCATTACTAAAAAAGGCAAATTGAGACAATTTTCTTTTATGAATGTTAATGCCATAACTATTTTATTACATTAATATTTATTACAACATAAAAACGGCGTTAATAGATTACTGAACTCATTTGTACATGATTATGTTTAATGATTTATAATTACAATAAAACCATTTGGAATCAACTCTATGTAGCGTGACGTTTTTGCGTCAACGGTTGGAAAAGTCCGGCCCTGCTTTTCACAATCGCAAAACATGCTTTCTTATAGTAGGTAATAAAGATGTTGGGTTGTGGTATATGTGGTCACTTCAGCTGCTCCTATCTATTTGATGCTGACTGTACCCGGGAATGTGCGTCTAGACGGCTCAGAACCACAATACTTATCCCTAGATATAGTCTATTCGTAATTTTCCAGTGCCTAGCAGTGAAACGAAGACTGGATTATTTATTCTAATGATGAACTATAATAATCATTACGAACCGCGCAGGTTGTACTGAGCTAAACTTAACTTCCACAACGTACGGTTCTGTGGCATCTGTAACCACCCACCATTCTATTTTTAAGAATTCTATTTCTTATCTTCACCACTAGAGCATCACTAGTCGAATTCTTTGTGTGGCAATGACGTCACCAACGGGTAGCTTAAAGGTCTCGTTGGCGTATAGGAGTTCACGCGATCATAGACAAGTACCAACATACTAACTGTTAGGCTGTATGACTTATATTCAGACAGTTTTATACCAAGGCCGCGTTTCACGGAACCTTTGAATAAGACTTAACTACTCCGAGATAGTATACAAATTCGGCGTTTAGGTAATCTAGGCAGTGTATGCCTTGTAGGTATGTTTCGGTATGTTAGGTACGTAAAAAAAACAAAAATAATTAAGTTCCTACCTACGTGTGTCATTTATACGGCTTAAACAATTGTCAAATCTGAATTTGAACCAAGTCATGAAAGCTGGCCCCTTTGAACTTACCTACGACTTTGCCACTAAGTCGATGTGTCCCCGCTTCGCGAGGCTCCTTTTCCTAGGCAGTTTCACTAGCTAACCTAAACTACTTTTTTTTGTCTGTTTTCTAACCACCAACTCAAGTGAGGATCGAATTTTACAGGTCGCCGCGAAATGACATTTTAGAAAATAATAATTGACCAATTTTTTTTAATTCCAATTCATGTCTTACTGCTGCCACACTAATTAACCAACCGCTGAAAACTAAAATTACAGCCTGTATAGTATTTCAACCGATCACAATAATAGTCGTAAAAAATAGAAACCATTTAGAAATAAAACAATCTCATTCGATAAGTCTTAACATCAACACAATGGATTGCGTACCTACTCCGACTACCTACTCGTCTAAGGCATCCCTACTCATCATCACCACCGCGATTATGAATAGGTAGGTATAATGATGAAATCATTATCATTAATACGTAGATACGGCTTGCAGCATCACAACGTCTTCACTAAGTATTTCATTCTTATAAGGAAAACATAATCGAAGTTGTCACATGCGCGTGATCATATTATGATAATATGTTATTCAAGTTAACGATGTGTTATTATAGGTTATAATATAATGTGTTATTAAGCGAAAGTCACTCGCGATCTGTTATTACTACGGAGCAAAACACGGGTTGGTGTGTTGATTTATTGACCACGTATAGAGAAATAAATACGCAGTTATTGAATAATTATTAATTGGCTTTCTTAGAACGTTCTTATCATTGGTAAATACTGAGAATAAATACTACATTAATCCGAATTATGTCTGTTTTATGTAGACATCTATTTTCGTACCGACAAAAATAATTGTAGAGTTGATACAAAAACTTAATAAGTACTATAGGTTACCTACTATACTTTAGAAAAACTGTTATTTTAGGAATGTCTAACGTGGGTTTGTTACTTAGTTCATTTTCACAGATATGTGTTTTTGAAGGTGATTTTGTAATAATCCCAATAACTCGCGCTGAACTTGCAAAACTGTATCATAACAATTTACTTAATCATTTGAAACAGTTTTGCGGCTGTTTTTATTGTATTTAGAAGCGATTCACAAAAGTAGACCTAGGTACCTAAATACCTACACATAAGAACGTTGAACTTTCACCGAAAACAGAACTACCTACAGTAGGTATAACGAAGATAAACGTGTCAAGAAATAAGCGCATTAACTTTACTGCATTTTAATGTTCAGTAAGATAACAGTTACTAGTTTTGGCTGGTATTACCTTTAACCTTGTTATCACTTATCAGTCTGTCAGGCGCATGCAATACTTCAGTATAAATGACTAAGGATAGATATAAAATAATGGTTGACGCAAAGCGCTTTACAACATTAACTTAGAAAGTATTCTATGGTTACACATTGCTATACTCAGATGATTAAAGAATAGAGAATTTTATCAAGCATTTGTGTTCAAAATTATATTCCGTGTTAAATAAGTATGTTTGTCGCGAATAAACAATTTCCTTTCTATTCTTTATTAAGTATGCGGCTCGAATACTATTTATTAGTCAGAGTCTAGGCTTCCTAGGTAGGTCAGACGCTTAGGAGACCATTGTTGAGAAGAAGCGCTGCAAGAAACAACAGCTACCTAGTCATTTGATGATTTACCAAGTTCTTCAGAATTTAACCATTTATTTTAGTCAATAAAGTGTACATGTAAATGGATCATTATATACTTATTTGGTAAGAAATAACTTCGAATAGGTACTTTTATAAAGAATGTTCTGAAAAAAATATGTTTTAAGGTTTGTCTCAAAAGCATACCTACTAGGTATTTAAAAAAGGTTCATTACATTACTTACAGTGCGACACAAAAGAGTAGGAATAAAAAATAACTAAAAAAAAACATACTAAAGCATTTTACATCCAAAATGTGACAGTTAAGTAGAAAGTGGCGCCCTCATTTAATTTCTGCTCCTTTGCGTCGCACTGTACTTAAAGCTTTAAGTCAAGGGAGGCAAAGGTGTCCCGATAGGTAGCGTTATTATGTAATATCATTTAAACCGTAATAACTCGTAAACTAATTAACATATTGGAAAATTAAAACTATATTCTGTACCGGTAAAAAAGGTTTTTGTATAATAAAGATATTATTAACATGAAGGTCTTGGACACCTTATGTAAAGTATTTATAACTAAGTACCAAAAGCACCAAATTTGTATTTATTTATTTAGTAAAGGAAAACAAACAGCACTAAATAATACATGTATAGATAATACATCATAGAATATACATAGGCCAAAGAAGAAGCAGCATGCGCCTGGTCCGAGGTCGTCGTATCAGCTACGAATGGCACCACAAACAAATTTCGACAGGTTGCTATTCCTCGTGGCTTTTGTTACAGCACATTTTGCGATTCACGATCACACAAAATAAACAAGTTGCGATACGTCACGACTTTTTAGGGGTCGGGGTTAATAAAATAACCCACATTACGTGAAAAATGGGTAAATTAGTCATGAACACGTGCCATGTATCGTGAAGTGATCTTTATCAAAATGACCCTTGACACTGATAATAGCTAAGAACGTGAAAAACAACGAAGGCCGAAAAAAAACTATATCAGAAGGTAAACAATATATAATATACTTATAGCGATAACAGTTCCTATATTGCAGAAAATGTGGTAAAAACACCATATTATCTCGACTTTAATCATTTGGGTCAAAGGGCAACAATGACTAGCATCTTTGCCTTTATAGGGCTTCTGAAGCAACAAAGACGACCCATAAGTAACTAGCCAGCGACCCCTCACTGCTTGGCATTTATTGGACATCATCATTATCATGTTAGGCGAAATTAGGGTTGCCAGATGGATGGCCGGCAAATTTCGGATTTTTGCTTTCGGTACCGTGGACAGCAATTATACTTTACTGTCCTGAAATTCTCGATCACAAATTTTTCAAACTTTACGCTATTGAAGCACGGAAACCAAGTCCAAATTTGAATCAGGCTGTGTATGCGCGTAATTTATAATAATAAAAATACGTTAAGTAAAATTTCATATTTCATTTAGGTAGGTACCTACTCAAAAAGGTGCCCAAATTTTGCATTAAGTTTATTTGAAAACCATTTTATACGAAAGTAATGAATAGTTCTAAAAAGGTGCTCAATGTTCTTGGTAACTTTAGGTGAAGTTACCTGTTGTTGATTTTACCTAAGTTTAATTCATAAACCTAAAAAGCTTTCAATTTTGGTATAAGTTCTGGGGTGTCCCAGAAGTAAATTGTCCGTGGGAGAATAATTCTATAGTTTGAACTCAGGGACAATCGCCGGTTGGTGTCCCGTCACTTTACTAAATTAAACTTGTCTAAAGGGCCTCTGCGTGTTGGCTTCGGCTCCATGTACGCCTTCCAAAGGTCCGGGACTCCCATAGTCCCGTGATTGGTAAAGAAAAGACATGCAAATAATAATAAATATCAGAGGACAATGCCACACAAACCTTTAATTAATTAATGAACTACAGAATAACTCAAGAGCGCTACACTAACAAGTAGTTAAGAGCTTGATTGCTACAGACCCGTATTGAAAGTTTAACTTGCGAATACGATTTTTAACAAATCACGATTTCAGTATGTTGCGTCATTCATACAATTTGAAATGTCATTATTGCGTGTATCTTAATGAAGTTTATCAAAGTTTATCTTAATAATATATAACTAATAACAGTAATAAAATAACCCATAGGTAACTGTTATCATTTGATATGCGTGACGTATCGCTTATTAGCAGCCAGCTACTGGCAAGTAGGTATAACTCCGTATTATAGTAGCTCCACATTTTAGTGCCGTGTCACTTAAATGTCATGTTTGATTTGAACTGCTACAATAATCATTCAAAGGTATTAAAACGACAAGGTACTAAGGTGTGCAGCTACTTATTTATATTATAAGCCAGACTGTACAGCTTCACCGGATGCTTGAAATATTCTCCTTATCTAATTTTCTTACGTTGCCAAAGAGTTTGTCCGAGTATAACAATACATGGACTTGTGTGGGTCAGGTCGTAGATTTTGTCACAAATACGCAACGGTGACGCAAAATTTTCTACATGTCGGTCGTTAAGGTATATGTAGTAGGTATAAATGATGTGCGATTATTAATCGACTTCAAAAAAAGTAGCAGGTTCTCAGTTTGTCGTTTTTTTCTTTTTGTACGTACCTATGTTAGGTACCTACTCTAAAACGGCCGGCGATACTGATTAGAACATATTTTTTTTGTGTATCGTATTATTTATCATCAGTCCAAGATCTGATGATGCGATAGATAAATCGAGAGAACAAATTAGTCAAACGTTTTAGGCACATCATACTTACGGCGATATTGGTTTTACCTAC
The DNA here is from genome assembly GCA_923062465.1 of Acleris sparsana. Taxonomy (NCBI): domain Eukaryota; kingdom Metazoa; phylum Arthropoda; class Insecta; order Lepidoptera; family Tortricidae; genus Acleris; species Acleris sparsana. The sequence goes on from OV281293.1 coordinate 10,072,910, forward strand.
AAGATTAACATTTTGCATCTAAAAGCACCCCTTGCTGAAGAGGAACTGATGATGCAATTCAGAGATCACCAACGGAACTCCGTAGTCGTAAGTGATTCACAGCAGCAATGCGATTTCTTTATCAAATCAAATAGGATCGTAAGAAGTGTCAAACAAATTATTTTGTAATATTATCGTCGCACAGTTCTATCGCTTTTTCCGATATACTAATAGTAATAGATCTGTAAACTTCTACTCAACGCGATTTGGGCACAAATTACTCAGCTTAAAGTGCTATAATGGTCGTTAGTTAGCCGACTTAAAAGCCAAATGATGCTATAGAAGTCGAGAAAAAGCAACATACAGCACCATTAATGCTATAATAGCAATAATTTCACCATAAGTCGACTAATATGTCTGTTAAAAGCAACGAAATTGTTTTTACTCGACTGAATAGTGTGATAGCTGTACTTTGTTGCATTCACTCAGCTGGTTAGTCGAATGATAGCACCGAGGCGAGTTTTATAGCACTAAGTGTTTGAAGTATTTGCAGCGTTAATAAATGTGTGTTATTTGTGTCAGAAAACAAACAAGTACAAAATATTTATTTTTTGTACTTAACAACTATATTATAATAGTAGCCATGTTCTTTCAAATAATATGTTTTTGGTGTTATTCGTGCAACATTCGAAATTTAAATGCGAAATTTTATATTTCGATTAACTTCTTTATACTTCTAGTTAATATTTTAATGGGCTTTCGTATTTTTGAAGTATTAAGAAATTATTTATGAAACAAAAATGTAAAAAAATAATTGTTCCGCCATTATACTCAAATACTTAAATGTTTATTGCATTCCACAATGTGTTGGCAGTTAACAGGCTAACTTGAGTTATTACAGTACCTTAAATAACTTAAATTATAGACATACGTTTGACATCTTACATAGTCTGCATAGTAATGCAAACGCCAATATTGACAATATTGGGGTTTCTTATTGCATATGATAAATTATCTCCCTTTTTAACAAAATACTGACTACAAACACACAGTTTAATATAAGTCTACTGATTACAATCCATTTTCTTTATGTCAGCCTCTAACGAGGTGAAGTCATGAAAAACGGTTTGGTGCTGTAAAAGATGCCAAAGATCATTTATGCTACTTTTTGCAGCATGATGGCTTTAAAAGCTGTAGGTGCTATAACAATCACTTTTAGAACTTTCTCTCGGCCGGTACTGTAATAGTGAATCGATATCTTTTATATAACACTTAGTTATTTAGGAGTAACTGAGATGTTATTTGGTCATATAAGCACCTTATTTACCATTATAATGCTTCCACGAGAACAATGTCGAATGACGGTGTTATAAAGACTCCCTCAGCGCTAATTAGACAGTTAAAAGCTTTTATACAACTAATTTAGAAATTACAGTGGTATAAAAGGGAAATTTGACACCTTTATACAATAACTGAGTAAACGCGCTGTAAACATGTCGATTAAAGGTTTAGTCGACATAGTTTATAAACCAAAATGCAAATTTCTAAAGAGTTGAGTATAGTTCGTTTATACGACGATTTGGCATCTTTAACTCCTTTTTTTAAGACTGTTTCTCGATCATTCGCTGTAAAAAGCTTTGCTCATACGACTGTTTTGCTGCTTGGTATAGTTCCTTGCTGGAATGGGTTGTTTCATCAGAGTTAATCACTTTTCATTTCATTTCAAATAAACTTAAGGAAAGTAGAAAAGACAGAAATTTGGAAAATATCATACATGTTACACCGTGTTTTTTTAATTTACGATAACTTTAAGATAATGTTCTTTAGGTCAAATAAAGTTAATTTCTCGAAGATATTAAGGTGATAACTCCTACTGTCTTAAAGATATTCAATTATTGAATTTAATCAGTTAATCACGTTAAACTAGTGTAACGAATGCGGACATTAAAATCACGAAAAACCACGTCCAATCAGCAATCTTCCATCTCAATCTCAGTCTTTAAAGGTCGTCGCTACGGTAACGTATAAACAACAGCCACTATTGGTTACTGAACTCTGTGTTTATTGGTCGTTACAAAAGGTTGATATGGTCACGTCTCAATAAATATATCAATGTCACAGAATTGTCGTGGTAATTTCTATGGATAAAACTTAGAATAATAACACATAGAATGATAGTTTCCTACAGCCAACCCGTCAAAAGTGTCGCACAAAATGGATTCATGTGGGCGTAATCAACGCGTACTAACACACGACAACACGCACACAAGTAAACAAATAATGTTGCTAGCCGATTACATTTCCCCCTAAACTAGGGGATTTTTTCATATAATCATTTTTTTTTACATTTCAATATTTTCTACACTGGGAGTCCCTGGATAAAGTTGACAAATGAATAGGGATGAGAGAGCAGCTAAAAAACTATTGATTTAAGCCTAAATAATTACGAATCAGCCAAGTTTTTAAATCTATTTGCCTGATTTGTTTTAAGTAATCACGTCAAGTTTGTTTCTCCATCACAGTGTTTGTATATAAAAAAAACAACTTTATGTGATTACTTAAAAAAATATACTGAAAAAAATAAAAACTTCGCTGATTCGTAAATATTTTAATTGTGTAAGATACCTCTGAAAAACTTATGAAAATTACAAAAACTCAGATTAAAATCAATATCTCCGAAAGTAAAGTAAAAATCGCTAATCATACATAGGGGTTAAATCGATAGCTTTTAGCTGCTCTATCATCCCTATTCGTTTGTCAATTTATCTAGGGACACCCAGTATATACTCGCAATCACCTTAGTAGGAACCACGTCCCGACGTAGTCTGCACAAGCCACCTTTAGTAAGATATTTGTCTGTGTCATTAAAATGTACAGAACATAATTTTGTCCTCCTAGACGGCTTCCACCAGCTTTCATTTCGATTAAGCCTAATTTTTTCAATCCAACGTGCGGCAATAATCGGATTAGAAGGAAATCTTGAACGAGAAAAACAAGTAATTCAATTCGTATCACAGAATATCACAAAATAGAACAAGTACTTACTCTATAACAATTTAGGGGGAAAAATTTCGTTATAATGGCAACATTTTCATGTAATGTCGTTAGAAAATAATTTAATATTTTAGTGAATGTTTTACGTAAAACAACAAGTCAAAACATATTACTAACACGTGGAATGTTATTTTATAGTGTTTATTTTCTTGGTCTGAAGTGTTGTGGCACCCATTAACAATACAAATCGTCATAATCAATAAAAATCCGGGAGCTATTGACGCTGTGTGACGTGATTGCGACTGACAGGCGGCGATCGCCGAGTACACCAGAATGGTGTAGTTTAAGTCTGACGGTTTTGGTGCGCGGACTAGGTTTCTATGTGTTATTATTCTAAGGGATAAAAATGACATTTTTGACAATAATTATTAATTAACTCAAAAGGCCCTTTTATAACGAATGTACCTATAAGTAGAATCTACTTAGTAGATACAACATTTAACTAGTTTGTTCTAAAACGATTATTTTTTCAATATTTTAGATCTAATGTACCACATTGTTTCTATGGATGTACCTTGTAATATAGCGAAGTTAACGGAAATAAAAACAACACGGTGTATAGAAATGCGATACTCCATACTAAAGTAGTGAAATTACCCAATAGCTACCTAGCTAACTAACCTGACTACCTACCTAGCTAACTGAAGTAGAATTAGTTATTCGGCCAATTTTACGCCACTGGTACCTCAAAGTGGCATCATGTCATTTTTGCCCAATCGTGGCGCAAAGAAAAATCCAAAATAGCCTGATAAATAAGCTCTATGCCTTTATTTCATATCAATGTAGCTTCGAAAGATTACACACTCCTTACCAAATAGTGCAAAATAACAGATATTAATTTAAAACTTACCTTGATCAAAGTTTGAACAAAGTTGACATCAGAACAAAAATATGGCCGCTACCGTCTTATTTACTATAAAGAAAGTTCCTTGGGCGTCACCACTGCTCAGATTCAACTACTGCTAATGTTTAACTACAAAATGGGCAGATAAAAGTTACGCAATAAAAATAGCGCAAAGAAAAGGCTTTGTTCGTTTTATTTAAATGTATAAATTTTAATGTTTTTCGTTTGGAAACACGTAGACGATATTTAAAAGGCGGCTAGGTTAACTCTATTACATAACGTCAAATGAAACAGATTACCCAAATGTTTTTATTTTTAAAATTTTAGTCAGGCGAAAAGCACCCGTACCAAAGCGGATTCGCGTTTCTTATGAAATTTTTGTACTGTTTTGTAAACAATACCGTATACCTGACTCTCCAAGGTTATGAATTTAATTATTTGCAGTGGCCGCGGTTCACTATTTCTTAGGACAGACAATACAGTGGTTGAGAAATGCGGCGGACGGCGCGGAGCTGTGCGCGGATATATATATATATGTTTTATTAGTCCCAAAAAACTAGCGGATAGTTCGGTTATACTTAATGTGGCAAAAACAAAGGCATGAGTCATGTATGACTTCTTTTTTTTTTTTTTTTTTTTATGTCATAGAGAAGGCAACCGAGCACACAGGCCACCTGATGGTAAGTGGAAACTGTGACCCATAGACATTAGCATAAGACTGCAAATGCGTTGCCAACCCTGAGGACTAAGATGGAATGCCTCTATGCTAGTCATTACACCGGCTGTCTTATCCCCAAACCGGAACACAACAATGCGAACACTGCTGTTTGGCGGTAGGTTAATGGATAAGATGGTGGTAGCGATCCGGACGGACCCTGCACAGGGTCCTACCACCAGGGTCCGTCCTTCTGAGGAGTTCCCTCAATTCCTCACGAATCCACTCATCAGATACCCATTCAGTGACATCGGGACCACGTCGAAAGTTACACCCTATAAATCAAAAGAATAATTTTCTTAATCGGTCCACTACTGACGGAGAAATCGGTTAACATTTTAAAAAAACAACATACAGCCGATTATATAACCTCCTCCTTTTTGAAGTCGGTTAAAAATAGGCTTCAACTAACTAATAACTTCTCATAAATAATTTTATAAGGTATACTTTACTTAACAGTTATTATTAAGTACCAAACCTTGGTAAAAATCTCAATAATAATATGTCATCTGAATTCCAATTAATTGATAACTAAACATTGGAGTACTCGAAAACCATTCAGTTGCGTAAACTCAAACAGCATTCCAGTATGATGTCATTTTCTAAATTATTAGCAAATAAAATGTTATAATAAGAATGCAAACATCCATATAATAACACTCGAGGGTAAAAATCACCACCATCACTCCATGCGACGAATGCCCACATCATTCAGGTACTCGTAGTCTTGAACTAGCAAGCAGTATAGGGACGGGCATTATCAATATTCCCATGCATGAAAAAAAACCCGATCAATTGAGAAACCTCCTCCTTTTTTGAACTCGGTTACAAATAGATTTGTCACCGAGTGTTGCCATAAATGGACCGACGTGCTCATTTAGGATTACTTCCACGTTTATTAGGCCATATGTGGCCGAACCCTATATTCAAACAGCGGATAGACAGGCTTACTGCGGATTAAAATTTGACACATTTTGTATCGGAAATTTTTAACCCGATGTAGCCCTTATCTATTCGCGCTTTGAATATAGGGCTCGGCTGTTTGAGTACCTACCATTTTCGATCAGTACTAGCTCGGGGCCTCTAAACGACATGGTAAAACCCTATCGTGTTTGATCTGTCATCGTATTGTCACCGTTTTGATAGCTCTTATTTATTTGACAGTAATTCGGCTTTTAGTACAATCAGTATTTGCGGGTGGTAGCACCTTGTACAGGGTCCGTCCGGATCGCTACCACCATCTTATCCAATAACCTACCGCCAAACAGCAGTGTTCGCATTGTTGTGTTCCGGTTTGGGGATAAGACAAATGACTAGCATAGAGGCATTCCATCCTAGTCCTCAGGGTTGGCAACGCATTTGCAGTCTTAGGCTTGCAGTCTTGTGAATGCGAATGTCTATGGGTCACAGTTTTCACTTACCATCAGGTGGCCTGTGTGCTCGTTTGCTTTCTCTATGAAATAAAAAAAAAAAAACATCGAATTAGATGAAATTTCCTAAGGTCTGAAAATAATTCTAAGAACTGATAAAAACATTTTTGATTGCTTTGTGTACTTAGGTTAAAAATCTAGCTTAATACATCTCTTAATAAATTCACCCTCCCGGAAAGGGGTGTGCAATATGTGGAAAACCATGCACTTGTCATTATAAGATGTACTCGGTGCAATTTGGCATACGTTTTAATCCACCTCAATCTACATTTGCACGCATTTTTTAATTTAGTTCAAACTACGGACCATATAAATAAATGTATATAATTAAAAACTTACTTTCGGCTATAACATGCTTTGGGGAAATTAGAACGCGGTGCAAATTGAGGAAATGATCAGAAAAAATATCTAAACAATATCAATTTTTTATCAGTCTTTGTACTTCTGGGAAAAAATTGAAACAATTGATTGTTTTGCTTTAAATTCGCATCCCAAAAAATATTGGCATTCTTATCGGGATCATGCAGTTTTCTGTAAATTTGTAAATATAGAGCAATAAATCCACAGAAGCGTATACGGACCGACGAACACGGTTCGAAAGCTACCGATGTGGACAGTCGCGCATGTAATCGACCTAATGAAATAAATAAATATTCTTGGACATTTACGCTTTTATTCATAATTGTACAATAAACCTATTTTAGTTAAAGGGCGAGGTGAGTTGATGCCGTCGTGACCAATTGCGTTTTCGACTATTTGATACTAACCCGTATATTTTGATTGCGTTTAGAAGTTTGATATTTTCACAGCTAAGTACTTGAGTACTTGGCATTAATTTCAACTTGATATTTAATCTCATTGCATTTATGAAAAAAAAGGGTCTTGACAGAGAGACAGACAGACAGACGGACAACGAAGTGATCCTATAAGGGTTTCTTTTTCCTTTTGAGGTACGAAACCCTAAATTATAATTTTCACTTCTCATGCTCTTAAAATTTTACTTTAGTCTAGCACATCGGGACTGAAGCTCCTTATTAATATCTAGGGATTCAAGTTTTTTGAACCTGAACAGCTAGTCACGGTGTTGGTGAATGGACGATTATCGCCATTTTCAGGAATTGTGTATGGACCATTTTTAGGGCGTGGGAATAACCTCAAAATGACAACTGTGCAAAAATATTATAAAATTAATTTAATTTAATTTCGTGAACAAGATTAATTACGAGAATGAATATATTTAAATACCAAAAAAAACAACCGCGAAACAAATAAATTTGAAATTCTGACAAATTTTTCAGGAACTTTGTTACATATTTGTTAAATATTGTAATTTTGTGTAGAACGTCGTTTTTTTTTCCTCAAAATCAAAGTGAACAGTAGAGTGTTTAACGCGAGACTAAACGACCATAATGACACTCGAACTATATAGCCACTCTCGCTCGCGTGGCTAAACATCTCGTGTCATTAGGTCATTAGTCATTATGGCTTGTTTTAGTCCCTAGAATAATCCCTATAATATGTATCCATCAAGTCGTATTTGTTACCCAATGGCCCAATTTTTATGAGCGTTGATATGTTGGATTTGCCCTTGAGGGCGACTAATGCTAATTGCTTCTTGTAAAAAAAACACGTTTGGAATAAAAATCTACTAGAGAGGGTAACGTCTGTCAACATGCGAATGATGAAATACACGAGTGGGGAAAAATGCGTGTGAGAATACGATGTTTGGAATAAAAATCTACTAGAGAGGGTTACGTCTGTCAACATGCGAATGATGAAATATACGAGTGGGGAAAAATGCGAGTGAGAATACAACGGTCGGAATAAAAATATACTAAAGAGGGTAACGTCTGTCAACATGCGAATGATGAAATACACGAGTGGGGAAAAACGCAAATGGGAATACAACGATTGGAATAAAAATATACTAGAGAGGGTAACGTCTGTCAACATGCGAATGATGAAATACACGAGTGGGGAAAAACGCAAATGGGAATACAACGATTGGAATAAAAATATACTAGAGAGGGTAACGTTTATCACCATGCGAATGATGAAATACACAAGTGGGGAAAATGCGACTGGGAATACAACGATCGGAATAAAATTATACTAGAGAGGGTAACGTTTATCAACATGCGAATGATGAAATACACAAGTGGGGAAAATGCGACTGGGAATACAACGATCGGAATAAAAATATACTAGAGAGGGTAACGTCTGTCAACATGCGAATGATGAAATACACGAGTGGGGAAAAATGCGACTGGAAATTTTGCTACGAAAACGCTGGCATAGTTGTACAACATGCTTGCTCGCATGTGTTTTTAGTAAAAAAAAAGAAATTAATTTTATAAATAATTTATTAGGTGTCTATAATGGGGGGTAAAAAAAAGAAAGTGGGTTGATCATAGCAAATGGTGTCATATGAAAGGGCTCAATCTGCACGTTTCAAAACTTTTTTTTTTCTGTGATGTACTTTTTGATTTATAGCCGAAAATGTACAAAAAAACCCCCTCCCCTTATCTCCAAAGTTTATTAATCAAAATATCTGAAAAAATGTGTCGTATAGATAATTACTTAATTTTATAAAAATATATAAATTAAGTGTTCATTATTTACACTTTTTGAGATATCACAAAAAAACTTGGATATCCTGTATTAAAGTTTAGGCTACTTAAAATGGATCTTATTGCAGCTTAGGCATAGGTAAAAAATATATTTTAGGATTTGATCTGCATTATATCTTCTAATAAAGTAAGTATTGAAGTGTAGTCGGATTGTTTCATTTATGGTTAAGTATGGTTAAGTATAAGTATTTCAATGTCACTTTAACTTGGCCCAAGGATTGAAGTAAACCATTTTCATAGCGTGTTTTATCATTGTTCACGTGCCTTGTTGATTGAGTATTCAATAGTCTGTAATGTATGTAGCCTAAGGGAATATCGTAAGTAAATAATGAAAAATACAACACATTAACAACGTTAATGCATTCAATCACAATTATTAACACACGATGATCTATTTTTAATGTTGCGTGACTTAGTTGACATGGAAGTACAATATACATCACTAGGGTTCGGAGTTTTCATAGCACGTTAAGATGAAGAGAGTTGTGGAGTCGACATTAATATTAAAATTTAACTTTTACTCATACTCATACTCATTTGTTTATTTAATTCCAAATGCTTTTTTATTCGCCCTGGGCCCCTGCAGAGTAAAGCTGCTAAGCTAAGTAATGAAAGATCACAATTATAAACAAAATAATTTTCAGGTACAAATTATTTAATTATTTAATGAATATTAAAAGTGAAAGATATTATCTATAAATATAAATAAAATATAACTAGAAATTAAATAAACGAATAAGTGTGAGTTGAATTTTAATGTTAATGTCGACTCCACATCTCTCTTTCGTCTTACCGTGCTATGAAAACTCCGAACCCTGGACCCCTACCATGAGTTACAATTACCGTACTCGCTAGCGGGTCGAATGCTCTGTCCCTCGCACTCTACAAGAATAATTAATCGTAAATTATATTCATTTGTAGATTTCCTGGTGATCCATTTCAATGTGCGATATGGAGTGGTCGTGACTGAAAGGCAGGAAGAGTTTTTTAGACTCGGAAAAGTGAGATCCTTTTGGCATAAAGTAAATGTTTTGGGCGACCGACCAGTAAACGACTACTTAACTAGTGTAAATTTGACACACAAGTAACTAATTTATCCTAATCAGTATTTATAAGCTATGTGGAGGAATTTAACATACTTTATTTTTTGACCACCCTTTTATCCAGTCAGAATGTAATGATGGGATATATGACAAATCAAAGAAACCCCTCAAAACTTATACGCACACATACAGCGATTTTGTTATTTCCTGTAAGACATTTGCATTATCAAAACACCTCTCGGTGAAGAGAAACTGATGAAGAAGACCAAAAATGATCACCGAAAATCTTTAATTTTAATTGTTTAACGGGCAGTGATGGGATTTCTCTATTAAGAATATGAAGCTACTTTTATTTATCATTATGCATTTAGGTGGTAAAGTACCGGGAGAACTTTTTAATGATTAACGGCCCTGAATCTTGGAGCGAAATTTTGTTAAGGCTGATGGAAAAATATTATTAAACTATAAGGTTTTGTAATTTAATGAAAATGTACTGTAGCGATTCTCTTATTACAAAAAAACTGTTTTACAAAACCCACTAAGCATAAATACATAAGCTTTACATTAGGATAGGCAGTGACTATGGAACGCCAGGTGCACCAGTCTAAGCATACAAGTACAACTTTCGCTTTCTCTATATTAAAGATAAAGATAAGATAAAAGAAATTTATTCAGTAAGTAGGCCGCTCGGGCACTTTTACACGTCAAGATACTACCAGCGCTTCCCAAGAGGAGACCACTGCTGAGAAGAAACGCCGCAAGAAACTCAGCAGTCAGTCATTTTTTAAACTTATTTCATATTTCATATTACAATGTTATGTACAACTTAATCTAGCATTATATAAAGCTACAAGTATTAAATTAAATATAATATCAAATAACAGTAGTTCAGCAGGAAAACATGCCAAAAATCTTACGGGAGAGAAAGATAGAAAAGAATAAAATAAAATACAACTACCTATATGTGTATATGAGATGGTGCAAGATGACCACATAAAAGTTTCGATATGTTTTCCTGCATCAACGGTGTCCCCCAGACAAGAAAAAGCAGGATAAAGCCTTTGCATTTGAACAAATTACTATTGACTAAGTTTCGGGTGTAGGCCATGCATTTTTGTCTGTTAGATAGTCCTCGACCCTATAATACGCTTTAGACATTAACGACCTTTTCAAATTTTTTTAAGTGCTGGAAAGGGTAACTTTAAAACTACTTCAGGTAATTTATTATAGAAATGAATGCATTGACCAACAAATGATTTATATACTTTACGGACACGGAATTTTCGAATAGCTATTTTATTTTTATTTCTAGTATTTAAATTATGTATATCTGAGTTTTTGGTGAACGAATCTAAATTCTTAATAACATAAATAATATTCTCGTAAATAAATTGAGACGCTACAGTTAAGATATTAATTTCTTTAAAAAGTTCTCTTAATGAGTCACGGGAATTTAAATTATAAATAGAACGAATGGCCCTTTTTTGTAATCATTTTAACCCACTAAACAAGGTGAAATAATGACCGATCTCCTAGAAATTGCCTATCTGGTGCCTAACAGGTACATGAAATGTATCCAAGCCTGTGTCAAGTCTTACACAATAGCAATTCCAAATGATTCTTGCCACCGACATAAGCCAGTTGATATAAGTTTTTCAAGTAGCTATCAGGGTTTCTGAGGACGGGTTTTCAAAAAATATATTATGAAGGTTTTCGAGCCCACAACATTATATATATTATCTTAAATAATAAAAATATAGCGTTGAGTTGTTGTTTATATTAAACCCACTCCCTCCTGAGACGTCAAAACAGAAATAATATTAAGTATAAAGCTACTCCATTTGTACTCTGTTCGCGGTGACATGGCACTCCGCTAGTAGAAGCTGCATAAGGTAAAAAAATTGCCTGTAGTCGAAGAAGAATATGATGATAAATTGTTTCAAGCAAAGTTAAGCAGTGCGTTAATGACATAACGTTTAAATTAGAATGTTTTATTTTGACAACGATTTTATACAAGTATGAAGTTTGTATATAGGTCGCCCTAGGACACTTTTCGAAGACATTTTTGTATGGAACCCGGCGTCTATTAGTTGGTATGTCGATGTCCTACAGTCATTAAAAGCACCTAAACCATGATTTTTAATGCCGTAGAATTCTGACAGCTGTCACATTCTGACTTTTTAGGATTTTCAATGGTATTTAACATGATTTAAGTACATAAAATACATAACATGGATTAGTAACAAAGAAAAATTAAGGTTAAAAAAAGTCCAAAGATTTGTAATAACAATGATCAGAATCATCAATCAATTAATCATGACCAAGAAACGTCAGAATTCTAAGGAATTAAAAATGAAGGTTTAGTTATTGTGGAAACCCCTTGATTAGGTACTCCTACTGCACAGCTGACTTTGTGAATCTGATTCCAAATGACGTGTTTGTGTACATTAGACAAAACTTTGTTGGCTTGTGGGCTACCCATTTTGGTCATAATACTTTATGTACTATTTGTATGCTGTTTGATTTCCTCAATATAAATAAAATAAAATAAATATTAACAATAAATCAGCAAGTAACATCAGTAAGTAACTATGGTATTTTTTCGACCCTAACCCCATTTAAAAATTAGAAACTACTCAACATGCCAAGTTAAGATTATTACAGGAGAACCACCCGAAAACCGACTCGACTCTTATTTGGTTGGTATTCATTCTCTCGTTATTATTAACTACACGACGATAACGTAATAATTAATAATATTGTATAGCTAGCGAAATACTTGAGAATGTTTTTAAGAGATAACAATGACGCAAGAAACGGTTAACGACTAATGCTACAGTTTCTGCTACTCCATAGTTGCTGTTATGAACTTGCTATCTCATTATTTACGGACTTCAGTCTGAATAGAATCATAATAGAAAGCAATAAGATTACTTAGTAGTGAAATGGGATTTAAACTCTTTGTAGGTACCTAGTTATAAACGCAATAATAAATGGAAATGTTTAATTTTTATTAAAAATCAAATCAGTTTTATAGGCTAGTTCGTTTTTTTTTTCATGAAGGCCGGCAAAGTAAAGAAAGACCATTTAAGAGATCTATTCCTATTTTAAAAGAGCGTAAGTCAAAAGTAACTCATTTAGTGGAAACTTGGCCCAGAAATGACCAGAACGACAGCTCACACTTGACTCTATGTCAAGTGTGAGCTGTCGTTCTATTTGGCACAGATTTTTATCCTAGCTAAGTTAAGTTAGCTAGTTTAAGTAATCCTGTCAGAGCGAACAAAACACATCTGCTCCGCGCAGATATAAAAGTTATATTTTCTACATAAGAGGAAGTAGTTCAGCTTACTTGTTTGTTTACTCGTACGTATCCAATTACTTATTGTTTATACTTGCCGATAGTCGATAAATAATGTAAGTACCTAATTATTAAACGAAATCACTGTAGAGGATCTTACCTATAAGGTTTTCAAATTAGATCAAGTAGGTACCTGACTAAGTACAGCCAACGTCATTAAGTAGGTCCCCTATTCTACTAAAACACGACGTCGTTTGGTTATACATTTGGGCCTCTATTCTACTTTGTAAAGACATATTGCTTTTGACATGACATAATAGAGTCTATTTATACTATGATAGAACCAAGTACCCAAGTACCTAATAAAATAACTAACTGGATAAAAAATACGATGCGTCGTTGGAATATTCACTAAGCTTGCATTCTACCAAACAAAAGACTTATACCTAGATTAAACGCCGAATATACACAAATCTCGAAGTAAGTCTTATGTGTGAAATGGGGCCTAATAAGGCCCGCTTGCACGTAAATTTAACACTAGGTTATCCCCAGGTTAAATTATTTAAGAATGTGGAATTCATAGAACTGACAATTTTAACAAATAACCTTTTTATCTGGAGTTAACCTAGGGTTAACATTTACGTGCAAGTGATCACCGGTGAACGTTTGGGCAAAATTTTATGGTCGAATTTATCAGAGTAACAGAGATTGATCACTTTTATTTATTTATTTATTTTATTTTATTGTAGCAATAAATCCACAGCACAAATTAAAATATAGGCTCGTACCTTATTGTTCCTTGACCGTCAGATAAGTAAAAACGACAGGATACAAAGGTTATCCTCTACCTTATCACGTCGTACTTTTTAAGCCTATTTGTGTGGCTCGTTTAGTACTGAACTTGGACTACGTCTGAATAACAAATGATTCTCGATGTTATCTCCGCATAGATTACCTTAACATATTTAAGCGCAGTGCTTCGATGGGAATAGTTTCAGTTATAGACAGTTCGTGGCGCGTACAGACGAGCTACTGTGATACTAGCTCACTTGAGTACCCAGTGTTTTGGCAAGTGCACGTTCAAGTGATCATTAAGCAAAGTAACAATACTTAAGGTAAAGTTATAAAATAGTTACCAAAGAGCTGTATTTAATATATGTAATACGATTTAATTGATTACGCTATAATTAAATTAGTGTTTTTGAACATTGTGTCTACATGTTTACTTTGTAAAGTGTTGCGTTGTCGTCGAAAGTAATTGATTTATTTTAACACTATCTTATGATTTAAGCTTGAGTCGTAATTTTCGTAAGACCGGGTCTTAATGAAAGATAGAAAGAAAGAAAAAACGTTTAGTCGCTTACATCTAACACAAATACAGTATAATAATTTAACAAGGCATTAATTTATTATTATTATTATTAATTAATGAGGCTCGATATTTAAGTAAAGTAGGAATGTGACCTACTACCAGATGTGTCTACTTCTACAAGTACGTGTTTCGACGACATCATAAATCATAACAGGAAATACAATGCAAATTATTTATGTTATTAAGGATTTAGATTCATTCATTCACTCTGATATACATAATTTAAATAATAGAAATAAAAATAAAATAGCTATTCGAAAATTCCGTGTCCGTAAAGTATATTAATGATTTGTTGGTCAATGCATTCATTTCTATAATAAATTACCTGAAGTAGTTTTAAAGTTACCCTTTCCAGCACTTAAAACATATTTGAAAAGGTCGTTAATGTCTGAAGCGTATTATAGGGTCGAGGACTATCTAACAGACAAAAATGCATGGCCTACACCCGAAACTTAGTCAATAATAATTTGTGCAAATGCAAAAGCTTTCTTCTTCAAAAGTCTGGGGGCACCGTTGATGCAGGAAAACACATCGAAACTTTTATGTAGTCATCTTGCACCATCTCATATACACATAAATAGTTGATTCTAATTATTATTTTTCTTCTCTCTCTATCTCTCCCGTAAGATTTTTTTTGGCATATTTTCCTACTGAACTACTGTTATTTCATATTATATTTAATTTAATACTTGTAGCTTTATATAATGCTATCACTAAGTATATGATATATGAAATATGTTTAAAAAATGACTGACTGCGGAGTTTCTTGCGGCGTTTCTTCTCAGCAGTGGTCTCCTCTTGGGAAGCGCTGGTAGATTCTTGACGTGTAAAAGTGCCCGAGCGGCCTACTTACTGAATAAATTTATTTTATCTTTATCTTATTAATCCAAATACAAACAATAAATACCAACAATTTAAAATTTTCTAATAAAAAACCGGTTGAGTGCGTGTCAAAAAGGAGAAGGTTCACAATTCGTAAGAATATTTTTTAATTTTTACATATATTTTTTTCCTCACGCCCGTACGTGTGGGGTATCTATGGATAGGTCTTCAAAAATGATATTGAGGTTTCTAATATTATTTTTTTCTAAACTGAATAGTTTGCGCGAGAGACGCTTCCAAAGTGGAAAAATGTGTGTCCCCCCCCCCCCCCCCCCCCCGTAACTTCTAAAATAAGGGAATGATAAATGTAAAAATAATATATGATGTACATTACCATGCAAACTTCTACCGAAAACTGGTTTGAACGAGATCTAATAATTAGTTTTTTTAATACGTTATAAATCGTAAACCGCATTTTACCTTTCATTCAATCAACTCCAATATAATAAAGAATAAAGAAAAACATTTATTTAGATGTATAGTGGTACGGAACGCGAGTCCGACTCGCACTTGGCCGGTTTTTGAGAATTGAACTCACGAACACTTGATTCGTAACCGACCGAGAAAATGAAAAAACTTATTTAAAAAAATTCGGGGTTGGTTGCATTGAAATTTATTTTCGACATTCGACTCTATCAAGCGCTCGATTTCTCAAAAATCCACCTACAGATTTTCACCTACAGATTCGCAAACCGGGGGTTCCGTGCCGCCACACAGTAGGTATTGTTATATTCAAATTTGAATTCATACCAAATTTCACGCTTGTTTGTTTATCCGTTTTTACGATACAACTATAAAATAAACATTCGTTTAAATTCCCTTAATCACTCTACTTTCATATTTTTTTCGTTCTGAAAAATAAACCCACTATGTACCTTTTCACGGTTCTAAACATACAGCTCTTTAAAGTTAGAACAGACAGATGGACGGACGCGATGGTCGCACGAACAGCGCAGGCATATTAATAGGCGCCCGTTGGGCTACCCTTCGGGAACCCTACAAATAAGTGTTCAGTTAGGTATTTGTTAAATTAGAATCAAAGATCAAAGATAAGGAATTTGTTCAGTTTCCAACATTTCATACCAATAAGAGGTGAGTGCGGAAACCTTGGTGCTCCGGTGTGTCTCGCACTTGAAAGGCCGTTCAAACCATGAGCTCGCTCTTGTTTGCTCTATAAGTAACGAAAAATCCTGATCGTATTACTAGTTGTACTAATTAAAAGGGACAAAGCCGAGTGTGAAAAGCTAATTAGCTAATACAATTTTGATATCTTCGATGTACGACAAACAGTGATTTTTTTAAAGAATTTTGTGCCCGTCATTTGGTTTATTTTTTATCTATGGCACGCCAAATATACTTATGTATAATAACAGTTACATTACATTACCCCTAGTACAAATACTATAGGTTTATGTTATTAGTACTATAGGGGCGAGTGGGCGAGTAGATGTTTTTTTGACGTCTTGGAGTTACTTGTTTTTTAACCTCTGACAAAAAAGACGGGTGTTATAAGCTTAACGTGTGTATCTATGCAAGTGTGTGTCAGTGGCCTGGCCTCCTAGGTCCCATACGGTTAAAGTTATTTTAATCGGGATGGTTCATAACTACTCTTCTGAAAATCGGGTGGGTCATTCTTGAGATAGGCATGGTATTAGAAATAGTATTACAAGGTCCAATGGTGGATACCTCAGTCGTATTTTACAGAAAATAAGAGTTATTAATTTGTTTTGCAACAATCAATTTATACAGTGAAATAAATGTC
The DNA here is from genome assembly GCA_923062465.1 of Acleris sparsana. Classification (NCBI taxonomy): domain Eukaryota; kingdom Metazoa; phylum Arthropoda; class Insecta; order Lepidoptera; family Tortricidae; genus Acleris; species Acleris sparsana. The sequence goes on from OV281293.1 coordinate 10,089,919, forward strand.
CATTATTGGTGCTGTCATGATGACAGCTAAAGGTGTCTAAAACTGGTAAACTGGTGTCATCACCTTACAAATCAACAAATCTGAAAATGGCTTGCCATTAAGCCATTATCGATGATTTTTATTTGTTTATTTCTTATTTACTGGATATTCTCTACCAATATGTCTATTATAAATAATTGTAGTAAGTAATAAAATAAAACCCCATTTCATTTTAAATAGCAATATTTTTTACCAACCTTTTTGCGTGTTCATTTCTTTCAGGTTAAGAAAAATACGCTATCAAAGTCAAAACAAACCATTTCAACCAATAACAGCACTCCAATCCGTCAGCTGTACGCAGCGCGTCATTGCTTGTGATTGGTCACTAATTGCGGCTCTGTCGCGCCTCTCCGACCTTATAAATATCAGCGCGAACTCGCGCCGGACCTCTTTTCCACAGTGCTAGTTCAGGGGTTTTTCGTCGGGTTATTTTGTGAGCTAACTCTTATTCAGAATGCCGGAAACTTCAAAAATGAATGGATACACGAAAACTAATGGACACAGTTATGACATGGAAGATGGATCTGTGTTTCTCTTTACATCCGAATCGGTCGGTGAGGGTCATCCAGGTTAGTTTCAAATCTCCAATATCAAATGCTGCAGGAATCATGTTACTCGAAAGATGGCCGCCCTAGACATGTGCGCAGATAATTTACTAATTTTGCTCTGTTTACTAAAATGTCAAATAACATAATTTGTGTGTCTGCTCATATGCTGGGCTCCACGGTCCCTGTTGCCTACTGTGTTACATCATGAGCGGTAGACAATTTCATTTGTCAAAATAGTCGCAACACGTGGTCCGAGCCAAACAATGATGAAATTTATCTTGTATGATTTTTGGGATCGCCTAAATGGCATGTTATATTCCGTGATTAACTTGCCTTGCAGATAAAATGTGCGATCAAATAAGTGACGCCATTCTCGACGCGCATTTAAGACAAGATCCTGACGCAAAAGTAGCATGCGGTGAGTGCAACTATCGATTTTTACCCCAAGTGTTTGTTTGAGGTCTTGTGAATGTTTACAAACAAGTGTCATTATATTAACAGAAACTGTCACAAAAACTGGAATGGTACTGCTGTGCGGCGAAATCACATCTAAAGCCAATGTAGACTATCAGAAGGTGGTCAGAGAGACTGTCAAGCACATTGGTTATGATGACTCATCCAAAGGTAAGCACTATTTCTCTTTATCCTTGAATTAAATGCTTTATAGTGATAAGCAGATGCTATGTTGGCACTCTGCCAGCTACAAAAACAAAATAGTTCAGAACAATTTATAAAAAAACTAGAAAAACTAAATTGTGTTGAGTTTTTGTGATTGAAACAAACTATTATTTCCTGACAATAGGTTTTGATTGGCGCACATTAAACTTGTTACTGGCTATTGAAGAACAAAGTCCAAATATAGCAAATGCTTTTTTATCAAGAGAAGAAATTGATATTGGGGCAGGAGATCAGGTATAAATTCTACTCGAGACTGCTGCACGAATCAGTTTGGGTTTCAAATAATCAAGAACAAACTATCAGAATTGGCTAGTTTTAAGATGTGCATGTAAATCTGTCATTGAGGGAGTCACTATTTCACAATATTATGATACTGAGTTTAACTCTGCTTGTTAAACAAGCTGGATATCATGAGTCACTATTAATCATTTCTACATAAATCATCCCTTTCGTTTATGATGCAGAATAGAATAAACTGAGTATTTGCAGAGGTCATTCACTGCCAGCATTATTACAAAAAAAACATAAGTTCCTCTTCATTGAAGTAATTGTTAGAAATTCACAAGGGACCAGGACTTAATAGTATTTAAGTTAAATAAATAAAATAATTCTTGATTATCATACTAATGGGCATGTTGGGGCCAGGGTTCGATTACAAGACCTGCAGTGTCATGCTGGCCTTAGACCAGCAGTCACCGAACATAGCTGCTGGGGTGCATGAGAACAGAAACGACGAGGAAGTAGGAGCCGGTGATCAGGTAATGCCCATAATCATTGCTTGACCTGGTCTCATAATATTCTAAGCCATTTCATGCCAGTTACATCCAAGTCAATTCTTTTAGTTTTATATCCTCAGCGTAGAAAAACTACTGAAAATAACTGCATGATACCTCTACACATTTTTTTTAATTATAAGACCTGCTATCGACTAACTAAATAAAAAAATATTTTAACCTGGCCGTTCTCGCTAGGTATGCTATGATCTTTTAAATATAATCTTAAAGTTCAAATTTAAGTACTGTGTGGTATTTTTTACTCAATAGAGAGTTTCGCCAGGTTAATTATGATTAAGTTACACCTTCACCATCCATGTAATTATCTATAGCCAGTTAACGAAAGAAAAACTATGGTTCATATTATACCAGTCCTCTGAGTTTTATGAATGTACCTACCTACTCACGAATATCAACCTTTTATCAGACTCTGGTACAGTTACATCATGTAAATGGATTTCTAGGCCATACAGCTGTGACAAAGTGATGTAATCAAACAAATCCTAAGAAAGTTTCTATGACTTGACTAATTGTGTCATTTGGATATAGTACCAGAAGTGTTTGGAAAAAATATCTCAAGAAAAAATATTCTTTAATCAAAAAATTGTCTTCGCATGTGATATCTATGGGCTTATTTCTGTAATAAAATAATTGATTTAATTATACATATTAGGGTAAAAACCAAAATAAATGTACATAAAGACGCTTTTTAAATGATGTCTAACTTAAAATTTCGTTACAAAATTGTCAAAAAACTCTTCTTTGACTGGTTATTTTTTTTGGTTTATACCCTTTATAGAGATCACAATGGGTTACCCACGTAAATAATGTTAAAAAACGTTCGACATGTTTTGGGCTCGTCTGGAGTCCCTATTTATCAGCCAACAGCAAACCGGTAACCTGTTGTCATCTCTCTAATATTATGTCTAAGTCTCATGGAAGTTTTATATTTAAAATTAGTTTTACATACTTACTTTATAATCTACGTCATATGCCTTAATGTTATTCCTTAGAATAGTAGTAATTCCATACTTTTTATATTAAATGAAATTCCACCATCTATTCAGGGCTTAATGTTCGGATATGCAACAGACGAAACAGAAGAGTGCATGCCACTCACTGTGGTTCTCGCACACAGACTAAACCAGAAGATAGCAGACTTGAGAAGGAACGGAGAGTTCTGGTGGGCCCGCCCTGACTCAAAAACACAGGTAACAATAACATTAATTACATATTTTTTAGATGGTGTTGTTATAATACCCCTAACCCTACCCTAGCCGACCCTAAATAACCTAACCTCAGACATCTTTGGAAAACTTAAAAAGTGGTTTGACTCAGCTGAAAACCAGTTAAGGCCTAATGATAATTCGGACAAACATTACTAGGGATTCTGAGGGACACCCCAATAGTTTACACCTCAATAGTTAACTAGAAGATGAATAGTTTACTTTTTAATATACCCTCAGAGTCATATGATACACAACTCCAGTTACAATGTTGTCGATAACTGAAAATGTATTCTCTTACTGGCCTAGTTGTATTATTTGTTTGCACAAATGTTTTAATGAACACTTAAAGTTGTATTGTAAAAGATACAGAAGGAAGAAAAAGTTACTCAACAACATCCATCACAATCAAATTAATCAAAATATATGGTAATTTGTTTATTTAGGTAGCTTTAGACCAAAGTAAGAGAGAGTAAATTGTTTAAATATTCAAAATTAAGTCTCATTTAATGTTTGAGATGAGGATGTGGCATTGCGCGTAGGTATTGTGGTGGTTACAACCAAAACCAATTTTAAATCTGGCTAAATCGATTAGACTTGACATGTTATGATATTGTTTTTAGCTCTGGCCCCCTTACTGTCAAGAGTATCAAGTAAATAAGAGCAATTGTATTGTTGACAATTCCAAATTTCCAAAGGCAATATTGTTTTACCATGTAGAGTAGACGCCATGAACATCCACAAGCAAATGGCTGACTTATTTTACGATTTCGAATATTACATTACCATATAATATCTAGCCGTGATTAGAAAGCGATTAGAGGTGACAGTTTTACCATATACTTATGTCAAAGTGCATATGAATCGACAGATATTGCAATCCCAAACTAATCGCGGTTTCATAAAACATAATCAAATCAAATCAATTCAAATAAGTTTATTTTCAGAGTTTACATTCATACGGTTAGTAACAACATAAGTAACAACGAAATAATTGGAAGTTAAAACTGTTTTAGGGTCCATACAAAAAATGAAAAAAAAAAAACCTTATAGGATCACTCGTGTCTCTATCTGCTCGTCCGTCTGCCACAGCCAATTTGCTCCGAAACTACTGGACCGATCGTGTAGTAATTTGGTACACATAATTATGTAAATTGATGACCTAAACACAGATGTGCAAAGATATTTTTTTTTAATAAGGGTTATTTTCAGGTGACAAATTAGCAAATTAAAAAAAAGTTTTGAAAACCTTGATGATACTGTAAGGTTTTCAAAACTTTTTTTTAATTTGCTAATTTGTCACCTGAAAATAACCCTTATTAAAAAAAAATATCTTTGCACATCTGTGTTTAGGTCATCAATTTACATATCGCTGCTTAAATACAAAAGCGCCACAAATCAAAAACAAATATAGTTTGATTTAAAACTGAAAGTATATAGCATTCCGATTTCAAATGCAACACAGACACATTTTGTTTTGCGTCGCTTTTGTATTAAAGCAACGATATATCAAATGTAAGGACTCGTTATGAGGATCTCAAATATATATATGTTTGTTATTATTGGAAGTCATTGTAAAAGTTTTGATTTGATTCATCAAATAAGACGAAATTGACCGTTCCCCGTTCTGATCGCCGAACCTACCGAGCCTAAAATTAAAAAAATATTGTTTATTTCATGTAGATAACAGGAGGAACACGTACAAGAATTCGGTCAAAAAAAAGAAAACGCATGTACGGACCCCTTTCCACGCGAGCTCAACTCGCACTTGGCCGGTTTTATCATTATGTTTTAATAATTACATAATGGCCTTAGGCCATTTTATCATGTTATAATAAAAGCTTATCATGTGACGTCGTGACGTATATTTAATATTTAAATATTCAAGAAGTTATGAAAATATTGTGGTGAATAACAAGTTTTTTTGAAAATACATTATGAACGGAGTATCTTAGTCAGTACCCCTCTATAATGATGACATTGATGACGAAGATAATTTGTACAACTTTCTGACATTCCTAATAAGTACAACACTTACAATTCTGGCGGGATTGAGTAAAAAACATCCAAACATCCAATATTATATTAGTAAGAAGTAAGATACAGTCGTCTCTGTCGCACTGCAGGGTAAAAACTTCCCTTACCTAATTAATCAATCAAATCTATCATGTATTGATACATTTCAAACATCAAGAATATTTCGAAAAAATATAATATTGACAGCCATCTGACAGTCTCATAGTATTTTCATAGAAAGTTCTCAAAAATACGATATTAAATAGAGACTACCTGAAGATAAACATACAGACAATGATTAAGTATACACCGTGTTTTTTTTGATTTACGATAACTTCGGCATATTACTAGGTATATCCATAGAAACTAATTGGTAGATTAGATTTTTAAATATAGCAAAAAAAAATTTTTTTTCAGTTTAGTACAAAATAATGAAATCTGTTATCTTTTGTCATTCTAAAAGGGCCTTAAGAGTTAACTAATAATCGGTGTCAAATACGTCTATGTTGGCGTGACATACACACACAAGTAAAGATAACACTTGACAGGTACAAGATTGTCACTTTAGATTGACGCGTGTACAAACCTAACAATTGGAAACTCTTTACTCATAAGTATTAAAAGAAAATTGTTGTTATCAATTAAGAGCCTTTTACACTAGTTTAACGTGATTAACTGATTAAATTTAAAAATTAAATATCTTTAAAACCGTTAGACTTATAATTTGTCTGTCTTCGGGAAATTAACTTTGTTTGACCTAAAGAACGTTCCCTTAAACTTATCGTAAATAAAAAAAAATACGGTGTATAAATAAAATATTTTGAAGTAATTATGGTAAATTGTTTTTTTATATGCTTGACATAATGAAAAGGTCCCGACTATAATATAATATGGGACGTCACTCGTATGTAAACCGAAAAGCAATGACCGTAAAGTGTTTATCAGTGTATCATCTTGTTGCCATGGTGTCGTGTTGCGCAAGGCACTTGCCCGGCTCTTTCGTGTGCTACAACGCTGGCGAGTGATAAAATTGACACCGTCTGCAGACATCTGAGATTGATCAAATTAATGAGTATAGAACAAAGACCACACAGTGACACGTTAATAATTCACCTTATACTTAAGTTTGATGAGTGATTCCTGTTCATGATGTGTAGTGTTTTCTTTTATAAATACCTAGCTGTTCCCGTGCCCATTCCGTCGGGCAATTTTTTTTTGTAATATATATAGCCTTTAATATAGAGGTCTTTGCCCAGCAGTGGGACACTCATAAAGGCTAGATTTAAAAATAAAAATAGCCTATGACACTCACAAAACGTGGCTAGAATTTTCAAAATCGGTTCATTGGGTCCAGAAATTACCCTTACAAACTTTACCTCTTTATAATATTAGTATAGATGAAATGATGCGAACCTATTTCGATTATCGTTATTCCCACTGGAACTTTAAAAATTTTTGGGATGAAAAGTATAGTATAAAGTAAGTAAGCCTTGGTTTAAATCCAGGGTAAAAGCTATCTCCACTCCAAATTTCATCACACACAAAATTAACTTTCGAAGCGGAATAAGTAGTGACACCTTTTTAGACGTGGCATGTATGTCAGCTATCTATCCAACATCCTCTAGGACTAAAGTAGACCTGACGCCGTTTATGCGGATATCGATGGGCCAGAAAATTAGGCCTTAAAAACGTTAACTTCTGGTATCTCCAGAGGAAAGACGCTAATCTAAACCTTTATTATATGAGAGCGTAATGTGATATTATAACATTTTGGTATAGTCGTGAATCGTCCACGACTCGAAAATCTACTGAAATTGTATTTTTTTAGGTATGTTGTGGTAAGACTAAATGCTGCCGTCCTACCAAACAAGGCGGCCGACTGCCATGTAAATTTAAAATGCTTATATTATTACTATGCAGTTAGCCGCTTTCTTTGGTAAGACTGTAAAGTTTTGCGTTTCCAGGTGACCTGCGAGTACGTGTTCGCCGGCGGCGCCACGGTCCCGCAGCGGGTCCACACCGTGGTAGTCTCCCTGCAGCACTCCGAAAAGGTAACTTAGCTTTCATTACTTGTTTGTCGCTATTCCTTCGAGAACTGTTAAATTTTCCGGGATAAAAAGTGTGTGCTATTCCAGACTATAATCTATCTCTGTGCCACATTTCATCCAGATCCATTTAACCGTTCTGACGTAATTGAGTAACAAACAACCAAAGTTTCGCATTTATAAAATAAACGTTTTATGTACTTACCTATTACAGAGAATACTATATAGAAGATACATGAGATTTTATCATGGTTAAAATTTTAACAATAATAATAGTCGTTGTGTTTAAATTTAATAATTTATAATACTCGCAGTGTTGACGTACCTACTTAATGCAATTACACAGCCGTCGACTGCAATAAAAATTTCACTATCTAATATGTTCATTATTTTTATTAGAATTTTAGTGAAGTGAATGGAGATAGTTTTGGTCCACCTACTGGTTTTACAGGAATCAGGGTGTGCCACGAACTTTGGTCGCAATTCCTTATTGATTGTGTGATTGAGTCACTCAGTAATTTCTTAATTGCATTCCCGTTAGTTCAGTACATTCTTCAGTTTCCGTACCTAATTTCTAAAACGGTGCACCAAAGTTCATATAAAATTGCAACTCCGATTATTGGAAATCGGAAAAGATATATATCCCGCTTGAACCGTAAACTTTTCAGAAGTTCTGAAATATTCAATTTGTAAATAAGACTAGGTTAGGTTAGGTTAGGTTTGATTTATAAAAATCCTGAGAAAGTAACAGTTGCCGAAAAAAATACGTTATAAGTTGCGGTGATTATGTCTGGACCCTTTCTAAAAACAATCGATGTATGGTTTGGAATCTTTTAAGTCATGAGATTGATACGAAAATAAAACAAATGTTTGTGGTATTTAGTGTAGATTTGATGCGGGCAGGATTTACAAATAGGTATTGTTTTTATTAAAGACCTGTCTACTCATAAATCCTAGCTTGTAATGGTTTGACGTAGCACGTAGCCTAGTAGCAAGTTTAATTGCTTCAAGGTTCTCTAAATCTAAACCGATTGCGCTCGTGTAGCCAGGTTATATAAATAACACTATGTAACAAATCGATTTCTTGCTTGATAATTCATTATACATACTTCTAATATGCGAGGATAAGGTTTTTTATGCATCATATTTTCTTTATTTTTGAACTCCTTGACTTGATTGTGACGTAACTATTGACTCGGTTTTGCCCGAGGCAGGAAATAGTAGATTGTGTCACAAGGGAGCAAAATGACATATTTAAGGCGAGGGCGTACATTGAATCCTGAACGAAGCGAAGGATTCTACAATTGAATCCCGAGCGTAGCGAGGGATTCTAAAATAGAATCCTGAGCATAGTGAGGGATTCAAGTGTTAACGCCCAAGTTGGAAATAATTTTGCCACCGTGTGACACATACTGCTTTTCACATCACCTATGAGGAAAATAAAAGATCTTAGTGATGAAACAAATTTAATTATTCACACATTCTAGAAATGCTGAAATTATCAAATTTAACAACAGGAAATTATCGCACTTAACAACAATTATCAAATTTGGCAACAAAATGTCCTTGAACAGAAAAGTGCCACTTTGATCCCTCCTAGCAGGGAAGAAAAGTCCCCTTTCCGAGTAGGTGATATGAAAATAATCTTTGTGACGTTGAGGAATATGATAGCGTTACGGTTTATGTCAGTCACTCAACTGACGTCTTGAAGGTTCAAGGAATCTATCCCGTGTTATATTTTGCCCACGACTGCGTTTGAACATATCTCGTTTATTGTTATTTCGGCTCAGTACCTAATCGTCTATGTAGCAAAATTAAATTTACCAGACCCCTATTTCACCATACCGACAATGACAGGTGACATGTCAGTGTACATATTAGCTTATTTGAAATTTGTTTATGTATCAGCGTGTTAACTTTGCAATGTATACCAAATTGTCACCTGTCAGTGTCACATGTAAAGATGGTGAAATAGGGGGCGGGAAGCGAAATGTCAGACGTCCTATTAGCATTTTATCCCATTAGCATAACAACCATAATGCAGAACATCAAAATAGCAATTCGTCCGTGTAGCATAATGTCCAAACTACATATTGTCAAAAACGCTATCACCCAAAAAAGCAAAGCGGCAAATCTTATATCATGCAGTTAGCGGGAGTAGCAGAATGACTAAAAATCACAGGGTAAAAAAACATTTAAATTCAGAAAATGCCAAGCGGAAATAAAGTTGTCATTATTGAAAGATAAGAAAGAGGTCTTTGTGTTTGAAGGGGTCAGTTATATTAGCAAGTTAGGTTTAAACTATTAAACATAGAGACAGACATTTTACATACTTAGGACTTGTTGCTGTCTGGCCGTGTCAAATCAGGGGAAATAACTCGTGTATAAGCGAATTTTGGCATAGTTATGAATGAGTAGTATGTGGTTGAAAACAGCATTCCCTACAACTGTACATACTAAAAGTACTGAAGTGGGGTGGAGCTAAGGATTGGGGGGGTTAAAGGTCCCTTTCTTCAGTTTATCTTAAATAACTCGTAAACGGTGGCCCATAGCAAAAAAAAAAAACATTACATGATTAATCTGCATATATTTATTTTTTCTCTGGGATCAATATTTAATGAGATTCGATTCAGCGTAGCGCTTCTAAGACGAATCGGTGCATATTATATTTATACCATAAAATTTACCGGGATGAAAAGTATTTTAATCTACGAACATGGATTACCTATGAGCTAAAGTTCATCCAAATCCTTTCAGCTGTCTTGCGTGAGTGTCGCCTTCTACAAAATAAGCTTACATTATCCAATATTTATATTTAAACTATTAAAAGAACTTAACGGGCCCCCACATTTAAAATAAACAAGCAAGTGTAAATAGGAACCTTAAAAATATGTCAAGTTAGAGGTTAAAATGCCGACGCACATTACGATTGCACGCGCGATACTGGAAATCTTAAAGTCGACTTTAACTAGTCTATGGACATTCAGCCGCTTACTAATAATCATCAAAGGAAAGATTCCTGTGTTATCCTAACAGTTCATGCATCCGTCTCGTTTCACTTCGTGTAGGTATACGTTGACAAAAACACTTTCGCAGTATAATAATAGCATGATTTTGTGAGATAGACTTAAGATTTGAGACTTGATCGATCATCGAGCCTGAGTTTCATGTTAAGTTGTCAGAACAGACATTTAAAACGTTATCCGCACAGATAAGCAGAGGCCCCTTAAAGGATGTTATCGACATTGTGAACTCATTTAAACCGGCTTAATTTGTCGTTTATTCGTATATTACGTCGTAAAAAATTAAATACAATACAATTTTCCTTACAAAAACGAATACATTAATACAGGACGAGTATAGTATGCGCATTATTAAAGACACACTACATCGTATTAGTCTTATGACGTCTCAACATTCATGGCGAAAATTGTAAGACTACCAAATTAGGATTTTCAAGTGGCTCAACTTAAATACACTAAGCTTGACTCAACTACTGATGTATGGAGGCTTGATATATAAAACTACATATTCTACGTAATTTAATCCGTGCACGTGTGCACCCAAACTTGATTACGTCTGTTCTACGAATCGCAATAATTTGATTGTAATAAATTAACGGCACTTTTTATATCATGTGTCTCTTTGTCAAGTATATTTATGCTATCGTATTCCTTACTACATGTGACAAGAGTAGTTCTAGCATTTTTCAATATTCGATCTTTAAAAGTAGACTTGTGAAAAAGGTTTCGTACTGGCACATGTATATGTATGTAAAGACTATTGTACAAAACAAAAACAATACAATAAATAGGTGAACTTAATAAATCCCTATCTAAAATTAGGACTAAAATAGTAATTGTTGCATCTTTAATAATAGGATTAATTGTAAATTTATTTCAGATCACCCTGGAAACCCTCCGTGAGGAGATTAAAGAAAAAGTGATCAAAGAAGTGATTCCATCTCAATACCTCGACGACAGAACCGTCGTGCACATCAACCCTTGCGGGCTTTTCATCATTGGCGGGCCACAGGTAACTAATTAACTAATCATTGGACTGATGCTTGCTAATTATAAATATTCTACAAGTCTGGTAAAATCTTAATGAGAATGTGATTATATATTTTTATACTACACTTTCCTAGTAAGAGATAACCAATTCCCCACAGAGTAGTACCCTAAAAGTCTAGAACTCTAGATGATGTTGTAAATGAACCCGTTTTAACCGCCCGCAAGTTGGACTCTGCGAATCCGGGCGTATGTAAGGCGCGCTAAAATAACAATAAACAAAACAACTTTTGGTGCTGGGTGATGGCGCGCTCGTTCTTCCTTGAGATAATTTATTTGTTACTTTGTTCTTTGTAAGTGTAGTTTAAAGCAGTATATATCATTCGAGGTTCCGCTTCGCATCGGGCCGTAAATGCACACTCGATGGCTTACTCCGTATGGTGAATAAAGTACTATTATTGTTGAGCACCCATAACCACTTGGCAGTACTATCTAGCTTGTGCAAAAGAGTGATTCAAAAAAAATCTAACCATGGGTACTGTCAATAAAACACTTGTTATTTTAACAACCGCATCGCTTTGGAAATTACGGTGTCCTACGACTGTTAAGTGGATAAAGGGCGCACTTACTGTGCAAGTACTATTAAATACCACTAAAATAAAAGACATCGAAAATTTGAGTACAGTGTGATAGTTCCTAATACAACATTTACATTTGTAGGTCCGACTTTTAATAGTGTTCAGTAAAATAACAACCACTATCATCAAACCGTAATAAAATGATACTATATTCACCAAGTGAGTGATTTGAACAAACAACGAATTGAAATGGTACAGTGGCCTAAAAAGTAGATTCGGGACTAAATGTTTTATAGCATAGTTGTTTTTTTTACCTAAGTTGACTTAAAAAACATATTCTTACATGTTGCTCACTGAAATATTTTTATAATTAAGGACATTTTCAAATATAAGGAGCCGTATGGCTTCCCGATCAAAAACCATCATTTCCTTAAAAAACATTTAAATAAAATATTTTTTATTTATTATTTATTACTATTCAATATGTCACATCACTTTTAATTTTTACCATTTATTTACAACTCTAAAGATGTCACCTCTCTGTACAAATGCTTATCAGTGCTGCATCAGGGGTTTTGCATGTTACCTGGATGGCGTGGAAAAAAAAGATTGTTATAATATACGTGTCGTGTGGGCACCACGTCACCTTGAATCAACCGAAGGCACTACAAGAAGTCTTCAGCAACGTGGTCTACTAAAGTCTAATTCTATGGAACTTGCTAACAATGTAAACAAACTGCCATATTGAAATTGTCTCTGAATAATGAATTTACTAGTGATGGGCAATACTCCTTTACTTATGTCAAACCATATCGAATAATAAAATACCTAAAGTAAAAAACATGTAGTTACTTATTTCTAATTTGTTTAATCACGATCAGAAGAAAAATCGGTACTTGAAGATGATGTATCACCAGTATTTATTATAAAAGGTGTTGTTATATCATCGTGATCGTATCGATGTGATAACCCAGATATGTATGAAAGTGAAATAAATAGTGTAATATCAGACATAATACTGTGGTTACATAATAATAATTTAAAAATCAATTTGACTAAAACTAACATAATGCATTTTTATCAGCGATTACAATATAATGACATGAATATAAATTATGAAACAAATAAAATAGAAACCGTATCTGTAGTTAAGTTCTTAGGGCTAAATATTGACAGTCAGCTAACATGGAAATATCATGTTGATGAAGTAAGTAAAAAGCTTAGTAAGTCAGCTTTTGCACTGCGCAAGCTGTCAAAAGTAGTGGACAACCACACTCTTCTTATTGCCTACCATGGTCTTGTTGCGTCAACATTGAGATACGGTGTCATATTTTGGGGCAATTCTACTGATAAGGGAACAGCGTTTAAAGCACAAAAACGGTGTTTGAGAGCAATGTGTAGCCTGAAAATAACTGACAGCTGCTCCCCTTATTTTAAGTCACTCAGAATACTCACCCTTCCAAGTCTGTACATTTTAGAAATTGCCATATTTGTTAAATGTAATCCGGCACTGTTTATAAAAAGTACAGACACACGCAGGCTGCCTACTCGTCCACAGTATCAGCACATGGTGCAGAACGTACGGTGCAAAACTGCGCTAATGCGCAAAAGCATACTGGGAATGGCACCCCGAATTTATAATAAAATTCCGGTATGCATAAGAGCATTAGACATTGTACCTTTTAAGGAAAACCTGACCAAATTATTAATTATAAAATGTTATTATAGTACGCAAGATTTTTTAAGTGACATCGATCTATAAATTTGTTATTATTATTGGCCAATTGACATGCTTGCATCTAATTATAAGGATTGATTTATTCGTTCACTTGTATTTTTTTATTAAAAATGATAATGTTACTACATATATGTACGTGACATTGATATTTGTATGCCAACAGGCAAAACATAGTGATACACGCTGTATTTTTTCCTCCACCTGTATTTCTCTACCTATGTTTTACAAATAAATAATTCTAATTCTAATTCTAATTCTAATTCTAATCGTTTATTGGCTACAGAGCGTGAGTTGGGTAGTATGTAGCGGCCTTAATATATCGCCAATTATAGCCACAACACTACCCATCATAGACAATTGTAGAAAAAAAAAACAAAAGAAACGCAAACGTCATTCCATCATACCCTAACTTATGGAACCATTTAAACTTTTAATGAAATATCCAAGATACAGTTATATATTTGGTGATTTTGTTTTTTAGAGTAACAACCGTTTCAATAGTGTATGGTTTCAATGATGTTTGATGAGGTGGAGTGAAAATTCAAGGAGAAACAGTTACAAAACAAAGTTAAGTCCTTTGTTTACATAGTTAGCAAGTTCCATAGAATTCGAGTTTAGCCCTTATGGCAGAATTATAATAAATAGTTGAGTTGCACAAAACTAGGTCTGGCCTATAAAATGAAATGTGATATGCGCAGTCGGACGCGGGCCTGACGGGGCGCAAGATCATCGTGGACACGTACGGCGGCTGGGGCGCGCACGGCGGCGGCGCCTTCTCCGGGAAGGACTTCACCAAGGTGGACCGCTCCGCCGCCTACGCCGCGCGCTGGGTCGCCAAGTCGCTCGTCAAGGCCGGCCTCTGCCGCCGCTGCATGGTTCAGGTACCGCTCACCGCCCTTTATGGCCGAAAAAACTACTTTTCTAACATTTAAACTCGTCTTTTTTTGACACTAACCGAATTAAGTTGAGTATTTTTTTTATTACTTGATTTATTGTTACTACGAGTGGAGATAAGTTATCTAAATCAGAATAGCATGGTAACTCAGAAGAACACCATTTTTAATACACACCGTGAGGACCTTTTTAATAAATGAAAAAAAAGGTTAATAAATCTACTGGCTTAGGAATTTTTGAGGTGATAATTTAGTTTTTTAAACTCAAATGCTCTAAAAACTTATAAATAATCGTTAAAGGACCGTCATTCAAAAGATTAAACTTAGAACGACTCAAGCTATAAGTTTCATACGTATTCGCGCCGATTCGGGCATGACGACCTGGAGCCCATTTATCAAACAGTCTAATAATACTAATGTTTTGTCTCGTAAATAAAACTATAAAATGACAAAACACTAATATAAGTTGACTAATACTTTTTGAGAACTTGGCGTATCTGTTTTATTCTTTTGGTCCCTGAAGAATCTGTTTTTATTAAAAGTTTTGTTGTGCCAGGTCGCATACGCCATCGGTGTGGCAGAGCCGCTGTCGATCACAGTGTTCGACTACGGCACGTCGCACAAGACACAGCAGGAGCTGCTGCGCATCGTGCAGAACAACTTCGACCTGCGGCCCGGCAAGATAGTCAAGTGAGTCCCACCCACCTATTGAATCGGCCCTACTTTGAAAATCGAAGTTTGAAGTTACGTTAGCTCCATCCCTTTTGCTCTTCATTCGAGAGTAAATCGGGAGAAAGGGATGCAACTAACGATTTTCAAAGTAGGCCCTCAGTAACTCGCCACTATAATATTTTTCATGTCTTATTGGGCCAGTGACAGATGACATTTGTCAAATTTAGTGATGATGCTAAGTAACATCTTATTCTTTTTTCGATTATCGATAAGGTTTATAAAGTTTATTTATTTATTAACACATTCCACTATCAATACAGGACACCCAATGCGATAATGTACAAACCGGTTGTGGTGTTAACTTAATTTAATTAACCTTCCTAGTATAAAATAAAATACTACTTATCATAAATGGTCTAAAATCACGCTAGAATCGTATGGTAAACTCTAGATATTGCGTTTTATATGATAAAACTCGTATCATCAAATCGATTTAGTCAAAGATCGAGGTATAGGAATTAGGAAGTAAAAGTAGTTAAAATATTTTGTTTTTAGTTCTACGAAATATATGCGATATATATAAATAGTTTATCATAATTTGTTTTTAAAAACGCGTAAAGTTGTTTTTTGAAAATAATTAACTTTATATATAAATATTCTTTAACCTCGTAACGTCTAATTTCGTTAGTTCGAAAAATAATCTTATGTCAGTCAACTAAAGTTAAACGTAACTTTGACAAATGTCCTAACGTTACGAGGTAGTAAGTTGACTGCTCAATTGGTTTGAACGTAAAATTTCAATTTGTCACAGGCCCAATAAGATATGAGAAATATTCTAGTAAACCTTATAATAAGGTGGCATAATTCACATAATTATGGTCCGTTTAGTATGTTGCTCAGTTACGTAGGTGGGTCCAGAGCGCAAGTGCTTCGCCCTTAGCGCTAGGCTAACTCTATACAGGAAACGAGACCTGACCTGTGGAATTATGTTTGGAGGAACATGAGGTCCTGTAATTGAAACTCTGGATTCCTCCTGCTTACTTATTTATATATATATATATATATATACTTGATCTCGTGCCTTCTCATTGCCATAAAAAAAACTTTCACATGTACAATATTTAGCATATATATATACACCGTGGGCCCGAATAACCCGACCAATTTTAACAATCGATACTAGAGCCTATTTGTAGAATATAATGGGTATAATATGTAGTCCAATAACGCATAATTTCCGAGATTTTCATTATTTAAAAAACAATTCCATAGTTAATTTAATTTGAACTCTGTCACCTTAACCTAAAGCATTATTTAATAAGAAATTGATTAATTAATTTATGTTGTATGTGGATGATATTGCTACTTACAACATGAATCTTTCTTAGTAAATAATGCTTTAGGTTAAGGTGACAGAGTTCAAATTTAATTAACTATGGAATTGATTTTTAAATAATAAAAATCTCGGAAATTATGCGTTATTGGACTACATATTATACCCATTATATTCTACAAATAGGCTCAAGTATCGATTGTGAAAATTGGTCGGGTTATTCGGGCCCACGGTGTATATATACAACGTGTCCCAAAACTCAACGATAAGCCGGCACCAGAGGATGGAGCTGCTTATGATTAGTCGAGAAAAAATAAGGAAAAGATATATTTTTTTCCTTATTTTTTCTCGACTAATCATAAGCAGCTCCATCCTCTGGTGCCGGCTTATCGTTGAGTTTTGGGACACGTGGTATATATATGCTAAATATTGTACATGTGAAAGTTTTTTTTTATGGCAATGAGAAGGCACGAGATCACTCAGGTCACCCAGTGCCAGAAGTTAAAAAATCGAACAGAATGCCGTTATTACAAGTCTTAAAGTGACAGGTCGTTACAAATAGTCACACATCATTGTCTACCACCATAGGTTAAGCGTGTAAACGTTGTAATTTAGATCCATTAGGCCATATTTTTTTCCATAATAATGGGCGTGATTGTTTTCTCAATGCTGCGCTAATGTGCAACTGCCGTGTTTAGGTTGTTTTGTTGTAATGTGAGTTGTTTCGCAGGGAACTGAACTTGCGAGCGCCGATCTATCAGAAAACCAGCACATACGGACACTTCGGCCGAGAGGGCTTCCCGTGGGAGAATCCCAAGCCGCTGGTAGAATGACTCCAGACTTGAACCGTAGAACATTGTAAATATTCCACCAGTATATAAAGCACTTAATGTACGTGTGACTTTGTAGCGAGGGCGCGGAGGTTCAATAGTATCGCTGATGTCTCTCTATAGACGATTTTCGTCCAACGAGTCTAATCTCGCCTGTGGAACGACGCCGTTCCAACGGCGAAGGTTACAGTCGCCGGACTCAGTGTAATTGTTAAGTATTCATTAGTTTAGACACATTAGACACGTAGGTTTAACACGGTGCCGTCATATCTGAATTTGAGTTAGTTCAGGGGATCGACTAGGCAGTCCGACGTAGCATTCACCATTATTAGAAAATGAATTTGTGATGTTTATTTTATATAACCAGTAATTAATGAATTATGCCAGTGTAAACTACGTAATGAAACGTTTTTTAAATGTGTTACGTTATTATTTTAAAGTTGAATGATGGACTGCCTACAATCTCGAATGTTTTCCTTGTGAGCTTTACGTCTAAGTGCTATGGTTGGTAGAGTGCCCACTCCCCGGCGGTCACAGCGGGCGCGCCCGCTGCAACGCGGCGCTGCGGCGGCGCGTGCGACCTTTCATATTATTAAGACTTAATTAGCTATTTTACTTAAGTGTACTGCCGATTATTGATGAATATATTTAGCCAGTTATTGTTGTGCGTCGACCGCGCAGCGCCATTTGTGTTGTGTTTCCGAAAAGGTAAAAGGAAAGGAGCCATTTTGAAAACACACCGACCGCCCGGGGCAGTAGTGCACTGTGCATTTACCCACGTTATGATACAGATTCCGCCAGTAGGCTTAATTAGGCGCGACGCTAACCGTACATTTTATGACATTAGAATTAGAATTTTAAATATTCGTAGGTCGGTTAGTGAGTATTGTGATTATATGTTTTGATCTGTTTCGACCCGTTTAAAGTTTCTAATTGACTTACTGTGGATTATCTATTTATCAGATTGTGGAATTTAAACTAATATTAAAATTGTGTTCTCCCGGCACACTATCGGGATTTGAAAAGGCGTTTTATTTGGATCTTTAACAACTATATTTGTAACAAGTTGGCGAGCCTAGAGCCAGGAGGCGGCGATCCTGCGCGCGGCGATCTTGGTCTGCGACATGCGGATGGTGTCTGTCCACATCCAGTTCTGCATGTCGAAGCAGTGCGACGCTCTGCACACAACAAATCGATATCAATGTAGGTACTGTCACGGACATTTTATGCCACTATGGAACCCTGTCATAATGACAGCGTCAAGTGATGAGATATAATTACATGGGAATTAATCGTAGGTTTTATGCGACAAGGTTCTATAGTGGGATATCAATTAAAGTCCGTGACCGTACCTATTCATAAAGATAACTGAAGAGAATATCGTGTATATACAGGAAAATCTCAGTTTATATTTTCCTGCTAGACGACATGTACCAAAAAATCGGTAAGAAATACTTTCCGTATTCGAAACATGGGACTCTTTGTAAATACTTGTAATTAATTTCGCAAAAATGTACTAGATACTGACAACTGGGAATAGCTGAAATATATTACCCCTTTATTTCACAAAGCTGATAGTGACAAGAGAGAGACAGCATTGCAAAGTTCTACTAGTTCCTAGATCACTGGGCTTCATATAATTTACACAATGTACAGTAGAGTTCATAAATATGTGTACTCTTTAGTACCTTGTCTATTCAATGTCATGTTTAAACTGCTTACATGAATTGTCTCAGCGATTAAAGTGACAAGGCACTAAAGTGTACACATATTTATGAACTGCACTGTACCCACAAAAAAAAGGGCCTAGATTAATTGGATTATTTCCATCTGTTACCACCCATTCATTAGCTGACTTATATTACTTATTGGTGATAAAACAAAATTCAAAGTTTTAACAAAATGGATAGGTACCCAAATAACTAGCCTTACCAACATTTAATTGTTTTTTCAGATTAGAATAAATTACCGTTATTTTGCACACGTTATCGTTGTCAAGTCAAAATTATAAATTTAATAGAATTGTATCTTCTGATAATAACAATAATTGGAATGCTTAGACAAATATTTATCAGAATCATTTACGTTATTATAAGCAGACATGTGCGAACTTAACCGTTATTATCCTAAAGTGAAAAAAAAACTAAGCATGGAAAGCAAATACGGTTTAGGTATATGGTGTTTGCCCTTTTCAGGGCCAAACGAACCGTCGTAACCGGTTCTCACCTATATGACATTGCTATAGAATGGTGACAACCGGGTAAAATATATATATGACTATATTAAATAAATAAATAAAAAATAAAATAATATAAATATATATATGGGTAAGTATATATGAATATATTTTTATTGAATACCGGATTTAAATTATTTATTTTATTACATGTGTTGAATAATAGTACATTGTTGCCTAGGCGCGGAAAGTAAGGGTTTTCCTGACGAGGAGGTTAGCAGGCCGAGCAATAGCGAGGCCTGCTAAAATACGAGTCAGGAAATCCTCGTTTCCGCCGAGGCATACATAATGCTTTTCTCAAACATGTGAGGAAATAATACAAATACATTTTTAAAAAGCAAGTAATTTAATTATGCAGAATGAACGAATGTTACAGACTGTCAATTGTTTTTAAATACTAACCATAGAAATTGGAATGCAAATTCAAAAAGAACCACACGCACTGTGCTAAAAAAGCGAGCAGTTACCTTGGCTGTTTGGAATTTTTGTCTTGGTCCTTTTGATTTTGTATGGAAATTGACAGCATTTTTAAGAAAAATATAGACATGGACGGAAAGTGTTTTAACGGTTAATGATTTCTTGTCAAGCAACGGAATCATTCATGGCCGGCAATTTGGATTTCAGAAAAATAAAAACACCTCTCAATTATTAGCTTATTTCGCAGATGAGGTCAACAACCACTTGAACGAAAGGGAGCATGTTTTATTGGTGCTGGTGGATTTTAGCAAGGCATTTGACACTCTTAATCATCAAACTCTTTACAACAGGCTTCGGCAGAGTGGTATACAGGGGCCGGCCCTAAGTTTATTTAAGAACTATCACATGAATAGGTATAACATGGTCAGCATTGCTGGAGAGCAAGGTGAGATCTCGCAGGCCCTCCAAGGGACAGCACAAGGATCAATAATCGGTCCGACCGAATACCTAATTTATGTGAATGACATGTGCAACGTATTTGCCCACGCCTCGGTATACCAGTTTGCCGATGACACTTGTCTCATAATAGCAAATAAAGATTTGAAAGCTGCGGAAAAACTGATGCAGTGTGAATTTGATGTGCTATGTAGGTGGGCGCATGATGCTGGCCTATCACTTAACTACCAAAAAACTAAATTAATGCATTTGCACTCACCATATGTTAAATCTAACACAGTTCCTAAAGTTACGGCCCACGAGCACTCGTGCTTGCATGCTCATCATTCACACTGCAGATGTGAGCCACTAGAACTAGTAAAGCATCATACCTATCTTGGACTACATATAGACAGCAATTTTAACTGGGGCACCCATATTGACCATGTGTGTAAAAAATTAAGAGCAATTTTGTGTAATCTTAGCATACTTAAACAAACAATGCCTTACAACGTACTACGCCTGCTATACATGTCATTAGCAGATTCTATAATAGGCTATGGAATTTCATGTTACGGAAGAACTTATAAAACGTATCTGCAGCGCATCTACAGTGTTCAAATAAGACTGTTAAAAGCGATTGTTCCTCTAAAAGTCAAATACCAACATAGACACAACTATGACAGTCTATTTGAATACTGTAGAGTGCTGAGTGTATTCGATAAGGTGAAGCTAGCTATGGTACTAGAATACAGAGATGCTATGGGGGAATTAGTTAAATATAGAAGATCTGATAATCTGCGAAATCTAAAAGAAGGAAAGTCATTTATCACTCCAAGAAGTAATAACCTGTACGGGTCTAGAATTTGGTCAAATCTCCTACCTCATATTTTGAATAGTTTCCCCAAACATGTATTAGAACGCATGGAAGCTAAACCTGGGTCTACCAAAAATATAGTTAAAAGATTTCTTATGTCTTGTAATTAATTCTAATTAATTCTTATAAATAGCGTCCTCACTAACTTAGCCAAATAATCTTAAATAGATAAAGATTTAGGCTAAGTAAAAATTGTAAACCCAACACAAATTTTTGAAATAAACAGATTTTATTATTATTATTATTTATTTATATGGTTTTTTTACTCCTAGGAGTAAAATGAGGCTCTTTCCGTCCTTGTCTTTCAATCGGAAAACCGTTTTTTCCGAGCATGTTTGAGAAAATTCATATATTTAAAACATACTTCGTACTTTCGGATTCCTTATCTGCGCAAAAGAAGTTTTAAAGAGACAATTTTCTTTATAAGTACCTATCTACGAACAATTTAAAGGGTATCGTAATAACACCCTTTTGACCAAATTTAATGAGTTACAGACCCTTCTTGCCACAAATTATCACAAAATAACTCGTACTTTGAATTAATATACATTATATTTAGAATTACTAGTACCAGAAAAACACCGGACCGAATTTCAAGAAAGTATATTAACATTTTACCCGGTTGAAACTACTATATTATGTCCTTGAAGATCTTTTAGAATTTAAGTCAAGCCTTGCCTATTCCGCTCACTGGCCGTCGACACGAAAGCTAATTTACTAAACAAACAGTCGAGAAAAATATTTTTTTGAATAGTAGTAAATATAACCAAGATATATATATGCCAACAAAGATTTGTTCCTATCTCTTTCTACTCTTTCTAGCAAAACATAATTTAACATGGAATTTATATGGCCGACGATATCGGATCTCTCTGTCTAATCGCTGTTCTATTAGCAGTTTAAAATGCTTGTATCATTCTTATTAAAAAAAACATGCAAATTCCCTATTCTGTGAAGTGGTCTTACCGTGGCACTGTGATGGTGGGCGAGCCCGCCTTCAGGTCCCGGTCGTGCACGCCCAGCGCGTGCCAGGGGTCGTTGACCCCGTGGATGTTGATCGTGTTGTTCACGTCTGGCTCCAGTCCGCCGAACATCAGGTTCACGCGCTCCACGGCGTCATACACGAATTCTTCGTCAAAACTGAAATTGCGACACTTATGGCAAGACAGAGCACAATATATATATTTATTTGGACACAATTTTACTGGGACTCCATGGCGGGGCTGCGTTAGATGCCCAAAAGCTAAACTGCCTGTAAATAGGAGCCCCTCAGAGGTGAGTTCCGATGATTTTGTAGTTGCGAGATGACTGTATATCGATATTAATTCATGGTCTCGTTGTATACGAATGATGTGTCCATACTCCATACGAAATAAGTCCTGTAATTGGGGTGTTTGAGGTAAGGCATCTAAGCATTTGCAATCTCAAAACTATAAGTGCATTTACCAACTCTGAGGACTACCTTGGAATGCCATTTCACTGTTTCTCTTACCCCCACACTGAAACAACAATGTGAATACTGCTGCCTAGCTGCAGGTTAAAGTGAGGTGAGAAAGTTTGTGAGGTTATCTCACGGAATAGAATAAAGTTTTTCAGTTCTGTGGGTTATCTTGTTTTTTGGATGGGCCGTTTGGAACACATTTTAATTCCTTTAGATTTTAACTGCCATGGTAGGCGAGCAATACAACGGTGAATAAGGGTCTTCTTAATGCGGAATCGCCTTAAGCCGGAAATAAAATGCTTTATCTCCATGCATTAAGAGCAATAAATTCACTCGATTCCAAGCCAAACCAAACGTATACAATATCGATTACCTTTCGCTAAATGCCTTCTTGCAGATATCCACGTAAAAATCAACGCTAAGCCACACGAGAGGGTCGAACACAGTACCAATTCGAGGTGCGGTCTGGAAGTACCCGTACTCGGTACATGTTTGGTAATACCACGCTCGAGCTGAAAACAAAAATGAATATGAGCTGGAATTAGTTTCACTGGCTGATGACTATCTTATGCAATTACCTATACAATTTTTTATTGAGGTTTGCGAGTAAGCCCATGGGCTAGACGTGTGATCGAGGGAAATTGACTGTTGTCCCGTTTAAAATTTGTATTATCGCCACTGCTGCCAACTCAGGAAATAGTTATCTATTGCGAGAAACTTACAGTTTGATCGAGGAGCACTGTACGTATTGAGCAGACTTTGGTATTCTATGCTCCAGCATGAAGTGAGGCCGCTCCGTTGCGCGATGTAACCGCCAATCTTTTCCATTGGAGTGTTTCCTGGAAAATCACTATCTTAATAGGTACCAATTTACTTAACCATATTCACAAATAATAAGTTGAAAAAAGGGTTAAGTTTGCTATAAAATATTAAAACCAAAAATTGTTCTCGTTGGCACCGTTCCTGCCCAAGAGTACAGAAGTACAGTACCCGGTGGTAAATATTGCACATATCGCATTTCCGAATACAAATGAATGCTAATTTCCATGTCCGTCGTTTATTATAATATGAATTTAGAACTATAGTACATTGTTGTAGAGGTTAGAAAGTAAGCAATAGATGGACGAGTTAGTTCGAAGGCCGACGCGAAGCGGAGGCCCTCGAAAGTACGAGTCCATCTATTGCACTTTCGGCGAGGCTTAACACAGTGCTTTCACGACTACTGCGAGGAAATAAATTTTTTTTCTTATAATACATTTTTCTTTAATTAAACGAGATATTAATATTTGAACTTATCACCGAAAATTATGGCATCGACAATTCAACACAATAAAATTTTAACGCTCTCCCGCTAATTTTTACTTTTTTTATCCGTTCCGTTCTTAGTGGCCAGTCATTCAAAGGCGTTTTTGTAAACTGACGACTCTCACCGTGACAAAAACTTTATTTCAGATAATTAAAAGCAGACATATATGGCTGTATGGAATCTGATTCCTTTGCCTATCCGTGAAGGGATGAATATGATTAAAAAAATAAAACGACTTCTCATTGGCTAATTTAATTTCATATGCAGCACAAAGTGTGTTCTGATTGGTCGAATTAGTGATCAGCGGACCGATGTTAATGGTCAATGGAACAGACCAACAATGTTAACATAGTTGGTCTGTTTAAATTCATAGCAGGCTCATTCAATGTACAACTATCGATTGTTTTGGGGACCAAGAACAGACCATCTTTCGCCACATTTCCGAGCAGTGGCGTGAAAAGTACTTAGTTTTTGTTTTGTTTGATTACCGCGTGAACTATATATGTATAGCTGTAAAACTACGTCTTAAATATCATTTACTCCTTTTCACCAACGATATTAATATAAATAACAAAATAAAATTCTTCTTCAACCGACTTCAAAAAAAGAGGAGGTTCTTAGGTAGGATAATTAGGTATGCAACTAAACTGAATATTTATCCGACGCGACGGCTGACGAAACAGTTTTGCCGGGAGACATTAAGAAAATAGAATATTACAAGACATTGATATATACGTTCTAAATATAATTATTTATGTTTTTAGGCTGAGGAATAATAAAATATGCAAAAAATGCGTAAAATTCTCAAATCCTTCCATTTCACTATCCGTGCTCTCATTGAGGTTAATATAACTGTCACTAAGTATCAACCGTATTTATCACTAGTCTATCAGTAATCATCAACACATTTCTTACATTATCATCCTCATTTATTTATACATCGGCTTCGGTTACAAAATATTTATAAACATTGTAAGTACATAATTTCGCCTTATTGGCCTCGTAAAGGTTTCCGTTTTTTCCTATAGATGCCGTAGTACAACATTAAAATTATGGGGTTTCAACAACTAGATATATATATTTATTGGACTGGGCGCGAACGCACTCTATCACATCTAAACCACGACTAGCCATACCTTAATAATCTGTGCGACTAGCAAACATTATAAAAGTAGTGTGCGACAGAGACAATACTCTACGAAGCCGAAATTAGCCGATTCTCTTTTTCCAAAGGTCGATGTGCAATATTTATGGCCGAGCACTATAGTGCATAATTGTTTTCCGTCGTATTTTCACGAACGTACGAACGTGTCTTCGGTCACAGTACAAAAACTTGAAAGCTACGAACATTTCCGAGATAATACGATGGAAAACAAAGTACATCTGTACATACATACCAAAATCATCATACATACCGTCACGCCTTTATTCCCCGAGTGGGGTAGGCGCAGAGTAATGTTGTTTTAAATCCGGTTTAGGTACTTGTAATGGACGTTTATGTGCAAATAACTAAGTATCAGAAAGAATATGCGAATTTATTACTCTTGAGTTCCTAAGTTAGTGACACTTTGCCTTCTATGATGGGTGTCGGATGTTTTAATACAAAACCGATAGATGGCTACTTAATACCTTGGTAGATATACCTAGCTAAAATAAATCTTCGTAATAACTTAGATGACAATGTATTCAATGGAAGCTAATGAGACCAAAATTGGCTCATTTCATGATGTTTTAGCAGTATTTAAATTATCTATGTGGAAAATGTAGGCACCTTCACCGGGGACGGCAAAACTTCACAATTCCCTTTAAAAGCGTGTTATTTTATTACACGCCTGGTAGTAATTTGACTTGTAATTAACAATCTAACCGCCCTAACCATTCAGGGATATTCTAAAGTCTGGTATCTCGTTGCTTTTTCAAACGTATGTAATTGTATGAAAAATCGACACTATGAGGAACTACATAATCGTAAATCATTAACTGACTTCGAGTGCTGCCGTAGCAAACTAACAAATTGAATCAAAATTTAAGTAACTTTAAACTCGGATGACTTGAAATTTGGTATACTTTTGCTAATCCGACAGTACCTACAATAGGTACTACGGTACCATCCAGCTGGTATGATGCAGACAGAAGGTAGTCATAGGAACTCCTTAATGGCTTATCCGTTTGGAATCAAAAAATTGGAGTGATTTTATTAAGTCGTCAATTTTTAAAACGAAATTTATGACAAAGTTTTTTGTAATGTGTAATTGTAACCAACCGTAAGTGGTTCCTAAGAAATTGTTGCACACGGCGGTAAGATCGCCAGGCAGGGCGTTCTGGACGCTCCCGGAGAAGGACCAGCTGATGAAGCCCGAGAAGTAGCCCAGTTCGTACACGTCCTCGTAGTCTAACAGCGGCCAGCATAACCTGGAAACAAGCTGGAGTGAGAAGGGATTTTACGCGGTTGAAATCAAATAGAAGGAAATTAGCAAGCCTATTGGTTTAAATGACATAAAATCCCGAACTATACTAATGTAACTGTGCCTGCCTACACATGAAATACTAAACTGTTAATTCCTCAATTCTGACTAACAAATAATTACCTAGTGAAAGCTGAAAATATATACAACTCGAGAATCCGCATAATGCCCTCGCAGTAAGTACCACGACCACTTGCGCTTATTTTGAATTTTTGTCACACAATTCCATTTCCTTTACTAAATATGTTTAACTTTAAACAGTTGTCATAAAGATCATAAATTCTACGCAAGAGGAATTAAGTATGTTGGTAGCCTATTCGTTTACCTATACGCTGACTCCAGGGTACGCCGTCCTTCTTCGGTTTTTAAGGCCTCTACCGTGTCTTCTATACCTTGTCTGAT
This sequence comes from Acleris sparsana, assembly GCA_923062465.1. NCBI lineage: Eukaryota > Metazoa > Arthropoda > Insecta > Lepidoptera > Tortricidae > Acleris > Acleris sparsana. The sequence goes on from OV281293.1 coordinate 10,116,877, forward strand.
AACAGCGATGCACTCTTCCCCACCCTCTGATAAAAATGCATCGTGCACTACTTCCAAATATCCTAAAAGACAAATTTATTGGTAATTACAATATATTCTTATACTGAACGCTAATGTATCGAGAAAGAAATAAAATATTGGTACAGTCACCAGCAACAATATATTATCCAATATTGGGCGCAAAAATATCTGACACGCTCTTATACCTCTAGTACCTAATAAAGAAGTGTCAGATATTTTTGCGCCAAATGTTGGATAATATATTATTGCTGGTGACTGTACACATACATAAAGCCTTATAAATTAACAAAGTGTCCTTTTGTGCACAAAACAACGTCAATCGTCGAAAATCCGAAGTGAAAAAAAGTCTAATATCTTGCTAATTTGATAGAACGCCAAGTTTTAATTTCAGCACCATAAAACACATGGTTCCTAATTGTAACTTGTAACTACCTACATGTGAAATTCGCCCTAGTTACCTAACGTACTCAGCGCGCTCATGCCCGTCGCAAGTTAAGTATGCGTAAATTGTTAAGCCACTATGGAACCTTATCGCAGAACAATAATTTATTTTTAGGTGCTTTTTTTTGTACGTGACTTGACGCTGCCGTCATTTTAACAGTGTTCGATGATAGCTCAACTCTTATAATAAGTAATGGGACCCATGGTACCTACCAGTGAAATCAACTTTTCCTTTAATAGGGCCGCTGGAAGCTACAACTCCCTCCACCAAATGGGGGTACCGTTGTTTGAACCAAAGCGCCATATTAGCGGCGTAGGAACCTCCGTACAGAACAATTTTGCTTTGAGCAAACCGAGGCTGCTCTTTCAAAAATCGGATGAAGTAAGCGAGGTCAGCTAGGGCCTGGTCTACGTTCAGGAATCGTAGGTTTTCAACCGTGAAGTTTCTGTAAAAAAAACAAATTAAGTTATTTAAAGATTTACCTACAGACCGCGGAAGGGTAACGGATCCGTTAAATATAGACATCGTCATATTTCATAACCATTAACCTTTAGCCATGAATCTCCGCTCCTATACGGTACGCTCCGCTCCACTTGTGTCCACTCTTACACAATAGTATTAGTTACAAGCTCATCTAAGAGTTAAGTTTATGTTGTCAGTCGAAATGAGTTTTTAAATGACAAACTTGTGATCAATAAAGGATCAATATTATCAATTGTTCGTAAAATTGATTGCGAGGCAAAGATTTGTCCGTTAAAGAACTTGAATGATCTCACATTCACATGTAGACAACCGGTCAGTAGACGCAGCGTGGGCACCCACAAGACTGACCGAATACTTGGTTAAAAGGTTGTCAGAAGCAAATTGAGGAAAAAAATCTTCCGAAGAATCCTATTTCGAACAGTGACCCGGTTGTAATGATACTGTGGTACCCTTACCATAAGTAACAATTACCGTACTCGCTAGCCAGTCGAATGCTCTGACCCTAGCACTCTTTAAGAATACTGCGGGGTCTGCGAGGGACAGAGCATTCGACTCGCTAGTACGTTAATTATAACTCATGGTAAGAGTACAGGACTACAGGATTATGTAACATACTAACGTATATGGCACAGTTTCGCCGTAGTATCTGTGCTCGGTGTAGAACTGGTAGCCGTTGTTCTCGCGGGCCATCTCGAACATGTTCCCTCCCAGCAGCCAGCCCGTGGCGATGTTCCACTCTCCGCCGACTAAGATGAAGACGGGTGAGCCATCGCCGCCAAAGAACTGATCGTTGGACATGTAACGCTGAGGAAAAAGAAAGCACAGGTTAGCAACCTTCGCAAAAAGGGGGTAAGTGCTCTTTTTAACCCCTGAAGGGTCTGTATACTTATCTGTCTGTGGAATCGTAGATCCAAGACTGATGGATCGACTCAGAATCTTTTTTTTAATAAGTAAAGCTTGTTTTATTAGGATGGTTCTTATTTACCTAGGTAATAGTTAATTATGTAACTGATTAAAACGACTACCTTAGAGCAGATTTGTATAGAATGAAACTGTGAACTGAGATTCAGTGTATAAGTACCTACTTTCCCAGAAAAAGACGTTTTAAGTGAAATTTTACTGATAAAAATTCCACTCTTTTTCGGGTCAGAATAAGAGTCTAAAACAGATGTGTTAGCTTTAGACAACCAAATGTCGTCAAAGTAATGTTACTTATCATGTATTTATCTTTTATTTCGACAATTTTACTTTTAAATCATTTTAATATAGCATGACACTTTAGTGGTTAAGAATCTAACCACGTATACTTTATTAAAATCGGTTTAGCCGTTTTGTAGTTACCAGCAGGCATTGAGTCGGACATATATACAAGTCAAACACATAACCCTCCTATTGGGTTTTGCCTTAGTCGGGTAAAAACCGTCCCTTACCTATACATTATCAATGACAAGGTACAAAAGTGTTTGTATCTTAGGTATCAGGCACCTGTGTGGTAGTTTATGTTGTCCACGTTGTGTACTAACCATTAAGAACGTATCCGGATTCTGTGGGTTGAAGTGGTCCACAGGCATAGGGATGGCGGTCGTGATTACGTTGCGCGTGCTCATGCGCGCCGTCTCGGGTGGTGGGAGCATGTCCACTCGGATCGGAGGCTCTATCACGCGTGGGTCCGGCGTGACGTCGGCCCATGCGCAAGCGGCGCTTGCCAAGACCAGCAGAAACTGAAAGCGAAAGTCTAAATGGGGGTCGATGTTTTATTAAATTAAATTAAATTAAAACCATTTATTTCAGATATACACATCCATATTGTTAGTAACATGCCTATTCTATGTTAGTTAATTATTATTATTATTTTTTAAAATCAAACGCTGGTCACTGGCGGGACACATGTATTTGTGACCACCGCCGCAATAGTACAGAGTCCCATCGGTCCACGAACACACTCAGGAAGATTTTATACATACCTACTCGTATGTTAGATAATTTTCAAGCCGTTTGACAGTCCATTGCTTAAATGGCTTAATGCGAATGCAAATGACTAAAGAAACTTTAAGGGCAATATCATAGAGGTAAAAGCAGCGCAAATTTTTGCAACACAACCTGGGTCGCGTCTTTTTTGCGTTATTCATGAATGAAACAGTAAAGCGACAACTTGTCGTCTAAAGCCGTAAGAGCTGTAACTGCAACCGCAGCAGTTACAGTAACGAGCTTCCAGTTCGTGGAGAACAGGCTGGCTTACCGAGTACACATAACGATTTTACGTGCAACAGTAAGAGTTACGGCTCACTAGTGAGTAACCGGCGTTATAGCCAAGTAACGTTAGAGCATCAACATATTGGCGATTGAATCCAGATGCTCATGGTTGTCATGGGTAGTTGCGTCAACCTTGGTTCTCAAATTGAATGCTCCAACGGTGGAATGAAATCTTGTTTGAAGCTTGATTAATATTACCTATCCGATGATATATAGATATTTTCCAGGCATTTTTATTTACAAATTAATAATGTAATAAAATTTCAGAAGTTGATTGCTGGCTCACTTTAATTTCAGTTCTAGAGCAAGAAGCACAATTTTGCTCTGTTTTTCTAATAGTAAGACAGTCAACTTTTGCTTTTTTATTGCTTTAGACACTTTCAGCTGACAAGGCACCAATAATGGAGTCTTAGGTAACCCTTAATCCAAGGATCATTGGTTATAATTGATTGTTGTAAAACAAATGAACTACTGTTATCTACCTACTGTAAATTAAGAATCAAGAGTCCGTCATTGGTCCTTGTTCGTTACTGGTTCTATCACCTTCATAACTTTGACCATCGATCTTATGGTAGTGTCGTCAGTTAGATAAGTATCTAAATAATTTGGCACACAACATCAAAAAGGGGTTTTCTTGACTTATGCAAATATAACCCTCAAACTTATAAAAATAAATATGCTTTAAAAAAAAACTTACCAGAACCATTTTGTCAGACGCGTGCCACAAAATCACAAACACATTGTAGACCTATGAGTGAGTATTTGATTAATTTGACTAATTATCATAAGCCAGGCTGATTAGATTGAATACTCCAGTCCGACTTATCGGTATCAACCTCCTTTTTAATCTTTACGATTAGTGTAAATTACTCAAAGGAAATTATCTGCAAGTAATCCATTAAATTAAAAGATTACAGATGCCTATGGATATATTTTGTCCACATCCGTTCAGCTTTAAGGAGTTCCGAAAAAACCGCGAGTCCTGCGTTGAAAAATTAGTATACTCGTAATTTTCATGAAATTATCCGTAACTACTTACGTCAAAATAGTGTCAAGCAAAATAAATTAGGCGCCTATCATACGTTTGTAGTATTTTTTATGGCAATGGGAAGACACGCGAGCACTCAGGCCACCTGATGGTAAGTGGGATCGGAGACCCATAGACATTTGAAATCTCAAGACTACAATCTCAAATAGCAATCCTAAGACTTCAAATGCGTTGCCAACCATAGAGGACTGAGATAGAATGCCTTTATGCTAGTAATTTCACCGGTTGTCATATCTCCACACCGGAACTCAGCAATGCGAACACTGCTGCTTGGCGGTGGGTTAGTGGCTAAGGCGCTTCCGCGTCTTAGGTCTCTTCTGTCTGGTCTGGCTATGGTAGAAGCGATCCGGACGGACCCTGCCCAAGGTCCTACCACCACTAGCTACGTTCTACGATCACTACGACGACGACGCGCTGGCCTAGTTGGTAGTGACCCTGCCTACGAAGCTAGCGGTCCTGGGTTCAAATCCCGGTAAGGGCAGATATTTGTGTGATGAGCGCGAATATATGTTCCCGAGTCATGGATGTTTTCTATGTATTTAAGTATATATTTCTCTATATTTCTTTTCCCCTAAATTTCTGTACATTCTTCGATGTAGCCCAGTATGGAAATTTCCTCATCTGTCAGACTCGATTGATAATATTTTAAAATTAACATGTAGCAAAATTTTGAACATCTTACACTCACCTAACAGTTGGTCTCAAGCAACCCTCCCGGTAAAGTACGGTGGGCTTGGCATTCGGGCTACTAGCGACTTGGCACTGCCAGCTTTCCTCTCATCGATCCACAGCACAATCACCCTCATCAGTGAGATTCTTAACTTTTCTAACCCCACTGATGTTCAGGTGTCGTGCTTGTCCGATGCAGTGGATGCTTGGCGTGTCTGTAACCCGGGTGAGAACTTGCCAGTCGAAAAAACTAGCCAAGCAGCATGGGACCTTATTTCTGTCAAAATTTGCCATCACAATCTTTTGGAAAATAGTCAAAATCCATCGGAGAGGGCCCGTTTATTGGCAGTTTCCGAACCAGAGTCGGGTCACTGGCTGCACTCTCTCCCTTCACGAACCCTAGGGTCTCTTTTGGATCCTAATACTTTAAGGATTGCAGTGTGCCTCCGCCTCGGTCTTAAAGTCTGCGAGCCACATCCTTGTTGCCGATGTGGAAATGCAGTCGACGAGCTAGGACGCCACGGTCTATGTTGTCAATCCAGTGCTGGTCGAGTTTATAGACATGCGTCGATAAATGATTTGATCCGTCGGGCTCTTAGTACAATTTCATTTCCAGCTTCGCTTGAGCCCACTGGCCTGTCTGCCTCAGATGGAAAGAGACCCGACGGATGCACTTTAATACCGTGGCATCTTGGTCGTCCCTTGGCGTGGGACGTCACTTGTGTTGATACGCTAGCACCGTCTCACGTCCAAGGTTCTTCTCGCAAGCCAGGGACCGCCGCAGACCTCGCCCAAACCATCAAGTGCCGCAAATATGCTTTTTTAAAGCCAAATTACGAATTTGCTGCACTTGCTTTGGAAACGTTTGGTCCGTGGTCATCTGACACAAAAAAATTTATTAAAGAAGTGTCAGACAAATTAATAGGTGTCTCTGGCGACCACAGGCAAGGCTCCTTTTTTGCCCAAAGACTGAGCATCGCAGTGCAACGAGGTAACGCTGCGAGTGTCCTCGGCACGATGCCGCAAGTGGGGGTAATGAAGGGATTTATATTATAGGTTAGTTGTGTTATATTTTATTATTATTGAACTTGTTTTTTTATTTAAAAGTATTTATTGAATAAAGAATTATTAATTATATTTCTCTATATAAGTATTTATATATCGTTGTCTAGTACCCATAATACAAGCCTAGAGCTTAGTTTGGGACTAGGTCAATTGGTGTGACATTGTCCCCTGATATTATTATTATTATTCATAGATATTTATTTAATTTTCTGCAAATTAGGTTTTTTATAATAAACATTCAAATATAAAAGTAAAATAACAATACTAATACAAAAAATATACATTATAAAAAACCTAACCTACGGGTGCCGCCGGCAGCGGGGCAGGGCTCAAGCTACCGGTGGTTAGGGCTGCAGAGAGAGGAACCTCCTCACAATGCGTGCCGTGTCAAGGAGTACTGCCTTCTGTATCTGGCCCTTGATCCAGCCATCTAGCGAGAGTCTCTTGAGGTGTTGGTCGAGACTCTTCGCTATAAGACCGTTGGCCGAAACAACTATCGGGACAATGATCGTCGAGTCAACATCCCACATGGCGGTCACCTCGTGAGCCAAGTCAAGGTACTTGCTGAGCTTGTCCTTCTCGGCCTTCACGAGGTTCTCGTCATGCGGGATGGTGACGTCGACGAGCACTGCCCGGCGTTGAGATCGATCTGCCAACACGATATCAGGCTTATTGGCGACAATAGTCCTGTCCGTGATGACAGATCGATCCCAATAGAGCGTAGCACGACCATTTTCGAGAACTGGCGCCGGTGCGTACTTATAGTACGGCACTTCAGAATCAACAAGATCATATTGAAGGGCAAGTTGTTGATGGATGATCCTGGCCACGAGGTTATGTCTGTGCAAGTACTCACCGTTGGCCAAATGCGAACAACCGGAAATTATATGTCTGAGGGACTCGCCGGGGCAACGGCACGCTCGACAAATGTCAACCGTGCCATCCCTCAGAATATACTTCCGGTAATTGTTCGTCATTATGACTTCGTCAGCAATTGCACAGACAAAACCTTCGGTTTCCCCAAAAAGGTCACCAAAACGTAGCCAGTTCACGGACGCTAAAAAGTCTACATCAGGCCTGGTTAGGGCCCGGTAGAAGCGTCCGTGTAACTCCTTGCTCTTCCATATGTTCTTGCGGTCCTCAGTGCTCAACACCGTTGGTCTGCGCCAGTTCCCGTTTGCCAAGGAGAGAGGCGTGAGGTTCCTGTCTACTGCAACCACATCGCGATGCATCCTACACTCATTGTTAAGGAAATAATCCCTGAGATTGCACACCTCGCGGTTGTGGAGATTCTTAGCATTTAAAATGCCTCGACCTCCACATTTCCTCGGGATGTACAATCTCATAACAGATGAGCGCGGGTGCAACATGCGATGTGATTTAAGCAGTAGACGGACCCTCCTATCCAGAGCATCCAGCTCAGTCTGAGTCCATCTTAGTATGCCAAAGGAGTATGTGAGCAGCGGCATCACCCAGCCATTGAAGGCGCGCACCTTATTGCCACCCGACAAAAGACTGTTAAGAACTTTTGTCAAGCGACAGAAGAAGCGCTCCTTCACTGACTGCTTGACATCGCCCACCACGATACCCAAAGACTGTGACATACCAAGATATTTGTAGGTTTACGCAATGAGGTTAGTTTCTCCCTCTGTAGCCCCGTAATACGCTCGCAGCAATTTTCATTGTTAATTTGTGACCATCGCATGCGGCGCACTAAACCACCGGTAGCGGGAGCCGTGCGCGGGGCGGGATGCCCCGCTGGCCCCAAGCGTGCCGGCAGCGGTGGTCGCCCACGTCGCGCAGGTGGTCGCGGCGGCGGAGGCGGCGGCCCGCGCTCGTCGCTCGACTCGCTGGTGTCGGCCGCGGTGGCAAACTCGTCACCCGACGACGATGGCGAGGAGCTGGACGAGGCGGGCAGAGGTGGAGGGCGTGCGTTTGTATCCGCTTCTTTCTGTCTCGATCTAGTTATCATATTGTTTATAAAGAGAAAACTAAAAAGCACGACAGACAGCGTCAGCGGTTTTTTTTTTTTATTATTATTATTATTATTATTACTAACTACGTTTGTAGTGATCCTGCTTACATTTCATTTGTTTATTTATTTATTTATTTATTTATTTATATAAGGAAAACCAACAGCTTAAATAAATACACTAGAAATGTACATATAGTCAGAAAGCCAATTACAGGTTCTCGCCGATAGAAACACAATATCAATAATAATTTACCTCGCATTAAGCCGATACAAGTGCATCGACTTGGGATTATTAATATTAACCAAATACATTCAATCACTTAGCTTAAATAATATCTAGATAATACCTACTACGCAGGAAGGGTAAAAGGGTGGGGAGGGTAGGGATTATCAACTAAAAAAACTGAGAGAAGGTAAGGGGAGGGACACGCTCACTCGAAGTAACTGTTTATTAAAGCACGTCTTAGAGTCTGGGTATTAATATTGAAGACATCAATGTCGAACTTTTTTGACAATTTGTTTATATTCTTACTTCTTAAAGTTTAGTTAGGGAATTAACTTAAAGTAAAGACAACAAAAAACAAATCAATACTCTTTCGCCGAACTTCGACCAATCAGCGTTCTTCTTCTATTGGCTAGCAAACAATATAACGTGTTCTTTTGTTTACATTACGCTAATGAACTAAAAAATGGAGTATAGTGCCTAAGAAGCAAGCGGCTCCGGGTTTGATTCTCGGCAAGGGCAAATATTCATGTGATGAGCGCGAGTGTTTGTTTCCAACCGCCTTACCTCCTCGGAGATATTTGGAGACAATATAAGGAATATATCTGGTACGAAGTAAGATAAGATAAGGTAAGATAAAAGGTCTACAGACTTACCAACAGAGGCCCTAACATGGCTGCGTTTATCTCGTGACAGAGTTTGGATAAGGCACCCTTCACCTTCTGACACGTAAATAAGTACGACAGTGACGGATGCTTTGTCACAGGATGCCGGATCAGGTAATGTCGCGGGATCCTGGATCAGGTACAGGAACGGGGATGGTAATAAGGAACACCAGGAGTCCAGGGCAGGGTTATTTATTAAAAAGGCCTTATATAATTAGGCTTATATATTATTAGGCTTTATATAATTTACTTCACTTTTAATATTTATGTAAGTAATTGACTTGATTTATAATATTTTAATTATGATTGGAACTTGTTCATAGCTTGGAAACTCGTGAGCAACTGATCAGTCGTTGTGTCCAGGCGAACGTAGATTTTGAATGAACTCAAATTTAGAATTTTGATTAAAAATAGCCATATAGGTGAATGCCAGAATCATTTTAACTGAACGAGGTGAGATATAAAAGAAAAGGTAGATACACCTCGTTACAATACCGGGGCTGCCCTGGAAGGGAAAATCCTGAGGGACTATTATTAGTCTTGATGGATTTTTCCTAAATATTAATGTAAGATGAGGAATGATCATTTTGAAATGGGATGAGTATTTACACGGGAAACGAAACTAGTTCACACATACATCTATCATTTATACATCAATCTTTCATTGTTTTGGTTAACCATAATACGTAAGTATAACCAAAATATCTTTCATTAGAGTATTGACTTTGGTTATAAAGAAGATACTCGTAAAGTCGTTCCCAGTTGGTATTAAGGCTTGTTACAGTAACCACCCGCTGGTATATTAATTAAATGATGAATGCTTAACCTAAAACATATATACAGATTAATATGTAGGAGTACTACATATTAAATGATGTGGTATGTTAATACATACTTCATGTATATTATAATCGAAGTATATTTGATAAGACGTGTTGTAGAATTACTACATAACACAATTGAGAAATAGAACGTTGTATAGTTAGAGAACTATGAAAATAATGTTTAATTATATTATAACATATTATGGTATTATGTTATATATAATATAATGTTATAAGTTGAAGAATTTGTAATTTAATGTGATTATTATGCAAAAAGTACTAATGAGGCGAGTTATGATCTTAATATTTAAAAAAAAAAAAATACTAAATAATAATTAAGTAATTATATATATGTACAAAATTAATTAAGAAACGAGATAAGAAATAGGAGAAAAATAACGAGTTATGTCCGTGTGTTGGGTAAAAAGATAATGTTAGTCATGTATTTTAGGAAATGGTTTTAGATCCCTAACATGCCAACGTCCTAAAGGTTTGTTGGACATATCTGATAAGTCATATATAAGTGGTGTTATTTGTTTAGTTATTTTACATTTTATAAACTTTGGGGCAAGTTTTGCGGAATAATATTTATTTGCATTGCTTAGTGAATAATTGTGTTTCCAGACGATATCTCCTTCTTTAAATTCGTAATATTGGTGATGTTTATTGTAAGAAGATGTGTTAATTTGGTGTGCTTTCCAAAGACGAGTTTGCACTTCGGAGAAAATTGGGTGAAGAAGTCCTAAATTTTCTGCGTATTCGTCTCTTGGTGCGAAGATAATGTCATCTGTGAGGTCAGTAGTGTTGTACACCGATCCACATGTGACTAATTCGCGGCCGAATACAAGGAATGCTGGAGTATATTTGGTGGTTTCATTTACTGCTGTATTCATTGCGAACTGTATTTTGTGTAAATTAATATCCCATGTCCTGTGGTCATCTTCTATGAAAGAAGACACAGCTGTGATTATAACTTTGTTATATCTTTCTACGGGATTAACTTGAGGGCAATATAATGGAATATACTGAACTTTGGGTATTTGATAATAACGTAATAAGTCAGTCGTTTCTTGACTTGTGAACTGTGGACCATTATCAAGAATGACAGTTTGTGGTATACCGTAGACGAGAAAAACTAAGTTTTCTAAAATATGTACTATAACGGAGGAGGTTGCACGTTTGATTGCAAAAAGAAGGCAGTACTTTGTAAAACAACATGTAACTACAAAAATATATTTGTTATGTTTTAGGGTTGTGGGTAAGGGACCAATTAAATCTATCGATATGCATTGAAATGGACGGACACATTGTTTTGGTTTCCCCATGAGACCAATCTTGAGTTGATTTTGGTGTTTGTATGCTAAACAAGTTTCGCATTTTGCAACAAAATTAGAAACATCTTTGTACATACCAGGCCAATAATATTTTAATTTTAGTCTTTGGTATGTTTTAAAAATTCCAAAATGTGCGCAAGTAGGGATAGAATGGTTTTCTATGATGAGAGGGATTCTATATTCCTGCGGTATTACTTCTTTCCAATTATAATCGGAGTGGAGTAATGAAGTTGCTCGTGAATATCTATAAAGTTTATTATTATTTATAATGTAATCTGGAGTAGTATTCGGGTTAGTGCTACACTTGGAGTAAATATTATTATACCAGTCATCACTTGTATGGGAACTGTTGTAATTAATAATACTAATAGGTAGAGAACGTGACAAAGCGTCTGGGATTAAATGATCTTTGCCGCGTTTATGTTTAATTTCAAAGTTGAATGCTGAGAGACGGATGCTCCAACGAGCTAGACGTCCACTAGGATTGTCGAGATGGAGGAACCATTGTAATGCTGAATGGTCTGTATAAATGGTGAATTTTTGGCCGTTATCTAGGTAACAGCGCCAATGCTCTAGGGATAATATTACGCTTAATAGTTCTCTTTCGGTGATTGAATAATTTTTTTGTGGACCAGTTAGGGATTTGCTCATGTAAGCTATGGGTTTTTCAACGCCATTAATTTCCTGGGTCAACATAGCACCGATTCCGTAACTGGAAGCGTCACAATGGACTGCGAAAGGCTTGGTGAAGTCTGGGCATGTAAGTATGGGAGTGGTCACAAGAGCCTCTTTAATGGTTTTGAAAGTTTTATCAGATTCTGTAGTCCACTTGAATGGGGGAGCTTTCTTAGAAGTGGATGTGAGTTTAGTGAGGGGTGCGACTTTTGTACTAAATTCAGGGATAAATCGTCTGTACCAGCTTGCTGTTCCTAAAAATTTTTTTACTTCTCGGGGATTAGTGGGAATGGGAATATCGAGGATGGCTTTAACCTTATCAGGGTCAGTTTGTAAGCCAAATTCATTAACTATATAGCCTAAGTATTTTAACTCTTTCTTAAAGAATGAACATTTGGGGAAGTTAATTGTAATATTTGCTTGAGCGAGCTTTTGTTGAACCTTGTTTAATAATGCAATGTGTTCATCAAAAGTGTTACTAATGATAATTATATCATCGAGGTAAGTAAATACGGAGTTATCTAGGTTTTCAGAAGGAAAAAGAGTGTCCATGAAGCGTTGTTGGGTTGCGGGGGCGTTTGTGAGGCCAAAAGGCATTACACGAAACATGAACATACCACGACCGGGTACATAGAAGGCAGTCTTAGGTCTATCTGATGGACGTAAAGGTATTTCCCAAAAAGCCTTTGCTATATCAATTGATGATAGGAATTTGGCATTTTTGAGTTTGTCAATAATATCTGAAATGAAAGGAAGCTTGTAGGCATCTTTACGCGTTATTGAATTTAATTTGCGACTATCTATGCAAAAGCGCCATGTGCCATCTTTTTTAGGAGTTATTAATACGGGGTTTAGCCATGGGCTTTCACAGGGTTGAATTACATTAAGCTTTAGCATAACATCAACTTCGTTGCATAAAGCTTTTTGTTTTTCTGGTGAAAGACGGTAGCAGCGTTGTCTGATCGGCTGGTGTTCGCCAGTATCGATATGGTGTTCTATTAAATGTGTTTTTCCTAATGGTTGGGATTCCGTTGAAATATTTTTAAATTGTTGGATAATAGTATCCGAAATTAGACGTTGAGTGTCTGTAAGTGTGTTATAATGTGTGACTTGCTTAGAGGGGGTATCTATGACTAAAGTATTGATATGTTTATTTGAAAAAGACGTTAACGTCTGAAGAATATCTGGGGCTAGATTGAACATTTTCCAAAAGTCGATTCCTAAAATCAAGGGTTGATTAATAGAGGGTATAACATGAGCGGTAATAATAGCTACCTTTTCTTTGAAGAGTATTGGTATTTCAATGGTACCAATGGAGCGTATTGGTTGTCCATTTGCTACCGATCCTGTAATTGTATATTTTGTGTTGAGACTGAAACCGTGGGGTATTAATTCTTTATGGCAATTGTTGCCTAGAATAGTTATAGCGCTACCACTATCTAGCAGGCCACATAGAATTAAGTTTTTGGACTGTATGTTAACATAGGGACGTTCGTCATTAGGATTTTTGGTAAAGAGTATTGATGTCGATTTATAAGATGTGAAAAATATTTTAATTGTGTCTAACCATTGATTCCATTCTGTGGTATTAGTTTTATTAATGTTATTTTTCTCCTTTACTCTTTTTTTTAAATGTTTATGACAGTTGGTACATTTGGAATAAGTTACATTTTGTTTGCCGCAGCGAAAACAAACTATATTTTTATTAGTACAATTTTCCAACAAATGAGCGTTTGTCCGACAACGTGGACAGGTGTAACGAATCGTTGGATTTTGGGAAGGAGTTTCGGCATTAACCGTTGATGTATATGGGAATGGGGGAATCTGGGGCATACTGGAATGTGTATGGCTTCTTGGGTTGTTAATTGTTCTGAATGATTGTTGGTCATTGACATGACTATGGTAAGTAAGTGTGGGATTGCAACTTTCGTACCATTTGCAAGATTTAAATAATTGGTCAACTGATATTAAATCAGTGGGTAATAATTTGGAACTATAAATCGGGTTGATATTTCTACGTAAAATTGTTATTTTTGTTGTTTCTGATAATGGTTCATGTAATTTTGAAAAGAGTGCTTCCATGGAGGAGAAATACATTATGACTCTCTCTTTATTATTTTGTTTTCGAGAGTTTATTGTTTGCAAGAGATTATAGTCATGGTCATGGAGTTCAAAATCTTCAAGAAATTGTTTTTTAAAACTTTGCCAATCTGTCAGGTTTAATTTTTTGGCTCTATACCAATCTAAAGCTGTGCCCGATAATAAATCATATAAATAATTATGTAATCGTTTGTGGTCTATATTACGAGCGATTGCGAACTCTTCCACTCTCCGTATAAAATCGTGTGGACAGCCGTCTCCTTTGAAATTAAACCTTTTTAAATCGGTTGGTTTATTTTCGGCTAGGTTAGTTAATTTATGCGCGAGTAGGTCGAAATCTGTAGGCGGAATAAGTAAAGAGGTCGCAGATTCGTAAGTCGATGTGGTGGTTGACGTTTGTGAAAAATTTATTTTTCTTTGACATTCTATCAACTGCTCACAAATGTCTTTGTATGTCAATAAAATTTCGGAAGAATGTTCCGTATTTATTTGCAAACGATTAATTCGGGCTGTTAAATGTTTCAAATACGTTTGTATTTTATCGTTATGAGCTGTGCTAGTCGCGGATAGGAGAATGCGAGAAGTGACAAGAGTGAGGCATTTCTTGATGTCCTCGAAGTCTTGCTCAATGGGATATGGACTCGCTTGATCTGAACAAGAATTACTCGTATTGATCAGAGGAGTGAGCAATTGTCGCAAATCATCGGCTTGTGCTGTATTTGGAAAGTGGACTCCACGAAGTTTGAGCTCATAGATGAGTTCAGGCTTATTTAGTAGAATTGGATTCATTATAAAATCACTATTAGATTGTTGGGAAGTGGTAAAAGTTGTTAAATAGGAAAAGTGATATAGTGGATTTAGTGGTTTTAATGTTTAAATAAGTTATAATAGTGATATTATTGTTCTTATTAAATTTTATATATATATTTGTGTTTATTTTGGTTTTAAATATAATTTGGAAGGTAAGTTTTAAATGTCGGGTGAAAGAAATGGGATACACTGAGGGTATTCCCCAATAGCACTGCCCGTATTTATTTCCAGACTCTTCCGTCAGTGACTCCGAGGAGTTTTAAAAACACTTCAGGTTGAGATGAGGAAATGTTTAGATTTCCGAAGAAATCTTGTATGTGTTATTGTCTGTGATAAAGTGTGTTTAATATTTTATTGTAAGTGTACTTATCAGTGTTGGCCCTATAACGCGATTACTAATAATGTAATAGAACTTAATTAAAATTAATTATTATTGTAATTAATATACCTGGGGTGTTTAGGGAGTGGTAAAATATTTTAAAATAAATATTATTAAATAAAAATAGTTAGGCCGAGAGGGATGATCGAAATTTGGATCGGTTGACTATAACCAATTTGAATTTTGAAAATAAAATAAAATAATTATATCTAACTATTACAATAGGAGTATAAAATTATTTAAAAAAAAATCGGTTCGGTTTCGGCGTCGCTGGTGGTGGATCTGGGTGGGGCCCCACGTTGGGCGCCAATGTCACAGGATGCCGGATCAGGTAATGTCGCGGGATCCTGGATCAGGTACAGGAACGGGGATGGTAATAAGGAACACCAGGAGTCCAGGGCAGGGTTATTTATTAAAAAGGCCTTATATAATTAGGCTTATATCGAGGGTTGAGTGGTCAAACCCGATAAATCGACATAATTGTTTCATCAAATTTGAATTGTTTTGATGTATTCAATAATGTTCTTTTTGACACAACAAGTTATAGCGACTTATCGGGTTTGACCACGCAACCCTCGAATATATTATTAGGCTTTATATAATTTACTTCACTTTTAATATTTATGTAAGTAATTGACTTGATTTATAATATTTTAATTATGATTGGAACTTGTTCATAGCTTGGAAACTCGTGAGCAACTGATCAGTCGTTGTGTCCAGGCGAACGTAGATTTTGAATGAACTCAAATTTAGAATTTTGATTAAAAATAGCCATATAGGTGAATGCCAGAATCATTTTAACTGAACGAGGTGAGATATAAAAGAAAAGGTAGATACACCTCGTTACAGCTTTACCCACATTTGACACGCGATACGCAGCCGTATCTAGGTACTAGGCCTATAGGTGGCCTGTGTGGTGTGCTCGTTGAACTTCTTCTTGTCATACAAAGAACCAATATGTATGGATCTAACTTTTTAAGCAATCATAATGCATGGTTGTGGTCAGGGGTAGATTATAATAAAACGCCTTAAGTATTTTTTAACGATTATATTCATATTTAAAAGTTCAATTCCATGTAAGTATCATCATCATCATGTCAGCCGAAAGACGTCCACTGCTGGACATAGGCCTCCCCCAAGGCTTTCCACTCAGACCGGTCTTGTGCTTTTCGCATCCACCGCGGTCCCGCGATCCTGACGAGGTCGTCACTCCATCTTGTTCGAGGCCTACCTACAGCTCGTCTTCCGGTCCGCGGACGCCACTCCAGAACCTTCTGACCCCATCGGCCATCAGTCCTGCGAGCAATGTGCCCCGCCCACTGCCACTTCAGTTTAGCTATTCTTCGGGCTATGTCGGTAACCTTAGTTCTACTGCGGATATCATCATTTCTGATTCTATCACGCAGAGAAACCCCGAGCATAGCCCTCTCCATAGCCCTCTGAGTGACTTTGAACTTCCTTATGAGGCCGTAAGTATGTAACTTCAAAATACAGGCCCTTAATTAATATCTATTAGATAGAAGAAAACCCCGATATAACTGTGATCCCTTCTTTTAGAGCTGATATATCTTAAGAGATAAAAAAATGATGATAAATGTTTAAGAACAGTCCAACCGATTTTTATGAAACCTATCTAAGAACCGCTCCTAGAAAACCTGATTTCAAATACAAAAACCGCATCCAAATCGGTTCACCGGTTTAAGAGCTACGTGCCACAGATAAACTAAACGCACACATAGCGGTCAAACTTATAAAGCCCGATTTACGTTGGTCAAGTACAGTGCCAACTGTGCCAAGAACAGGTGGAGTGAAAAAATAGAAAGCGATTCTATTTGGATCCACTGGCAAGGAAACTTGACTGCTGTACTGTCCACTTTCACTGTTCACTTTCCACTGTCCTTTACCAATGTATTGACAAAATATTACTGTGGTTGGCCCATGGTCTGATAAAACTAGGTCTTTTCTTCGTAAAAGGGACACTTTCCTCGTCATCACACAGTTGCCATTTGATTTAGTTATTAGAATTTAAATTAGCTAACTATTATATTTAAAAATCTAGGTATATAACACTTGGTCTTTCCATTCACTCCCTTAGTTACACCAGTTGGTACCTATAGGATTCTGCAGCAAGAGGAGAGGACCCTACACAACATAGGTTTGATGCAATACCACTGGACCCTGTCCGTGCATTCATCATAGTATTCTCTCATTAACCAACTACCTACACCAAGTATTCACGACAAACAGAAAAAGTGTTATAAATTCCAAAAACAATTAAAATGTGTTCTGTTATTGATTGTAAGGGGCCGCATTTTTTTTAATATCTTCAATGTATGTATTGATAAAAACAGAAAGTTGTCATAGTACTTTAATTAGTAATGCGCAAATCGAAGCTCAACCTAAGGAGCTTACTGGCGCATTTTTCTCCGTAAGGTTTGCTGCAGCCGGCGATGCCACAATACAAGGTTATAGTCCCTTTCTCTCCTTCTTTCGTCGGCTCATATGGTGCTACTCCCAGTATGTTTCCGCTGCAAAATGTATTGAGGTACAGTCAACAGCAAAAGAAACTGATGAAATGGTCTGAAATTAGTATATGCAATAAATTAAGACAAATGTCTCTGATTATTGTAGCATAAGTAAATTAACTCGTAATGTGTCATAAGTAGTGACATGCCATTCAAACAGTTAAAGTCATTACTGAGTGTTTCAAATTAAACTGATGCTCTAAAACAGCAATAGTCAGTAATACTACCAAACCATCATATTTAAGTGATCATATGAATTTTTGGGACTTTATGACCTCTCAAGACCACCTTTCGGTTAGTGTCGGTTGTGTTATGTATTCGTTAGATGAGTGGGTCTTTACATGTGTATATTATTCATGTTAATCTAACCCGAACTCGCCTTATGGCTCAAGCATTAGGTAACAAACATTTAACAACAGTTAAATACTATGTTAGCGTTTGTCGATATAAGTCTATGGCTTTCAGCTTTAAGAAAAAAACATAAGCAGTGCATCGTTGAAAGCGGGCTCGCGTAAGAGTTTAATGCGAGGAACATATCCCTTACTATTAAACGAGTAATATTGGTAAAATACATTTAATCAAGTTGTCGACTGCTGCAACTGCTCCGACGATTTTGGTGAGCATGGGGTTTTCGGTGGCAAAAAATCGATCTGTCAAGTTGTCTCCTCGGAAAAAAACATTTTCGACCTGAGCGACGATCTTCCAGGTACGAGAGACCAGGCAAGCTGATAAGTGTTCCTAAATTGACATAACCACAGAACAGAAAAAAATTGTAGAAGTGTTAAGTGGGCGTGTAACGTGTGGCATAGTTATGCGGAGTTCCGCGCAACCTACCTTAGTTTTGCCGCGATCGCTTGTGCGTGAAAGTTGTGCGAATAATATTTCTAATATAGGAAATAAATCCAGAAGCATGCCTTATTGTGCTATTTTGGAATGTAAAAAGGACAGCCACACCAAAAAAAACCATTGTGGCGTGTTGTTTTTATGATAGTTTGAGTAATGGCGACAACTAGTCTGATACTATATAAGCGAAGCTCATGCCACTTCCACTGTTTTTTCTATTCCGTGGACATAACATTAGTAAGAATTATGCATAATTACGCTGGCCCGTAGTTACAAACGACGGTAAACTTGGTCATCTTATAAAATTGGTTCTTGGAGATCGCACAGCCGATGTAGGTAGAGTCAGACCACACCATCTGAACAAGATGTTAATACATGCTTAATAAACAACAATGAACCAACTTAAAATTATTTAGGAGTTCCATTGACTATCTGTGGATTCAAATCCAAGCCAATCTCTGTAGTATTTAGTGAAACACATGCATGATGAAGACATGTATATTTCTTTAATCTTGTCTTAATGTTAGGTTACAGTGTGTTCTGCTTCAAGTTCTTAATAATCTGTGCGTAGAAGGGAAAAGGGGCGAGTCCACCCCAGTGACAGCAGACATTATTTTAGCACAGATTATATAAAATGCGTTAACATTCACAGATATTTCAATCTCTACCTCTATCTTGGCTAAATTTATATGGGACCACCCCTAAGAAATATCTTACCCTCGTGCCTACATCCTTCCTTTGGAAAGGACAAAAAACTAAGCAAACTAAGCCCTAAGCAATATCATTTTCAAATTTTAAAAATATATTTCATTAAAATGTAGGTAGGTACTCATGAAAAAAAATCACAATCATGAAAAAGAGTAAGTATACATAACATACACCAAAAAAACACACGCGGTGACGCCGCCCTGCGCGACAAACATATCGTAAGGATGTTACCTATGTGTGTGTGTGTCTACTGTTATGAATGTGTGTGTTCTATTGACCCGATTCAAAAAAGAAGATGAATTAATTTGTGTGCGTTTGTATACAAACTGCTCTAACTAAGGAGCCATTTTCTATTTATACCTACATGTTAGTAAGAGGTATCGATCGATGACATTTGCAATGATGATGTTGACAATTTAGCAAGAGGGCAGGTCATTCTAAATAGACGTAGTTTTTCAAGTTTAAACCTCTAAGCGTAACTTCTAAGACAGGATGTAATTACGTAACGTACCTATACGTGTAGCGTTAGGGAATCCATGGAGACCATAAAGCACTCCGTCCGTGTTGAAGTCGGCTGTAACTATTCTCTCAAGACTATTGAATTTGCCGGGATCAAAAGTAGGTAACCTGCCTAATGTATATCCTTCCCCTGGGTTCATTTTCTTCATACTTAATTTCATCAAATCGAATTTCAAAACAAACAACAAACGGCGTTACAAACAGACGGACTAACATTTACTTTCACATTTATAATATCCCGTTTATATGGATAGTACTTATATGTTGTATCTGTTTATACTACGTATACATACATTGTATAGTATGTATAGGATGGATACGTTACCTGCGTGTAGTGGCCACTATTCCCAATTGTGTAAGGACTGGAGGAGACCCCATCACCGTATTTATACATTAAGTGTTCTTCGAACCATTGGCTGAGAGGAGTGTCTGGGTCCAATGTGGCAGGCTCTGATGAGATCGAAAAATACATGTTCTCACCGGTAATAAACCTTTTTGAGGCTTAAAGAAATAAGAAAGATATTTTATTATTTCACACATAGGTAGATAACTTACGCGTAGTTTCGCAATTTGACGTGTAAACTAAAACCTGCCAAATTCAATTTTTATTACTACTTACGTACATAGAACAAGCCCGGACGATGGACTCTAATACAAACCATTCAGTCTGATAAATGTTTCACCTGCAACTTTGACATGTCGCCGTAGTAATGGTATTTTAGTTAATGTCATGGGCTTGGTATACAAACATCACTAGACGTCTAGACGTCCATCAGGTAGGGTACGGCCAATCACCACATTCAAAAAGTAGAAATGCGGAATTAACAATGGCACAGGGCCTCTATTCCACTCGATAAAACAATGTTGCTTTTGACGTGTTATCTTATTATTTATAACTCGGCCGCCATTACTGTCAAGTTAATAAGAGCTATCAAAACGTCGGCAATACGGAAACACGACAAAAGAACTAAGGTTTTATCGTGTAGAGAGAAAAAGAAGAGACCTTAAAAAGTCTTTCGGGTTCGGTCGAAGTCGGTTAGACTCGCTATGAGAGCTTTTTTTAAGAACTAACTAATAAATGTATTAAAACAATAAAACTTCAGTAAGTACCAATTTTTTTGTCCTGATTGTGGGACAATGGGTCCATAGACGCCCATTTCTCTGCTTTCGCAGCTAATTCTTCATCCCAAATCTGTATAAGACTGCTGCTTAATAAGATAATTCTAAATAAAAATAATGTAAGTATGGGTATATAATAATCAAAGAATACTCTTCTAACAAAACAAACACCCGCTATCAAAGACCGCAAATAGCTGGTCTCTTGAAATAGCCTGTTTGATACCGCTATGTTTCGTGAATTGCGTTAATCCAAGTCGGCGGCACCTTTGCCTTCGCCTTTGTATAGTTGCCGGCAAACTTCTTGAACACGTAACCTTGCTTGCGCAGAAGCGATTTTTAGGTTTCGTTTGGAGGGGGGGCCGCGGGCGGCGGGAGGTGGCGGCGGGGGAGCACGCGTCGTTCGCACCATTGGTCAATCAGTTGACGTTTGCGTCCCGCACCGCGTCCATGTCCCTCTGCCTCCCGAGTACACTTGCGTGCACTGATAAAGCCGATTGTTATCATTAATTTTCTTGTTATAATTTTTTGTTGAGTTTTTGTTGATTGTTTTATAGTAACTTTGTTGTTATGGTTAGTGGTTGACTTTTTGTTATTGTTTTAAAGTGAAAACATAATGCCACGCCAAAGGAACGTAGTTTTAAAAAGACAAGCTCGGAAGATGGTGTACGATGTGTATTGTTTCTTTAAGAAAGACGGAAAGGGTTTTGTGGAGACAGTGAAAAACACTGCCGAAGCTACGAAAACGTCTGTTAGCACAGTCAGTCGAATTATTAGGGAAGCGAAGGGCTCCGACCTGCTCACTGTATTTTGGACTGTGTTTAAGACCTAGTACCAGCGCTGGTATTGACTTAATGGAAGGAATATCCTTTTTAGTTCAAGACTAATCTATTTTAAATAGTTTCCTGTATTTTTTAGTGTTATTCTAATAATAATATAAACATATTTTTTTCACTTGTGTATCATTTATCCTAAGATTTGAAAATATTCTGTAACAAAAATTAGGTAGGTCCTTTTTTTTGCACGTACCTATGTGTACGATGCGTGAACTTTCCCCCACTACCTCGCCTAATGTTCAAGAAGTTTGACGGCAATTATACATACCTTATTTGTTTCAATCTATTTTGTGGTTTGTACAGTCACCAGCAATAATAAATTATACTAACATTGGGCGCAAAAATATCTGACACGCTCTTATACCACTTGTACCTAACAAAGACCAGTCTGATATTTTTGCGCCCAATGTTGTAAAATATATTATTGCCGGTGACTGTACAGTAATAGTAGTTTAAGCAACTGATGCATAATGAGAGGCCCTAAAATACGGGTGTGGTAATAGGAACTCACGAGTTATTAAAGGCCAAATTATGTACTATCGAACCAACGGAACCCTGACCCACCATAGAACCTTGTCACAGTGATTGACGTTAGGACTGTCATACGAAGCTATACGACAATCGTACGTCAATCATTGTGACAAGGTTCCATGGTGGGTCAGGGTTCCGTTGGTTCGATAGTACATACACTACTTTATCTACACACATATCATAAGTACAAGGCCCGTATTAATAAACTGATCTCAAATCAAATGTTCGTCGTGTTTAGGTTTTCAAAGTTCTTTTCTGATAGTGATTTGTGCTTTTTAAGGTTTTGTGTTGCACAGTGATAGAACACTTGGACTTTTTTCGTGTATCTGGCATACTTCTCGTTTCAAGTGGACTCGCAGTGGTGCAGAGGTTAAAACTATCTTGACCTCTGTCCTACATATCACCGTACAACGTTGCCCCCAATCTACCTAGAGAAGATTGGATTGTATTGTATTGCTATATTGATTTATACTTATATATGTATACTTGACACTGGCGAAATCCCTTCATTGTGGAACGCCATATCCCCGCGTTAGTGTTGAAGTCGCCGCGGGGCAAAGAAGAAGAAGAAGGCCCTAAGATGGGTTCAGAAGCCGACGACTTGACGTCAAAACTGGCGGCAAAACAAACTTGTGCTGTGTCAGTGTCACGAATATGAACGGTTTTTTTAATCATAGACACACAAATGAAGGCCCTATTCTCATGTCACTTGAGATCAAATTTCGTGCGGGTTATAATTTAAAAAAAACTGAATTGACTTTTCGTATCGATAACTGTTTTAATATCTATGCATACTAGAAAAGATACCCTCCTGAGTTTTGACAGCTGTTCCAATTTTAAACTCATAACGTTACAAAAATGTATACTGTTTTAATATTACAGTACAGATTTTACCTACTACCACAGACAAGAAATTTCTCATAGTAAAATTGGTTGTTTTAATGCTGGTCATTTCCTACGGTTTTTGAACGAATAATAGAGGGCTTATGACATGTGCGTAGATAAAATATTTTATACACAAACAAATATACCTACTCTACGTACTTGCATTAAATCAATAGCTATAACGTTAAGAAGGGATGTATCCCTTCGGCCGCCGACGAAACCATGCTACGTAGCCGGTTACGTGAGAAGAATTGTTTTTCTTGCTACGAAACCAGTTACGTACAAAGAGGTTTTTTTCTTCCTACGAAACTGGTTTCGTAGAAAGAAGTTTTTTTTCCTCTATTCCTGGTTGCCACTACCTTGATCGCCATTCTTACTCTTATGAAAATGTAAACATGAAAATGAGGTAGGTTTAGGTTATGTTAGTATTGCAGCAGGCCCGGAGGGCCAAACCACCCAGAAATAGGAGCTCCGCTGATGCGGAGCTCCGTCGACACTCTTATTTCAAATTAATCAGACAGTGTCGACGGAGCTCCGCGGAAGCTCCTATTTCTGGGTGGTTTGGCCCTCCGGGCCTGCTGCAAAACTAACATAACCTAAACCTACCTCATTTTATAGGATTTCAAATTAAATCGGCGTAGAAACTACTTACTTATTTTCAGACCCCTAGCCAATAGCAATGCCTGTGTTAAAAAAATACAAAAATGTTTTTGTCCCTTTTCCACAAATGCAAAGATGTGTCACAAACAGGTTTCGTAGCAAGAAAAATAATTCTTCCCACGTAACTGGTTACGTAGCATTGGTTTCGTAGGCGATCGTACGAAACTGGTTACGTAGCATGGTTTCGTCGGCGGCCGAAGGGAAATGTATGGTTTTATGGTAAGAACATACGCAAACATAAAAACGTAACCTGACTCTTGCCACTGACTTCGGTATATTTGCTATCAGATCAAGATCATACCATCTAAGTAATAAGTTGGTAAGTTTGTATTTTAAACAGTTTCAGGAAATATTCTATGTTCTAGATGACCAACCCAAACGTTAGAAAGTAAGATGTGCCAGAAGAGCACGAATTCTGCGATTAGGGAGAGAATATATTTAGGCATATTTTTAAACTTAAACAGTGACTAGGTGTACAGCAGTAGGTACCAGTTAACTAACTAATATGTTGCATAAAATTGATTGTAATCATTTCGTTACGTATAGGCTATAGCAACCCTTGGCAGATCATCATTTCGAGGAATTACTTTTCGCATAAAGTTCTCAGCATACTGTAATTTTGCACATTTTTTTTGTCAGAATAATATATATTGACATAATTTTGATGTGAATAATAGTTTGGTAGGTATAAAATAATTAGTAGGTATAAAATCAATACTTAAAACAATTCTATAGTATTTACTTGTGTTCTGTTTTTTATTTAAATAATTCTCATCGCACTTCATTATTGGGGTTGTCCTGTCGCTAATCCTTTCCTCAGCGCCATGTCTTGTATTTTGAGTAAATCACAACAACAACAATCACTACGTGCTTTCATTAGGTTCCATTATTTTAACCATAAGCTTCTAGACCACACGCATGAGATGACAAATGAACACCACAGATCCAATGATAGAAGCTCTTCCTGACACAGTTCTAACCTAACCTAACCTGCATTTTTGACACAGTTTCGTTTCTGTTTGTGTCGCAGTTCTATTCTAACCTAACCTAACTTACTTTTCTGACACAGTTTTGTTGTTGTTATGGTCGCAGTTCTAACCTAACCTAACCTAACCTAACCTAACCTAACCTGCATTTTTGACACAGTTTCGTTTCTGTTTGGGTCGCAGTTCTATTCTAACCTAACCTAACTTACTTTTCTGACACAGTTTTGTTGTTGTTATGGTCGCAGTTCTAACCTAACCTAACCTAACTTACTTTACTGATACGATAAATATAAAATCACACATAATTTTAAAGTAGATACATAAGTTAATAGGAATTTATATATTAGTTAAATAAGTAGTCATTTACAACTAACCTTAAACTTAATATTATGGAATGGTACATTTTTTACGCCATAATAAATGCGGCGGATATTATATTATCCTGCTACATAAAATTCTGTGAAATTAAAGTCGGCGATATTAAAATTCTGCCAAATGAATGTAATGCGTTATGACAGTTATGCTAAGTAGGTACTAATGCGTAAGTATCATTCCGTTAAAAATATTTCTGTGATAACTGTTATGCGAAGTGTATTTCGGACAACCGATATTATGCAAGATAAAGGGAACCCGCAGGCTTATTGCCTAACGCAATCGTAATCGCAATCGTTTTTATTTCGACAGTCCGAGGGCGAACCTGCATACAGAATTAAAAAATTGTTCCACTTTGAAGTCGATTGCGATTGCGAGTGCGTTAGGCAATAGGCCAGCCGGAACCAGTACCTACTCTGTGTTAACAGTCTACTTGTGGCGACTAGTGGCTCCGGGCCACGCTTAGTAGGTCGGAGAGGAAAAGGGTATAGCCGGGTAAGCATGGCGAAACTGCCCTTAGCGAAAAAAATAATTTCCTTTTACTGGATTATTAACCTTTACATATGTAGTGCTTTCACCAAAATTTAAGCCTCAAATCCTTCAGGTTTAAAAAAAAACCGCATAAAAGGAAATAACATTTTTATTTTATTTTACCCAAAGTACTAATCCGATTTCTTTGTAATTTGGATATGTTGTATATACAATTAAGGTCGCTTTCTAAAAAAAAAATTAATGAATTATCTCTTGACAAAATAGAAAAAAAACGAGTTAACAATTTTCAAAAAAATAAAAAAAATACGTGCGAGATTGCGACAATTTCCAAATTTACATATTTTATGTAGAATTTAATAATGTATAACATATAAATTTTTTAATAACTAAAATCGGGATTAACAGTGTGAAAAACTTGAATTTGTACCATCCCATACATTATTTTCAAACAAAATAACTTCTACGTATTACCCTATGAAGTTATATTTCCAACGCATTTTGAATTTGGAACGAGACTTATTTACTGACAAGGAAAGGTACCCAACTATCCGGCTCCGATTTTGTTGATTTTGATATATGTTAGAGAGTAGTTTAAAATAACAGACACGTATTTTTTTTTAGCGGCCCAAACTCAACCTGTTGGGAGAAATTGACCTCCAAAGTACTGAAAAGTGACTAAACCCTCTAACTTATATAGAGATAGTATTTTAAAAAAAATGCAAGTTTCATAGCGGTTTGATTATAAATGTTTAAGAAGATGAAAAAATAATGAGCACGCGTTTTGTTATATCGGCTAAAACTCATATTTAATAAAAAAATCCCTTCAAAGATCATTGAAGATACACTTCCTGTGGTATTTTTTTATAATATTAGTTTTAGCCGATAATATAACAAAACACGTGCTCATTATTTTTTCATCTTCTTAATCATTTATAATCAAGTTTGGGCCGCTAAAAAAAAATACGTGTCTGGTTATTTTAAATTACTCTCTAACATATATCAAAATCAACAAAATCGGAGCCGGACAGTTGGGTACCTTTCCTTGTCAGTAAATAAGTCTCGTTCCAAATTCAAAATGCGTTGGAAATATAACTTCATAGTGTAATACGTAGAAGTTATTTTGTTTGAAAATAATGTATGGGATGGTACAAATTCAAGTTTTTCACACTGTTAATCCCGATTTTAGTTATTAAAAAATTTATATGTTATACATTATTAAATTCTACATAAAATATGTAAATTTGGAAATTGTCGCAATCTCGCACGTATTTTTTTTATTTTTTTGAAAATTGTTAACTCGATTTTTTTCTATTTTTTCAAGAGATAATTCATTAATTTTTTTTTTAGAAAGCGACCTTAATTGTATATACAACATATCCAAATTACAAAGAAATCGGATTAGTACTTTGGGTAAAATAAAATAAAAATGTTATTTCTTTTTATGCGGTTTTTTTTTAAACCTGAAGCATTTGAGGCTTAAATTTTGGTGAAAGCACTACATATGTAAAGGTTAATAACCCAGTAAAAGGAAATTATTTTTTTCGCTAAGGGCAGTTTCGCCATGCTTACCCGGCTATACCCTTTAAAAATAGAAAATCTTTTGAATTGTTAGGTATTACTGCCGTAGAGAAATTTTAGAGGCTATTAAGTAGTTCCTTTTTCAAACTTGTGTTTATATTATAATATCTTTTTAAGGAATGGCTAAGGGTCCATTAACACAGACCCGGCTCGGAAAGAAAACAACGTTGGGCGCAAAAATATATGTCTGGTATTCATTACGTTAATAAAAAGAAGTGCATATGCAAAAATAAACCTTATTAGGTAGGTACAATGTCTCAAGGTCCAACGTGATAAAAATCTGCTCTCCTCTCCGAGCCGGTCTGTGTGAACGGACCCTTAATCGTCATTGCTTAACTGAGTGAATGTGGTCGTTAGGTTGATTTATTATAGGTATACTTCACCTGATGGTAAAATACCTAATCCAAGAGTGAAGTGAACATGCCAGGGAACATACCACAGAATGCATCATGACAGCACCAGGCTGGCCTTTTAACTTTCCCTGGGCTACCTGAAGCCGTCTCGTGTTATGCCCGTCGACGAACTTTCTGATTTCCTTACACGTCAAATTTACCACTGGAAAAATATATTTTCAAATAAAAATAATCTTTCCAGAAAGTACTGATTAACTACTATTTCAAATTACAAACATTCATTGTGAGCTAAGCCAATTATCGTCAAAACAATCACCAAACGTCGAAACATCTCTTCGTTAATTGCCACTTTAGTCGTTAGGTAGGCACTAAGTATACTAAGACTATTTTTTGCATGAATGTTATATTATACAGGATGTCACTGCATAAAAGTTGAAAATTTGATTTCAATGGACACTTGTTTAAAAACAGTTATCTGATCACTTCAAAATATGATACCACACACACACATTCCACCAACAGTTTGACCTTCAAAATAGAACCAGTCAAGTGCAAGTCGGAAAAATATGCTGTGACATATAGAGATATGAGAGGGACTTAATTTTGGACCTTCGGAACTTTAATAAAAAAACAACATAAGCAGATGCTGTTAAACTAAGCTTAAATATAAAAAATAACCGGCCATGTGTGAGTCGGACTCGCGTACGAAGGGTTCCGTACCATTATCTTTAAAAAATCACGTTTATTGTATGGGAGCCCCCTTAAATATTTATTTTATTTAAATCTAATTATTTATTTTTAATGTGAACATACAACTAAATATTCTGTGAATATTTCAATCGTCTCCCTGTTGCCGTTATTAATATTGAGCAAACAACGGCGAAAAAATCAGGTTTGTTGTATGGGAGCCCCCCTAAATATTAAATTTATTCTGTTTTTAGTATTTGTTATTATAGCGGCAACAGAAGTACATCATCTGTGAAAGTTTCAACTGTCTAGCTATCACGGTTCGTGAGATTCACCCTGGTGGCAGACAGATGGACAGACGGACAGACTGACACTGACTAGCCTTTGGGTACGGAACTCTAAAAGTGGTCCCTTAGCAAGTGATTTCAGCTACCGAACTTGGGTTGCCCAACAGGATGGAGAGGAGAATGGATTAATTAATTAATCCATTTTACCTCGGTACTTATTTATTTATTTGTCATTTTATAGGCGCAATCGAAGCCTTATGTCATATATATTTTTGAAAAAAAAACTGTTCCTGTTTTAACTTGGATTAGGTAGTAGAGGAAACTAGACGGAGATTGTATATAATTACATACATACATACATAAACTCACGCCTTCATTCCCAGAGTGGGGTAGGCAGAGCTACAGAATTACCAACAACCCTAAAAACTTGTTGATAATTCTGTAACCACACTTTGCACAATCAGGCTAAGATGTTTACCAGTGTATTAGTGACAGGTTGCAAGCCCATCGCCTAACAGTACTACAAGCCTTTATTCCCTTAGTCGTCTCTTACGACATCCGCGGGAAGACACGGAGTGGCACTATTCTAACCCGGCAACCACACAGGTAATCCTGGATAAACTCATAGGTTAACTTTCATCCCAAAATTTTGAAGCTCCCGCAACATGGGATGGCCGAATAACTATTTCTACATGGGCAAAGTAGCGGGTAATCTTTTTTGATATCTCAAAAAAAGGGACTAATTACATTACGTACTATGTCCCGGTTTTTACATGCCACTCAGACGTCAAGATTTCTGAACATCCTATGTTTTGAACGATTGGAACCGGTTGCTGAGTGTTGTACTTTTAATTGACTTTAATCAAATTAAAATGGTTAAGACAACCAGAAACCTCGCCATATCTGGTTCCATAAAGCAAAAATAATATATATGTATGTATGTAAACACTTTACCTATTGTACAAACAAAAGAGGTAAGATTTATAAAATAGACAAAAATATGATAGGGTGTACCAGTAGGTAATATCATAATGAATGAATATACATAGAGTTAAAACAATATCGTAGGTAACAGATCAAATATGATTTTGATTTTACCTCCTACAATAGAGGCGCTGTTGTTGTATTTAGACGTAAGAGACCAGGAACCGCAAGACGTTGACTAATCTAGAGGCAAGATTAGAAGTCCGTCTTGACTTCTGTCATCAAGCACTATTAATCTTGGCCCTTCCCTAACATTAAGACTAAGCCGAGCGCCCAGTAGCGCCCAGTTGATAACTATAAATATTTCAGGCTATATTTTAAGGACCATCTCGTAGAAACCTTCAGGTTAGGTTAGGATGGTTTATAAGTATCCTGAAATATTAACAGTTTCGGAATAAAATCGTTATGCAAAATGATTGTGAAATCAATCAGTTTGTGAAAGATTTTGTAACAAATGATAGTAAACCTTAGCTAGTTTCTTCTTAGCTTGTCTATGGAGGTTTATCGGGAAAGCTACCGTTTGTTGAAATGTTGTAATATGGGGATTGGTACTAACAACGCCTCCAGCTGAGGCAATGCTGGCCTAGTTCTAGCTGAGTTCTAGTTGTAGCGGCTACCCTAAAACTTAATAGAATCCTTGGTACTACAGAGCCTCACTTCCACTTTAATTTTACATATCTTGCTTTTACTATCGTGTATAATAGCTGCCATACCGTTGTCAATATGATAACGATATGGTAAACAAAATAAGGGTTTAAATTAACAATCTTAATATATTTTTGTTCTTATATTTCGGCTAACAATAATTAAAGGTTTACAATAATTTATGGTTTACAATAATTTGTGCTGATAAACATGAATCATTAGCATTTGTCTCCGTAGGGCCGGCTGCAGTCGCCTGCGCAGACTAGTTTTCCGCTTCCGGGCCCTTCTGCGCGGTACGGTTTTTGACCGATGTAGTTGCCACTAAAAACAAAAGACGCGTCAAGTTAGAGTTAAACCTTGCTAAACAAGAGCTTGGAAAAAATAAGTTTGCCGTTCAGAGATTGCAACATAATCCAATTTGTAACCAAAATTGTTGGGTTGTCACTTGAAAATATTTTCGTTCTATTTATTATTATTATTATTCATTTATTAAAAACAAACAACATAGTACAATAATATATCATGCCCTACAAAACTGTTGGAACAGTTTGACTGCAGGATTCGGATAGACCAAAAAAAAAACCTCACAGTTTTTACATTCTGAATCGAGAGAATATGTAATTTTAAGAGACCAATTTCATTACTTTGTATTTGACCCAGAAGTTTCGTTTTAATATCTTTATTTATTTAGCAGACATTTTATGGACGACATTATGATTTTAAATTTGGGTTGGTATTTTATAATAAATTATAACAATTAAATTATGTCTAATGATAAAAAAAATTGTAATAGTGTATTAAAACATACTATTTCAAGCGGTTTTCGCCTAACCCGTAAGATACACCTAAGAGGGTTTCAAGCTAAAAACGAAAGTCAAACAAAGGTTAAATGTACTTTTGTCGAAATATCCGAAATAGATAAATATTTCAAAATCTTAATAAACGTAGAACGGCTTTAAAATCATATTCCTCGAAACGGTTCTCGAATTAGAGTAGTTGTAAAAATATGAACAATCCCAATTGTCACAATGTCAATACTTTTGCCAAGCTGCGAAGTGCGGTTTCAGACTTTAATTGTTGAAGTTAATTACCCTGTCGCAGAAAGCCGATGATTAATTTTATGGCGTTATTTCGGTCTCTCAGCTAATCTGTAGCAAGACGGTGATTTTTTAACTGAAGGGCTGATTATGTGTACCAGGCTGGCGGATTTTTAAATATTTTAATTAATTTAAGCCTTCTTTGACAGACTAATACTACTTTATAATGTCAGCCCGTTTAGCAGTATCGCATTATTTAATGAAGACGCTGTCGCTGCAGTTCTGAGTTTGCAATACACGAAGTCCAGCTGGCCTATTGCCTGACGCAATCGACTTCAAAGTGAAAGAATGGTTTTCATTTTGTATGCAGACTCGCCTTCGGACTGTCAAAATCAATTGCGATCGCGATCGCGAGTGCGTTAGGCAATAAGCATGCCGTACTACGCTCAGTCATCAAATGGTCATGTCTATTTTTGCCTTTATATCAGGTGTGTCAGGAGTTATCTTTTTAGTACCCATTGTTACACACCTACCGCTTTCTTTTTGTGAGTTTTGTTAACTCGGAGGCTCAGGCTAATACAGTTTTTTTTGTGTTTATTTGAAAAACATGTGTTTGTCATCGAACTCTTTTCTTTCGGAACTAATGCATGAATCGTCAGTCATGAATACATAACATAGGCAGTAATCGGAATAGGTACAGTCATATTACCTAAACTGAACTGACTGTGGTAGAAATACGTTATCATTTGGGTCCTGCACCACAGGGCATCCGAGCTCAGGGCCCAAACCCGCTGTTACTTTAAAATAATGTGTATAACGAAATAAAAACATTCATTTTTTCATTGATGTTACTATATCTGTTTCGTTCACACGCGAATGAACTTGCGTCAGGTTTAGGTATTTTGACTCTTCCGATCACTCAAGATTCTCAACAAGTCATCAACATCTGCAGTGGTCAATAGGTGTCGCATTCTTTATGTTCGTTGTTCAAAATAAACGGCACAAAAACGTCTTTTTTGGGGTTCCGTCGTCAACAAGGAACCCTTATACATAGGTAGTTTCGCCATCTCCGTCTTTCCGCGGTTTAACTCCGAGACTCTTCGTACATACTACAAAGCTGTAATTTGGTATAGTTATACTTTATACATTTAAATTACACCGCCAAAAATATAATATAAATGCTTGAAAAATATGTGTTGTTTTGCGGAGTACCTCCCATACAAGTAAATCAAATGTTTTTTTACATTATCACGTCGAATGAGGTATCATAGGGCAGCTATTTTAAACAGGATTTTGAGAAGGTGCAATGTAGGTTAATTTTGATCAAATAGAAATGACATTGAGGCCAATTCGGACCAGAGTGTTCGCTAATTTGAAATATCTGTAAAACTAAATTCTAACTATACTTTAGTTTAACAAGAATATAGTTTAAAATAAAATTAGAATCGAATTGGCCTCAATCGTCAATCTCCATAGATGTTAGGTATTTTTTGATAAGTTTTCCTCCGTATTTTAGTTTTTTGACTTTAATTTACTTAATTCTTTCTAAAACAAAACACAGATAGAAAAATGGTATTGACATTCAAAACTTAAAAAAACAAGGCAAATTAATTTCAACAAATATCGCTTAAAATATTTCTCACTAAAAACCAGGGTTTATTTTTAAGGTGAATAAAAGATACACAATACTATTTCGTAACTTTAAGAATGATACAAATCACAGATAATGATACATATTTGAATATATACATAGGCATGAGAACAAATGGAAGGTTATAAAATTAACCTACCAAATATCCTGTAGATAATCAAAACATGTTAATGCAACGAATTTGTACTAACATAAGTTAATCAAATGCATTATATTACCGCATTAGAATAGGAAATAAGGAATCAGCGCCGGTCTCTACAACCAGTGTTCCGCTTAAAAAAACTATCTCAAATGTATTTAATTAGCATAAGCGGTACGGTTTTAAATACTCAGCAAAAAACGACGGTCTAGGCAGAAAGAACCACGACGGCGCGCCCCACCACTCAAATTGATGTTTTGCGTCAATTTAGTTAAAATTCTTATTACCTATTCGAGACACTTTTACTTTGAAATTCGTTATGTTGTTTCATTGATTTTTATTATTTGTAGTTTTGACTGAAGTAAATACAGTATATTGGTTTAATTAGTCATACAACAATATAACACAAGATTTTGCAAAGTAAAAAATAATGTTTACCCTTGCTTTATATATGGGAGTACCCAATTATGTTTTTTTAACATTCATTTTTATGTACTATTCATCATTGATTTTAGATGTTTCTGACAAAAAGGGAGTGTGACAGACAGACGGTTATGGTGAAACAATAAGGGTTCCTAGTTTGACTCGGGAACCCTAAAAGGTTATGTCATACTAACAATCATGGATCTATGTGGTTTGGTAAATGAATGAGTATTGAATTTAAATACTTACGCAGGCCCATAGTTGCAGACGACAGAAAATTTGTTCCAGGATCCATCTTGGTGCTGCGATATGGCGCAGCCGAGGTGTGTAGAGTCGGACCACACCATCTGCGCAAGTGCGGAAAAATGAGCACTCGGAAATTGGTGAGCGAGTGAGCAATCTTAATTTGGATTGCCCACTTTTTTAGCCCTCCACCCGTAAAAAAGTACAGTGTCTTTCTTTTTTGCCGTGCTGCTGGTTTAAATGCATTATTCTATTTGAAAGCTCATTTTCACCGGTATTTCTTAGCTCTACATGACAATAAGTTAGACCACTCAAGAGTAATCGGTACTTTCAGCTAATAGGTACAGTTATTATTACAATGTCTTACAATATATATTTTTTCGAAACTGAACCTCCCTGGCTTTCGACGATTCGTACGACTAATTTAAAAAAAAACCTTTAAAAAATCATACCTTAGATAAGTCCAACGACTGCGGCGGCAGGCGGAAAGAAAGATCAAGGTAAGTAATCCAAAATGGATACAATTATAATGTTCTTAAATTGGCCTATTTACAACTTTTTTGTTACAATTGTTAGAATTCCAATCGTGCGGGTCAGTTTTTGCGACAATGCTTTGATCGATTAATCTGTAATCATATGTTACAGTTTGGGTAAGATTGCATACCTGTGTATAATGGCCAATCTGCTTGCTGCCAGTGAAGTCGGAGTTGCTGATCGGACCGTACTTGTAGTCGTTGTGTTCGTCAAACCACGCCTTCAGGGCGCTGTCCACGTCCAACTTGTGGGACGCGGCCGTCGTGCTGTACCAGTACAAGTTCTCGCCAGTTGTAAACCGTCTAGAAGCTAAAGAAACATATTACCAAGTTCAAAAAAGGAGGAGGTTATATGTTCCAAAGTATGTTTCTTTTGTTTATGTAGGTTCACCGATTTCTCCGACAATAGTGGACCGATTTAAAAAAAAATGGCTAGATAGAGTATATACTTATATACTTCCGAAGTGGTCCCATTGTCATAAAATCTGAATCTGATGAGGGGATCCGTGAGGAATTGAGGGAACTACTCAAATATTATAGGCATAAATATAGCGATATTAGTATTTTTAGCAACAGGTTCAGCATTATGTACCTAATTTCAAGGCTAGCTATAAGATGTCACCATTAAGATGGTTAAGCGACTTTAACGAAGAACATTTGATTATTTAAAGGGCGTTGCTTGCAGCGAGCTTGAAATTTCTTAGAGTTCCATATCAACTAAGAAGTGGGACTACATAAGAGCTTATTATTATTATTATTTGAAAAACAAGGATACCTTATTCTAAAATGCTAGGTAATAAATAGGTCAGTCGTGAATGTAACGAAAGTCGGTGACTCACAATATTTATAACTTATAACCAAAAGCAGACTTCAGTTAGATTGACCATTACCTACCATTTTAAAAGAAGTTATCTTTTGCGTTTTCGAAAGTTTTTTTTAGAACATTTATATTTCATTTGTCACATTACGAAGAATATAGATAATGTAGCTGATAGCTGGCAGTCTAGTCATCATCAAGGATCATGACGTCATTATTCCGATACAATACAATAAAGAAAGAAAAAAATACTGATGAGTCCACAGACCGACAAATTATTATTTTATATTTTGTTTACTATAAAGAGAGTGCTATAATTATGTGAGTTAGTATCTATGCGAAAAATTCTTTCACCATTTGAACATGAACAGGCTATTTTTGTGAAAAGAAGCGAAGGGAGGGTTTTGGATGACAGTAGGTATATTTATGTCAGTACTGGCTTAATGCCATTGTTATGTAAGAAAAGATTACAAAATTGAGATATTAAGACCGTAAATCATCCGTAGATGGGTGCACGCATATTATCTTGCATAATATTTTTTGTTCCTAACGTAATGTTTCGCATTTTAATCGTATTTAACTTTTCATAAAACACGAAAAAAACAATTAGAACATACTTGTAGTCTTGTACACAAACAATAGAAAAACAAACTACACCCGTAGTTTTGTGGGTATGATTATACGAGCCGGTACATTATGAACCCCCTTTCTTTTTTTCGCTATAGGTATAGGTACTTGCTTACTAAGAAGCAAATTGTCCGATAGCTATATGTGTGAAACGCTTTACGAGGCAAGCAAAAATTAGAATGGGAAGTATACGAACCAACTTCCCGGTCTGGGTTGTGGGAGGTAGGGTCCTTTGCTGCCCAATGAGCTGCTTTTGCGGCTAACTCTTCATCCCAAATCTGTAAAATAGAAAACATCAGAAGACGATTTCACACAAATTGACCTAGTAATAAACTAAGCTATAGGTTTGGTTAATAAATACTAGACAGCGACAAAGATACTTATTGTAAAGCAAACTTTTACCTAATAAGAAACTAAATCGGGAATTACCATTTACAAAATGAAGCGACACTTTTTTTAAGTCGTCTTATTAAGTCATAGGTACTATTTGTAAATATTATCAAAGATAATCTTAAATAATACAAATTACACCATATTTTGCTTTTTGCTTAATAATTAATTAAGCACAATTCACTGTTGGTTTTTTAAATACTCTTTTGCTACAAATTATTTATGTTTCATATGTGGCTTTATTTTTTATACAAAAGACATCTAGCTTCGATATTATTGACTATAAATAGGGTTACTGAAATAAAAAAATAACGGTCCTATTTCTTAAAATGGTCTATTTTAAAATAGGAATTTACTATTTCTTAGGTGAGCATGTGTAGCTGATGTGAAATTGAGCAGTTCACCCACACATTACTAGTCCACTATTGCTATTTTTCCGGCCTCTATAACAATGTTCCATAGTTCAATCTACACTATTACAAACACCTGGCGTATTATTTTGCACAAATTTGTCAAAGACAAGCAAGATTAAGCATTTCGAAACCCATCTAGTGAGTTAAAAATATTTAAACTATTACGGTTGCTTAGACAAAATAAGGTTTTAAAATATTTGTTTCTATTTCTATTCGACTTAAAGCCCCAATAGTTATTTCTTTCAGGTAAGTCGATTACAGTTTGGAAAAATATACTTTAATGTTCAGTATCACTCTTAGATAAACAATAGATTTATTGTAATAATAACTTTACTTAACACAAAATGTAATTATATGCATTTATTCCGTAGTTAGTAATAGATATCTATCACAAGTAAATTTAAAATAGGAATGTATGGCAAACGGTAACCCATCATTCAATCGAATTTTACTTAAAGTAATCCAACAAAGGGTTTCCTTTAAACCATTTAAAATTCTGGTTGTAATATGGTAGGCTCACTGAGTACTTTTCATCTGAATTGGTCTAAAAAATGTTAACGGTCTAATTATTCATCGACTTCATACTCTGTTTCGAGCAGAGGCCTCAAAGGTCAAGCCATGATATGATGGTGGACATACGAAGGGAAATGGCCAAGATTTTAACTTAATGAAACACCTACCATTGATTTCATTTTGGAAGCAGGAGGCTGACCGTGCACTTGTCCTTTGGCCAGCTGCATACGTCTGAAGTTATGTCCATGGACGAAGTCTTGGACTTGGCGACACGACAACTCCAGCACTGAAACGACACAAAACACCTTTAATGTAAAAAAAAAACTTTAATCTTCATGATAAGGCTTAATAAAAAAAATACAAACCTTTGCTGTGAGCTAAACCCAATGTTGCTAAGATAAACAGCAGACGTAGAGCCATTGTTTCGGTGAAGAGCACTGCCGCGTTCGCTACTGTCGACTGCGATTTTGATTGTAAGTTGTAAAACACTCGTGTTTACGTTTTATACCAGAACAAAAAGCAAGCGGGAAAAGCACACACACGTTGTTAGTGACGACATTATAACTAGGTTCTTAATAGGGTTGTCGACGTTAGTAATTTAATTATTTTTATCCTGAACTGGGAAATACAGGACTGCCCAAACGAATAAAATGTGTTTTGCTGTTTCATGTTATCGTGGTTAATGATATCAGTCAAACTCATTATTTCTTCTGTAGTTCATACCTATTAGAAAACTTTGCTATAAGTACCTACTCAGGAAAACTGTTTCACCTATAGGTAAATTTAAAATTATATTAATTCTAGCTTGTTGTTATTGTATTATATTTTTGGCTTAAGAAGGCTTAAGAAGGCACGTTAGTTCAAATAGTCGTCCATCCTAGTACTTAAACTATTATAGTCTAAAGCTTTTTATATTTCAGCATATAATTTTATAAAAGTCCTTATAACTACCAAGCTGTAGAAAAGTATGAAATGTTGAAATGTCGACTAATTTGATAAAGCCTAGAATAAATATCATTACTGTTGGACCTTAGGATTTGTTCTCTTTTTAATTTTTTTTATTAAATTACACAATACAGAAATTATCAACTTTAGTGACTTTTAAGATTAAGATTACGTTACGTATATTAGGTTACGGGAAAATATAAAAATCGTGTACCTAAGACATAATCCCACATGATTTTTTAATATTCTGTAAAGGCATAACCCTAGTTTATGGATAATTTTATTCACATGTGGATTCTATAGATCCACTCTATTCCAGGCGGTAAAAACATATTATCGAGTTTGATCTGTTATGGTATTGTTGTGACGTGGAAAATTGCGCTTTCACCTCTAGGGTGGAAAGTATTTTTTTTAATAGTTGCGGTTGGCCACGGAGTCTAAGATAATTGAGTTACGTCATATTATTAAAATAAAAGCTTTTAACATATCTAAACTCGACTATACGTTAAACCATGTGTTTATTACGATCTATAGGTTCATATTAAAATCATTTTACGACAGGTCTATTTATTTGGCAATTACAGAAAATCAACATTTAAAATTATTCCTCTATTCTGCTGCCAGCCGTAATGCCATGATAGCATAGCATGACACTTTTTTTCACGTTTTGGCATGGCCATCTAGAAAATACACATACTGCCAACATTAGAAAAGTTTAATCGAGTTGGTCACGACCAAGAACCTTATATACAACACTGGAGGTTGAAGGCCGAATATCCGTCCGAAACAAGAAATTTGACCTTTATTACGTCACGAATATATTCCATCTCTTTATTTAGTTTACTTTCCTCACAGTCGAAATGAAAAGTGTGTCTAACTCGGGTGAAATTACCCATTTCTCCTCGAACTATTGCTCTCACTTCGTTCTCAGAAATATCTCGGCTGAAATGGGTCACTTTGAACCCTTGGTTATCAATCTACTATTTTGATCTGTTATCGTATTGTCAACGTTTTGATAAGTAGCACTTATTTTCTTGACAGTAACGGTGGCCGACTAAAAAACAATAGGCACCGTAACAGGTAAACTACGATTTGTATTTTACCGCCTGGAATAGAGGCGCTGACTAGGTGCAACTTGCGTCACTCCAATAGAGACTCGTAAAGATGGCGGGAATCCGACGGATGCAAGTGTCACATAACATAACAGCCATTGTGGAGCAATCGACGTCTTCGGAAAACGTAAAACGCAAGTACCTAACCGTTGTAGGTTTTCCAGTAGGCAAATGTCATTAAATAATGACATCGTTACTTTAAAAAAAAAACGCGTTTCATTAATTAGTTGCAGTTTTAATTATATTCTAATTTTAGGTTTTAATGGTTTTTTTTGTTCATTTTACCTTATTTTCATTTTGTAAACGTGTTTCAATTTAAAAAAATATTAAAAAATTGTTGTCATGGCGTAATATGTGAATAAAGATTTGTATCTATCTATCTATCTATCATTCTCGCGTAACTGCGGGTGCGTCTTGGAAGTAAGTAAGTTTTTTAGGGTTCCATACCAAAATGGTAAAAAGGAACCCTTATGGCGAGACTTCGGTGTCTGTCTGTCTGTAGGTCACAGCAGTTTTTTTCTGAACCTATAGAAGCTATGAACTTGAAATTGGGCATCTTTACATAGTATAAAACAAAGTCGCTTCCGCCGTCTGTACCCTTGGGTTTTCTGAACAGCGCAACGGATTTTAATACAGTTTTCATCAACAAGTAGGGTGATTCAAGAAGGTTTTTTTTTTTTTTATGGTATAGGGAAGGCTGACGAGCACACAGGCCACCTGATGGTAAGTGGAAACTGTGACCCATAGACATTCGCATTCACAAGACTGCAAGCCTCAAGGCTTGGTCAAACACACGGCGCGACGCAGCGCCGCGGCCGCGCCGCGCGACCGCGGCGGCTTTAAATACATGCTAACAGGTTAGCGACGTCAAACAGACAGCGTCCCGCGTCCACGCGGCGCGAGCGCAGCGCAGCGCGGCGCGGACGCGGCGGCACGCTGCGCCGCGCTGGGTCACATCAGTCAGGAATGAGCGAGCGACGGCCCGCGCGCGAGTCACGCCCGCATCGCGCTGCGTCCGCGCCGCGTCCGCGCGCGCGATGCGGGCGTGTTGAGAGCGCGAGGCCGGCGCGATCCGCGCGCGCCCTGTTTGAACAGGCATCGCGTCGGCATCACGCGGCGCGGCCGCGGCGCTGCGTCGCGCCGTGTGTTTGACCAAGCCTTAATACTGCAAATGCGCTGCCAACCCTGAGGACTAAGATGGAATGCCTCTATGCTAGTCATTACACCGGCTGTCTTATCCCCAAACCGGAACACAACAATGCGAACACTGCTGTTTGGCGGTAGGTTAATGGATAAGATGGTGGTAGCGATCCGGACGGACCCCGCACAAGGTCCTACCACCCGCAAAATGTAAATGAATGTTTTATGTAAATGAACTCTGGTTTATGTGTTATGGTAAACTCACATAAACCGAAGCAAAGCGACGACGGGTCGCTGGTAGTTGTATAAATTGCTTGCCCGCATCTGTCTTTAGTAAAATAATATGAAATTATTTTTCTTATTATTTGATACGGGGTCTAGAATGGGAGATCGAAAATTTAAAGTTCGTAGGTATTTGATTATAGCCAACGGGGTGTCATATGGAATGGTTCAATCTGACATTTCAAAATCTTTTTTTTTCTATGGATGGGTCTAAGCTGGGTTTCATGAAAACAGAGTATAAGCCTCTTAAGAGATAACTAAATCCCATATTATATCATACTAGCGACCCGCCCTCGCTTCGCTTCGGTTAATGTGAGTTTTCTGTAAAACCCGTTCATGATCCAGAACTTATTATACATACGATGGTCTAGAAGACAAACGTGCTAATTAAAAAATTTTGATATTTTGACATTTTAATGCCAAATGTATTAAATGAAGATGCTCTACCGTTTGCACTTACCCAAATATCCTAATTCCGTCTCTTTCTTCCTAAACTGTAGGTGTACACTTATAGCAAGTGATGTCATTTTGATGCCAAATAAAATAATTATAATTATTTACCATCAATTTAAACTACAAAAAATGTTAAATGGATTTATAACATTTCGCTTGCATTTACCACGATAGACAAATAAGCTAAATGTTTTTATTATTTTTGTCATTTGGTCAATTTAGATTCCCAATTATATTAAAAGATGTTAATCTTTCCATGATGCCGGTAGACAAATGGTTTAAGTGGTTTTAATACTACTGAACACTCGTCAGCAAATAGTAAAATATATTACATACAATACACGGACGTGTTAAGTGAACATTATGTATTAAGTTCATGTACAAACATACTAAGTAATGTCCTTTTTTACTATTTTGATTTTTTTGTTGATGCCTTGGGATATTGATGTTCAAGTTAATGATAAATAATTAAAAAGATAAATACCCTAACCAAATATAGGCAGTATAAACACGATTCCAATGTTCAATTTTAAGTTATAGTATCTAGAACTTTTAAGTTAATAAAAACAGTCCCCCTGAAAAGTTGAAGAGTCTGTAATTATCACGTTTGTCTTCTAGACCATCGAGGTTTTTTTTAATATATAGCGTGATTCAAGAGGAAGGTTTATATTATAAACCTTCCTCTTGAATCACGCTATATATTAAAAAAAACCGCATCAAAATCCGTTGCGTAGTTTTAAAGATTTAAGCATACAAAGGGACATAGGGACAGGGAAAGCGACTTTGTTTTATACTAGGTATGTAGTGATAATACAGTATGTAAACTTACTAAAACCATCTCTTTCAACCAGTTGATAGCCTAGTTGAGTTAAGTGTTTTACCACATTTTGTGCTAGTGTGTGTCGGATATTCTTAATTTTAGCATTGCATAAAAATTATAAAATCTTACCTTTTTCAAAGTCGGTTAACCCTAAAAGTATCATCCTGTGTGTAATGTTTACATCGTCGTCCAGTGCCCATGACACGATCCGTATGTAATGTTTACATCGTAACCGATTTTTGAACTTGCGTTCAGTGCATTATTTGTTGATTAAAATAACTTCTTTTTTCATACCTGTTTTACGCTTTTGTTAAAGTCAGTCAAATAAATAAAAAAGCAGCCAAATTATTTTCAATTTATCATAAACATTATCAATCCATGCCATTTAATTTACTTCAATTTCACTGATGTCACTTTATTGTCAATAGTTTTTTTCTTTATCATTAAAACAAAAAAGTTTGGCTAGCAATCAAATGACAAGACGACAATCAATGTGACGTTTCTTTATTACAAACAAAACATTGTAGTTCATGATGCCGCTGATTTTTAGTGCTGCGGAGATAGTAGATATGATTATTATTTACGGGGAGTGCAGAAATAATGGTGCGGCATCTCTTCGATTGTACGCCGAAAGATTTCCGCAGCGAAGACAGCCTACGGACTCGCGTGTAATTATAAGGGCGGTTACCAGACTGCGTAACAACGAGAGAGCGGTTCCGGTTAGTACTGGTGGCCCTCGTCCTCGTATTGACGTCAGAACGGAAGAAATGATCTTAAACCATTTTGCAGAAAATCCTGGCTCCAGCACTAGAAAAGCAGGGAGGTTGTATGATATTAGTCATACAGCCGTCCACAAAATTTTAAAACGGGACCAACAGCATCCATTTTCGGTGATCAAGGTACATGCGTTGAAACAAGATGATTTTTTACGGCGGGTGGACTATGCAAATTGGGCTTTAAGTAAGATTACAGATGATGCTCATTTTATCAGAAAAATAATATGGACAGATGAAAGTTTGTTCACAAGAAACGCGATGTGGAATCGTAGGGTTATCCACCACTGGGCACCAAAAAATCAAAACCCTCATGTCGGCCGCGAACTGGCCCATCAGACTCGTTGGTCATTAAATGTTTGGGCGGGAATAAGAGGTAACGACATCATTGGACCCGTGTTTATTAACGGGTCGAATAACGGGCAAAGATACCTGGAAGTACTGAACCAGTCAGTAAGCTGCTATGTGGACAATTTACCACTGGCCCAATTGAGAGAAACAAGGTACCAGCATGATGGAGCACCGCCCCATGTTGCTATTCAAGTGAGGCAAAGGCTGAACCAAATCTTCGGACGTCAGTGGATTGGCCGCTTCTCTTCGGATACTCCATGGCCGGCTCGCTCGCCGGAGCTCACGCCTCTGGACTATTTTTTTTGGGGTTGGGTCAAGCAGTTCTGGTATTTAAAAAAGAATCTAGGACGGAGGAAGAAATGAGGATGCGAATTGTACAAGCTTTCAACATAATCAAGCGACGTGCCCGGCAAAATCCAGATTTGATGCGTAGTGTTCACGAAAACAACCGCCGTCGCTTGGTTCAAATAACGGCTAATGGCGGACGCCACATTGAACTACGTCGTATTTAATCGTAAGTGTGCACATAGCTTTACTTACTTGAAATGACATTGCATGTGTTTGACACATTTGACCTTGACTTGATAACCGGGTAACAAATGTCACCATTGTAAACAAATAAAGGATGTTATAGGAACATGACTTAATTAAATTTTAATTTTCGTATTTTAATTGTAAATCTGAAAAAGCGTTAAGATTTCAATAATTTATATACCCTTACCTTATCTATCGCCTAGACATGCCCGGGTTCAAATAAATGGTTTTAGTAAGTTTACATACTGTATACTGAAATTGCAAAGCGATATCTGTAATACAAGTAATACTACCGAAATGTGTAATACAAGCCATATGGTATTCATCATTTCTTACGCATAATCGGTGACTAGGTACCTATATTCTTTATAAATGTTTTCAATTTAATTCTTTTACAGCGCTGACTCAGTGTAAAGTAGGTACTTTCATATCAAAATCTACTGCTGGGTTGTTATTATTGGGATGATATTCCCATGTTTTATAACCCTAAAATACGAGTAATAACCAGGAAAAGGAACTTACTTTCTGGGGTTTTCCGTAGCTTTGTAACCGACCGTAGTAGGTAGGAGGACCGTAACTAGCTTTCCTAGTGACAAAGAGGTAAAAACAAAGCACATGCGTAGTTAATGGACTACTAATTTACGTCAGAAGAATACCTAGATGACGAATTACGATATAGTGCGTAAACACACGACATCGTATTTTGTGGAGTAACTTAGTCCTTCCTCGTCTTGTTTTTTTAATTAGGTCATCAATTGATACTAAAGCTACCTGAGAAAGAAAGATTAATAACTTTTCCGACCAATATGATTGCATTGAGTGCGTACTATTATTTACTACATCTGTAACGTACCTATTGCTTGTCCATATTGCATATTATCTCATTTTCATATTATCTATTCTAGGCGGCAAAACCAAAGCGTATTTGACTATCAATTAAGAGCTATCAAAACGTTGCCAATACGAGAACAGGCCAAAAACGATTTAGATTTTACCGTGTTGAAAAGAGACCCTAGTCTCGTGATGAGGCCTTTGCTGCGGTGGGTGGATGTGGGCTGAAATCACAGAACTATATCGATATAGTTCTGTGGCTGAAATGATAAATGATTACTTAAATCATTATTGTGTGTAAAGGACCGAGTTCTGGGAGTCCTTATTATTAAGACTCGGAACTCAAAATGACTACACTCGACTCAGTACATAGGACTCTATTGCAGAACTTCCAACCCAAGCAAGTCTCGCGAACTAAGCGAGTTTCGAATAGAACTAGAGTCCTTTTTCTGCGTTCGAGTCCTTTGGTGTAACTCTAAAGGTGTAACGGATCGTACTCGAGCCGTATTATTGTTTGAGCCCACCTTCAACGATGATATTTACAGTCAGTTGAGATGGGGCAGCACGGGCAGCTACTAGATCCCTTGCTGCTACGCGAAAATGCTCTTAGGAAACCTTTACTATATTTTTAAGTGATGAAAATCGTCATGCACGGATTTTTTATATAATGTACAGTCAGAAAATCCACAGTGAGAAAATCCACAGATTTGAGTTTTTTTTAAAAGCTATTCGGTCCCATTTCGACCAAGGTTATAAAACTATCTTTCAGACCAATTAAGGTTTTGAGTTAGGAACACCCACCCACAAATCAA
The DNA here is from genome assembly GCA_923062465.1 of Acleris sparsana. Lineage (NCBI taxonomy): Eukaryota > Metazoa > Arthropoda > Insecta > Lepidoptera > Tortricidae > Acleris > Acleris sparsana. The sequence goes on from OV281293.1 coordinate 10,161,689, forward strand.
AGAAAACCTTTTCCATACAGTTCGTAGGGTAATTACAAAGTGTAAATTATGCATGTTGTTTTTTACGCATATGAGTCCACTTGAAAAATAAAAAAAGTATCTAGACAACTAAGGGCCGTATTAATAAACTCATCCTGACCGTGAGGCCCATCACAAGATACGTCAAAGTAAACGCCAAACCATAGAACACTGTCATTTTTGACGCATCTCGAGACGAGCATTTGAGTTGAGATCAGTTTATTAATACGGGCCTAAGAACTGTGACTAAGGGCCGTATTAATAAACTCATCTTGACTGTGAGGCCCGTCACAAGGTACGTCACGTCAAAGTAAACGCAAAACCATAGAGCACTGTCATTTTTGACGCATACATTTTAACTCATATCCCCGTATATCGATTTTGGAAGCAATCAGTCATATTATAGTAATGTAAATATTTTTTACCTATCAACATTCTTTAAATTTCAATACAATTAATTTTCGCATCTAGACTTGAGTCGTATTGTGAATCTAGCCGCGAGTCTAATACTAAGACTCACGCTCGACACGATTCCGGAGTCCGGAGTTTTCTCTTGTCTATTAAGTGAGTCAAGTCTAAAAAAATTAGAACTCGAGAATTCGAGTCTTTTACAGCAATCTAACTGCGAGCGTACCTAGCGACATTAAAATGATTTAAGAAAAACACTTCAGTTTATTAATGTTTACCATTGATGTACCTATCAATGGCTGTGGCGATGCTATCCTTACTTATAACCAATAATGTTACAGAGTAGGGCTGAATGATAATAGGACAGATTATTATTATTCTAGTTACAGTGCGATAGCGATAGCTCTTGGACGGTGCTTACCGCTCTCATACGCTCTTATTAAGAGCAAGTGAGAGAGAAGTGCAAACAAACCCGAAGCACCATCTAATTGCTCACAGACTGTAAGTTTAATCGTTTTAAAATTTTATGGTACTTATCGGTATAAAGTGCTTTTGAAGAATTCAATTCTGTGTTATGTGCGATGTTGCATTTTTTTAAACTAACAAATATCCTCAAAGGAAACGTACCTACTTACACAAATAATTGATATAATAATACACAGTAACATTTTAATAGTGTCAATTGCGGTTATGTCGTCATGGCCCATAATGGGAAAACTGACTCAACCGTTTTCCTTTAGGTCACTAACCTTTCCGGGAAAGGCCGACTATAACCCTGTAAGAATATTTATTAGGAAACAAAAACCGAAATTCTCATGCCATTCGGGATAAACTTTCTACCTATCAATGGTTAACATAAATACACTGAAGTGATTTTTTAAATATTTTTTTGTCGCTACACACGCAGTTAGACTGTTAGACTCGGTGAACTCGAAGACACCCGAGTCCCGAGTCTTGAAGAACGTGAGTAAACTATCGAACGTGAGTCCAGCGACTTGACTTTCGACAGCGACTTGACAACGAATCCGTTGACAGATTGAGAAAAACATATATTATAACGTATGTATATGTATATATATCGAAGAATAAATAAAAAGTTCAAAATGGCTGTATGTATGTATGTATATATGTATATGGAACCGACTTAGTTTTATGCTACGTAAAGATAAGTATATAACTATAGTACCTACATAGTGTGGTAGTGTGTAAGTTAGGTCATTATTTTTGTACTTTTGTTGCAATTGGATCGAGGCATAACTTTTGTTCCCAAATCCAATAACCTACTTTACTTAGCCTTCTAAATATTTTATTTTCGATAGCCCTGGAAAAACGAAGCATTCTAAGTGCGTCATGTTTCATTGGTAATAAAATAATGGATGTACTTACCTTGATAATTGGCGACAAGCGAAATAAAGATATGTAACGAAGACCGTGCAGAATTAGAATGACGTAGACGTGCTTTAACAAACTCCAGTGTCTTTATTTGTTAGGTCCAAGACAGGCTGAGGTCTTGTGTCATCACATAACTGTCAGTCAGTCGGTCGTGAGGTAGATATGAAAGAAATACAATAATATTTACCATGTCACTAATCAACGTCAACAGACGTTGCTGTGAACAAATAAATGTTAGTTGCAAAATACTGAATCTACTTAATAAGGACATAGGTACATGAGCAGCCCCTGAGTAAGACTTGACACGTTCGAACTTTTTTTGGAGACTAAAAGTTATGGATACTCAAAATCTCCGCATAAGGAAAAAGTTTTAGTCGGAATGTAATAATGTTTGTGCTTTATTCAATAAATTTATATCAATCGGGTTAATATTGCTACAATTTAGAAGTTAAATGCTACCAGTACCTATAGGTACAGTCGAACAGTAGTCACGTGACCTACCAGTGACGCGATTGGCTAAAAACGAAACGAATAGAAACACTAGTTAGCGTAGTGCATCTTGGCAGGGCCCTCTGGTTCCACCAAGGGTGAGGAAGCGATTAGCTATCGGTGATTTTCTCGTCCAAGAAAGATAAAAATCCCCTGTCAGTAAAAGAGACACAGATAGGTATTAATAGTTGATCGCTGGATGTTCACACTGCCGGCGAGAACTTTTTCTACAAATTTTCCGATATAAAAGATATAGATTCCGGCTCAAGTAAAGAGACACAAATATGAATAGTTGATCGCTGGCTGTACTTCGGACTGACAAAATGTGGACGATCGCGATAGCGAGTACGTTAGGCAAACCCGCTGGCTGAAGGGAAGTGGGGCTAAAAGGAACCTTTAATTTTTAATATTAATGATTAGGTATTTTACGAATAAAATATTCTTGAGGCATTGTGATATTTGAATACTTACCGTTAAATTAAATATTGAAGTAGTTGAAAAATGAAAGAGCCTGATTATTATTTGGGCCTAAAATAAGCCAGGTGTTTGAATAGATAAAATGTAGCCTCTTTTGAAATTTGTACTGACCAATGTTAGTAATTAAAATTAAAGGAAATATTCTCAAAAAGACAGGCCATTTCGGTGGGCCATTTTACCCGCCGGTGATCCAGAATGTTGAATCCTGAACCTGGAAGTCCCGACCCTAAATATTTATGATATGCAGCCACTAAACAGCAAATTTTACTCAAGGACACACTCTTTTATTTTTCGAAATAAAGATAACCACCAGCATTCACAGATTTTTGAAGAATCGTTTACCTCAACCGGTGATCAACCCAACTAAAAACTCAAAATAAAAGTACATACTTTCCATTTTATTGTACTTACCAGCAGATAGTGTTATTGATAAGCATCAAATCTTTCTGCTTTCCTTTAACTCGTGATGCAGTACAGAAAAGTTATGTTTTGTGTATCATAGGTCTATCAAAATACTAGGTATATAGGTACTTATTTTAATACTTATTACCTAATCGTGTTTATTTAAACATTTTGTTAGTCTTTCCTATCATTGTGAATCACTCAGATTTCATGTAGCGGAAACGGGCATTAATATGATACAATAATTTATCAGTTGAGGTGTTTACACAAAATGTTTGAACTCAGTTCATAGTTTTTTACTCATGATATTGTTTGTAGACTTGCAGTATCACATGAAAACACCGGGCAAATGTGTCAAGCCCGTATTGATTTAGGGTTCCGTGCCAACCTAAAAATGTTTATTCTTACAGTTAGGTAGGTTAGGTAGTAGGTTCATACCGCCCCGCCGCACTTAGGCCTAACTAGGCCCGGGCACCCGTGTAGGCTCTAGCTTAGCATGCCCGGGAACTTGTACGAGTAGGTACTTATGCTACGTTATAAATATTGTATAAATTGTTTGTATTAACACTAGCTTAATCTTGCCAGATTGCAAAAATACTGCACACTTTTATTAATTAAGATCATAACACGAAATAATGGAATGGTTAGGAATTCATAAAAACTCTTATGTAACCAGTTTCAGATCGATCAATTTTCATATTAATTACATGTAACTCGAAAAAGGTTTAAAAATTTCGAGGTTGAAATGTTATAAAGTTTCATAATCAACTAAGAAGTGGGACTAGATAACAGATGCATAAATAATGCAGCTTATTACGACCACCAAAAAGTATAAATTAAATAAACTAAATGTTTAAAAAAACAAATAAATCATTTCTTTTAAGAGGCAGATAAGTCCTACTGAAGTCTGCTTTTGGTTAAAAATATTGTTAGTCACCGACTTCAGTTGGATTGATCTATTACCTAAAACCAAACTAAAATATAATTGTAGGTATGTATTTAACGGGGTACCTATCCAAATTAAATCAGCCAAATATGACATTAACTTTTAATACCTTTTATTAGTCGCAGTTGTACAAAACGGCTGGTCGTGGCTTCCAGTTTGTTTGTACCAGAACACTTCCTTCGCTATTCCTGTTCATTACTTGCGGTTTAAAGCGATGCGAGATCTCTACCCTGTGGTCGAGAGCTCTCGCAACGCCACCAGATGTTACCATAGGTCTGTACCTATGGTAACATCCTGCAGCAGGTCCGTCTACCGGGTAGGAGATCGTTCTCTAGATCTTTTCCTACTAGGCGCTCTATTGATTCCTCATTCCTGGATATATGTCCAAAGAACTTGAGTGTTCTTGCTTGCACAGTCGAAGAAAACCGTTCCTTTATCTTAAGCTCTTTGAAATGTTAATGCAGCTTCAGCACCATATTTCAAGGGCGGTCCTGCAGCATCAGAATCGGCATCTTTAGGCGATCCAGCAGTTTAATTTGCAACGTCTAAAGATGGCGGCCTTTCTTGCCCGTGGTACTACTCCGTGGCACAACTGACCAATGATTTCTATTTCAAAATCAAATTTAATAGAGTCGACGGAGCTCTGCTATCGCAGAGCTCCTATTTCTGGGTAGTTTGGCCCTCCGGGCCTGCTAAAGAACTAACATAACCTAAACCTACCTCCTATTAATGATACTAATATACCAGTAGTGCCAAATAGTTGTGCCACGGGGAATACACTGATGGCGGATGTGTAATTTGTTTTAGTTTTTATTTTTCTGTAGAGACCGGGTTTCAGCTCCGTAAAGAAGTAAGTATAGGAAATACTTGTTGTTTTGGTTATCCGCCAGTTTCTCTATAATCTTGCCTAGTTTCTTAACGACAGTTCTAGTGCTGGCACAGCATCTTGTGATTTCATGATCACAGTCCCCGGTGCTGGAAATAGTGGAAAGGACAGGTTAAAGGCTTTGTACCAGATCCAGCCACTAGCTAGCATCATCCTGGTTTTATCCCTATTTCAAGTCCGAAACTAAGACTGGTTATATCAAGGCGTGTCAACAATTCGCAATTAGTATGCACAAGAAGCGTATCGTCAGTATAGGTACCTTAAGTTACTCAGTTTTCTACCTTCTACAGACACGTTTAAACGTTGCTGGCAAATGTTTGAGGAGACAAGCAGAGGACAGGGTGAAATACCTACGTCCAGCAGTGGAGTGATATAGGCCGATGATGATTAAGATGATGATGATAACATTGTTAATCAAGGGATGAAAGTGATCAATCCAGAGATATTTAGGCCGTAGGTACGACCGCCAGCGAGTGCACGCATTTGTAGGTATATGTATGCATAGTTAGTTTTTTTTTTAAATACATTTTTTTATTTTTTATAAAAAAATGATCCCGACGAATGGAGAACCTCCTCCTTTTTTTGAAGTCGGTTAAAAATTATTAAATAAATAAATGTTTAAAAAACAAAAACCCGCTTTCATAAATGCAAAAAATAACTTCTTATAAAATGATAGGTAGGTCAGTCCAACTGAAGTCGGCGTCCCACAATATTTTAAACCAAAAGCCGAATACAGTTGGACTGACCTACCTACAATTTTATAAGAAGTTAAGTATTTCATGCATTATTTAAGGCCGGTTTTTGTTTTTTTATAGTGTTACAATTAGATTATATGAAATTATTCGGGATTCCCACTATTAGAATGAAATGTTCAGTATTGATAAGTTTTCATTAAAAAAAATGTTAATGTTCATCACTCAAGCATTGTCAATAATAGGTGCTTTAACCGTACATTCAAAATTTGGAATAAGGCATCGTTTCCAATAAAAACATTTTTTACATAAATCATTTTATTTCGCTTGACAATTCAGTGTCACTCACAAATCCATTTGCAACAATTTCGGCATACCAAAAAGATGTCAGATGTCAGCATCAGTGTAAAAACGCCATTTTATACCAAATATATGAGAAAAATCGGGGAATAGGTAGAGCAAATTTATACAAACTGCGCAATTTTAGGCAAACAGTTATTAACGGCTATGTTATCCGCAAGTTATTAACGCCGGTTTGGCAATTATCTCTGCCCATTCCGATCATTAGTTGTAGTAAATAAATGCCAGAATTCATTAAAAAAGCTATCTAATTCTGTCGTAATATCAAAGATGTCTAATTGCATACTACATATTAATTTAGTTTTAGTATTTTTAGCCTACTACACTGTAGTAAGCTGCCTTCTTTAGTATAACGACAACATCATTTCCATTAAGTCTGAGACTTTTTCAGTAGAGGGGGGTGCGTCATTTGCTACGTTCGCCCCCGGCGGCGCCGGTTCACTGTGCCGGGCACTTGCGCTATGGTATGGAACACGTGTGTCACCGTCGTCACCGGGGCCGAACGTGTTACGATAAGACGAGCCCACGTTTTCGTTAGATACAGAACATAAGCGTTTTGTTTTTTTATTTAACATTCATTATACTTGATTTGATTTTATCTGACGCTGACATAAATGTCTCACTTACAACAACGGCCACCGCAGTACAGATAAAAATCTTGAGAGCAAAATGTGTGTTTTATACTTCGTTTTTATCACATTAGAATTACGGAAAAACATACCATTATTCTTGTTATCACTTTTCTTATTATAAATAGGTAACAATTGTGTGTTCGTTTGTTTTCGTTTCAGGGGGTGAACTTGAGAACTTACAATATTCTTGATGGATATAGGCTATTTAGGGTGACGCGTCACGGCAGTAATGTTGGACACTTTTAGCTGAAGGCACCTATAGAGAAGGAGAGGGTCTATAGAGATTTTTTTGTTAATATTTGTTACTCGGAGCTTTATTTTTTTTCATTAATTACAAAATCGTCCATACTATTACCTATTCCACAACATCTCAATCAAAAAACAAAAAAAAAAAGGTCGTCAGCTATGCAACCAAATTGAATGAATTGAAGTTGTAAAAACTACTTCACCTTAGTTGGATTGCGTGGTTGTGTACGATTCTAGAGCATAGGTATAAAATGGCACATTTCTTTTAAGATTTTTACGCTTGCTTTCGGTGAAATTACATTTAATATTCTGTTACATTTGATACTAGGCAAGTACTTAATTTCATTTGTTCTAAGATTTCTCAAGCATTTTGTTTATAAAAAAAACACTTATGTTACAGATTTCAACATATTTGTCAGTAGATCTGTACTCATTATCTTGTAAGATTTTTTCATGTAAAAGTTTGTACGTTTGTTGCAAATAGGCCTCAAACTTAACAAGCGTGACGGACTAATCACAATAACTTTTCCTCCTATTATAACATAACACTGATGTCATTAAGCTGTTCGTAACGCATCAATTAATTTATATAGTACTAGGCAAATAGTAAGTCAATCCTGACCATTACACACCCATGAAGCTTCTGAATATTGATAATGGTGACAGCAGTAAATCAATACTTATTTGTTGCGCGTGCAGGAATAGTAATAACAGATTTTTTACTGCTGTCAACATTATCTATATTCAGAAATTTCATGCGGTTGTCCCATGTGTCTGTGTGATTTACTTCTTATCTGCGGGTACTGTAATGAATAATCATACGAAATCGTTATTGGTCGGAAAAGTCTGTATTTCTTTCTCAGTTAGCGTTATTCTGTCCCGTAAACCAGAAACCTCAATTATAGTTTAGAAAAAATGTTATAAATTGTATTAAAAGCAATAAATGAATGGGTTAGTGGACATTATATCCTTTCAAATCATAGTTTTAAAGAGTGACCCAAGAGACGAGACCATGGCTACGAGGTGCAACCAAAAGTTAATTGACCCTTTAGTATCCATCGCTAAGCTAATTGAGAAATAATACGCACTTTTCCGACCGAATCGATGTCGTGTGATCAAGCATTACATATCCCGTAAGTCATTTTATTTCACAATTTATTGTAGCGTAATATAAAAAACGGAACTATGTAATGCAAAAATACATTTTAATAAATAATAACAAATACAAAGGTTAAAGTACAGTCAGCGTCAAAGAGTCCATTATTCCTTAACGACAAAAGTATCTGAGGCTTGTTGTGGCCTCTGAACATGCTCTAATGCGTTTGAAAATAAAGTGCAGATTTATCTGACTGACCACATCGAATGCTTAGATCTTTAAACTCTGACTGTAAGTCTTCCACATGTGCACAAAATTTGTTGATCTTTTGATTATTCGGAATCGATTATTACCACACTTATCATCGCTACACCCACGCGTGTTCTACTAATAAACTAATTCATCTAAACACAGTACGCGAAATTACTGATATGACGACAATAATACTTTTAATTACAAAAACAGAAAGATAAAACTTGTCTTTGAGAGGCTAGCTTATAATAAAGCTACACAAAAGTTACAAAAATGGATCTAAATAATCACAAAACAACTACGAATGTATTGAGTTTCACCTCTAAGATTTATTGTCAAAAATAATAAGAATAAAAAAACAATAATAAGTATAATACAGGATAGATTGTCATTTAATAAGAATATAAAATCGTGATAACTTTCAATGCACTGAAATCGCCCATTTGATCACTTGTATAGACCGACATAAAACCCATCCACACGAAACGAAACGATTCAGCAAGTTTTCGAATTGTTCACATCACACATTTATTTCTGGGCGCAATCGAATCGGGGTTTTTCAGCTATTCAACTGACCTTGGATTTTATCGATCTGTCAACTTGATTCCATACGAGTTACACGACCCAATTCGATTGCAAATGTAATGTAGTGCGTGCGTCGACGATCGTGTGAAACGGATTTAAACTTTAAGTCTATTAGTTAAGACGTTTCAGGCCGAGATAAATTTATTTAGAATGAAGACATACGAGCGTAATTTTTTAAACGCGAGTCTGCTTTATACAAAAATCCAACTCATTTTGCGTCGCCGTGTCAGCCAAACACGGGTTTTGTATGAAACCGAATGTAACAGAAATTACTTCAAATTACGCGACTCAAAACTCGAAAAAATTACGCTAGTCCGGCTTCACCCTGGGTCAATCAACTACTTTTGGTGATGTTATTTTTTAAGTTTGTAGAGCAATACGTGAAAACCTAGTATTTCCTAAAACGGAAATTCGCGTTTTAAGGTAATTTACAAGGATCCTAATTCCAATTCCCCATATTAATCAAAGAGAGCACCAGGGCGGAAGTTCATGGACGACATCAACGACTGGACCGCTCTCGTTTAGCTCCAAAGCAAAGAATTGGAAGACCGTAACACATTTCTCCAGCTGACCTCCAAACTTCACTTCAAAGATGGCTCTCCAAGACGATAATCATAAAAAATACAGTTTAACCTAACATTGGTTAGTGTTGTAACAATAAGACCCTCTAAAGAGGTTGGTGGCCGCTCGTGGCCGTAACAAAATAGTAGCGAAATACCAGATTGCCGGATTCACCACATTCATTTAATATCGCATACCCATAATACTACATTTTCTATAAAATGTGAATAGAAAATGTTGTATTATGGGAATGTGGTGCATCCGGCAATCTGATATTTCGCTAATGGTGTTACGGCCACGAGCTAGCAAATTTAGCTCTGGAGGATAAAGGCAATCAAGGGTCAAGTCCGATTTCCACGACTTCTGAAAGCTTTGTTGCAGTTATTATGAAGGACTACGTTTTTACGTATCCGTTTTTTTATGTTTCATTCCAAGAAATATTTTCTTGGAGAGAAAAACGTACAGGATAAATATCTACAACATATTCAAGAATCTTAAAACTTGACTAGGTTTAAGGGGAGAGAAACGTTGTTGCATTTTAAACGCAATTTTTCAGCTTATAATTCTCTTGAATGTACAAAAATAGTTGATTCATCCAATAATACATATAATGAAGTTGTTAAATACGAAACACATTTATAACTCAAACGGAACCCGACGTAAGGATAACCGTTAGCGGCCGAATTATAAAAAAACACATGAAAACCTTTCACAATATTTATCGTCACCATGAACAATCAAAACATTGATCACTATTGACCCGCATGAGTTTCAATCGATTAATTAACCACTATAGTTTTTACGTTCTTAAAACGCGACTTTCGATCAGGCTTAACTTGCTTAACAAAACGGAATAAAAAGAACGATATATTCCCAAATTGTAATTAGCTTCTCCATATACCTATGTAAACTGATCTTAGTTACTGGTCACGGCGTCCAGTGAGCTATTTAGTTCGATACAGAAAATATCATACCAAGTACGACACGACCGCGCCACTAAACCTTGGGGTAGACTAACTGATCGTTACACGACAATTTGTAGCCGAAAACTATTGCTGCCTTACTCTTAAATCGTTTGTTAGAGCAAGACACTTATGGCAGCCGGCTTTACATCGTCGTGAAAATGTTGATCTTTACCAATGAATTTCAATATAAAATGTTTACACGATAGTTAGTCGGTTCAGTCTACAGTTTCACGTAAAAATGAAAACTGTTTTTGAAAAAAATAGTTAAGTATAAAACTACAGTTTTAATGTTACAGTTAAACTTCCCAAGCTTCCAAATGTCTTCAGTTCTATCCCTCGTTTTATTCGAGTTGTGATGAAATATTTGGTAAATTATGTTATAATTCAATTACATATTAGGTACTTCAATATCGTGCTCTTTTAATAGGTCATCATTTACAGAAAGAAACTTTTACAGTTAATTAGTCGTTTGCGGTAATTAGCAAGTGAGAAAATCGTATCTTGAGAACATAAGAACAATAGTTTTTTTTTATCTATTTATCCCTGTACTTAGGACAAAGTGTTTGTTGCATTGATTATTAAAACTTAAACTATCCAATTGAATCCTACTTATGCTTAAGTTTAAAAAATCTACAAATAAAACCATTTGTAGAGTAAAAAAATAAGAGGAAAATAGTTTCCACCTCCGATCAATATTGCTAGTAAATTAATAAGTTACAGCATTTCACTAATTGGTACTTGGGCTGTCGGTGCCGCTACCACTGTTCTCAGTGTTTAGGGTCATTTTAGTGTTTTTGTTGGGTTTTTTTTGGGTTTTGCTAAGGGTGGCTACTTCCTTTAATAAATTCTGGATCTTTGAATTCATAAGATTGAACTTAGTTTCATTGAGACGATCTTTGTTCTTCATCTCATTTCGAATATCATTTGTATTGTTCATGTGTTGAGCCTTAAGCTCGGTTATCTGCAATTAAAACATAGCGCGTTAGATTAATTGATTTATAAATACATGAACAAAATGTTATCTTAAATCCCAAATAATATTTTAAAAACCATGGCAGAAATATGTGTTACCACGAAAACTTAACATTAGGAAATTTATGATTATCTAACGTGTCTAAAGTCGAAAGCACACCGAGCGCCGAGTGCACGGCCGAGCTGTGCCGCTGTGAGAGATATCGACATACGTTTTGATACCAAGCAAATTCATATTCACGTGTTCAGCTCGACCGTGCGCTGCAGTAGAGCGTATAGCAAAAAGATGCCTCACGCAGCCGGACAAATGGGTCAACGCATCTAATATGTACAGCGTGCGCGCGTATCGGATCCTGAAGACGTTTCGTGTTGACACTTGACACACGCAGCGAGAGTAATGGGCCGCAATTGGTATCTGCCTTAGGCGAAATTAAGTTTTTTGTGGCAAGGCCGAAGTTCGAGGATGTGTTTTTTTTAATGTTGAATAGTCAATAATTAAAGCTGGTTTAGGCAATGACTATTTTCAGCCCTCTAAATCTCGCCGCTAGATACCAGCATGCCGACACTAGTCGCTTACAGTATTTTTTTCAGTACACGAGTTCGAATAATAGGCGCGGGGGCAGCGAGACACGCGGGCCGGCGTCACAGGAGCGTGTTCTATTCCTTGCCAGCGCTGACATGTCGCGAAAGTGTTTACACGGTGCCTTTTTTAGGCACCGTAATTTAGGCGTAATATAGTTGCATAAAACGCACCAGTTTGTCTTTGGAAAGCAGTTCATTATCCTTTTGATGAACCTTCTTTTGAAGACTGGCAATAGTTTCTTTCAGTTGCGTCATGGCAACTACATGGTCAGAGCTATTTGGGTCCACTTCACCTGAAAATTCATAACTTAATATGAAACGCATCACAAAAAACTTGAGAGTAGAATGCATTGTTTTAAAAACTTAGATATTCTTGCATGATAATCATTCATGTTGCATCTCAAATATATTGCCACAAATAAGAAAAGAAAACTCTTGTCTTTAGTGTGATTTATAGGCAATATGAAAATAAGTTTCATGGAGTTATAACTAAAAGTATAAGCCAAGGCTCTAAGGCTTCGGCACACAAAACGCAAGGCACTATGAGCACTAGGTATATAAAAATTAAAATAAATATTTCTCATTCACTACCATTACCTCTGTTAATTTGCATAGGATTCAACTTGGTTTTTTTCTCTAAAGGCTGTGAGTCATTGAGAGAAGAATCAGTTGAATTCATGGATTTCATCATGTCAGATTTACGTTTCTCCTTGTGACCGCTTTTTGATCTAAATTAAAAACAACATTATTTATGATGATTGCACCTACAATTATGTGGAAAACAAAACAGGATTAATGAACAGTCTTCTTGCATTACAATTAATTTAATAAAATATTAGGTTTAATCAAGAATGACTTACATCTTGTGTGTCAATAATGTGAATATACACTTAAAGACGCAAATCTGAAACCAGGACAGAGATCAAACCTCTGGCTTAGTAGCCAAACAGAACCACTAAGCCACATGGATATCTTAAATTGCTTGTCTTGTGTCTCCTCTTTTCTTTTAGCTAAATAACTGATTCAATGTACAGAGGCCGTATTATAATCTGTTAAAACCTGTCCATGTCCAGGCAGGGAAAAAGAGCCAAGTTGCAACAGTCAAAAATCTAGGCCCAGATTATAAGACAGCCTCTGTTCTTTCAAGCTAGTAAATAGTTTTTTTGCAGCTATTTACAACTACCAAACTTGCTCTCACATCTGACTATTGATAACTGGAAAGTACTGTAAAATGGGGTCAGTAGGGACACAACCTAATATAAGTCATAACTTGTTACAAATAAGAACAAGTATTAAATGGACAATAACGTTACGACTATTGGAAATAATTGCAGTATTATATTTAGTAACATATTCTTCATTTTAGGTTGTGTCCCTACTCACCCCTTATCCCTACTCCCCGCATTTTACGGTACTGTAAATATTGTATGCCCTTTCATTTTATAACTTTACTTACTTGTGTGACCTATGTTTATGCTTGTCCACTGAGAGATGTTGTTTAGTACGAGCCAGTGCCCTCTTTAGAGACTGAGTGCAGAGCCAGCAAAGCAGTTTACCATCCACCTGGAGGAATAATTACAATATATACTCAGCATCAAAATAATTACACATTTTGATAATTTGACTGCAAAAGACTTTAACTCATATTTTATAAATGATAACACTACCGTTGTGATATACTGATTTTGAAATTTGAGTCCAAGAAAAGAAAACCAGATTAATGTGGATTTAAAGATGACAATAAACCATTAATGAGCCCTTAATTAACAAAGTTTATTACACAACAAAATAAAAAATATATCTTAAAATGATGCCTAAAAGCTAGTATTACCTCTCCTTTCCCTAATTATATTAGATGCATTGATGGCGAATGTCATCCTACTCTGCAATGACTTCATCCTGAAGGGCTTGAAAAGTAGCAGGGGGAGATCCCATTCCTGTACAATGGCACATGCCAAAGATTCTCAAATCAGATTCTGGTCGGGACTTCTCGCTGGCTATTGCAGAACCAAAATCCCAAACTCTATCAGGTATCAGGTAGTCCTAGCTTGATTGTCCAATTGATGTGGTAACATGCAAACTATAACCAGTCTATGCAATGTTGTGTGGTCAATTTGGGCCCGGTTATAGTCAGTATGATCAGAAATTTTCAATCAATCAATCACCTTCCGTTTGTAAACACCGTAAGCAGATTTCAGAGACATGTAGTTCATAGTGCCATTTAATATATACTCATTATCATTGTTTTGATTAATAATAAGTTTGTTACAAGCAAAATTTGCATCAGTTTTAAGTTTTTTATGCCTTTTTAATCAGTTTATAAAACTGAATAAGTTTAAGTCTAGTGTTAGTTTAATCTATCTATTATTTGAAAACTAGTTCTGAGGTGACAATTTAAATGAGATTAATGATTTTATCTTCTCTTGTCCTAACCTATACTTGATTTCTGGCTTTGAAAGGATGAAACAACAAGCAATATTTCTATGTATCTATATAGGTCTTCTAGGTACTTTCTTAATAAACCATTCAGCATGTAAGATATTTTAAGCATAATATTATGGCTATGATATTATTGTTGGTGACTGTACTATACATCATGCTACTATATTTACCTTTTTGCTATCATCATGGCGGTCAAAAGCGCAACGTTGCTTGCACTGCTCACAAGTTACAGCAGGACCATACTTGCGTTCCGAGTTAGCACAGCGCTGACATTTATTGCCTTTGGAAACAAATAATATGAGTCAATTAGCACTGACTTACAACTCTAAATAGCCTAATTAATAACTCCTAAAATACAACAAATTACCAATGAATGCAGCAATGGTGTTACAGTATTCACAGGCTGACGGCTTTCCATAGGCCTTGACATTAGCTTCGCATTTCTTGCATATTGAGGATGTGTTTGATTTACTGAAAAATAATTACAAATATTTAAACATATTACAAACAACGTAACAATTGAAATGTTGCAAATGCGACTTCAAATTAGTCGACGCACGCGACCGCTTCTCATAAACAATCTCAAGCAATATTGTACTGTCATCTGACCTCAATATTAGAAGAAAGTAATTCACACCAATGAACATTTGGCAACTTGCACTGACACTGACCTTGTCTGTTGAAACTCCGAACGACAGTACGTACACTTGACGACAGGAAACGATCCGCGACATTCCTGGAATACAGAGAAATGCTTATTTATCAACCCGTGCGTCATCAATAAACTTGTGCCAAACGCTTATTTTAAAGAATACTTTTATCAATACCGTTACGTTACACCAAGAAATATGAATGCCAAAGTCACCATTTTATTGTATACCTTGCAAAGTTGTTCTCCAGGGGACAACTCTTCGAAAGGATGTCTGGTGAAGCAACGGGAACAAGCGAACAAAGGAGTAGATGCAGCAGAACTCATTGTAGAACACGTTAATAACAAATTCAAAATTGATAAATACACTACAAAACAAGTGTTTAGTGACTCACTGCAAATATATAGGTGTTTCTAAAGTTATGCTAATATATATGGAGACGTAGCTAGCGAAGTTATCAACTGTCTGTCGCCATATTGGATAGCGTCAGCACGTCACGCACGTCAGCTGTCGTTTTCTGTAGTGCTGCCCTTATAAAATATTTAAATGAAAAAAACTTTCAAATAGCGTTAATTTACAATAACATTATGATTATAACGTTATTCTCACGCTACCACGCTACAGCGTAATATCTCAACGGACTCATAGCGATATTTATCGTAACGATATGAACTTCATATCGATAAATAATATCAATAATAATAATTAATAACGTTATACGTCACCTCTTTTATTTACTGCACTGCACTTAATTTCGCTGGTACTTAAAGTCTGTTCCTATTAATTTCGTCAATCTTATAAACAAATCAATTTACCATTATAACTCCATATTCGCTTACTTTTGTAGGTTGAGCATAGTCATATTATTTATTAATACACCTAATCATTGTCTTCATGTCCGTTTTAAGGTAGTAATCTCTATTTAACATTGTATTTTTTGATGAAAAGCATTACGGTGAAAATATCATTAGACTGACAGACATTTGTAAAAATATTATTTTTTTCGTACTATTTTTGACATTGAAAATGTAAGAGCTTTTATAGATGAATAATTAACGAGAGCATGGAATTGCATATGTAGTAGTATTGTATGTTTACCTACAGGCATTCTATATTTGAATTTTCTATTTTCTCGTACCTACTTGTCCGTCATCACATCAGCAGTAGACGATTTTGATCAGGAATTCATCCGGAGAAGTATACATATAGGTACAATTTTCATCGACAGATGAAAATATTAAATAAGCAATTTCCAACCTTAAAGGCACTCCACTCTGTGTTAAAATCCGATATAGATTACAAATTTGGCATTTCCACCTTACGAAAACTATTACAAAAATTAGGATTTAAATGGAAAAAGACCGAGGACAACCGAAAAATATTAATGGTAAGATACAACATACGACTGCTAATAATAAATTACCTTACCAAAATTGCGGAAAGAAATTGCGCAAATTGCAGAAAGTCTAAAGATAGACCACTAGTTTATACTGATGAAACCTACATCCACATTTCACATGTATCTGGAGAGGCTTAGTCCGATGGAACAGAATTTGGTGTAAAAAAACAAATCACTACAGGCCAGCGGGTAATAATAGTGCACGCAGGAGGAAAAGATGGTTTTATTCCCAAAGCTTTGTTAATGTTTAAGGCAAACCAAAAAACGGGAGATTTCCATGACCAGATGAACTTTGTCAACTACGAAAGATGGTTAAAAGAAAAATTAATACCGAACCTTAAACCGAATAGCGTACTTATCGTAGATAATGCGTCCTATCACAACAATCTTTTGGATCGTGCTTCAACGTCAAATTCTCTTAAACAAGAAATGATGGATTGGTTGACAGAACACAACATTTCATATAGCCCGTTGATGTACAAAACCAGTTTGTATGATTTATATAAACAAAATAAAGAGCGGTTTCGTGAGTACCACAAAGATGCAATTTTAAAAGAACATGGCCACTCCGTTTTACCATTCGATTTCGATTCGATTCGATCGGATTAAATGCTGGGTGGTAGGTACGGTGGCGTAAAATATTTAGGCCACGCCCCTTTTCTGTTCGAAAAACATGTTAGATGTTTAAAAGATCGAAAACACGGCGCAGCGGACGCGGCTTTAATTTGAAGTAAATGTAAAAAACTCATTTTGCAACAATGCTTACACGTTGAAGAAAAACATAAATATTGACAGCCCTAACTTTGGGCGTGAAGACAGAGGGGCGCAGCGGGGTGAAGGGGGAAGTAGGTATTTAAAGGCGCGGCATGTTACTAATGTTTCTATTGCAAATATTTATGCTTATTCAATGTTTTTCACAACATATTTTTTCATCTTATTTTTTTTGTTACCTTTATTTCAGAAACGTATCGTATCGTTTCAGATGCGTATCTTCGGCATTATAGTAAGAAAATAATAATTATTCCTTGGTCAGTGAAATTATTTTAACGGTCAGAATATTGTACGTACAATCTGTGCGTACATAATTTTACTTTATCTGTGTTTCAGTTGTGTACTTGTTGTGCGTGCTTTGTTTGACATAATTTAACCAATACTTAAATTTAAGCTTAATTTAAATCCCAAAATGAAATATAAGTGTTTGTAATGCTTTAAAATTAACAATTATAAAGCTAATTCATAATGGCTATCCCACCGTTCCCTGCGGAAGATTTGGCAAAGCTCGTTTTAGGTAAGAATTTTCTTTGGCGGGAATTCAGTAGGGGGATGTATAAAACCACGAAAAAGGGGCACGTGAATCAAGCTATAATAGACGTTTTGTCCATGGTATAAGATTCTGATCGCACGCCTCCTTCTTGGTTTTCTTTTCTGTAACGAACGTTAAAATGCACTACTGACGCTTTGTTCCCGATTTTTTCAGGGTATCTTGTCGAGGAGCAACTTATGACAGCGTATGATGAATTTTTACACTCAAGTCCTTACTTAGATGCTCACAGAAACGAATATGACAGGATATTTATGTATTCCCTTCGAAAAATACTCGCAGAATACAGAGCTGTTAGAATATATGGTTGGTATTTTTGTATATGCTTAAAAGTAAGTGTATACTTATAGAACTACTGCTTAGCCCGCTTAGGGTGTACCACAGGGGGTCCCCATGGACTTAGCACATCTACCTAGCTATAACTTGGTTGTAGTTTTTGTTGGTTGTTTTGTTTTATAACAATCAACAAGTAAGATAACACTTGAAATGACTTTACGAATATCTTATGTGGGAAAACTTATTTATGGAGAAAAAAGCATTATCTAAATACATGTTATGAATAGTTTGACAACCATCACAAGATAAAAAGTGTTCGCAATATTTCTCTCTTCCAGTTGAAGCCTGCAGACCTATTAGCCTTAGAAAGAAGTTACTGCAGTGCACAAACCTACTTGAAATAGTTAAATACCTGGTGTGTCATATAGACGTCAACCAAATCCAAACAAATGGAAGCCGAGAGAGAGTTAGGTAAATATAACTCCTTTTTACTGTAGAAATTGTAAAACTCATTCATTTATATCTGCCTGGTTAATCTTAATACAATTTAGCATATGTTTTTACCCTTTCTTAATAGTTTAAAGCAATTGGGTAAGAATTGATGTCTATATAATCGTCTAACCTGAACATATTAAATAACAGACATTGAGGTCCAAGGCAAATAGACCCACCCAATAGTGGGTGTGTATGTGTCAAAGGAGAGGCTGCTTGCTGTCTAGCAGCTTACTACAGACGAGATTTATTTTTATTCAATTTAAATAATATGGTACCTACTACACCCTCAGTTTACTAAGAGATTAAACTGCTATAACTATGTTTTTGCTAAGCAAATTTTTGGTGTTTTTATTTTTAATAACCCTTTATGGACAAGCCTGTGATGATGCATGAATTCATTACGAATTTGATTATTTATTTATATAAAGTAAAATAATATTTGCAAAAATTGACATGATCATATAGGCTTGGCTGGAAAGCGAGTGTTCTTTTTTTTGACTTGACTATGACTATAAAATAAAGATGATCACCGATTTTTTTGGTTTATAAATTAATAAATATTTGTAATCAACTACTGTCAACCTAAATATCCTGAACATAGAAGCTTTCACCAAGAAAATCTTATGAATTTTTGTATTCACATGTGATGTAAACATTAATTATGAGTAATAAAGCTGTGCGAATTTAGATTACTAACCCTTACATATTTTGGGTTATGTATTGTATCCAAAATGTAAGGACATGCAAATCATATGTTTCTAACTTTTCATTTCAGTTTTGAATCCCAGGATGTAACCACTTCAAAAATAGGAAATGAATCTTGCAGTTGTTTAAGATCGGGAGGTTGTATTTGTGCTCATAGGAAGAAAAACATGTCCTTGAGTAAATCTGTTAACACAGAGCCTATTGATGCATTGGAAAGTACAATTAGTGCTCAAGCTACTTCATTGTCTGATTTACCTGGTATGATTATTTGCCTTGTTTAAAACTGGTCATTAATAATCATTTTAAATGTTAACAGATTGCTTCTACACACATTAAATTCATTGCTTATATCACTAGCACATTATTTATTTTTTAAAATTGTTAAGAAAATGGGCACTTCTGATTATTTCGAGTAGTTTAAAATATACTGCAAGACATTGAGATTTTATGGAGTTTAAAATTATTATGTTCTTCTTAAGTAATACTTTATTCACTCATGAGTATATATCCTGTATATTTATACTACTTGACAAAATCTAAAGTGTCTGTATACATTGCAAGTGGGTGTATACATTGACATTACATTCTTGGGGGTGTTACATTCTTAAATATACTGGTGCCTTAAAATGTTAACCTAATCAATAATGATAAAGTATCAGAAAAACGCCCATAATTTTGAAAATATAAACCTGTTCCGTACAGCAGAGACTTCCATATGATGTCAATAAAAAATATTATTAGGTTTTATATAATAATTAACAATTTTATGAATGAATGACACCGGAATGGTTATGAGATAACACAATCAGTGCACCAATGCCCACGGTTAAATATGCTCAATGACGTTCGTAAACTGTGAACGAACTTTTTCGACTCATTAATGGGCCCTAAAATTCACGTCGTCATGGACTCACAAGTGAAAACTTTGAAACAATGTCGTCATTCGGGTCGGACGATTTTTGATTGATGATCGCCAATCAAAAATTGGCGAAAGTGTTTCTTCCCATAACCATTCTGGTGTCTTATTTATAAAATTTTCGCTGAATACATACATATATTATGGCATAAGAAATTTAAAATACCCAATAATGTTTTTTATTAACCTAATTAGGAAGTCTCTGGTGTACGGAACAGGGTTATCTTGTCGGGCGTGCGTTTATGTTGTTAAATGACGGGCGTTTTTCCGATCCCTGATAATGATATATAGGGTGGAAAGTTGAGACGGGCATTAAGGGCCGCCACCAGATCCCTTGCTGCTACGCAAAAATGATCTTAAGAGACCTTTCATAACTTTTTGAGTGATGAGAATCGACATTCACGGATTTTTGATAAAATGTCAGCGAGAAATTCGTCAGAATTGAGTATCGTTTTCTTCGATTTGTTGGTGTTCTAGTACTCTAACCTCAGTTGGTGTCTAAGAGTGTTTTAATCCTTTATAAATAGGAATGGGATCAGTTGGCATTAAAAAAAAAACTCAATTCTGACGATTTTCTCGCTGACTGTACTTTTTATCAAAAATCTGTGAATGTCGATTGTCATCACTCAAAAAGTTGGGATAGGTCTCCTAAGATCATTTTCGCGTAGCAGCAAGGGATCTGGTAGCTGCCCTTAATGCCCCATCTCAACTTTCCACCTGTAGGTATACTTATGACAATGCGGTTTAAATTAAGCTTGCGTTTTCGTGTGCACTAATGGCTATGTAATTTTACAGGGCACCAGGACCCGCCTGAAAAGAAACATATAAAAGGTCTTGAACACCAAAATCAAACATCCTTAATTAGTGCACAAAACTATGAGGTGTCGGCTGCTGCTGCAACTGCTGTTGCTGTTGAAACTGTGTGCAATACCAATGTCGAACAAAGCAGTATTATTGCTAATCTTCAAATGCAACCAAACCCTCATAGTATCATGTCATCCTCCACTGACAAAACGAATGTAAGGGTTATCAGTACTTGGTTTATTTATGTTTATCAATTAACTAAAATATTTTTTAAAGTACAAGGCAATTTTTTTTATTTTTCTTTACTTTTACCTTTACCTTATACCTTTCTTTTTCTGTTTATTACCATCACAATTTTGTTAAAAACTTTTTTAGTTTTGCATGTTTTACGGAAGTTTTGTGATTTATTTAAAATCTTTATATGCTTAGCTTGCTTTAATACTTTAAAAATTGTTTTATTTTCAATAGTTGAATAG
Source organism: Acleris sparsana (assembly GCA_923062465.1). Taxonomy (NCBI): domain Eukaryota; kingdom Metazoa; phylum Arthropoda; class Insecta; order Lepidoptera; family Tortricidae; genus Acleris; species Acleris sparsana. Next base: position 10,183,134 of record OV281293.1, read on the forward strand.
TTTTGTAAATTGTTTTTAGCTTAGTAAGTTTTGTGAATTTTTATAGTTAATTTTTAATGTTTTTTCATTTTACTATGTATTACAAGCTGTGGTCAACTGTAACTAGGGCTGCATTTAGCTTTTAAGTTGTTATTCATATTATAACCTATGTATTTTTTATTAATGTAAGATCTGTGATAAGCCCTAATAAATAAAATAAAATAAAGAAATGAATTCGCAATAAACAAGTTAAGTTACAAGTCAAGTTAAAATATGAAATAACAATTTACAAGCAATAATTTATAAAACTCCACCACACCACGCCAGCCCCACCACAGATAGGCGCCGGGCAATTTGAACAAAGCCCTGAAATCCGTTCCTCGTATGGTAAACACGTGCGGGCCCTTTTTACCACTCGCTGCTCTTTACTGCTTTTGGCGTGCTGGTGACTTTAATTAACTTATATTATAAGAAAATAAGAAAATATAATGCACAATGCGAAAATCCATTTAAGTTAAAAACATACATCATATTCATAAAAAGAACATACATTTTAGGTACAAGCATCAATGGAGTGTTCACAGAATATTGCTGAATTCAATACAGTACTAAATCAAGTATACAATAACAGTATTGTCACAGGAAATCTACGTGACAATGATATGGTTCCTGCAGAAAGTGTAAATAACAATAGGATATCTACAGCTGGGACATTTCAAGAATTCACCACTGGGGTTGCAGGTATATTTTTATCTAATTATCTGACACTATTTACTAGGTAAGTGACTGTTAATTGTTTAACAGGCTTATTCAATTATTACAGGTGTTCGGAAAACAAATATTAATATACCAGATTCCAGCACTTCAGAAAGTATAAATGTACGGTAAGTACCTAATAAATTCTACAGTCTCAAATCTTATTAAGTCTTATGAACAAGAAAGGGATGGTTTTCCACTTGACCCTTTGTTGTATAGCCTAGCTTCAAAGTCAAAGTCAAAGTCAAAGTCAAAGTTCTTTATTCTTCAATTTAGGCATAATATAATGCACCTATGAATGTCAAAAAGCATTACCACCGGTTCGAAAAATAAAACCTTTGCCCCGAGAAGAACCGGCGTAAGAAACTCGGCAAGGTATATTTTTTTCAAGAAAAAGGTTTACATCATTACATTATAATTATAAATAGTTTACAATATCACGGTATTTTTGTACAGTAGGTGCACCTTTTTTAAGCGTAGATTACTCATGCAGGACGGACGACTCACTGCCAAACATCCCTATCCATGATATAATCGTTTACCTTATAATATGCTCGGGAAATTAGTTTTTGTTTTACGACAGATTTAAATTTAGAGTCAGTAAGTTCAGTAATACTTTTTGGAATTTTATTGTAGAATTTTACACAATTTCCCAAGAATGATTTTGAAGTTTTGGCCAGTCTATAAAAAGTGGTTTTGAGCTTTCCTGTGCTCCTGGTTGCTTTTGGCTTATCAATGTTAGTTGGGAAATTATGTAGATTCTTCCTAACAAAGATGATTATTTCAAATACATATAGCGACGGCAGTGTTAGAATATCTATTTCCTTGAAGAATTCTGCCCGCGACTCCGTGCGCGTGGAATTAATAATTTTGCCATCCCACGGGAACACTGATTTATTTCGGGATCCAAGGTAGCCTATGTGTTAATCCAGTTTATAAGAAAACTATTCCAAATTGTACCTAACCAAATTCGTCCATCTGTTTTAGCGAAGAAGTAACAAACTCACACACGCATAACCTTTCTCATTGATAATTGGTATATGTAGGATGGGATGTAACGCACAATCGCTCTGGACGAAATCGTAGTCGATAAAAATGCGAGTCGAGTCCGACTCGCACCTTGACCGGTTTTCAGTATTTGTAGTTGTTTTAGGGTTTGTACTATGTAGGTACATACATAGTCGGGCCATAAGTTCTGTTACTAAAGTTTATTACAATTTAAAAAATAAATTAAAGGAGTTTTACGTAAACCTGTATATTAATCAAAACTTTGATTTATAAAGAATAAAAATAAAAATAAGGTATTCTAAAACTATTGCAATTATTTGATGTACGAGCTTGAAGTATTACCCATTCGGGACTACAAAATTATAGTTTAATTTACGCACGACGATGATACTGATAACAGCCACAACTTTTGTGAGAGTTCTTGTAGAGAGTTCAACTTTGCGTGACATATTGAACATACTTTTAGCTTTAAATTCTGATACAAATGTATTTCAAGCAACTAAAGATCCGCTTGTACACCGGTCAATCTTGATGTCTCATTAAAATGACTTTACGATTTCACGACAATTTGCAGTAATACGAAAAACACACCAAATCTCTTGCTTCATAAGCTGGAATTGAGTCTTGTTGAGAAATATAATGTTGGTCTCTAAACATACACAGAGATAGGAAGTTTTATAATATTAAACAAAAAAAGTTCCGTGGTTAACAAAAACTAACTTTTAAGCGTTTTTAAAAAGTGAAATTTACAAATAGTCATGCGTAATTTTATCGATCCCGGCTGTGATTGCTAAAAGATCGTATCAGAAATTGCGGTGAATATATAGAATGATTATTTGTTCTTAACAAGGTACATTAATTGAGCTTTTAATTTTTATACGAATTGAAATTAAAAAATTAACATTAGTTAGTTTTATTTGACTCAACCTTAGTAACAGAACTTATGGCTAGACTAGGTATAATCAAACCGAATGTGACGCTTGTGTTGTACCGTTTCTACGATGCAACAAAAATATAAATGTATTTTTATCTTAATTTTGTATTGAGTAATACAAACTGACAATATCCCAAACAAAGCAAGAAGGACGAAGTTCTTCAATCGATGAGCGCGTGCGGGCTTTGCTGCTCCTATTTCAACTCCCGCCCTGACGTCCGCGACACACTGCGAAGAACTTAGTCGCTGTATATTATTATACTTTCATGTATAAAAACTAAACTATAGTCGCACTATTTCACACTGGACGAATTCTACGATTTAGATGTTAGTGCGTAAAGTATTATAGTAGATGTAATTTAGTGGCCAATTAGTTTTTACTTCTAAAGTTGAATAGTAATAAAGAATAGTTTGTGTATTTAAGTTTTTTACACGTTTAATTTTCGGTACTGAGTGGTCGAAATAGTAGTTTGTGCAACTGATGCATAATAAGAGGCCTTGAAATACGAGTATGGTTTTATAAAACGAGCGTTAGCGTGTTTCATAATAGGACCACACGAGTGTTTTAAGGCGTAATTATGTACAGTTGCATACACTACTTTATCTACACACATATCATAAGTACTTTAAGATGGGTTCAGAAGCCGATGACTTGACGACAAAAATTGCGGCAAAACAAACTTGTGCTGTGGCAGTGTCACGAATATGTAGGTTTAAAAAAAAAACAGTCAAACGAATGAAGTCCCTATTCTCATGTCACTCGAGATCAAATGTCGTGCGGTTTATATTTAAAAAACATACTACATTGATGTTTCGTATTGATAACTTTTAATATCTATACTAGAATAGAGACCCTCTTAAGTTTTGACACCTGTTCCAAATTTAAACTCATAACCTTACAAAAAAATGTACTGTAATAACATTACATTACTACTTGCGTCAGAAATATTTGGGTTATGTCTGCTACTTGGCATTTGCATTTGGCTTGGCTGTTGGCATTTTGAAAATCGTTCCTGTTATTTATTTTCAATAATATTCAGTAGAATTTTGTACTTGTAGCTTGGCGTATATAGTATAGCTGAGATTCAGGTTGAAAAAATTAAATCAATTGGTCTGCGTTTAGAATATCAGAGGCCTGAAATTCTGCTTCATCGATTTTCTTGATTTTCATAACGAGGTCCTTGATGTTTCTTAGGGTATTATTATCGCTATTAATAACGTCTGCCACGTATGCTGATCATATAGAAATTTTGCTCGCCACCTCCCTATCTATTATCTTTCTTTTCATGGTATAAAACAAAGTCACTCCCGCTGTCTGTTCGCTAACATCTTTCAAACTAGGCAACGGATTTTAATGCCGTTTTAGGCAATAGATGGTGTGACTCAAAAGGAAAAAAAGTATGTATAATAAACTCCGGTTTATGTACGGGTATTACAGAAAAGTCACATAAACCCAAGCGAAGCTAGGGCGGGTCGCTAGTACTTTAAAAATAACAGTGTCAAAAGTTGTTTTAACGATAGCCAAAGAAATGCATTTGTTAAATGTGTTTAATTTATTATACATGTATGTTTTTTATTTATTGCAAGGTTACCACTCCAGGAGAAAGAAAATAATCCACTTAACAGAAATATCAAAGCATTGCAACGAAAGAAATGTGTGTTTAGAGTTGGAAATGTACAACATGATGTTACTGAAGTCAGTAGTGAGATTATTGACGTCGATTCAGAGAACATTCCGTCAGCCTTGAAGCCAGACGAGCAGAAGGTTACAATTCTGTCAGACGTCAGAGTTGGCAATGACGACAGAATGTTAAGGCTTGCTCCAGTATTAAAACACGCCACATCAACGCCATTACTACAAATGCAAACAATTTTAATAAATGGAACTCCTGTTTATAAACCAAAGCCACCTGAACAAAAGTATACATTTACTCGAGACGAGATAATGGCAATGCCGACCATTATATTAGTGCCATCATCAGGTATGACTTCATTTAGTAACTTGCTGATTTACACTTATTTGCTATGTTGCTTATTATTGTTCTAAATACGTTTTTCAGGTGCACCACAATCTGTACCCAGCATTCAACCACAACCAAGTGAAAACAGCAGTGTTGACACTTCGACGTGTACATTGACTTCTTCAATCCAACCGCTTACAGTCGATGTTTCAAATAGTTCAACTAACATGCCAATTATACACACTCAGTCAGGTGTGCAGAATACTGATATCAAACCTGGCTTAGTAAAAACTGTGGAAGCTTTAAAAAATGCTTCTGTACCTAAAGGTTGCATCGTCGCGAGCTCAAGCTCATCAAGCACGCCGCATATGCTTCCTCCCAAAAGAAAATCTTCTTCAACACCTAGACGGAGTTCGCATGTCAGAGTTCTAGATTTCACTACACCCAGAAGAATTCTTAACGAAACAATAAACGAAAATCCCAATCTGGAAGATGAACCAAACGATCCTGAGGAGATTATCTTAAGTAAGAGTACAAATATTGCAATCGAGCACGACTCAATTTCATGTAATAGAGATCCTGTAGTCGCAAATCAGACCACAGATACCAGTGTTATAAACTTGACAGAGGAAAATGTGAGTCCCCAGAAGAAACAAGAGATTCGTAAAAAAAGGAATTGGGATGCTGATCTACGCGCTCTGGTCGTGGCGAGCGTATCAGTCGATAAATTTGTTTCCACTCCGAAGCCAAAACCCAGACCAAAACCTGCCAAGAAGGAAGAGGAGAAAAAGGAAGTAAAAAATAATCATAACGAAATAGCTGGCGTAAACAAAACGAAGAATAAAACTGTGAAAAGTAAAATTCCTCAGAATTCCAAGAGTTCTAAAAAGAAGGAAAAAAGTACACGTACTGAAAATAAACTTAAAGACAACGTTCCCAGTCCGGATTTCCCATCTATAGCCTGTACAAATGTAAAAGAAAAACAAAATACATCAAATGATGAAGAATGCATAGATACGCCTGAGGTGGAGAGACTTTCACTGCATAACGAGATAGGAGTGAAATTAAATATTTCAGACATCTTAGAAACGCCTTACAAACAAGCTCTTTACGATATACAAATGGAAACTCCTAGGTTTTTGGGACCTGATCTTCCAGACGATCCGATGTCAGATATAAAAATAATGAATATACCGACTCCAAGATTTTTGAGCTCAAATATGTCTTACACCCCAAAGCCCACACAAGCCACTCCCTCGTCTTATTCTTCACGACCGACAGATTATTCCAGTGGCGGTTCTTACTATAAACCGGACGATCAAGATTATTTACCTATTTTGGAAGATGTGGTTTGTGCAGTGACGTCAACTCATCCTAAAGACAATCCTAAGACAAATTCTAAGGATCCTTCTAACTTGAGAGAAGCCCAACCAAAAGAAAAAACGAGGAGAAACAAATCCTCTCGTCCAGTAAGACAGTGTACAAAAAACGTTTCATATTACAAAAGTCCAATGATAAATAAAACTGATGCCATTAAAAAAGATGATTTCTCCTCATGTAGCGATACCGTTAGTGCTAATAGCTCCTTTGACCTGTCTGGTGCGGATGGTTCGGCTACGCCGCAAGTTGACAAAACGAAAAAATGTTTAAAACCAGGAATTAAAAAAACGCCAAGTTTAATTAAAATCCGCTCGCCTCTAAAAAAAATGACTCAAAAATCCTTTATGAAAATTAAACCTAGGCGTCCGACTCCGACCAAAAAAGATACTAGTAAAAAAACAAAAAAAAAGACATCTTCCAAAGATAAAAGCATAACGGTTTCTTCAATTGTTGTCCCGGTTCACACGAAATCACGAAGAAAGTCATCCACTCCTCGTAAACTTCATTGTACTAAAACATTTAACTCTGAAAGTTCGGGTCATGTCTCTCCGGAAGTACAAGCTAAGAAAGATACGGAGAAAGAAGTGACGAATGATTCTGACACAGAACAATTGCCGCTTCGATGGTCAGATGACGGTTCACAAGACATGAAACTTCAAGACAGTAAGACAGTTTCTGATACAACAGACGTCGATGAAATGTCTCAAATAAGAGAATATATAGATAAAACGACGACTTATAGCGTTAAGAACGATGATTTTAATGTGCAGATTGATTTAATTAAGCGCGGGTTTGATGTAGAATCCGCCAAGGTAATAGAAAGGGATTTGTTGAATACACCTTCGCGCGAAGAAAAAAGTCCGACATTACAGGAAAGTACAACCAAAAACATAAATGATAAAGTGCTACAGCGATCGGTTGAGTCGGACTGCAGTACGTTAACTAACAATCTTGTTATTAACGAGGAAGGTGATGATGATGATGATGAGGAAGTTGAATTTAGTGTCCACGTGTGTAATGAAGATACTTCTAATTATTTAGTCGTGCAACATGACGACACAAAAGAGTTACCTGAATGTAACATATCAAAGTTAAAAGATAAGTTTTCTATGGAAATTTGCATTGACGACGGCGTTGTTGTGAGATTAAGAGCAACTGAATTCAGTAGTTTATATGACCACGATCCTCCTGAATCAAGCAGTTTAAATGTATCAAGTAAAGAGACAGAAATGGCTGTTAGCTCGATATGTAACATGGACAGGTTGTACACTCCAATGAAGGACCCTATTAGAGATCAATACTACAAAATCTTCGATTCTACTCTCACTAGTATAGATACACCACTAAAAGCCGATAGCCCGAAAAAGAAACAAGATTGTACAATTCCCGAAATAATTTTAGATGTAAATGAAATAGACAAAATAAAAGAAAAGTCGGAAGTTAGAAAAAGAAAGAGGTCGCATTGCAGTTCTGCATTAGAAGAGTCTGTTAGTGATAGTAAAAAAGTGAAACCAGAAACACAATTCATACTTAATTCAAAAAATATTCAAAACTTAGATATTGAATCCGTGCTGAGTAAATTACATGGGCCTTAAGTTTGTTTCTATAGTAGCGTGGTCCAAATCTGTCATGAATTTGGGTATACAGCACAATTATTGCCAGGCCATTTTATTTTGTTGTTTTTTTAGAAAACGAATAACATGAAGTATGTGAGATACGCCAATCTCGTTAACTTTAGTAATTTGTAATTGAAATTAGTTTAAAATAGCTATTACATCCGATTTATACAAGATTGGCATTTTGAGTTGTCATGTGATTGATGATTTTTGTGGTCGCAGTTTGTAATGACTTTGATATCTGAATTAAGTAAGAATGACCTTTGAAAAAGTTTTTTTTGAGACTGAAACAAGCGGAAGTATTTAGAATGGTCGTGTTTGATGAGGTAAATGTTAATAGTAATGTGAAATTGTGCCACTTTTGTTAATAGGGGCGCTATTTTGATGTCCATTCTATTTCCTGTCGCGCTTTGTGTGTTTTACTTGAAGTAAGTGTTGATTAAGTAAATTATATTTATATGTGTAAGACACATAACACAATAAATGACGAGTAACCTTTGAATCATTGTACCTAAGCATAAAAATAAGGTCTCAATTTGTTACATAACACAACTTGTAAATATATGTATAATTTGTGCTGGACACAGCGAATATAATTATAAAAACTTTTTCTAAGTACATGTTTTTTTTACTGTCGTTGTTGCGACAGGTGGTTGTGGTTACTGTTCAGGGACGATCTCGTATTTTTCATAGTTATATATTGCCCTGGAGAATAGTGACCCTGCCCACGAAGCTGGCGGTCCCAGCTTCAATTTCCGGTATCGGCAAATATTTGTGTGAAGCCTTGGGTGTTTTCTATGTATTTAAGTATTTATATCTTTGTACAAGCATAGAGCTTAGTTTGAGACTAGTTAAATTCGTGCGAGATTATCTCGTGATATTTATTTATGTACAGTTAAGTGCAATTTAGACTCGCGCACCGAAAGTTTCGTACCATTACGCAATATGAAAGCTAAGTAAATGGCTGACGTGTCTTGTATGGAAGCCCACCGGGGGAAACAGAAAATTCGACGACCTATAACTGTTCAAAAGAAAGGACGCAAACATATTGCTTTGAGTACATTGCATGAAAAAAACAATTACATGGCGATGGACCAAGGCCACGAACCATATGCTTCCTTTCCAAAACAACCAAGGCACTAATAAAAAAAGGAAAAATGTGCATTCACCAAAACTATATCCTGGTTCCATGTCAACTAATTATGTTTATTTGCTTAGTAAATTAATTACTCAATTCAATATGCTATGTGCGTACTTTTTTAAATTTAGATTGGAAGGGCGTTTAAAAATACGTGTTTAATAAATTATGCGAAAGAGACTGCACCACTCATATTATTTTTTCATGCAGTGGCGTAGCCAACCCAAACTAAGACAGGCGAAATTTTCTATACATATAATAAAAATGAATCGCTAAATGTGTTGCTAAGCGCAAAACTCTAGAACGGCTGAACTGATTTAGCTGATTTATTTTTTGTTGGATTCTTTGTTGTCAGGACAAGGTTTGTATAAAAGAAAAAAAAAATCGGCCAAGTGCGAGTCGGACTCGCGCACGTAGGGTTCCGTACCACTATACATCTAAATAAATATTTTTCTTTATTCTTTATTATATTGGAGTTGATTGAATGAAAGGTAAAATGCGGTTTACGATTTATAACGCATTAAAAAAAAACTAATTATTAGATCTCGTTCAAACCAATTTTCGGTGGAAGTTTGCATGGTAATGTACTATCAGCCCATTGGAACCCTGACCCACAATAGAACGGTGTCACAGTGACATTATAAAACAATTTCTTTGACAATTCTTATGACTTCAGTCATAACGTCACTGTGACAGAGTTCTATGGTGGGTCAAGGTTCCAATGGGCTGATAGTACATCATATATTATTTTTACATTTATCATTCCCTTATTTTAGAAGTTACGGGGGGGGGGGGGGGGGACACATTTTTCCACTTTGGAAGCGTCTCTCGCGCAAACTATTCAGTTTAGAAAAAATATATATTAGAAACCTCAATATCATTTTTGAAGACCTATCCATAGATACCCCACACGTATGGGTTTGATGAAAAACAAATAATTGAGTTTCAGTTCTAAGTATGGGGAACCCCAAAAATTTATTGTATTTTTTCTATTTTTGTATGAAAATCTACATGCGGTTCACCGAATACATCTACTTACAAAGTTTCCATAGTATAGCTCTTATAGTTACGGAATCAAGTGGCTGTGACATACGGACGGACAGACGGACGGAGGATCGGAGAACTAAGCGCTGACATTAGTTCTCCGATCCTCGGTGTTAGGAATGGGGCCATGAATTCATTTTTAAATGCAGATTTTTTTGGAAGTAACTAGTGTCATAAGTGTAGATACGACCTATCAGTCGCTAGCAGTGGCGAAGCGTCACGTAAATAAATAGACAAGCCGGAGCAAAAAAAGGTGTATGGCATGTGTCGGTTTTACGTTTTGTTTGTATACCTACTCTATGCATAGGAATTTTTGGTAAAGCCGTAAATAATCGACTTGTACGAACGCCTCGCGACTGGTCGCTAGACGGATATAGCTTTTGATTTTTACATACATGCATTCATTCATATTAAAGCTTGTGCTGGCATGTCGAGAACTCTTACCCCAAAAATTCAATACATTAGGCATTATTATTCGTTAATTGCAATGATTTACATAATATAAACAAGAATTGTTTTGTTCGTTGTGTTCTTTATGGACGACGTTATAAATAAGTGTGCCTTACATAGTGTGTCGGTTTGTTTGTTCCGTCAATAACGGACTGGTTCTACGTTGCAACCGATTGATAAGAAATGGTAAGAACCATGAGTTACGATTACCGTAATCGCTAGCGAGTCCAATGCTCTGTCCCTCGCACTCTATAAGAATACCGCGATGTGCGAAGGACAGCATTCGAATTAGCGACTACGGTAGTTGCAACTCATGGTAAGGGTACAGGTGATGTTACGCGTTATTACCATAGTGTAAGGAGGGATGCAGGCGAGAAGATGAAACAAATGATCGAGTATAGTTACTCTGATTTATTTAGATCATAACAGTTATAACAGGTGACTAAATAGTTAAGTCATATAATCTAGATTCAGGAGGCCTATTTCTCTAAATACTTAGGTTTCGATAGACTTTACTAAAAAAAAAAAACCGATTAAGTGCGAGTCGGGCTCTTGCACCGAGGGTTACGTATTTAAGATAATATGGTTAGTAAACGCAAAGAAAATACTCAATTTGGTTTGAACTTTATTCTCCATAGTGAAAGTCCGTTTTGACTATCCTAAATTTTAGGTTATTGTTTTTTTTTTTAACTAAAATTTGACAACTTAATTTTATTTATGGCGTAAAATTACAGTCTTTATTATCTTTAAATCAGGAGTTTATCAGATTATTTGGCCGATAAACTTCGGAGATAAAGGGCGAAAGGTAAGTTTTTGTACAATTTTGGGTAAAAAAAAAGTCTTAAAATGTGCAGATTGAGCCCTTTCATCTGATAGTCCGTATGCTGTAATCAAATTACTTTAATGTTTCAACCCCCCATTCTAGACCCCTTTTGAAATAGGTATGTTGTTTTTTTTTAATACGACTATGCCAAATTTCAATTTGATAGCTTCTATAGTTTCTGAGAGAATCTGCCTTTACATACAGACTGACCGACAGCCAGACACCGAAGTCTCACCATAAGGATTCCTTTTTTACCATGTTGGTACGGAACCCTAAAATGGTTTATCTTAGGTACTATCAGCCCATAGAACTGTATTATAGTGACGTTATGATTCAAGTCGTAAGAAGTGCCAAACAAATGGTTTAAGAATGTCACTGTGACACCGTTCTATGGTGGGTCAAGGTTCCAATGGGCACATAGAGAGACCCAAGAGCGGTATATTATCGTAAGTTTCTAATATTTTACGTAGGTCATTATCAAGTCTTAATTCTGTGACCCTAGTGAAGAAGGTTATGTTTAATATAATCTGAACGAACATGAAGTGTCCCTTTTTGGGGTTCCTTGCCCGAAGGCAGCCCAACGGACCCTATTAATATGCTCATACGCAATCCGTCCGTCTGTCCAACTTAAAGAGCTGTATCTTAATACAGTAATAGATAGCAGATCGTTTTTTTGTTAAGAATATGTGTTCTTACGGCGGATTTAATTACTAACAAATAAAAAATAAGGAAAATGATATAATTAAGAGGGTCCCCATAGTTACAATAAACGTTTTTGCAACGTATTTTTATGTTAGTTGTATCGTGCGGTAAAACATTAAGTGTCTAATTTGCTATGATTATAATATGGTTATAGTAGGTATAAAGCCTTGAAGAAAAACAACACATTAAAAAACGGTCAAGTGTGACTCGGACTCGTGCGTAGAGCTTAGTAGACTTGTATCCATTTTCACCAGGGGCTCAGAATTAGGGTTCTGTACCATGGTGTCCGTATCGTGCGATATAGGTATAATATGGAAGTTAAGCAGGGTAAAAAAATAAAATAAATGGTTATTAAACTAATGGTTATATTTAGAAATAAAAGGAAAAAAAGAAAAAACATTTATTTACAAACGTCTAACAAAATTACAAGAACAAAATAACAAACAAAAACATAAACACAAAAACTATACTGCCAGCCGATGTAAAATGGTTCCAACTGAGCACGTGACTGGTTTAAAAAAGGTAAAACTGTCCTATGACGGTTAACTTTACCTCATGGTAAACTTAGTACCTACTGAGGTCAAGGTTGGTGAATTTAAGACTCTATTTACTTTAAAGAGTTAAGTAGTCCTGTAGGCTTCTTGAGAATGAAGGCAGGATTTAGTTGGTTTTCTAATATCTCGTACAAATTTGACATACGTGCAGGACTCTAGGTGCTCGAGTCCGTGTCGTTCTTGATAGATTTCTTAAATCGCTGACGCAGTAATTTATTTATAAATTCTTAAATATCTTACATGTACATAAACCTAAAGCTAGGTTAGGTTAGTTTTGTTTTAAAACAATCTTAGATAAATAACGGTTTCTTCAAAAAACACATGACATTTTCATTGAAAATTCGTCCTTGAGAGAGCCTTTTAGTACCCGCCCCTCCTGAGAGAGCTATTTCAAAAATTACTTAAATTCTGTCTTAACACATTAATGACTGTTTTGATTTTTCGCCATATGTATCTGGTTTGGAAAGGAGAGTGACTTAAGTTTCCTATCGTTTGCAGTTTGAGTTTTCGTATTACCAAGGACCATATATACTAGGACTTACAATCTTCATACTACGCACCGTACTCCGTTAGTTAGTATCTTTCTAAGTGGCTAGATGGCGCTAAGAGTACCAATTCATTCAAAAGTCGTAATTTTACAATATCTATACCCGTAAGCGAGCCATCGAGCGTTCAACGACATTTCAATTGATACAGTAAAAAGTGAATAGATGGCGTTAGGTGCGATGTTGTATTACTACGTTCCGTTCCGGCTCACTTCACTATTTTTAAACTGTTATTTGTACTAACATAATACTTACAAATGAAATATATTTCAAAGTTCGTTATTATTTATAGTTTATTTTCGGAACCCAAATAGTGTCCGCAATCCAGTTCCTGCGCGAGTTGAAATGAAAAGTGAAACGTCAAACCCCATAAAGTTGTACTATGTATGTAAATCCTTACTGAATGAATACCAGGGCGTTACAAGATTATAATTAAGTTACCATTATTTATAGATTAAAAGTTATAAGTAAGTAGTGTCTGCAACTCTGCACCTATTTCAAAAAGCTAATTACCCCAACCGTATTTCTCGTCTAAACATGCACGGGTCAAAATATTTGGTCCTGGTAAGGTTTACGTACCTACCTACTGCAAAGGTGCCAAAGGTAGTACCTTTAAGGTACCTACTGACCGACGCAAAATTACAGCTTTAAGCAGCGGACGGACATGGCGAAACTAGGTAAGTAGGTATAAAGGTTTCTTGTAGGACTACGGAACCCTGAAAATAAAAACATTTGAATCTGACCCATATTTGCGACAGCGGGAAACGAGAGGAATACAAGGTTTTCATTTATTATTGATTATACTTACCTGCATCCTTGATTATTACATCCATATTTTACGAAATATAAACTTCTTACGTACTTACAAACAAAACTTAACTAACATCGCCAAATTACGTTAGTGACTGTTTTATTCGCGGAAAATATCGAATTTGTCAATAATTACGCGATACGCAATTTTATCCACATTTTACCAGTGCACCAACGCCATCTAGTTGTTTAATGTAGCAAAAATTGACAAAACCGCGAGCAGCTTTGAGCAATCAGTGATTCCAGAGGTAGTGCCATCTATTAAATACGACATGTTTCACGTTGTTGACGAATAAAAAATATAATACTTATAAGTTGTGTATATAAGTGATATTATGGTTTTAAAATAAAGCAATTGGACGTTTGTCCTTAAAAAATTAAAAAAAACACGAGAAAGTATTTGTGAAAATAACATTTTTGCCACTTCCAGGCTACAAAACAGCGCCATCTAGTTTTAATACCGAATTTTGAGCTATTTAAGAGTTACATTTTTTTGTATGGGATTGTAAGTCCTAGTATATATGGTCCTTGGTATTACGCTTATCATTTGACGCAAGCAACTAGTTATCTATTAGTTAAATGCACGTTTGTAGCGCCACATTAACGTCGTCCGCGCGCGGTTGACTCGTTTTAGTGCTCTCATTATAGTACATTGTGCATCAAGGGTAGTATGAAGGGAATTACTAACGAGAGTGTTAGAAGCCCGACGCCGAAGGCGGAGGGCTTTTAATGACTCGAGTTAGTAATCCCCTTACTGCCTGTGATACACACAATGGTTTTCATCACATTTGCGAGGAAAAAAACAAAGAGAAAACACTTTAACTCTGCAAAATATAAAGAAATAACTTTTGACGGACGGGAACGTAAATGGAAACGATATTTTTTTTATGACCATAGATACTGCGTTTAGTTTCGACCTGGATTCGAGCCAGATTTAGCCAATTTGATAAAAATGTATAATTACTAAAATTAATGATAAATGTTGATATAAACTTGAAATAGGTATAAAAATAATGAAGTTTAATGAAGCATATAGGTTTTGTGTAATGTAAGTTAGTCTATAGCTAATTTTTAAAGATGAAATTAGAAACCGATTTAATTTTTGGCTGAAAATTAAACCTCCTTAGTCAGAAATTATGTACGAAAGAGTTGCAAATTTTAAAAAGAAAGTCATTACTCCCTAGGGATGACAAACTCGCCATAATTCCCGCGGGAACAATTTAGGCCATTGTCCTTCTGTATACAGGCATGGAATAACACCATTTACGAGCAAGTGTGATGAAAAACTCATTACTCTGAAGACTAATCGAACGCGTCTAATTCGCCTTGTGAAGCGTCGAGTTAACCATTATGACGATTCGTTTAATTAGGTAGGTATCTTTATTAGAGGCGCGCAATGCCACCGCCGCGATCCGTTTATTACCTATGCTAATTCGAACCGCAACCGTTGTCGGCACGATCGTTAACCTATGAGATAATCTTTTTCTAAAGTTCGAACTAGAAACCCCTGACGCAAAAAGTGGGGTGTCTATAACTTCAACTTGTGTGTGTGCATGGGTGTGTGCGTGTGTGTGTGCGCGCGTGTGTGTGCGTGTGTGTGTGCGTGTGTGTGCGTGTGTGTGTACGCGTGCGTGCGTGCGTGCGTGCGTGCGTGAGTGCGCGTGTGCGTGTTTGTGTGTTTGTGTGAGTCTGAGGTGGCACCGTACAACGTTTGAACGGGTGAACCGATTTGGATGCGTTTTTTTTATTTCTAGCGGTGGTTCTTACCTAGGTTTTATGAAAATTGTTTAAAAGATATACCTACGATCTGACGAAAGGGGTCACCATTATATCGGTGGTTTTATCTATCTAATTGTTATATTATAAAGTTGTTTAGTTTGGCAGACAAAGAACTGTGGTAACCCGTTCGATTTATAACTGACGCTTGACACAACCTAGGCCAAAATATACGGCGTTGTCGGGGGCCCGGGAAGGGGTGTTTGTGAAGTGGGTCACGGATGCGGCTCCTGACACAAATAGCGAAGCATCTCGCCACGTGGCGTTGCTCTCAAATATCTACTTGGCGTTGGCTTTGGATACTAATTTTTAAGCTTATATAAGTCTTTGTTGACGACTCTCCTTGTAGTATGTATATAACTGAAATGTTCAAAACTTAGGTTCGCTTCTAAAATGCTGTACGCGTTACAATATGATAAAAATTAAACATAGGTAGGTACCTACTGTAACTAGGAAATAACGATACATTTCATTTACCAAAATCATGTCTAACACAAAGCAGTCTTTGTGAAAGTGAACGAAGATGTCAAGAAAAATATAAGCAAACTGGTATCTTTCAGCAAAACAGAAAAAGAAACGTTGCCTTTTTCGTTTTTAAGTGCAAATTGTGATAGGTCTTATCGTAGGTTTATGACAATTTATGGTATGCCGTGCCACCGCCATATTGTAGGTAGGCGGTTTGCATAGCAGGGACGTCTCGAATCTAGTGACGTCTAGAAATTCTGCAGGCAGTTCGGGTATAATTGATTGCGGGTGATTTTACACCACCCTTCGCATCCCCCGGTGTGTAGCCTCCCTCCCCCCAGGGCCCAGGAGCCCCCTAAAGTGCAGCGCCGACGCGACGTCGCTCCGGACAATCTGCGTGCTCTGCTTATTTTCGCTCCTAATTCCTTTGCCGGAAATTGCCTTTATAAAGAACGTAGAATTTAGTTTTGGTTGGAACGCTGTTGGTGAGATAAAAGTGAATTGCTTGTTTCGTTGCAATTGCACTGAGTAAACTCAGAAGATGTCTCCGCAAGATATCAGCATAAATTGCATTAAATGGCTAAACAGAACCTAGGTACTGTACCTAGGTAGACTTGAAGAAAAAAAGAAAACTTGAATTGATCCATAGGTACATAAAATTGCTACTAGGTATGCATAGAAACTTATGTAGGCTCTTGTAATTTTTTGTACACTATATGTCTTTGTCCATGTCGTTCAACCCACCTGAGACTTAGCATATATGTCCATTCAGTTTACGAGATCTTAAGAGTAATATACCTACTTATTCCGGATTTTTTGCTTTTGCTGGCAGCGTACAAACAATTGTTTTGCAGATTTTGTTGAGCTTGCCAAGTCGGCTGAATTGTTAAAGTAGCGACTAGAGAGTAACACACTTAGCGCATTCTTCTTTTTCCCTTTCGTTTCCATTAGTTCTCGTGTTGTTTACATTTAGGTATGTACATTAAGGATAATATGAGAAGCAGATATACAGTTTTCATTAACGTGAATGTCTAGTGTCCGGTTTCTTGCTCGCCTTTAAAATTAATTTGAGGTTAACCGCTCCATTTAAAATAAAATGAAGATCCTTCAATTATAAATCACTAAAAAAACGTCCATATAAAACGGACTTCCGGACTTCATGAATATTATATAGATTTTGATAGTGACATCTTTCTATAGCCTGATAGTTAATATCGTACAGTAAGTAACAGACCCGTAAACGTTTGATACTTACCTGATTGTTACAAAACCCGGCCTAAAGCAATTAAAATAACTGTCAGTGTCACGTGATACAACCCTTTCCGCGGACAGGCTCGGAGCGGAGCCAACTAGGTCGAGTTCTGCAACTTTCAGCTGCTTTTATCAGACTTGTGCCGTTCGGTCTACTGTCATTGCTCGTGCTTATAACAAAGGAAAAACTTGAAACATAAACGTGTGATTTTCAGGGCGTTGTCCCTAATTTCATTTAAGTT
Source organism: Acleris sparsana (assembly GCA_923062465.1). Classification (NCBI taxonomy): domain Eukaryota; kingdom Metazoa; phylum Arthropoda; class Insecta; order Lepidoptera; family Tortricidae; genus Acleris; species Acleris sparsana. The sequence goes on from OV281293.1 coordinate 10,200,568, forward strand.
GCTGATATATTGATGATTCGTTGCAGCGACATTTTGATGTAATCGTTGAACAGCACCCCTTTTAGTCAGTTTTGCCAAATTATAACTATAGTTTAAATCAGGAATAATAAAGTCAGTTCGTGCTTGTTTAAATGATTTTCTTAGTGGAATTAAATTGTTTTATCCTATAACAGACCAGTGGGAATCTCAAATAAAGCTCCGCGGCATCTAGTAGGTAAGTACAAATAAACTGGTTCGCTCCCGCAACTCGAGGGTTTCGGAAACTTTACTGCCCTAAGACCTGAGTTGGTTCGTGCAAGTGCATCGGAGGCGTCGTCGTAAGTGCCAAGTATTACCTTAAGTGTGTCAATTGGTGGCTCGATGTGCGTGGCCCCCAGCCACCCTTTGGGGGGAGCGTGGGGCAGGTCGTCGGATCGATAGCCGACGTCTGGCCCACGACCTCGCCTTTCTTACCACCTTCCTAAATACTAATTACGTGCTTTGACACAGCCTGCACGGGCTCGTACCGAATGAAAAGAGCTATGGATGGCGACGTGGGCGTTATTATCGTTTCCGCGGAGTGTTGTTTTTGTTTTTTTGGTAATGTTTTGTGGTATACCGAAGCGGAGGGTGCTTTTCCTGCTTTTTTTTGGCAATTAGTCTACGGTTTGTAAATGCACGTATGTTGTAAAGATGTTTGCAGCAGAACCCTGCTGAAAAAAAACAAGTTGCAGTCATAAAACACTCATCACTGAATCACAGTAAACTTCAATAAATGTTTTGATATACTAGTAACTTTGGTCAGCTTGATGTTATTTTTTACTGCTGTGTTGTGTAAACCGATGTAGTAATGTTTATTTATGCCATGCAATGTGTTCAATTTAATTTTTGACATTCATTACACTTTTAATACAAGATATAATAATAATTAAATTAATAAAAAGTTCGTCGTCTTTGTTTGGCGTTTAGATAATATTTTTTTAAAATATGTCTAAATCCACTATATATACACTCTCTCTACATTGCCTTATACACAGTCTTTGTTACCTACCATAGAGAAACTTCGAACTAGCTAATATTTTCAACGTTTAAGGACGGAGTGACACATTCACTTAATTAGTGAATCCTATTAACGAGGAAAGGAAATACGTGGATAACCTATTAGCAGAACGGATTTAAGTAGCATTATGTTGTACAGAGTACAGGTCTTCGGAAGCGGACTACAGCGTTTCTAAGCTGGATATAAAGGAAACAAGATTAAAAATGTATTCGCTGCACGTGGGTCATAATGCCATTTATCCGGCGGGGGCAGTCGAACCCGGTATTAGATTTACTACCTACGTAGAATGTATCATAATAAGCCGATAATACCTACGGCTGGGGAGGATTATCTGTAAAAATATATAACCTAAGTTACATTTTACGACATGTATCCCTTCGTTGGCAATTAAGAACTAGGAACTTGTCCAAGTTTGCTAACTAAAAAATCTCTACTTTCTTGTTTAAACAATAGTTATATAGCTTTGTGATATATCACTTGCGGAACTATGTTTAAAAAGACTAATTGCTTTAAAAAATAAATAAAATTCTCAATGTTTGTTTTCACACATCTATTTGCAATTTTTATATTTTTAATATAATTTGGATCTTAATGAGGTTCGCTGTTATTATACATAGAGATTTTTGTTGGTGTCATATTGGCGTCTAAATAATGTTGACGTCTTGGGAACGTGCATTTATATGACTTTGACTGTAGGTACCTTTTTTGGAGCATACTGTGTAGGGGTTGAGTGTAACCCATTGCATGTATGAATTCTCTCTCCCAAACTGTCTCAGTAGCCAGTTTTTTGTACGTAACTTAGTTATTTTTGTCAGAATCAGATTATTTTACAAGATTGACACAAACAACACGTCAATAATATTATACCAACCATGAAAATTGAAATAGTTTCAGAAGAAAACGCTCTTCTAACTTGTAAAATTTGCCAAATCAATAACTTGAAAATGGAAATTTGGAATAAAGAGGTAACTGATTCTGTCATTGAAAAAAACCGCACAATTATTAAAATAATTAGGAGATGTAGTTACTACACGTTCATACTACATTAAAAATACTCCAGCAAGTTCTGAGATAGATGAGAATAGGCTTTTGGGAAAAGTCCTCAATAATTAAAAGCGTAACCAAAGGCGTAATTCTTTGGCATTAGAACGGCAGTGCGGTTTCGTCCAAAGGCATTGCATCTTCAGGTGTGAGCGAGACGATTGCACCCCGTACTTTCGGCAGGCGCCAACCCCCTCTGCCCCAAAGGGGGGTAATGGACGCATGAGGCTCCTCGGCCGTGTTGTGCCGACGCTCTTTATGCCGGCTTGCGTGCACTTGCTAGTTTCTTTGACGTCCCTTTGTTGAGGATTCCAATTTCGGTACGTGGCTTAAGTATTAGTACGCTACAAACTTTTATGAGGAAGCCAATACGAGCCAGGATTATTACCTTCTGATAAGTTTTATTGGCTTCGCGAGGGCCTTTCAATGAAGGGGTTCCGCCGAAAGGGGGCACCTCCTTTTGAAAGTCTCGCTAGAAATAAAACTAGGTAGTCTTTAGCTTGCCAAGGTCTATGAACGGCAGGTTGAGTGCTTGTGCATATTATCGATGAAATATTTCAAGACCGTTTTTGATCCTTCAACCTTTTCTCATAATGCTAATTCCCAAGTTTACCTTCCCAGCACGTAACCAACTTACTTATTCCTTTATGTCCTGATGCATCTCGTGTAATCATGCAAATTTCCCAAGACGAGTGGGTGGCGCCTTCTACGACTGAAACTGAAACTTGAAGCCACCCTGTTCGAAGGTCGTTCGAAAGTTCTTGCAAGAAATGAATTTGCTGCAGCAAAACACTTTCATCTCCCACTTTATTATTTCAAGAACTGCATATTTTCATATGTAGCTATGATAACGTGGTTGCAGCTATATGAAAACAAAGTAAAAGTGTTCCTTTTTAATTTACTGCTTTCACACAAGTTCTCGTTAGAAAATACAACCATTTTACCGGCTTAGGTAGTTGGCGACGAAAACACTCGTAACTCAAAAACAGTAAATTGGGAAAGCTATTAGTGAAACTGAAAAGCACTTTAATTATGGTGGCATGATAAGGCTGGCTGGTAAAAGGGCACGGGTTGGGTGCACTATCGATCTCCGTTGAATTAGTGTGCGGATCGTTCGTCGTCTTTGTGAGGCCGTAGGACGGCCAAACAGACCAAAACAAGCTCCCCCCCCGCCCACTCGCCGCCCGCCGTTACCCAACCGTTACTACGTAAAGCCTTCATCTGCTCGCATACTACGGAGATTCGAATTGATCCTAATTCTAGATACGAGCTGGAGTACCACTTCAAGCAAGACGTCGAATTACTTTGTACTTAAGTTAAATTACATACGAAATTATTTGAGCCGGTTTATTTACTGCAGAGAAGGGCAGAGAATGAATACTTAATACTTAGTATTTTTTATTCGCTGCATAAAAGTTTTTAAGAGTTTTTTGTACCACCTTGTATTTTAAGGCGTAACGAATTACTCGAAAGTTTTATTGAGAATTAACGAATAAAAAATATGATACAGAAAGTTAAAGATTACTCTTGATATTAAACTCGAAACACTGTAACCAGTTAGAAGCGTCTGTAACAATTGTGTACTGTCATTGAATAAATCCCAGTCTGAATTGAGTGTTCCAATAATTACATCTTGATTGATCCGTACGAGAAATCGTACGTGGTTGCCGTTACAGTCCCTCCATTCCAGTAATAGGGTAGGGCACGGAGCTTAATGCGGGCTGTAACAGTGCTCCACTATTGTGTGCTAACTACTAAGCCGATAACTAGCTGTTCGTATCAAGTCAATTGAAGCCTGGGCTTGCATAATGGTAATTGGAACATTGCTATTATACATAGCCCAACCACACATATCAACTTAAAAATATAAAAAGGTTTTGAAAATGACACGTTAGGGTTATTATTAGGTTTAATTCGTTTAAAAACTGAATAAATAAACTAGGTTCGGACTTTGAAATAAAAAATCAAAAATCAAAATATTTTGACCTGAATGTATGTAAAAAAGTAAAATATAAGTGTGACTCTGGAGTCTTTGTTGCGTTAAATACTGGAACAAAATAATAAAAGTACAAATTAAAAAACCAATCGAACCAAACCGGCAAAATTTAACAAAGGAATTTGTGTTACCAGCTCCAATTTTGAGTCGCAAGCCGTGTACGAACGTCGTTACGACCTTGCGCCGCGGTTGTATCTTGGCACTAAGTACGTTAGGGTATTCTGTTTGTTACGCTGGTGCCGAGCTATTTGTTTACTTAAACCCGGGGGGATTGCACCTAACAAAGGGGTTATTTATCAAATCGTTAGCTGGACACTAATTGGGGAGAGCTTACTTAACTCCTTACTACTACCAACTCCTTGCTAACTTTAGCTTCTTATTGTCTTTGCCAATGCGATTATGTGACATCAATGAGACTAAAATGTGCGATTTTTTAACATACATAACTATCCAAGACATATTCGTTGTTTTTTTAATTCTTTTCTCAAGCTAATCACCGATTATTTTAGGTTTAATTAAAGTAGTTAACAATGTATAATTAATTATAATCACGTAACCAAAAGATCCGCCCGCAGCGTCCATCCATTGAATTAGTAAAGTCTGTCAAAGTGCATCGCCGAGGCACAAAGGTCGTTGCGTGGGAAATAGGGGGTGGTGGGCGCTCCCCCCTCCGGTCTCGTGGGCATGCACGAAGTAAGCTAGAGCTTCAGAAATTTGTTATGACGCACTGGATTTTCTCATTGTTTTGGCAAGTGCAATTTATTGTAAGTTACACTTGAGATCAACTTCAACACTTCAGTAACTTACGTTGCTTGGTTTTCTTTACGAAATACAATTCGGTGTAAAGAATTTCAGATTTCACAGAACAAAAATTATGAACATCTAGTAATCGTAATTTTAATGTTTAACTTTTATCCTTGAACTGGAAATGTCTTGAAATGTCTGTCCTAAAATTGTATGTGGGTAGTTCTACTTGAAGCCGATATCTAAATAATAAAATGTTGCCAAATTTTCCGACAAATGTGACAAGTACGAGATTTTTTCGGCTATTGTCGTATTATACATAAGTGCCATTGGTCTATTTAGACATTAATTATTACTGCGATAGTTTTCACAGAGTTAGTATTTATGAAATAATCATTACATAAAATTAAGTAAAATTTAGAATGTTCAAGAAGTGTATTTCTTTTTCTTGCCGTCGAGAAGATTAGATATAGGACTGCTACTGGTTCATCTGTCAGTCATTTCATTTTAATATTTTTTACACAGATATAGTTGGATTACCCAAGAGTAACATAGGCCACTACACGTGGACCAACCTATATAAGGATATAAAAAACTCAATAGCAGTTTTACAAACCGTTTTGCGTGAGAACTGAGGGTGACGCCGCGGCAGGTTGGACATTATAATATCGTGAGTGGTGCCTCGCCCGCCTCATTGCGCCCGCGCCTGCTATCTGCTTACTGCATTAACATTAGCTTTAATTAATTGCTCAACAGCGATAATTGTGCTTTTGTCGGTTTATTTTTTACATTTGCTATTATACAAAGTAATAGATGATTATATGATATGTTTAAAATGGTATTTATATAACCTCAATTTCTTAATTAAACAGGTGTTCAATATTTTTGTAGAGTATAACTATAATTTATTTATTTTTTACACAGACAGAGCAGATCGAGCCTATTTTGTTGTCGTCTCGATTCTGCGCTACACCACGTACCGCATGTGGGTTATATGGCGCTGGGCTTCATAAAGGGCTGGGGCCAGAAGTTGGGCAAGTATCTGGTGTGTTTAAAGTTAAGATCCTGCTGTGTTTTGTAAAGTCAGTTAGTTGGAAAAGTGTTCTGTATGAATCTTTATTCATAAACTTGACTTTGACTTTGAGTATTTACCTGACCTTTATCTCAATTTAATTCCCATTGCATGGGTGCAGCAACCATGTTTACTCAAAGGTGTACAGCACAGGTCAAATAAGTAACCCATCCTTTTATATTATTTTGTTTCATTGAACACTATTTTCTGCTTAAACTGCTTGAAATGAGCTGCTTGCTTAAAATGAGTAGGTAAGGTTAACTAGAAAGAAAAAACACATTCGGCGAGAAATGCCTTTCTATGAAAATGATAATTCTGCGTAATTATAATGATACGTTTGTTGAAAGGTGTTTCGATAAAATAACAAGTATTTACGCTTCAGTAGACACTGTTGATAAGATCTTTATCCTTATACATATTTAAAAGACATCGAAACACTCCCAGCTCGAGCTCTAAAACAAAATTTCCCGTATAAGAGTGTAACAGTGCATTGGCCCCTTATTGTACACATTTCGCGTGGCAGTGTACGTAACGTCGTCTGCTTAGTATTGTTCAGTTGACAGGGCGATGACGTCGGCGGTTCAGTGCAACCCTGTCTAACCCCCTACCCCCCAGCCGGTCGACGGTCTCTAAAAGGAAAAAGGAAGCTAAAGGATAATCTATCACGCCCGAGGCCCGACTCGATAAAAATGAACGATTAGACCATACTCGCAATCGATTTCGGTGTTGCATGCAGCAGAATTAAGTTTTCGACTTACGAAATGGCGGTGTGCTTCGTCGAAGAGTTACGAGGAGTTAGTTACGTACATACCTAGAATATATAAATATATATGTATATATATATATATATATATATATATATATATATATATATATATATATATATATATATCCATATATTATAAAGTCCACAGTCTAGTACTATTTATATTAGGAGGACTTTTATTTAGAAATTATCTTTCTCATTAAATACTGTGCCAAAAAAACACAGTTTTCTTATAAAGTAATAACTTGTATTTAGTTTGAGATGAAATTAAGGGCTGATAAAAAATAATTCAAGGTGCATAAAACGGCAAATTAGCCATCGTTCGGACGTTCGGTCATTCCCGTCGGCTTCAGCCAGGGCAAAGGCCTAGCCGTTGGGTTCCGTGGGAAAGGGAGCGGGGTTGCTGGGTTCAGACGGGTACGATTTCGGCGCCGGGGTCGTTGGCCGGGCGTAGACCTACGCGCTACGCAGCTACGCCGTAGACTTCATTACCGCGCGAACGAGTAATAAGATAATTGGTCTTAAAAACTTTGAGGAGGCTTTCTAACAAGTCTTCGGCGGACTTAAACGCTTAATTAGTTTTGAACGTTTTTTTACTGCTTACTTAGTATCAAAACCCTTATTTTTTGAACAAACCAACAAACGAGATTTGTCTACCTCTGCTTTACATTCAGTCACCGTTACCTTTAAAAGTAACTTGATAATTTAACATCGTCTAACTTGCTCACACAATTCAAAGTTTTAATACATTACAATTTCGCTTCTGAACGCTGGGATAAAATGCTGACTCCACTGTACAAATATGTACATTTATACTAACTTTCAGCGCTTGGTTATATTATGAAGGCTTTTAATTTCTAGGAGGCATCAGTCCAGTGGCGTTTCTTCATTGTTTTGTTCTAGTTCAAAGACTTATTATTAAGTAATTTTCTTTAATTAACTGTTTAATCAATCATATCTAACGCTAACATAGAGCAGCAGTATGAATTAAGCAGTTAGGTTTTGAATAACGTTGAACTTCGCCGTAGATTGTTTTCTTTAGGTCTCTCTTTGTGTGTATTGCGAGCTAGTTGGTTGTTATTTCTCTTTACTCTCTGGAACTTACCTAAACGCGGGCGCTATTATTGTAAAGGAGTTGAGCGTGATGCTATCAGACCTTGATTTGTTTATAGTTAGTTCTGATTAGCTTGCAACGTGCATGTTAATTAAACCAAAACATCAACTAAGGGAATGCGCATAACATGTAAAGCACTTTTGTAATATCGCAAGTTTAGTGCGGCAATGCTAGAATTCCAGCTGAAGTAAGTAAAGCCTTTACATAAAGCCTTGGCCAAAGGTGTTGATGCGTTTTTCATATAAAAGTAAAACTTTAAGAGGTGCATTTATAACTTTTATTATAAGAATTTGTATATCTATCGGAAAGATAAGCCATATTTATTAAGGTTAAGGGAAATTCCGTGAAAAAAATGGTTTTCATACGCAAATAGCTACTGCGAAACGATATCTACTAATGATTTGCAAATGTTCAAACACTGTTGTTTTTGACAAATGTAAAAAACAACACGTAATGTATTTTACGTCTTGTGTATTTTTTACATTGATAAAAAGATAAAAGATAAAAGAAATCTATTCAGTAAGTAGGCCGCTCGGGCACTTTTACACGTCAAGATACTACCAGCGCTTCCCAAGAGGAGACCACTGCTGAGAAGAAACGCCGCAAGAAAGTCAGCATTGAAAAATAATACTTTATTTATAGGACACAAAGGATAACGTGGGGTGCTAACACCTTTGGCCAAGGCTGTACATACATTAAATGACGCTTGTTCCCTATATTGGTAATTAGTATAGAGCTCATATTTTGACAAGAACATTCGAATCTATACGAATCAACAGCAAAAAGGGCATATAACTGTTTTTTTGCGATGTTCACATAAAGTGGTGGTCACATTAGGGACGCTTGCGTTTTCCCAATTCAATTCCTTTTTTTATCTCTGTTGAAAACCAATCTTTTACTTTATAAGCATTTGAAAAATATAGGTTTGTCTTTCATACAAAGTTGTAAAACTTTGTTTAGGCGCGTCAGCACAAGTTTTTATCCCTACAAAATATGATATCAGTTTTTCACTGTAGTTATTTGTACCACCATTTAAACGTTAGTTGATAGGTAAATTGTAATCCTACTCATATTATAAAAGCGAAAGTATTGTGTGTGTGTTTGTAAATTTACTCCTTCACGCTGCAACGGGGAATGGAGATAGTTTATACCTTCACTGGATTTACCCATAGGTTACTTATTATCCTGGAATATTTAAAAGTTCTCGAGGGAATAACGATAATCGAAATCTACGCGGACGAAGTGGCGGGCAGAAGCTAGTCAGAAACTTTTAAAGTGGTGGAAAACTTTCCAAGATTGAAAATTCAGGTTTGTAGGTAGGTAGGTTATGTGACCTCTCTGTACGTACTTCAATGTATCAAGAATGGGCCTTTACGACGAGCTTTTTAAAATGTATACATAATATGCAATAGTTATAAGTCTTGTTCTCGATACAATTTACTTGAATAGCAGTAGGGTTCCAAATATGTTATGAAACTAACATTGTTAAGCTGTATTAACTCGACGCCGTCGAAGTTGGAAAGATTTCGCTTTTTCCCTTAAAACATAAACTTAAAATTATAGATATCCCTTGCTTAAACAGAGCGTCATTTCATGGAATCTTTATACGTATACATTATAGTTTTCGAAGTCAAATATTCCGTAGGTAAAATACGTTCGACGCAGCATATATCTCATAATAGATAACGTTATAAAATGGTTCCGTCGTGGGAACAATGGTGAGGTGCGCCATAAAGCTATTCGTGTGTACCAAGTTTACGAGTGTCGCCGCGACTTGCCGGTTGTTTGGAAGACGGATAGAAAGATTTTGCATAGGGATCCTATAACTTGAGCTAGGTACCGGATATGACCGGGGGAAATGATCCGCGGATGCATAATATATACGCTGAGCTTATAGCTTCCTTGCTAATAAATCTTTAATCTACAGCTATAAACATATTTGTGAAAGGTGCACAGATGTAGCTGGGATACATTTGTTTGGTCCAAGCATTTAAACAGAAGTTAACATACATTAGTTTAATGTACTTACTGGTGAACATTAGTTTTAAAATGAAATGTGTGGAACTATGAGGGTACCTAATCTGAAAATATATATGTATATTTAGCGATACAGCCACACTACAGTGATGTTTACAACAAAAATAAATAACCTACCGAGTCCTAAAACTATGTTTAAATGGCAAATGGTTGTTACACAACGAAATGTTAATAAGTTTTAATGAGAGCGCAGCAGAAATTATAAAAAATATGCAATACTTTTGACGAGAGCTCACGTTAACTGCATAATTTTACGATTTATATTTTCTACAACACGTGTTTCGGTTCTCTTGTGTTTCTTCTAGAATTATAATAGTGAACATGATAAAAACCTCTTACTCATAAGCGTTTTAACAGCATTTTAATAAGGAGTAAACTATTATCATCTCTGCGGACATAGAGATTGGCCACAAGGAATGGTCGTGTGCTCGTAACCATAAAAAAACCGTAGTAAAATATAGAAATTATACAAGAATTAGAATTGTGCTCTGCTATCGAATTATTATTAGATTGTTCAGATTATGTAACGTAACCGTATCTAAACTATCTAGTTCCAGTAATACGGCTTCAAAGTACTTACCGATCGTACCGCGCAGGGCTCCTAGTTGTGGCCGTATTACAATCTCAGAGAAGTGTTCTTTTTTGCTCTCGCTTGGAGTAATCATATCTAAGGGATAGTTTATAAAGGCAGTTACGTATTCCTGTAACATGTACATATGTTATTGATATTTTATAATACCGGTAAATAGAAGATATAGATGCTACAAAGGTAAAAAAGCTTTTGTGATGCTTTAAACTTTTAAAGTTATGATATGTAAAATACATTAAATAAACATAGTATTTTTGATATCTCTTCACCAATTATTGTAACGTCCTCTTAGAAACTAACTTAAAGATGAAAACGGAAATAAATTAAAATATTACAAAATATGTATTTACAACATAAGATTATTAATGCTAATATCGAATATCGTACCATCAAACCATTTAGCATACGACTATTAAATATTTAACAGTTGCCATAATCGGACGAAGAGTAAATTAAAAACATTTATTAAACTTTTAAAGACATTTGAAGATATTTTCAAACTGTTTTGTAAACTGTGGTCGACGTAGTGACAGGTAGAACTATAAACTCTCTAGCGGCAACCAATAATTGGATAAGAACGTATGTAGCCAATTTTTCCGAACATTTCTTGGCCGGTTTTCACAAAAAGACTCTTTTGTGAATACAGCTTTAGGATCGCTTAACAATCAATAAAAGAGAAATATAATGGGCGCTACACGTGTGCTCCTCCGTTGTTTGTTTTAAGGTTTTAGTGATTCCATGTTCGAGATCCCGGAAAAGAAACAAGATTGCCTATGGGAACAGTTTACCGTAAACCATAACATAATAGATAAGGAGCAAGGAGGGCTTTCTATATAACTATAATTGGTATTGAACTATAATTTTACTGGTACTTATTTTATGTGTAAGATTTACAGATCGTTGTTTAAGCGACAATCTCACACTAGGCTTGTACTATGGGTATTAATTAGACCACGATACATAGAAAACACCCAAGACTCGGGAACACATACGAGTACACGCGCTCATCACAGAAATATTTGTCCGTACCGGATATCGAACCCGGGACCGCTAGCTTCAAGCGTTATGCCCCAAATATATATATGTTTTTATAAGAGGAAACAAACTATATACGATTGACGTAAAGTGTTGTGTATTCAATCGCTACGTAGTCGAGATCAGTATTCTTTTTGGAATTTCTGCAGTCGGATACTTGCACTATATATGCATCTTGATTAGCCTAAACTATGTTGCAAGCATCTTTTACTACGAGCAAATCATTTTTTTCCTGGAAAGATCATAGTCTATATGATATTACATGTGTGGGTAGTGTTAAATATTAGGTACTTACCAGCAAGTTTTAATAATTAACATATAGGAAGTTAATTATCGATTATAATTTGAGGAACTAAGAAACTATATACGTAGTATACATACTCAGATCTTGTTATATATCTGCTGAAATCACCTTGACTTTATTAAAACACTATATGTGTTTTTATTTACCTACTGAACTCTCAAAATCATTTTTTTTTTCTTATTACTTCAATATTTTTTCTTCTTAGTCGATACTAATTTCGTAGTTAATTAAAACCTCGCACGCTTAAGTACTTTGTCACCTTAACGTCATTTATTTTGTATGACACGGTTAAAGCTGACGAGCTCACAGGCTACCTGATGGTAAGTGCGATCTGTGACCCATACATTTGTATTCTCAAGCCTGCAATCTTAAGACTGCTTAAGGGCTGTACTAATAAACTCATCTCTGCTAAGATGCCCGTCACGAGATACGTCAAAGTAACTGTCAAGTCCGGTCATTTGCAACGTTAAATGATGGCGGATGTGTAATTTGTTTGAGATTTGCATTTTTGTATATTTAGGTGTTCAAAGTTCTTTTCTGTTAGTGATTTGTCCTTTTTATGCCTGTGGTGCACAGTGATAGAAGACTTGGACTTATTTCGTGTATCTGGTATCTTACTTCTCGTTTCAAGTGGACTCGCAGTGGTACAGAGGTTAAAACTATCTTGACCTCTGTCCTACATATCACCGTACAACGTTGGCCCCAATCTCCCTAGAGAAGATTGGATTTGTGTTGTACTGCTATATTGATTTATATTTATATATGAATGCTTGACACTGGCGAAATCACTTCGGTGTGACAACGCCATATCCCCGCAGCGGTAGTAGCAGATGAAGTCTGCGAAGCAAACAAAAAAAAAACTGTCATTTATGACGCATCTTGAGACGAGCATTACGTTTTGTAATATGGCCTTAAGACCGCAAATATGTTGCCAACCCTGAGGAGTAAGATGGAATGCCTCTGTGCTAGTAATTTCACCGGTTGTCTTATCCGCGCACCGAAAGTCCGGAACACAACAATGCGAATGAACTGCAGCACATCTCTGTCAAAGGCGTTAAAGCGACAAAGTACAAAAGCGTGCAGCTACTTGGAACACCGCCGCCGACTGTACTAAGAGGGTGACGCCAAAAATGTTGGCAATTAATATTTTTACTGCTCGAGTAGAGGGAAATAAGTATGCTTTGTTTTGTGACTGATATTCAATTTATGAGTAAATAACTTAAGTTAGTTTTAATATAAATTTATTTTATATTACAAGGTATACAATATATATGTAATTATACATACCTACGTATTTATTGTTATTATTATTGAGGGTTGAGATTGGCCTTGTGTGTCGCTTTGACCTTTGCTGATCTATTGTGGCAGCCCTTTGTCTAGAGCTCACCGTAAACGTCCATTGCGCACTGGAATTTCCAGATGCTTTGGGCCGTGAGGAGTTGTATCTCTCGTGGGTCCATGATATGTCGTCCTAGGTAGATATTTCTATTGCGCATTAGCTGTCCGCATGAGCAGAGGATGTGCATCACTGTCTCCTTTGTTTCCTGACAGAACCTGCATTTCGCATCTTGTTTCATACTTTGAATTAAAAACAGATGTATGCTGTTCAGTTTGCAGTGGCCGTCAGGATCCTAGTCAATGTGCAAGTGTTTTATCCTTTGAGTTGTAGATTTTCTTCGGAGAGCTTGCTTTTGAATCCTTTAATTATTGATTTCGAGTGTTTTGGTTCTTCACCCTGGATTTACTTACTTAGGTCGCTTAGCACTGAATGGGTTTTTCTTTAGTGATGCCACAAAACGGCTTCGGGCCAACCAGGCGGTGGTCAACACCGTTCCTGGACTGGCTAGGAACGGTGTTTCGTTTCCATCAATGTTGGAGTGCCCTAGTAGCTATCCATGAAGTATAACTATAACTAACCTTACCTACGTACGTCGGCGCTTGTATTTCTCTTTGACTCACGACTTGCTAAGCGCTACATGAACTACTCCTGGAGCTCTAAAACGTGTCCTTATAACTACATTTGTCTAGTTATCGTTACTCCATCCACAAGTTTAATAATGGTGCTTTTTGTGGTCTATATTTATATTTCTAACGATCCCACGCTGACCCACACAGGTCACCGAGATAAATGCGCCGTCTGAATTAAAAATAACCTTAAGTCAGATGTCGTTTACGTCGTTTTGACTACTACTGCCGTGTTATTTGTATGATAGTATTAACATAAAAAAGCGTAACCGTCAACAGTAGTAAGGTCTCTTTTGATTCGGACAGGCACGAAATGTCACGAGATCGGAAGCAGCGAGAGCACGGCCAACATAATTTAATTTCCTCGCGTCTGCTTTTAGACAACGATATATCCAGTCCACGAAATGATAATACGATCATACGATCGATGAAGGCGCTTGCAGTCGATGCAATGTTATTATAGATTTTGAGCTTTGCTTTGTATGCTCTTAGTATTAAATTGGTGGGCAAACATTGTGTCAAATATATTTGCAACCCCATATAGATAAGCCAATGATAGTAACTTACGGCCGAACCCTATATTCAAACCGCGGATAGATTAGGCTTACGTCGGGTTCAAAATTGACATTTTCCCATGCATGTGTCAAATTTTAATCCAAAGTAAGCCTATTTATCCGCGCTTTGAATATAGGGTTCGGCCGTTAGTCTACATTAATAAATGAATAATTAAAAGCAACTTTTTTTTTTAGGCATTAAAGAAATCAAGACGAACGATTAAGTTTTTTAAATCCGGTGGAACAGTCCCAATCCAGAAACTTCTCTTCCCAAATCATCAGTAGGTAGCAGTTTCAGTTGTAGAAAACCCACAATTTTTCGAATTTCACTGCATCGAACGCAATTTTTTGCTGAAACCATGATGTTTTCAGGATATATTACACATTAATTACATAACTAATGTGTAATATATCCTGAATGCAGGAGTCGTATGAGTATGTAATACATTACATACTCATGCGACAAGACATACCTCTCGATAAAATGAAAATTCTACGTAATGATATATACGATCATTGAAAGGTGTTTGGAAAAAATAAAAGTTACCCGCAGTAGTAGGATTTCAGTCAAGTCAAGATAGATACTCGTAGATCAGTTGAGATAACAATCTCATTAGTCCTCTGTGTAGGCAAAGCATTTGCAATCTTGAAATTACCATTGTCTATGGGATTCAGAACCCAGTTACGATCCCAGTTACCAACTGGTAATTTAATATTATACGAAAATGAAAAAATGAAAAAATGAAAAAAAGTTTATTGAATATAAAACATTACAGTGGATATATCACGACCCTGCATTCTGAGCTAGGAAACCCTGTGTTACAGGATGCAGTTTCGTTCGGAATTACATTAATTTAAAAGAACAACACTAAACCTATTTGAACAAGCACATTTACATTTTTGCTATATATATTTCTATTTCTAATGGTTGTATATGCGTGCCTGCGTGCGTGCGCGCGTGTGTGTGTGTGTGTGTGTGTGTGTGTGTGTGTGTGTGTGTGTGTGTGTGTGTGTGTGTGTGTGTGTGTGTGTGTGTGTGTGTGTGTGTGTGTGTGTGTGTGTGTGTGTGTGTGTGTGTAATTGCATATGCATATAGGCATATCGATCATAATTATAAATTATATAAACACATAAATATGATTCTGCAGTAATTGTCTATTTTGCCACGACAAGGAGAAGTTCAGTCTCGTGGTAATCAAGCTGTGTAAGCCATTCTGTTAGTGTTGACTTACTGGGGTGCCTATTTATACGATGGTGTTTGCAAAACGTTTTCATGGCCAATTGAGAAATGAAAATCTTTGAGCAAACTTCGTAAATGTTTTTTTGCTTTTCCAGCGCTCTCGGCGTCTTATGTCCGCTTGGAAGACCTTGTGAATAAATAAATTATATGATTTAAATAACAATTAATTATTTCTCTAAAAAGGTTTCTATGGATTGACCCATCGGAGGGCAGGACACCATCATTATTTCATCGCGGCAGTCAAACTAGTAGGTACCTGCTCTTTTAAAAAAGCAAGCTCGCTTAACGCTTAATCTTTCTAATTAAGAATTTCAAAAGCGCGAGCAATACTTTACCTCACCCACGACGTTCCCACAACTGACATGGCCGAGCAAGAATGCTGGCTCTACGGGAATCCTTTTCCAAATAATTAATGCGATAAAATAGTGCGCCGGCGCGGGCCGCGGCGTGACGGGCGCGCGCGCGCGGTCACGAGCGCTGCGCGGGGCGCACGCGCGACCTGCGCGTACTACACCCGCCGCACTAGCCGTGCGTACATCTAGTCTACTGTCCATCTCTGCTCTCCTAGTACCGTCTTTGTTGTTTACTACTTTGTGCCAATATTGTTTAAATAACGCGTAGCCTTTCTGATTTTTTTGTACTTTTCTAGGTTTGTCTACTTCTTTAAAAATGGATAAGTGTTTAAAATTTGTTTTTCGGCTGTTCAAGTAAAAAATGATGTTCCTTGAATATGAATATAGTTTATTGTTAAAAATGGAGAAATGGAATTTCGAGTTCTTCTTAAAATGGCCTTCCTTAACAAAGTAAAATTCTTTTATTTTTTTACAACAAAACACACTAATACACTCAAGCATATTGCACGAAAAAGCGAGCATCAATGTAAAGCGAATAATAGCAATGAATCACTTAAGTAGAGTAAAACAACAGAGAGGAGCACGGACACTGCGTCCTCTATCTATGCACTTCTATTTTATTAAATCAGGACACTGCCCTCGCCGTGCATCCTATACGGAGGAACCCTCTTTCCGATTCATGCTATGCAAAAATATTCCAGATTTGAGCCAGAAACAGGGTAAAAAAACTTGCCCGTAATGTAAATCGGCGATTTTGAATCAACTTAGTGGACGATAGAGCGGATGTTGGATCGTATAAATTTAGCTTGATTTGAACGTTTAAAAGATCTTCCTGTAATCAATGCCCGATCTACGCAGGATACACGAGCCCTATTCATGATTTATATTATCTATGGTGTTCACAGCCTAATCCAGTCTGTGCGTCATGCGGCTCACTGTTGCGTCAACTTAATTAGGCCGCATCCTCTTTATTTCCTGTCCCGACAGAAGTAATAGTACCGCATACAGATTTAATTAACCGATAGAAATTCCATGTGCAAAACAGGCTAGCGATTACGAATTTACACGTTCATTCATAAAGTGCGCGTTGCACAATATTAGGCCGGTCGGAGAAGGCGGCACGGGCTCAAACAGAGCGCGCTATTGGAGTGTCACTCTCGGTAACTAATGCCGTGGGCTGTCTGCGACCGGCCTAACTGATGCGTGTGCGTAAGCGCACCGCTAAGGAAACGTGTCCTTTGAATCGTTCAGATGCTTCGTTTAATTGAACGGAAAAAAGTGTTTGGGCTTTTTTGTTTGTATAATTACAGATGGTATTTCTACGATTACTTATACTTAAGTAGGTACAATGCTCATTTGAGATGACACTGATGAGCATACATACTTTCACGCTTGTAATCCCAGAGTGGGGTAAGCAGAGCAACAGAATTACCTACAACTCTAAAAACTTGTTGATAATTCTGTAAACACATTTTGCACAATTAGACTATAGGTATGATGTTTACCAGCGTAAAATGTTGTGACTGGTTGCAAGCCTAACAGTACTACAAGCGTTTATTCCCTTACAACATACATGGGAAGACACGGGGCTAAGGGAATTTATATTAGATGTAATTAGTGTCCCAAGAGATAAAATGCTTTGACATACTTAATAAAAAGTTCATCATAAAAATAACTTTTATGTGATAAGATCCTTTGTTTCCTATCACACTTTCGTTCAGAATCGATTCCGTTCCACTAACGCGAGAATGCACAAATGAGCACGTTATTCCAATATTTGATTATGGTACCACTGCCTACTTCAAGATTGCTTTAACAATAACAACACATGAAACAATAACCATCAAAATGAAATCCGTTACATAAAAGTATCGTTCGAAATTTGTGACACCGCGCAGCGGGGGCCGAAGCGACTTACAGGAGTGACACCGGTGACGTAACGCAATTCGCAATTCTATTCATACGTCAACCTGCGGGCACGGCCAAGATGGGATATTTGACCACTGCCCGCACCCGTATGCGTAGATTGACGTTTTAATCTTGATTTTTTCCCTTTTAAGCCGTGTAGCTTACACGACGGGCGTATCATTACATTGCAAGGTAATTGCTGTTAATGCAATCGCAATAAAACGCGCATGCATGTTCGCCAATTAGTCCCTTTTAAATGAGCCCTTTATCGGCGCTGTATCAATGTAGCTTCCGAAATCGTATATCAGCGACGTTCCACATGCGGGGCGAAAAGCTTTACTCACGCCCGTCACTTCGCTTCGCATTAATTAAAGAACAAATTATACGTTCTTTATCACCACTCTTTTTTTTAATAACAGGCATTGTTGTACATTCGTGTCAAGGAACGATTCTTTTCAGCCAGTGACTGATTTAATTCTGTTTAAACACGACTCCTGATTGATATATTACGGAATGTGTTCATCGCTTTCTGTACTACAGCTCAATTTGTAAATTCTTTTGATAATGTTATTGACTTACTTGTAATCCGTTTTACGCAGAAAGTGCAAAAGTAATAAAAGTTAATTGATCTACGTATTAAAAATAATGTCGATCATTTACCAGTGGGCTTTAATTCATGTTGTTTTTTATCATACGTTATGAAAGTAATTAAGCATTTAATTTACAAAAGGCGTCAGGCTACTGATAGTAGAACATGCAACTAATTAATTGGTAACGATAAAAACAGCAAAAAATAACGACAATGACGGATTTAGGACGACTGTGCTTTTAATGTGATACGTATATTTACAATAAGCTTTAGTTATTCAGTTCATAGTATTAATTTAGTTTATGTCAAATGACGACACGCTATTTTAACTAGCCGTAGCACTTAACGGAATGAGTGTCAGAGGAGCAGGTGTGTGGCACCTGCATCTTGATTAGTGATTGCACTCACCTCTTTACACATGACACGCGGGATTAATACTTATTATATCCTTTTTAATAATTAAAGGATGAGTTGGTGGGTATCGTTCAACCAGCGGCAGCGATTAGTATCTCAACTGCCATTTTAATTAGCCTTTTATTTATGTTTATTGGATGATACGCATTAATCACAGAATTACTGTCTATTTAAATAGTAAGGGCTGTGCCATTAAAAGTAAAGCGTGTTACTGTTTTGCGATTTGTTATTTAAACACGTTTATAAGTTTCTTTGCTATTTGTTACCACTAGTGTCTGACCAAATCTAGTTCTTACCGGCCGAAACCGAATCCGAAACCAAAACTTCTATCAAAAGTCATATTTTCACGGGAAAAATAAACAATGTAAATTTTATCATAAAAATATAATTAGTTTTTGTTTTTCGATCATATAATCATATCAGTCTTTGTCTCACTATTATTAAGACATCTTTACAAATGACACTGTTCGACGAAATTTATAAATATGGGTAGTAGTGACCCTATTCGTATTTGGCTAAAGAGGTTTGATTAAGAGATAATAATAAAAATTTAATAGTGCAATCGAGTTTATGATAACCTAGCGATCATCATGCTTTGTGTCACATAATTTATCATCGTCTCCAAAAAAAAAAAACTTAAGCACAGAATAAGTAATAGTACAAACTTACAGTCTAAAACCTAATTAGATTCCAATATACGTCAAAAAACTACCAAAGATGGCGGAATGTCACAGTGACACGTGTCATCATCATTGTGACGTTTCAGGAAAAACCAACCTTTGGTACAATAATTATGTTAAAATAAAACAATATAAGTTATTAATAACAATATAAGTTATACGTATTAACAATATAAGTTATTAACAATATAAGTTATACGACCATGAATTTCTCCGAGACACTCATATAACTTTTAGGACGCTTTTTTGGTGGAGATATAGGATCATTCTGTTTGCTGTGAGAGGAACCTGGTACAGGCTCCATTTTACTTGCGGTAAAGCAAAACACAAACTTGAAACAATACCGAAATGAAACAACAAAAACTTAACGGAAAACAAAAACTTAACAATGGAAATCACCACGGGGCGAATAGGTACAGAAAACATTCGAGCTATCCAAACGTCAGATGTCGAATGAAGTGACAATAGATGTTATGATGTTATGGCCGCCACAGAACCACCATGTCCACCATAAAGGTCATGATCAACTGATAATTTTTTGAAGACTTGAAGATTTTTTGAAGATTTCGGTCCAGTTTTGAAGACGTACGTAAAAATATAATTGATTTTTTTCCCTAAAAATGTAATCGCACATAATGAGAATAATAATTGGTACCAAATGTTATTCTTTCTCTCCCGTAAGATTTTTGGCATGTTTTCCTGCTGAACTACTGTTATTTGATATTATATTTAATTTAATACTTGTAGCTTTATATAATGCTAGATTAAGTTGTACATACCATTGTAATATGCAATATGAAATAAGTTTAAAAAATGACTGACTGCTGAGTTTCTTGCGGCGTTTCTTCTCAGCAGTGGTCTCCTCTTGGGAAGCGCTGGTAGTATCTTGACGTGTAAAAGTGCCCGAGCGGCCTACTTACTAAATAAATTTCTTTTATCTTTTATCTTTTTTTTTTTATTAAACCCTGAGTTATTGCCATTGTTTTTTAAACTCTTCTCCTATAAAACAATTTTAATTAAATATCTTTTTTTGCGATGAGTATTTAAATAAGATTGTTTATTTAAGAAGGAAAATTAAATGTTGCCTTTAATATTATAAATAAAATAAACAGCTACCTATAACATTTACAGAAGTGAAAATTTACCGATCCACATAATATGTCATTTTAATGGCAACACTTTTTGACGTATGTTGGAATCTAATTAGGTTTTAGACTGTAAGCTGCAAATGAAGCTGGGATCGATAAATAGTATAGGGGAAAAGTATCGATAACTGAGTGTATCGATATAGGGACTCTCTACCTGTCATTCCATTTCGCTACCAAAACTCAGATATCTGTATATAAAGGTTTCACAATATGAATAATTAATGATTGAATTAAAAATTAACTAGATTAAAATATTAAGTATTGCATTCCAAGAGCTTTCCAAGTAAGTACTTACATTTCGTTTCTGATAAAAATAATAACGGTCAAATTAGCTCAGATTCTTGGAATAACGAGGAATATAATAAAAACGTGTTTTTTTTTAAGATTCATTTTAGTTAAAGCCCTTAGCTAAAAGTAACGGGCATTAATTATTTATCATCAAGAATATTTATATAGGTAGGTACTTGGCTGAATAAAATCGAGGCATAAATGTTTCGCAAAATTCGAGTGCGTTGATGTATTTGGTATGTACAAACGAAAATCTTTCCATGATAATAATGCAGAGATTGGCTCTTGATAATAATGAAATATCTTCCATTTTCCTCTGCCATGACAAGACACAGTGAACTAACACAAAAACAAAAGTAAAATAATATCAGTGTGAAGCTTACTTGCTTTAAATTTAATAAAATTCATGTCATACTATTCAAACTATTAGTGGTCTATATTGGATGGCATAAAGTTGTTAGTTCTAATGATTGTTTGAGATAAAATATTTTCCCTTAAAACGGTTTTTATCATTGAAAGAGTTTTTTTAGGGTTCCGTACCCAAAGGGTAAAAACGGGACCCTGTTACTACGACTTCACTGATCTTCTGTTTGTCCGTCACCATGCTGTATCTCAAGAACCGTGATAGCTAGACACTTCAAATTTTCACAGATGATGTATTTCTGTTGCTGCTATAGCAACCAACAAAACAACAAACTAAACACAAAATAAAATAAATATTTAAGTGGGGCTTTTTTGTTGCTTTGCAAGCAAAATGTACTTATTTTGCAAGAAAAATGGAACGCAAAGCTTCGTGTGCGAGTCCAACTTGCACTTGGCCAGTTTCATTTAATTATTTTAAAAAAATCACCTAACTTCACTTGACTAAGCTACGTTAGGCGAAAAGACTTTAGCCCAAACAATCTTTAGGACAAACAATAATTAGGCGATGCGACGGCTCCCCTATCAAAAACCAATGGTAAAAATCGGCGCATCACCTAGATCCCATAATGTCAGGTTGTTGGTTATTACCGTGTTTGAGTCCCGGTTCAAATAATAGTTTCCTCGATCAGTGAGTTTTAGCGTCGCGATCGGTTTGCTGCGCGGGCGCGTGCCGTAGCGAGGACACGCCCCCGCCGCGGGCGAGTTTGTTTTACTACCAGGGCTGCTTTTGTTTTGTATGTTTCATTTTGACGTTTGAAAAATAAATATTTGAAAAAACCAAACATTTATTTTACTTAATACTTTTTAGTGATCTAATTATGCTGTTATGTAGTCCCACTTCTCAAATCACTCATGTCAGCCGAAAGACGTCCACTGCTGGACATAGACCTCCCCCAAGACTTTCCACTCAGACCGGTCTTGTGCTTTTCGCATCCATCGCGGTCCCGCGATCCTGACGAGGTCGTCACTTCTCAATTAATAAGAAACTATTATAGAACATTTCAAGCTCGCCGTAAGCTACGCCGGAGGAAAGTCATAGTCATATATTTAAACCTAAATGTGCTTCGTCATAGTCGCTCAACTATCTTAATCGAAAAATCTTATCTCCACCCTTGAATTAGGTCTTCATCATCAGTTACACTTCACCAAATGGTACTTTCCAAGAGTACAATACAATACACGGATTACAATGAAAAATACCGAAATCGTTATAGGTGTGCCTATAATTTTTGAAGAGTTCCGTCGATTCCTCATGGACTTCATCATCAGATCTGCATTTTGAAAATAAATAAATTAGACTACACGGGAAGCACCAGCTTTCAAATAAAAAAGAATCATTAAAATCTTTTCACCCAGTCGAGACCTCCGAGGTAACGAACAAAAAAAAACACTCGATTTCCCCCTTTCCTCCTTTTTTGAAATCGGTTAAAAATAAGATTTAAAATCAATTGCAACTTTAAAAACTAAGGTTTAAAAGTGCGCCTTAGCGAATGGTAATACTGAAGTTAGAATCCAATTCATGTAAGTTTCTGTCGTAAATTGAATTATTGAAACAATATTTTTTTGAAATCCAGCAATATTTGCTCATGAGACTTGTCCAACGCGTCTAACTAGGTCTACGTTAAGTACAACGAAGTCCGTTGCCAGTTGACACATCTGAAATGCAACGTCAGATCTCCTCCAAGACACCACAATATTCCATTAGTTTTGTGTTCCGTATAGATACTTTGTATGCTTTTTCATTAACGGGAACTGATTCTAATTTTGTTGCAAGATTGGATAAACATACGGACAAACAAGCAAACAAACGTAATGTTCCGTAAAAGTTTATAAATGTATAGCAAATTAGTAAGATATGAGTCTATGTAATCCAATACCCTATGCTTAGACTCTCCTGTCCTTAGCCGGAGAGTTATTTTAAAAAACATTATTATTTTTACTATATTCAAAAATATGAAAAGTACGAGTAGGTATGTAAAAATTATTTGAGTAAAGTAAAATGCTACACTACACTTTGTACTTTTGTAAATAAATATTTGACACAGCGAGAACCGCCCTTAGTTGACGGTATTCCCGATAGTGATGTACAACAAAGTTTTCTGATGACAGCAATCTTATAAAATCTTCTTTCTAGATTAAGTGGTCGTCAACATTTTTATAATCTAACTGGTTACTACAAGACTAGATGTTGATATTAAAATTTCTACATGTCACAAACATGTGTTAGCTTTAAATGATTTGTAATCTGATATTTTGTTACGAGGTTGTCCTTAGTTTAGTTTTGATTCAAAATGTTGTCGACCCCTGATGAAACGGTACGCCACATTTCTTCTGTCCAACGCACTGTCTCGATAGGATATCGATTATGATGGACGCCGACGGTTCGCTATCGAAAATAATGATAGTCGAGATAGCCCGAATTACTGTAGTATGTAGTTGTAGGTACAGCTTTGTAGCAAATGGAGCAGAACAGTGTTACCATGTAAATGGCTGTACTTAAAGTTGATTAGCTTTAGGAAAGTAAGACGCTTCGTTGTGCTCTTGAGTTAGTTGTTATTTTAGAGATATATTTTAATAATGTTCGTTCGCGTCGAATTAGTAATTCGCTAGACCTACCAAATCGTTCCCTATCCCATGGGAACAGTGAGTTTTTCGGGATTAAAGGTTACCTATTATGTTAATTCCGGATGTAAGCTATCTCCATTTAAAATTTCAACCACATCAGTCTAGCCGCTAAAGCGTGAAGAAGTAACAAACATACGAATTCACACACAAGCACACACACAACAATGTGTGAGGAAGTAGCCGACGTCAATATGTATAGAGGAGGTGAATGTCGAAAGAAAACCGAAATTATTTGAGTACTATATAAATACATGACTGTTGCAAGAATGCAACTACTAATTAAACTTAGGTTTCTTGTTATTTCGTTGTAGTAGATACGTTTTGTGAAAAAATAATTGTCTTCAGCAAAGATTTTTTTCAAGCGCTTGCTGAAAACGTATCTTGTGATAGTCACGTCTGTACCGTATCTTGTTGCAAAAATCGTCAGGAAATAGATTTTGAGCTCAGTTTTGCTTCTGATTACGATGTCCGAAAACTTATTTCAACATTTTGTATTTTGCGTGGAAAGTTTTTGGTACATTCTTAAATAACGAAAAAAATATTTTTGTTTACAATATTTAAACTACAACTTGAAAATTGGGATGGTTCGCTCTGGAAATAACATATATGCTTATAAAAACACAATACTCTTCTGGACAAAATAAAATAATTGTTTTTTACAATTACATAATATAATATAATATAACTGGCTCAGATACTAGTAGAATACTTCTCTCGTACATGTTTTAAAGTTAAAGAACCAATTTGGATAGTTAAGCCCTTAGACTTAACGTTGTAAGTTGGTTCTGCTCACAATGCGTTTTGTGGCGAGTTGGGGATAGAGGATAGTCACGTCTGAATAATTTGGAAGTATTGATCATTGAGAAATAGCATCAAGTAACGATCTCTCTATAGTTTTACCATTTCTGTCTTCCATTTTTAAATAACAAACGGTTTTGAAAATATGGTATTTGTAAACCTTAAGGCTTATCAAATGTTTTAATAGATTCGTAAAAGCTGTTTGTGGTTTTGTTATTAAACATACGCTAAAAAAATAAACATGGTTCGTGGAGATGAGTTTTTTCTCGTACATAATTAGTTAGGAGAAGGTAGCTAATATTATTAGGCAGAGGTAGGTACCTATAGTAGAATTATAATAAAATTTTGTTTTTAACCCCTCGTATAAAAAACACCAAGTTCTAGTCTCTTCGGATTAAGATATAGTCAGAAAAATAAGCTTAAAAAATTATAAAAACATAACCGAAGAACCTGATCCCAATTTTTGGGAGCAGATCTTCTCCTAAGCATATGAGAGGTTAAGGTAAAGCAAACAAAGCCTAAAGAAATTCCCTCTTTAAGCACGACGCGAGTGATCCAGTCGTTCAACTCGGCATCACATTAGGTATCATTGGTCTAAGCAGACTATTAAAGTATTCATTATCCATTTTATGTACACAGGCTAATTTGGGAGTTAAACAGTGACATTGCATAGAAATCGTCTCTACCATCGAGTTCGGGCGGCTTATTCATTCATTACTTGATGCCTTCAATGAAGACTGGTGGGAGACTGCCCAAACTAAGGCTACGTGGAGGGAAGGAAAGAAGGCCTATGTCCATAGGCTGTTAAATAAATAATAATAAATACAGAAATGCGTCATTACACAAAAATACTTATAAAATAAGGAATAAAAAATACTTTCAAACCCAATGCTCCGACTTGCCTAGTATTTTTGTGTACCTTCGGTAGAAATATCAAGCGTATTCAATAGCTAGGAAAACGAATGAGGATTATGTCTGCGCTAAGCTCCGGTTGAACCGGCGACTAATTGCCCCAAATGGGCTAAAAGCTCGTTAAAGCTCGCAAGGGTTTGCGCATATGCGAAAATATTCCTACTTATATTATTTTTGCGCTAATGCTTATATGCATTTTATTTTTTTTACCTTTTTGCCAGTTTTTTAAATCACAGATAGGTGCTTATTTTGTTGATAACTTAGGGCTGATTTTATGATAAAAATGTACATCTTTTATTATATTTGACCCACTTGATTCCTCGTTATTTTTTTAACCACGATTTTTTTCCATTATTACTCCTGTCGTGAAAACTTTTTATATTTTTTCATTATTAAAAATTTGTTAAATAAAAAAACGAGAAAGACTTAAGTGGCTTGAAATCTATGGATTTATTTCAAATGCGTTAATAATTTGGAATTATGGTGTAATTCAAAATTGCTACGTTAAAAAATCTTTAGTAATTGGATATCATTAGTAATTGTAGAATCATTTTTTAGCCAGGGGAGACAAGTGTACTTACCGTAAGGTAGGTAGCGTTCTTTATCAGTATCATCAATACCTCCTAAACTAATCACCGATTGAAAAAATAAAACCATGTTCTAGACCGGTAAGGACAGGCTTTATTATCCTATAATATTTACGTCAAGTTCTGGGACACCCTGTAGGCACTTATATACCTTTACATTTGCTAAGTGGCAGTTCATTTTGAAACTACTCTGCAGTAAGTTTGATTATAAAATATCCAGCAAGTTAAACATCAACTCTTACAAGGAAATACGAGTAGGTAGGTTACTGATTAAAATGAGTACGTTACTAATAATTTAAATGGGTATTATTTGTAACACGAAACTTTCCAGAAATATAATTATTTTACCCTCATATTTACCTACTATTGAATGCATAATTATTTAGGACTGTTAAGAAAATCATGACTCGGAATTGAAAATAACTATTCAGCCAGACAGGCAGACACGTTCTAGATAAGGATTAGGTCAATCCGGATAATTGCGTCAATGGGGGAATTGCGTTTTTATATAAATATAAAATATTTGTTTATATTTTGGGGTAAATGCGTAAGAGTACTATAATCTACAGTGTGTGGCCCAAAACCGGGGCGAAAAAAGTAAATGGGGATTCTTTAGAACATTTCAATTAACTATCACAATAATCTAATATTACAAAGTCTATAATTTTGGAGAAAACAGCCTACAAAGTTAAAAATCGTAGGTAATGTATTTTCCCGTCGCGATATCGTCGCTTGGTCACTTGGTACGCGGTATGTCTGAGTACAGGGTGCCATTGACAACACGCGGTAGATTTAGCGGTGTTTGCATTACATTGAATTTGCGATTAAGTTTGTTAGAAAAAAACCGAAAGTTAAGTTTTGTTTTTAATTAGGTAAGACCATTATAATGTAATTACCGGTGATCTATAGAACCCCTGTTTTTAATATTATCCCCGGTTTTGGGCCACACACTGTATAATGCGATTTCAATTAAATTAATAGTTGATTGACGTGATGCTATATCAGTAACTCAATAAAAATTAGAAATCATAAAAGGGGTAAGAAACGTTCTGTGTGGATTTTTAAAGAAAATGTACATGCATGGTTTTAATGATGAAATCTGATTCATATTTGAGTAACGTTTACTCATAAAACTCTACCTATGTGCCTATACCGTCCCTATACCTTACATTTATTAATAAAAAAATGAATTGATTGGCAATCTCTATTTTTCAGAATGTAAAATGTAAAATCCCTCCTGTATAAAATTTCATGCGTCCAAAAAAGAGAGGCATAGGCGAGAACGTACAAGAGTTGACGGTAGGTACTACTAGGAAGAGTTCTTATTTATGTGCAAAGCCTTATTCTAGCGCTGCAGGAACAATACACGTGTAATGCAAGTGCTGCGCGGGCGCATCGTGCGTGGGCCGCGTCGTGTGGGCCGACGGCGCGCCCCGCCCCGCCGCCCTTAGCGAGCTATCGGATCACGCGCATCGCTCCGATAGCGCATTCTAAAATATTGGTTTTAACGTTATTAGAGAGCGGAATGTTTACAAGTAATGCATTAAGGAAATATTTTAAAGTCTAGAATAACCGGTAGTTTGTTAGGCGTGTGTGATGATTAGGAGAAACCACGCGGATATTTAATTACTTATTAACAATTGGTTACTTTCAGGAAATCCGTCTAATTAGTCAATATGGTGTGTGTTGCGGTTAAAGTTTATGGTAATGACCCGTTATGGCTATTACTAATTAAATAGAAGGAAAAATGCAAATTTAACAATTTGAATGGCCAAATTCAATTTAATACGCACTAGAATAGGTACTTACTAACCTGGAAATGTAAGTAAATTAAAATTCGTTTCAAATTAAAATATTACGCAAAAAGACTGTATCTTTCTGATTGGAACTACAACCAAAAGGCAGCTATTTGAACTGGCGTAAGCAGAAGTGATTTGAGTATCCAAAAACAGTCCTCCAATTTTTTTTAAAAATAATGCAAAAGCCGCAATAGAATCTGAGTATCGCGCGCTCGGGGCGCACGCTGGCCTCGTATTTCTGCGTCCAGCACTTAGCCAGATAACACGTAACTACCGACTAGTGGGCTTATTAATTTATATCCTGTACTGCTATCGCACTGCTTGTTATGCAATTGAATTTATATTATCTTAAACGCTACGCGCCTACAATAATAATTGTCGATTACGATTACGACTCTTCATGAAGATCAGATGGTGAATTCATTATGAGTTTGTAAAGAATTAAGGTCTGTTTTGAAATTAATTCCTAAGCTGCTTTGTTTTTATGTAATGAAGTCAAAAAGTATTAGTCAAAGTTTATATTAGCAATGTAAGAGGTATTGAAAGCGTTAATTAGTCTTACGTCTGAGTACTGCAGCTTAATGCTCGGATTTTGGTAAAATTTATCGAACATTTATTGTTCCTCAATTTTTGACGGAGTTATATGGAAATTTTACCTCGAATGATAAGAAATATCCTTAACTTTTTCCTCGTTTTATGATTTGCAATTGTGCATTTGGTTAGATAGTAAAATAAGGATAAAATTTTGTTGGGTTATGCTTATGTGTACCCACTTACATGTAATATTTTAGTTTTATACTTACTTATTATATTTTTAATGGGTGGCATTCGAAACGTTTTTTTTTTCGCATTGCTCCCTTTTAGGCTCACATTGCAGGATTTAATAAACGTCTATTTTGTAGAGTAGGTTAGGTTAGTTTTTTATAATAATAAAAATAATAGTACATTGTGCATCAAGGGTAGTATGAAGGGAATTACTAACGAGAGTGTTAGAAGCCCGACGCCGAAGGCGGAGGGCTTTTAATGACTCGAGTTAGTAATCCCCTTACTACCTGTGATACACACAATGGTTTTCATCACATTTGCGAGGAAAAAAAACGAAGAGAAAACACTTTAACTCTGCAAAATACAAAGAAATAACTTTTGACGAACGGGAACGTAAATGGAAACGATATTTTTTTACTGACCTCTACCACAGATAATAACTGCGTTTAGTTTTGACCTGGATTCGAGCCAGATTTAGCCAATTTGATAAAAATGTATAATTACTAAAATTAATGATAAATGTTGATATAAACTTGAAATAGGTATAAAAATAATGAAGTTTAATGAAGCGTATAGGTTTTGTGTAACGTAAGTTAGTCTATAGCTAATTTTTAAAGATGAAATTAGAAACCGATTTAATTTTTGGCTGAAAATTAAACCTCCTTAGTCAGAAATGATGTACGAAAGAGTTGCAAATTTTAAAAAGAAAGTCATTACTCCCTAGGGAGTAATGACAAACTCGCCATTATTCCCGCGGGAACAATTTAGGCCATTGTCCTTCTGTATACAGGCATGGAATAACACCATATACGAGCAAGTGTGATGAAAAACCCTTTCCATTTATTGTAAAAACCGTTTTAGGCCAAACGATTTTATGCCATATGATACATTATGCGAAATAAACATTATGGATTCCGATATGGACCCAGTTTTAAGGTAAGCAATTCCATAATTTTATATTTTTGATTTTTAATTATTTAGCCGGGGACAAAAAATAAAATATCTAGAGCTATAATGAGTCCTTAGACTTTATTTTCAAACCGAAGTTACCGAATCTCCAAAACAGTACTTAACTGAACAAACTTGACTCGTTAATATTATAAACCTGTAAAATGGCTTCTCAAAGTGAGTAGAAATTCTAGCGCTTAAAGCTATTAACAAGTTGTATAGGAAGGGCGAAGTGCATCATCAATGAATAGTCCGTAATGTGCGGCTGCGATGGGAGACTAGATTTTTCCGTGCAGGGGTGTATTCTCTTTCGGAGTGGAGGAGAATTTGCTCGCTCGAACTAGCGTAACTTGAGCTCTGCATATGCCAATCTTGTGGCCGTTTTTACAAACAACTTTGGTTTATTAAAATCATAGTCGACTCTATTAACGTTGGGCATGTTCGACTCAACTGCGGGGACTTACCATATTTATTGACGCCGAATCACATTGGAACCCGGCGACGATCAACCTTCAAACAAAGCCGTGATTATTCTTGCTCTAGCCGGTGATGTCATAAAGCTACTGGACTACTCGTACAAGCAAGGTGGGTTTAGAGTTCGGAATTACCGTCAACATCTTCAGAAATCTCGATGTCACATCCATACATACAGAGCGTCGCTATGTAAACGGGATACAGATTACTGTAGCGTTGTCTCGTCCACTGCCAGGAGCTTGGCAGGTTTTGAATAACACCCGAGAGCATCTCACGCGCTATTACCCTACGCCGGGTCGCGGTCGTGACTGCGCTTTGCATATTTCAAGGTTTTCAAGCATGCAGCTAAATGCGTACACTACAGTTAAGTGAAATGGATCGGCGCTTATGACGTTAACGGCTTGCTAACTACACTCTATTTACGTTTCCCACGTTAGATTTTTCTTAGAATGTTGCTAACGGAAACTACTGGAATGGTTTAAAATAAGGCTGCGCATGTAACATAATAATCAGTCTTCCAGTTCTCTAGCGTTAAACTTTTTTATTAAAATTTTCGACAAACTAACCAATAATAGTTGAATTTTCAATAAAACACGGCAGTCGGGTATTTTTGTCACAAAAAAAAGCTTACTTTCCTAATGTGGCTCTGTATGTTTAGCTCTATGTTATATTTCAGTCCGTTTCTTAAATTATGTAACTATCTAATTAGAAGACAATAGATATGGCTCATTCAATCTTTAAGGTTTTTCTTTCTTAAGCCTCAGGTTATAAGTTTTAACCATCGTCCTGCTGACGCGAACTTGTAGTAGGTACACTACTCTTAATTATATTAAAAGTCGTCGATACAGCTTCACTATTGTCTTTAGTAATGCTGTCACGACCCGTCTCCAATATCATGAATATGATAATGATAATAAAAGTGCGGGTGACAAGTCAGTGTACAAGTCGTAGTTTACCTGCAGCCCAGTAGACTAGGATCTTGCCGAAAATGCATCGTATATTGAATTGTCACCGTCCTACCTATCAAGTAGGTGGATAGTCTGAAGGTATGATGAACGTATAAAGCAGTCTGCGTCAGCCGGTACACGGCGCACGCTTGACCCGCGTAATTGTGAGCCTGCGATCCTCCACGGCTCTTTACACGACACGATTGCTATAAATAAATAAATAAAAAACCCGCCGTCTGAGACGTGCTCATTTTAGAGCAGATACCTGTCGATTTATATCAACAGATTTATAAAAACTATACAAGAATAAACTGAAAAAAAACGCATTGACGTCATCTATTCGGACTTCGGACTCTAAACGACCACAGACTCCACAGATAGATCAGCTTCTAACACACAATACCTTTTTTTTTTTTCAGATATAAAATGGGTTGTATATGGTGTGGTGTTATATTGTTAATGAGAGGGTTATATTGTTAGTGAAAAAGTCCATGTAGTTTATTTTTATTGCTTTTCTGCTTATGAAGTCAATGTAGAACTACAATGATCCAGCTATATCTTTGAATCATATAATAAAGAAATTCGGTTTCTAGGACGTCAAAGGAGGACGAACACACTCACGTTTTAAAATGATTAATAAATGATTGCTTAGCTTTGCTTTCATGGAACACTTTGCTATCTCTGTAATTTGCACAAAAAATAAATCAGAATTAAAGTTACATGTTTGTGAAGGACATACTATCCTGATGTAAACTAATCAGTCAAACCTTAACTCACACATTCTCACACATTTCTAAAACAAAAACAGTCCAACGACATCTGAATCACAGACTAATCCAGAAATCATCCGCCCTACCTACGCTTTATTTATGCACTACACAAATAAAGGACTAGAGTTCAGGGCCCTTAAACCTCCAAAACATATCCAACGCTTTTCAAATGCTTATAAAGGTCTTTCACCAAGATCTTGCCTATTAGTGGTCGGGCAAAAACGTGCGGAAGTCTGCACCGACTAATTGGGAGGGTATTGAGACCGCAGCCCTATCGTTCCAATCCATACCTACGCCGTGAATCCATAGTAAAGGTACTTACCCACGTTGTTTTGGCCTTTAGTTTGCGTTGGTGTGTGTGTATTATAAATGACGGTCGCAACTGAAATTCAATATATTATTATTACAGTTCTTGCACTGTAGCTTGGTGCCTGGAACAACTAGCGTAACGTTAACGTTAACGTTAGCGTATCTTGTGGAAGTTGCAGCGATCGAAAGACTTAAGGTGTTGTTTTAGGTATGCCTTTAATGTTATTGGCGTAAAATATTTCATTCTTAATAATTGTAATAGATTTTTGAAACCCTTACCTAATGATTAGGTAACTTACAAATGAATTTACAAATAAAAATGGGTTGTTTGCGTGTCACGTAACGTCAAATACCCTTTTACTTCATTAGGCCTCGTGCAACGATACGTGTCGATATATTCGCAGGTTGTGTTCACTATTTTAGAATGTTCACAATATGCTATTTTTTAATTTAAGTTATTATATGTATACTACTCTAGTGTAACATTCCGTTTGTGAACCAATAAACTAAAAAAAAAAAAAAATTTTTTTTTTTATAAATATACTAACAAATTGAATGTAGCACTCAAAAACAGGTTTATTTTAAATTAATTTATATTCCTATCGGATCCTTTGTTTTTTGTTTCGTTTGGAATAGAAAACTATGTTATCAGACTGAAATAAAAATATTATAATAATCAACGGGGGTCAGAGTAGGAATAAGTCCGGAATTACCCATGTCAATAACATCATTACATTAAAATGTATACATTATAAACATCATCATTATATTTTTATCAAACATCTCTACCAACAGGACCTAAAAAGTATATAAACGTTTGTTTCGCAATATCGAAGGTAATTAATATCATACAAATTATAATTGCTATCTACCTAATAAAAATAAAAATAGGTGAACAAAATAACTAAACTGACGGAGGTATAAATTTATTTCGGAGTTATTACAATTGTTATAATCATAAATTCGAGTTGCCATTTCTGTAGGTACGTGTAGACACTCCATAAATGGCAGTATCTTTATTATGTTGTATGTTATCACTACACGTAAACTGAAGTTACCAATAAATATATTTATGAAATGGTAAAAGATCAGCCACATTAAAAATTTGACACACCATATAAACAACCACACATATAATATGAATAAACGGAATTAAACCTTTTGTGTTTTGTCCAGTTGCTAAAGTTTGTTTGTGGTAAAGATATGAATTTACTTGTCCATTTTTAATATTCTCCTGCTTAACGGATCTTTTAATGGCGTTTTTTCGTGAGTTTAACAACGAGACATCATTTTTTTCATTTCACTAATTTTCTACAAGGAAGTGGTTGTATTGACCGAAAAAGAACAGTTTAAGATGAGGGAACTGTTTCAAAAATTCAAGGCAAATGAAAATGAATAGACTTTATCTTAGAGACATGAATGAATAGACACACTACTCATTAAGTAAGAAAATCTTTTGTAGATATATATATACAAAAGATTAGATATATATAGATATATTAGATATATGTATATATATATATATATATATATATATATATATAATCAAGAATGTATAATATTAGTAGTCAACGCATAAATGGTTTTGTTTCTTTCTGATGATAAAGAGAACTGCTAAAGAGTGGAATATATTGCTCTATATTTCCGGAGAGATATAACTTGGATGTTATCAAGGCAAGAGTAAAGTTTCTATTAATTTGTATGAAGTTTTTGCGGTCGACTAGTTTTTTTTGCATACTTATTATTATTATTATTCTTAATCGAGACCAAACTATCGAGTCTAAACTCAATGGCAAACAACAGTGATCCCTTTGCCACCTTCTGACTCCATCATCAGCTCTTGGACGCCATATTTTTACATTCTTCTCGGGTTTACATGTACATTTCAAATGTCAGCCTGTCCCAATAACGAGAACTGACTTAACACTCGGTCGCCAGATTTGAAACCAACTAAGTTATTCACTGGACTTCAATGTCACTTACCAGTGTCGTTACAGCTTTTGTTAAAAAGCCCAACTGGTATGCTGCCGTCCTAAGCAAAAAGGCAGTATGTCAGATAAAACTCCCGTAGCAATATCAACCTTATTACTAACTGAATAGAATTAAAACTGCTTTGGCTGTTGAATTTGGGATACTGCTTATTGGCTTAGGAGGGCAGTATGGTAGACCAATTATTAAAATATATATTCAATAAAAAAAACGTTTTGGATAGGAAGGGTTTGCCACACAATTTCGTTGTACTCGTTGTGTTACCAGCCTCACGGGTTTCAGAAACGCACTTCATGAAGACCTCCATTTCGCAACGCAAAAGAAAACGCCCGGTGGGAATAATCCATTATAAGGCATGTGGCCATTCCCATCGCATATTCGCATAAGTCAGTCACTTCCACATTCTCTTTCGCTCACAGAACTTAGCCGTCCAATTACAGTCAATCTGCAGGAGCTAGCTCATCGCACGCAGGTTGCGCGTTAATTTTTCAAGCGCTAACTTGCCCTATTGTGAGGTGTTGAAATGGCTATTGTTCACCTGACAATGGCCGACAATGGCCGTATCTCTCAAAAGGCCGGGAGCTCGGGCTTCAGCTTGTACCGTAGCCGTATCGGAGCATTGTTTGGAGCATCGCAGCTTTAGTAAAGGTGTGATCATGCTTTAGAATAAGAAGAAATGTAGAGCTATTAATTATTGAGAAAGGCGAACTGATTCTTTTTCAAGCCAGTGAATTCGTGCACTGTATTTGCTTCCAGATATTTTCTAGGGCACAAAGCGTTGGCTGACAGACACCTAGTAGTTATAATGACAAGTAAATAGCATTTTTATGTAGGTTGCTGCGCGATCGAGAAGAATGAAATTTTGCAACCAACGTATAGGTACCGTAAAGATTTTATTATGTCGTGACGTATCTTATTAAGCTGTTGGTTAAGTCACTTTGCGTTAAAGCCATTTTCCGGCGTCAGTGCGCCGGGTTAGAACCCTATCGATAATAATTAATTGCAGGCGAAACTCTCGGGTGCAGCGGAACTGCGCGATGACGTTGATCGATGCATTTGACGAAATAAATACTCAAGTTTATTACATTACAATAGATATCGCTGTGCTGCTGTTTCATGAGAAATTTCATTGAGTGTGATTAGTATGGAATTGTGAGGTCTGTAATAATTTTTTTCGTATAAGTTAGGAAAATATATCCTTTAAAAGTTGGACTCCAAGTTTGACAACTTCAGTCCGAGCTGTTTTATGCCGAGCTAGATTCATTATACTCTATCAAAAAGCTTTATCTGCATTCGGAAATGCAGGTGAGGCGCGCGTCTGTGTCTTCCTTTCACGTCATAGTGCCATTAATCCGTGTTGCGGGAATCGATCAATTATTTTTCGCTCGGCGGCTAAAAGGACCGCTGAAATAGCGCGGATATTACTCCCTGACGTGAAGGATGAAACGAACTATCCAGCGAGATCGCTTTGACGCTGATTCGTCTGTGCCTGCACTCTCATCATAGCGCACCCAAGACTGGGCAAAAAGAGCACCGTTTTTAGGGAACTCCGTCGCTTTCCTGAAATATAAAGATTTGAATTTAAATTATTAAAAAAACAAGTCTCAGTCTTACACCTGCAAATAGCTGCAGACTGAAACTTGACACGAATCCTTTCTCGTCACACAGTCTACCGAATCCGTCCAGAAGATCTAGCATGCAAGGGCGTCGCCTATAAATATACAAAGAAATTAGCATCTACAGTACCCAGTGCATCAGAGGAAAAGTAGATGGTGAAGTTGGAACAAAATTAAGACTAAAATAGCCTGCTCAGAGCTTCAAAACTACTTAGATAAAATTAATATAGAGGTCATGTAGGGGTTTTCTAAGCCGAAAACAAAGCTAAGGAAGCTCATGACGTATATCGAACTCAAATAACTCTTATCGCTATTCCCGTGGAAACTGTGTAGGTTCTCGGCATAAAATGTAGGCTACGTCACTGTTTGGTCCTTCAGTTATATGTGTGCAAAAATTCTCATCGAATTTGTAGCTGAGTAAAGAAGGACAATCCAACTCACCAATAAATACGCTTTGATAATTGAAATATTAGAATGGATAAAATACTGTTCAATTTATACTCTAGATGTCAGGTGGACGTAAATGAAACACCCATTTTAAGTGATTTGGAAGGTTCTTAATGTTTTAATAATTAATTCAACCCATGAAGGTAACAGTAGCATTACGAAACTCGATTTTGTGTGGAAAACCAAACCACCCGCCCCGTCCCCGTAAGCTAAAGGGTTAAAGTTCACTGTTGTGTGTTTAAATTTATGTTTTAGAGGAAATGCTGCGTGCTGGCTCGGTCGTAGACGAAAAACGAAAATGCATTATTAGTAAGGCTGGCCGGCGATTCGGGCGCGGCACGCGCGGCGCAGCCTGCATTCTAAATAAATACTTAACAATGAACCGGGCTTATTGAAAATAACAAGCCAACTGCGGTTTTGGTTTCAATATACTTGCAACAATACGACAGGGTCTGTATCCGCTTGAACTTACTGTATTTTGACGTTGTATTTCAGGTTTAATTTTCACAAACCATATAATTTAAAAGGAAAATTCAGCGGCATATGTACGAGTGTCTGTCTATGTTTGTAGACAATTTGTACGAATTGTACGAATAAATAAAGTAAGATCATTACAAAAAGGTAAAAATTATACAAGGGATGTACTATCAGCCCATCGGAAGCCTGACCCACCAAAGAATATTGACACAGTGATGTTATGATTCAAGTCGTAAGAAGTGCCAAATGGTTTTATAATGTCACTGTGACAACGTCATATGGTGGGTCAGGGTTCCGATCGGCTGATACTACAAAGGCGGATAGTCCGCCTTTGTTAAATGACCCAAATATATATTTTTTGCCAGTTCAGCGATATGTGGATTGTGGAGGTTTTTACGTCTACGGATATTATATAGATGATAAGTCTGTGCTACTAACTTTGTATTTTTTTTAAATATTATTTGCATATATATTACGGTATACAGGTACCTACTACCTACAAGGTTATAAATTGCATTTACTTGTCGCAGTGGTGTGTCCTATGAATGTATGCACTAACTACTACACTCTCTGAAGTGCACCTACAGTTCAATAACAAAGGAAAATCCGACCTTAGAAAGGTTGTTAATGTTACTTCTAACGCAGATGTATACGACATATTTCCTTATGTAACGCATATATTTCATATCCTTCCGCTTTCAACACAGATAAACTATTGCACGGCTTAGAAATACTGCCGTGTAAAAACTCAGTAACATAAATTTGCCATGCACCTTGAAGCATTTTACGAGTACGTCTAAAAACAGTTTCGGCTGCAGCCAAATAAAAGCTCGAGAGTGCGGCGCGATGGTATCGGGCTGATCGATGCCGCGCGCTCTAACGGCCGGCATTATGAGCATTAGCCTTATTACTGCTGAGGCTGCCCGCTTATCAGTTTACTGCGCACTGCTTTACTGCGATATTCTTTAAATTAATGCGTAAAAGTTTTTCTGTGCCTGTTTTCGAAATCGACCGAAGGAGTTATAGACGATCAGTTTTTGTATCGACATACATATTTAAAACCACAACTTTGCGATAATTATAATAATATCTTATTTGACGACGCGAACAAAAATACATAATCTGTGAAAATTTCAACTGTCTAGCTATAGATACAGCATGGTGACAGACAGACAGACAGACAGACAGTGGAGTCTTAGTAATAGGGTTCCATTTTTACCCTTTGGGCATGAAACCTAAAAAATACAGTTTTTTTTTCATTTGTTGAAGTCAAATAAAACATTGCTTGAAGTGCGGTGTGAATGTATTGGGCTAATTAATACCGCGTGCTCTACCGGATGGCATTATGGGTATTAGCCTTATTACTGCTGAGGCTACCCACCATCAGTTTACTGCGCACTGCTTTACTGAAATTTTTAGGATTATGGCAATGCGTAACAGAAATGCACTTCCGTTATGTAATCCTTAATTACTATGAAATTAATTTAGTCAGTGTTCTTTTAAAAATCATGTCAATCTTCAAAGTCGTAACTTTTACGCCAATCGTAGCCGACGGATATTTATTTATTTATTTAATCTTTGTTGCACAAACGAATACACCCTATAAAAATTAGCCGAACTTAATGCCTTGGATATTCGTCGATGGTGAGAATATTACCTTCAAAGGCGGATTATAATCATGATAAAGAAATAGCCGAACCTACTAACCTTGTCATTCAGGTTGACTTTTTTCTTTCCTAAAAATTACAGTTCGATTTCGAAAAGTACTAACCGCAAAAAAAAAAAGTTAGTTGTTAACTTTTTGCTGTTTTACATTGAATCGGTTCTGCTTTCTAGAAAACATTTAATAAAAAATCGCTTGGGACCTAGTTAGAAAACTTTGTAATTTAGTATTAAAAATAAATTTGAGGTTAAAATGACATCTGCACTTTATGGTTCATGTTTATGTTAAAAACCACATTTGTCATTCATGAGACTCCATGTGTGAGGACTGGGAAGTCCTGTCACGTTTTTATAAAGTTATAAAATGGTTTCCACCATGTTTTGCGATTATAGCAGGTTTTTGTTCGCCAACCTATGTGTCGTTGTCTACTTCGCGACGTTGATGGATGCACATCGTTTCATGGTTCTGCTTCAATTCATTTATAGCAAAAAAATACACAACGCATTCAATATCAATGTGTTAGATGGGAAAATAATTACTTAATTATAACGCTTAGTTATAATATTTTTTGTTTGCACTGTCGCTTGCTGTCAAATTTAGATCATTGACACTTACGACTAACCGCTTAGCAAAACTTGAGAAATATATATAGTTATAGGAATTATCCAACAATTGTGCAACACATCTCAAAAATACGAGTATTATATAGATTATTTTCCAGTATTTGAATATATTTTTAATGATGATAGCTTGTGTGGACCACTAAATAAGTACTATGCTTATTCCAAACTTCAGTTCGACAGCTTCAGCCAATTCAGAGCAAAAGTCTTGACAGACGGACAAAACATTCGAATTCAGTATTTGGCACGGAACTCTAAAAACATAACTTGGTGGCGGCAGACAAGATGTTGGGTACGGCACCCTAAAAAAGTAAGGAAAAATGTATATTCACAAACATTTGACAAGAGAGTAGAAGTCAAGTTAACAAACGAAACTCAAAACAAAAAACTGACTGAACTAGTGTCAGGTAGACAAGATGCTAACGTGAAAGATTTTCAAAAACAATTGACGTAAGCGCTAGACGCTATCGTCCGGAAAATTACGTCCTATACATTTTTGATAACGATCACCGAATGCATCTCGTCTAGGGTCACATTTTCTACTACCTCAGACAATATAGTCATATCGGTTAATATAAAATGTTATGTACATACATAAACTCACGCCTTTATTCCCAGAGTGGGGTAGGCAGAGGTACAGAATCACCAACAACTCTAAAAACTTGTTGATAATTCTGTAACCACATTTTGTACAATTACCAGTGTATTAGTGACAGGTTGTAAGCCCATCGCCTAACAGTACTACCAGCCTTATAAAATGTTATTATAAAATGTTCGTCTTAAAGCTAGTACAAATTTAGCGCAACGAGTTCAATCAGTTTCAGGCGCCCATTAGTACCGGTCGACTCGGTGCGACACTGATCGATGCAGCCCCTACTTTAGATGCACTTAAGACGTGCATTTTGGATAAGTTTTTATAATATACTTTAGTCATCCAGTTGTTTATTTGGCAAGTGATTGAAATTACTTTGGCGGCCTAGTTGTATCAAAGCTAGATATCGAAATATTTCTAGGTAGACATATAGGTTCCTTAAATATTTATTATCTTAGGTTAGTACTTTGATAAATTACTTCCCTATAATCTATATTGCATCTTATTAAGTTGTTAAAGTAAAAAATAACTTCTTTGACCTATCATCGT
Organism: Acleris sparsana; assembly: GCA_923062465.1. Taxonomy (NCBI): domain Eukaryota; kingdom Metazoa; phylum Arthropoda; class Insecta; order Lepidoptera; family Tortricidae; genus Acleris; species Acleris sparsana. The sequence continues at coordinate 10,240,754 of OV281293.1, forward strand.
TGTTAGTGACATAAGTGATTATTCTCTATTATTTATTAATGAAAACTTAAGCGTGCAGTCAACAACTTAATTTGTTGAATCATTATAGAACTTTGTCGCAGGAAGCCCATAAATATTTTGGTGTAATATTTCTCTCGTGACTCTGACTTGTTGACTGAACAATTAAAAACTGGCCCACTATGTATGTACGTGTAGTTAAAATCTCTTAGTTTCACTGCACGTTTCCAAATCTCACCAAATTTAACCTTCATTAAAGCAATATTTCATAGGGTTATCACCCGACAAAGAAAATTGGGTGGTTGTCTGAGTTAGCTCAAGCTGTTTGTAACGTCGGGGGGCGGCCCCGTGCGAACAAAGCCTCCCCTGAAAGCCTTCGGACGTTGATAGATGCGATAAGCTCGGATGCAAGTAAGCTGCATACATTTCTTGCTGCAGTTTTCTCGCGAATAATCTTCACGGTTTTTAAGGGATCGCTGTAATGATACGAGGATTTATTTAACAAGGTAAGTTCGCGTAAAAAGGCGTTTGGAGAATGAAGTATTTAAATACAGAAAAGTTTGTGGTGCAAGCTTTATCCGTACTTTTTATAGTTTCTAATCATCATTAATTTGGTTTGAGCAGGAAATAGCCGCACTGAATTATTTTACGTATTTACCTTATTTGGTTGCAGACATTTTGGTTCAATATTATGTAGTATTTTTAAAATGTTCATGTGATAACTTTTGTTAGTGCCAATTCGAGTAGAAGCTTCAGGATCTATTTTAATAAAAGATAAAAAAAATAAAAAAAGATAAGATGCCCGCACAATATTTTAATGCTTTATATGAATACAGTCAACATATTAGCAAACAAAGGCGCGTAATTATAACGTTTACTGTTGAGCCATTATAGAACCTTGTCGCAAAAAGCCTAGGATTCGTTTTGACGTTGATTCTTTTATCTGGCTCGGCGCTGTCATTATGATAGAGTTCTGTGGTGGTTCAACGATTAACGCAGTTAAACGTATAATGTCTTCTATAAGGAGGAACCCATGGCAGCTCGCAGTCTTCTCATCTGTATATGTCTAAGCAGGTGTGTGAGTGCGGGAGCGTCCGATTTAGCTAACCGCGCCGAATATTAATTAACCCTCAGACGCATTTGATTGCTGTTTCGTAGCCGTAGCACCGTTACGAGCTACGCTGATGACACTCGAGGGCTACAAATGTTTAACGTTTCACATAAATAAAACGGATACATACGTGACTATAAATATCCGACAATGACTAGTAACAATTTTACTTGCGATCACCGCTAAAATATTAGATATTCATCAAAAGCTAAAACATAACCATTTACGTCTCTCCAAAAAAAATTTGAACAACATTCCAAATGAATGCCATGCTTTAAAAACTCATCTTAAAATAGCAAGAGATAAGCGCCAGCATGTTTGGTCTAATCCATATTGTAGAGGCACGTAGCACTAGGCACGAAAATGCAACGCTCGGAACGAAGCGGACCGTAAATGCTTTTTCTTATAATTCAGACGCGTCACGTAGCCGCCCTCTAGGGACGAAAGCCTAGCTGCACAAGAACGCAAGCGAATTTGCAGTTACCTCTTTTTATCTCACGACCCCACCTATAAAACAGGATAAGAAAATTGGATTTAAAGAAAGGCGATATTTTTAGAAAGTAAATCTTCACTTTAAATTAGAATCCCCGTTACCTAGAGTTGTAACAAGGTGTTAAATTTCTTTAAGAGCGATTACGGCGTGTCGGCTGCGCTAATACCATTATTTCAGGGTTTCTTTTGGACTATGCATTCTTGCTATGCAATTATTTGGTTGGTTTTTAGCTCGTAACTATTATAAAGAAGTGTCGTGTAACTAGAGCTCTGGCTCTTGCCAAATTGCATCTTTTTATTCCTCTCGACGCGGGAACCCGGCGTGCATCCGCTGTCATATCTGAGCAAGTGAGCACAGACGCCGTGCGAATATTTTATTTGGGCAGTGCGAGGACGTCGTGTCGTAGCCTCCCTGTGCCTATCCGACAGCGGGGGCCAAGGGAGCCAAAAGGGGGCCAAATAGGGGGTCTAAGGGGGTTAGGAGGTTAGGAGGGGGCTCCGACGTTGATCGATGCACGTCTTGCGCCGGAGGCTGCACCCGACGTAATTCATTAAACGCTGAAACTGCAAGCGGATTTTGAGTATTAAAACGATTTCTCACGGGACGTCCAGTTTAGTGTTGCCGGCTCAAAGCGGTCTGCTTAGTTGTTAAAGTGAATAGATTAATGAAGCTAATACACGTACGTAGAGTGCCTTGGTGGCCTTAAAACTTTGTTGTTCTAAATTCATGAAACTGTAATAATACCCGTGGTTCTGCCCGCTGGAACCGCAGCTTTAACAACTGTCCATGATCCGTTAGGAAACGGTTTACATAGACGATAGACGTTTGCGAAAGCATTACAAGTAGAACTAGAAGGCTTAACAAGAAAATAAAATTGTTGTCCATAAATAAAGCAGCATGAAGCAAAATTTTGGGAATTCGTGCGTGAAACGTTTTTCTGCTTGCTTCATTCAAAATTGAATAATACATTTTGGTTAGTTTTTTTATGTTATAAACCTGTTCAATACTTGATTATAAAAACTGTACAGGTATCTCCAATCAATCATTTATTGCATTTCATGTCGTTTACAATGTGGTGTTGTGATCTTAATTATTCTAGATATTAATTCTATTTCCGATTTGATTTTTGTGTGTTGATTAGGTTTTTAACACTAAATATTTAAGCATAAAAGTAAAGTAACAATATTCATTTTAAAAAAACCTAACCTACCAGTGCCGCTGTATTATTATGAAGTCCACAGTCCAGTTATTTATCAAGTTATCATGGACTGTATGATATCGAATCCGATGAATTTACTTCATTATTACAGGTCGCTTCGGGTATCCCACGAGGGCGTGCCTAGGTATTCTGTCGGCATCTTAGTATCGAATTTGTAGTCTTTGACAATGGTCACCGGAGCGCTTACAAAGACGAGCGCCGGCCGGCATACCTTGTCTCCTTCTATACAGTTAGGAAGAGCTATAGCTGTGCAGACACGATGAGTTCTAAGGAGGCAACGAACAAATAGCAAGTGGACTTTGAGGCCCATAGAGATTTGAAATCTTAAGACCTCTCATGCGATGCCAACCGTAAAAACTGACATAGAGCACCTCCATGATAGTCATTTTGCGTTACCGGTGTTATCTTGTCCCACACCGGAACAACATGCGATTACTACTGCTTGGCGGCATGTTGAAGGGTAGGTAAGATGGTGGCTCTGATCCAGAAGAAGTCTGCACGAGACTTATAACAGTAAACGGATTTTGTAATGTTAACGGCGAGTAGTTCTTTTTGTTAAGTAGCTTAGTTTAATTCATATTTTTGTTTATTTCCTTGTTATTATATATTTTGTCTTTTCTGTTTTCACAGACAAGTTTCTTAAAACGCTCAATGCCGCCCTTTAGGACGATTTCGCGTAGTGTGTTGGTATTTTTGTAATTTCTTCTCGTTTGTTTCTTGTTCCGACTGTACCTACTTATACATAGCTGGGCCGCAGGGGTAGGTATGTGCTTGCTTAGCTAGGGGTATGCTTTGCCTTAGGAATTAGTAGTCGTGCTTGATAGCTGTTGATATTGTTAACTAGTTAGTGGAATTCAACTTTAAAAAGTAAATACGATTATTTGCCCATGATATTCAAGTTTGAGTGTTCTACGGTGCTACAAAAATGCATTTTGTTAATACAATAAGTATGGGTGTCGGGGACCCACCCCATCAGTACAAGGAATCTAGCTCGGGACTATATCGGTGTGTGCATGTTCACAATATCTTCATGCTATGTTGTTGTTAGAATAAATGTAAAGTTGAGGAATTTGATTGTTTAGCAGTTTGACATAAAACGTCGTTGCTGTGATATACATTTTCCACGTGTCATTAGTCGTGTCACGGCGGGAAAATAAATAGTACACGTCAAACTGCTAAATAAGCTATTTCCTTGACTATGGGTAAATGAAACAATACTAAAATAATAATAAACAAAGGTCTTTTCAAAAAATTCTCATAAATATCCAGGTACCAAAAACTGAGAATTTCAGTAAAAACACTTCGATATTTCAGCACGTTTTCAGATGCCGAGGCTTCTTGCTGCACCTGCATCCATCAACGTCACGCAGGGGGATTATGCCGCAGAAAAAGTGGGGGGGATATCCCCACCCAATATTTCTCACGACTTTAAAGTCGCTGAAGATACGGTCAGTAGGTAAGTAACATTTTATGGAGGAATAGTGTTATAGGATATTGAAAGTTTTTATTAATTCAGCAAAAGGATCTTATTTGAACGATTTTTCTACAATGTTTATCTTATCACACGTTATGTTGTCACATCTTATGTTTTTCTTATACATCGGGGTTTTCGGTGCGGGAATGATTTGAGAAAGAGTAGAGATAAACAGATAGGCCAGTCTGAGAAAAATCATATTATGCCTAATGAAAAACTACCTCTCTGCGAATTGTATACCTACACACTATGATACAATTTTATTTTAACTCATGTAGGAGATACTTTAGCTTTACTACCAAAACTTATGAGATAATGATAAAAATTGATATTGTTTTATGTTATTCAATTAATTATTCATGACGTAGAAACCTACTAGAGTACATTCTGTTTTTCAAGTCAATACCTAATCTTTGACCAATGTCAAACGTTCCCGCACCGAAAACCCCGATGTATGCTTATATATGGTTGATATTGCTTCGTAAATGTACTGCAGGCATATTCACAAAAATCAATATATGTATTTATTTAACATAATTTAATTGTATTACTAGCTTCTGCCCGCGACTTTTTCCGCGTCGATTTCGATTATCGTTGTTCCCTCAGGAATTTTTCGAGATGAAAAGAAGCCTATGTGTTTTTCTAGGGTATAAGCTCTCTCCATTTTAAATTTCCTCCGAATCCTTCCTTTGCAGTGTGAAAGAGTATTAAACTAACAAACACACAAACTTATTTATAATATTAGTAGGATTTATATCTGCACATGTTTATTTTCCACAAAATAATGTTTAATGTAAAAATGATCACCATTATATATATTTTTATAATCACTAAGTACCTAGATGTATTTTTCTTTGAAGCACTAAAGCCCGGTCACCCTGTAGGTACATCGTACTCGTTAGGTGCCAGTGGCGACGAGGAATAAAAGGCTTCTTCAAACAACATTTGTCTTGCTAATATGTGTTCAGGATCGCGCCACAAGGATACACGAGCTGGCGCGCATAGTTTACTAAATGATACTTGTAGTTTCTCGTACATTTAGGCGAGATATACAGGGTAGTACTAAGTACTGACCACCGATGAACATTTAGATACGTTATGCTCATACTAAACGCATTCAAAACCCGTCACCAATTACTGGCAGTTGCTACGTTACCATTTTTTAACGTACAAAGACGGCAGTCCGTAGCGAACGCTATTGTTAGAAATAAATAAATAGTTATTTCAAATTGTGTACCTGAATGACGCGGCATGCCTAGATACCGGTGCTCACCATTCCCGCCAACTATCCGTCTTTATCGCACTGATTGCGACATCTGTCTATGTATCTCATGTTTCGCAGGTGACATTGACGCCAGTGCGAATATCAAAGTAAAGTATGGCGATGTAAACAAATTGTAAATTGTAAAAAAAATATTTTCGGGTACTTACGAATTAAATGAGACATCCTTTCTTCCTTTTAAAGTTACAGTATAATTTCGGTAGCCTTCAAAAAACACAAGACGGCATTTTTTATTTCATATATTTGTTACTTTTCGGTAGTAAAACTTTATTATCTTTGACGCGTGGGTGTCAGCGGTCGTGGCCCAACTGAACAATAGTAGTAGTAAGGTAATTTACCTTCCTTTTTGAGGAACGCTTTTGCACCCAGATGACGTATCTTAATATAAAATATCATTGCTCACCACCACGTTCCTAGAACGAGTTTCAGGTGTATGTAATAGCGTTGTATGCCTCTTATTTTATGATGCGTCTTAACACATACAGTTAACGTGTAAAACATCTATACTGAGAATACTGTTATTTTCATATACTAAACATTTTTCATGAATATAGTGTTATCTATCTTACTTATCATACCTACTTGGCAAAATACATGTAAAAATGCCATGGTAGGCCGCTACTATCACCTGTGTGTTACGTTTACGTCATTCTTATTTTCTGCTTTATAAGTCATCGTATTTTATTTTTATTTTTCTTTATTAGAGTATAGATAGAGTTAATTCCAATTGGGGTGATAACACGTTAATAATTCGAGGGTCTATTTTTTAAACTATTATAGGGTGTATTTTTATTTCACTACACTGTCGTATTTATGTCTAGTCGAATTTAACTCTCTTTTTTGTCTCTTCCTTAATAATGCTTAAGGTATTATGCTCAATGACAATTCTAAACCACGTTAGGTACTATATGTTTGTATACATAAATTAAAAACATTTTGCTAACAAATCCTCTTTTCAAAAAACTTTTCCATATTAAATCCACGCAAGATTGACAGGCATAATTACGCGCAATTTACATAGGTGTGGGTGCGCGTCACATGCAAACGTAAATGTAATCTACCAACATATCATATTTTATGTTTATGTGCCTTACTTTATGAGGCAAAGTTATAATAACTGCATACAAAGTGATGTCATGCTTCTCACGCACGGCAGAAATCGCCTATATTATTTTAAGAGTTATGGCCTAGTGCGAGTGTACATAAAGTTTTATTGTAAACACGTGCAGCTGTGTGAGTGACGTGCGCTCACAAATTAGAAGTACGTGTAAAAGTGCACGGACAAATCTATTCAGTCAGATTATGAGTGGCAAGGTGAGTTATTATAATGACAGGTTTTAAACAAGCCTTGGACGTTGTGCGAGGTAACCACTCCACCGGGAACAATCAATTGTTCAAGTTCGAAAACACAAAGCCTTATTTTTAAGACGTAACGTTTTATACAGATTTTTATTTTGGGATGAAAATACAGTTTTCCTTGCAGCGTATTTATAATTCGCATTAAGATCTGAATATCTCGGCATACTGAATTTAATTCAGAAAGACTGAAAATATTGAATATTTTTAGAGCCAAGGATCAACTACACATTGTTCGTACCCAAGTTATTTTTAGATAGTATCAGTGACGTCATCACCATTAGGTCGTCACGGGTCTCGCAGAGTGGCGTTCGGTCGTGGAGATTAATTTAGGTGGCGGCAAGTGCGCGCCAATGTAGACGTCTAGATGGCGCCGCTGAGCACCTAGACACGCCGCGCTTTTTACACCATTGCCCAACTTCCGACCATCAACTGTCTTGGGGCATACTTGGAGGCAGCTTTGGATTTTTTATTTGGTTACTTTTTAACGCGATTGTCGTAAATTAAAAACTTGAAATTATGGTGAGTAATGTTGCATAGCTAATGTTGTTTTGGTGCTATGTAATCGTAAGAAGATAATAATATGTTAAATATTAATGTGACATGCTTAGATGTGGAAAGACCTGGTGCAGGGTCTGTACGGATTGCTACCACCGGCTTACTCTTTAAACTATCGCTAAATAGCAAAGTTCGCATTGCTGCGTTCCGGTGCTCGTGTGCCGGAGAAATGACTAACATACAGGCATTCCATCTACGCCGTTATGGTTGGCAACACATTTGCAGCCTAGAGATGAAAATCTCGAGCACTGACATTTTTTTCTAAAAATAAATTGTGATTAACTGCCCTTGTATGTAGAAAATGTTGTATTATAATAAACAAGTATTCTGTTTAGGTGCGCAGCCCGCGCTCGGTGTGACCGCGGATTATAAATGAATGACACTCTTTTGTCCAGCTGCAACGGGTTTTTTGCCGCAAGGAGTAAATTCGCTGCCTAATGTACTGTCGCGGCTCTTTTCTCAATCCGCTCCGATTAACATATTTAAACGTAACTTCATACTTTTAGTGCGAATACTCAACGATGTTTCGTAGTGTTAAATTTTTAACGCCCTGTGTAGCTAGCTGCAAGTAAAAGCAACATGTGTTAGCTAAAAGGCCACAACAACTTCTCTTTGTTTTGCAACTCCCCAGAAGTGAAACTATGTAAATGCTATAACAGATTTAACGGACACCATAGGACCCTGATGACAGCGTCAAGTCTTGGTTAAGATGTGGTTAAGATCTAAATTTCATGACTTTAAATAATGAAAGTACGTACTTATATATTTATAGGCGTGTATTGATAAATATTTAAAGAAAATCTAACTGAATCAATAAAATGGAATATACATAGGGCCGAGTGGGTTACATAGCAATGTATTTGGAAAAATGGAGTACTCTGAAATTCCTTAAATATGTAGTCGATCTAACGATGTACTACCCCGACTAGATAACACGATTTTTGGAACTACCTATTAAAATGCTGGTTTAAATACTACCTCCTCATTTTCAGACGAGGTGCAGGCATTTAATATTTATCCGCACAAAATATATCATAATGCGATATATTCTGTGTACATAAAACGTTTCCAAAGCTGCCGTTAATTATGTACACAAACTACAGCGCTTTCGGGCATTATCCTTGGCATTTCCCTAGTTAATGGTAGACGAATGTCGTTAGTACTGCAAGTAGGTACTCGTAAAATCCGGCGGTTTTACCCTCGCTTCAATTGCAATTCCTCACTAACCCTCAACGAGATGCAAGACTAGAAACGTTTCTTGCTAAAACTTTTTAAACTGCGAAACGTTAGTGCGCTGATGGAACAAGTATTTTTAACTGTGGTGTTAGTTAAAAGTGCGCTTATTTTAGACGTAACTAGGTAGAGACCGTCAGCGAAGCAGAGACGACTAATTGACCATCGGTTTGATGCAAATCGCTAATTATCGCGGAAGCGGCGTAGTGTATGTATAATGGTCAATACAATTATTTCGAAATGTCGACGGGCGGGTGAGGTGTACGAGGCGTCGATAAAGAAGAATGCAAATAGATATAGCACCGCATGTCGCATCTGCGTATTTGAATGTATGTGTAGTACATGAAAAATTGAAATCAACATTTAACGAACCAATTGAACAAATTGGCGCTGTACTGTCATGGACTTTAAAATATTATGCCTTGATAGAAGTAGAACGGGGTGGCAGGGTAGCCTAAGTTTTTTTTTTTTTGAATACGCACATTTTGAAACGTTTTTTGTATGTTAACCTTTGAATTAAAGTGTTGTGTCCATGAAAGTTTAAAAGAAATTTAAAGTTCGCTATGTAACATAAATTAAGCGATAAATTAAATTGATTTTACATCATAAGCGTATTTTAAACCAACATATTAATTTTATTTATTTATTTATTTATTTATTTAGAAACAAACAGTCTCGTATAATTGTATGTAACACAGACAATAATTAAATAGTAGACTTACAGTCTCCTTAATGAAAACATAACTAAAGCCTTTAGTTATTAACAAATGATTAAACGAATGCGTGCTAACACAAATAAAAGTAAACACAAAGAAAATAAGAAAAGGGAAAAAATAAAAAATAAAATAAAAATAACAATAACAATAACAACCGCTTATTCCATTTCTGCAATACACTTCAAAGACAGTCTTTTTGTTAAGCTTTAGCCCAAAAATATCCAAACACGAAAATTTTTCGTTGTACAGTCTGCATGCCCTTTTAATGAAACCATTACTTGCATATGCTGTTCGACTGCGGGGTATATAAAAAAGAGGTTTTTTTCTACACGATCGCTCACAACGACGGGGTACTCTAAGGGAAAGGGAGTGTAATAACATAGGGGCATCAATAAGATTATTAATAATTTAAAAAAGAATAAGAACATCAATACGTTTCCGACGATATTTTAAAGATGTGATATTTTGTCTTTTCATTGCCGTAACGTAATCTGAGTATTTATTTGTAGTGCGATACTCAATTGCCTTAACAAACTTTTTTTGCACTTTCTCTATTCTGTCTCCATGTATTTTATAAAGAGGGTTCCAAACGGCGCTCGCAAACTCTAAACGACTACGGACGTAACTATTAAATAGTACCTTATAAGTTAAAAGTCTCTTAAAGGGTTTCCCTGCACGCAAAATAAAACCTAATTGTTTAAATAACCCTTTTTAGAGCGTACTGTCAATCATTCTACACGTGCGGCTTGTGGGCCGATTTCACACGGCGGACATACAGCGACTTGCGTGTCCAATATAATAACGCGTTCAGGATGCTATTGGGGCTGCCTTGGCGCTGCAGCGCGTCGGGAATGTTCGCTTACGCGTGCACGGACGGCTTCCCCGCCATCATGCGCAAGCGTTGCGCAGCATTACAGGCCCGGCTCCGAGGCGGCAGCAATAGTGTCCTGAGTGTGTTCGTGGACCGATGGGACTCCGTACTATTGCGGCGGTGGTCACAAATACATGTGTCACGCTAGTGACCAGCATTTGATTTAAAAAAATAAAAAATAATAATTAATTAACTAACATAGAATAGGCATGTTACTAACAATATGGATGTGTATATCTGAAATAAATGGTTTTTAATTTAATTTAATTTAATTTTAAATGATTTATTAAGTATACTATCGATGTGAGGTGTAAAAGTAAGTTTTGAGTCCATAACGACACCGATATCACGAATCTGACTCACACGAGCAAGCTCTTTATTACACAGTTTATAGTTGAAATTGATATCAGTCTTTTTCCTACTAAAACTGATAATGGAACATTTGTCAGGGTTTAAGAACAAATTATTTGAATTTTATTTCAGCATAACAAATAAGAAAATAAATAAATATATTAACGTATTATCAGCAACAGGCTTCATCAACACGTTTAACATATGAAATGATAATCGGCAACACGCTTCGTCAAATTCAAAACATATTTAACAAGACCGAATTATCCTATTTACCCCGAACCCTGCACCATGGCCGGCTCAAACGTTCCCATTACACCGGCTGCATTGCTCTGCTGGATTGCAATGGAAATCTGCTGAACCAGCCACGACCCAGAACGAGGATCCCCGGCCTAACTCTTTAAAAAGCTCCTTGGCTTCCGAACCCCAAGGTCCCGATGTCTCCACTACGACAGGAACAAAGTACTTAGAGTAGCTTCATCTTTGCGGCGGTCATCGCTGCGGACCCAGCCACCCTAAAAGTATTCTTCAAATGGGAAGCGGCGAAAGTACTAACACAAGTCGCATCCCATAACAGACAGCGCTCTCTCTGCCATGGAACCAACGTAAGACCGTCCGGTCTCTTTCCATCAGTTCGAGACAGACCTGGAGGTTCCAAAACACAAGGGATGTTAGCAGAAACTATAGCACGTCGAACGATGTCATTAATAGTGGTGCCTTGGAAACCGCCCCGCACACCTTTGGCAGCTTGCCCCGTGATGACCATTCTCCTCAACCATAGTCCCACAAATGCATCGGTGCGCCTCGCCACCCTTGCCACCCAGCCGTAACGCTACAGCAATTCTCAAGGAGTCATTTTCCAACAATGTACCCGATTGCGGAGATGGCAAAGCATGCCACCACGCTCCTGATCCAGCCTTGCTACAGTCTTAAGAAGGGCCACGTCAGTTCCCAAAGCGCCATCCAACAAATACTGGTACCTCTGCTTGCAGAGTATGTCATCCCACAACCTCTGAACATTGGGCTTGTCTTGCCGCTCGTTACTAGGACAAAAAAAATAAAACTAAACTACTCAAATATTAAAAGGTATAATAAATAACAACACTGTAAAAAGAACACCCCCTCTAGCAGGCCGCTCGCGGCATGCGGTCCCTATGACACTGGCTGCATTACCTCTCTGGACAGCTAGCCCGATCCTTCGGAAGAGGTAAGCACCGGCTCTACTTATAGGATCTCTGGAGGTTTCTATGAGCCGGTATGACAGGGTCTTTATAAAGCTTTTCTTATCGGCTGACCATGGTATGGTCTCCACTGCAAGCGCCACAACACGTACCTAATCATTTAATAATGATGAATATTTGCGGCGCTTAAGGGGTTTTGGCCTGATCAGCTGCTGCGCCGGCCAGATTACGGGTTGACTGGACGTGGGAAAGAGCGAATGTGCCTCCGACACCAGTGCCCTACCTAATTTATATGGGATAGATGTATCTCCATCTGGTCGCTTGCCGCCGTCGCTAAGCAAACCAGTTAAGTAAATAATTTTATTTAATACAAAATGTATGTCCAAAACTACAAAATTACTGATACTTTAACTTTCCCCTAACTAATACTTTTTTTCATCTTCAAACATTGAACAGAGAAATGAACAGAGAGATGAAATGATAATTCACAACAAATGAAGTCATTCAAGTCTATATTTCTATTGACTACCCATTTGAACGTTAGGATAATCAAACCCTCGTAATTTTTTTAATTCATTAATGCCGCTGAAGGTAATTAATAAAACGCAATTAATTTAGCAACCAACTAGGTACTGAAAGTGTCTGAGGATCGTGAGTCACGCATGGGCAATGATTTACTTTGTTTTATTCTTACACGTGTCGATATAATTGTGTGTCTTTCAATGTTTGCTAGGTCGTAACGATGGGACGTTGAACGAAGGATATTAAAATCAAGTTACTTGTAACAATCCCGCGCTACGTAGCTATTGTCATTGTATTGATTGTACTTGTGCTCAGCTGATCATCTGTAGATTACTAGAGATCTAAAGATACCATGGTTTGGTAAGGAGTAAAAAATTACTTTCCTTTCTATGGGAGGGAACGCCATTTTAATTCCATTATTTAGATATGAAATTCCTTACTTTATCAACAGGAAATGTCACAAAATAAGACTCGACTACAGTATCAGGGAGCATTAGGACTGAGGGGGGTTCTATTATCTATGATGCTCCTTGGGTGAATAAAGTCAACGATTGCGTTAAAGGGCTCAGCTACAAACATGAATACGTACATACATACACCTGACACACACGAAACACGTTTTCAATTTTGGGTTGTTGGACTTTTACTATTACGGATACAGAAATATAATTATGTCACCACTTTGAATGACTTGTTGGTCCAACCGGCCTACTGTGCTTGGCGTTGCCAATTTTGGATGGATTCCCTCTATTCTAGTCATTTCATCGGTTGTCTTACTTCTATGCTCGGTAACATAATGCGAACACTGCTGCTTGACGATAGCCAGAGTTACGAATTACCCAACTTACAAATTTGTCCCTCAATCGAGTCTTTGGCGATAAAGTTGTCAAAAATACTACATCTTCTTCTTTACATAGTATAAACAAAGTTGCTTCACTCCCTCTGTACGCTAAGATTTTTCAAATACCTAACGGATTTGAATGCTGGTTTCATTAATAGATAGAGTTTCTTAAGAGGTAGGTATATGTATGAAATTATCTGGATTATTAGGTGTTGCAGAAACCTCACATAAACTGAAGCGAAGTGAGGAAGGGTCGCTAGTAAAGAAAAGGATGTGCTAAAAACATAATGACAAAGTTAAAGCTAGATAATTATTCCCCTCAAGCCATAGTAAAAGTGTAAGCGAGTGAATAGCTAATCATAAGTTTGTAGCTGCCCGGGAGACGCAGACAGCGTCATCCAGACGTCTACATGGACGTTTGGTAATGAATTCTAAACAAATAGTGGTTTATGCAACGCGGAGCCCTGGACTGAATTAAGTTACATCACGGGGTACAGTATTTTAGCTGGCTTCAATGGAAGTCCATTAAAGCCAGCTAAAATAATCCACAGATCTGCTGCAGTTCGGATAGTGACACCTGGCAGCTAAATTAATCTATGTTTTTTCATAAGATGGAATTTAATGTCCCTTTCTGGTTATGAATAATTTCAAGTCCTGTTAGAAATTCATTTAAGTACCTTTTTTAATAACACACTTCTGGTTAAATTTTATTGACTATCTTACTTAATAACAAAAGAAAAAAATTACAACTATTAATATAAACTGAAAACAGGTATACCAATTCATACTTACTTGAATTATAATATAAAAGCCAGTGACAGTAGTAGTTACACGTGTGGCGAATATTATGTGTTTTGTCTATAAGCAAAGGGGTTATAGATAATAATGGTCTTGGCAGATTTGAATGCATAAAGGATGTTTATTTTGTCTACAACTTTATAGAATCACCTTTAATTAGGACTACCTCGCATTCAGGAATTGAGAGGTCATAAAAACATCTTAATACTCGTACGACCATAACCGCAATACAGTATCTAGCGATATCTATAAATAAACGTAATATCTTATAGGTATAAACAAGATGATACAAAAATAAAAATGTGAAGGTTTGCACAACAGCATTATCATCAAATTTTACATTAATTGCGAGTGCAAAATATCCTTACGACAATATTTATGTGTATGACGGTAATAATCGTCGCTGACGCAACTAAATGAATACATTAAAGTCGGGGAACTAAGCAAAAACTTCAATGACTAATATAAAGACACAATTTGCCAGTGTAAGGTAAGCAGTAACTATTATGCTCAGCAGGAGTTCGACGGCGTCGTTTGCTCATAATGGCAGCTGTAAGGTTTTACACAAAAAGAAACCGCAGTTGATTGTCAATCGACACTTGCTATTTTATCGTATACTCTTTGCATATAAATTTGTCTAACTGCAGATGGTTTGTGTCAAATGTGCAAAGAAATGATCGCGAGTTTACTTGTAAATGTTTCTGCGTTTTTGTCGGTGCCCCAACCGGATCATCCTCTATATTTTTGCATTAATAGTAAAAGTAAATATAGTGACAAAATCACTATACGTAGAGTCAAAATTGAAACAGCATTAACTGACTAGCAATTGTAGTACCGTTGACAATGCCAAGTCAAACAAGAAATCATCTTGCAATCATTCTAATCATTTACTTTCTGGGACAGGGTCCTACAGTAGCTCGACAGTTAAACCAAGTGAAGTTCAACCACAAATACGGCGTCATTGTGTCTAGCCTAGTTGGTAGTGACACTAGTGACCCTACCTATGAAGCTAGCGGGTGTGGATTTGATTCTCGGTATGGTCAAATATCTGTGTGATTAGCGCGAGTATTTGTTCCAGTGCCTTGGATGTTTTATATGTATTTTAGTATTTTTTTCTCTATATAAGTATTTATACGTCATTTAGTACCTATAGTACCAGCCTTAAGCTTGAGCTAGGTGAATTTGTGTGAGATTGTCCCCTGTTTTATTAAATAAACAGTTGCACCTTATTGGATTGCTTGTTATTGTTTGTTACAAATGGTAGCTCGCAGTGGTGTGCAATAAAAAGTATTGCATTGTATTGTGTATTGTAGAAATTTAAGTACGTTTACAATTTAACATACGGCTTATGACACACAACGGCAACTCGCATTTTTATTTGTAAAAATACATATATACTTACAGTAAGTTTTCAACTATCTTTACTGTCGCGAGCGCGATATAGGTGTCGCCCGCGTCATGCAATCCTGCAATCATTGCATGCAACCGCTATATTTCAACTTCAAAAGTATAATTTTCATTTCGGGAGAGTCGTGAGCCACGCCGCTGTTTTACGGGGCCATAAAGAAGACTTTAGCTTGAGCGGGTGATCCATGGCGGGAAAAGCTATAATCCTAAAAGGCTACGCTGAGTACGATGTAATAGCGATATATTAAGTATTGGAAGAAATGATGTTTATTTTAGCAGTGGAAGGATCATATGCACGGTCCCTGGATCCGGTCAGATCGCTACCACCATGTATTTTTACCGCTTAACCTGCCGCCAATTAGAAATTTACGCATTGTGGTTATCCTGACCCAAGTAGACATACTTCTACAAATGCTTCTATACTCTCTAGCTTAGGGCCAAAAAAGAAAATAGCGTTGCTCTGAACGCGGCAAGCGTGTCCCTAAAAGGGCGACGTTACAGAATATAGCCAATCGTATATAACAACGAGTAACATAAATTTACAGGATAAAATATCTTAGGATGTTCTCTCTCGTCTAGCCTTAGGCTGCTGCACAAATCTATAGAGTGGCAGGAATATATGAACTTCTTATATGAGTACAGTCTTGGGCATAAATATATATAGGTTCCCAAGACGTCAAGAATATCTATACACATTTATGCCACTAGCAATAAGGTCGGTGTATACATATATTTGACGCGATGGCTTGTGGTTTTGACCAATAGGTACCTCGTCCAGCAGGTCTAGCCAAGATGAAAAGGCGTCTAACCTTTCTGTTTTCTATGCGCTCGAATGTATGGAGTTGACGTAAGCGTTCGATGCGATCAGCTTACGTAATTCCTATTTATTTTGTAAATGTTTGAAAATTACTAACTTTGGTTCATACATTTTTAATTTTCGGATAGGCCCAACGGAGATGTGAGCGGAGCGTTACAATTACGAATAATTTTCCGTGTAATTATTCAAAAATAATGATTATTTAAGGGCAGCCATCATAATATACATAAATTGTATATAGTACTTAAACTTTTAGATATCGTAAAATTTTGTTTGAATTTCTCATATTTTTAACAGAAAAGCTAAGTTTAAACCACAAATCAACGACGCGAGCCCAATATGGCATGAATGTTGACTATTAAACTAGCTCTTAAACTGAACTAGGTTAGTTTCCTTTGTAGTCGTAGTTATTTGGTCGTGAACCCACTTTTCAAGTCGTCAAAATAAAAGGCCCTTTAAAATCTCAATAGAACACGAAGGTTGTATAACATATCATAGTATTAGAAGTTTATTAGACTGTAAGTACACTTACTATTCACAGTCGTATAATAAACCGGGACACACTGTGACAGTTTTAGAATTACAATTATGAAAAGTGCCATCTTATCTTAAAAAGGCATTTCAGGTGTCCACATAAGCTTGTGACAGTCCAAAGATTGAAACCTAAAACTAGGTTTTGTAGAAACAATCTATTTCACAATGGCGTGGATACAAAAATAAAAAGGACGATGAAAAAGCGTAGAAGTTCCGTTGCATTTGGTGCAGCGAGTCACGCAGGGACAGGGTTACCGCACTGTTACACAAAATGCAACACACTTAGTATAATACTCGTATTATTACTCAAGAATTAATTTGCACATCCATTGGATCACATCACCAATGCTGAAGTTCTTCTGAGGATGGGGAAAGTGTAAAGCTAGTATGTACCTATGGTAAAACTAAGAAAAGTTACTTACCTGCTGGGCCACATACTGACCCCAACAATACGAGCTTCTTCAAGCCATCATGATGGTAAAAATTGCCGAGAAACGAAGAGTTTGAAGGCGCAGAAACTCAAGGGTCCTGAAAATCAGGGAGTGCACTTGCATCAAATCAGTGGAAGAATTCAAAAATCTTTATTGTATATATTATGGTATATAGGGTTGTGTACAAAACTGAAACGAATCATTGGGCTTTCGAGCTTCATCTCTTCTAGCTACTCGTACCGACTTTCAATTCCGTACAAAAGGTTTCATGTTTTCCGAATCCAAATATTGCTTGCTAAAATGTCAAGGTTTGGTGAAATATGTATAATGTAGGGTGGTTCAAAAAGTACATGTCAAATTCGAGTGCTGTTTATTGGCAGCCCTGCGCAGTGGGCGGAAACGTCACGCAACGCAGCCGTTATCGCGTGAGACCACGGACGCTATACCTTTTTCAGAACTCGTGAAAAACGTCCCAGCGTTTATTTTATTGGGCTTTCAGAAGTTTTTGGCAGCTCCTTATGTAAAGTAAAATAATCTTATGTAGGTGAAAATGTAGCGCGAGTGACGAAGCTAATGTTGTTGTATCTTTTATTTTCACACATGTAGCGGAATTTGTTAATTGCGTAGGTCTACTTATAAGGTTTAAAGCTTAATTTTGCACGTTTTCTTTTTCTAATATTTACGAGTATATCAGACCATTATTATTAATGCAGGGCTATTTTTGTTAGGTACGATCGGCCAAGAAAATGTTTTACCAGGGGGATTATTATGACATAGCAATGCAGTTCATTTCACGGCGAGCGAAAAGGACAGAGCTATAGCAGTTACATAGCTCTGTCCCTTTCTCGCAGCGTAATCTGAACTCCATAGCTATGTCATAATAATCCCACAGTTTTGACAAAAGTTTCTGTGAGATCTAATTATCGCTAAGGTTACCTAATGATTGAATGATGATTCGCCGACAATTATTTGGCAGATCATTGATTGGCAGACAACGTTTCGCCGAGTAACGGTACGCCGATGGATTTGTTCGTAGATGTATTGTTTCGCAGACTAACGTTTCGTAACTCAACCTTTAGCAGCTGTTTTAGTTGGCTTATGAGTCAGTAAGCTGAACCACTATTGGCAGAAAATCGTTTAGCCTATTAATCACTACACATTTTGAATGTTTGCTCGAACAACTGTTCGCTTTTAAACGGTTCAACTATTATTTATCATCATATTAACTGTTTGCCACCTTTTCGTTTTGCACTGGGAATGATGAAATTTTTAAATTGACTTTGTTGTGTTTGTTATTTACTGGGCAGATAAAAAAAAAACCTAACCTATCCGAGTCGGATCTGCCCTGATTAGTCTTCCATAAAAATGCAACAGTTGTACAGTTACTTAACTGAAAAATGCCGAAACAAAAATCGACTGAACCTTAAATCTACTAAACAATAATGATGCCATGTCACAACTCTGCTTATCATGTTTCGACGAACAGTTGTTCGGTAAAATGAAACAATTACGAAACAAACATTCGACTAAACGTAACTCTGCGTATCGCTTTACTGTCTACCGACTATTCGGCGAAACAAATAATAGGCGTAACGAAATTATACCAAACGTTACTCGGCCAAAAGAAAGGTCTGCCAATAGTTGTCTGCGAAACAAAAATCTGCGTAATTAAACTCGGCGAAACGACAGGTCACCACTTTTCACTGCCATAAGATTATTGCAAGGGAAAATCGAACTTTTTGTGTCATGACCTCATGACGTGCAAATGGACTTCAAGCGTAGGGTGGTAGAGCACATTTATTGCTGACTGAACTTCAAAATAAATAACAGCTCGTCTTTATGCTCATCTGTTTTGTGCTGGTTTGTTGAAAAAATATACGAGTTCATACGTAGTAAAATGGACGAAGTAATACTGAAAAAAAAAAGTTGTTTCTAACGACAGTGTGATCGTAGTAAATAATCATCTTCATTTCGGACGAGCCTAGCGCATGTTAGGCTTTTAATACGTCAACAAAGATCCAAGATGAGATACAAATGAATTTCCTATTGTTACTACATACCAGCTTTAGTTTATAAAACTGATATCATAGCTACTTTGATCAATTTAATATGTCAACTAATAGAAAAACCAAGGTTTTTTGCAGTAAGGATAATGGATAGATTGTTCATGATAGCGATGATATGATAAATAATTAGGTACCTGATCGTTCTAGCGACTTCTTAATTGTGTAAACTCATACGTTATGTGGCGGTATTAGCCCGATATCAGAATAAATACGTTTTAATTACCGTGTCAATATTATATACTATAGTGCCCGGCCGTTAAGAAGTCAAACCTGACAATACTAGGTTATAAATGACAACAATTTATAACCTATTATTGGGTTTCAGGTTATAATTTTTACTGGAGTGACAGGTGTCAGTGTTAACTGCTTATGGGCCAGGCACTATAGACGACCAACAGGCTATACATAAAATTACCGATAAGTGTTTACTCAGGACTGAAATAATATTGGTTAGACAAAGGATTCGTACCGATTATAAAGTAAATAGCACACCATAGTGCCGTTAGCGCAATGGACGCAGAAGTGTCACGCGTCTGCTGTCATGCAATACTGCAATTACCGCGTGCACCACGCCAGCTAACTGAAAATATTCACTTTTAATCGTAATTAATACTGATACAACTGCATAATAGTCATTCGATATGAGTACAAGGAGCATACTGTATAAATAATATAGGCGTATAACTTACTTGCCGGAGTAAGCATGAGGTACGGGGGCGAGGTTCGAAAAATCTCGACCAGTCACAATGCCCTTTCCCCTCACCTCATGCATACCTCGGTTCTCAATTAAGTTGTACGCCTATAGTCACTAAGTGTCGACCAGTGGCTTTATTGCGATTTGTTTCTATCCATATTTCTTCAATGCAGACTGTTGACGATATGATAGGTCGTATTCAACAATATTATGATAACAATAAGAAGTAAAACAGGTGAAAACATTGTGTAATCGCCAAGGCTAGTATTATCTTGACAGCAAACGGCCATGTAAAAATCTATTCTGTGATATCAGACCCAGACCCAGTTTAGCTTAGTCTTCAAAGTATACGAGCCACATACGATCGATGTTACCTCGGTTTCTAAATCGCTTGCATCACATTCTAAATTTCTATGCAGAAGCAAATGTGTTCGCATATTTAAAATTACTGTTGTTGAATAAGTTACTGGGTACAGTCAACAGCAAAGAAAATAATGTTATTCAATATAGTGTAGAAGAAGTTTAGCATTTTTAAATCAACTCTGAATGCCTCATAAATAATCACATTACCAAGTCTAAATTTGAGAGAAGGCATTATTGAGCGTGTTACAAAAAGTGGTCAAGAAAAATAGATAATCTGTATGATTACTAAATTGTCACGTTGAATAAAAATTAAATAATACATGTTAGCAGACCATCCCCAATCCTTTTTGTTTCTTGTTTATCCAGTCATCATAACGCTAAATACCTAAACTGAAATA
Organism: Acleris sparsana; assembly: GCA_923062465.1. NCBI lineage: Eukaryota > Metazoa > Arthropoda > Insecta > Lepidoptera > Tortricidae > Acleris > Acleris sparsana. The sequence continues at coordinate 10,261,467 of OV281293.1, forward strand.
TGTATCAATATGTGAAATTTTATACAGAGCCTGCGTATGTACTTTTTGTCCCTGACAAATGAATAGCGCTAACTAACTTCTGCGTGACCAAAGTAAAGAATTCTTACTTTTTTTCTCTGATTACAAATTATGATACCAGCAGCTTTTATTTTGTTGTTATTATCTTATCTGACACTACACCCTAGTACTTCACGTGGACTTGGGTCATTCCAGCTCTCAGGTACCTTTTTTTTAATTTTATTTTTTTATTGCATACCTAGAGAAGGCAAACGAGCACACAGGCCACCTGATAGTAAGTGGAAGCTGTGACCCATAGACATTAGCATTCACAAGACTGCAAATGCGTTGCCAACACTGAGGACTAAGATGGAATGCCTCTATGCTAGTCATTACACCGACTGTCTTATCCCCAAACCGGAACACAACAATGCGAACAACTACAGATTGGTCTCAAAAATGTATTTTTATTTTTTAAGTTTTCATTGCTGAGATAGTTGTAATATAGTCATAAATTATTTAATTGCATGACGGCGACATTTATTTGTAATTTTTAATGTAATAATTCTCCTTAAAAATGTTCCGTTTAAATAACAATTTTATATTGATCATTGACGATTATATAGAGTAGACGATAACTGTACTAGTAGTCAATGACCGGTTTTGCAAAGCGTTTAGCGAATGGTATTATGTAGATGCACGTTTTCGTTACCAATATTCTTTGAAGGATAAAGGGGGTACTTAAATGCAATTTGACAATGCTTTATATTTTGATTTTATTACTTTATGTTTTTAGGATTCCGTAAACTGAACAACCGAACCATTGTAAGGGTCTTGGTGTCCCGTTTATCCGTCGGTTTGACAACTTACTTTAGCTATCAGGCTCGAATCGGGGAATCATTCGAAATTTGAAACTAAAACCAAATTTATTTTGACAGTAAAACTAATTATGTCACCGAAAAATTAGATATCTCGAGTCAATCACGAGAGGCAAATTCACGGCAAAATTTACGTTATGGTTGCTAAAATTGTCGGCTAAGAAGCAAAAAGTACATAAATTACCTTTACGGTTTCTGTTTACCAAAACGAGTTCGGGGTGACTTGTAGTTAATGACACCAAGAAGCGTCAGTGAGGCTAGACAAGTTGCTTAACGCTAACGTAAACGATGTTCGAAAACTGACCAAAAGTATGGAATTGAGTTTAGCCGCTCGACGCGATCGTCTGGCAGCTTACGTCAATTCTATACATTTTGGATAACGATAACGAATGCCGAATGCATCTTGTCTTTGGCTTCAGGACTTTATAAGGTTAGTAATATTTTATACGAATAAAGTGTAGGAGCAGAACCCTCGGTGCTCGAGTCCGCGTCGCACTTGATCGGTTTTTTGTTATGGCGTGGTAAAGGCAAACAAGCATATATGGTTTGATGATAAGTGAGATGTGATGTCCATAACGATTCGCAATCTCAATATTTTATCAACTAATCCGCGCCTGCTTCCGTGTTTATCTGCTTACCACAGTTTCCTTGGCGACCGGATGGTAGGCAATATCTTTGAAAATTCAATGTACATACACCTAATTAAACTCACATAAGATAAACAAAAGAAGTTTGATCCTCTGAACGTTTTCTTATAAAAATTCAACGCAATATTCTAACTAAGTGCATCTCGTCATATCTCAATCTTTAGATGCAGATCTGTGAGTCAACGCACCCTTCCTAGCTGCCATGAATGTTCTAGAAATTTTCTGCAGCGTTTCTAATTCATTAGACGCCGGTGACACGCCTGGCGTATCAAGATTGCATATAACTGTTAGTTAGCGGCAGTGAACATGTAAGAGGGGGTTAAGAGGGGGGATGTTGATAACCTGGATCGGGAGCGAGGGTGTAGGGTCGCGGACCTTGGCGCACGACCGCGCCCAATCTGAACCCTGCAGCCCTGAGTCCAACAGAACTGGCATAGAGAGGTTGCCGTGCAGACACGACACTGCCTTGGCTATCTTTACATAGTATAAAACAAAGTCGCTTCCCGCCGTTTGTCCCTCTGTATGTACGCTTAGATCTTTCAAGCTACATAGCGGATTTTTATGCGGTGTTCACCATCTGTTAGTATAAAAAAACAAGATTTAGATGTATTATAAATTCTGGTAAATTATGTAGGTACGGGTGTCTGGCTCACTTTTGATAATAAATGAAAGAGGACGTGTTTTGTTGATGTTCTCCCTAATAGGTATCGCAAAGTTTTGGTTAATTATGCACATTACTCATAAATTCTGGGATAAAACAGGCCCAGATTTCGGGTTTAACAACGTGCTTAGGAATAAGAAATATATGTTTTGGTTTTTACTATTCTTTAGTAAAGCTAAAGAAACAATCAATACGCAATTAAATTCAGCTGTCTTAAATTGGTGTAATATGATTAATATTAACTGGGCGTGGTAATATTTCATCACAAGTGAATTCTATAATGAGTGTTCAGAGCAGTGCTCTGTCTGCGACCTCTAATCACAGTACCAATGCTAGCTAACTTCTACATGAATTTTTATATCTTACGCTGAGGACTGTTATTAAAAGTTGAGATAAGATTCGAGGCGATGCGGTGCACGACATGAAATTACTTGTTTCATGTTATGTCAAGAAATTGTTCAGCTCATAAATAAATTGGATATATACAAGAGCAGGGACAAAGAAAAATCGAGACCAGCACGCTTCGAGAAAACAAAAGATTACAGGTTAATTCTTGGAAGAATTAATTATTATACTTCGAAATAATTGATGTTCAAACATCAATGTTTTTTATTTTTATTTTTATTTTATGTTAAATTCATTGTTTTATATAATGCTAGGTTAAGCTTTATAATTGTATAATATCATAAGTAGTACCTATTTTAAAAAACGACTGACTGTTGAGTTTCTTGCGGCGTTTCTTCTCAGCAGTGGTCTCTTGCGAAGCGCTGGTAGATTTTGACGTGTAAAAGTGCCCGTGCGGCCTACTTACTGAATAAACATCTTTTATCTTTATCTTTATCTTTTAATGTTTAAAATGTAAAAAGAAAATCCTTTGATACGACACAAAAGTATGCAACGTCGAAATAGATATATCAAACTTCAGCCACCAGACGTTTCAGACAAAGAATAATTTAGGCCCCTACGCATAGGTATGCATCTAGCTAGATTTTCTAAGTTCATTGGCCAGCCTGCCACTGGAGCGACGTCCGCGCATCATGAAGGCATTGACTTCAGGGGGGCAGATCCAAAATTCCTGCTTGTCGGGGTGAATGGCTATTTTCACATTGCGTGCGAAGGGTGAACGACATGGAATGGGCTTAGTCCAGTTTAGTAGGGAATACCTATAATATAATCGATGTCGACTCGGGAACACGAAGGGTTAAACAAGTCGGTGACCTGAGTGCTTCGCAAACTTATTATAGTAAAGTAGTCTTATAGCAAAGTAGCTTTTCGGGACTTATTTCCTTTTCTGTATTTTACGCTGATCTCTGATTTTAATTATTTTGTTTTTTTTTTATTTATGGCTGGAAGAAAAATAATGCACACTGGGTTGATGGTAAGTGGTCTTTATTTTAACGAAGTCAAAATAGCCGACATTATGGAAATATCCTTTTGAAAACTTTTGCATTATTTTGGTGTATTCCTTCATATTATTCTGAATTCGTTAACATTTTGAAATACTTAACGTGTTTGGTTGGGTTTATTATATATTACAGATGGGAAAAGTCTTATTATAATGTATAACATTTTGAAACTGTGCGCAAAATTGATAATAAGTCATCATCAACATTAAATACACCTAAATAAAGTGTTAAATGAAAAATATTGGTGAACTAAATAATGGCTGAGATTTTAAAAATCCTGCATTTTTTAAACGAAGATCCTTCTTTATTACTACGTCCTTCGAACGTCTTGTAAATCCTTGAGCGAGTAAATGAAGGTCGATGAAGAACTCACCCCTGCCCACTCAATCAGCCCACGCGAAACCCCCACAGTGCGCAATGTACATACTAAAAAGTTACAACAAATACAAATTATGTAGAGAAAAGGGGCTATAGCTCAGGGTCATTATTATACACTAGCGGTTAGCTGCCAAAGTTAGAGGCAACTGTAACTGTCGCCGTCCGTCGACGGCAGCCGTCGACGCGTCAGTGACAAGTCATCGTCGAAGATCAGCGGCAACTGCAAGCGTCGCTATGTTCGACGGCTACAGTCACCTGAATCGCCGGCAACATGCCGCTCGTGTATTACAACCCTAATTCGCTTCAGCCATGCGTTTGCTATGGTGAGGGTACCAGTACTAACATTTATTTCATTACTACCTATCAGTGAGGCCAGACAAGTTGCTTATTTATTTAAACTTCTTCGCACTAAATACAATAAAGTACAAATGGCGGACTGGTGGGTATTTATTTAATTGCGACCATCGCAGTCGGATTTAGATCGTCAGTATGTTCTGATTCTCTTATGTGGGCCTAACTGCTACTTCCTAAAACCGCTAACATAAAGAATCGAAATCGAAATCGAAAAGCAGTAAGCTGGTGTCCCTATAAAAATGAATATTTTATTTTTAATTGGCTTATCCATCAAGTAAAACATACTTTGCGTTTATAGAAATCAGAAATTATATTTTACCTTAAAAAGTTCCTACCCTGCAAAAAATGCAACGATTTTAATTTTGTCTAAATATAATACTTTAAATCCCGGAAAAACGTACAGTTCCGATAGAATAGCGATAACCTGCGAGGACGAAGTTGCCGGCCAAAGCTAGTACCTAAGTTCGTGAAAATATTTAGATGTGTTAAAAATCACGTAACAGAGTAAAAACAGCTTAACGAGATTTGGTACGTTCCCGAGAGAACTTTTAATGAGTTCTACGCGCATTTCCTAGTTTTACTTGTTTGTTTTTTTAAAGGGACCGTAATCTACTACGTAGCACCTTTGTTTTCATCTTTTAACGAACCTAATGCTACATTTTGCCAATGTGAATAGACGTTAGAACTCTTTTATTGCGTAATGAATGAGAGGTTGGTGCACGCCGCACGAGCCCAAAGGGAGGTTCTGGGGGGGGGGAGTGCCATCAGTAAGGGGGGTGAGGCTTGCAATACCACCCCCCAGAGCCTTATTTCGGGTCATCGCGCCCGACCCGGGCGAACGCAGTGAAACGCCTTGCAAAATGAAGTTTTCATATCGAACCAGCCAACTGATGCAAGGGCTCTCATTTACATGGAAAACACTGGTAATGTATGTATCCGTAATTGGTTTCGCTTCATTAACTTGACCAATTGAAAAAGTGGCTGGAACTTTTTTATTGCAACTTCGAAATGTGCCGCGGTGCTCATTGGTTTTTGTTAAAATATTGGACAGCGCTTCTATTGGGTCGGTATCAAAACGACTGGATTCTCAAAACGACCAGAACCACATAATGACTTGATCGCAAAACGACCACATCTGCAAAAAGCCTTTATCTCGTAATGACTTTCTAGTAAAACGACCACATAGCATAAAGTCTGAATATCAGAACGGCTTGCTATCAAAATTACTTGTTCGCAAAAAGACCACCTCGCAGAAGGTATACATCTTAAAATGCCCTAATAGCAAAATAACTAGATCTTAAAACAACTTCCTAGTGAAACGACTACAATTTATGGTAGCAAAACGACTAGTTATCAAAATAGCAACAATATCCATCCATAGAGTACCTACTATTAAATTTTTTATTTATTAATTTATTATAAAATATATCGTGCTTCGTGAGCGGTCACTACCTCTAGCACTAGGCTGTGGGAACTATGTATAACTATTTAAGTAAACTTTGAATGAAAATGGCGTTCTAAGCAAGTTTTTTTTTCTCAATTGCTGGTTTTTCTAAACTTAGACATACTAACTAAAAATAATACTGTAGTACTTCCTGAACGTAAAATATTATTGGACTTATACACATTTACACACACACACACACACACACACACACACACACGCGCGCGCGCACGCACGCATACACATTACACACACACACACACACACACACACACACACACACACACACACACACACACACACACATTAACATTTTTTTAAGTTTCAGAAATGATGGTAAACAGCAGTCACTTTCATTCCAGCATTCCAGGCTCTTTTATAATGGAAAAACGAGACATACGTACGTATGTACGACGACGTATTACGATGGTATGATGCCGATGGAATGATTTCATGCTATTTTACTAACAAGACTAATTGCTACCATGCCATTCTGAGATTAAGTTCATTTGCGATCTAGTTATTTTGCTATTAGGGTATTTTAAGATGTATACCTTCTGCGAGGTGGTCTTTTTGCGAACAAGTAATTTTGATAGCAAGCCGTTCTGATATTCAGACTTTATGCTATGTGGTCGTTTTACTAGAAAGTCATTACGAGATAAAGGCTTTTTGCAGATGTGGTCGTTTTGCGATCAAGTCTTTATGTGGTTCTGGTCGTTTTGAGAATCCAGTCGTTTTGATACCGACCCCTTCTATTGTGTTATTACTTATATAAACGTTCATATAGCCATATATAAATATGTTTTTTGAATTATTGCATGTTAACATTGCATTGCATTGCATTTATTTATTAGTTGTTTATGTACTTATTAATGTTATTTTTGATTATTTGTGTGCTATTTTTATTTTATTACCATTTTATTATTTTTGTATTAATGTTGACGATACCAATGTAATTTAATATTTTTTTGACATGCAATGCAATTAATATTGTAACATTACATTGATGAATAAATAACTAAACTAAACTAAACTAAACTAACGCCTATCACTAGCCGGTTTTTTGTTTAAATACCAGAAACAGTTTTATTGTGTTATAAATTAATACGCCTAACTGTAAAATATAATATCTAAATCTATAGGTATAATTGACTTAAATTTATGTTTATTAGATTCTCGTTGACGACATATTTTTATTAGCATACTAGATATGAATAAATGAATGTTCTTATTTTAAAAGCGATCTCGTCAGCGAGGTTGTAGCATCAAAGTTACAATAGCTCTGATTTACTTAACAGTAAAGGCGGCAGGGTTAAAAACAATACGATAATATGTCAATTAAAAAAAAAACCGTAAAGAATATGTTTGTGCATTAAGATTAGGTATTTTTCGGCTAATATCTTTAAATGAAAAATTCCGAATACTGTCGTATTTTCGAGATTTTTTAATTTGTTGTTACAGAGACAAAGAGAATTTCATAGCGCGATTTCCTTTTCTTTTCAGATACTATTCCACTTCAATACGGGTTTCGTGTTTAGTATAAAACAATCCTTACTGTTTTAGGTCGTGGAGAGTTTTGCGACCTCTTTGATAAAGTGAAACTTATTTTCTTCCTCCTTCATTTTTAGGGTTCCGAAGGTTTCGCCATGTCTGCCTTTCGGTCTGTCCGCGTCTAGTTCAGAAACTTTTAGTACCTACTACAAAGCTGTAATTTGTCACAGTTATAGTGAAACCCTCGCCAGTTAGTACATCACTGTTTATTAACATAAAAACATAAGCGGGTAGACGGAGACATGTATTAGCGTATGTTTTTTTTTTCTTCGGCTTTTATGCATGTAAAGCAAAGGTATTTCTTTTTACACTACAACATCGAATGATGTATCATTGGATACACAATATGTTATAAATCATTGGATAAATATTTTGTATGTACATGTTATTATATTTTTTTAGATTTGTGGACCGTTTAGGAAATATTTACCTACTAGATACTACTAGATACCTACGTGTAATAGGTAACATTGTAAATTTAAGCACACTTCAACAGAAAACTGTCACGACTAAGAAGACTTCACTGGTTACTGAGATACAGGCGGCTTAAATTTATAACTACTTACTAAAAATAATTTAAGACAGCACCAAATAACTTTAAATAGAAAATGAGTTCATACATTTTATTTATTAGTTTTTTTTTGTGTTTGTGTTTAGTAGCGGCTTTGGAACCCTACACTGAACATGGTCCGAGATGCTCTAGCCCGGTGTTTTACTTTATGAATGTTGATCTTACAAAGTGCAGCTTAAGGCAAAATAATAGCCGTGGCTGTGGCACTGCTGAATCAAATCGGGGCATCTCTTATGAACGATATACGAAGCTATATGGTATTTAATGGTATATGCGACTTTATTACTAACATGAGACATTCTAATCTACCTTCACATTGTATGAGATTCCGCCACTTATCTTAGTAGAGCACTGTATCCCGGTACCTGTGAAACCTTTCGCTAATTTGTTCTATCCTGAGTAAATGACGTTTTAAAAAATTGTTGTATGTGTGTATTTTCTAATTTTAAAAAGGAGATAGGATTCCTGCTTTAAATTAAAGTTTACTTGAAGTTTATTCTTACACTACTACAGGTGTAAATAAATAAATAAATATCAGCGGTCAAATGTCACACCAATTGACCTAGTCTTGAACTAAGCTCTAGGATTGTACTATGCGTACTATAGGCAAGGATATGAAAATAAAGTAAAAAAGAAGGTTTAAAAAAGAAGTATTTGGGAAAAAGGCCTTTCAAAGGTATTTAGCGCAGTTCACGCTACCTACCTAATGATCATCATCAATCATGTTATCACTTACACTGAGCATGAATAAAGTCATCATAATATTAAAACCAGTTCAAGGTGGTTACTCGAGGGAGTTATTTGCAAAAGTCAGTTCAGTTCAGTTTATTCATTGCTTTCATGGGTAGGTACAATGGTGTTTAAGGTACAATTTTCGTTCTGCCATGAAACCCCGTCGGGCACTACACTATTAGGCTTAAATACTTAACACTTGTTATATAAACTAGCTTATTTTAACATTTATAACTAAACTAAGTACCTACATGTTATATATGGCACTGATATATTATATTTATTCTATTTTACATTCAAAAAACTCTTCTAGGGAATAAAAACAATTATACATTAAATATTTCGTAAGTTTTTTTGTAAATATACTATTTTTCTACTCACTTTTTATGTAATTTGGAATTTTATTGTAGACTTTAATGCACATCACGTGTGGACTCGAACTGTGCATTTTCAATTTCGATGATGGGATTGGGATATTATTTCTAGGGCGTAAATTAGAATTTGTGTAATCTTTTGGCTGTGGGAAAAAATTAGGATATTTTTTTAGAAAGTTGCACAACCCATGTAGGTATGTTAAGGGAGGTTACAGTTAGTATATTAAGTTTCCGAAAGTAGGGTCTACAGCTTTCTGTTTGTTTTATATTGACTAAAATTCTTATACATTTCTTTTGTAATACAAACAAAACATGTACGTTAGTGCTATACCTTTACATAAGAACGTTTCAGAAAAAGTATTTATTTTATACATAATCTGTTTATTACTTTATTCACGAGTGTTTTAATATTTACCTGTGGTGTTATTGCCTAACGCACTCGCAATCACAATCGGCTTCAAAGCGGACCAATTGTTTTCGTTTTGTATGCAGACAAGCCTTCGATTTTTAAAATGAAAACGATTGCGTTTGCGAGTACGTTAGACAATAGCCCCTCTGGTTCGTTTAAAGGCTGCCCGCGGGTAGGTCAGGCTAGGTTAGGTTATGTTTAGTCGTTTTAAAACGTTTCATGGAATAACCTTACTCAACTGACCCACTTTCAATTGCTGGATATTAAAAGTTATTTTTTAGCATTACATAATTTGCGACGCACGACCAGTAAAGTCGAAAGTGTAAAATATCCTGAAGGTTGAACGAAGATATGTCAAAACCTTTATTTTCTTTAGCAATTTAGACTAGACCGCGTTGTAACTTTGCAAAATAGTTTATATAAAATCAGTTAGGTAAAGTACACATTGGTTTTTTAAATCAATTGATATGTTTAACTTTCGGCAGGTTATGTTTTATATGCATTCTGGAATATACTTATAGCTATCCGTTACAAGTACTGCAGTAGTCAATGAACTGTCTATTATGTACTGGAGGTCCTGGAGGGGAAGTACCTTAAATCTTTAAGTTAGATGACTAGACAATAAAATTTATTTTATTTTTAAAAAGAAACAAAACTGCACCTGGCAATCGAACCAGCTAAAAATTAAAAAAAAAAGAAACTTATTATTCAGGATAAAATCTGTCTAATAAACATCTGGTCTGGTCAAAAGACGCTGTTTATTTTTTGAATTTTTATCTGGTAAAATTTTAAGTAACTTTCAATACAGTTTTGTTTATTTTAAAAAAAATGTTTTCTTGAAGTAAAATAATTTAACTTAAGAATTTATGTCAGTTCCCCTCCAGGGCCCATTTTTTTTTTCCATCTGTGTATTTGACAGATCTACAAGGAAGTTACTTATCGAAAAATGCTTCTTGGCTAGCTCCGCTGAGCGCCCCCGGGCACAGTGCTGACATGTCTACTTAACCCGAATGACTCGGTGCACTTAAATGATTTTTAAGTTAAAACGAGCGTGTGGCACGTCACTTTCAACTCGTACGTGAAATGGAACAGATTTTCTAACGTAGATATGTCGAAAGTTCTTTTTAATGCAAGAACAATTTGATGTAGGAGGTGATAAGTTATGTTGTCGAGTTAAAATAAACAAAAGGTAAATATGTCATTTTTAATTAGTTGATATTAATTAAAATCTTTTTCGTTGCACTGAAATTATCCACTCTGTCACGATCGTATTTTTTTCTTTAAGTAGTAATGTTTTTTAATCTAAATAAATGTTTGTTCTATTTGAATCAGTACAGTATATTGTCAAATATCATCAAACGAAATTTCATATTTCCCGGGGACAAATTTCAATGCAACGATAAAGATTTAAACCCATTTACGTATTTAGGACTTAAGAAGTATATAAGGAACCGATATTTCTTGTTTTGAAACGAGCTCATTCAGCAACTTGTATTTTGGGGCTAACAGCTTAACATAATTTGACGCCCTTGATTGGTGAATCCACTACAATTTTGTTGATGCCTACAAAAACCAAGAAATAACAAAAAGTTTTATGTTTTCGTAGCCTTTGTTTTGGGTTTGGCCTTCAATGATACCACAAAATTAAATGTGTTTGTAATCAATATAATGATATATGATCGTAATCGCTCAATACTGTCAGAGAAAACCCAATAATCAAAAGTCTAAGCTCGGTTTACGTGTTCCTTAATTAAACACGAAAAAAGTAGGGAGAACATGGCGCAGCAGTGTAGAGTACCGACCGACAGTCAGACGGACGTGGCGATACTATAAGGGTTCCTAGCTTTACTACGGAACCTTATAAAACGGTAAATGTAAAAAATAAGTGTCATCTTACTGATATAGTTTTCATATTCAGTCCAGTTTCAGAGGCGTATTTTTTTTAAGTATGGTGTCTTAAATCTCTTATTTTTTCAAATGACCATGAAACGTTAGCGGCACTAAGGTAAATTAATAACTAAATACAAATATTAATATTACCATACACGTGTCAGTAATTAATGCTAATATACTTTTTCTGACTAGAAAAAAAAATGCATTATGCGCAAACCGTCGTATTAATCCGTCGCGCGCGCATCGACAGGTGAGGACGATAATCTCGCGGGCGCAGGCGCACAAACGGCCTGACCTTTCCGTAATTGAATAGGCGTGCTTGAGCACACGCACGTCCTAAACGCACGCGAGCGGTTACCTGTAGCTTATCCACATAAATACATTCATTTTACAGTACCATTGTTCCATTAGGAATGTCAACGCAAAAACTGCCAGTATGATCCATCACGCTTGGAATAACAACGGTGTACGTGAAATGGTAAGTTAAATCATCCATATAAAATATAAATGAATTAGAACCACCTTGCCAAAATGAAACGAAAAAAAACAAGGAAATGGATAAATAAAAAAAAGAAGATATTAAAAATAGAATGTCATTGCAAAAACAGTTAGTAGACTCCATCACGTTTAGAAACAACAGTCTACTTGAAATGGTAAGTTAAATCATCCATATAAATGGAGTACCTAGGTTCATCTTGTCGAAATGAAACGAGACAAATCAATAGACAAACGCTTACTTATTATTATATGTATGCGTCGGAGCTAGCAACGATCTAAGTTTTAAGGGTGAAAGTAAAATAAAAAAGCGACTGCAATGTACTTTCAGAGCTAGCACCGTTAAAAAAACGGTCTAAACAATTTTTGACCAAGCTAAGAACCATCCGGTTAAAACTAGTTTTCTATTTCAAAAACCGGTGTTTTTTTTTTATGTCGAATAAAAACGAGTTACACAGGCCACCTAATAGCAAATGGACTACGATGACAATCTCAACACTGCAGATGAAGCCTTAGATACGGATCGGAGATCTGTTGTCTTACCGGAACACAACAATGCGAAAACTATGTTTAGCATAGGTTAAATGGTAAGATGGTGGTAGCGATCCGGACGGCCCTGCTAATGGACCTTTCACATTAAAAAATCGGTTCATTCGCTTGGGAGCTACAAAGCCACAAATAGTTATACTAGATACACACGTTAAATGAATAACATCCCCTCTATTTGCTTCGAGGGTTGTTAATGTTACGTCATCTAGATCTTTATGATCAACCGTCAAACCGGAACACGAACAAGCAGGTCTTATGATTGTAAACTTCTGCTCTTGCACCAGAAATATTAACTTGTTGTTACTTTAGTGGAAAGCAAAATAATGTCTGTAGAAAATCGTATGCAAATAAACGCAGTACCAAAGGAACCTCTAGAATTTTACTAGAATATTACTAGGTCAATGATATATACAGGATGTACAAAGCAAATCCTTTTTTTTTAATCTTTTTAATTCTAATTTTAAAACTATTCCTAACACTTATAGTTTCCGGGTTCCGTATCGATCCATTTGGATTGCTCATCCTGTTTACATGCATAGGAAGAAAGGAAGCAATCGTACATTATTGCCTAAGTAGGGAAATAGGCAATTTCTGGCTAAGTACACACTACAGAACTTGTCCATTTATTGCATACTTCCCGGCGTCTACAAACGTAAAACTATTAGGCATCCAGCACTGACATTTCAAATTAAACGCAAGAGAGTTCTTCAGACCGATGTCTTGCGAAAAGGTGCCACCACTGCGGTCGCGCTGGCTAATAATGCAACCAGTAATTGGCTACGCTTAGAATGGCGCTACCTAGAATAAACAAATACACTGAATAATAAACCAATGCAACGCTGTGCCACCTTGCCAAAATTAACCGAGCCGTTAGCGAATCAATAAACAGACAAACGCTGACCCAGTGCATCCGAACTGGAGCAATCCTCTATAAATACCGCTGTTCGTCTGCAAATTTTATACAACTGCCAGTTGCGAGTTTAATGGACATGGAAAGCTTTTTATTCAAAATAGAAACTTATTTTAACCAATAAAACATTTAGCCTGTATTGGTTTTGCATTATTCCTAGTGAAAATGAAATCGGATTTGTTTCGTGAGGAATTGAATTCATAGCTTAGGTTTATTTATTGAGTTTGCTGCTCTTAATCCAATTTTAAACTTCATTCTGTTTAATAGTTAACCAATTTAAAAAAAAACTGCAGACGCACACCAACATTACCTATTGGGCCTAGTTTAATGCCCTAATGTGGAGAGTTAAAAGTAAAGGTTTTCATTATATGCCCTCCTAATTTAAATTATGTCCTTGGTTCCGTGGAATATGGGATGGGTGCTAGTCTGCTAGTGTGGGGTGCCCCGTTCACATCTCCACCGGACCTCTAATAGGGCTGGCGCGGCAGCTGAAGCGGCTGAAAGCATCAAGGTTAGCAAATATAGTTGTCTCGGTCCAGAACATAATTCTATTCCATTTGGCATCGAGACCTCTGGTCCTTTCGGTAAAAATAGCGCTCTAAGCCTCATCAAAGATATTGAAAAAATTAAAACTAAGCTTAAATAAAACTAAATTTAAGGTATACAGATAAACTAAAACATTAAATTACAGAATGCTCTCTGCGGCGTTATACAGCCGGCCAAAAATGTGGTCTACCACTCTACGGTTGAAGTTGATTTGCTCGTCAAGCTACAAGTTCGATTTTCCCTTGCAATAATAATATGACAGTGACAAGTGTCATTCTTAGCGATAATTAGATCTCACAGGTCGACCGTACCCAAGATGCTGGCATCATTTTTTCAACGTTATAGCTTAGTTTTTCTTGTACTTTAAATTTTTATTATTTTTATTTTATTTGTTTTGTTATAAAACTATGTATTGCGGATTTAAAATTATTATTCCATTAAAATATAAAATATAGTTTTAAATTTTGTAAATAAACGAGCACCTTATCTTTTAAAAATCAAGTTTTTAAAATTAATTTGATGCCATATATCTCTCGCGCCCCAATTCGCTTGAACACATGCATGTCTTAGTTGGTACAGCAGATACATTTTAATCAGATAATGACTTTAAATAAACTTAACGTGCTAAATTAAATCGTATCTATCTATAGAAAGTCGGTGACATATAATAGCTTAAAAAAAATGCTTTATAATTCTCACTCGTAACGGTTTCAGGATCAAGTCGGCACAAGCACAAGCCTGAGCCTTGTTCATAAATTTGCCGCAGCTTGTGCAGCATAGTAGTATAGTATGAAAGCGGCGATCCGACGCGGCCGCGGCGCATGCATTATTAAACACATCAAAGGAGAAAAATCGAAATGTGCACCGGCTAGTAAAAGCGGTTTTCCGCCCGATTAGCGACACACGGATGTATCAATTACGTATGTGCAACCGCGCACGCCCGCACACATCAATCTGAAACTGTGCTTCATATGTTTCTTACACTCGATTGGGTCACTATTGAAATGTAAGGGACACCCGTGCTGTGCCACACTGACTATTTTCATACGGCTGTATGGTTAAGTTCACAGCCTAGGCCGTTCACGTTGCTTTGGTATTTGTTTCTGTAGGACTTATTTCAGGGGTTTTGTTCAACACGGTTACACGGTTGCTTTTGACCTTTTTTGGTATTGTTTTAACTGGGCAGCCTTTTTTGTTATTGCCATTGCCTGTCAAACAGGCAGACGGCCCACCGGATGGAAAGAGATCACCGCCGGAGGCGTCACCAATGCGTTGCCGGTCTCGAACAAATTTAAAGACACCCTTCAACGTTTCCTTCAACTTTTTTTAATGTTAAGTATTTTGGACCTATCGTAAAGTTGACAAAACGATTACACGTCAAAGGCAATACGGTTTTACTCCAGTAGAATAGACCCCAGAACTGGTATTCTTCTTCTTTAGTGTTTTGTTTGCGAGAATAATACTTACTCTAGAATAACTCCAAGCTCACCATATACTGGGCCCGATAGCTTTATATACAGACTTACAATAGTACTATACAAATTTAATACAATTTAACTCATGTTTTGTTATTCAAGTCTTGTATTAATTAATTTTTTACGAAAACTGTATAAAACATGTTGTAAATACAATGATAAAGATGAACTAGACGAGACATAAATAAGCTCAAGAAGTCAGTACTTCAATAATTTACGAGTAGAATGAACCGTTATCTTCTTACTTTAATCAGATATTAAGTGAAACTTATTTGTGTATTTTTAAATGTTCTTAATTAAATCGTATTAAGTGCTTTTACGGCTGACACTTGTCTTAATAATGAATACGTATATTAAGTGCAATAATGACTGTATTAGTATTCGGAATTAAGTCGCCATAGTATAATTGGGTTGATGAACTGTCCGTCTAAATTATGGTTGTTTTACACTCCGTCTATGGCATCTATAATTTACTGTCACTTTCCAAGACTGGCTGTCTTTCTTTAATAGCACCGACGGGAGAACTGTATTTACTTTTAATAAATGCGTTAGTGTCTTAATTAGTAATTCAACGTTACTACGACGGTAGTAAAACCATTTTTTATGTTTTACTCGTTGAACTTTAATCACATACGTATGTTTATATAAAAAAAGAACATCTACGTACTGGAATGGGACCTTTTATTCAACCATTTTTCAACTATTTCGGTTTAATACAATTTAGATTGCGAAATATTAACTAGAGCAAAAAGCTAAGGTATCTTAAATTGGAAAATAAATGATATCAGTTTCTTATAAGGTAGGGTTGTGGTGGTCTATTTTTTATTTTTCCACACGGTCGTTTTTTACGTATCACAGTTTATTTATACAAAAACGCGTTTACTTGCGTTTAGTTGTCAAATTTACAAAAACAGCGGTTTTGTTAAGCTTATTTGTGTAAAACCTTTATGGGTGTCATATGGCTGTCATTCAGAACACATTTTTTTATATAATACCCTTTTAGGCTGACATTGCATGCGCATTGCAGAATGTAATAAATGTGTAGATTAGGTTAGGTTAAGTGAGGTTCGTTTTTTATAATAATAGAAATATAACTCTTTCTTTTGTAAAAACCGTTTTAGGTCAAACGATTTTATGCCATATGATACATTATGCGAAAAAACCATTATGGATTCCGATATAAACCCGTGTCATATCATCATCATCATCATGTCAGCCGAAAGACGTCCACTGCTGGACATAGGCCTCCCCCAAGGCTTTCCACTCAGACCGGTCTTGTGCTTTTCGCATCCACCGCGGTCCCGCGATGTCATATGTTACAAACAAAATCCCTCAAGACGCAAGATACGATAGGTTATTTGGAATTTTGGACCCCTTAGGGGAGAGTAAAAATACGTTGAGCTTACTGAGTAATACGTGGTATACTGTGAATTTGTTAAGGTTTTTTTTTGTAAAGCAACATTTGGTGTTGGTGGCAACCTGGCAAAGTATAACTTATTTATTGAACTAGCCTTTACAAATAATTTGCAACGTAGCTTCTGAAGGTTTTTAACGGACCACTCCTGAGAAGAAACGCCGCCAGAAACTCATTCATTTTTAAACATATTTCATATTATAATGGTACCTACTACTTAGTCTAGCATTATATAAAACTACAAATATTAAATTACATATAATATCAAGTAACATGCGTAGTTCAGCAGGAAAACATGCCAAAAATCTTATGGGAGAGATAGAGAGAGAAAAAGAAAGAAGAAAAAATAGAATCAACTACTTATGTGTATAGATGGTGCAAGACGACCACATAAAAGTTTCGATATGTTTTCCTGCATCAACGGTGTCCCCTAGACAAGACAAAGCAGGATAAAGCTTTTGTATTTGAACAAATTATTATTGACTAAGTTTTCTGGTTTAGGCCATTAGATTAGTATATCTCTAGAAATGGTTGTAGCGCATTTAACCTTGTTTATTTCTTTTGCATGCTATTTTGCTGTAACACCCATAGTTACACAGAACTTAAAATCTGAAAGAAAGACTGAAATTTCTTCATTCTTCACTTATTACGCAGATACCACCACTTATTTTAGCTTGCATAATTTTGTCTCAAAATCGGTCCAAGGGGTCCAAATGGCGTACCAAAAATTTAACTTTTCATCGCATTTTGCGTTTTTATTGTATGATAAGACTGGCCGTTTACACAAGACGCATTCCAGTAAGAATCGACCTCGAAATGCCTAGTTTTGTAGCTCGATGAAAAAGGCGGTTTGCTTACAAGTACGTTCATATTGGCAGCAAAAACCCGTAAGGGTTGTCGTTAATAGGCTTAACCTTTTATTTCTCTGTAAATGCAATTACATCCATGCGCGCGCGCGGCCTTGGGCCCCTCGTGCGTAGAAATGGTGGAGTTCGAGAAACTCATGTCTAAAAGTATAAGGCCATAACTTTATTAGTTTTTTATTTGAACTGCGTTGTGGTCAGTTGTGGTTGATATCGGTACGTATTCTCAAGTAGACTTTAGTCTTTTCGGTTTTGAGTGCAATAAAAAGCGTTGGAAATAGAAGTGCGTAATTGCTTTAATTGTGCTTTTCTACTGCGGTTGATAAGGTGTGGATGTAGATAACAATGTATATTTTTTAGTCTGCATTCTTATATGGTAACAAAACAACATAATTATATTAGAACTTTGTCTTTTGTTGATACATCTTTAACTACTGGAAGCTTTACCGAGGGTATTATCATCATCAGTACAGTACAAATAAAAATAGCCGTTAAACCAACCTTCGGATTTTGACCTACTTCTCTCTTCTATACGTTCTTAATTGTGCTGGACTAATTGACTACTCCTGTTTACAGATCCGAGTGACTTTTTAAAACCTCTTTCACTGTAATTTATGTTATCCAAATAATATCGATATGTCAAATTAAATTACGACTAGGTATGATAACTATTTTCTGTCATAAAAGTTGGTATTTCTTTTTGTAGCTGCTTTTTTTTTAATCTTTGCAAAAATACATATGACCTACAGCAACTTTTAGGTAGGCGTTAAACTCCTAATTATAAATATAAAAAAGCCTGTCTAGATTTCTAGACCGTCTAAAATCTCGATCTTATCTAAGCACTTGACTAAAACCAGTTCCTAAAATTTACCAAGATCAATTAGTCAATGTGTCGCAAGAGACTTGAATCCGAGTAGAACGTATTTGGCGTAACATTTCTTAATCTTCAACTTCAAATATCTGTTGGGTATTAAAAATCAACATATGGTGGTCCAGGGTTGCACTTACTCCTGTTTAAGTTCTGCACGGTAGTGTTGTGACACTCGATTCCGTGGTGCTGTGAGAATGTCTGTAGTCAGCAAAGTATCGGGAATCGGTCGTGTGTGACCGCGGCCTTAGCGTGTGTGATTCACGGCCGTGTGAACAGGGTCTCAGCATATTCTGCTCTTCGGAGAAAAAATATGACTATATGACCGTTTTGTTTTTTTTTGCGTTTACAACACATCTGAAAATCAGATCTTAACAATGTAGGTAGTTGCAGGTATATCTATTTTTCGTTGGTTTTTAACGCGTTAAGGCCTGACCTGATTTTAACGATAGATGTCCTACGTAGTACTATAATAATCCTAGTACCTACCTAGTGCTATTGTAAATGTGTAATTATTAGCAATGGATTATGTTAAATCTTTATAATGAGAGGTCCTTTTGACCAAATAGGATCGTTAGTGTAAATATCCTTCTTAAATGTGCAGTGCTTCTATTCTTATGTGCAGGTTTACTCACAGTGTTTTTTCTTTCACCGCAAAGGAATTCGGGTAATGTACGTAAGATCTTGAAACTTATTGGTACATGTCAACCGCTCGGGTTTGAATTTGAACTCTGTACCTACCTTTCGACCAGGAGTCGACACCTAAGCTACTAAGCCACCGACGCTCCTTTGTAAAGATTATAATACTTCGGTCTTGCCATGTAATGTATATTAATTTTAATTATATAGTTATATTTTTTTATAGCATGGAAAAGGCAAACGATCTCACGTAGCACAGGCCTCCTGATGGTAAGTGCGATCCAAAACCCATAGACCATTGCATTCGCAAGACTAAAATCTTAAGACTGCGATCCTAAGGCTGCAAATCCGATGTTAACCCTAAGAACTACGATGGAATGCCTCTGTGCTATTCATTTCACCGGTTGTGTTATCCTCACACTGGAACATAACAATGCTAACGCATTGCTACTGGACTTGATTGTGGTTGTAATACGGACGGACTTACGGATAAAATTTTGTATCAGAATTGATTTCATTTTGTCCTACGATTTTAGACAAGTTTTTTGTTTGGTTAGGTTAGGTGGGGTCAGTAGTCATTAGTTAGTACCTACAATCTCTGCTTTACCAAAGGTAAACTGGTGCACAGTGCCTTATGACATTAAGTTTGCCTTTAGTATGCTCAGTGTATTCTTTATAACCGATTTGAATTTTAAGACCAATGAACCGATTTCATAATTTTTTTCGTTGTTTGATTGGGTATACTTTCTAATTGGTCCCATTGTCAACATGTCAGGATCTGACAATGGGATCTTGGAGAAATTAAGGGAACTCCTCAGATATTATAGGCACCCCTATAGCGATTTCGGTATTTTCAGCGTAACTCGTGCATTTGCTTTTGAAAAGTACTATATGGTGAAGTGGAACTGATGATGACCGAAACTCCTTAACGGTACCTATTTGAAGGACGGCGATAAGATATCTTGATTATGGTACTTGAGCGACTATGACGAAGCACATTTAATTGTTTTCATCACACTTGCTCGTAAATGGTGTTATTCCATGCCTGTATACAGAAGGACAATGGCCTAAATTGTTCCCGCGGGAATTATGGCGAGTTTGTCATCCCTAGGGAGTAATGACTTTCTTTTTAAAATTTGCAACTCTTTCGTACATCATTTCTGACTAAGGAGGTTTAATTTTCAGCCAAAAATTAAATCGGTTTCTAATTTTCATCTTTAAAAATTAGCTATAGACTAACTTACATTACACAAAACCTATACGCTTCATTAAACTTCATTATTTTTATACCTATTTCAAGTTTATATCAACATTTATCATTAATTTTAGTAATTATACATTTTCATCAAATTGGCTAAATCTGGCTCGAATCCAGGTCGAAACTAAACGCAGTTATTATCTGTGGTAGAGGTCACAAAAAAAATATCGTTTCCATTTACGTTCCCGTTCGTCAAAAGTTATTTCTTTATATTTTGCAGAGTTAAAGTGTTTTATTTTAATTTTCTCATTGTTTTTTTTCCTCGCAAATGTGATGAAAACCATTGTGTGTATCACAGGCAGTAAGGGGATTACTAACTCGAGTCATTAAAAGCCCTCCGCCTTCGGCGTCGGGCTTCTAACACTCTCGTTAGTAATTCCCTTCATACTACCCTTGATGCACAATGTACTATTAAATATGACTATGACTTTCCCGCGGCGTTGCTTGCGGCGTACTTGAAATGTTCTGAAGTTTCTCATTAATTAAGAAGTGGGACTACATAACATCATAAATAGGATCACTAAAAAGTATAGAATAAAATAAACGTTTAAAAAAACAAAACCGCCTTCAAAAATGCAAAATAAATAAACAATTAACTGAAATATACGCTATGTGTCTATATACATTTTTTTACTCCCTGTTTCTCATTATATCAGTATAGGTCATCAGCTCAAAGTCACTCAGAGGGCTGTGGAAAGAAATGATGATATCCGCAGTAGAACTAAGGTTACCGACATAGCCCTAAGAATAGCTAAACTGAAGTGGCAGTGGGCGGGGCACATTGCTCGCAGGACTGATGGCCGATGGGGTCAGAAGGTTCTGGAGTGGCGTCCGCGGACCGGAAGACGAGCTGTAGGTAGGCCTCCAACAAGATGGAGTGACGACCTCGTCGTCAGGATCGCGGGACCGCGGTGGATGCGAAAAGCACAAGACCGGTCTGAGTGGAAAGCCTTGGGGGAGGCCTATGTCCAGCAGTGGACGTCTTTCGGCTGACATGACAGTATAGGTCATAGATCAGGAAACTGTAAACGTCAAAATATGTTCAAAAAATCATTACCTACTTATTGGCCCAAACTATAAATATTTTTTTGTACCTTATAATAGCAAATTTTCTTTCAAATAGGAATACTTACTAATAAAAATGATAAAAATATGCACCCTTATTGATAAATTATCCATAGAATAGGTACTAAAATTCAAGTAATAATACACTATAATGGCTCTACACAAACCTATAAAATAAATATTACATCGTCAAAAGGTGCACATATTTTTTCGAAACTTAATATTAATACTGGTAATTTGATGTCCCCGCTATCATGACTGCTTACGCCGGTGCGGCACGCAACAGGTGTATCTAAGAATTTAACTATTTACATTAAGCCAACACAAAAAGCGTGGGCTTCGTCTGAGACCGGCCGTAATCGCCCGCGGGCATTGTATGCAGATTTACCTCTTAAGGCGTTATGTTTACCACCTTGGGGCGAAACATAAATTTGCCCACTTTACATGGCATAATGATGTTATGATATCATTATTTTAACTCTTTTACAGATAAGATGCAGGGATAAGAGATACGGTGAGTTACTGGGTTGCGTTGAAACCGGTTTGGGAATCCATACCTTATTGTTCTGCGATGGCTGACCCTCATTAAATCGTTCTCTCAATTAATATTAAAATAAATATAAGAGGATTATCCCAAATTAGTATTCCTAAATATGATTTTATTTTTTAATTTAAGATTTCTTCCAAACCTTTCCACGAACCGACTAAGACTTACTACTAAGACCGCGGGCCGATTATGGTGACACTTATCGACGCGATAAAACGTTTTTATCTCAAGATCATCGACATTATATCACTGTCGACGTAAGCTAATATGGTGGCATCGGTTACATTGCATTATCCACTTTTGACAACGATATACGACAAACGTCATATTTTATCGACTTTGCTTAATATGGGTGGCCACTTTGGATCGACTTTTGACATCTCAATTCGATAAGTTTATACAAGTGCCGGGTTGGTGACGACAAGACATTTCATTTGGAAAAATACTCAACTCATGTAAAATTTAAGCGTAAGTATTGGTTTTATAATATTTTTACTTATTAAAAACCGTTTAGTTACTTATAATAAAGGCGTTTTACATTATAATTGGTATAAATAAGCTGTATTTTTTCGTAGAATGTCTAGATACTACTACTACAGTCTCACGCTGCAAACGGAGAAGGAAAGGCGAAAACTACAGCGCAGGACGATTCGAGACGCGTCGAATCCTTTCGAGCTTCCGGAGGAAGAGTTCCGGCACGTCTACAGTCTGTAAGGAGATGGCCCTCCATTTATGTGCCGAACTCGACGTCGACCTCCAGCCGCACAATAATGACGGTTTACCCGTCTATATTAAGGTAATATTTATTGTTTATCATACATATACATAATGTTACTTTAGGCACAAGGTGAAGAGCCAGAAAATTATTGTTAAAGCAATTCGTAAAAATGTACCCTTTCACAGGTTCTAACATCGTTGCATTTTCTGGCGGATGGTAATTACCAACGCAGAACAGGGCAGGACCACGGTTTGTGCATTGCACAATGCACTGTGAGCAACTATCTGGCTCAGTTTACGGACGCTGTAATCAGAAGGTAGGCATGAAAGTTGAAATAATATATATACATTATCGTTTTCTAAATGGTTAATGACCCAATGGACCTATAGTTTTGAAGTGAAGTTTATTTACTTACTAACATTTTCATATGTGCTACTTGCTTTAATTTTTTTAATTAAAAAGTCCATCAGTTATAAGTCTTCCTCCGGGATATAACTATCTCTGTACCTATCAAATTTTTATAGGTATATTTTAAGGCTTTGAACAGTATAGACCAAACAACAAAACAAACAGGCACACTTACACAATTATAATATTTGATTTAACCAGTGCACAGTGCTGCAGTGTTAATAACACACCACCCCGTGGGAAAATTGCTTTTAATTTATTTTATATTTTGTAACTTTTTAGTGTAATAGTACTAACTTTTGTATAGTTGGGTTATCTTTTATTTAGTTTTCAAGGTCGCTATACATTAATATGGTTCATGTTTAGCACTATATTACACATTTAATATATAAATGAAAATTTAATGGATACCCTGCAAGGGAACCACAAATAATATACCTACTCAAGTTTTAATACTAACATCATTTAATTACTACAATAAATGGGAATTTGGTTTTTAAATAAAACATAAAAATAGTTAAATATGAACTTATAATTATTCACAAACTTGATGTTAAATACAAATGCAATTACAGTAGGTATAACTAAGTATTATTTTCAGGCTCATGAGAAGATGGGCAAAGTTCCCTGGAACAGACCCCAATAGACAAGCTGTTGCTGGGGAGTTTAGCGCAGCTTACAGAGTGCCCAATGTGTTAGGGACCATTGACTGCACACACATCAAAATTTTCCCGCCACCACTTCCCCACAGCATAAACTACCTCAATAGAAAGGGGTTTCATTCCATGAATGTGCAGTTGGTAAGTAAAAAACATTAAGCAGGTCAAAACCCCCATGTAATTGCTCCTATACCCCAACAGAATTTTATCGTTCTATAAAAACAAGTTTTTAATTTAAATTAAAATGCATTGAAATCCATTCAACCTCAATCATTTAATATAATTTAAAAAAATAAAGAAATAAAAAAGATTCATGGCTCCTCCTCAGTTATAATTTGCCTGAAAAGAAAAAGGATATCATTTTATATTTTATTGTTACATTACATTATTATTAATTGTTACATGTAAATTAATTTGCCATAACGATAGAGAACCGTTTTTTTTACCTATACCTAAGTACATACATATAACTTGTAAGAGTTTAGAATTTAATTTCTTATTTACATATTATTTTTCAGAACACTTGATATGGAGCTGGCTGCCACAAACAGCAATGAAATCCTCACCACCCAGCAGCTACCGGCAAATGGGCTTTTACTAAGAGTGGCCCAAGAAAAAAGGGCCACCATAGTAAATAATTATTTTGCTTACTATTGTGTTTTATTCCATTCCCATATAAACAGTTAAAGTAGAAAACTATATTTTAACAGTATAAAAAATAGGATCAAGCTATCTGTACCAAACTCAATCTTGAATTAAGATTAAGGTTCGGTTCAGCAGTTTAGCAGCTAGAACGTAAAAGACAGACTGAGTTACCTTGCATCTACATATTAGTGTGGATTATAAATGATCTACCATATTATGTTTGAGTATGAATAAAATTAAAGCTTGCTGGTTTCTCCTTAAAATCCTATTCTGCTCCCTCAGAATGTCATTGTGTTCTGACTTGAGCTGATTCAGTTTTACTAGTTGTTCTATTATATTCTGTAACATAAAATACAATTGCATTACTTTTATATAAAAAAAGTCATTATGAAACAAAGGGCATTAGGTAACTTTGTATGGACAATATGGTCATATTTTTTCCCAGCGGACATGGATAATTTTCTTAAAATAGTTTATGGGACCTCTACCTACATATAAATATATTACTTTTAAATGTCTTTGATAATATTCGAGCCAAAATATTAAAAAGATATACATTTCAAGTTTTCATTACTAAAAGACAGTATTAATAGATAGAATATATAGAATTTTGAATAGATCATTCTGTCATAATAATACCTTCATAACTTTTAGGTATGCCCTTCTTTTTCTTCTGTTCTTTGTGTGCAATGTAATGTGGTAAATAAGGCGATGTAGGCTAAAACGTTAATGTTACCCGAAAAATATGAATGTATAGTTAATAAACAAAATACTTACGATTTTCCATGATGCGACGGATTTCTCCGGGCTAAACTCTCGCATCATCGAAGCCAGATTTTGCCACTCGGACTCGTGTCTTTGAGATCCGAGTGGCCCACTGAACTCCCAGTTTGCGAATAAGGGGTGGGTGGCCATATATTCAATATTTTTTCTTTATTGTCCTGCTGTAGGGACTGTAACACAACATGATTGTTTTAATCATTAACAATAAATAAAGAAATTGACAATGCACTTAAACTCATATTAGTTCACAGTGTTAAACTTACACTTTTGTTGTTTGTCTCATTTTCGGTTTATCCAAGAACAATTTCGGACCGAACTAAAATTCCAATACAAACTTTAAACTTTCGTAGGTACTAAACTACTAACCATAAACTAATAACCATAGAATATAGAACTACCGAATCAAGATGTCAACATAACCCATATATTTTTAATAGTATGGCGTCCGCCTTCTTTCTATGACTAATTTATAACTTCCCATTTTAGAAGCATTATATAAAGTCCGCCATTCGACATCCAACATGTGCAAAAATGTATTGATTTCGTGACACTAGCAACTTTTTTGCAAATTGGTAGTAATCTCATGTGATTCTTGTCACACTGGGCTTAAACACAATAGTCGTCGCTTTATCGACGCAATAACTTTATCGACATTGTCAACCATATTAGGGATTTCGATAAAATAGACGACTTTGTTAAAAATTTATACATATCCACACGATAAAAAGGTGCCACGCATAATTGGCCCGCTGTTTGGGAGAGTGCGGTGTTAAATTTTGGCGTTTTCATGTGTTCGTTAGGAAATAAAGTAGTATATTTAAATAATTACTAAATATAATATAATTATAATAATATGATTACTTAGGTTTTTGTAATTTTAAATCACATCCTAGTGTGATTAGTTGGTTCGCAACGAGACGATTGCGTGCTCGCTGGTGGTCGGTCGAGGCCGTCACTGCAGTGGACAATCGATTCATGGTACCAATGCGGCATAGTATGCGACACTATTGAATTCAATACCTTCTCAGTGTACATCTTATCCCGGATGTAACATACATTGACGCTTCGCCTCATGCAGTGGAATATGAACCCATATTCGCCCAGCAATGCAAACGCACGCTTATGATAGTAACAATTGATGTTCTGATTGAATATGCAATGGTACCTGTCCCGGCGCGGTGGTGACACTCGCATTGGAAGAATCGAATGGCAAATTTAATGTATGTAGTAATCGATGCAACGCTTGTTCGGTATATGGCAGATTCTGTATTGGACAGATTCTGCGATTGGGCAGATTCTGTATTGGACAGGTTCGCGATTAGGCAGTTTCTGTATTGGACAGATTCGTGACTGGGCAGATTCTGTATTGGACAGATTCGTGACTGGACAGATTCTGTATTGGGCTGATTCGCGACTAGGCAGATTCGCTACTCGGCATAAACTTGGATAGGACAGATTCTGAATTCGATAGAAATGTGATTGGCCAGAAGTACAGTTAAGATGATAATAAAATGTAGGTATGTTAAAAAAAAACAACTTATAGTAAACTTTCCATATTTAATGTCAGTAATTAATCCATCACCACAGAAAAATAAAAACACAACCATAGCTAAGTACTTAATTTTAAAATAAATTTTAAATTATAAACAATTATTACTTATATGATCTACTTTTTGTATATTATGCAGTTTATTTTGCATAATCGTTCCAGACATTCTGACACGCTTATTGCGTTATTTAAAATTGCTTTCGAGTTACGCCGCTTTCCTTTGCAATAAATTAGATTTAATAACACAACACAACTTTTACAAGTTTTGAATCGTCATATCTCCGAAACGGTGGCTCATAGGAGAAAAAAATGTACGACAATTTAGATAGATAATTGCATGATCTTCAATCAATCCTTTTTTACATACTTTTATCATAAAACTTACCGTTTGGATGGAAAATGCAAAAAACCCATATTCGAAGCGAACTTTGAACCTGAACTTTTTTCGCAAACGATCGATGGGGACTTTTGATATTTTATTTATAATGATGTTCAGAACATTCGTACTAATTTTCAGCTATATGCTTAATAATGTAACCTTTCCCGTACATTTTAGGCTAACTCGACCAGGCTATAAGCTCATATAGTATATAATGCTTGGCTTGGTGGTATATAAGATTAGGTGCATAAGACTATTGTTCCTTACTGTACTACTTCTGCCAAATGGCGAATCTGCCAAACGGCGATTCTGTCCAATAGAGAATCTGTCGAGTAGCGAATCTGCCTAGTCGCGAATCAGCCCAATAAAGAATCTGTCCAGTCACGAATCTGTCCAATACAGAATCTGTCCAGTCACGAATCTGTCCAATACAGAAGCTGCCTAATCGCGAACCTGTCCAACACAGAATCTGCCCAATTGCAGAATCTGTCCAATACAGAATCTGCCATATACCGAACAAGGGCGATGCAAGCTTGCCCCAAGAGATTCGATTAGGTTGTGCTATATAGATGTAGTTGGCTTCCGATCGTATAACAGTGTAATCGGAAACTCGAGTGAACTTCGACGAAATCCGCACCAGTTTTTTCAATGCAGGAAGTTTTTATTGGGAATTGACATGTGGGCAATATCTATAGTTTATTGTTTTATGATAGGTATCTGAAGTCTACCTACCTATGTTTTGTATTGATTGGACCAGTGTTAAACACAATTTGAAAGACTGTATATGAACTGGTAAAGACCGTAAAGCGATTTTTATCCCCTGACTTCAAAAAGGCGTATTATATTTAAAGCTTTTTCCTGTCTGTAATGTCCGTCTGTCTGTCAATGCAATTTTCTTTGTATCGATCTCGAATTGTACCCGCAACGGTAACTTTGTGGAGAATGACGGTTTTTAAATAACATGGCTTCATAAATTTGCGACCGGCATTCATTCAGGCGGCCGCCTGATCAGACGTGAGACTGCAGGTAGACGTATAGCACATGTAAGTCTGGCGGATACAGGATTCGTAGCTAAGAACATAATAAAGTCCCCTTTGGGCTGATCTAGTCGGCCATGAGCTTTACGTTGAGTATGGGTACGCTAAATAGCCTTGTCGAAACTGAGAGTTTCAAGCGTGAACTTCTTGTCTTTTTAAATTGACCCCACAAATCATGAAAACAGATGCGTTTAAAAATGGATACTGTGCCACGCTGTAGAGCTCCGACGCTTGGTTCGACTTGTTCTTCTACCTTCAAGCATGAATAAAGACACCAAACTCGCTGCTCTTACCCCGTCATTCCCGGGTACGAAAATTGTGTATCATTTGAGCAATCGTGGTTTCGTATCGGTCTTATGAGCCATTTACAACGTGTTCCAAAAATACCCAAATAATATGACAGTTATATAACTTCTATGATCGAGAAGATGGCTTCTAGGGTTGACACAATTTTTTAAGTTATTAAATTTGGGTAGGTATTTAAGTAAATCGGTGCCGCATCTTTATTAATTAAGGTACGGAAACCATTTTTTATAGCTGCAATAGGCCCTGAATGACGATATTTTTTTATGTTACAGATGGTATGCGATGTGATACCGCATTTCAATGCAAATTACTCTTGTATTGCCACTCCTACTTTCTCGAATATTGGGTATGCAGGTCAGTTCATCAGCTAACCTAGTGTCATCTAGATATAATGCTTTTGCTCGCCTATCTCTCGGCATTAAATTGTTCGTAATCTGGTATTTATTAAATTAACAAGAAAATAGGCGCCTCCGCAAGTTAAATTACCATAGCATATTTAGTTCAGGAATGCTCTTCTTACTATAATTTACATAACTAATATGCAGACAGTTTTATGGCTTTTTAACTGAACTCGAGTATTATTATGTAGACCGTAAGCAACGAGCATTAAGCTCTAATTCTTTAATTAGTCCTCGTACCTCGAAGGAAGCTCACGCATAATTTCATAATTTTTATTGCTTGTGTGCTCTGGAAAAAAAACTGACCTTTACGTCGTCTTATAATTACCGCAAGCACTTCCGACGTTCGCTAACGTTAGTTACAATACAATATTACAAGTAGGCGTTTTTAAGCAGCGGACTAATTTGTATTCAGGTAACGAAATTGATTTGCCGCGCTAGAGCAACTTAACAAGATTATAATAATTGGATTCTTTGTTTTCATATTATTGACACTGGTCTTCCGCTCGAGTGGCGTGTGCTCAGTATTTTGATGATGTCGAGCGATTAAAGAGCCTTTACATGTAGGAAAAAAGTCGAGTATGCAAGGTATTTGATATAAAACATATGTAGGAAATAAATAAGTCTGAGCTAATTACAGAATTGTCATTGGGGAAAGGTCCGAGCAAATTGCGCTCCAATTTAGACGTAAAATGTCGCCGGCGCTGTACGGGCGGTTTTTGCGGACATTAGTAATTCCTTATCGGCTATCTCCGTGCCTTCTAATTGGAATAATGCGCGATGCATTCTAGAATTCAATAGAATTTGAATTCAAATGTCACGGTAGGAGTTTTACGAGTACTTCTTCGATTAATGTTTACTAGGTCCGAGTTAATATACTCTTAACAAAAGTATCTGACTAAATAATGACCTTGTAATTTAATCATTAAAACTAAAAATAAACAAAGTTAGAAAAAGTTATCAAATGATATTTATTTGCGTCGAAAGAGCCTTTACTGAAAGAATAATTGTATAAAAGTTGTTGCGAGTTCTACAAAAGCACATCTTAGGTATTATCCATGTATCACAAACAGATTACTTAGGTTAAGTTTGACCTACTCTATATCACTCCTTGACCCAAAAGTAATTTAGTTCACGACACCCTGTACGAGTATGTATATTCTGCAAGTCAATTTCATTAACTTTTGTCAACAAAGTAAACAGGTCAAATTGAATAGGATAATTCGACATATAAATAAGATTAGTTTGTCCAATGACGTGGATATGCTTGGGTTGAGTTGCATAAAAACTGCATAACTGGTTACACGTCTCCTGGGTATTGACGTCCCTAGTTTAAAAAAAGCAAGATTAATCGTGTCAGCACCCACGACCCGCCGTCCGCGAGTCGCACGGATTACGTGACGCGCCGCACGCATCCTGCGAAACGGCGGGTTAGCGCGGAGTGCGGACGTACCTTTAAAAGCACGTTGCTGTTGTTATTGTCTACTGCATGGATCATCAAGACGATTTCGTGTAAACCTTATACACTTTTTTAAATACAGCTAAACAGTGTCAACAGTATTTTGTCTTTCGGCTGTCTGTCTTTTTGGGTCTCTATTCCAGTCGGTAAAAACCACATCGCTTTTGACCTGTTATCGTATTGTTTTTCACTCGGCCACCATTATTGTCAAGTAAATAAGAGCTATCAAAACGTTGACAATAGGTACTGTAACAGGTCAAGGACGATATGATTTTTATCGCCTAGAATCTTAGCCCTGAACGAATGTCGCTCGCTGTCACTGTCACACTCTCTGACATCTGTCAGTATATTTGTTATATTAGAAAGAGCGTGAAAGCTGCGTGAAACTGTGAGTACGTAGAAAACATCTAACATTCAGAAACAAATACTTGCCCCTCACAAAAACATCTGCCTATACAGAATCACACCCGGGACCCCTAGCTTTAGCTTCGTAGCTTGTCTCTACAAAACTTGGGCAACAGCGTCGTCAATACGTGATTAAGAGACACCCACAGAGACGCAACGTTGGCGCAACGTGAATAACGTCTTTCGAATGTCGACATCTTGCCACTTGCCAGTGTCTTGCCAGCGTCTTGGTGGGCACTATCCGTTACGGACACGCTGCGCGGGGCGCTGAAAAGACGATAGCAAGACAGCCAATCAAAGCTTATTAGTGTTCTGCTCCTATTGACTGACGAACTATATCAAGTATATTTTAATTTACATTAACTTAAGTACCTAGACAAATGAATTATAGTTGCTATTACCACACACTTTACACTATTTCTTGAACAACCTGTAGACGTTGCCGAGTGTACGTTGTACAGTACTTTAGATTTTAATGACAAACTAACGGACATTATGTTACTTTATGCTATTTCTAACGCTTGGTTAGTTTTTATAACGTCGTTTAATATTTTAAGACCACTGGAAACGCCTAGCGAAGGAGTTCCTTCACTGTAAGTGAGAGATAGCGAGTATTATCCTAGCGTTTAGAAAGAAAGGGAGTGCAATTGCTTTTTTCCTTAGCATGCACCTGACGAAAGCGAATAAAAATTTAAATACATGATAGTAAAACAACATAATTGTTAAACGGGTTGAATAGAGTTAAAGTTAAAATTATTATTTGGTACAGTCAACTAAATATATGTGGTCTGCCACCTAAAGGATAAATTCGGTTTGAAAAATAACGTTGAGAGGATGCGTCTATCAATTAGCTTACATCATATTATTTACAATGTATTGTCATTTAAAAAACCCTTTCGACGAATAGACTTATTCAACCAAATACAATAAAAAGCTTTTTATTACTTTTTTTCGAAACCTAATTCGTTATTTTATACTTATTTGAAATGTAATTTATTCGCTTTTTAAGGTTTTGGAACCAAAAGACATCAGCGAGAACAACGTCTTAAAATATCTATTAATATTACAAAACATATTTAATATGTCTATGCCCATAATATTCCTTGGGTAAATTTTAGGAACATTGTAAGTTAATAGCATGAGTCTTGTTGAAACTGAAATAATTATTTAACCGTACACTGAACCAATTTGATTCACAGACCAGTATAGAACTATGTCAAAGTGACTCGAAAATTAAATTCTTAATTTATCTCTATTACGTCACTTTAACATATAGTTCGTTCGTTCAAAGAGTGTGCAATGCAACCCTTTGAAGTCGCCGACACCGCTTTGTGCGCGCCGCGGCGGCTTCTATGTATCAATTGTAGCGGCACATCAAAGCATGCAAACTATTTGAAAGAACGAATTATGGGTCTGTAGTAGCCTTTGATACAAATTGGTTTTCTGTACATTTCTGTGCTGGTACAGTCGAGTTCATAAACATGTATACACTTTAGTACCTTGTCACTTTAATCGTTGTGACAATTCAAATGTGGCAGTTTAAACATGACATTAAATATACAAGGTACTAAAGTGTATACATATTTATGAACTCGACTGTACATACTAAAGACGTCGGTTATTACTGCCATCATAAAAAGAAAATTAAGTTTATAAGTTACACAATATTAAGTAGGTTCTTATTAAGTACATAAAAAAAAAATATTATAAAAAACCCCGACTAATAGAGCAAAAATGTCGATTCCTTATAACTTTTATGTAGCCAGTGACCCTTACGCGTTCTTGATAAATCATATGACACCTTTATTTTTTTAAATCGGTTCAACAGTTACAAAGTCGGAACAGAACATTTTTGATCACATATACTGGACCGCAAAACTAAGTATTACACTTTACATGACATGTTCTTTAAAAGTGTGATACTTAGTTTTGCGGTCCAATGTACATACGTACATACATACACACATTTTGACGATACGTGAGCCTAATTGGTAGTGACCCTGCTTACGAAGCTAGCAGTTCCAGATTCTAATCCCAGTAAGGGCAGATAATTATTGTTGTGTGATAATTGCAAGTATTTGTTTCTGAGTCTTTGAGTTTTCTATGTAGTTTAGTTTAACATGGTTTTCTCTGCATACATAACTTTACATAAGTGTGTTTATCGTTCTCTAGTACCCATTGTACCCGTTCTACTGTGTCCCTGCTTTAAAAATAATAATAATTACACATTCATAGTAACATACATACAAACATATACTGTTACTCTCATAACTCTTCTTTTGACATTGCGCAGTCGAGTAAAAGTTAAGCCAAAACCATTTCGTAACAATGAGTACGTGGTTTGGTTAGGCCTTTATAAGATGAAAGATAGGGTCCCAAACTGGCGGTAATGACAAACCATCCTCTCCATTGAAAGGGTACGTCTTGATGTCAACGCCTTACGAATAGCGATTTTTAATTAAGAGGACTCGAGGTTTATAAAATTAAGTGACCATGGTTTGGTCCTACAACTAAGTGATGGAATATAATATTACAACATAATCGTAATTTTGCTGTTTGAAAACTATAGTTTACTAGCTTCTGCCTGCGTCTTCGCCCTCGTAGATTTCGATTGCCGTTATTCCCTCGGGAACTTCTAAATTTAAATTTCCGCTACGTAAATAGCAAATGACAAAATCCAGGATATAAGCTATCTCCATTTCAAATTTCATTCAAATCCGTCCAGTTGTTGCAGCGTGAAGGAGTATCAAACTAACACACAAACTTTGGCATTCAAAGTATTCATAGGTTTATAAATACAAAGAAACAATCTCATAACCCTTCTTTTGGCTTCGCGCAGTCGGGTAAATTGGCTTAATTAACTGTCACGATTGACACGTGACATGACACATATATTGTCAGATGCGATTACGAGTGTGATAGCGAACCAGCCAATGGCGATGAAGGAAAAATTGACTAACATTGACCCTCAGCCACGCTGTCATATTTGTGTGTAAAAGCAAAAAATTAAGCATATTCGTCGTAGTTTTCTAACTTGACCCATCATTTTATCGAATTTCACTTCATCAATAGTATCATTTCATCGAACTCATGCAGCGAGAAATGCCTTTCGATGAAATGAAAATTTCGTTGAATAGTGTCTCGATAAAATAATACGTACCCGTCAAATCTGTAGTTTATGCAATTTCGCAGTGTCATGTTGTAGCCTGTGACTTGAGCTGCGTATCGTACGAGCTGCTACCCCGGGGTTGCGTCGTGACGTCGCCCGACCTCGCACTTATCTCGCGCGCTCTCACGACCACGCAGCGCGTTGCACGATCGCGCTTTCCTTGTACCCGTACTTATGCTTGTGTATACGGTGTTTACGCTAGTTTGGGAATACTTGCCTGGTCGCGTGGTGAAAAGATTCAACCTGTATATGAAGCAAGTTTTGGTTGGAAGTTTACACAAGGTAGAGTCTCGGGGCTACTTGCACCAAAAATTCAACACTGGGTTAGAACATTAACTCGAGTTAAAATGTCAGTTTTCGTATGAATCTGATGTTTACTGAGTTAGTGTCTTAAAATCAGCGCCGCAGTTTATCTGCGGCACAATGCTGAGAGGGGTCCTATTCAACATATTATTATTGTCTTCCTTTCTCCTTTAATTTTTTCCATTGTTTTTCTTATGTGTGTTAAATAAATATTTTCTATTCTATTCTATTCTATTCTTAAACCAGTGTTAAGTTTTTGGTGCAAGTGGCCTTTAATTTGTTTTTTTTTGGCATTGGTTTTGGCTGGTAGGTAGTAGACGTAATTTATTCGTTCATTTAACAAACACAGAGCTTTCACTGTTTTCATTAAAGGTGTAACTTTAGTATTATTATACAACCTGTTTCACATTGATAAGATTTAACTAACTCTCATATAAATTAAGTGATTAAACGATTTATGTAATTCACTAACTACCTATTTGTTAAGTAATTTTAGAATATCTACGTAAATTATTTATTATGTATATCAGAGACTTCTTCGGCCAGATAATCGGTGG
Organism: Acleris sparsana; assembly: GCA_923062465.1. NCBI lineage: Eukaryota > Metazoa > Arthropoda > Insecta > Lepidoptera > Tortricidae > Acleris > Acleris sparsana. The sequence continues at coordinate 10,296,166 of OV281293.1, forward strand.
AAACTATATTTGTAATCTTATTTCAAGTATTCAACTTAAGTAAAAAACAACCTCAACCACAGAATAAATAAATATCCTAACTTCCATTTAAATTTACATCGAAATCAAATAGTTTTCGCACAGGCGCTTTAATTTAAGCAGGTTCATATCTGATGGGCCGGGTCCGTAAGGGCCACCGCACACGTTCCAGCCGGGTCCGACTATCTTAACATCTCGCCATTTGCATCCAGCCTCTTGGTGGCGTCAGCCCAAACATTGATGGGGAACTTTAACATCAATATAACAAAAAACTTTAACGTATATTAATGTTTATGGTTTTTGTATAAATATTGATTAATTTTTAAATGTTTATTTAAAAAACATATATTAAATTTTATTCTAGAGACCAGACACTGAATCTACTTCTTCGAAATATTAATGCTAAAGACATAGTCAAATCGTGGTAGCTGCATCATTGACAACTTTAGTAAGCTTCAGCACTACTGTTTTTCGTATGGTCTCATTTTTAAGGTATCGTACCCTAAAACAATGCTGTTAAACGAAAACTTAATTAATCATAATACACTATTAGTACTCTTTCAGTAGGTATACGGTAATTCTATAAACATTTCGAAGGACTGGATTGACATTGATTTAAACACACTGTCAATTGACAGACTTCAAAATATGTTGGCTTTTAACTCTTTTACAACAGAAGACATCGAATTTCACAACGTTGCCAAATGAACTTAGAAATATCAAAATTAATGTGTATAAAAGTAAAATATTTTTTATACTTAATTAAGTGTTTTTTCACAAATCCCATTTTTGCGACGGAACAAATGCAGGTTTCCTCCCTGAGAATGCTAGCGATACTCCGTATCGGTGCGCTGTGCGTGGCGGCCGCGTCCCACGGTGCGCGCGCGTCGTGCGCTCGTAATGACAGGCCGCACGCGCGCCGCCTAATTGATAATGGCCGACGTGCGCGTCTCCTGCGACGCAATTATCTCATTGCAGCTTGCGATTTTCTTCAGAATGGAGGTTATTTTATAACGATATGATTATTATTATTGTTTTGTGTGGACGCGTGTGTGTTTTCGGATTATTTAGCACAGATACGAGTGTATAGCTTAGGTAGGGATGTGATAAATATTACCGTAACACATATAAGTATAAATGGGTCAGTATGATAAATTCCGATGCTAAGAGTTTAAGTAATTTGTTGTTAGAAACCCAAGCCTTGCATTTGAAAAAAAGAAGAACGAAGAGTAGAAAACATGTCTAGATCGGGAAACGAACCCAGTAGTTTTATCTAAAGACACATCGTTATTTGCTGAAATTGTTGATTTAATTGATAAGTCAGCTATCAAAAGCTCGAAATTTCGATACAATTAAATAATCGGACTATTCCTGGGTACGACTGCAAGTTAGTGTGTATGTATTAAGAACAATGCAGTTTTTATTTTTTCCAAAATGGCCTTCGTTTCTAAGAACATGTGTCCCTAACTTTAGTCCCTAAGTTTCCGAACTCTCCATACTGATTAATGTAAACGAAAAAAAGAAAAGAAAAACATTTTTTCACGTCAATAATAGGTACACAGACAAATAAAATACATTTAAAAAGATGATTTTGATTTGGATATGGATTTGAATTGCTCAACCTGTGTAATAAAATTAATACAAATTCACAAGTAGAGAAGGTGCTCTTCCTAAAAAACAGCTGCTAGGTAGGTCGAACGTGCCTTCGTGCTTCCCTTTCTATAGTACACACGTTGCACGTATGTACCTACCTATTCATTTGCACGCAAGCCAGCCTATGCAAAAATCGCACCAAGACATTGAAACGGATGAGCTTGTAGCTTTGCGCCTAAAATGCGGAGTGCCTAGTTTCAATAAGGTTGAGTAAATGAATCCTGAACATTAGTTATGTGTGTGTGTATTATGGTTATGTCAAATATAATTTGTTATGAATGTTATTATATGGCACTAATCTATTTACAAGATGTCCCAAACATCAACGTCAAGCCGAAAAGGGTAGACAGGGAAGCGGTGATAGTACCTAATGTGTGATGGGAGCCTGCCGTTTCGTCAAAATATCTTTGGTTAAATGTATAATTTCCCAAATTTTTCATTTGCCAAACCAATGTTATACAATGTTTTCAGAATTTATTTCAGTACCATCGTGTAGAACCCTATGGGTTAGGTTAGGTTAGTTTTTATAAAATCCTGAAATATTTACGGTTACAGAAAACAAAGCAGTTTGGCAAATGAAAATTTGGGAAATGATACATTTGACCAAAAATATTTTGACGAAACAAAGGTAACCCATGTGTGATGTGATGTAATGCTAAATAACCCTTTTTTGAGTATCTATAATTTTTAAACTATTATGTAGGATTTTTTTAAAACTTTCTAATTATTGACACTGCTTGCCCTTTCTCCTCTTTTCGGCTTGATGTTGATTTTTTGTACATGCTGTGTATAAAAGAAGTTCCTACGTAATAATACACTTATTTAGTATAAAATAAACTTTCAATAATAAATAGCAGAGTTGAAGAATTCTCGTACAATCTTGATTAGTGTACTGTTTATAATGAGTTTAATAAAGATGTATAGTGTAGAAGTAATATATATTATCCGTATAACCTGTAAAAAGTAAATTTATGAGACGACTGTCAAGATAATATAATTATGAGGGAGCGGATAATTGTTCTTCTATAAAAAATGGACTTGACTTAACTATTTGCTAGGGGTCGACACTAGTTACGAAAACGAGAGAAACTGCATAGTACGCATAGTTTGCAGTCGGCGTCATAATCATAAGTATGCATCAAAGATTAGAACTTTGTTGTCGTCTTATTTAAACAGCAAAAAAAAAGTTAAGCCGGATATAAACTAAAGTGCGCGATAACTAGTCTCCATCAAATATCCCAAACAGAAAAAATAAACAATTTGTAGGCTTAGCCAAGATGGATTGACGTAACGTCGGACCGTCGTCGCGTCGAGTGGTTATGTCAATAGGGAGTATGCATGTATTTTTTAAATGTTTTTCTAAACAAAATATGAAAATACCGTAAAAGAGATCACCGAAAGTGAAATTAAAATTAAAATCGGCCAAGAAATACAGATGATGCAACCATTTTAAACTGCTTATTAGAAGTGAGTAAGAGGTCGGCAATATAAACTCCACGCTAAATTCTGTTTTGCTACAAAGAGATAGGAATCTTTGTTGGCATATATCTTGGTAAGTTTTTTAGCTATTCAGAAACTGATTTTTCTTAACTGTTTGTTACATGCATCAGCTTTTGTTGAAGCTGTGAAACAAGTCATTAATATTCCCGACTCCATCGAAGAATGCTGCAGCGTCTCCTTTGCCTAACGCACTCGCAATCACAATCGGCTTCAAAGTGGAACAATTGTTATCATTTTGTAAGCAGACAAGCCTTCGATTTTCGAAATGAAAACGATTGCGATTGCGACTGCGATAGGCAATACCGACGCAGGACTAGGTCCGCTGACCTTAAATCTATTTCTATACATAAATATCTTTATTTCATTATCTAATAGCTCAATTAAAATAAGTAAGTGGGTAGAATTTATAAAACTAATTAAGGCGTAATGCTATTTATAAGCTCACCCTCGTCCGTAAGAAAAGGTACTTACGTGGATAATATTAACAATTTATTTATTTAACAAGAAATACTGCAAAAAAGGAAAATTAAACGTGTATTTTAAAAACGACTGACTCTTGGCGTTTCTTCTCAGCAGTGGTCTCTTGTGAAGCGCTGGTAGATTTTAAACGTGTAAAAGTGCCCGTGCAGCCTAGTAACTGAATAAACATGCTTTTTTTTTCTTTTCTTGGCTAACAAGACACATTTAAAGAGTAATTTCAGAAAATAGGCAAAGAACAAAGAATAGACATATATTTAAAACAATAAACGGATTCCTTACCGCCATTACCGGGCTTGTGTTCCAACATGTTTGGATGTTTTAACCGCCTTGTATGTTTGAATATATTCTTCATACATGATGTGATGGCATTGATGACCGTGACAGTAGGCACATTGTAATAATACAATTAATAAGTAGCGAAATACATACCTACATACCTTTTACGCCTTTATTCCCAGAGTGGGGTAAGCTTACCATTAACTCTTTTTTTTTAATAATTCTGTGTACGTATTTTGCACAATTAGGCTAAGGGGTTTACCAGGGTATTAAGTAGCGAAAGGTTGCCCTTACGACATCCACGGGAAAACATGGAGTGGCACTATTCGAATGCATGGATGGCTATTATTATTAGTAGCGAAATAACAGATAATAATTACATCCTTTATTTAAATAGGTGACTTTATTCAAATTAGCTCTCCTTAGGGTCCGTTCACACAGACCGGCTCGGAGAGGAGAGCAGATTTTTTATCACGTTGAAAATAGAGTCTTGAATCATAGTAATAAGGTTTATTTTGGCATGTTCACTTCTTTTGACAATTCTTAATGACGAAAGAATTGCACATGCAAAAATAAACTTTACTACAATGACTCAAAATCTCATCTCCGAGCCGGTCTGTGTGAACGGACCGGTACGTACCCGGCCACTGGACTACAGATGAAATGTATGTTAGTATGTCTTTGGCAGCCCGCTGTTCCGCCGGAACAACGAACACTGTTGCTTGGCGGCAGGTTGGTGATTCTCTTAAACTCGACGCACCAAGTTTAAAAAACATATTTATGCGGCGTGCATTCTTAGCATACGGATACAATTCGACCCTATGGGATATTTTGTGTAATTATCTCTCAATTATATCTGACGTTAAGAGGATTGTGAAGCTAAAATGTCCATACAAATAGCGAAAACGATTCTCTCCCCTTAAACCTCGTCCGATTTTCACGATTTTGCACGATAAACTATGTATGTACGTTTTCCTTTCTAAGAAAATATTTCTTAGAACAAAACAAATTTAAAAACAGAAACGTACAGACCTACCTATAGGTCTTTATGATAGCTACAACATATTCAAAAATCGTGACAATGGGACTTGATTTAGAGGGTGAGAAAAGGTTTCATCCGGGGCTAAATTTGTATGGGTTTTTTTTTTGACAGTCACGCGATTTAAGCGGCGCTTCATGAAGACATTTTAAAGAAAAATTAACTCGTTCCACTTTTAAATTTGTGTATGAAAAATATGCCAGGAACGACTTAATCGTCATTAACTGACGCTGAGGGCGACCGTTAACAGTAAGTTCATCATCATCATCATCATCAGCCCGGGGGCGTCCACTGCTGGACAAAGGCCTCCCCCAAAGAGCGCCACAAGTCACGGTCTTGAGCCGCTTGCATCCAGCGGCTCCCCGCGATCCTAACCAGGTCGTCAGACCACCGGGTGGGAGGCCGTCCAACACTCCGTCCACCGGTGCGGGGCCGCCACTCGAGAACTTTTCTTCCCCAACGGTTATCAGTTCTCCGAGCTATGTGGCCTGCCCATTGCCACTTCAGCATGCTAACTCTCTGAGCTATGTCGGTTACCTTGGTTCTCTGGCGTATTACCGTATTACGGATCATATCGCGCAAAGAAACTCCGAGCATAGCTCTTTCCATTGCACGCTGAGTGACCCTGAGCTTATTTATGAGGCCCACATTCAGCGGCCAAGTCTCTGATCCATAAGTCATCACTGGCAACACACACTGGTCGAAGACTTTCGACTTAAGGCTCTGCGGTATTTTGGACGAGAAGATCCGCTTTAACTTTCTGAACGCTGCCCATCCGAGTTGGATTCGGCGATCGACCTCTTTCTTGAAGTTGGATTTACCTAGTTGGACAGTTTGTCCCAGGTATACGTACTGATCAACAACTTCAAGTTGAGAATTCCCCACGTGAACCGGTATTGGCAAAACGCGAACATTGGACATGACTTTCGTCTTGTCCAAGTTCATTTTCAGGCCCACCTGTTGGGAAACTCTATCGAGGTCTCCGAGCATCTTACTCAAGTCTTCTAGCGATTCTGCCATGACTACGATGTCGTCCGCGAATCGAAGGTGAGTGATGTACTCGCCGTTGATGTTGATGCCAAGTCCTTTCCAGTCCAGAAGCTTGAAGACATCTTCCAGTGCAGCGGTGAACAGTTTCGGAGATATGACATCTCCCTGTCTCACACCTTTCTGCAACTGAATCGGTTTCGAGCTCTGGTTCTGGAGCCGGACTGACATAGTGGCATTTTTGTACAAACACTTCAGCACTTCGATATATCGATAGTCGATGTGGCACCGCTGTAGTGACTCGAGCACCGCCCATGTCTCGACCGAATCGAAGGCCTTCTCATAGTCCACGAACGCTAGACATAAGGGCCGATTATACTCTTCAGTCTTCTGTATAATCTGGCGCAGCGTGTGAATGTGGTCTATGGTACTAAAGCCTTTCCGGAAACCGGCTTGTTCAGGAGGCTGGAAGTCGTCGAACCTGCGTGAGAGTCGATTTGTAATGACCCTTGAAAACAACTTATAAGCGTGGCTCAGAAGTGAGATGGGTCTGTAGTTCTTCAATAAGGTTTTATCGCCTTTCTTAAAGAACAAGACCACCACACTTCTGGTCCACGCCTCTGGAACACCGCCTTCGAGAATAACAGAGTTAAAGAGCTTCTGGAGGACTTTAAGTATCGGCATTCCACCCGCTCTCAGAAGCTCAGCCGTAACTCCGTCGTCCCCTGGCGCCTTATTGATCTTCAGTTGCTTCAGGGCCATTCTGATCTCGTACAGGCTGACGTCCGGGATGTCTTCGGTGTAATGTCGGGTGAGTTTGGCTCTGGGATCTGTAGCCAAACTTTCAACGGGTCGAGTTGATTTGTACAGCTGTCCGTAGAACTTCTCAACCTCACTCAAAATCTCGGCCTTGGACGAAATTACGGTGCCATTTTCGGTCTTCAGTTTCATCAACTGGGTCTGCCCAACAGACAAATCCCTAGCGAACACCTTAGAGCCCTTGTTTCGCTCGATAGCATCTTTAATACGCGAAGTATTAAAGGTGCGCAGGTCTGTCCGTAATGACTTAGAGACTTGTCTGTTAAGCCCCCTGTACTTCTGCATGTCCACTGAAGACTGCAGCCGCATTTCATTCCGTTCGTCCATGATCTTAAGAGTGTGGTCTGAGAGTTTTTGGGTTCTTTTCTGGCTGCGGGTCTTAAAGAACTTCGACCCAGCAGCTTGGACAGCCTGTACAAACCCGTTGTTCAGATCGTCCGTAGACTCGCATTCTGCTAGGCATTCGAAGCGATTTTGGAGTTCGAGCTGGAAGGTTTCGGGGTTTTGGCATTGGACTGGGGTTGGACGGAGCGTAGACTTCATCAGTCGTGACCTTTCAAGCCTTGTGTTGATATTCAATGTGCCTCTTACGATTCGGTGATCACTGCCAGTCTTTAGCCTATTGATCACAGAGACATCATTGAATATGTGGCGTTTGGTAGACAAGATGAAGTCTATCTCATTTTTTGTCGACCCGTCCGGGCTAATCCAGGTCCATTTGCGATGTGGCTTCTTCCTGAAGAAGGAATTCATCATAAAGAGTCCTTCCCTCTCCAAGAATTCAGCCAACCGCTGGCCCCTGGGATTTCGCCTGCCAACACCAAAGTGTCCCACTCTCAGCTCATTACCTTCTCTCATGCCCAACTTCGCGTTGAAGTCGCCCATCACCACCGTGTAGTGCGTTTTAGAGGTCTGGATGGCTTTCGAGATGTCCTCGTACATTGCCTCCACCTCATCGTCAGAATGCGTCGAAGTGGGGGCGTAAACCTGGATGACCTTCAGCGAATACCGTTTGGTAATTCTGAGTATCAGGTACGCCACCCTTGTCGACACACTCCCGATCGACTCCACGTTGTTGACGAGCGACTTACGGACGATAAACCCGACACCACCCTGTGACAGGGCGTCACCTTCCCGGTAGTAGAACAAGTTACCGGACTTCAGGATCATCGAGTCCTCTCCCTGTCTTCGGACTTCAGATAACCCTAAGATATCCCATCGTAACTTGTCCAAACATTCTTCCAGTTCTAGGATCTTCTCGTCAGTCCTGAGCGTGCGGCAGTTGTGTGTCACCAGGGCCAGATTCGTTTGGTGGTGGTAGCCAGATCTCTGCCGGAGATTCTTAGCACCCCCTGCTCCGCCGTTACCGAACCCGCTACCTTGGGCCGGGCTAGCGGAGCCGCCGGGGACTAGGGGCCGTGGTTTTTTGGTGTACACCATAAGGGGGGGTTAGTGCCATAATCCCCACGCTTGGCGAGCGTGTTGGGGATCGCAGTGGGGCGGAAGTATATCACAGGACGCTGCAGCCCGTCCTGTGTCTGGCATTTGGCTTCCGCCCATCTCGGAACGGTTTGACCGCCGTTCGTCGGTTGACTGACTGCGCCGTGAGCAGTTACCACACGACGGGCGGTGGGGTCGTCACTTCCCGACGCCAAAGTAACAGTAAGTTCACTTAAAACAAATTGGAATTACAGTACCTGGGATATTTCGCTCTTTTTCATTTAATTTATTAACTCAGGTACTATGCAAGTCTGCAATGACCCGGTTGCAGGGTCACGCAAGTGCGACACGAGAGGCTCATGCGACGTGTCGCGTGGCTGCCGTACGATATTGACTAATTACTACGATTATACACAACGCTTTGCGTGCGACAAGCTTATGCACTAAAAAATACATTTTTTAATGGAATAGAATGGAATAGACACCTTTTTTCGGCTCCAGGCAAATGTTTATAAAAAACTAACACCACTTATCCGAAAGTGTTATTTTATTACACAGACTATAAGGCTAGTATAATCACACTTTTTATTGTAATATAATATTTTTACGATACCACTAAGATAAAAACACAGAAGAAAAACGTTTTATGTACGGGAACCCCATTTATTTTTAAACTTTCTTTATTTTATATTAGTTGGGAGACTCGTCGTAGTAACACACGTTCAGAAAAAAAAACAATCCGCTATCTGTTGCGGTTCAAAAGACTCTCAAAAGCTCTTAAAACTGAGGAGATGGACGGATGGACAGAAGGCCTATATTCAAGAAACGAATCGTTTTCCTTACGCCTCGTTAAAATATGACACAATTTGTACGTAGCAAATGTCATAACGCTACGGCCCGTAAGGAAAACGATTCGTTTCTTGAATATAGGAACCGGACATTAGTGATAGGCCCATTCAAAATCCGTCAGTTACGGAACACCAAAAACTAAGTAATTAACGACAGTGTGTTTGTTCTACGCATCGCTGATATACATAAATAAGTGAAAGAAAAAAAATCTCGCAGTAAATTGAATCACCCCACAAACGTTAAAGAAGGAAACACTCAGTAAAAAGCCGTACACAATGTTGCGGTGTTTATAATTTTACAAGTTTTACTTTATGAAGAATTTACATAGGTACAATCGCCAACAAATACAGTGTGCGTCATCCATACGAACATAAATTTTAACGAACAACAGTTTAAATACTGTTAACAATTTTATAATAAAATCTAGCTTTTGCCCGCGACTTCATCTTCCTCCGAAAGTTTGAAGACACTGCGTCTTCAAACTTTTCCATTTTCTGAGATATTTTAAGCCTATGTGTTAACCCAGTGTATAGGCTATCTCTATTTGAAATTTCATCGAAATCCGTCCAGCCGTTGCAGCGTGAAGGAGTAACAAAGTAACACATGAACTTTTGCATTTATTATATTTGTAGGATTTTCATAATCGCCTTCAAATACAGTTTGTGTATTCCATACGAACTTAAAGGATCATTGGCAAATTGGTTGTGGCACCAACAGAATAGAAACCTATATCATTAAAAAGGAATTATCACCAACATAATAAAGCTAAGCAGCCGAAATGTATGCAACATTTGTTTTTTTTCGCGATTTCGATGTTGGTCCGATAATAAAAGTTGATCAGTATGACCAACAGAGTCAGTCCCTAAAACTTAGCCGGTCATTCATATTTCACCATGTAGGTTTCAATTCTGTTGGTGCCACACCCAATTTCCAAACGAAAGTGCCCATGATCCTTTTAACTAAGAGTAGTTTTACCCTAATTATTAAAGTTTTGTCGAGCAGCAATGTAATGCAAAGTTTTATTTGACACTTCTTAGAGGTAGACGTAGAGCTTTAATTTTCCGCCTTTAAAATATGTGAATGAATACACACACTGTAATGTATCGGTTCAAACGTAGTGTTTAAAATTATAACGCCTTTAACAAGGTCGAGTTTCGATATATTGTTAGTGCTATCTGTTTCGATATATCTGGTTGTGACTGTACAACAGTACGCTAAATGAGTACGGAAAGCAACAACGTACGCATAAGAATTGCTCGTTTGTAATTTTACCGAATAGCTTCTAAGTTTCTATTCCCCATTGTTTTATACCATATTGCTTTTTTAACAAGCCGCTTTGTCTGTCCAGTGGATTAACTCTACCATTACTATAACAATATAGTTTCAAATAAAGTAAAATAGTTTGTTTATCGTACTGATATTCTATAATGTAACAACATTAAGTTCTACAACGGGCTTTTGACTCCGAGGCTCAAAGAAACTCGTCGAAATTGGAGGTTCGTTGTTCCTTTGTTTTCTTTAAGAAAACCGTACGTATTTATTTACGCCAGTATCGTGAAATAAAAGTTAAATATTTTGTGTTTTCATTGAAATCAAATCTTAAATTTACGTATTTTTGTTTCGAACATTCCGCGGACCACTTCCGAGGCTCTCGGATCATCTGTTGTCCGTGGACCACCGGGTGAGAACCACTGAATTACGGAGACTACCAGGGTCGAGATTGTACACGGTAAAACCGTACTTATTGGTTTTTCTTTCCGTATTATAATAGTACATTGTGCATCAAGGGTAGTATGAAGGGAATTACTAACGAGAGTGTTAGAAGCCCGACGCCGAAGGCGGAGGGCTTTTAATGACTCGAGTTAGTAATCCCCTTACTGCCTGTGATAGACACAATGGTTTTCATCACATTTGCGAGGAAAAAAAACAAAGAGAAAACACTTTAACTCTGCAAAATATAAAGAAATAACTTTTGACGAACGGGAACGTAAATGGAAACGATATTTTTTTGTGACCTCTCTACCACAGATAATAACTGCGTTTAGTTTCGACCTGGATTCGAGCCAGATTTAGCCAATTTGATAAAAATGTATAATTACTAAAATTAATGATAAATGTTGATATAAACTTGAAATAGGTATAAAAATAATGAAGTTTAATGAAGCGTATAGGTTTTGTGTAATTTAAGTTAGTCTATAGCTAATTTTTAAAGATGAAATTAGAAACCGATTTAATTTTTGGCTGAAAATTAAACCTCCTTAGTCAGAAATGATGTACGAAAGAGTTGCAAATTTTAAAAAGAAAGTCATTACTCCCTAGAGATGACAAACTCGCCATAATTCCCGCGGGAACAATTTAGGCCATTGTCATTCTGTATACAGGCATGGAATAACACCATTTACGAGCCAGTGTGATGAAAACGTTTTTATATCTCTTATTTACTTAAAACAATACGATAACACGTCAAAGGCAATATGGTTATACCGAATGGAATTAACATGTGATGGTGGTATTATTAGATGTTGTAATGCCAACATAATATATCTCAGATATTTTTGCTTAACCACCATGCCCTATGGCAAAATAACGTTAGGAATTAAGTTTCATACCGTTAGATTTACTCGTATGTATTGTACTACACTTCATATCTATTTTTAGGTACTGCATGGATAAACAAGAAACCACGTGATATTATTTATCAGCTAATAGAAGCTGAACAATGATACGTCAAAGCTCGACCAAACAGTTTTGATTGACTGTATAACAAGTACATAAGTAAATAGAGTACAGTCACCACCACCGCTCAAATCGCGCTAAAGCTTTTGAAGACGTTACTTTTGTTCCATTTGACAAAACACCACTTCATTAAAATACCAGTGTGATAATAGCCTGTTAGAGAACTGTTAGCAATAATTGAAACGTTTTGGACCTAAAGCGCGTGTTTTGCCGTTATATCATTCGGTGCCAGGCCCCTTTGTTTTCATACAAAAACGAGGTCTTTCCAAGGGAGTAATGCGTTATGAGCATTCAAGGTGTGCCCCTACCTCGCCCGTGGCCTTTGCTAACATCTGCTCTACGAGAAAGTTAAAAGATAAACGCCATTACTATACGATTGTTCTATTCGAATGTGGCGAAATGCCAGTGCGTGCAGTTATGGAATCACTTACTTTTTTCACTAATTCCTTGTAAAACATAAAAAAGTGTTTTGTTTGTATTAGTATTCCATTCATTTTATACAGGGTGTCCCATTGACATAAATATTACGGCATAAATAAGCTTTTCTGTACCGATCCAGAATATACTTAGTTTTAACTTTCTTATAAATTAATTGAGCGTTTACTACAATACCTGAATTAGTAAAATTCCATCAAATGACGTCTATTTACAGCGATCACAACTGTCTAATTCAAACTCCGATCATAATGGCACGTGCAAAATTTTATCGAAATTAGGTTTTTGGAAGAAAATCCGCTGCGACTTTATTTTTTGTCTCTGGTACTACTTGTTCCACGATTTCGAAATCTTGATTTACTGTTTAATTTATATTAATATTTGTGCTCCTGCACATCTAAGGACTATTATTCGCTCCTCTGACTGTGATTAAGTGAACATTGACCAATAAAGGATAGAGACAGACACAAACACGTTGTTTTTACGCGCTGAGGGCAAATCAGGTGAACCTCTCAAGTACAGGCAATAGATTTAGTGAAAGCGTTAAAATCTAATAGGTGTCATATCACCGTCTTTTTCCTTGCTTGGAATTTGACAAGTATTGACAGATCATAATACCCACAACATCAGCACAACAATAGGGGTATTAGTATAGTCTGGACGTTAAAACAGTATAAGGTGGTCGATATAAATTTAATATCCGCGTAGGGTTTTGTTCGGCGCCGCTGGCTAGTGGTCGGGGTCCCATGTAAACAGCGGCGTTAGACGCGGGCCGAGGACTGCCAGCTTTGTTGTGCGTTGGGCCACTATTTACGGGGGTATTAATGACCAATAAATTTTGCATGTTTTTCATTTATACTTGTGCGAAAAATGTTAACTGTTGTCTTTTTTACATAACGTTTTCGACTTGTGGCTTGGAAAATGTTGCTGATGCAGAGGTCTTCACTATTTCCGTGGGACTGTTATTTTTTTTTAGGTAAAAACTGGAGTTAATTTATTTTAAATATTTTGCTTGCTTGCTGGTCAGTGAATTAGAATTCAACCAGCAATCTTAATTTGTTCCTAGGCATAAGGCAGAGTCAGATACATAGCCGTCACGACTTAACCTGCGATGAGTTTGTCAGCGAAATATTAAGCAGAATCAACTACTCCAGTCTCGTTTGTGGCTCGCTCGTCTCGGGGCCCCACGTAAAGCATGAAGCGCGCGTGCACCGTTTTCAGTCAAAAACAACGGCGCGGCCATGACTGCGATAGAGTGTTGCCGCGGTTTGCCGCGTCTAGCAGCGCCGGCCCAGCGGAGCAGTGGACTCTACAGCGGAAAAAATACATTTAGGAACACCCTTGTTATAAAAGTAAATATTTAGGTTGTGGGCATGTTTGTGATTTATTTGCAACTGAACATGGCTCATTTGAATGAACTCACAGTCCAGAACTAAGACATATATTACTTTTTGTTCTCAATATGTTAATAGTTCCTGAGGAATTAACGATAAAAACAAGCTCTAACTACTATATTATTAAGGACATCAAAGTTTAACGATAATAGTAAGGTAGAGGTCCTCCTCACTGCTTGTAAGATTAATATAAAGGGGGCTCCTAAGAATGCTAAAGGCTTTTAAAATACTAATACTAAACACCACAAAATTATAGTTACCAAGACTAGTATTATTTCTTTAACGTAACGAAAATGTAAATAACACTTGTAATGACAATGTTAGTGCAGTGCAAATGAAGACATATTCCAAAGAAATAAAGATCTTAAAGTTGATAAGCGACATGTGTAGGTAAGTTACTGAAATTAAAACGTTGGCGTCAATTAAGTACGCTCTTGAACATGCTTAATTATTATTGTTGTTTAACTTTATGATGTGATAAAACTTTAATAATGCCTGAACCTGTGTGGTATGTGTGCCTTAAGAGCATTTTTATACCCCACGGAAATGTTACGAATTAAAAGAAGAAGTCAATGCGTGTCGCGTGAGGCACAGACAATGTAACAAGGAGTATGTTTACTACACCAACGAACTTACCGCCGTACTCAAAACATTTTTAGAGTCAATTAACTCATTTGTTCCTTTTTCAAACTTGTGTATGAAAGATCGTCACTAAGGAACTTCGTACTTGTCATCGTCATTAAATGGATCTTGAGTGCGGCCGTTAGACCCTTTGACTTCGAAAGTGTTAAAAAAAGCGTTAGGTACTTAGCGATTGTTTGAGGAGACATATTAATCATCAATGCCCCAATCGGTAAAGGACGTGGATGGAAAAAAAATCTCCTTATAATAATATTAAAAAAAAGTCATACAAAATAGTCCTACGGTCATCTATACATAAAACTCTGCCATAACTGACTGTCAGACGACAATCCAAACGCAACGGGACTTTGCGGTAAGGTCTAAACACTCTAAACAAAGGGCTGCCACAATACATCAGCAATAGTCGAAGCGGCTGACAAGCCCCCCTCCCCTCTAATAATAGCTACAATTTTAACTTACTAAATTATAATCAAATCTCTCGTTATCATCGTTCTTGTTACCTTGTTTCTTAAATAAATAGGTTATAATTTAGATCATGTTTCAGTAGTCTCACGACCTCCCTAACATCCTATTTCAATAACGGTGCGAGCGTCAGCGTTGTGCCACTCAAATATTCCGGCAGCGTCTTCACTGCTTCCTTGTTCCCGCACGGTGGGGGCGTGTCGGGAAAAGTTGCACATTATTTACGATGGCCACGAAGCCGATGCGGCGATAAGGCGCGTCGCAGTCGCCGCGTCACGATCTCCGCTATCTACCGATATTGACTCCATAATAATACTATTAAATACAATCGGTACACACGATGTTTGTTAACTTTTGACCCAATATAGATCGCGAGGTAGAAAGATTGCGGCAAATATCTACAGAGACGTTTCAATTTGGAAGGTAAATAAACGTTTAGTTTATCGATAGACCGGTACATGGTTAAAATATAGGAGTCTCCCCAGTTTTGCTCGGAGACAAGTTCTTAGTTGAATTGAATCTCCAACATTTATTTTCAATTCAAATTTTTTAAAATACAATAGATCCGTGTGGTTATTCACATCTTTACATCACGCTTTCCTTCATCAAATACATTGTCTAATCAAGATTACACTAATCATTAATATTTCAGCAAATTTGCTTTTGCCGATCGACTGTTACCTTACAAGGGCTCTTAAAAATAGAGTAAAATGAATCTGCGGTTGTTGATGAAATGCTTCAGAAAAGTTATTTTCGAAATATTTGTGTCCTTTCCTACATGCGCCTTAGCTTACATCAAAATATAGTTAATCTTTGTACAGTCAAAGATTTCTTCTTCTTCTCCTTCTTCTTCTTCTTCTATATTAAAAGAAAAGTAAACCAGTGAAAGTGCTGCTTGATCAAACTGATCAGTTTAGTTAGAAGTAAGTAGCAACTTAGCTAGAGGGTTAATGGTAAACATAAGGAACATGTTTGCAATCGTGGTGTAGCAAAGTTTACAAATATTCATCAAGAATCCCAAAACTGCACTTAAAAGGAAGAGAAAAAATCATTTTGTATATATTCCGTGAGATTTGCACGCGTGCGTGGTCGCTTAAAAGGAAATTGAAATCTGTTCTGTTAACTGCTATTTTCTTTTGCATACTTTCAATGCGTACAAAACATTTATAATCAAATAAGATTACAAAGCTTTTTAGGTACCTTAACTTGAACCCTATTTATCGTATTTTGTTTACCTTCAATCCTTTTTAGGGTTCCGTTATCAAACTAGTAACCCATATAGTTTCACTGTGTCCGTCCGTCCGTCCTTCCGTCCACATTTTAGCTCAGACTCTTAGCACTAGAACGCTGTAATTTGGCATGAATATAATCGTACAGTTGAGGTCATAATTGTGCATGTACACTTTAGTACCTTGTCTATTGTAATGTCATGTTTAAACTAGAATATATGAATTGTCATAAGGATTAAAGTGACAAGGTATTAAAGTGTATACATATTTATGAACTCGACTGTACATATCAGTTTTGCCAACAAAGTGGTAAAATAAAATGTTATAGGTTTTTTTTTTGAGTGTACCTCTCCTACACATAACGTGAGTGTATATTTTTTTACTCGTCTAACCCATAGTGTGTGGCAAAATATTGCGGGTTTATTAAGGAAATATATTAAGCTTTATAGCGCAATTTTTTTGTTAGAGTCAAGAGTCCCCCCCACCCCTATACGGCCAAAACTGCAAACTAAAAACTAAAAATCTAAAAAATGTCTTCAATGAAAGCGCATGTAACGGATTTAAAAGAAAATGTATCACGACTAAGTAGACATCATTAGTTTTTAAGATTCAGACGATTATAGTATTATATTTTAGTAATTACTTGTTGTTTTTATGCTTGTAGGCGGCTTCGGAACCCTTCACTGAGCATGGTCCGACGTGATCTTGCCCGGTTTTTTTACTTATTGTAGACAAACTTGGAGGACTTGTTTTTAAAGTACGTATCTAGAAATTCCAGTTCAAAAACGTCGAGTCACTTAGTAGAATAGGTTAGGACCAGTAAAAACTTGTACTTCTTTTGAGATTTTTTTTATCAATATAGAAACAGGAAAATTTTTTGTCTTTCAATTTAGAACGCTTCGCGAAAAGAAGCGTGAAACGTACGGCGTTATACAGGGTAAACATTATTTTGATAACTTTATAATTTATTAAGAATTTGCAAATATTTTTGAATGGTTAGAATTGTATGATAGTACAGCTCGTTTAAATGGGTGATCAATTTTACAGTCCCACAAATTATAGATATTCCTGTAATTTGATTGGTGATAACTACTGATTCATAACCCAAAGAAAAAATATTGTGACAAGTTAGGTGCTAGCTTTTTAATAATAATATGTTGAGTACGTAGTGTGCAAATTACAAATTGCGATATGAATAACCAAGAATTAATGGCTTCGATGGATGTGATAACGCACGTAATAAGCATCAATTTTAATTTGCAGTAAAAAAAATTGAATTAGCTTTTATGAGGTGAAAATAACTATCAGCTTACAAAAGCATCTGTTAATCAAGGCGACCGTCAAAACTATATCGTAATGTGTGAGTTAGATAAAACACAGTAAATCAGTAATTGAAGATTAAGTAGTGCCCCTATGTCAACTGTCGAGAAGTTATAATGAGCCAGGAAACAATTAGATACCTACCTAAATAAGGTTTTTTGTAAAAAAAAACAAAACGTACCTCGTCATGTTCTATCTTTGCATATGATTAAATACAAGAAAAAATCTAATCCAAGTCCGTGTAAATTCAATTTAACAGGCATGAAGCGTACCACATTCTTAAGAAATGCTGACTATTCTTGTGGAACTTATTTGCAAGGCAGAGCGTGAGATTTAAGGGGAAATTATGGCTTAATTCTGATATTCATCAGCCATTAATTATAGCACGTTCGTAAATGAATAGCGTCGACGCAGATGCTAATTTGCTGGAATTTGTCTCTGTATTACTAAAACCAAAGTAGTTCAAGTTCATTCTAAGGATCATGCGATCATGGGTTGAATGAATATTGCTTGTGTCAAAATAATATAAAGTTACAAGCGTACTAACTTCAACCCTATTAGCGTAGTAACGGCAACATTATTGTTTAGTTACTAAGCACTTGGTCTTACTAAATAATAGTTAATAACGTCGTAATAAAAAATTGAATAAATACAGGATGGCTGTTACTTAAAATATAGACGAAGCAAACCAATAACAAAGATAAGGTCAACCCTAAACAATAAAAAATAAGGTATATATGGGATTCATTTAGTTGTATGATATAATTTAATTTTGCTTTCAATAAGCAAAATAGACCTTGTGCGAAACCCAAAAGTCACCATTCTTCTTTTACAATCGCCGCATTAAATGGCTCTTCAATAACTACATTAGCGTGTGTACTTCCATGTCGGTAGCTGCTGGCGCGTCCCGTTGCGTGTGCGCACAAATTGGCGAGATGTGCTGAACGAGCAGATAATAATGAAAAACGACTCGAATTTCAGACAATTGAATCCGACGTTTCTTTAATTAATACGCACTAAGACAGGATTTGCGTTTGCGTAACATCTCTATCACACACGGTATCAAAACGCTTTGTTCTGATTTTACTACATTTTAGTCATCATCGTAACGTTGCAATGTTTGTTGATAAATAAAGGCCGCCTCAAAGATACCCATAATGACCAAGCCGCCTTTGCCATTTTTTGGATGCCATGCTCGAATTTTAAAAGTAACGCGAATGTTGTTATTATTTCGTAGCTAATTGATTATTCTTTTGAAATACATACATCAAAGCACTCTTGTTTCCCAGAGAGGTAGGCAGAGACCACTTCTTTCCACTTGCTACGACCCTGAGAAAACTATTCTTCTTCCACATTCATACATCGAGTAATGAATGCACGTCGGTTTCTGGTACAAGATTCGTTTTTTTTCCTGAATTTCTCCGATTTGATTCGAAAAAGTACGCCTATGCCGGCCCCTTCCGACCCTTCCACTAACTTTCGCTCTGTATCTATGTCGTCAATCTTCTTTCATTCATCCTATACAAATGACCGAACCATCGAAGCATGCCCTGTTCAATCTTTCGAAATAGCTAATTGTTTGACAAAAGGCTTCACGGATCATACCACACATGATTACCAACTTAGCTACTCGTTTTCCCCTTATTAATTTCCTACTTATTCACGCTTGTGCTATTGTAAGTAGATAACGACCAAGAAAATTAGAGCTCATTTAATTCCACACGGTATCCTGTTCAGGCTAAAATTAGTAATCCGTCAATGATTACATCTCTGTAAAATGTTAAAAGAAAAGAAACGAGTCCCAGGATTGTTGAGTAATGTATTAAGATAATGCGTACTTACGTTTATGGGCAAAAAAGATCCCTTAGGAAGGCTACGTGCTAACGTAAACTTTAATTTATCTATTGAATCATGGAGCACCTCACGCGATAGACGCATTAAACATTTTATGTTTACTTCGTTTCTCAGGCTGTATTAGAATTTCCGTTACAGCTGTCTTTGGAACCAATTTTTTTTACAACAATATTGGGTATTTAGCTCTGTTTTGCTTGGAATGTATGAGCAGTCGACACACATTTTGCCAAGTACCTTAGCCTGTCTAGTTTTCACAGAAAATGCTGAAGTCAAGCTTACGATTGACATGCGTAGTGAATAAATATGATATGTAATCAATGTTATCATACGTCACATTACTACCAACAAAATACTCCGTCGCTCTACTTGCCTATTATTAAATTAATCCCACATAGTACTGGGGTCAGCTTTCCTTATCGTACTACTACACATCGCTCTATCCTTGACATCGTTTTTAGATGCCTGACATTTCACCTTGTTTGGTACAATCGACTACAAAGAGATGTAACCACTTTTTCACCTTATTGCATTGTAATAAGGTCCAAATGTGGATACATGTCTTTGTAGTCGACTGTACTGGAATACACCAAAATACGCCTTTGCCAAACTGTTCTTTAGGAATCAATTTATTTGACAGGGACTTCAATTGATATGCTTCGATTGCTAAATCTTACAACCTAAGAAGACTTCACCACAATCTATTCATAAGAACTTAGAATGACTCATCCTGTAGATTTACTGCACTTAGGTATCGTAATTGCGGTTAGAAAGCAAGTAGGTACATATTTAATGTACTTTGAAAAAGATTCGGTCAATGACCTCTCGGGGAAAATCCAAACTAGCCGTGCATAACAGCCGGGTTATTCTCCTAAATACCTCGCGAGCTCGTTGGTGATTGCCACCGGCGAGCGTAACTGTGACCCGTACCCGTCAGAGCGCTCATTAAGTGTATCTTCGTGCATGTCCCGACATTGATCGTCCTTCGATACAGCCTAGCCAAGGTCGTAGGTGCCTAACGTAATGCCCTTGAGTTCAGGGGTCAAGTTATGATTGTCATGCGAAAACAGGGACGAAGTGAGCGGCGATGTTTTCTAAAAGAATACCTATCTATACCTACTGTCCACGACGGCGGCAGTCTACGGTTTTTGTAACGATGAGCTAAAATTGAGCTTGTTCACACGCTAATAGGCTTTTTCTTATATTTTTCAGTGAAAGTGCTAGGTTTTATTGAAATATTAGGTTTTGCTCACGACTTCGACTGTAAATAATACGATGATCGTTTAGCGCTGCGCTGTTTAGCTGGGGACGTCTTTGGGGTTGGACGGTCGAGAGATAGGCATAAATAGTTTCCATAGAATATGCCGGCTATCTATATTTTTAAAATTTAAATAAAATATTGCCGATTCGAGTATTTTGTACTTATAATATAGTTTATTTTTAAAATATACACTTGAATTAAAATCTTAAGGACCATATTCCGAATTTTGCCAATTTCCCTTTCAATGGATTTTTGTTCCAATGGTCGTATTTTGTACGGTAATAAGTCCTGCTTTATTATTAACTTTTAAGCTATCTTCAGTTTTAATTAGTAAGGTACACTTTAAACATATTCTCCTCCCATTTTTGGTCAATCCCTATTCCTAGTACCAGGTGACACATTGAATTGGTCTATCGGTCTAATTCTTATTTCCAGCCGTCAGGGCACAGATAAGTAACACTAGTCACTAAACCCTGCTCAGACTTAGTTGTCTTAGTAGTAAACGACTTTCTAACCTCAATATGCAACTTTTTTGTATGAAACAGCAACTTTATATTAAAAAAAGCAATCACGGACAATACAATGGCTAAGTGATGTCCAAAAATGTTTTCTCAGTTTACTTTATTTACGATAAAAGAGCTGTTTTAGGCAAAACAGTTTCATTTTGAGGTTAGAAAGTTTTTTACTATATAAGACAAGTAAGTCTGAACAGGGTTTAGGTCAGGGGTGCAGAGTAACTATTAGGTAGGGCAGAAAAACAGGGCTGCAGATTAAAGCTGTAACATGTTGCTTTTATTTCATAAAACTGTATGGTTTAAAAAAAAATAACTATAGTATAAGGTTTTTATATAGACGCGTTATTTTATTAATTACTTCTGCCCGCGACTTCGTCCGCGTAGATTTCAAATATGGTTATTCCCTCGGGAGCTTTTAAATTTTCCGGAATTAATTGTAGCCTTTGTGTTAATCCTGGGCACAAGCTATCTCCGTTACGAATTTCATCCATATCTGTCCATCCGTTGCAGCGTGAAAGAGTAACAAACATGCATACATACATACAAACATTCTCGTTTATAACATTAAGTAAGGTAAACACGCTCATTTGGGACCGTTTCACAACAACTGTCCGACTTTTTGCAGCTTTATTTATTAATTTTTACTTCCTTTGTGTGTTGTTGTTAATAAATGTATTTTCTTTCTTTTCCTTCTTTCTTAATGTCAAGGCCGAGTTCATATGTTTTTTTATCACCAGTTGCGTAAACTTCGTCTGTGATAATGATAATACTACTGAGAGATCACGATTTCAATCTCCGTGATTATTATATTTGACTGTACCAGTCCTCAGTGTGCGCTTGTGCTCTCACCTCTGGACCTAAGTAATAATGTTCGCGGTTGATCGATACATCAAAGTTAAGGAGAATATTATAAACCACAGAGAAATATGTGAAATGTAACAATTTGGCACTTGTTTTTATGTGTGCCTCCTATAACATTATGTATCTACTAGTTAATTGTTCATGATCTTGTTATGGTGTTAATTTTTACCTCGATGGTACTATTTTGGATACATACAGTTAAATACAAAGATATGTAGGTACATACAAATAATACGTGTGTACCCTCCAAGTTAGTGTACTAAGTATTGATGTATCTTCTCAAATGTAACGGTGTACACATTTAAATAAACGATTTTTATTTTATTTATTTTATTAACATTAAATGCAATGTGTAGGTACATATTATTGTCTTTCACAAACACTGTTTAATAAAAAAACCTTTTGCATGGTCACTGACTTTCAACACGTAGATTTTCATCTTGTATGTAGACAAACCAATTTTGTAAACATGACTCCATTCGGACCTTTTTTTTGTGCATCGTGCTAGGGGTTAGTGAACCTGGTTTGTCAATTGTACTGAGGTTTTGGAACGCCCTAAATTAAAAAAAAAAGAAAAAGAAACATGAACGAAAAAGAGACTACTGTTCTGAGAAAGATACGAACACTTCTATATTTTGTTATGTGACAAACATTTCCTAATAATATAAAGCACGTAGCAGTTTGTAAGCATTTTAAGGCCAAACAAATGAAAAGGTAACAAGGCCCTTTAACTTTCGACACGTTTTTGAAAGTCTCATTGGGGCTTATAAAAAAGCTAATTACAGTTCTTTTAAGCAAGTAATAGTTGTGGCTAAGATGAAAAAATGGTTAATATAACGTATATGCTGTCACATCACAATATTCACAATCCTTCTCAAAACTGACAGAAGTTGGCTGTTCGTGTTTTATTTAAACACAAAGAAATTCGAAAACGAAAGAAATCTAAAACCTGACTAAAATGCTTTAACATTTTATTATTTAATATACTTACTATAACATACGAGTAACGCAATAGTACGTTAAATCTTTTAAGTAGTCAGTGTAGTCAAATGCATCAACAAAACAAACCGACCGTTCAATATAGAAACCTATTTTGAATAGCGTTTTTTGAGGAGGTATGTTTTAGTTACGCGCGCCGCACAGTGAAACTGATTATTTAAAAGGTAGGCATAAGAACAAAAAAAGGCTTAAGTGCGGATTTTTTGTATAACAGGTTTGTCCTTACAAAAATTGTAGGATGCAAAGATTTTTATATTAATTAATAAATTACAAGATACTTTATGATCCTATCTAAGTGATCCTACCACTACCTTTGCACTGAAAAGTGAAGCTTCTCTTTTAATCAACTTATCAGTTTTGTTAAGGCAACATTCAGGCAACAAAACTTTTTTGCGTTTATACAAGTAGCCACATTTTGTCCTAAAATAAAAAAAAAACATATCATTTTTTTATGGGATCAATACATTTTACGCACTTTGTTAAAATTATATAATAGGCAGTATTTAAAAGTTTCTGACGAATGAAAACATTGAGAGGTTCAGTTCCCGCTTCTCCTCTTTTTAAATGAAAAAACTTACTAACTCGTGGCAGCAGCATGTGGTGGCGTGATAGACGTTTTGTTCTAGATTCTGCTTGAGATAATACTATAAAAGTAGCACCCATTGCTTTTCAATTCACCAGGTTTTTTTTTTTAAGCTTCTGTTATAAAACCGCCCTTCAATTTTATTTTTGGTTTATGTCCAACAATTTCGGAAACGAATCCGCTGTGCGCAGACGACTTCTCTTCCAATATGCACGCTATTTGTATCGATCGAGCCTTCACGATCCAATGGTTTTGAGAGCAACGTGGGCTTACCTATTTTTTGCCGTGATCAGTTTTTGGCTGTAACGGGCCCGGTTTGAGGAAAATGAGGATCTTTATAGATTAATGAGTAGGCGCAATCGATCATTCTCGAGATTTTCAATTGTTTCTCTATAAGCATAATCAGTTCATGTTTTAGGGATGGGATGAGATTTCCTACCTAAAGGGGAAGTTTATAAGTCCAGGTTGGCTCAGGGTACTCGTGATTTTTGATATTTGGATACACCTTAAAAATACCTCAGTTGTTATAAAAACAAAAATGAAAATAGATACTTTTAAGATACTTATTTCATCCATTTTGCAACTGAACGACAATTAAGCTAGGTCCACACTGCTATGCTGGCTCTAAAACGCAGGTAAACGTAGAGCCAAGTCTCGCTTTCTTATTAAGTTACTTTCTATTTTCAAAACACTTGCTTCTTTTTTATTAAATTTTTCGGGTATTAAAGTAAAAGCTTACTCTTGTTATATTATTATTTTATGATTCATTACATTACATTAACGATAAAAGTTAGTTTATTTTATTTCAAGTTTAAACCGGGCAGGGGTATGTCTGACCACGCTCAGTGTAGGGTTCCGAAGCCTATACAGGTGGGTAATAAAAATAGGTTAAAAAACTTTTTAAATGAAACGGTTTTATTCCAATTCACCAGCATCTGGAACGTCTTGAGATTCTGAGCGCTGGTAAAAAAACATGCAATTGTAACAGTCTTCTCATGTCGGATGCCAACGTGCACTTTGTGTAGCCGCGACAACGGAATAAGTAATAATCTGGGCTTTTACAAGATTAAATTAAAACCGCGGGGCGCATAAAAACCTATAAATATTAATAACCGTTTGAAAAAGAGTTAAGCTTATACCTACTGGTCATTGCAATTTAAGCCTCTTGACGTAACATATACAATATTTCCCGATTGTTAACTTTTTAATGTCCTTCTGTTTAAAGTCAACAATAACGGCGTCTCTTAAGAATTAAAACCATCGGTTATGCAACCTCATTACCTACTAAATGGAGGATATCGATTTTATCTTAGGGTCCGTTTACACAGACCCGGCTCGGAGAGGAGAGCAGAGTTTGGTCACGTCACTTCCTTTTACATTACGTTAATGACAAAAGAAATGCACATGCAAAAATAAATCTTATTACAATGACTTAAAACTCTGTTTCCAACGTGATAAAAATCTGCTCTCCTCTCCGAGCCGGTCTGTGTGAACGGACCCATAAGAGGGCATTGGGCCCGGTGCCGAGAAAATCTGGCTCTCTTTCTTTTCACTTCTTTGCTGTCATGACTCGCGTCCATATAATTGATTTTCGAAACGTTAAACATGAACTATTTTCAGTTGTAAATTGTCTTCGATACGGTTTTAAGAGTCATATAAATTAGTTCAGGCATTTGAAAGGAACCCTTGCGTAAATTATAAAAACTTTTGTCTACTTTTAGCCAAATAATAAACAGAAGAAAGAATAGTTTGATTAGCTGTACACGTAACATTTTATTGCATTTGGACTATCCAGTGTCTAAAGGGATTCATAGAGAGCTCGCCTGTTACTGTGTTAGGTTGATAGTTAAGTATCTACATCTGGTTTAACCGTTTGTAGGTCGATTAGAAGTTGGTAATTTTAAGAGGTATATAATTGATTGCATATATTATGTAAAATATTCACAAATGGTGTAACTGATTTACTTATGTTTATCTAAGCTTTTCTTTTGTGCAAAAAACAAAGGAGTTTTTCTGGGACATCAGTACCTAGGTTCAGTCGACTTTATAATTATGTTTAGTACCTTTTCGCTTTAATTGCTGTGACAATTTATGTAAGGCAGTTTAAACATGACATTAAATAGACAAGGTACTACCTACTAAAGTTTACATATATTTATGAACTCGACTGTACCTGGTTCTGAGTAGCTTCGAAAAAAAATGCCCGCCTAAAAATATAAGCAAAATTCAGACCTGAAATGTCGTATCTCATACGAAACTTTATGAGCATCTAATGACCTTGGGGACGACGTATCGAAAGAACGCTGCACATTGCTTCGAGACAGGGAACCTGTTAAGGGGTACACGACACTCGGAATAACATAAGGAATCTAACAATAATACAAACTTCGAATTGGTGAAAGCATTCAGTACCCTTACCATGAGTTACAATTACCGCACTCGCTAGCGAGTCGAATGCTCTGTCCTTCACAGACCTCGCAGTATTCTTGTAGAGTACGAGGGAAGGGTACTGAAGTTCACTAGTTGTTGGGCAGTCGTGTAAAGTATGAAGGGTGCCTCTCGACTTGGCAATTAGCGCTGCTTGATCCCCTGTTGAATTTATACACCCTTAAGACGGTAACTTTTTGGTTAAATATCTTACCTAAGCTAGTCGTGGAAATTAGGGGAAATAAGTACTTGATATATTTTTTGGGACAAGCGGTCCTCGCTGGTTATACTTTAGGTCATCAAAATGCCAATCGAGACCAAACTAACCAGTCCAAACTCAGTAGATCCACGTTAAGCATCTACACCGAACACCCTGTTAACACCTTTCGAGCTGGAGAGCTGGATGAGGCAACCGTGGAATAGGAAGACAAAAAGAGGCCTAACGGTCTACGGTGGGTTAATATGGGTAAGGTACTTGTATGCTGAACAAGAGCTGAATACGATACTAACAACAAGATTTTTTATGAGTAGGTAATAGTTTTACGATATGAAGTAGGTACCTATACTTAAGAAGTACCTTGATGTTTTGTTTTTGTAGTTATCAATCACTTACCAATCTTATCATTCATTTGTGGCGGCTCATTACCAGAGGCCGGAATTCTCGTGGCACTTTCGAGCTCTCATAGGGACTTCTCATTTATCGACTTCCGATATTCATATTATATCGATACATTATATAACACAACATATTAAAGAAAATTGAAAGTAGAGGTAAAGAACTGGCGGTCTTATCGCTAACATAACATGACATGATATCATTATACTCGATAGCAGGTCTTGTTGCAATCTCTTATATTTCGCGTTTATTTGAGTATTTTATCCCGACCTTTCGTAATATAATCCACGCGATATTTAAATGAGTAATAATGACGAAAATCTCGTAACATATTATTATAATTCCTATTAAAAAAACTACTTAAAAGTGAGTATCCAAAGGATATCTCGGTAAGATCGCTCGTTAGCGATAAGACCGCCAGTTGTTTACCTCTACTTTCAGTCTTCTTTAATATGTTGTTTTATACATTGTATCGATATAATATGAATATAGGAAGTCGATAAATGAGAAGTCCCTATGACAGCTCGAAAGTGCGGCGAGTATTCCGGTCTCTGGTCAATACTGTCAATGACTCTTTTCGCAGCTCAGTTTGTAAATTGAATGTCAATTGGAGCGATCAAGCTTCTTTTAAATTTATAATAGAGAATTCTGTCTAAATAGTGCTCCTTTATCAAGTACCGTATCCACCTTATGCTTTCGGCATCACTGCACCCGTTAGACGCCTTTTATCACATTTCAAGAAACTTATTGCATTGGGTTGCTTCACAATACTTCTCAATTTCGGTACAGGTCATTGTTAGTACATGACTACTTTTCTCCATGTCTCTTTGAGGTCAGCTGTAAATTGCCATAAAAACAGACAAATGAATCACAGCGAAAAGGTAAAATAGTCATTTCTAATTACGTTATGACGTTGACCATGCATAATCTATCCCCCTCATCCACTCATAGGAAAAGATAATTATACTTAGTACTGGTGCGTACGCTGGCGCGCCTCGGCGCGGTGCCGTCGTCCGTTCAGTGGGAATCGTGCATTATATTGTAGAGACATTTTGCCTTATTTGACCCAACACATAACAAAAAAACAATACAATACAAAACACTTTATTGTATACTTACAATAAATATGTATTAGTAGTTTATCTATCCAAATATCATAAACCCTCCATGATGCGTTCAAGAACCGCACATTCTGACCACCATAAAATATACTGTTTTGTTAGAACAAATTTCTTATCTGTTAAAATGTTATTATTGCTCAATAATAACATCGATAAACACCAAATAAATTAAAACTCAAACACCTCCACCTTTTAAATTTCAAACACCTCTGAAAAACAATGAAATTTGATTTCACCTCTATTCTAATAGCAAAGCGAGTTTCATAATAAATCATAAGGGTGTTGTAATGCCAATTACGTAAAGTCGCGTAAAATACTTTATCTAAACACATATTATAAGTACCCTAAGATGGGTTCAGAAGCCGAAAGGTAAATGACCAGCATTACCTGTGGTAGTAGGTGGCAGCGATGACAGCTGTAACGTAATAAAATTACGTTATGGAATATTGTAATGTTATGAGATCCAAATTTGGAACATCTTCCAAAATTAACAGCTGTCATCGCTGTCACCACAGGTAACGCTGGTCATTACCTACGGGATTTGAACGCATAATAGAGGACTTACAATATGTGTGTAGATAAAAGTAATTTCTTTTTTGTTAATATTTTTTTACATTGTAAGTATTCTAAAACTATTGTTTCAATGTAAATGTTCCAATGTAATTTTCCTACGTTGTCCAAAAGTAAGAGAACTAGTCTCTATAATTTGACAAATACGAGTTTCTCGGGATCGAAGGCTAAAATAAAAGTAGTGTATTAACGAATTATTTATTAATTAAGTAGAAAAATGCAGTATATTTTTAACAACCAGCTTAAGTACCAGTCTTATAGTGTAATAACATAATTATAGATATATAGACATGTTCACATCTTACAAATGAGTTTTGGTTAACAATAGTTATAGTATCGTATAGTATTACTGAAAAAAGTTTATTCAATGAAAAACCAGAACCAGAGACACAGATATAGGATGTTTATATTTTTAAAGCGTTTCTAGGGGAATGGAACACGGTTAATGTGTCGGTCTGGCCGAAACGTAGACAGGGTCCGGGGCGCCGCCGCCGCGCGCCTGGCGCGCCGCCGGGCGCTCCGCCGGCGCTCGCTGGTGTCGGTTACATAACTGGCACTGGCGGCGCGGCCGATTGATCACCCCTAAATTAGTGGGTTGCCGGGGACCCGGGGTGCGCGGGGACGGCCACGGCAAACTAGGTTGGCCGCGGAAGCACACTAACCCCTAGAAAACTAGGGGTGCGAAACTCCTCCCCCTTTTCTGGTCACGGGAGCACAGCGATTGGTCCGCTCGGTTCAACCGCTCGCCCCTCGCCCAGATTACAATCGGTGGGGTGCGCTCATAGAAATAGTGTTATGTGCTCATCTATGTAAATATATACCTGACAGGTATATATAATATATAGTTGGACCCTAACCAGTGACATTGAAACTAGCGCACCCGGGGACCGGTGGCTGCGGCGGGGAGCCGTCGCTTCGCCATACTTGTAAACAAAGGAAACTATGCAAGGAATATTTTTTTAATATAGAAGGTGCGGATACCCATTGTGGGCTTCGTGTGAAAAGAAACTTGATAAGTTAACGAGTTATAAACACGAACTACTTTCTGATTACATTTTTAATGATTTTTATATCAAGTGTACAATCTCTAATTGGACCTAACTGATGGTGTTTATTTTTATAGCAATGCCTCGATAAAAAAAAATAGAGCATGGTTTTTTTCATCAAATCATACAAATCAATCCAATCCAGAGCCCTGTTGGAAAAACTAACTAGAAAAAAGTATCTGAGAATAAAAATATACAATGCTTACATTTTACAGTTGTAAAGAGGTCCTTGCAACCTTTTCTAATGCATTTACTTATCCAAGTCTGATACGGTAATAACATAGATAACAGTGGAACAGTTTTCAAGACCTTGGTCCCGTTCCGAACAGATTCGATGACATTGCACGAGTCGTCTCCGACAACCTTTGTTCCGTTCGACACTAAAAGGAAATTGGGGATTGTATCTTCATGTGATTGCTTTCAGGTTAGCAAAAATTTGTAAGGTTGTAAAATGTATTTGATCGGTTTTTCTTTCATGTTCAATAAAAATACTAAATACTTTTCCTATGTGTGTTGATTTACACTTTTTGACGTGTAGGTAATCTTTAGTTTGTAAAGTATCATAACTGTCACCATGACTAGAAGTTATAAAGTATAAAATCCAAGTGGGTAATTACTCACATTCACACGTAAAAGGCTGTCCGGTATGTCGTTTCATTACACATTTAATTTCTTATGACGTTATAAGACACCATAACACACGCAAACGTTTTCATTCTATTTTATTAGTATGACATCGTTGGGCTATAAGTCAGCTAGGAAATCCCCCGTAGACACGTAATATCCCAAGTTACAAGTATAATGAATGATAAATGAACGAATTTAGTTGAAAACAATATCTGTCGTAAAATGCACGTCCTGTATAAGTAAAGCTTTCTTACAGATGTGAAAATGTGTTTGTTTCTTTGTTCCATCTTCACGGTTCAACGCCTGAACTATAGTGCCCGGCCGTTAAGAAGTCAATACGGATATATATGTTACTTTTCCAACCAGAATAGCGAATCGACAGAATAGCGTTAAAGCATTTAAAAAAAAACTTTCGCCTAAATTAAACAAAAATATTTTGTTTTAATCCAATTAGCAGCTTGCCTTTTGCTTAAACATACTGAGTGCCGTCGAATTAGAAAACCAACAAGGTACGGTAAACCAACAGACATTTTCAACCATTGAGTTCCTTGTCTTAACTTCAAACAGAACATGGAACAACAAGCATGACAAAGACAATCACAATCACAAGGACAAGGTTCGAAGTATGCTCAACCTTTCTATTAGCTGACTGCACGGTTAGCGTCAAACAAAAACTATTATGTCAAGTTTTAGGTTTTGGTCTACAAACTTATAAGTAGGTAACCATCGAGCAACACGGCCTTCCTAGCGGAAGGGAGTCACCTTAGCTATGAATATTACAGTCAATTAGTTCTGATATTTCTTGCTAGAGGAAATTTGCACACAAATGATGACACTAATACATAAAAAATGGAACAATACATCAACAAAACTTGCACACCTCGAGCAATTTTTTTGACACGATATAGCTGAACGGCGAGAAGTCGGATTTGTCGCTCAACACATCCCAATTTCGTACGGACGGGCGGGCTCGATGTTGGTAAAGTGTAGGTAACGTTCACTCGCGCGACTGGACTCTGTCTAGTTGACAATCCGAGTGACAACTAGTTTTATTAGATGCGCATGCCCGCTTGCGCTTGTGATTTGACAGAGGAGAAATGGTGCGAATGCCTACTCCCTTCCGTGTTGCTCGATATAGGTAACCTATGACATTGACAAACAATTGAAGCTAGAAAAAATTACCTTGAATCAGTTTACGTATCTTTTGAATATCTCTCTCCAGACATAAAAAAGACAAAAACATCTTATATCTCTTTTCTGTACTCCTAAGGATAGATATGCAAAACATACGTAACGTAATTCAAGGTTATTTCTAACTTCAATCCGAACTTCGCTTTGCTTTGTCCATAGCTTCTTGGTTCAGTATTTATCTCAAAATATAAAAGGTATTTTCTGAGGTTATAAATAACAGGTTCTAATGATGCAACAAAAAACTTTAACAGGAGCGGTGCACTAGGGCGGGAACAGTCGCAGCCGCGACGTAATTTGTTGCAGACGTTATTAAACAGCTCAGTCTGGCGAACTTTCCGCACAAAGATGTATGAAAAGGATCAAAGTGAAGGATCACAGAATGTGAGCATAGTGAGATTTTGTTATTATCTGGATGAACATATTTAAAGACAGTTTTTATTCTCTAGAAATATGTTGATACTTAGCTATTTTGTAACTCTTGACGGTAACAGATTTAGTCTGTGGCATCAATGGTCCCAAAATAATGAACTGAGTTTGGTTTTTTCATTAGCTAGTTTCGATAAAAAATCTATTACGCCGTTTAAGATAATTTTGTAATCATATAAGTTTTTGTCTATTTAAGTTATTTTAGTAGAATAGATGAACGAATAGTTACGAAAGAGGTGTGGCGAACGAGAGTAAGTGGAGATGTCTGTAGGGGACGTCTCTAGACGCACATACAGTGGTCAAATTTGCCAATTCAAAAGCTTCCGAAACCGACGTATTTGCATGAAGAGGTTGATGAATGTGGAGGAAGCAGGTGTGGTGCACTGGCGTTCCATAGTCTCTGCCTACCACATTGGGAGACAGGCGTAAAGGTATGCACGTGAATCTTTATATGGATATAATATTCTACTATACTAACAGAGCAAATGGGTCCAGAGGCCAATGGACATATGCATCATTTCATTTGCTGGAATATGGTACTATCTTAACTAATGAAAGCATCGCAAGATACCTTAAGTATACCTAAATTAACCAGGACTCGACGGACAATACTCGGGCCTATCATAAAAGTATTGCCCTTATCGGGGATTGAAGCCGGAACCACTGGCTTCAAAGGACGTTCTTGGTTAATTGTACTCTTATTTTGATATTATAATAATAAATAATCTGTGTGTCGTATTCATTGACGACGCGTTCACCTAGTTGGTAATGAACTTGCCTACGTAGCTGACGGTCCCGGGTTCGATTACCGGTATGGTCAAATATTTGTGTGATGAGCGCGAGTATTTGTTTTTGAGTTGATGTTTTCTATGTATTTAAGTATTTATTTCTGAATGTAAATATTTATATCGTCACCTAGTACACATAGTACAAGCCTAGAGCTTAGTTTGGGACTAGGTCAATTGGTGTGAGCTTGGCCTCTGATATTTATTTATAAACAGGCTAACCAGGTCATCAAATACTAACAATACTTTTGCACTCGTAGCACATCGCATCGGCGACCTGCCGTGAGAACAAGTCTGACCACCGTGTAAGTAAAAGGATCTAACAACAATCCAATTAGTCATGCAGTTACAATCATCTTGTCACGTTGTTCTTGGATACTGACTTTGCCAAAAAAAAGACTGACACAAGGAACTTCTTGAAAATATTTTTTTTTACCTTTGTTCATTGTTTACTGAGAAAATAAATAAACATATTTGTACTATAGGCTTAAACGCCTTATGGTCTTTTCTACGTCATAGCTACTGCTAGACTAAACACTGGTAATATTCAAATCTCAGTAAAACAAACATCAAAAAAAAAAAAGTTGTAAGTGTTAAGTTTAACAAGGAATTTGCGTCATTTTTCCGACGATGTTGCATATATAGCTCTGCAATAAACGTACCACTAGCCACTGTTGGACTGCTGGACATTTCTCGCAGACCAAAGTGGTGATTATAATATTAGACAATGTTATTTTTTCCTTATAACTTTTTTTTTGCACGGTTTCCGGTTCGGAATCCCGGTAAGGCAGATATTTGTGTGATGATCGCGAATATTTACTCCTGAGTCATGGATGTTTTCTATGTATTTAAGTATATCTTTCTTTAAATAAGTATATATATCCTTGTCTAGTACCCATAGTACAAGCCTAGAGCTTAGTTTGGGACTAGGTAAATTGGTGTGACATTGTCCCCTGATATTTATTATTTATTTAAATATATGCAAGAGT
The DNA here is from genome assembly GCA_923062465.1 of Acleris sparsana. Classification (NCBI taxonomy): domain Eukaryota; kingdom Metazoa; phylum Arthropoda; class Insecta; order Lepidoptera; family Tortricidae; genus Acleris; species Acleris sparsana. The sequence goes on from OV281293.1 coordinate 10,329,313, forward strand.
TTACATACAGACATATTATAATGTCGAGTCCATTATTTGTGGTTGCTTCCGACGTAGCTTCGCGAGCCGCGAACCCGCCAACTTCGCTTGAATGAAACTCTGAGACTTTCGTTTTCCATACGAGTCGCTCACATGCTCGCTTTGCATTTTGTTACCAGCTTTTTCGCATGACGTCACTGTGAGGGTTGTTAATATTATCAACAAAGATAAAAAATGTCTCAACAAAACCAAGCTCAAAAAATCCGACGGTTCGTTTGATATTGTCGTCTACGTAATGTTAATAAACATGGTATGGTATAATTAAATCAGCCATTTGGTCTTTGTATTAAAGTACCCAGTAACAATCGCGACGGTAATACGATTCTAACGACACCCAGTTTGTTCAAATTGGGCCATCCGTTCAACTTCTACAAGGACACAAAGATCCATACATACATAACAAAAAATTGCTGGTGAAAAGGTACAGAACACAGCTATGGAGCTGTTTTTCAGTCCTCACCTGGATACAGTATTGGTAGACGGCTGTCAAAACAAACTACAGCTATACTTATAACTAGAGCTATATTTTAATCATATTGTAAAGTGAACAATGTAAAACCACAAAACGGTGGCAGAGTGAAGACTGAAGGGCAAAGATGAAGGTGCAGAAATTAACAAAATAAATTAAGAACGAGCGCTATTAGTTGACGTTACATTAGTGCAACAACAAGATTTCTTTTGCGTAGAGATAAGATTTTTTTTACAGGCTAACCTAAAGCTATACTTCGATTTGCATGTTTGAACAGGAATGGGTAGGTCATTCCAGCATTTAGATGCTGCAAAACGAAAAGAGCACCGAAAAGAAACTAGCCGTGGAAGCGGTAGTTCTATGAGGGGGTCCCGCTCTACTCTTAAGATGCGTCTGTTCTTCATAAATAAAATGTCATTACTATTGAGCCATGGAGTGATGTGTGACCGTTACTGGACATAATAACAAAATCTAAAAAAAAAACTTTAAATCTTAAAAGGAATTTTGTTATTTTGTTATTTGTTAATGTTGTTTGCATGCTTGTGAAACCATACACGCACCTGCATACTTACAAGTGGGAAGCATTATTATCTTTGGGCAGTTGTGTAAAAAATGATTAAACCTTGGATTATTTATTACGAGTGAATCATTTGATAACGGTTATTAGGTACCAACACTTCAGCTAACAAAAATGCTGGTAAGTAGTTCAGTTATTGTTGCTTTTACAAGCTTTTTCAGGCATTTTGAGTTGATTACGAAAGCAAACAATAATTATCACCCTTGAAACGCTACGGTGCGTATAAAGTGGTGGCGCTGACTGTGGTGGCGAGGGTTACCCCATTAAAAGTTAACGTTCACGTCTCATCAGCTAAACGGATTTCGATCTAATATTGATATGAAGATAATACCTATCATTATTTTTAGGTCAATTATGACTTAGACTGAGATTGAATGTAAGACAGCCGTGAAAACAATCAGGTATTGTGTTCTTTTAATAGTTTATTCTAAATTTTGTACAAATAAACTATGATTAGCCTCTTACGTAAACAACAAACTAACAAATTGATCAAACAACACGATTTTTAACAAATCTAAAAGCAAGTAAGAATTCCGACTTCCTGCATTTTAAAGGTTAGTGAAGTTGTTAAGTGCATGCAGTAGTGAGTGCTGTAATTGTCAATAAATAGGAAAGCTGTTTCCATGATGCGCTTATATAATGCTCGTCGATACTCAAACAAAGTCCTCCTCCGCCTAGTTTATTTGTCTCTATGTATGTTGACGATGATCTCAAAAACCACTGAACGAATTTTCATACAGTTTTTACCATAACTATTTCCACTGAATGTTTTGATCCATGATAAATTCTGGTTCATGTACGGGTGTTACAGGTCGCAAGTTAAATAATGCTTCAGTTTATTTTTACACAAAATATAAATAACTATCTATACGCCTGGATTTTTTCAGATTTTTTGATTAATAAACTTCGGAGATAAAGTTGGGGGACGATCATTATTTGTATATTTTTGTAAACTTTCGTTCGTTTGTAACATTCTTAGGTATTCGCGTAATAAATACAGTTTGTACCTGCAGTGCATGCAAAAGCGTCTTACGAATGTAATAAAAGACGCCGGTTTTAAAGACATATCAGCAGCATGCGTCGACCATGAAGATAAAATTATTCATGATTTAAGCCACTAAGGCCAAGGCGAGCCCAAGTGCAAGTGTAAGATTAACAAGTTGTTATGAACAAATAATTTAAATAAATAGGTAGGTAGTTAATACCCGAACAATTTAGACAATAGTTAAAAGCAAGCCGAAGTGCAAGTGCGTGACGTTCTTAACAGAAGGCTAAAAACCGGCCAAGTGCCAGTTGAACTCGCGTGGAGAGGGTTCCGTACATTCTTTTTTTTTGATATTATTCTTTTATATTTCCCTGTAATCTACAAGCAATGAAATATATTTTCTATTTTTTTCAAAATTTTATTCTCAGTACTTTCGGAGATCAGGGGGGGGGGGGGGGGATGATCAATTTTCGTCTTCTTTCATGAATAAAATCAAATCTATTTATTTTACAATAATAACAAAAATATATTTGAGATCCTCATAACGAGCCCTTTCATTTGATATGACACAGTAAGGTTTGTCCCTCGAAAATGACCCTTATTTTAAAATAATATTTATTTACTTTGCACATATGTGTTTTGGTTATCAATTTACATAAGTGTTGCAAATTTCAACTCAATCGGTCTAGTAGTTTCGAAGCCAATTAACTGTGACAGACGGACGGACAGACAGACGCACGAGTGGTTCTATAAGGGTTCCTTTTTTTATTTTTTTCTACGGAACCCTAAAAATAGATAATATAGAGATATTTTACTTAAAATGATAAGACAATAGATTACTTGACAAGGGGCTAAAACGAGTCACGAAGCACTTGATAAGTAATCACTAAATAAAGTGGCAAATGGTTAGCACCGTTATAAAACTCGTTTTCACTTCAGTATGGATGTTATATTTATTAATAAATTAGTCTCAGTTGTTTTTGTAATATTCTTTAATAAAACTTATTACTAGGTCTTCAGCAGGTTTATTTATAATGTATCACTCAACGAGATATTTGAACATATACGCACACACAATATTTACTCATGTACCTACTCAATCAAAATATCGAAATTTTACTTATCGATATTAATTTTGGAAGCAATATTGTTTTAATTCCGAAAGAAAATCAAAAAATGCGTAATAAATTCACATTTGTTGCACATAGTGCCTTTGTATTCATAAAAAGATGTAATACCACGTTAATGTTTCAAGTTATACTTGCAAGACGGACGCGTTATGGCCGAAAATCAACAGATTTATTGTAAAACATCACTCACCTGTGAAAGCTTATATTTTGAGCATCATTTTCTTTGTTTCCCATTAGGGATTTGCACCCACGAAACACACAGGCCGTTACACTTAAACTATATTTTAATATTTCACTGTTGAGTAGTCGAATTAATATTTTTTTTCTTTTATTTATCCGTCTAGCCGCTTATTCTATCCATTCGTCTTTAATTTAGTAGGGTTCATATGTCCGGCATTCACCAATGAGCATTGGCTACAAGTCTTGTACACAGAACAAAACGGTAACACGCTTGAAAGTCGGCTACACGGAATCTATGTTTTCCTACATCTACGAGTCTGTTCCTATTCAGACCGCCAATGACAGTAACAAGTATACTAAGATAATGTTACCTCTAATTAGTTTATTAAAAAAGATTGAAGTATTACGAGTATTATGCTGGGTGCGACAGAGACGAAAACCTCTCTTATCAATCAAATCTATCAAAACATAACTACATTCTCAATGTCAACAATAGTTCGAAAAAAAAATGTCCGTGACAAGAATCTGTCAGTCTATATTTTATTTTTACCGAAGACCTTTTCATCAAAGATTACTACAAGTATTAAATAGAGATTACTAATTGTTCTCTCGCAAACCATCTTGTCTAGCGCCACAGTTTTTAATTCGATAGCAAAATATTACCCGGAATTTTTAAGTTGCAAGTAAGGCAGTTAGGTTTCCACCGCTTTAGCCGAAGGAGTTCGGCTAAAGCGAGTCGAGTCGAGACTTGCGACCAAGCTAAAAATGCGCGCGCTAACTTTTTTATAATGCTCTGAATGGACAACTTGGACTGGCCCGTTTATATTTAGCTCGACAACGAATAGAAAAGTGTATCACGGTGGCACTCCACTTGGTAGTATTTGCCAAATGTTAGTCTTAGATCTAAAAAAATATTTGACAAATATCAGCCAGTGAAATGTAACAATAAAAGAATCACCTACCTGCAATATTTAGTTTAATCTTCGCTCTCTATGACTAGCACAAAAACAACTCTGTGATGCACGATAGTAACGTGCTCCGCCTCGTCCAAGGTGAGTTCAGTTATGCCTAGCTAGGAAGTAAAAACTATATCTAGTAGGCAGGCATAAAGTCCGCAGAGCCGAGATTATAGGCGGTGAAAATCATTTCGTCTTTGACCTGTTATCGTATTGTCAACGTTTTTATAGCTTTTATTTACTTTAAAAAAAAAAACCATAACAGGTCAAAGACGGTGGTTTATACCGTCTAGAATAGAGGCCCAGGATCTTACTTATCACCCGTGGTTATTTTAGTCTGACGGCTGATAACGTATCAAACATGCAGTTGACGAATTGTCAGTTATACCATAAAGGAACGAACGATTTCATTCCTTCATAAAATCAAGTTTGGAAAAGTTGCGACGTTGTAAAGGTATTTTTAACTTGCTTGAATAATTCAAATTCAAATTCAAATTCAAATATATTATTTCGAATAACTACGATAATGTCTCGCAAAATAAATTATTATAAATGAGAAGAAATATTTCGAGACAACCTCTCTCTAAACTCGAGGTTTGTATTAAGAAGGATAACATTACACAAGCTTATTATAGAGAAATACTTACATACCTAAATATATGTATATAAACTCCGATTACCAACAGTCCGAAAATGTTTCTCATACAGTTCTATAATAATCACTATTTATAAGTATAACTAATCCCTCATTCCAACGATCGCTACTCCTAATTATTCAAATATAGTATTATTTTATAGTGGGTACTATTTAATTTAATGTAATTTCTGAACATACGTATATGTTACTTACACATAGTGTTTTATCCATAAACTACCATCCACCCTGAACCAACATCCAACCTGACCATCATGAACTTTAAATTAAGCGATGAATTGCTACCTGGAGAGAAGTGAAGTTGTTGAAATTTGCCAGGTCAGGGCACAAGCGACTTGGATAAGTTATCTTAGAAGGCTATTTATTAAGGCTACCTATATCAGCTAGCTATTTTTGTAACAGCCCAGAATATCTTTTTGCTTCAAACGAGTAACAATATCATTAAAATCATCATTATGTTTAAAAAGATAGTCTAAGTAATGCCATTACGAAACAAGATTTTCTAACCTTAATCTGTTATGAACTTATATGAACTTCGATAGTAGTATGAGCACCTCCTACTACTACTAAGTGTAGTAAATATTCGGAAAACTGATGAATCGGACTACAAATCGGTAGTAGGAGAAAATGTTGGGCAAACAATTTTATGTGAGCCAATATGAAACCCAGCGGAACATATAGGTACTCACGCTAATCACAAGAATATTTGCGCGAGCGATGGACCACAAGCTACGTAAGCAGAGTCATATTCCTAGCAACTAAGCTAACAGTGTTACGAAACTCTTTTCTTAATTACTTAGGTAACTTGGCCCACACATTGTCTCAGGAATCCTTGAGTAACCCTTATTATATTTCATTAATTCCCAAAATAAAATAAATTACCTCGTTGCAGCGTAGGCAACTCGCGGTTATTTTAAGGCCGTCAACTCCTCCGTCTAGATTATACCCAAGAAAAGTAGCCATAATTAAGAGAACACGTCTAGTCAGTCGCTTTTTGGAATTCACGCTAATGTGTCTGGCGGCCTACTTGAATACATCCACAGCAACACGTATATCCAAATTTGAGAACTATACATGCAATTATAGACTTTACGAGGTTAGCTTAAAGCTTGAAGTGACAAAGGTGATCAATGTGTGATTTATGCCTACAGTTGCTTGCATTTATGACGACCGCCGCAAATTTGCAGCGGATAGATAAAGTTGACGTAATCTCTAGAGTTCTAGACGCACCAGAGCTGAGGTGACCTTCAATTATTAATGAAAAACATTGTTTGAAATTCACCCATAATTAAAAGAAATCTTTTGTTTAATACTTATCCATTGTATAATGTTTTCTGCGTGTCATTGGCGAGACACTGACGTCACGTCTCGTGTGTAGGCCTAGGACTTATTTAAACCGCTTTCTAGCCAGACGGCGCTAGGCTAGACTAGGCTTTCGAATCCTTGTTTTGTTGCGAGACACGCCGAAATATGCGTTCGTTGACCTTTACAGGCCGCCGGCGTTACCTGTCTGGCATTGAGTCTATAAGTATCTAATTTTATTAGAAACCTACGTTAGGATCTATCTCAGACATAACGCTTTTGGATTTCATGCATTAATTTAAATAGATGAAGAACGGTAGTGTCTTGGATTGGATTGGTAGTGTATTAAAAACTTTAATAGCTCAGTGTTTTAACCTTTTTTTGCTTTATACTTATGAATTTGAATTAAACTTACGGAATTTACTTATAAAAATTAGTGATATGATTGTTCTGAATAAATAATAATACCAATCATATTTTCAGATCGTAGATAGAGTTTCAATCACTCCTGTGCATGTTAACGCGGGAACCTGTCAGGGTGAGGGGTAGCAAGAACCCGCCGTTTCGCGGCCGGCGCGCTTTTTGCGCCGCCGTCTGGGGCACTAGCCTCGCCGCCCGTTGAACGCGTCGCACATTACAAAGGTATGCATTTTTATACCAACTTATTACTTTCCGTGCGTTAATTACTTTTTTTCAGTTTAACTTTTGACCTTTGAATGCAATTGCCATATTAGGTTAAATAGCAATGCGTCCTCCTAATTTCTCGTCCGCGTAACTGTTTCATAAAAATATAACAATGCTTATAATAGTATTTTTTTTATATCGACATTTTTTGTTTAGTTTCGTTAGAGTAGTAGGTATGATAGTATCAAATAATTCTACTTTTTAATTATTCCTACCGACGGTTATGTATCGAGGCAATCGGGGTTAACAGTGTGCATTTGTGCATTGTAAGAATATTTTTCATTGCTTTACTAGTGTTATTATTTAAATAATAATATTCTATAAATAGAAAATAGTTTCATTAATAACTCAGATCTGTGTGCTTTTATGGATTATATTGCGTGTAATACGTTATATTATGAGTTTAGTCTTTCGTGACCACGAGGCCTGGGGGTTGTTACCATGACAAACTAAGTTCAGTTTAGGTTGAAGAAAGGGACAGAGCTATAGCAGTTATACAGCTCTGTCTCTTTCTCTCAACCTATCTCGTGTTTTTGGGACTAGAAGTGGCCGGTATTCTGCACACGTTTTCGACTCAAACGAAGTCAAATTATTAAAAAAAAAGGTCGTCTATAAGTAATTAATAACAAGAATAAGATTATAATACATGTTTTTCATTATTATTTACGATATTAAAGAGCGTTATTATTGTAATGTTTAATATTATGTGCCTAGGTTCATGATGATAATAATAACGCATATATAGGTTCTACAGTAAGTAGTATTAATCCAAACAATAACACTTAAAAGTCGTGATATTATTGTCTAAGATTTTATCGTCTGTGTGAAATAAAAAGAATAATGTACGCACGCAGGGCACACAGTCTATGTCAGGAGAGGTCACGAGTCGACCGGAGAAAAAAGATGGCTAAGTACAAGGCACGACGCACAAAAAACTGTTCCGGCTGCGTGTGCCTGCGCAGAAGCCTATTCTGAGTCAATTACTAGGTTGCGATTACTAAAAAGGACAACTACATATACATGTAGATAGGTACGTTTTTGTGACTTCTTGTTTGTGACGTGATCTCCAGAAAGGAATCCAGGGAGGGAAAAACTTTTGACAGGTAGGGAGTTCCTAATTTCCTATATCGATTAACTTAATTATAGATGCTTGTTCAATATACTAGTGATCACTCTATAATTTATTTTTAAAAATATGTCTTAAGTTTTACAAGTATTAATATTTAACGACATAATAACGTAATTCTCTTCTACTACTATTGTTAAAATAAACAATCAGAATTTGTTCTAAATTTTCGGGGGTTAAACGTCTCACTCTTGGCAGATAAATCAATTTCAGGTTCATTTAGCCACTTTTCAATTTCTGTGAAGGTAACAGGGGCATAACATTTTTCTTAAATGTGCTGTGTGAACTTCTTACTCGTCTTCAAAACAATACTTACACTTACACAAAAAAAAACATACAATACTGGGGGCAATCACTAGTATATGGAAAAACATCGATAGTTGTGTTGTCTATATATATCGTATATCGATATAGGAACTCCCTACCTGTCATAACATTTTGCCCCCCGGATTACATGTCTGGTGATCTCTTATCTTCTCGAGAAATAAGGTCTGTTATCTTTTGGCTGAGCTTGGGCTTTTGATTGTGTTTTGATACGTTTATCCATCAATCTGTCATTCGGCAATATAATGAGGTGTCGTTGACTTTGTCTTAGTATTATGTCTGTTAGGCCGCGTTCGCACCAAACGATTTCGCCGCCGCCGACACTGTAACGCAGTTCACTGCTCTTTTGTACGGGTGCCGTCTATTTGGCATAATATTGATTGTCCGAAATGTATTTGGTGTAAGCAATAATATTTCAAGAAATGTTAATATTGCAGAAAATGCATTAGGTATAATTGGAACTTATTCGAATATTTGCTTGGTCGTATTTTTAATAGTATACTATTGACAAGGCGGATTATTAAAATAATGACAATGTTCGCCGCTGGGCTTTAGGATATGTTCAGGATGCTAGGCTGGGAACGACGTGGCATAAATGGAAACTACTTCTCAGTTCTGAGATTGGTAGACGATATCGTCATCATGGTTGTAACCCTGCAGGACCTACAACAGATGACGAACAGTCTGGCTGAGTGTTCCAAACGCATCGGCTTCCGGATGAACTTGGACAAAACCAAGATCATATTCAACGAGCACGTTGACCCGGGACTGATAGCTATTAATGATGTGTCTCTCCGGGTTCTCCAAGAATAAGAGTGTTTATATAGGGTAAACGCTCCAATGACGGAGAAACAACTTCGAGAGAGAGGCTGAACGAAGAATTCAGTTATGCTGGGCAGAATTTGGGGAGGTTAGCCGAGTGTTCACGTCGCCCCTACCTCAAAACTCAAGTAATTTTTTTTTTACCTGTTCTTCTTACAGGTACGGTACCTACGGGACCGATACGTGGACACTCACGGCTGGACTGACCTACCATTCCAAAGTCGCTCAACGCGCTATGAAAAGGGTTGTGCTTGAAGTGACTAAGTAACCGTCATAGCCCACCGAATTGGCAAGCTATAGTGGCAGTGGGCCTGTCATGTTTGCTGCAGAACTGACGACCGTTAGAGCCATCGTGTTTTTGAGTGGAGACCGCGTCTGGGCAAACATCGTACGGGACGCCTCGGTGTAGGTTGGATGAGAGAAGCTGAAGATCATTAGCAGTGGCGTGCATTGAGAAAGGTCTTTGTACAGCAGTGAACTAATACGGTCTGATAATAATGATGAGGCTGTTAAATTCTATGATTCCTCATAAGTATATTTTTTATGAAGCAATATTCTCGTAATATTAGCCTGTGACACATACCAAAAACATCAGGTTTGACTGCAGAGTGTCAACCATGTTTTTTACTTGACTATTGCGAAATAAAAAAAGGATTATTGATAGATGAGTTTTTATATGGCAATTTGAAGGCACGCCAGCACTCAGGCCACCTGATGGTAATTGTGATCTGTTTTGTTTGATCCGTAGTTTTTTTTAAATAACTAATCGTTAAAACCGTAAATAATGGTTAGATGTCAAGGAAATATGACAAAATTTTGATTCCTTTTTCTAATTTAAATAATTAGTTGAGTTAACTACTGATCCAACAACGGGCCCTTAGTGGGTTGATTGTTTATGGTTTATTCGTACTCGTAGTTGGGTTTACTCGTAAGTTTTTTGAAGTAAATACTTATCTGAAAAGCCTAGAGCTGTGTAAAAAGTTGTAGTATTAGGAAGTGGTTCACTTTTAGTAGTTAAGTACTTCTACACTATATCTTTCTAAGGTTCCGTACCGGAAGCCCAACGGGGCCTTATTAATATGCCTACGCTGCCCGTCCGTCTGTATCGTTTGAACCGTAACAGATATCGGGTTGATTTATTTTTCAGAATGCCTGCTATATAAAGTAAAACAATAAAGATTTTCAACGTTTTTTTAATTTTTTTGTATCGTTAAACCGGTAAAACATACAGGCGTCAAATTTGGTATGATTATAGTATGAATACAATCCCTGAAATAAAACAACAAATCCCTACTAAAAATGGTGAAGTGTGAGGTGGGCGCGCTGATCGATTCAAAATCTAATTCAAATGAAGAATATAGGTATAATAACGGAAACGAAACCTTCGGTGCACGAGTCCGACTCGCGGTTTTTTTTTTCAATATACTTTTTATGCAAAAAACTTAACCGTTTTACTTATATCGTAGATCTCTTCTAAAATTGATTAATATTTAAAAGACTAACATACAAAGTTTTTGGCGTCTTTCTTAATATTAAAATGATTAAAAAATTCTATAAAGTATTTTTTCCTTTCATTAAAATACATATTACATTTAATTACTCATTTATCATATCTTAGTTGGTGTGTTATCATTTACTTTTCTTGGTCACAACTCAGGAGAGCGTTCCATCATCAAAATGTATGATCGATCGGGTCATGTTTTACTCGCAGAAAAAATGATACTATGTCGCCTCTAACGAATTCTATATCTACATTTATAGAGTGATTAATATTTTTAAAGGGTGTAAGTTACACTGTAGCTGGGTTGTTTTTGTGACGTTGTTGTTGTTCCAGCTTAATTAAGTCGAGACCTCGAGACTGCTTCGCGAGCAACTGTAAAAGGCGATAAGGTCGACGTAGTCTAGACATTTCGTTTTCTCACTGTTTGTATATTTTTATATTTTACAATAGATGATTAGTCTGGTCGAGTTGCAAGTTCTTCGCCAGGATGATCGAGCGAACTGGATTTTTTTTATGGTATAAGAGGCAAACGAGTAGACGGATCGCCTGATGGCAAAGCGATTCCCGTCACCTCTTACGAGCCCAATGTCTCTGATGAGGGATTAAAGGGTGTCATCATTATCATCATCAACATCATCATCATCATCATCACCATAATCATCACCACCACCACCATCATCATCATCATCATCATCATCATCATCAACATCATCAACATCATCATCATCATCACCTCCACCACCATCATCATCATCGTCATCATCATCACTGCCATCATCAACATCATCAGTGTCATCATCATCATCATCATCAACATCATCATTAACATCATCATTGTCATCATCATCATCACCCCCACCACCACCATCATCATCATCATCATCAACAACATCATCATTGTCATCATCATCATCATCATCATCACCGTCGTCGTCGTCGTCGTCGTCGTCCGTCAAAGAATAATAATAAAGAATAAGAAAAAGCATAAGAGAGAGACAGTAATTTCAATAGTTGTCTTATCTCTTCATCGGAACACCACAATGCGAACAATTTCTTGACGATAGATTAAAAGGTAAGATGGTGGCAGCAATCCGGAAGGACTCTGCACAAAGTCCTACACCATCAAAATATATACGTGGGTAATACCCATGGGGCAAAAATAATTCGAGTAATAAGTAACTATTCTAATGGTGGTAAAATTAAATGTAAAAAGCAGTATAAATAATAAATCAACTGCCTTTCGATCCCTATGATGCATTGCAAAATCGCAACCGTGTCCAATAACTATTATATGCATGGATTTTTTAAATCGCATTTCTAAATAAAATATGAAAATACCATAAAAGAGATCACCAAAAGTGAAATTAAAATTAAAATCGACCATAAAATATTAATTATGGTACAAGCAATTCATAGTATAAACTGATCATTAGACAGCGATTAGACACAGAGATATCGGATATGCACTGTGACGTCATGTAAACTCCATGCTTAATTCTATTTTGCTAGAAAGAGATTGGAACAAATCTTTGTTGGTAATTTTGAAGCTTTTCAAAAAGTGATTTTTCTCAACTTTTTGTTGCATGCATGAATCAACTTTTATTGAAGCTGTGAAAAAAATCATGAATATTCCCTATACAAACCGATTTTTCTTTGGCAGTAGTAAGTTGGGTTGATGGATTGTTATAATGCAAAAATATATTGATATTAAAATAACTAAGTACTTTATGGTACTTTACGAGTAGGTACAATCATGTTAGGGATAGGACTCCTAAGAAATGAACGAATGAAGGTTTTCTTTTCGTATTTGCATATAGGTTAGGATACATGGACATAATTACATTAATAAGTAAGTACGTTAGTCTTATTGAAGTCTACTTATACGTAGTAATTAAGCTTTAGAGATAGTACGGAATAATAATGTAAATATAATGTAATAATGTAAAGGGGTGGATTGGGAGGCTCTGGAAAGAAACAGATAAAGAAACATAACTAGTTACGCACTTTAATGCCCTTAATTTGTCACTCGGTTGACATTTGGACAAAAAATGAGTGTCTGGACCTGCGGTCTGGACTAAATGCTATTTTTAATTACGTTTGAACGTATGCTGAATAAATGAGCCTCTAATTGTTGGACTATTGTTTACAAATGAGTTCTTTCAAAAAACTGCGAGTTCTGTGCATACAAATACGGTCATCTAAAATTAATAGCACGTTGCAAAATTGTATTGTGTAAGGCAGTTTAACATATTTGAAGAACTGTCAAAATTGTAGGTAGTTCAAAATAACTGCTAATTAACAAACCTGATAACCTTAGAAGTTCGCGTTGTTTATAAATGTACTCGGTTACGGGTAAAGTCAGATTGACCAGCGTAAGAGAGTATGTGAGCTAAATAATAAAATATAAACACTAACCAACCAAACTTATTTTTAATTCCAATGATAACATTTCTGAAGATGTGTGACAAAGAACAATTCCTACCCCGCGTTTTGCTAAGTAAACGCTCGAAGTCAAACTCAAAGTTTAGTATCATGCAAGCAAAGTTAGGAGCTTTCGAACTTGTATGCTAAGCTAAGTATCACGGACCTTGTAAGTTGCGAAAACTAAACTAACGAATGTCGCTGGCACCGTTTCAATGTCAATTGAGGATTTACCAGCCTTTTAAGCTTTATAAGGTAAGCCAAAGTGATAACTTGGCAGTTGGAAGTTGCCGTGTTGTTGTTATGCTTACTAAATGGCTTTGTTACTGACTGACTGTGGGCCATGTAATAAACGTATCTTGACTCATCTCATCTCGGGATTAGATGCGTCTACTTTGACTTTTCTTGAGACTGGCATCTCACTGGAAATCAGTTTTTTATAATTGATTCAGGATCCTATAATTGACTAAGAGACGACGCATATTTGGTTCGTTTGCCTTGTCAATGCAAATCACGCATTAAAAAAAATCATGCGTATAAACCTGACATCGTTGAAATGTAACTCGGTACTCCTTTTTTAATTCGAGCTATAAAATAAGCAAAATGTCATTTTTGATCTTTATTATCGTGATAAATAATAGTATTACAATGGTGAAAAATAGGTTTTTCAGTTAGCACAAATTAAAAAAAATAACGTGTTCAAAACTCTGAGCACGATTCAACAGTTAAACTTGACTTAGTGCCTGTAAAACTAGGAAGATTTAGTGGAATGTCGAAGTTTCTCTTAAGAGGGCACCAAGTATTCTACTGTGTTGTTGGCTACATCTCACACATTTCTTTCCTCTAGATTTGATGTACGGTTATTGGACTAGTGCACTAATTTATCAAAGACGTAAAAGTGACAAGGTTTTAAAATGGTGCAACTACTTATAAAGCCGGCTGTACATAATACTTGAAGAATGAATGTTTCCTCTCAAAGACACTTTTTTTTTAATAGTACCTCTATTGTTTACCCTGAAAGACTTTCGCTCATTCCCCTAGTAGTGGTAGGTAGTAAACCTAAAGCCAGTAGTTTCTCCTCTTTGTTTTAGTTTCAAAATATTAGGTAAAAATATTAATCAATGCCGTATCTTGAATGAAAACTTTCAACATTCCAGTAAATTGTGTACCTACTTGGAATTTTATTTTTTTCTGTTAAAGGTGGTAAAAGTAACTGTAATGGAAACAATATTATTATGATAAAGCACGATCGGCTGAAATAGTGTGTCTCACATTTAGCGGTATTTGATATTAATGGCGGTATTTGATAATAATCCGAGTTAAAAACATTACCTTAACATGTCAAAGACGATATTGTTTTACCGTCTAGAACAGAGCCCAGGAGATATACATATTACCATAGGTACCTAATATATTACGAATGGGTACAATTTTCTAGTCATGCAAAATATAAGTGGCGTAATGAACATCGAGATACCATAACTTGGGTCTCACGCAGACGATTCTCGGAAGACGAGTCACCTACCGCCTTCCAATAAAGGTGCCACGTTTCGCCACCCACTGCCGGGGACTTGGCACGTACATTTGACTACGCGTTAACCTATATCCTTGGGAACCGAATGCATTTACTGTAATAGGCGTATCAGCAATTTTGAATATGGCTTCGTAAAGATTTTAGTGGTGGTTCCGACTAAGACTAATGAAGTTCTGATTTTAAGCGCTTTGATGTTAGGGGGCATTTTCCAAAAAAAGTGCACGTGATTAACGACTAAAATTAACAACGGTAACTTTTTCATTACGTCACAAATTAATTTATTACCTCTTACGCTAATATAGGCGGTATCTCACCATCAATAACCGTAGAAAAATGGTTGCATTTGCTTTAGGAATTTTGTCTGAGATAACACAACACTTTTTTGAAAAACGCCCTAGATGCTTGTTTGTTACTTTTATTTAGTTTCCCTTAATATGATTGAGAAATTACTGGTATAAGGTTATTTAAATTTATATCAAGGGACATTATCACACCAATTTACCTAGTTCCAAACTAAGCTCTAGGCTAGGCTTGTACTATGGGTACTACACAATGTAAATAATTATATTGAGAAATAAATACTTATATATATAGAAAACATCCAAGATTCGGAAATTAATACTAGCTAGCGCTCATTACTAACAATGAGCTAAGGCGTCGTCAATGTTTACGGTAGGTAGGTACATAGGTAATTCATATCGTCGATAACGTAGAAAAAATCACAGCCACACATAAGTTTTTTGTTTGACGAGCCATTTTCCTTCTTGCTTTACATAGAGCAGATATTCTCAAACTGTCCTCCGCAAGGCCTCGGCAAGGGCTCCATCAAAAAAAAATGTAATGTAATATAAAGGAACACATTTTTAATACAAAGATAACAGGATTTGCATAAAATGGGGCTCCGTAAAAAATTAAGTTGTTTAAAAGATTTTGTGGCTAAAAAAGGATAAAACCATAATTATTACACTTTGACATGTTCTCGTATTGTTTCTAAGTCGGTCACCATTACTCCCAAATAAAAAGAGCTAAGATAACATGTTAAAGTCGAGGGTGTATTTGGCTGGTTCAGTAACAGCCTATTTGCTCCTCCATTTATTTAAGGCAATTAGAACGCACGCGACCACTCAGGCCATCTGATGGTAAGTGTGATCTGAGACCCAAAGACATTTGAAATCTCAAGACTACAAACTCAAAACTGCAATCCTAAGACTTCAAATGCGTTGCCAACCCTGAGGACTAAGATGGAGTTCCTCAACGCTAGTAATTTAAATTTAAATTTAATTTTAAACGGTTGTCTTATCCCCACACCGGAACACAGCAATGCAAACATTACTGCTCGGCGGTGGGTTAATCCGGACTAGCCCGGCACAAGGTCCCTACCACCACTAAATACACCCAAGTATACCTTAAAGAAACCTAAACGTTATTTACTCGCAGGCAAAGGAAGCGAATTCCCACATCTCAGCAATTCGCATAAATAGGGAGGAAGTATAGTGTCAAATGAACGTTATTGCATGTATATTTCGACACAATACTTATATCATGTTTTCACTTAAAGTTACATGTACACTGGGTTTAATGCATATTTAACTTGGAATGTTTGTCAATATCACTTACTAGATTATAGTATTTGGCTAGAAAGTTTTAATGCAATGTAGAGTGATATGATGGGTGTAACAGTTTTATCGTTTTAAGTGATGTATTTACTACAATTGATAAATCTAAATATAAAACTGAATTTTAGGTACATAGGTACATGCTAAAACTATTTCCGAGTGTCTTCTATTCCTAAATAAAGACACACTTACTTATCTTTATTATATATCGCTAAGCACGTTAAAAAAAGGTAATAATTACAACTTAAATAATCATGATCTGAATTTTCAACATTCTCATGCTTTTGGCTGAATCCTATTATAGTATTTTTATTTTAAATCTAATTACCCATAAAGTACAAAGAAACTTCTAAACAAGTGTTCAGTGTATTTTTAACAAAAACTAACACTTATGTGTACCTAACTAAGTACTTAAATATAATTGATGACAGGAGTGTTATATACTCGTCAAATCAATAATTTTAGTGGTTCATGCAAGAAATGAAACACCGACAAAGAGTTATTTTGTGTAATATTCTGAGAATCGAAATGTGCTGGCTTCATCAAGTACGTTTACAGGTAATTTGTACAAAACCCTTATTTTGTGTAAAAAATAGCACTTGCAAATATAATGGAGTATTCTGGTAATTTAAAGTCCTCTTTAGGGGTGTTTGGTGAATGAAGATTATTATAAGTAAATTTCATTATAATATGAATGAACCCGATTTTTAACATTGCTTATTCTATAAATAAGTACAATACAAATTTATATTTAATAAATATTAACTAGCCGGAATGTGTATTCAAGAAGCAACTAAGTCATTAAACTCCTTTTCAATCACTAGTGAAATTAACAATAAGCTTAATTAAAGGCTGCACACCAATTGTTGGATCTGCCTCGTAACTTGCTGTGTTCAGGGGCCGATCAATTTCCAATTACGGCGGTCGCGGTCATGTTATTACCCGTACTTTCACTCGGAATTAGACAAAGCGCGGGGGCGACCGGCGACGCGGCCGATGCAGTTTCGGCGCTCATTATGCTCCGAACAAAGACTAGTCTAGCTTATACTAAGTTTTTTCAACGTATAATTAAAATTAGTTGAAAAACAATACGTTTTCTGTTTCAGTACAATGCTTCTCTCATTGTGTTCAAAATTGACATATTTTTTTTGTATTTTTTTGTTTTCATGTACTTAAGCATTATATTATGAGAGGTAGGTACTTGAAATGTAGTGAAGTATTTTAAAAATAAAATGAAAATAAATTACAGTCATCATTTCTTTATTTTTAGATACTAAAGTTGCATAAGGCGAATGCATCTCAGAATGCAAATATGAATGGTGATGGTATTGTTGGCAGTGCAAAGCGTTTCCAATGCGCTCGCGAGTGAAAGGCGACAGTGCGCTTGACCGGCTCGGCGCGAGGACGCAAGGGCGCCGTGCGTCTTGCCGAAATTATTCGGGGCTCGCTGCACAATCGATTTTTCCCGTCCGATGCGGAAAATTCTTCGGGGCGGGGCGGGTGTAGCGCGGACGGAGACGAGGGGGGCAGGGGGGCAGGCGGAGTGCAGCGGGGCGGTGCAACGCGCGCCGGCCCGGCCGTGCGGGCAGACAGTAGGACGGCGACGCCACTACGAGTCGGTGACCAAGGCGCGAACAGCGCGCTCGCACCGTGACATGTAGCGCGGCCGCCGCGCTCAGCCCCGCGACCGCACCGTCGTCGGCGGCGCGCCGATGCGCCTGCCGTCCCCGGCCCGCTCGCCGACGCCCGCGCCGCGGCCCCGCCACCAGTGCCGGCCCCACACTTACACCTGAAGCGAGCCCTTCAGCCCGACGACCGTCGGATGGAACCCCGACTGCGCCGAAACGCATCAAGGTTAGCCGCATATCTGAATGTGAGTGTAGTGCCCGACCCTGCACCCTTAGCCACTTACAGGTACGTCCGAAACACGTGAAAGGGTGCCGCGAGTGACTCACTTGAATTTCCATGATTATATTGCACCGTATCTATTTTTCATGATCTTACACCTATCGGTATTCAATGTAGCGCGGCCGATTCTGTCTAGACTGTATGTTAAATTGAACGTTTACGTTTGGAGCAGTGACGTAGTATATTGTCAGACAGTAACGGTTGCCTATTTAATTTTTGTGTAGTTCTCGCGCTTTTTGTAATGTTCATTTGAAAAACGGTATGTATGCGTTTGTTTTATTATTTTTGAAATAGTTAAAGTACAAATTGACTAGAGAGTAGGTAAATTAGATAGGTACAATGTAGTTCAAAAGTCGCCGCCGCCGCCGCCGCTACGTGTGAAGGCGGCGGCGGGGCGCGAGTAAAGGCCTGTCCACATTGAAACACCTGCGACCGTGAAATGGTTTTAAGAATTAATGCAAATTACGAGTATTTGTGATGCCATATTGATGAAAGGTGTTGGGTAAGATTTTTGAATTAGTTAAGTAGTCCGATTAACTTACCTTTCTTTGTTCCTAAGTTCATGCAGGAACAAAGTGTTAAAGTTAGTTTCCAGATTTAACCAATTTTAAGTTTTTGAAATTCACATTTTTAGTGATTTACTTTTATGTTACGGTTTTAGAAAACTTTAAGATACGTAGTAGAATATTCATTTAATATACAATTTTTAAATGTATGTTGGCCTTCGCTGTATCATCAAAATAACAAAGACATAGTCGGTAATAACTAATAAGTAATAACATAATGATAATATACTTACGACTTGACTTTGTTATTTATTTGTACTAATGTTTTAAACTTGGAAGTTATTCAGTCCTTCCATTTGTTTCTCTAACGTAGGTAGAAAGTTATCTTGAAAGCGAGGAAAATCAATTAAACAAATGTACTTTAATACATAAATTATTATAATTTCATAAGAAAACATTCTAAAAAAGAACTTCTCGTAGAAAGTTTACAGTTCTTTAAAAATAGGTAGGTACGATAGGTTTTTATTAAGTAATGTTTAATTTTAACTACACTAATAAATAAATGCATGGCTTATTTATTTTTAATGTACCTACTAGCTTTTGCCGGCGACTTCACCCGCGTAGAATTAGTTATTCGGCCATCTTTACAGGTAATAAGAAATATCGTTATTCCCTGGGGAACTTATATATTTTCCAGGATGAAACATAACTTTTGTGTTAATCCAACGTACAATCCATCTCCATTTGAATCAAATCTGTCCTGCCATTGCAGCATGAAGGAATAACAAACTAACACACATACACACAACATTATTTATAATATTAGTGGGGTATATTCACCCTTGCACTATTTGAATAAACCGCTGACATTAATTGCGTGTAGGTTAAAGTTTGAAAGCAAAAATACATTTATTAAAATTGCTTAAATATTAATTAATTACCAAATGAAAAATCTCTTTTACATTAAACTGTTTGCTGTCAAAATGATACATCAAACTTATAACCTCAAAATACCACGGTTTTAAATGATTGACACAAATGTGTCTATACTTTACCGATTTTCCTGTCAAATAAGAAATTAGTTGTTTTATGTGTTTAAATTGAACAGAATACTTTTAAGTAGTAAAATAGACCGTACAGCAGTTAAAATAAAAGCTTTCAACTTAATATTTCCATTTCCAATCTTATTCTAACTTTTTACTGCTACGGCCCGATCGCTTGGAACGTGCTACGCTGTCGTAGCATTTCTGTCTCGTGACAACTTCAAATACTTGAGATGAAGAGCCAATTTGATCACTTAATGTTTCTTGTGTAACATTTCAATCAAAAAAACTTGAAGGCAGACTTGCACCATAAAATTAAACCTAATTTGATATATTAAAGTTTTATTTTATTTTAAAACTGTTCCTCTATTCCTCATATACCACCTTGTTTCTGTAATATAAAAACACTGTTGACGTTATGGTAATTAGCTCTCTTTAACTCGAACATAAAACCTTGTACGACGATATGATTACTTGGGTCGTTCTTCTTTTTTGCGACAACAGCCTGTCACTCATCTAATTATGCGTCTCGTTAGAGTATTGATAATTACGTTTTTCGGGTTTAACATACGTCCATATTTTATTAACTATTAGTACCTACTAAATAGTCATTCTATTTCTCTAAGCCAGTAGTAATCTAAAATTTGTCTTCGCTGATAACGAACACTCGGTCACAGTGTTTCTGGTAAACCACATTACAAACAAAAAACATCAACAGAACAGGAAGCGTAAATTGGTCCTAATAAAGAATACTGCATTTTTTTAAATCGGACCTTAGACCATATTATGGGTAGTTCAAAAATATATAAAAAGGAAAAACGTTGGCTTACTGTCGCAAAAAAATGAACTACCCGCCTAAGATAGAGAAGTAAAATGGACTGCCGGAATAGTTCCCAAATTTAACTTTTTGGTGCAAGTTGCCCTGATGGTTTAAAACCTCGCGTTATTAATAGTTCAACTTACATCACGTTTTTAATTAATTTAAAAAAATATGTATTATGTAACCAAGGCTATAGTTCCTATATTCTATGAAATAGTATATAGGTACTTACTTATTAACCTTATAAATTATATGTTATGGAAAAGTAGGATTCAAATTGAATATTAACGTTTAAAACCGAAATGAAATTCCTCTGAATTTATAACGACTTGACTTGTAGTAACAAACAAAAGTAAAACTCAAAAACAGTTTTACAGTCTTAGTTCCCAAGTTTATTTTTTGGTGCTACTTGCCCTAATGGTATAAAACCACGCGTTATTAATAGATCAACATGTAACACGTGTTTAACACAAAATTTCCAAAACATGTAAAAGATAAAAGATAAAAGTGTATGAATCAAATTACTAGAACAAATCGTCGGCTTAGTGCAAGAAGTCATTAAAGGCATAAAGTTACTAAGTACAGGTACAAACACAGGCGGATTCGCCACGACTTACTCTTTCTAACGCACCGACCCATTTCTTTTTACGTTAAGTAATTTCGATGTTACAGCAATGACATTAAGTCATTAATTTCAATTTTTGCTTTATTGATTTGACGGAAATGGTTTATGACCATTAGCTACTTTAATCAAAACATCTTTTTTTATTTTTACACATTTTATTACGTTTGAATATTCACTAATGTTACTTATTAACTTTAAAAAATAAAATAATATGAATATCGCTCTGAAAGTATTTGAGCTAGAATTCATTATATGCATATAGTTACTTTTAGCAAACAGTAAAACGAAAAAAAATGTTATTATAACGCTTTAATGATTTTTAACAAAATAAGCATTGGATGCATATTACTACTTTTACTTAAGTATAAAATAACTAACGTACATTATACAGTTTAAAAAAAATAGGAAACAGCATTAATGGCAGCCAGAGTGATTTTTTAAAGTAATCAATGATAGTTATCGATTTTAGTTGTGTCCAAAGATACGTAATTCAAGTGATTAAATTATGGTTAATGACTTTTGACAAATAAGTTGTTTCAATTTGAACACCTTTAGTGAAATTATTCTTGCTCTGATAAGTTCATATTTCAACTCTTTTATGCCTACCTACGAGTACGTCTTGCTCTCGCGGTAACCCGCCACTCGTTCGGTCATCGCGATCGAAGTCATACCGTTGCAGCTGCGACCAGGGATGGACGTTATGCGAGATGGTAGTGACTTCTTACAAAATGAAGCGAAATAATATTAACATTAAGGCAGGACGAGGATCTTTGATGCTAGAAAATATTCTAAATAAAGCGAATGAAGAGCGTTTGTACCTATTGTCATTAAATTATAATAAGATACGTTCAAATTGCTTATGCTGTTAAGTTATAGTGTAATAAAATATTAATCCTATATCATTAAAAAAAAAAAAAGTTATAGTGTAGGTAAGTAAGTACTTGGTTAAGTATTTCATTTGCAAAAGACTGATTTTACACGATGGGCGAGATTTTGTATAGATACCTAGGTTTTGTTTTGACCATCACCTGAGGCGAATAGTGTTTATTTATATCTCATAATAAAGATCACAAATGCGGATTTAATTACTTAAAAAATATGTCCTCTAAATGTCGTCCCCCTACACGTGCACATTCATCAAAACGGAGCCTCGCGTTTTGTACCACTCGCAGCATATTCTGCGTAATGTTGTTGATTTCGATAGCAATTTTTTTTTGGAAATCACCTTTATTTAGACCGTAGGTTGTTATTAAAAGCTCTGGTTTTGAGAAACTCCCATCAAAACAAATCCATAGGGGTCAAATCGGGCAATCTCAGCGGCCACGAATTTCTCCAAAGCGGTTTATCAATTTTCGAGGGAAATGTTCGCGAAGCACGTTCATCGACACTGTGGCCATGTGTGGTGTAGCACCATCCTGCTGAAGCCAGGCGTGTGATGAATAGGACGGATGTACAAGCAATTTAGGCAAAAAATAATCAGATATCATTTTCCTATAGTTTTCACTACCTATTTACATTTTACTGCTAGGCATTTTCAAAAAAATAACCCCCAATAATTCTATTCAAGGATGAGGTAGACCAAACAGTAACTGTTAGACAATGCAAAGGTCTTTGGTGTTTTAACCGTGGATTAGACGATCGCGGGCCCCTTTAGCGACAATTTTGCTTAACTAACTACATGCTTGTTGACATGAGTACTCATGTGAAAATGGGCCTTGTCACTACAAAAAATGCAATTTATGGTACGAAATCTGTGCAACATTGTGTCACAAAAAACTTTGTGTTTGGTTAAATCACTTTCATTAATTTCTTGAACCAGTTGAATCCTATAGAGATGAAACTTCAATTATTTTTTCAATATTTCATGCACTGAGAACTTTAGGAGTCTTAAAGAGAGCTGCTCTCTTCCGCACTGAAAGTCGTGGATTTTCCTGTAAACTCCGTTGCACACTCAATATGTGTTCCGGCGTCCGTGTGTGCTGCCTGATCTCGGTATATTATGTGCCGAAGAAGTTTCTCGGAACCTTTGCACCCATGACCGAATAAATTTTACACTCGGCCCGTCTCTTAACGAAATTATATAGCGTGCAAACGCTTCAACTGCATAAGAATGACGGCGTTCTGACCATTGAAACAAGATGAAAATAAAATTCGCAATATTGAACCGTGTAATCCCGCCAAATGTCAAAACCCATTTTTTTTAATTATAAAAATGACTTTGAAAATATAAAAAATCTGCCACCGGCCACCCTGTATAAAATGTATTTTACTTTTGATCTTAATGGGTGACAATCAGAATGCTGATTTGAAACTACAGTCTTTGTCGGATATTAAAAATGGCTTAGAGTCACCTGGACACATTCAAACACAGAAAGATACGCCGCCAGTCCTTCTTACGAATATTAAGGAAGTAGAACAGTTTACGGTTTGCTAAAAATGTGCAATGAAAAAATAATACCCGCGGAACTTCACCGCTGGTACCGGAACTTGCCAGTCAAAGAGTGTCGTGATTATGTCCCTGAAGAAATGTCTTCTAACTCAGAAGACGTAGAGTAAAAAATATGGACGTCAAGGGTTTTTTTTTACTCTTTTTCGTACCTACCCTACTGTATTAGTTCAATCAAAAGCTGATGTCTTTATTTAAATTTTTAGAAGTTTTCACGTTTTACCTATACTAATAGTGCTTGCTGTTGTCTGGAATTATTATAATATTAAGTTCGTCTATCAACAATGAAAATTTCATTATTATTTTAATTTGAAGTTAAAAATAACGTCATTACGAGAATTTTGTGTTATTTTTGTGGTCTTGCAGACTTTATAATCTGTGAATTAGAATTAAATAAATCTGTTTATTCGTTGTTGATTAATAAGTAATATTTATAATGCTTCTAAGTTAATAATTACGACTGATTAAACCAATTTTGTTATAGAAAACTATGTTTCCCGATTTATTTGTAATGAAAATAAAAAATAACTAATTGTAAGTTCCCTTAAGAGCGAGAAAGACCAAAAGTCACTAACTACATATTTAGGCTTTTAAAAAAGTTATTTGACTTTATTGTACAAAGTTTTTAATTGGATTTAATAGTAAATACATTTAGCTAACCATTGATGTTTAATTTTTAAATCTAGAACCGAACCTATTACAATTATGGTCATTTGACTGTGTCAAAACTTTGAGCCCGTTTTTCTCCGACTTGACTTTTTGTTAGTTAATGACTTCTTGCACTAAGCCGACGAAATAGTATTAATTGAATTTGAGTAAGGGTACATTCAGTACAGTCTTTATTCTGCTGCTGACTGTACTACATTATGATTACTCGAACAAAATCTCAAAAAGCGGCTGGTTTTGTGTCAGCTGTACAAGTACGGCATGTCCTGATAACAAAATGTCAGGCAATCTTTCGGTTAGTAAAAGTTCGTGAAAACATTTTATACATTTATTAATCTTATTAATTTTTTCATCATTTGGTTTTGCTTATAAGCGACTTTAAGAAAATAAATTCTGAATATGTCGAAATCTTATTTTTTGTAATTTCTCTTAGTATTGGATCTTGTCTTGTTCCTAACATCGTAAAGCAATCGAGCACAGTATTCGCAGCTTCTTAAAAGCTTTCGGCTGGCTATCGCTATCACGCTTGCACTCGCAACGACTGTATATTTGTAACTCGTGTGTATTAGAAAAATGAAGATTGCCAATTACTATTAAGAAAATGGTAGAACTGTAGGCTAGTTTACAATCTTGAAGAACTGATTAATCATAAAAAATAAATTAAGAAACATAATTGACGGATTCCGACTAATATCGATTGGTTGGGGACAATTATAGCCAGTATCGCACTGGGTTTACCACATCGCGTGTGGGCAGCCCAAGAATTATGGAGAAATGTTTTTTAATTTGCGTGCATGTGAACCCTTTTGCAATAATTACATAAACTTTTTTTATTTACTCCAATACTTTTAAACTAGATACAACCACCAGTAATAATTTCTTATTTAACATCAAACATATCTTACACGTTTCTAGAGCCATGTATAATATATTATTCCTTACGACTGTATTGTTTGTTTCTCTGTTTACGCACTTATAAAAAAAACTAACATAACCATCATCATCCGTTACGATATAAAAACAGAGACGTTACCTACAAAACGCAAAAGACTCTATCTAATATGTTATGCAAATGTGGTACTTAATTACAAATAATTATTTTACCTTTGGTTTTGCATGGAAAGGCTTCATTGAAGCATTGGAAGAGTAATTATCTAGTTATATTTAAATTACTTCAGTGTCGTGGGACAGGAAAGGTGCGAACGATAACAAACAGCCCATGATAACATTGGTCGTCCGCTCATAGAATACCCATAGACTGTACACAATCTTATTAACTTAGGTGCTTGTTGTTGTTAGGGAAATATTACAAATTATACTAAACTATATGTTATGCTTTGCGTGGGTTACAGCATTTTATAACAACGGTTGGGTGATTTTGCTGGCAAAACCTAGTTAGATTAATTTTTGCATTCAGTTTGATAGTACCGATAGGTCGTTATAAGCTTACTATATTTCGTGAAGTTAATTGGATTTATCTAATTAATATTCTGCACACTTCCTATTTCTAGCTTGCATGTTCAAGATATTAGTTATTTGATAGCACTAGGTTTAATTTACTAGCAAGCGTTTTTATTTTCATTCATAAAACAATGATGCACCAGATAGTGACATTTCAAGTCAATATTTACTAAACGGTCACCCAAATATGAAAATTGATAATAGCATGAACAAAATTTTTTTTTAAGAGCTATCCTACGATACATCACTCGATGTTATTAAATAAAAGAAAAATACTTTTGCTTTATATGTATAGCAGGTAATCAAAAAAAATATCTTCTAAAATTTAATTTACCAGTTTTGCAGTACCTACCAAGAGACCATGAGTTGAACCGTGGACAGACAGACTTGGCGAAACTATGGGTTCCTTGTTAACTACGAAAACCCTAAAACCGTGGTAGCGGACAACGTTCTCAATATTTTAATTATTTTATACACGCTCTTAATCGAACGCGCCGTGTCATGGATTGGAAACATTATAAAAATACCTTTAAAGTTGTGACGTCTTTCAGCTGACATACTTATTCGTATGATAATGAGTGCAACTTTGAAAGTAATAGAGTCTGGGCGCCATAATAATCTCCTTCGTTATAATTTCTCGAATGTCACTACCAAATTATTTCCAGTTTAAGTTCCAGTTGAGTCTACAACTCGAAAGACATAGTTATTATACAAAATTTCAACTAGAAGTACCATAAATACTCGTAGTAAATACAACATTATTTTTTAGAGGCATATGTTCATCCTTACACCATTATTGCTTCTGTAAATTTAATATTTGTTAAATGTTTACCGGTTTTAGTAGATGCAATACAATATTAACATATAAAATGGTCAACACGATACATACAATACACGACCTTTACCTAATACTTTGGCCTAGATGACGAATACGCAATATTTTTACCGTTTCCGGTCGGTACCTTTGAAGATTTTATCAAATCCAATTGTATCAATCAAAACAATATTTGTATAAACAGCACAATTGTATAGGCTGGTTTTAAAAGGAATGTTTACTTGAATGAATTTAATGCTCAGCATTGTGTCTGCAATACTTGTGCAGTTCACCGCTGAAAAGTCCATTGTATAGTTACAATGTACCTATAGTTTCACATAGAAATAGAAAACCATCAAAACTGAAGTAACGGGCTGGCAATACAACCCTTTAGAAGTTTATAATTTTTGTATTCAAAAATGTAAAGTTGTTACCCAGTTTGGTTAGACGCTTCGACAATCCAAACCGCGTGACACTTTAAATAACGATCTCAAAATCACCGAATTATTTTCTATCCACGTTAAGAAAGCCAAAAATGTTGCGAAGCAAAACTAGCATGAGAGCACCGCGGGTGGGTGCACCGTGTTACCCGGTCTAGCACGCGCGGCATTGAGGCGGAATCCATCCGCGTGTAATTCGGGCATGGCAACTATATCTGCAATCGAAAAAGTCAGCCGTCGCCGTCTACGCACTCATGCACGGTTACACACACACGCGCGACACAATAGCCAGCCGCGTACGCGTAGGATTCGTCTATACGCACACACGCGCGGCGCCGGCGCACCGGGCGTAGACTTTACCCTTGAACGCATGTGCTACACGAATTGGTGCATTGATAAAAAATGTGATAAGTTAATTAACCAGGCTAGTCTGTCGTCGTGTTAAATTCAGGACATCAATATCATTTATTCGTTTCTTTACTTTGAAAAATAAAATAAGAGTGGTTTTGACCATTTTTTATCCTAAATGTAAAGTACTATCAACAAGTTTTTAAAGTTGTAGGTAATTTTGTAGCTATGTCTACTGTACTCTGGGATTACAGGCGTGAAGGTATGTATATATGTATGTCAAGTACTTAGCTTTTGTGATTATTTATTGCTAAATTAAGCTAGTACCTGTGTATATGTAAAAACAATTAAATTAATCTAATAATGAAAAATGTTTAAAAGGATTTTGATTCAGTCGTATTTCCTTTTCTACGATCACTTTCCGCTGTTATTTTTTCGTAAATAAGATTAATCTAGGCGAGTTATGCTCCAACCTCATCTGCGCAGGCATCAGCGTAAATGAAAAGAGACATACAATCATAATTATACTGGTAAACAAGACGTTTGTGGCTCTGCCGCCATTCTTCTCGCTTCACGCATGAGTTTTATGTCAACACGCAGTGTCTTCTGATTATTGTAGCACTCTAGTTTCTGTGTAAAATATTCCAAAGTTATTTCATTAATCATGAGAACGATATCAGCCGCCGAAGGTCGTCTGCTGTACATAGACGTCTCAATATAGATCGCTACCAAAATAGGTCTCGTGCTTGGTTCACTGAGGTAGTCTTTCCACCTTCAAACTACTTTCGCAGCTTCTTCTCTTCGTCTGCTTCAGCTCTTCGGTCCATGGAGCATCCGCTCTTCGGGCAGGGTGCCCTGCTTACTACCACTTAGGTCTAGTAATTTTTAGAATCCGATTTTTGTGAACTAGACAGTCTGTTTTCTCTAAATCGTTTTTAATGTCCGGCGATTGTACTTATTATCACCTTTTTTTAAATGCTTAAATAGGTAGTTAGTTAAATAATATTATTCAGTCTTACGAGGATCTGAATCTCCAGGCCTATTTCTCTGAATAAGTTCCTTAGAATTACCATATTCTATGTAATTCATATACTGATCCACACTGTAACATAATATATTAACTGTCTTTATGTTAACATTCGTTGTGTGTGGCAAGGCAATAAAGCTGTTCTGAAGCCTAAATTGAATAATGATTTACCCTATTATGAACTCTTAAAAAGTGTATCTGAATGGGCAGAAGATCCGGAAAGCAGGTCCACATTAAAACTTATGGGGCCCATAAAAATGCGCACAGATCCACGCGCCTTGGTATCTCTACTTCTATAGTATAGCAAATAATGGCACAATTACGCGGCCTACGCCTGTGTGCGTGAGTCACGAGTCTTGCCTTGCTCTTTACATAGACATGCATTTATGACATTGTGGCGTTTAAACTAAACACACAAATTTTATGCAGGATTTGCGAGTGACAAAACGCGCGAGACTATCGGAAGTTGGCTGTAAGGTCATTACAATGATGTTGTTTTTAGCATTGGGACTTGTTCTACTGGATTCTCACGTTTTGCGACATGCCGAAAGCTAGTAGCTGTTTTTTTTAAATTATACAGCCATGGGCAAAGGTGTTTGAGCACCCATGCGTTTTTCATATAAAAGACAATCTTTAAAAGATGCATTTACGCAAAATGTAGATAAGTTAAGTAAAGTTTCGTTCGATATTCCGTGAAAAAAATACATATAATCATTTTATTGTAAAACCCAACTTTTTCTAGCTTCAGTTTTAACACGCACTTCGAAACGATATAAACGCTTCTTTATATTTTACGTCGTTGCGTATTTTATTAAATTTATAACTAATACTTTATTTATAAGTTACCTTAAATACAAAGGAAAACGGGGTGCTCAAGACATTTGGCCAAGACCTGTTCTCATAAGGCCTTGTAACAAACTACATACTTAAAAGAAACTTAACGGTTTGATGTTTATTGTTGTATGTTTGTTGTTGTTGTGAGCAATTAAAATGGGTCACTTTCTATGGAAATTCTATACAAAGTGACCTTTATATTATATGATATATCTCAACGCACAGCCTAAACCGCTGGACCTTAGGGACTTGAAATTTGGATGGAGTATTCCTTGGGTACCCTGGAGGTGCACTAAGGAAGAATTTACGGAAATTGATACGCATCGAGAAGAAATAGGGGGAGTAGCGGGAACTACTTGTCCGGGCACGAAGTCACGGGCGGCTTCTATTTGATATAATTGGAATTATAGAAATTCCTTTAAAAGCAAGAACCCAAAAGTGTCCGCACTCAAAAGAAAATAGGACAAACTAATAACTGACTGTCTGTTTGCGTCGAAGTGTTTTGTCGCTATTCCCTAAAATCATACTGACTTGCCGGAATATAATTACTCTATAATTATGTGTTTGTAGCCTTCCGTGGTTTCGCCTGATGGTTCCGACGGAAGAACAGCGCTGACTTTAATGCCAGCATTACGCTGAGTTGGGACCATTCCGTGGTTACTTTCTTCTCGTACGTTTTTATCTGTTCTTGTTTATATTTGACACAAAAAAATGATTTTCTTTCTTTTCTATGGTCATGTTCACTCTATAAACTATTCTCTACATCTACTAAATTCTGGGGTCCTAGTCGTCTGAAGATCTAGTGACAAAGGGTTCAAGTCTAGTACATACCGTTTATGAATACACCATTTTTAATTAGGAGTTAAGTCGAATTAAACCCTTTTTCACTCGGTCCCCAGAATTGAACATTAGGGCAGAACAAACAAACACACTTCGCATAATATTAGTAAGGACTGTAATCGTTTTAATATAAAAATAAAATTGTACCTGCTTTACCGTGTAGCTACTGTAATTTTTGTAAAGCCTATCCGATTTTATTTGATTAAATGATTGTGAATGTGTTTTTGTGTTCCTTGATCAACATATAAAATGATTTTTTTGTACTAGTTTACTCTTATTCTTAAATTGAAAACTCGTTGAATAACAATTCCTGATCCCCTTTCAACATGAAAGGTTTTTGTCAATTTACGAAGTAGACTAGCTAAAAACACAACGACAGTTATAAATAATTTATTTAAAGTACGAAAAGTCTAGCTTGCTCCGTGGCCACCCAGAGTGTAAAAACCAGCAATATAATGAAAAGAAAAAAACATAACGATCTATAAAAAGCCTGAAGACAGAATAAGTAAAAGCGAGACCACTAAATGCCAATTATCTGTGGGTTTTCCCATAGCGCTTTTTCTCTATCAATAAGATTTCGGCAATCCACGAAGGGATTATCAACTTAACGCTTTACGGAATAAAGTCTAAAGGTATCGCTTTCTTTTAACGTGACGGTACTTGTCATACACCTAATAAACCAGCAGACACGAACAAAGTGAAAGATCGTTGAACTCTTCTTGCACTTGGCAGTTTTTGTGCGCGAAATTTGGGGAATCCCTATGAGTCGTTGTGGCTACTTATATGAAAACACCCGGGCGATTGTACTCTGCTGATAAGTTCGCGGCACGAGGCTCAGGCAAGCATGCGTTAATGCGTCTGATTCTAATGAAATATGTAGGGGGAAGCGGGGCAGGTTGGGACGGAAAAATTTAACCTTATATTTTGGGCCGTAAAAATGATTAAAATTATACAATTTTTGCTTACATCATAGTTAAACTAATTGGAATTGATATAGTTAGCATTTAAATTAATCTCAAAAAAATATCGTAATTAAAATAAAGAAAATACGGTAAAAAATGGAATTGGATACACATTTTTAATTATGTATTAAAAAAATAAGAAGGCTAACATTCAACAAAGTGTTGCTTTGTGTCTTGTAAGGAGGGTATAGGCAACCTATTGTGTTTCATAAATATTTAAAATATCTTTTATTTTTCAATATATTATACTTATACACATTATGACCAATTTCAATTGTTTTTTTTTTGGTATTTATTTAATTTAACTGAACTTTAATTGTATGATTATAATAGGCTACACAAACCCTAAAACACTTTTAGACACTTAAACATCACAGTCAAAAATTACTTACTCAAACATTGATAGCACCTATGTGCCCCGTACCTTTGTGTATAAAAGTGCCCCAACGGTCGTATTCTAAAAATAGTTGAATATTAATAAAACCATTGAACTTCAGAAAAGTTGAACATGCAATCCTGACAACGAAATAAAATAACTTAATATTGGGAATTTCAAGTATTCAATAAACAGATAAACACTGCAACAATTAAGTATTACATAAAGAGAATATTTTAACTAATGAAATGCTAAAGAACAACAACCTAGCGATGCGTTTACATCTGTCAAGCTCGCTTATGTATAGTCATGTTTTAGTAATATTTCGATATTACTACCATTTGTTTTTAACGAAATAGTGCTGGTGTATTATTGTGCCCCGTGCATCAAACTGCCTCGCTTCCCCCTAATCATAGGCGAAAGGTATAATATTCTAAAGACGAATATTAAGACTTTTATTAAGTTTTTGAAAATGGCGAACACCTTAAAATTCCATATATTTATTGGTCCGAATTTTCTTAGTAACGAAATATAATTTTACGCTGGAGTTATTTTGAGATTAAATGCATTATTAAATTTCTCTACGTAGGTAGTTAGGTTAGGTTTTATTTATAAAATTATTCTATAAAACATTGAATTTGGAATTTTGATCAATTCGGAATTGTGAAGTGTAAACTTTTAAAATAATATTATTAAACGATAACACTATAATGACAATAATCGTTAACAGAATTGTAATTTAATCGTGTTGAGTTCTAACCGTTACCTACCCAGTTAACGCGCTCGAAAACGGTAATCAGTCAAATAAAAAGTAAGTGACTGCAAGAAAGCAAAAAAAAGGTAGGTACTTACATAAATGCGAGACTTCTCGGAAAAATAGTAAAATCAAGATGACGAGACAAAATTGTAGGCTTTTAGCCTTGAGAAAATAAATAATTCAACAAATTTAATTACGTTTGTTTGAACTGTTAGGTATTTTGGCTACCTTACAAAATTGTTACGTGTGAGCATGTATGTGAAAATAACGTAGGAAATAAAGAGGTAGTTACAACATGCGAATATTTTCAATACAGTAATGTAATCTCAGGTTATTAGGTCAGTGAAAGAAAGAGATTTGACTTCGAGGATTTCACCTCGGGCGTGGCCTTCTGTGTCGTAGCAAATAGGTACTATTGACAGATTATTTTACTGGATTGAGATTAGTATAATAATTTAATGTTTTACAGTTATTTGAGATTCAGAATTAGAGGTGTTTTAAATACAATAGAAAGAAATGTATGCTGACATCGCTTTGTTTTTATGAAGTGCAGATCATAGAAAAGAGAATAAAACGAGTTCAAAAAAAAGGATTTTCGAACGTTGTTGACCTCTTTAAAGTTTTTGTTGCTATTCGTGGAGTTTTTAAGGCAATTTTAATTTTAACTCTAAATCAAAGATGCACACTGTCCAGTGTCCTTCGTAACCACAGTATAAAAAAAAAGGTAAGTATATCACGCGGCTTGCATGTGTGCGTGCGTCGACCGTACGCGCCGCGACGCGACTGCCGCGAGCCACCACAAGTAAACTCCATCGTGGACCTAGTATAGCTGCGTCTATATCGTGTGTCAAATGTGGATAAAGCATCCGTCACTGTCGTACTTATTTACGTGTCAGAAGGTGACGGATGTCTTATTCAAACTTTGTTATCCAAACGCGATATGACTTTTTTTTACAGCTTCAAAAAAGGTGATCCATGTAACAAACAGTTGAGAAAAAACATTTTTTCTATAGCTATATAAATAACCAAGGATATAAGCCAACAAAAATGTATTAAGTGTGCCTATCTCTTTCTAGCAAAACAGAATTTATACATTGGATATATCTATCTAAAATGCTTGTATCATCCATACTTTTTGGTGATCATTTTTACGGTATTTCCATATTTTTATGAGAAATGCGATTTAAAAAAAATGCTTATTCCTTATAGGTAACAGAAACTGCTGAACGGACGGATACAAACTACTTTTCTATTTATGCATGTATGCCGTAACCATTGCCCCTTGGTGTGTGTGTCCTTTACTGTGCGAGATTATATTACAAATGTCCATTATAACGGCGTGGCGCGTGGTGTAGTTAAAGAATCGTTTATTATAATTAGTACGCATATCCATAATTAATTGCTAAATTTGTACGTTATATACTTTCCCTTTATTACTATAGTACTATACTAACGTTTGCCCGCGACTTCTTCTGCGTGGAATTGTAGACACACATCATACATCATCATTAATGATCGGAGATTCAAGCCAAAGCTTTGATAACGTAAATATAATTACGATATAGAAGCGACCTATACCAAATTGAAACGAAGGCCCAGCAGTAGAGTGATGTCAATGAAAAGCATATTTCTATTATGTTTCCCATTTAACCTGACCGCTAAAGAAGAGTAATGTTTTGACTCATATGTATGTGTGTAGGTATGTGTACTAACGAGCTCTCATTAGATTTGTTTTAGCGACGCGAGTACGCGTTTTAGTACCAAAATGGTGATATTACTCCTATTATTATTAACATGAATATTTTCAACACTCCGAGCTGAGCTATCCAGCCCTGTAAGGTAGTCCACTATATCCCGGACACCCTGTATAACATGGGTATACATACATAGACGACTGTTTAAAACATGCAGTAAGAAAACGTATACAATAGGTAAAGTACTTGTCCGCGTCTGTATGTTTTGCCGCTACTTCTTCTGAACTACGCAAAATATTCAGATTAATTTTCAATAGTCGCTCTAAACACAAAACATGAGGATTATAGCTTCAAAATTGACGGACTTTCATACAAATTTTCATCCTCTATTTTACCTCCTTTGGGGTGGAATTGCCAAAAATCCTTCCTTAGTGGATCCCTACACTGTATAAGGTATCTATGTGCAAATTTTCAAGACCCTAGGTTCAGCGGTTTGGGCTGTGCGTTGATATATCAGCAATCAGTTTATCATTTTATACATACATACTAATTCATTCCACTGCTGTGTAACTTTAGCCTGACAATAGGAAATTCTTTAAAACTTGTTTTCACTTATCAATAAGAAAAATGTTTTTTTTATAACTGTGCTCATGGAAACCCAAGATACAGCCTCAGCCCAATTTGGGATCCGCCGGAAACTGATGTCTTTGTATACAGTTTCACTGATTAGATATAATAAATTGAAATTAATTTTCACATTACGAGATATATTGTTCCGAAAGGTTGTAAGACACATAATATATCCAGTTTAGGTGTGTGTTACAGAAAAACTCCTATTTATAAAACGAAGCTAAAAGAGGGTGGGTCGCAGCTATAAATATAGATTGGTCATTAAGCGATCAATAGGCAAATGTTCAGCAAACAACAAACTGTTCAGACGCATATTTAATTCTGTTTTCACAAAAACACAATCTTAAAGTCTAAACTACTTATCTGTCACCTTTGAGGCAACTTTTGCAAGAAACTCATCTGCTCGACCGTTTTATCGTCGACTTAAGTTACAAAATAGGTCTCGACGAAAACCAGTTTTATTTATTTCAACGGGATATATTAGTGTCGCCATTAAGTATTGTTATTATTAAATGAAAACTCCAGAAAAATAAGAATGCTTCCTGTATAGAGCTGCCGTAGTCGGATAAATAAATATCCTAAATGTTGACGAGTGTGACAATATAACAGTTTACCTAATCTCATAGAAATACGTCTTAGATCTTATGTAACTAGTAACAATAAAATAAAATTGACTACAGAATTGCTTAATTCGTAATACAAACACGACTTGTATACAGACTATGACTATAGATTATATTTCAAATTCATACAGACATCATGATAACATGTCAAAGGCAAATATAGTTTTACCCAGGACAAATTAGGGGACCGAGGGCTTATTGAAAACGCACTCGCAATCGCAATCGTTTTCATTTTGACAGTTCGACGACGAGTCAGCGTACAAAATGATTTAGCCACATAATTTATTCGATAGCCCGCGTTAAAAAATGTCATAGGTATAATGCTTTTGTGGAACTTTCAAGACATACCGATGTACTCAAATTAAGTTTACTTTTTGTACTTACGCAAATTTGTATATTCGTGCAATAAAAATTAAAAATAGAAATAAAATCTGGTATTTAATTAATTCTTCGTAAACACGACGGTACAAATAAAACTGTAAGTTTTAGTCTACTACTAATAGGCCGTAAGGTAGACAGGTTTACCGCGCCATCGCCAGACGAAAAAAAACAACATCCTAATGTCTGTGGCTAGGTATTTTAGTTTTTTGCGAGTCTGGTAATCTCACACGCGGAACGAATGTGCAGCCTAGAAATAATTTAAGACGGATTAATATCAAGTCAAGTTAAAGAAATAATTAACAATGAGTTTACGACGAAGAACAGGAATTTCGTAAGGATTCTGCAAAAGGATAACAGGTGGAAAGTAATACACTTTGTATCCCATTTCTGTCATTGAAATAATTGTTTGGTCAGGTCGATCTGGTTCAGGGATCTTGTTTGACGTCAGGCTGGGCGCCTCTTTCAAGTCACGGAGTCTGACGCGCGAAACAAAAGCTGGCGTTCCACAGGGTCTTTGGGCTCCTCGCTATACATCTGGCATACTGTATAGGTACCCGTAGACGTAATTGCCAGACTTTCACTAGCTGTAAATTATACCTCGCACACATTACATATTTTACTGATGAAAATCAAACTCTACAGAAGAAACCGTGATGAAGTAAACAAGTAGCTAAACTTACATAATGAGCGTATAATAAATAGTACCATTTTTAGTTGAACGTGTTAGGTACCTACTAGTTAAATATGCAGAATATTCAAAGGGTTTAACATAATTACACGATATTAACTACAAAAACTTCAAATTAACGGCTTTGAGAACAATGTAACAAAAGTTATATATTAGAAATGTACCTACTAGAACATTTTGTTATTTATGAAAATAGTGAAGTAGGCGTTTCCGTCAGCATCGTGTGGTATACGCGATGTGCATAAATCGATATTTTTGAATTGTCACCCGGAAATCTTGAAACATGGTTTTCGAACAATAATATTGGATTTATTGCGTCGATGTCGACAGATGGTAGGCGCCGTTTCGTTCAAAAATCGCGCGTAGGCGGGCACGTACACAGTTATACCGCATACATATACCGCAATCATAATGTGTATCTAGTGTTTTGTTGTAAATCTGGATGCCAACATCTTTTTTATTTTTAAAGCTGATGGGTTTTTACATTAAATTAGTTAAAACAGAAACACGTTCTTGTAGTCAAAGCAGCAAAAAGGATTTTTGCTTAACTGTAAGCTAACTTTGCAATTGAATTTTTTGTGTGACTACAGGGACAAGGTGAAAGATGCAATATTTCATTTGCATACGTGCTCTTTTACCGAATAATATAGGTATGTACAGTTCTCAACTCACACAACCTGGGTCTGTAATTTAAAATATAGCTGTTGCTCGCGACTCCGTACACGAAGAAGTTGTTTATCGAGGGTAAAAAGTACCGTATATATAGGTAGGTATGTCCTTCCTATATCTCCATACTAACCAAATTTCATCGAAATCCGTCCCGCGGTTTAACCGTGAACGAAGAGAACAGACAGGCAGACATCGAGAGTTTATTTTTGCATTTATAATATTAGTATGGATACGGGCTAGTGTTATGTTATGTTATGAAGTAACAGGATATATTATATACAACTGAAAATGTGTTCGGTATCTCAACTTTGATTGCATTGACCTTCGTGCAACAGTTTTTCCTTAACGATAGTCAGTCTGGCGGATTTGAAGTGCCGCTTTGTTTAATCAGAAGCTGGGAACAGCAATAACACGCTGTGACACCTTGGAGTGAACGTAGGTACTAAACATTCATTATATTTAAGTACTTATAGATTACTCATAGGTGTTATTAAATATATAAATGGTAAATTATTTTCAACGCAATATAGTACAGGTGCATCATAACATTCATAAGCATCGCTCTAAACACTATGGCGCAAAACATGTCCAGTCAGCAATTTGTGTCCATACCGCCGAAGAAAGCCACTAAGGCAACATCAGTTTGAGTGTTATGGTCCATCATTGTGACAGGGTTCTACACGAACTTCTTTAACTGTTCCTATCCATTTAACAAGAATAAATAGTTATAAACATTATAAATAGTATAAGTGTTTGCATTATAGGCGTAGGCTATTTGCAACTTGGTAAGTAAATTAAAGAAAAACGATAATGCCCGCTGGTAAGATTTATTTATTTATTTAATCTTTATTGCAAAAAATTACAAATTTGAGTACGAAACGCGAACTCAATGCCTATCGGCCTACTCTACCAGGAAGAAAAAAGAAGAAGAGTTTATTCAATGTAAGGTACCTACCGTTGTTTTCTAGGATTATTAGTAACTTCTTTTTGCCCGCGACTTCGTTTGTTATGCCCTCGGGAAATTTTTAATTTTTCTGGGATGAAAGTAGGCTATTTGCTAATCCTGGGTATAGGCTATTATTATTTCAAATTTCATCCAAACCCGTCCAGCCGTTGCAGCGTGAAGGAATAACAAAGAAACACACTTAATTCCGCATTTACAATATTATAGGAAATAGGAAGTAGAACTAGGTACTCGTACTTATACCAAATTTAAGCATCTGGGCTGGGGTTACTAATTTGATTGTATAATCTGCCTTTAGATACCGAGCCCCGAAGCGGAAGTCGGACCGATGTTTGCACATACTGGGAGGCAACTGTTCAAAGATATCGTTATGTATGGCGAAGCGTACGCATTAGTTCGCACGGCCTTGATCTCCACGCAGTGCGCGCCGAGTCGCGCGTGTAACTCGTAATATTAGCTCGGCCGCGCATGCGGATTGCATCCTCTATAGGATAAGGCGACGCCTACACTCGTTCCGGATGTAGCCACCGAAAAATTTACGTACGTCTCTAAGGCGGTCGTAAAGGAAGCCCTCATGCACTCACGTGATAAGTTACTCTTACACCCGTATTCACAAACCTCACTATGAGCAGGTGTTCAGTG
Source organism: Acleris sparsana (assembly GCA_923062465.1). Taxonomy (NCBI): domain Eukaryota; kingdom Metazoa; phylum Arthropoda; class Insecta; order Lepidoptera; family Tortricidae; genus Acleris; species Acleris sparsana. The sequence continues at coordinate 10,367,798 of OV281293.1, forward strand.
CTCACGGACGCACAGGGTGGTTCAAATCGTCACGTAAACTAAAGGTACGTCAAAAACGACCAATCAAAAAGCTGTATTGAACGCAGTGCGTTTACTCAGTAAAAAATCCCTTAAGTATTGTTTGTGAATTAATAGAGAGAGCAATATTTGTCTATAATAAGTAGTTCAAATTCAAATATACTGAAAATTACGCATAATTCTGTTACAAGGATGCCATACGAGCGTTGCTTGGGCGTTGCGTCGTCGCCGCTGCGTTGTTCTATTAAATTAGAACGATAGCCACAAGAGTGGCTCGCGTTTGCGTCGGGACGTGGTTGAAACACTTGCGTCGCCAATGATATTACATATCCTATGTTGAAATCACAGCGTTGCGACGACGCAACGGCAACGCACCGGCAACGCACGTGTGGCATCAATCTTACTACTTCAAAATGGGTACCTATAGCGATTTTGATGCTTATGTAATCTTATCATAGTCAATTTATAAATTTATAATGACATACAGACGAATTGATAACCCTCTCCTTTTTTGAAATCTGTTAAAAATAGAAAGACTGGGAACCGAAAATTCGCCACCACACATAAAATATCTAAAGCAGATTTTATTATCTTCCATAAATAGGTAATGAGGTTGCACAATTGCATACACCTACTGCAGATGTTTCGTGGGAGATACCGCTAATTGATTTAGCCAGGCTTGATAGCTTATTATCACTATGAAATATTACTGTTGCTTGTGGAGATGGAAAAAAAGTTAAGTTTATGGACGCTAAGTAACTAATAAAAAATATTTAGCCGTGAAAATGAGCATGCACAAGATTCGTGAATTGACATGTTATCATCACGATTCAATATCTTTGGACTCCATTAGCTCGAATTCGAATTGGACCACGCGAACTAATGCATTGAGGGTATTTTGAAAGGGTGTGGGGCTGCCTATGTATTGAGGGCCAGCGTTCGTCTAATTACACTGTTTGCAAAAAAAACATTGGTGGCTGACAACGTAGTTTTGGTTGGTATTCATACCAACTATAAGTAGTTTCTCTGCAAATATAATATTGATAACCTACTAATGGAACTCTGAAACATTTTATAAAAGGTACATGATTTTTTACACGTTTCTGGTTGACCAGCGCCCGACGGTAAAAAACATATCGTCTTTGACCTGTTATGGTGTTGCTTTGACGTCATCCGCCATTACTGTCAAGTAAATAAGAGCTATCAAAACGGTGACAATACGATAACTGATCAAACACGATATGGTTTTTACCGTGTTGAATAGAGCCCCTGCCCACTATTCTACTGCGTAAAACCTTTTTTATTATTACGTGGCATCGTATTGTTAACGTTATAATAGTTCTTATTTACTTGACAGTAATGGCGGATGACGTCAAAACAATACGATAACAGGTTAAGGACTAAAATTAACAAACGGTAACTTTTCCATTTTAAAACGTAAATTACAATACAATAACTTACCATCCGTACCTACATACCTAGTCGGGCCATAAGTTCTGTTACTAAAGTTTATTACAATTTAAAAAATTATATAAAATTATAAATTAATCAAAACTTTGATTTATAAAGAATAAAAATAAAAATAAGGTATTCTAAAACTATTGCAATTATTTGATGTACGAGCTTGAAGTATTACCCATTCGGGACTAGAAAATTATAGTTTAATTTACGCACGACGATGATACTGATAACGGCCACAACTTTTGTGAGAGTTCTTGAAAAGAGTTCAACTTTGCGTGACATATTGAACAGACTTTTAGCTTTAAATTCTGATACAAATGTATTTCAAGCAACTAAAGATCCGCTTGTACACCGGTCAATCTTGATGTCTCATTAAAATGACTTTACGATTTCACGACAATTTGCAGTAATACGAAAAACGCACCAAATCTCTTGCTTCATAAGCTGGAATTGAGTCTTGTTGAGAAATATAATGTTGGTCTCTAAACATACACAGAGATAGGAAGTTTTATAATATTAAACAAAAAAAGTTCCGTGGTTAACAAAAGCTAACTTTTAAGCGTTTTTAAAAAGTGAAATTTACAAATAGTCATGCGTAATTTTATCGATCCCGGCTGTGATTGCTAAAAGATCGTATCAGAAATTGCGGTGAATATATAGAATGATTATTTGTTCTTAACAAGGTACATTATTTGAGCTTTTAATTTTTATACGAATTGAAATTAAAAAATAAACATTAGTTAGTTTTATTTGACTCAACCTTAGTAACAGAACTTATGGCTAGACTAGGTACATACTCGTATCTGTTCTAATTTTTTTCATTATCTTTTTTGAATACCACATACAATAACAGTATGGGAAGTATCTAAATACAAAAAAAGTTACACTATTATAGCAAAAACGTTGGTACCATGGCCCACACTGATTATTGTCCATCGGTAGACCATGTGCCTTTGTAATAAGGTCCACCGATGTACAGTTACCTAAGAGTGTTGCTGTTTGTTTCTCAGATAAAACTCTTGTAGCAAGTGCAACTATATTACTAACTTGTGAAGATTGAAACTGCTTCTGTTATTCAATTGGAGATAAAACCTATTGGCGTATTAAGAGAACTATATTAGGTAATGTATGACAAATTTTCCTAACGATAACATATCAAAAGCAGTAGAGGTTTACCGAGTATTAATAGTTAGTGTTTTCATTCCACGGAGGCGTACTCCGGTGTCAAATGTAGGTAGTTTAAAGTACTAGGGCTATTTCGGATTGAAATACTTTAACAGTGTTTAGGTGTTTAACAAAAGAATTATGTTTAAAGAACTTTTATTTCTCATAAAGAATTACAGGATTCAATTACATGAGAAAGGTTACAGGTTAAGACTAAAACTAAGCATACAGTGTTTTGTTATATACGAAAATAACATGATATAAAAATCATAGAGGGTAGAAATTCATTACAAAAATATTACTAATGTTCGAGTAAAAAGAATTAGTGAATTCATTAGAACTTTAAAATATATTTAGAATAAATTGTTACTAAGTATGGGATTAAAATAGAATAAGATTTTATCATTCTATCTTCTTCTTAATGTGCCTCTCCGACTAGCGAAGGTTGGCAGTCAGATCTGAAAACTTTTCTCTGTCTCTCGCGAGGCGAAACAGATGGGCAGCACTCGTGACACCAGTCCACTCCCGGAGATTCCTCAGCCATGACTTCTTCCGGCGGCCTACATGTCTTTTGCCAGCGACCTTTCCCATCATTATCAGCTGTAAGAGGTTGTATCTATCATGCCGTAGTACATGGCCAAGATATGCAATCTTTCTTTGGCGGATGTTATCCCAAAGACATCGCTTCATGTTGACACGTAGCAGGACTTCTTGATTCGTCACTTTCTGTGTCCAACTGATCTTTAGCATCCGCCTATAACACCACATTTCGAATGCCTCTATACGTTTCCTGAGGTCTTCTTTTATAGTCCAGGACTCACATCCGTATAGAAGAATTGGCCAAACATAGCATTGGAGGAGACGAGTTCGCATCTTAATGTTCAGACTCCGGCTGGTCATTACCTTCTTCATGGTGTTAAAGGTACTTCTGGCGACTTCTATGCGGGTTTTTATCTCTGTATCGCATTCCCAATTTTCAGTCAACCAGGTTCCCAGGTACTTGTATTTAGTGACTCTTTCCAACCTTTGTCCTGCCACTGCTATTATTTGGTTTGGTTCCTGGGCGGGCTCCCGTGATACAATCATAAATTTAGTCTTGCTGATGTTCATTCTTAGCCCAGCTCTCTCACTGCACTCGTTTACTCTATCCACAATCATTCTATCATTCTATAAGGAACTCTAATGAGTAAAGTTATGTCAACCATTGTTTTCGAAGCCCGCGCTTTTTTGGCACTATGTAAAGTCGTGGTGATCCACATGAGTAGCGTGCAGACCCGGAAACCCGGAGACACGGGCCACTAACAAGTGGAGTATTTCGTGTTAACAAAAACAGCACAGCCAGATTCTGAGCTGCAGCTAAAATTCAAATTATATTTTTTGTTATCAACATACCTAATTATTAACTTTGCTTCACTGATTGACCTTCAAATAGACATAACAATTTCATCCTTCGTGCCACTCCGCCCTTGGATAAAGATTTCTATAATAATATTACCTAGACTAAACATTAAACATCAACCCCGGACGCTCCTAAATTAGGTCCGTCAATGTGTCCACTCCTTAAAACGCGCTAACTTGGCTATTGTGCAACGAAGGTCATACAAGAGCTCGCTGGACGCCATATTAAATCGACATATGTATCCCACGTAACTCGTCAAACACCATGCCTTATGGATATTAGATAGGTACTATATTGACTAGTGCGAGGCAAAGTAGCAAATATGCCGTGTCGTCTTTACCTAGTTAGTTTTATGATCATTTGGTCTATACCTAATAGAAATATAAATTACAATTTTTCCGTTAACATCAAATCGAAGACTGCACCTGTTTCGTTGCTCCTTAACGTAACCAAAACGATTGTAGTTTTTAGCGAAATTAAACATGGTCAACATGCCTACGCATTCACAATAATTTCAATGATTAAAAAAAAGTATTTTTAATTACAAACTTTCCCTTCAAATCAAAACCTAGTAAAGGCACCAAAGATGACCTAAATTTTTAAACAATGTAAATCAGTTACCTGTTCTAAGTGTGTTAAAAAAATATTTTTATTCACAAAACATGGCATGTGTTTTGGTAACAAATTACTTGAGGTCTTTTTAACTTGTTGGATGTGGCGCCGATATTTATATAGTCCTATTCCGTTAGCCCAACAAAAAGCCAAAAAAAACAGCGTAGGTCACCTACGTACGGTCAAAAAATTAAAAATAGACGTTTCGCGTCCGCTGCCTATCAAACGGGCCCGGAGTGGGGCGCAGACGGCGCGATGACATCACAGTGCAGCGCGACCGGCGACCGCCAGCTATTGCGCAACGCGCGCCCTTGATCTTGACTGCGTTTGCGTCGGCCGCGCACGCGCATGGCCTATACTTAGGCCTAGTACTTCGAAGATGAGCTCCGTTCAAAGGAACCATGAATACTCTCAGCGTAAGTCCAAAATTTAGCACAAATTAAAATTGACAATTGTTTTGCTATTGCAAAAGCGTTTTGTAAGAGTTGTCAAGCATCTTGCTACAAAGTTGCTGTTAAACTGTATCCGGGTTTTGTAGTCATTAGCAAATCTCACGGAGTTCCGCTGGCTGGGTGTGCTGCGGATGACATCTCAAGCGCATAGAGCAGTAGAAGTATATTGTGCTTTAGGTATATTTATTAAAATATTACATTCGACTTCAATGCGTTATCACTCGAATCTTAAGAGCAAGTGAATAAATGCGATAAAAGTAAAGTACCTATAAAGTATTCTTACAAGTTTGCAATCAAAACCAAACTAACAATTGCGATGTAAAAAAAAAGTTATCTACCATGTGATGTCGAAATACTGATGAGTGGTATCTGGTTTAAATCGAGTTTTCACGTTTATAACACTGAAATTATGAAAAAGGTACGTAATCAATAGATACGATTTTTTCAATTCAAATCAGTTATTTTGGGTGAATTTTAAAATATGCTGCTTATAAGCGATTCATGATTATAAATCGATTTCGCGAGGCCTTATCTTCATTGCTAGATCGCAGCACCTGCCGTAAGCACACCTAGCAAATTGAACTCCATGCAAATACCTAACTTGCAGTTTGCAGTTGAGTAAGATAACGCATTACTTACCTGCCTTCTAGTATAAAAACAATCCAAGTAAAGCATCAAATGGAATCAAATAATTACTAAAAAAAATACATCCTGTACTTAGCTACTGGGATTTCCCATAGTCCGTGTTAGGCAGATAATATCATAAAAAACATGAAACGTCATTCTAAGCCCACGTCATCGCACCTACTAGGTAGGTAGTACTAAAACCCTCGAGTCTTTTGAGACACGAGGCCGAAGCCTCTTTAACTTTACTCGTGTAAGGATTATCAGTCAGATAAGCTAAGTTGAGTTAAATATTGGACAAAAAATCGTCCTATAGATAATTTATTGCCAAGCCTGATAAACTATCGACGGGTGAATGATGACATTAATTTAGCAGTAGATATTTATAAGACCGACTGACTAATAGCGCGTGCAAAATAGGCCTCTGTGGCGCTGATAACGGATGCACGTGCGTAAACGTTTAGGTACGTAGGCAGGTACTTACATAAGTCGCTAGTATACCTACCTACTACCGCGCTAGGTGTGCGGTGGTAGTTACACTTACAGTCACGACGCACTATTTGGTAAGCTATAGTTACCTATTATAGTTTAGCAGATGTTGGATGTTGTGCGATCTGTAATAACTTGTCTCATAAAATTATAGTGACTGGGTACCTACCTACAGGTGTGTAAAATATTAATTATGTATTAACAGGAAAACAGAAGGCGAACTAAGTCGAACGGGCATTTAGTTTTAGAACTTATTACGCGAGATTGTCGTAAAAAAATATCGTTTGGTTTGGTTTGATAGAACATTTGTTTAAGGAATTTAAACCAGACATGCGTTGTTTTTGAATATTCAGAAAATCGGCACGTTGGGTTCATTTGGAACCAACTTCCAAAGAGAGGAAGGTTCTATTACGGACTATACGGAGATTTGTGTTGCGTACTGCAAGACCTAAGTAGCACCTATAGATATCAGTCAGTAGTAGTAGCTTACTATTTTGAAAACGGCTGTTACAGGGATCATCCTAGACTAACTCAGGTCTACTTTACTTTATAATGTAAGTGTAGGTCTCTAGGTTTACGTACATTTAAAAGTATACTTACATACACGATCCGCCAGAACTTGACGTAAATTATAAGGAATAAGAAAGCCACGTCTATACTGGTCCACAATATACTTTATAGTTTTACCTTTCCTATGTGTTGATTGATTTAGGAATTATTAAGGTTTTAATAGTACTGGTAAAAAAATGCTACCTTGTGGTACACCGTTGGCTCCTTTGGTTAAATAAAAAAGGTATAATTTGTGATTCTAAGACTTGATATTCAATCCTCAATATAATATACCTAGCAATAATGTATTGAATTACTTTTCTTATCAGCAATGGGTTGCGTTTGACCTCAGTCTTAGCTGGTGTTTAAAGGGTCGACGATAAAGTGTTTTTTTTCCCCTAACATTTCGGTCAAGCTGGGATACTCTGTATAAATTGTTCGTGTGATGAGTGGGAGTATTTGTTTCTATTTGTCCTTTACTTTTCTGTGAATTTTGGTGTGGAGCTACTCGTACAAAGGGCAGGGACCTCAAATGTCACACTCACTTCGTCAGATTGTCATAACACTTCACTTCGTACAAATGTCCCACCTCCTTTTGTATATGTCACTCCACGGGATATTAAGCAAATTAAATGAAAGAATATCGAATTGAGTATCTTCGAGTGCGATCAAGAATTCAAGACCGCATACCTACATTGCGTTACCTCGCCTACTCCTACAACTCGATTTTAGGGTTCCGTAGGTACCTACCTACCTAAAGTGTGTTTCGTGTCAACATTGGCCGTCCGTCCGTCCGTCCGTCTATCCTAACATTAAACCGTAAGAGATAGGTACCAGATTTATATTTTTCGAACATCAAGTTGAAAAATAAGGGTATTTTTCTTTTTGTTCTATCGGAAGAACTACAAACTGGTCAAGAGTGCGTTGCGTTGGGCTCGTGCTAACGGTTATAAGATGCAATAAATATTAAGTCCTATTATATTTATTAGTTAACTTCCCTTTAACAGTTTTTGCAAAAATAATACATTATGTGCGGTACGGAACCCTCGCTGCGCGAGTCCAACTCTCACTTGACCAGTTTTTAGGGTTCCGTACCTCAAAAGGAAAAAACAACCCGTATGGGATCACTTTGTTGTTCGTCGGTCCGTCTGTCTGTCAAGACCCTATAGCTCAGGAACGCGTGGAGGTATCGAGTTTAAATTTAAAAAAAACATATATGTATTCGGTACTACAGTCCCTTGCTTGAAGCTGCTGTGAAAAAACAAACTATTATGTTTACGTACAAAAAAGATACGTCCGTTTATGCCTAAAACGTATTTCGACACTCTAAAGGGAATCAAAATTTATAAGGTATTTTCCGTTGACCTATTATATATACTTTTTTTTAAGTACCGAAATCATAAAAAAACAGTGTATTTATTATTAGAGCAAGGAATGGCGGTCCAAATTTTAAATTGAGTTAACCGTGTCATGTGGGGTATCGTATGAAAATCTATAATACGGAATCCTAATAAACAGCCATAAACAGCTTTCATTTCAGAAATAATTAATTGCCAAGGTTTTCCTTGCTTAAGAAGAAACTTTATAATAGCACGATATTCAATTTGCTCCATAGTTGCAGTTTTGTGCCGATTAAATTTGTTATAAAGGCAATATCTCAAAAACAAATGACAACCTGGGTTTGAAATTTGACATACCATATCTAAAAAGTTCACATTACAACCATGCAAAAAGGTTTTAGAAACTTATCTCATCTTCTGATTTATTCCGTGAATTATTGGACTTCCCCTCGTAAGTATCGAAAATATCGAAGGCACCATCGGTATCCCTACTTGATATCTGAGGAGATCACAGTTATCGTGAGAAGAACGACAAAAAGTTACTTATAATAAAGTTGATCTGCCTAGGCGGAACCTGGCAGGCTGTGTACAATCATATTTTATTTTTTTGCCATGAGGTTCATTACACTTTGTACATTCAGTGAAGCTCGACAAACATGGCTAGAAAAAAATGTTTTGCTGCGCCCTCCCTTGGCAGTTTGGTATGTCTGATATTTTTTGTCATTGTACCGGATGACTTCAAATAGGTAATAAAAAACCAATGTTTGACACACATCTTCCCTAAAGTAAACCCCTCTCCTAAGTCTCATGCTGCTTATTTAATTAAAAGTGTTGTTTTCTAAGTTTTAATACATTTAAATAAACTTAATGCGGTGGTTACCCTACCACTATGTTATGTGAGTGACAGGTATGACAGTTAGATATTAAATGTAGGACCCCACACTTTAGGACTTCAATTATTAGTTTTATTAGAAAATTAAAGATAATTAAAGAAGGCTAAACAACTGTGTAAATGTAATTCCTGATTAGCTGAGCCACAAGCAAGCGTTTTGTTTTTCTAATTTGAATTACCCTGTTTATCTCGTCAAGCACCAGCCACACCAGAGGCCCGCTTTAAGAAGCTACAAGTTACAAGCGGAAGTCCCTTTCTAACTCCTTTTGCTATAAAGAACGAGCACTGGGCGACAAGCGAGAAAATACATCTTGCAGTATACAACCTACGAATTATTCTGACTTATACTAATGTAGTCCTCTGGTCTCTGTTAGTTTTTTAATATTTCTTTTTTCCTTATCCAAAGATCGGATAAAACGCCCGTCATTTTGAAAACATAACCCTGTTCCGTAACCACAGAGACTTCCTTATGATGTTAAAAGAATTGGGTATTTTATAGATTTATTTATACGTATATAGCGACAATTTTACTAATTAATGACTCCGAAATGATTATGGTCCATAATCACTTTCGCGAATCAAAAATAATGACACCATCTTTTCAAAATTTTCACTTGTGAGTCCATAACGAAGTGAATTTAGGACCCATTTATGAGTCGAAAAAGCAGTCTATGGACGTCATATTGATACGTTGACATATATAATTTTCAATTGCTGGACGTCTTGGAAACATAATTTGTAGATAATTGTTTAACGAATATAGCATTATTTTATGATAACAAGTTTCTAAAGTGACATCGTCAAAGCCTGACAGAGGTGTCATTTAAATTAAGTATGAGTATGTATTTATGTGATGTGATGATATTTGGAATAAGAGTAGGTAATTTATCGATAAATGGCAACATGTACTATTTGTACAGTCAACAGCATAAATAAGTGATCATTTATGTACCTTGTCACTTTAACGTCGTGTTTGAAATGACACACAAAATTAAGCATAAAATTAATTAATTAAGCGTGATAATAAATAAATAATTTAAAATATAATATCGTAACATCATAAGGAAGTCCTGCTGTACAGAACAGGGTTATGTTTACAAAAAAAGGGCGTTTTTCTGACCCTTGCTTATCATTGACGACGTTATAGTCAGAGGGAAAATACTAGGAAATGCCGTAATAAACTGGTCAATACCATAATAATAAGTAGGTCACATTCTGGTACTGCTGGTACTTGATGACATGCAACATACAACGACTTCTAACGTCAGTTGGACAGACTAAAATGTTGAGACAGAGAGCGGCGGATCAAAAATTTCTATTATGTCATACTCAGTCAGTGAGCTTAATCGTATTGCTAATAACAAATCGTAATCGTAGCAGCATCTCTTGAATTATTTTAAGAATGTATTTTTTCATGATTGTAGACAACCTGGGCAGTGTCATCTAAATATATTTAAAAAAAAACTGACTGAGTGACTGACTGACATATCAAAGCACAGCCGAAACCGCTATATTATTCCTTGGATATCCTAGGGGGATAATACAACATTACTTTATGAGATGTAAAGAAAAGAATACGAGCCAACGTGATGCCAAGGTAGATGACGCAGCCTGCATGCTTTTGACTCTCCTGTCTATAAATATACTTAGGTACCTATACTCTGATTTTTCTAAGACGATGACTGTGACAGCCGTATTTCGAAATTTCGGAACTTACTATACCTACTTACTCACAAGCGATGTGTTTAAATTAATTATAAAAATAGGCGACGAATTATTAAAATTTCTGAATGGCGTCGCTAGGTTTGTACCGATGTTATATTTATGTAAAGTTAAAGAAAGAAAGTGTAATAAGTGTTTATATGAGTTGTTACAGGCATTATCTTATAATAATCAGAGTATAATTGTTTGTGTAGGTATAATATGCCTATGTTTATTAATTTATCCTTTATCTAGATGACTATCCAAAACAGCGAAAACACAGATAAAATTGCTAAGCCTACTGCTGCACCACACTTAGTAGGGCAGGTAGGGGCTTAACACATAAAAGGAGGATACCTACAATGAATTCTAAGAAGTCGATGAGCCGTTTAATTCCTGAATTTCTACGAATTTATCGAACCTGGGTCGTCCGTATCCAAACCGAGGTCACAGCTCAAACATGGACACAAAAGCGCATTAGAATGGATCGTATTTATTTGAGTTCGAAGATGTCTTTATTTACTTTAACAAGAAAAATATTTTGAGACGCGTCAGAGCTCTGATTACGACCGATTTTTTTTTCTCGTGCTAGAGATAAAATGTTTTGAGTTTTTGTAACTATTTAGGTTTTATAATGTTAAGTGGAATCATTGTTGCGTGGAATTGTTATATTTGGCAGGCACCTATTCATTTATGAATTAAATTGTTTGCCTGTGAAACTTTTGAACTTTGACTGTAACTAAAAAAGGATTGTAAGTGTTGCCATAAATTCAACTTTTCTCTACAATATGTAAGGTAATTAATAATAATTGAACGAGTGCAAGTGGGAAGTGAGAGAAATATTTAAACCCGAAGGGCAGTTTTAAGACCTGTTGCAACAGGTAATTCAAATATTCTTCAAAACAAGACCAGCCTGGGTTAACTCTTTTAAATATATTTTTATTACGTTTTTAATAACTTTATAAAGAAAAATACGCCATGCGTCACCTGAAATAGGGTGGGGTGCAGTACTTAATTTCGGTCCTCAAGGTTAGCAAAGCATTTGCAGTCTGGCCTTGGGTTCGCTGTCTTAACAATCTGTGGGCTCCACAAAAGGCAGCCTGTATGGCACGTTTACTTCTTATGTCTCAAATAAGCGACATTATAGTTACAAGACCAAGGTCCTTAAAAATTGATTTAAAAAAATTACTAAAAATATAAACTAAAAACCGGACTGCATAGTTCTATATTGTCGTCTATGTATTTTAAATGCCCCTATTACTTACTTTTAAATCTGCCATCTTGGTATATTTTTGATTGAAGCTATATATGTATACTATAGTTAACGTGAAACTCGCAACGGAGATAAAAATCTAACAACACCTCGATTTTCAAAATCTTGATATCCGTTCAGCTTCCATGAAAAAACAAAGATCCATACATACATAACATATGCCAGGGGTGAACAGCCTTATTGTTGGCCACCTACACCATGAACTTTAACATAAGGTAATAGAGACGATAATTCAAAAATCACTAGGTGCCAGTAACTGGTATTTTAGAGGCCTAATAATAATTAAGTTTTTTACCCTACGTACAGTTCAAAAACATTCGCCTCCTCCTTGGCTTTATGATAATAAAATAACACGAGTTCTTGTTTATTTTCCGGTAGCGGCGGGAGCTAGCTCAGACATGGGAAGTGAGCATTATTGCCTAAGGTGGAACAATCATCAGAGCAACCTGCTGGGCGTATTCAGCCAGTTGCTGCACGACGAGAGCCTGGTCGACGTCACGCTTGCCTGCTCCGAGGGTGCCTCCATTAGAGCTCACAAGGTCAGTCGTTCATTTAAATAATTGTTAAGTTAATTTAGGATGTAACCTCGTAAGGATCAAAAAGGACAAACAAAACAGTTCTGTTGTAGGTAATGTTGAAAATCGAACCGCGACACGGGTCTTGTCCAAAAACATTTTATATTTATTAGCTTTCCCTTCGAATCATTTAATTGTCATAATATGAAAAAAGGATACGGCATCCTACGTTTTGATTAGTTTGTAACTTTGTCATTCATTACCAATACTGAAAAATGTATTATAAGCAATGCCCTTTTTATCGTAAGGGCACACGGGGCCCGTGCCCAGGGCCCCCATTCTCGGGGGGCCCGAAGGACCGAAAATTTATTATCCATAATAAATAGATCATACTGTTTTTTTTTTTTTAGTAATAATTCACTTTCTTTACTTTCCAAAAGGGGCCCCAAACTCTTGTGTGCCCTAGGGCCCCAGCATAGTTTAAGACGGCCCTGATTACAAGTACGCTAAACTTATGTACCTACGGTTAATTTTCCGCCATAATTGTAAAAAAATACTTATTTGCCAATAATATTTTCGTGTTAAGTACCTACCATTTGCTTGTTTTACTTACTTAGTGCTGTTTAAGATATATTTTTTTTCGATGATGGACATTTTGTTGTACAACAAAATATCGTTATCGTTTTAAGAAAATGTTATTATTACTATGGAGTTAGGACTAGTTAGTCTCTTCTTTTAAACCTCTCGAACGAACGACGTAACCTCACACCAATTAAAAATCAACCCTATAGGATGAAATATAGAGAACAACACAGAAATTTCGTTAGTATCACATAATTAGGTGTCTATGACATGAGGCCGTTCCACTACTGGTTTAATATTGAGTCAACTAAGAGTTGAGTTTAGTATTGAGTAACTAGAGATAAAGTCGGCAAAAAAGCGTATGATAAACCCTATTCAAAAAAATACAATTCAGGTTGTCCTGTCTGCGTGTTCGTCGTACTTCCGATCACTGTTCGTGGACCACCCGTCACGCCATCCCATAGTCATCCTCAAGGACGTGGGTCTGGAGGAGCTGCGAACCCTCGTCGACTTCATGTATAAGGGTGAGGTCAACGTCCAGTACTGCCAACTGCCCGCTCTCCTCAAGACTGCAGAAAGCCTCCAGGTACAACCTTTTTTTTTTTAAACTGCCACCTAAGCTCACCAATATTTCGTTGGTCGCAATATTCTAAACTTATCTTCCGCTCACAATATAATTTGTTTGGAACTTGTTAGTAATTTCATGATCAGATGATTAATGCCCACGTTATTTCTCCGTTTCAGGTTAAGGGATTAGCTGAAATGACTACATTGAGTGCAGCTGGCATCGAGGCAAGAAACGTCCCGGAACCAATGGAAGAGTGCCAAGCCCAGGACACCAAAGAGTGTCAGGAGTCCCATGAGAGACTCGACGGCTGCGAGAAATGGGAGAGGGAAGAAAGACGTGACGGCAAAGACAGGCGGGACACACGTGATAGAGAAAACAAAGATGCTCGTGACTCCAGAGAAACTCACATAAAAGAAAATCGTGAATCTAGGGAATCCCGAGATCACAGAGAACATAGAGAACCGCGAGATTTGCGCGAACATCGTGACCCTCGCGATGTCAGAGAACCCAGAGAGCCAAGGGAACCGCGTGATTTAAGAGAACCTCGGGAACTGAGAGATCACAGGGAACAACGAGAGCCACGTGATTTGAGAGAGGTTTCAAGAGAGTTACGAGACAACAGAGAAGTTCGAGACTCTAAAGAGGCGGCAGAAGCTTCACCGCCTAGGGTGTCGCCCCTGCTGTCAGTCCGACGGTTTCGCAACGAGACCGCGGCGGAGCCCCCAACACCAGCGCATCCACCATTGCCCAAGGATGAGCCGCCAGACGAGCCAATGCGTCCATCCTCGCCCGAGGACGATGCAGTGTCGATTAGATCAAACGGGGCGCAAAATGATAATATCGGTAGGCCGGATTTATATAAATGTATTTTTATTCAAATACTTATTCATTTGTCCGAAAAAAAATCCACGAGCTTACAGTCAATATCAAAAATACGTGTACACTTTAGTACCTTGTTTCATATCTATGAACTTGACTATATCTACGTATGCTGGAGCTATTTTAAGATTAAATGCATAATTGAATTGCTATAGGTACCTAACGTTCAGCCTGTGAGCACTCGGAAGGAGCTTCGGGTTTGTACTTCTCTGTTGCTCTGTCTAAATAAGAACGTATGACAGCGAGTGAGAGACAAGTACAAACCCGAAGCACCTTCTAAGAGCTATGGCACTGTTCAAGTACCTACTACAGCTCATACATGGCCTTTCAGTTATATAGCTCTCTCTTACTTATTACTAACTAGGGCCTTACCTACTTAGGGCCTGTTGTTTGATTCGTTTTTAAACTAACAAAAGTTCAAAAACCATAACTAACGCTTAAATCTCAAGGAAATGTTTCAAATTTTCAATTATGTTTTGGAATTTTAACTATAAGTTGACTTAACTTCTGATCAAACTTTACAACGTTACGTTCAGTCTTGTGAATGCGAATGTCTATGGGGTCACAGTTCCCACTTACCATCAGGTGGCCTGTGCGCTCGTTTGCCTTCTCAATGCCATAAAAAAAAACGCCCTAAATGGACTTTATCCGAACCCGAAAAACCATCATTTAGAACTCAATTTGGGCCAGATATTTCATTCAGTAGGTAAAACACCGCGCCATATTGCGGAAAAGATAAAACTTTTTTAAGTTTCAACTCACGTAACACAGATTAAAAAAGTATTAGTGGCGCCACTGGCGCCCCCATTTGAGGTTTTATTATTTAACTGTTAAGGCTTTAATACCCGAATTTTAAATTTTAATGATATAAAATATATTCATTTCAACTCAAACATTAACACACTAGTTATGTGAGCTTTCAATCTAGCGTTTTATTTTAGTACTCAAACAAGCTCATTGCATTTGTCACTGTCACTTTGCTGCCTTTGAAGTATCGAATCGAATTTTCACCGTCATTACTGTCAACTGTCAAATTAACAATTTCATAGCTCCTTACGCAGCTTACGCTTGTATTTTATTTGTTTTCGGTGTTTCATTAACCATCGAAACGATAACGATTTGAACTATGTTTGAAACAATGCATAATATAGAATTATGTGTTTTGATCTACGTGCTTTATATATTCAAGATAGTTTTCCCGACTTGAAAAATGTAATGTAAGTTTTAAGTAACACAATCAAAACATTTCATTTTACCCAAGTAAATAACATCGCATATCTCACATTCCAGGTATCAACATGACCATGAACAGTCACGGCGGCGTATTAGGAACGCGGTATTCTCCAGTGGAGCAGAGATTGAGCGTGTTGAATGCGATCTCGCACCCCGGGCTGCCTCATCCCTTACACGCTTCGCTGCCGAGCCCTCGCCATGAGCCCATTGCTGGTCCATCGGGCTTGCCTCCGGTTCAACAAGTACCTTTGGTAAATCTTAACTAATTACATGGTAAACAAATAATTAGGTTTAACTTTCCGTCAATTGACAAAGGTAGGTAACAAATGTTTAAAATTGTGTTTAAAAATTTGAAAAAATGTTTTTTTCTTGGAATACTATCATTTAATAATAAGCCTATACCGTGTTCATTCTTACTTGTCTAACATAGTAAACAATTTTCTAACCTCAAAATAGACCAGTTTTGGCTAGAACAGCTCTTTTATTGTAAATAAATTAAACTGAATAAACATTAAAATGAAATTTAAAATATTATTAATATTCATGTTTTTATTTCATTTCATTTTGGATAGCACTTGGCCAATTTGCTTTTAATATTGGTCTGTAATTGCTATTATTATATAAGACAAGTAAGAAAGTCAGTCCATAGAAATCTTATTGTTTTTTCTTGTATATTTCTACCTAGCGGCCCGCCCCGGCTTTGCTTGGGTGTGGTTTAGTATGTTCATTCTAGGTTAAGGTAATCCTAGTAATCATCCTACTTCAGTTCAAAAACTAATGACTGTACCTATGTGTAAATGTTAAACACAACAGAATCCATTTATGGATCCCAGCATCTTAAAAAGTGTAAATGACTCCAAATGGATTTGAATGTACAAAAAGTCCACTGACCCCATTAATGGATCCTATCAATGGATCCTAGTGGACTGACGGGTTAAGTAGTGGGGCAGGTTGTTGTGATATCACAACCTGTGTATTTCTTAATGTGTTTTCCTAATACAAGTTTTGTTATGTTCATAAATTTTGTATTTATTGCTTGATTCCAGTCATTGAAAAAAGAAGTAGATTGGGACAGAATTAATGAAGATAAAGGTGGAGAGTCATCATCAGATTATCGAATACAACATGAATCTGTAAGTAATCTTTAAATTATTTAACAATATTTTTTTTAAAGATAATATTTGACAGAAACTTACTATAAATTACGATGTATTTTCTGTAAATATTATCTTTCAAATTTAAGTACTGATCATAACTATTGTTGTAGAATAGCAAATTTATAATAAAGTTATCACAATATACAAAGGTAAACACAGCATTTATATTTTTTTATGGATATTCTTCATAAAATGATTAACTAAAAAATAAAAAATGAAAAATCATATTTCTATGAATGTTTATTTTTAAATATTTTTTTTGTATTGATTACCAACTAATATGTATTGTGATAACTTTGTATGTGTTAACTATATGTGCATTGTGCATGCTATGTGTGTTTAATTAAGACAAATCCAAGATATTGTTGTCATTAACTGGTAGCAGAGAGACATTAAATTGAAAGGTAAAAGATCCTTAGGAAAAAAAGAGAAAAAATAATAGTTGTTGAGATTGAATACTACTTTTATCTTTAATCAACAATGTTACTTAATTTAGACATAGAAACATGTTGTATTGTAGTTTTTGTTATGGAGTTCGCAGTTGTTGTGGATAGAATTGCATCATTATCATCTACTCATAACATTCAATTAAATATTTTTTTAATTATTAAATGGCTGGGTTAGCAGGCGTTATTGCTTGTATACTAGTCTGTCTTGTTTGTGACGTTTTCAAGAATCGCAACCCCTGCGGTCGTAAAAGAGTAGTTTCATATTGGATGTTTGCAAAATCATAAATCCCAATCATCCAATCAGGGATACCAAGACTGAACCAGATTTATTATGTCGTATCACGATACCCTATGCCTCCCGAATGACATCTCGTTCCCCACACAATGTCCTTGCCCAATCATAACCAGTGTAGTTATTGGTGTTTTAAGTTATGTGGACGTTAATTTTTAATTCAATGCATGCTTGTTTGATATGCTGCGCTATTTTGAACATCGAGTACTATGCCTTGCTGTCAAGAAGTTGACCTTCATTTTGTTGGCCATCATTTTTATATCCATTCATTTTGTTTGATATATATTTTTGGGCAGTTTTATATTTAAACTTTGGCCATATACGTGCATTTGTTTGAGTATGAATCGGTGATTCTGTACGCGTGCGCGTAGCTCAACCTCAAGGCATTGCGCAAGCCGGCTCCCGGGTCACTCCTGCACATTTATTGGGCAAAAATGAGCGTCAACTTCTTAGATAAAGGAAATTAAAAATTAATCAAGACTGCATTACCATTTAGACAGTAGTGGTAGCGATATTGCACACAGTTTGGTCCGTGAAAAATAGAAGACGAAAAAAGAAGTTGATGTTCTTTTTTGTGGTTGCAGGAGTACGAAGGGTCCGCTAGGGTGCGAATTGAGGAGGTTGAAAGGGGGTACCCTTGCATACACTGCGGCGCGGCCTTTCCCCACCAGAGCAAATTAACCAGGCACATATTGACCACTCACACGCTCGACACACTGAAGTACCGAGACGCCATTTTGGGCAGACCGCTGGCTTTGCCTTTGATGGGGCAGTTCACTGATTCCCCGTACATGTCCATGCCGACGGAAGAGTCCCCCATAGATTTGGACATAGGACCCGTCGAGCCGGGCAACGTAGTGTTGTGCAAGTTCTGTGGAAAGAGTTTTCCGGATGTATCATCGTTAATAGCGCATCTGCCGGTGCATACTGGCGATAGACCATTTAAATGTGAATTTTGCGGAAAGGCGTTTAAATTAAGACATCATATGAAGGACCACTGTAGAGTTCATACTGGTAAGTTATTGTGTACATTTCTTGGCTGGTAATCTATGCGACACTAAAATATTTTTCATTTATTATGTATATTGTATTGCAGGCGAAAGACCTTTTCGGTGTGTGTTATGTGGCAAGACGTTTTCTCGGTCGACAATTCTAAAGGCGCATGAGAAGACTCACTATCCGAAGTACGCGCGGAAATTTCTGTCGCCGAGCCCCGTCGACACCGAGGAGGAGAGCCCGCACCAATGAGGCCAGCGTGGCTGCGGCGTGCGCTTCACGTGCGAGTGCATACTCCCCAATAACATACTCTGTTGTTGGAAATAGTCAATGTTGAGCGAGCAGTGGTAGTTGATTGAACAAATGGAGGACAATATGTTGTAATTTATTAAGAATGTGATTAAAACGCCGCAACTGTGATCTGAACGATATGAATAATATTTGATATTTCACTAATAGATAATTGACACACAAAAGTGGTTACTTCTTGGATTTACTTTTCGAAGATGAGCGTTTATTTTTCTTATTTCCCTTGCTTATGTTTTATAAGCGTTCGGAACATTAGGTGCTTTATTTACGCTTTAGGAAATAACTGAAATCTCATCGTTGGATGGGTCTTGTAGACGGCATAGCCAAAGTTAGCTAGTGAAGTAAAACTTCTTTTTTTAATGTTTATTTTGAATTTGAAATAACAAGAATGGCTTTTTGTGCGGAGGTTTCGCTCATTATTCAGCTTCTTATTTCGAGACTGTTCCTTATTATGAGTACTCTCAAGTTACGTTGCCATTTCAAAGCTTTTTGATACTAAACAAAAATTGTAAAATATAACGCATTGATTTAGAGCTGGCGTAACCTTTAGAGACTTGCATATTTATTATAAGTACCTAGTTCATCTCTCAGAGTTGATTTGATAAAACCAAATTAAAGATTGATAATGAGTGCTTTAAGTATTATTATTAGAGACCATAGAACAATTGCACTCAATAAAGTATAGTTTGTAATGATAAAAAAATTAGGGATATGAGATTTTTACTAATTTTATGTCTTTCGAAGTAAATGACGCACGCTCCCCTGAGGTAATTCAAAAGCAATATTACGACATATAAAATGTACATAACATATAGTTTGGTAATATCGGATTTATAGGAAATTTATTAGAATGTAAAGTAATGCTTCAGTAGCTCAGTATTTGGTAATGTGGGGGGGGGTTGTGGATGTGTGATCCTGGGAATCAAAGCTTTAACGCTATTTCTGTTCTGTCCGAATATCGTCTATACCTCTGCATCCGGGCAACTTTAAATCGCAAGCCGACTGAAATCACCGGTAGCCCTAGACTACTTGCATTTATCCATTTGAACGGATAATGAAAGCATTACATTTGTTCTTAGTACCGAGACCAAAACTACGGCATTGTCGTGTTCCGATTCCGATAATGCATCTCACATGAGAAATTGCGTAGCTTGGTTAAATGCAATTTGTCTAGGCTAGGTTATAAAAAAAACTGTACCTTTACAACTAACTAACGTGAACATACATACCTTGTGTTGAGATGTAAGAGGCATAGTTCGAAAATAAGATATATATATACGTCAAATTTTCTATCTATTTTCATACCGCAGAACCACATTGTTTTATTGTACAGAAAGTTTCAAATGCTCTGTTATTAAAATATATTAGAAGTTATCACTGTTGCAATCTGTTTATGAACCTAATCCGCGTGGCACCTAATTTTGTTTAATACTTATGAAAGTACATTTTAACATTTGTTACTAAGAGAGAGGCATTTGAAACTTTTCTCGCAACCACGGTGTTCAATACATTCAACAGAGTCGAATACAGGGATATTTTTATGTATTTAAATCATTCAGTTTCATGTTGTTTATGTTTTTTTACCAATTACGAATATACTGGCGTTCCCAAGGGTTGGGAAAAAAGTGTCATGTTTGTACTGATTGGTTCGTAACAAGAAACCTTTCTCAAACAATTTTATTGTATTATTCGATCGGAAAATTTGAACTAAAGCTTTGATTTGGTACTGATTAGAAGTTGGCTCACTTTAGTCTGTAAGATTTTTGGTAATATTTCTACTTTTCGTTTTTAGTTCGTTTGCGGTACTCCCAAATCATACAATTTTATTTAAGACCGAATATCACTAGGTATTTAAAAAAATACTTACATAATAGATAGTATAAACTAGTCTATAGATAAATACCTTATAATTTCAATATCTATGTAACCTAAGTACATAGGGACATATCATTTTAACTATCAAAATTTAAGTGTTTTTGCACTACATACGTAACTTGTTTAAATTTTGTGTTGTTGGAGTAGTCAAATTAAAATATAATATATATTATCAGTTTCTATCTGACGGATTTTAGGGTCTCTTTAGTACGTAAAGTTAAATAGTAATCACTGTTTATTTAAAAAATATCAAACGAAAGTATTATAGTAATATTAGGAAAAGAACTGTGATATACTTATAAAAAAGTAAGGACACCATCTGGGAGTTTAAATTTCGATCTCAGAATGTGATTTGGGCCATTGCTGTAAGGTTGATTTTGTTTTAAAAAAGCGTTAAAATTTCAACTAATGATTTAAAAACTATTTCTATATTTAGTACTTACTTAAATGGAGATTCACTTAAAGTTCATTTCATTGTTTAAAATGTACGTAGGATCATTTACTTGCTTAGGTCTTGATGATAGTTCAAAATATTTCGATCATGGTTATCGTGAATAAAATTGATTTATTCTCCGCTGTGTTTATAACTAAAGAGGACTAAGCAGATCAGATGTCAATCATGCCTGAAACATTGCACAACCATGAAGTTTCTAAATATGGACAATATTGTCAGCAATAAAACAATGCTAAACCTATTTGTGTGTATAACAGTATTTTTTACTGCTGTCAACAATACTTTCAACAAATATTTTGAAACTTCATGCTTGTGCAATGTGCCAGGATTGATCGACTCTTATCTGCTTAGTATCTACCTACTGTAAATACAATATTTTACATTTAAACCAGGACAGTATGCGGCTTTGCGCCTTAAAGAAATGAAGTACTCGTATGTTGGGAAGATGTAGATAGCTACTGCACGACTTGTGCAAGAAGATATTCTGGCAATAAACAGGCTTTTCATATTCTAATTTCGATTGTTTCGCACGGTAAACGCCTAACATTCCGAAAAGATTCCAGTGTGGGCAAAATGATTAATTTTACTGCAAATGCCACCGATATTTTGTAGTTGTACTTATAATGTATTTGTTAAGGAACCGTCTTAAAATAACAAATTGTCGTTAAAAATATGGGAGTACCGTGTGCGGATTAATTGTTTAATTTAATTGTTTTGTTCAGTGAAATGTAAAGATATTTATAATATGTACTGAAATTACGTCGTGGTAGTGTTCTAGAAAGCTCTTCCAAATGCACGTGGTAAGGTTAATTAGGTACCTATAGATTGCGCAGTAATTCTCCACGTGTTTGTTTATATGGTTTGATTAGTTAAAATGTAAATGTGAATGTATTTTGCGCGTCTATGTTAAGGTCGTTTACATACATAACTTTGAATACATTCCACACTAACTTACTGCTTGAACAATCTTCACTTTAATGTTTCTAATTTGCTCTAAAACTTACTCAGTAAATGAAGTCATTCGTGTTTTAATCTGTCAACTTCCGATAGTCAAGATAACCATTATGGAAGTAATGTCGTTTATGGAAATTGCAAAGGAAAGATATAAAGTTTATAATAAAAAAGCGGCATCTTCCATACTTAATCAGTCAATAAAAATACCTCAAGGATAAACATTATTTAAACTCGGAAATACAAAAAAACACCCAGCATACAGGTATGGAGTACACTGGAGAAAGTGTTTTAATATTTATGTTTAATTTCATCAACCAATTGTGCAGACTGTTAAATATTGATCCGCTGTTAGTCAATACATTTGGACCCCAAAACTGTGTTGGGAATATCAACCTTTGAATAACAATAACAAGCACAAGACCATATGGCATACATAAATAACTCAAAGGTTTCTATGTAAAACTTCACGACGAAGCCTGTTGCTGATATAATGTAAAAAATAACTCAAAGGTAATTGACACAATAATGAATCTTTAACAGAACTGGTGGTAATGGTCATTGTTTGCTTTTATTTCAAAGAATGCTAGGTAACACGGGACAGCAGTCACGGCTGTTATTTTACTTTTCGGGGTGTTTGTTTTAAGTTAAAAGACGTTTTTTATTGAATGTAATTCTAAGTCAACCACTTCAGGGCCCGTATTACAACATTGGCTAAGAGATTCAGGTGTTTGTTTTATACCAAAATCATAAGTAATCTCATTTAAATTGAACTTTTTAGTGGTATGGCAACTGATTCCAGCGTACCTATGTATTATATATATATATATATATATTCATTTAGCCAATGTTAAATTGAGCCTCGGAAATACTTTTCCTATGAAGTATTTTGCACTTTTTGTAAAATATTAGCCATTTACTGCGACTTGACCACTGTCAATCGAAATTAAATGATGGTACCTATATAAATTTAAAATGTGTAATTGCATTTTAGGCATAGATCGTTAGATGCGCTACTTCCCGAACTTAGAGATTTTTTTAATGACGTTTAAAAGGCAAGAAAAAGTAAAAAACATTAGGTTGTTGCTATTTGAAAAGCTGCACTCTTTTTATTTTTCGGAGTCGACCGTTACCAAACTTTATAGCAATATAAAAACCTTGATTAATGTTCCTCTTCTTATTTTAAGAAAGATTGAATATTTACAATTTACATAAATAGTTAATAGCAATACATGAATCAATAATAAAGAAGCGAATTATCAAATTTGTACGAGTTTTATCGAAATAGTTTTATAATAGAACAGAATGCAGTTGAAAAGCTATTTTGTTTCCTAACTTTCAGAGGTACTATTTATTAATAATCAATTAATATTTATGAATAAAATATTACTAGAATTATATCTTTATGTATTGAAGTTGTATATAGGCAGTATGGTGAATGTTGTTAGTCAATTGTAACATACATTACATGAACAATAGATGTACGACCCCCAAGTGCAGTTATTCAAATTTTAACAAAAACCTTTCGTTGCCACACCCCTGCGAACTCTCACGCCGTTAGCACAAGTTAAGCAAATATACATATGAAACTTATAAATGTAAAATGTGTTAATTAGTCATTTTTTCTTAATTATCTACAGAGCATGATAACTAAAAACACTAGCACGAAAATCTTACGTTTTCTAAATTAGATTAATGGTAGATTCATTTTACATCAAATTGTGACCACGGTTTTATATTTAGAGTGCCTCTTGCCTGTACAAGACTTATATGAAGGCTGCAAATCACGGGATATTATATGTAGCGAATAAACTATAGTAAAATGTGTACATTTTATGGTGAAAATTGTAACTTGAGTTATGATATGTAGCCGACGGGGATTGATCATCGATATTCGGCTGGTATTGGGCCCTATCGCAGCTTTAGATCGCTCACAGTCTCCGTGGCTAGCGAACTCACGTGGTACGATTCGAGCAGCCAGGGTTACTTTTATATCGACATTAACAACAGTGTTTATAGCCTTTAGCGGTTTACATTAAGTTTAGTCCACATCGTCCATCGAGGTGTGTAGGTATTGAAATGGATTTGTTAATCGTGAGTATTAACATACCGTTTTTAGTGGCATACCTAAATATAGAACTTAATTGCAATTTTTCTAAGTTCCTGTAGGTTATTAATTATTGTATATTGTACAATTTGTTTTAATAATAATGTGTTTTAATATAAATGATTTAGATCTAAAATGTTTGTGGCTACTAAATATAATAGCATAATATTTCAAACAGCTATGTCATAAGTGTTGGTTTATTAGCGATTTTGCTTTGTAAAAAAGTGATTCAATATTTCGTGACAATGAACTACTATGGAATAAGCTGTTTGTGAATTATGCTGTTAATAATTTTTATTCAGCACAAGTTCAAATAAAGTAGGTCCACCTAATTTATAGAATTGTTTTCTCATCGCGAAAGCGATGAATCTTCATGAGCTGTTTAATTTAACAATCATTGTTGACATTGTAGATTAGTGAAAGCTGTTTTGCCTTTTAACAATATTATCTATTAATAGTTCATAATGTTGTAACAAAAAAGCTGTTTTTTTTGTTAAATATATACCTATTGCAGCAATAATAGTTACAAAATATCAAAAAAGATCGAGGATCAAATTGGTGTAATATTTCGTCAATTGTGCAACAGTCATAGCAGAAAACTTTTGCTGTTGATCATTGTAACTTTTGAAACAAATATAAGCATATCATAGCTGTAAAAATACAATTTTGACAAATAAAAGCTCTACAATCATTACAAAACGATTGTTTTATTATTATTTAGGTGAGTTTTGTTTACAAAGGTAGGTGTTACTGTTGTTTAAAACTTGTAGCGTTTCAAGATTTTTTAATAAATTATTTTTAATATGACTTCTTTTACAGATGTGTCTGGACATGACTTGCGGGTCACCGAGCATCCCGAGCCCCATTCCGCCGCGAAGTCCCACTGCAATGCCGATCTGGTCGCCCCTGCTGGCGTTACAGGCATGCCGTCTGCGCAGGTACCTTAGCGATGACTGTATGACTTACCAAAACAGACACCTACTCCACACTGAGAGGCGTCGCTGCGGTGTTTGTCTCGCTTCGTTTCCGACTGCCTGGCTTTTGGAGCGCCACGCTGCCCTGCAACACGCCTCGCAAGCCTCCTGCGATGACAAACCCTTTGTCTGTGAACAATGCGGGCAAAGTTACAGATACAGGTCGGCTTACGTCAAACATCGAGAGCAAAACCATCGCGCCAGACTACCGGCTGACAAACTGTTCACTTGTGACGTATGCGGCATGCAGTTCCGCTATCTCAAGTCCTTTAAAAAACATCGCTTGAACCATACTTTAGAACGGTTACATACGAAAAGCACTGATCCAACTGACAGCATCGATCAAGTGTCTAGTACGAACGAAGCTTTACTAGGTCGCTGCGGCGAAATGGATCTTTCCATAAAAAAGAAGAGCAGAGCTGAGAGCACTAGAAGCCCTCCAATTGTAGTTCATGACGAACAGGATAGCACCGTTGACTCTAACGGTCCGTCTGACTCAATAGTAACTGTCGACGATTCGACAGACTGTAGGAACTCGAGTGCTGAGAGCGAGAGCAAACGAGAAGACACGCCTTCTGAGGAAAGAAGACGCGCTCCGGTGTCTTTCGCAAGCGTCAGTTCAATTGCGGACAGCTCTGAGAGCGAGTCTCGTGTGGAAAGCAAAAATGATAGCGCCAGCTCGCACTCCGGTATATTGGGATTTTTGCAAAACGATGATAGGCAAAAAGACAGGGAAAGAAGATTCGCGTGTCCGTTCTGCGGCAAATGCGTTAGGTCCAAAGAAAATTTAAAGTTGCACGTAAGGAAGCATACCGGAGAGAGGCCGTTTGTGTGTCTATTCTGCGGACGCGCGTTTGGGGGCAAGAGCGATCTGACGCGGCATTTGCGCATTCACACGGGAGAGCGACCTTACCACTGTGAGGCATGTGGTAAGTGCTTCGCGCGCGCCGACTACCTCTCCAAGCACCTCACCACGCACGTGCACAATTCGCGCTGATTCGCCGCCGCCGGCACCAACCAAACACCGGCCGCGCCGTCCTCTGTTCTATATTCGCATACCTCTATATTTATTGACCGAGTTATATTAAAACGTTAAATCGGAATATTTTTTAAAACATTTTTAAACTTTACACGAATGATATAAGCAGGTTTAATTAGAAGCTCGCAGGACTGTTTTTATTTTGGAGTTGTTTATGGATAGATAGTTAATTCAATACTTTTTGATATTTTTCTAATAAGATGCATCATAAAATAAACAACACGTTAAAGATGGATGGGACTTTTACATGGACATTAAAAACATGTTTCTTGTTTGTAACAAAGCCCTATAATCCTACTCACTTATAAACAGTGGTTTCAAGTTTTAAACGATATATTATTATATACATACAAATAAAACGAGGGTAGAAGATGGAATGTGTTATTAGGGTCTTGGGATACTGTTATGTCGGAGGTGGTTTGCAGTTAGGCGATTCGCGACATTTGACTACAGCCATTATAGGCTCAATAAAAGGCTATTTAATTTCACTAACCATCAAAATATTTTTTGTTAAAGCCCAATTGAAGTTGGGAAGACTTATGTTTGCGTTGTGTGCCCGAATTAGTCATAGTAGCCAGTTACGATCTTCTTGGGCAACATACCTAAATATATTGCATTATGAAAAGATACAATTTCTCCCCGCACTTTTGAAAGTTCCCCGATGTAACAATGTTCATCAATGATCCGTTACAACTTACTTGATCGTCGAAGATCCGGTGAAAACGAGTGGTTATGGCCAAAGAAGCAAGTCCAACCACTGTGCTTTACAATCAATATATCTTAACAAACCTTCAATGAGCGATCAATTCCTCCGTGCGAAACAAAACGGGTGTTTATGTTATTATATCAATAGGTACGTAATTACTTATGTATTATTTTATCATACTTGTGATGTGATTGTGGCTTTTGTTACGGTTAATTAATGCTTCAAATAGATTTTTTGCGCCATATTATTGTATGTCAGTGTAATTTTAAGATTTAAATAACTCATTCCATTGAAGAGTAACTAGAGAATTGATAGTCGTGACGATAGGTATGTAAGTAGGAGAATGCAAAAGCTGTGATTTGTATGATTAAGACCAGTCAACCAGTTTAGGACATCGAAAACGTTTTGTATAATTTAATGATATATACATGTAAGGCGAATAATTTAATATCGCGATAATATTAGTGAAAGTAGGTTAAGAAATCTCTCTGTGCCAAAACATTTACCTCATACAAATAAACAGTGAAGTAGATAAATGAATTTTCAACCGTTGTTGTGAAGCCCAGCCTGCATTTATAAAGATATGAGTTTAGATAATAGTATTATTATCAATGCAGGCAGAGCGGAAACGAATTTTGATTGAGTTGTTTTATAGATATGTACAATTTATACAGTTAAAGCAAAGTTGTAACAATTTTATTTAGTACTTTAAATAAATCAACTTTTTCGTCCAGTCGAACCGAGGTTCTTTACTTTAGGTATGGAACAGGAGACTCTAAATAAGTTAAGTTACTGCGTTTTAGTACAAAAATACTGGTCTGCATCGTTCTGTACATTTTTATGACAAGATGTTGATCGCTCTAATAAGACAATGATAACTGCCGCAAATGTGATAGCTTTTACTTACCTTAATTCTTTATTGTGGTTCTTCGAGAGGATGGCTTTTTGGAAACTCACACGATCTTCTATTGAGTTATCACGAAATTGCAGACAACTTTATCCAAAATTATTGCAACTAGAACATAATAATATTAAGCATAAGGTTCTTTGGTTTAAAAATTGACTTTTGCAGACTGCCTACACAAAGCGTAGGTAGTATTTTTAATTGTTTTTCTATCGAGCAACAGGTAATTAAATTAAAACATTAAATTTGTAAATTTTTAGATTTTAAATATCTAGCGCGGGAATTGAAAAAATATGACATCATTTCAGTGAGGTTCAGAACATTGTATTAATTAATGATTTAAGGTACCTCATCAAAAACCTCGTCGAACGGTCGAGTATCTACGAAGACATGCTCTCTATGCATTTCAAAATAACTTTACAGTGTCAATTATGTACAAGATATAGCATAAGGGATATATGACCGACATTTTGAAACTAAGTAATTCTATTAATTGCGACTTGCGGGCCAGTATTTTTCCAGATAATTGTCTAATGCAATAGAAGTAGTTATATATCTATGAAGGTGTACATTTTATAAAGGTTTATAATGTGAATTATAATAGACAATGCAACGAAGTTTTTTAACAGAAGAGTAAAATCGAATACATAATTTAAAAACAATTGCCAGAGAGTAAAGTAATGGCTTCTCAGAAGTTTTTGATGGGTTTTGTTTCCTATAAAGTTAAACATGGAAATATAAAGATGTGCTGTTATAAAATGATTAACTTCTTTAAGTTTGCCAGAGGGATTTAATAAGTAAAATTAGGTAGTCTAAAACTTTTTAAGGATAAACGAGAAGCAATACTCTGAATTTTTATTTTTACTACTTACTATTTAAATACTCTACACTTTTACAGAAGAAATATGTAAACTGGTCAATATAAACGAACATCTATCTGCATGAGTAGTTGATCAGAAATAATGTTGCTTTCTGGACCCGAAAGACCCTGTCATTGGGGTTAAGCTTTGTTAATTTTGGTATTTTCGTCTCGATTATGTATTTTGTTTTCTAAACCGTTTGCTGTCCTGGATAAAACTTGTTTTCCCAAGTGGATGCAAGTTATATAATATGATAATTTTTACTATGTTCGATTTATTGAACAGGAAGAAAGTGGATAGCAAATGTGAATAAAGTTCTAGGTCCGACTGCAACATTAGTAAGTTGGATAAGCAGAAGAGTTTTATAAAACTTTAGGAACATAGTCCTCTTCATTGATCAGTTCATGTTGTTTCTGCAAAATTATGGCGAGTCTTTTAACAATACCATCGAAATAAACAATGAAATAATGCAAATTGTGTATAATGTAGATATTTGCCATTACGTCAAATTTAAAATAATATAATATATTAATATTCAAAATTGATGTTGACTGTTTTTATAATTATATGATCGGTAGTTACTTGATGTTGTGGTGTAATTAGTGTCTTATAGACTTAAGGTCATAAACCAATCCAATTTACTCGAGGAGTTGGAGCGTTGGGTCCTGATGTGGAACCCCGAATGTTGCCACTTTTATACAAATGTAAAGTAATCGTTTTGATATTCCATAATATTCATAAATTTAGATCATCAGGCCAGCTCTTGAGTAAATTCGAGTGGTTCATTATTTTGAACTCTCTTAGTGTTAACTATTGGTGTGGTATTCTTTATATTTGTTCATGTAATATAAATATCTTTAAAATAAATAATTTAAATCAGATTCTTAATTATACTCAGCACTGCAGAGGATTGTAAATATGCGAGTGCTAACCAGGACAAATGTGATAAACTAGAATGTAAGGGATTTTTTATGTTTCTTTTAAAATTCTTAAGAGTTTTAAATAACAAATTTAAGCCACTTTTATTTACAAGACGAATTTTTAACATATCTTCTTAATTGAAACACATTGTTTTGAGGGGGGCATATTTTGTAATTTTAGATAACCTCATTACCAATGAAGAGGTTAACCGTTGACTGTGAATCGAAACGGCATTATTTTATTTATCATTGGCATCTTGATTTTTTTTAAACTACATATTGAAACTTTTGCCGCTAACAAAGTCTGGTTCAAACGATAAGCTATAAATTAAAACCTGGTCTCGAAAGTCGGTGATTTAATAAAAGCAACGACGCACAACTTTACCACTGTAACTCGTTATTATGTCTCCGTCCAAACGATATATTTGTGAGTATAACTTATTTCGAACTATACATAGAAACTGTACATTTTATCAGGTGTTTAGCGCAGGTGTTACTCCCATACAGTACTTTGTGACTTGGTTATAGCTACGAGTACGTGTGTATCGATCGAACGTGAAGCTTCCGGATTAGGTTCTTTATATTGAGTGTTTATCTGTAAGTGTAAATGCGTAAATGGCGAGATGTGGTGATTGTTATGATTGTGATATTAATTTAAGTCGCCGCAGCCGCGGGCGAGGTGTGGCGTCTCCAGCGCGCGCGAGCCAACGAAGACCGAATCGAGACTGATTTTCGGATAGAAGTAAAGTAGGCCAAAAGTTTCGCAGTCAATAAAGTATATTCGTACGTAAAGGTTCATTTTAAAAGTTTTAAAAGCCAAACCGATGCAATAGTTCATGACGTCTAAAACAATAAGAGAGTTTATTTAATTTTTAAACCACATATACAGAATTTTTTATATACCAATCTTAAATAATTTTTCAGATGTATTGATTTTTATACGTCTCCATATACAACGTTGAATAGGGGTAAGTGTAGATATCGTAGATGGGTCTATTAACCGCGTGGTGCTACAATGTGTAATGATATGTGATAGAAACTGTTCTACAGAGACATTTTATTTATTGAAGCTTCCATAGGTGATTAAATATAATTACATTATAATACTACACACAACCACTTCAGCAATAATTTTGGTTAAGTGTTGTCGCGTAAGGGTTTTCTTTTGGTCCAGTATTGTTTTAAAGTATCTTGTGTCTCTAAGAACCAAAGTATCCAGTAATGTAAGAATGTGTGTGTGTTGAATGGTGGTTAGCCGTTCCGGTAGAAAAATGGGCAAAGCAATTTGGTCGCCCTGCCCTATGAAGATTGATGTCGGGCGGGGCGGGCCTGGGACTATTGTTTCGAATTATTTCCGCGTCCGTGATGGCCGCGAACAAATAACCTAGTGGTAGAAGGCAGGTTCTGGCCGATAAGTAGTTAGTAAATTTTCAATAAGTACGATCCGTTTGTCATTACTGTCTTTACCCTTTTGACACTCATGTTTCATGTGTGTGAAATTGGATTTAGGGCCTTATTTATGGCGTATAATGTTATGGCTTCGTTTGTTACGAAGTTGTATATCTCGGTTTAATTTTGTACGAACTTTAACTTTCAACGTTGATCTAACAATACCCAAAAACTTTTAACTAATTAAAATGGTTTTATATTAAATATTTTTTTTATCTACATGTTTAATAGCTACATAATGTAGTAGTACGTTTCTAATCCCTTAAAGATTTATAAACGTAATATCTAAGATTTAATTTAACTTTATTTTCCTGTTCAAACCAGTAGTTTATAGTAAGTATGTACATGCTGTTATGTAAAATAATATATTTTAATTTTTTAAGTTTACCTTGTCAATTTTCATACAATATTAATTGTTATACAGAAGGTGTAATGTTTTTATAATTTTTAAGATGACGGATAAATCCAAATACGGTAAAATAATTTCAATTTATTCAATGACAAACAATAAATAGTCCATTTCATTTAAGTATCTTGTCCATTGTCCAAATTAACTTAGGTATAGTTCCATATTTTGGATGTGTATTATATCTACGATCTAAATTAAAAGCTATTGTGTATATAATTTCATTCAATATTGATGTGCAAAATTATAGTAAATGTCTTGGATCTCTAAAAATAAGAAAAAAAGACAAAAATACTTTACAAAATTTCTAAATGTGCAATAAATGTGTGTTGTAGTGTTACCATTAGGCGTAAATTTTCTAGCGACAAAAACATGTTTACTCAACACGCGAATACCGTAATCGTTGGCAATTTGTGTGTACGACATGTAATTGATCTCATTATTATATTAGTAAATGTGTTTTTGTGGCACAATAAATTGAATATTTGGCACTTTAAAAAAAGGCACATTTTCCTAAAGTACTTGAAAAATGGTTTGGAAACGTGTTGAAAATGGATTTGTTGGTAATTAATTTCATAATGAAATACATTTGTTTCATTAATTGTTAAGTGTTTTATTTCACATGTCTTCCCTTAATAGCACTTGAGTGATAACACACAACGGTGCGACCTTTGACCATTAAGTATTGTTGTTCTGAAGACTTTGATAAACCTGTTGCTTAAGATATTTATGCCGAATAGAAAACCAAGTAAGCATTAAGTATTAGCTCTTTACTAAATTATGAAAAATAAACTTATATTTTACAATAGTAGGTAGGTATCCTACTAATATTATATATGCGAAAGTTTTGTGTGTGTGTGTTAATCATGGGCTTACTGCGACAGGAGTCTATAGTTTCTCAGTCATTAAATATGTTAACCGTCGTCGCCATACGTAAGGAATGGCGTTCCAAATTTTGAATTGAGTTAACCGTGTCATGTGGGGTATCGTATGAAAATCTTAAATACGCAACCCTCGGTGCGCGACTCGCACTTCATCGTTTTTTTTCGAGATGATCACCGATTCCTCTTTCAATTGTTGTCCGCTTTTGAACATTATTAATTCGTTTGAACTACTTACTTTTATACTTTCGAGGTCAGATAAAGGGATCTATGAGGAATTGAGGAAATCCCTCAAATGTTATAGGCAAGTACCTACCCACTCATAGCGATTTAGGTATTTTCAGTAACAATAACAAGTAAGTACCTACAGCACTCAGAAAGTGTAATTTGGTGAAGAAGGAATGATGAAGACCACATATGGCCGAATGGTACGACGGTACATTGAAATGTTCTGGGCCTAAGGCTAAACATGATTAAACAAAAAAAACAAATAAAATACTGGCTTTTGTTTTTTTCTTTGAAAAGGTATGAGGGAATAGGTTTTGTATTTTATTTTCTGTAACAAGTCCAGCATTTATATGCAGAAAGTATCGTTTGGTGAAACAGGACTGATGATGAAGACCCTGATTTCCATTGACCCACCTATTTTAAGGGTGGCGATAAGATATTTCGATTAAGGTACTTAAACCACTATGACAAAGCAAATGGTTTAAATATGGTTTTCACACCACATGCTCGAAATTGCTCAATTTTAGGTATATCATGCAAACCTCGCCTAAAGTAAGGCATTATAGCTATCGGCTCACCAGCGGGTTATAATGAGATTCAGTACCATATTATGACCTGGCGGCGGGTTGGTACTGGCATATGGCACTGCATCTCATTATAACCCGCTGGGTAAAAGTAAGATTTGAATTCGTATGAAAAACTACCATTTGTAGATACTTTTTTAAATAAGGTACCTACTTACCTACTTTAAGTTTTCTAAACGTAGTTTCTAATAAGTAGCCTTGCTTTTCATTGCCTCACAAAAGGTGAGAAAAGTAGAGTAATCTCCTTTGTGATAAAGCTGTTTTCGTCTTGGGCGAGCTTGAATCCCTCGCTGCACTCAGGACTCTGTTTTAATTCCTCGCTACGCACGGGAGTTAAATCTGGAGTCCCTCATTTGCTCAGGATTCAATATCGCGCCCGTGACATAAAACAGTGCTTTATCTCCTCGGCGTATAATCCATTAGTAGGTACCTGTATGAACGAGCCTTGCTCAGTATTTTTCATCACACTTGCTCGTAAATGGTGTTATTCCATGCCTGTATACAGAAGGACAATGGCCTAAATTGTTCCCGCGGGAATTATGGCGAATTTGTCATCCCTAGGGAGTAATGACTTTCTTTTTAAAATTTGCATCTCTTTCGTACATCATTTCTGACTAAGGAGGTTTAATTTTCAGCCAAAAATTAAATCGGTTTCTAATTTCATCTTTAAAAATTAGCTATAGACTAACTTACATTACACAAAACCTATACGCTTCATTAAACTTCATTATTTTTATACCTATTTCAAGTTTATATCAACATTTATCATTAATTTTAGTAATTAAGTATACATTTATATCAAATTGGCTAAATCTGGCTCGAATCCAGGTCGAAACTAAACGCAGTTATTATCTGTGGTAGAGGTCACAAAAAAAATATCGTTTCCCGTTACGTTCCCGTTCGTCAAAAGTTATTTCTTTATATTTTGCAGAGTTAAAGTGTTTTTCCTCGCAAATGTGATGAAAACCATTGTGTGTATCACAGGCAGTAAGGGGATTACTAACTCGAGTCATTAAAAGCCCTCCGCCTTCGGCGTCGGGCTTCTAACACTCTCGTTAGTAATTCCCTTCATACTACCCTTGATGCACAATGTACTATTATTTGCTAAGTTTTCTAAAAATGAGGTCTAGCTAGATCGATTTATCGCCCCTGAAACCCTAAATTTCATGAAAATCGCTGCCGTTTCCGAGATTCTATTTATAAATATTAAATAGAATCTCGGAAACGGCAGCGATTTGACTGACCTACGTAAAATCAATTGAAAATACCTAAGTTATTTTTTTACGTTTTATGGAGGCGATTCATTGCTTTTTAACATTTAATTCAAGCATTTACTTTACATCTGAAATAGGTAAACTATTAAAGTAGGTTATATTAGTAGGTGGAATACATAATAATAAGTTGTAAGTTTTTTACCTATCAGATGGACAATTATGATACTTAAAATCGTTCCACTTAACTCTACGAAATCATGTTGAATATCTTTAGGTTAAAACGAGCTTTATAATAATATTTCTCCGATATCTATCGTATAAGTGTGTTGGATAATGTGAAAACGATCAAACACTTCATAATGAAATGTGTCTTTAATTGGCTGCAAGACCTTAAAGTCCCTTAAGTTATCGTTCTTATCTTTATTCTTACCATGAGTTACAATGACTGTACTCGCTAACGAGTCGAATGCTCTGTCCCTCGCACTCTATAGGAATACTGCGAGGCCTGCGAGGGACAGAGCTTTCGACTAGTCGCTAGCAAGTAAGGTAAGTAGGTAACTCATGGTAACCACTCTGTTCGACTTGGAAGCAACGCTATCGATTGCTTTGCTACAATTATTTTCATGGTCGTACCTAAACCGCGTTTAAAAAATTTCAGTGTCGTCGGTCGGTGAAAGAACACCCCCACCCTATCGAGATTATTGATACATCCTTGACCTACTTGAAGTGGAGCCCATTTGTGACCGTTACGGAAAAATGGATAGGAGAGAATTATTCAGACGAATAATCAAAATGTTTTTTACCCAGAAGCCAAAACGTTTCCCAAATTTTAGAATTAAATTTAAGCCTTACCTGAGCGCGATAGAGTTCTATATTTCAGATTTATTTTGTCGGAATCGGAGGTAAATTTGTGTAAACACTTTAATACTTAAAGGATGTAAACAGGAGTTTATTGGAGGAATTCCTGAGTAAGTATTTGCTGGTAAGTTGCTACATAAAGTTGATATGCAAGTTTATTTTATTATATTTACTCAGTAAATATATTTTTCATACTACCTATTACTTTAACAAAGATTTAAAATAATAACCTCCAATTTACATCACGAAGTGTAAAAGGTTGGATAAATAATAAACTGGTTTTGGTTTTGGTTTCTACTGACTAAAATAGAAGTTTGGAGTAGGGCATTATAATAGACACTGTGCTACGCTACATTAAAAAAAACTACAAAATAAGTACTTTTCCAAATGTCCGTAGCATGAACGAACGAATTAATGAAATATGTCGCAAGAAATTACGTCACGCAAAGAAGCCTTATGATTTAAGTAGGTAGGTAGTTTGTGTAGGCATTTTCACTCGTTAGTTCGTGCTTTGTTAGTTTTATTTTGACGTACGTATGTCAAATGTGTTAGGTATCTAATCTTAAAAAACAACACACAACACACAAAACGTAACAGACTTGAAATTTGCATATTTTATGTAACGGGTTGACCCAACCAAAAACCTAATATCGATTTACCTAGACATTTTTTAGTAGGTAAATAATTAAATTTAAAAATATTTATTTAATTACGATATAACATTTTTATTAGGTATCTGGAATTTCTAGGTCTAAGTTTGATACTTACGTAGTACACTTTCGTTTCGTTTTTTTTTCTTTGAGTTCGTATTGCATAATAATAGATTATTATGTAGGTAATACGAACACTAGAAGCGTTGCCCGACTCGCTTTATGGCGGTTTTTTTATCTCAGTGCTTGTATCTTCTGTATGGGGAATGAGAATAAGTAAAACTTAAAAAGCTGACCCTACATTATTTTGTAAAGTATTTGAACTAATATTTAAAATGATAGGAATTTATGATATATCTTTTATCTATTTATTAATGAAGCATATGGTGTGCGATTCGAGATGGTAATACTTGTACTTTGTTAATAATCACTAGTATACGTACTTAGTTTTTATTTAATCATTTCAGACGACATCCACCCACTGCAGGGTAAACGCCTCTTCATTTTCACTCCCCTTTGCCCGGTCTTGTGCTAACGCCATCCATCTTTTCCCAACTATCTGCCAAATGTCAGAAGACCAACGAGGTGATGGTCGGCCCACCGATCAATGACCTAATCTCGGCCACCACTCTGTAACCGCCCTCGACCACCTACCATCGTCTTGCCTATCCAAGTGTCCCGCCCATCTCCACTTCAATTGCGTTACTTAATGGAAAAATACATTTAAATATGATATAAGATGATGTTCTTTATATACTTATTGTCTATCTATATATATAAAGAGGCTTGTCCTGACTGATTCATCAACGCCCAGCCAAAACCGCTAATGCTAGAAATATGAAACTTGGACAGTACTTTCTTTTTGTGACGTAGAGATCCGATAAGAAGGGCTTTTTGGAAATTCAACCCCCAAGTGGGTGAAAAAGGGTGGCAAAGTTTGTATAGAAAAAAATATTTTTATGGTCCGATTTACATGAAACTTGGTAGAAATATTCTTTAATTCAAATAATATGACACGTGTTTCAGCGATTACTTAAATTCAACCCCTAGAGGGATGAAAGAGGGTTGCAAAGTTTGTATGGGAAATAATATTATTATGGTCAAATTTACTTGAAACTTGGTAGGAATGCTCTTCAATGCAAATAATGAGACACATGTTTCATCGATTACTAAAATTCAACCCCTAGAGGAATGAAAGGGGGTTCCAAAGTTTGTGTGGGAAAGAATATTATTATGGTCAAATTTACTTGAAACTTGGTAGGAATGCTCTTCAATGCAAATAATGAGACACATATTTCAGCGATTACTAAAATTCTACCCCTAGAGGGATGAAAGGGGGTTCCAAAGTTTGTGTGGGAAAGAATATTATTATGGTCAAATTTACTTGAAACTTGGTAGGAATGCTCTTCAATGCAAATAATGAGACACATATTTCAGCGATTACTAAAATTCAACCCCTAGAGGGATGAAAGGGGGTTCCAAAGTTTGTGTGGGAAAGAATATTATTATGGTCAAATTTACTTGAAACTCATTGAAAGTGGCCGTCCGCGTCTATCGCGACATGGATTCAATCACGCCCATTTTTTTTCGCAATAGGTATAAAAAAGTTGTGTGAATGCAATATCTATTAAAATATGTGAATAGATAAAACCTTTTCCTTTTACAAAAACTCAATTAAAAATAATACCATCCAATTCGATTCATTTCACGGACATTCGAAATTCAAATTCAAACGTTGTCGCTATTTGCATCAAACCGAAGTTACTTGGTAAGGCGCATCCGTAAGTTTTATTATCGAAATTTCACATTTTGTTGTGCTAAGTAGATAACTTTTGCGAGTACTTTCGTAAAGTGTCAATTGTTTACGTTGTCTTTCTAATAGTTTTGTGGTTCTATCAGTCTGGTACAAATATTCTCTCTATTTAATTCTACTGTTAAGTACTTTTTTATTTTCTAATATAGGTAAAATAATATTCTATCTAGGTATAATTATGCCATTTTCTTTTTCAATCAATATTCCAACTGTCATTTATTCCATTACCTATTAATATGGTGGTTGAGGTCTTAAACATAAGCGGTGCAATGGTGCCTCATACCGTTGTGCCGATTATCGGTGACGGTGCTTGCCTGTTTAGGGCAATATCCTACGTTTTGTATGACACTCAAGTAATGGCCAGAGAGGTGCGTGAGGGGATTGTAGAACACGTGGTAAACAACTGGGATTATTTCTCCATTTTATCTCATGACAGTGATGGGAATAACTATAGCAGCTCTGCTAACTATTTTGCCGATATGTCACGACTTTACACTTATGGTGGTTTGTGCGAATTAGTTGCAGCCGGACGAATATTTGGGACAATGTTCGAGATCTACCATAACGGAGGGTTGTACGAGAAAGGAGCATGGGCAACTTTGTATGGAGCCTGGTTCTGAAACCAACAGAGCTGAAACTTAAGTCATTAAATAGGTCTTTAAATCTACTTTATTTCATTATATAGGCACAAAGCCGAATTCCATTGCAGAACTGAGATATTCATATTTAAGTTAGAGTAAATAGGATCTATAGGTATTATAAAACAGATCCTCTTTGAGAATACAAATTCAGAATTATTAGGGTAGGGTTAATAGTGTGTGAAATAAACATACGTTTTGGAGCAATCGATGGTTTTATTAATTATATATATATATATATATATATATATATATATATATATATATATATATATATATATATATATATATACACGAGTATACCTCATTACATCAATAATTAAGTCATTTAAATGACCTGCAGGATGATTAAATGGTATGTGCCTGCCTAACCCTAAATACCATATAATAGAAATTGTGTGTGCACAAGATCTTATTGTTCGTCTGCCAGTCAAACATGGACAGTAATAGTGTGGGATAGCATCGGTGCCAGTTTGATTTTTATCAACCAGATTGTAGACGTAGTACTAACGTGCTCGAACATGATTGTCTAGATTGCACATGGCCTCTAATCAACCAAACATTTTCAGCCTGGATACCCCGTCCTGCTAAGTAAGTCATGCATATCATTTTCACGGTAATTAATGGAACGGTCGATAGGTCGAAGGTTTGCTCAATACCTACCCTCCAGAATATGAATAATTCTCCGAATGCATTTATCGTAGCTCGTACTCACCGTGACTAAAATACAAATATCTTAGTTCTGCAATGGAATTTGACTTTGTGCCCATATAATGAAATAAAGAAGATTTTAAGACCTATTTATTGACATAACTCTCAATGCTGTTGGTTTCAGGCCCATTTTGACGCATGGTCCTTTGGTTTAGAAGGGAACCCCGTACATAGACTGCGTTTTACTTCTCCGCAAGATCTACCTAACGGTCATTTTGATGTCTGTGTACCCGATGATGGTATAGCAAGAGCACTTCAGATTTCCCAGCCTGAAAGTATTAGTACCTCGGGAAAAACTGCTAAAAAGCGTCGAACTAGATTAACTAACACAATCAGAAAACGGCAGCTCAAAGACGCTGCAATAGCTTACCAACAGAAGAATCCCAAAGTTCACAGAAAAGCAGCAGCTATCTATCAAAAAAGTAACCCGGAGGTTCACCGAGCGGCTGTTGCGACACATGAACGAAATAATCTAGGAGCGAGATCAGAAAGGCGGTCACTGCCATGGACGGAGAAAACTTCTTCTGGGATGATGTACGATCCCAACGTAGCTTATGAGACCGATAAAACCGTTGCCCTGGGTACTATGAGTCATAAATGCATGTACTGTAACGCCGCCAAGTGGAAAGAAGAGGCTCCCGGTATGTGCTGCAGTGGTGGTAAGGTGCAGCTTTCAGCTTTTAAGCCTCTGCCTGAGCAACTTCATAGCTTAATTTTTGGCATTCATCCAGAGCACACACATTTTTTAGACCGAATAAGAAAGTACAACAGCTGCTTTCAAATGACTTCTTTTGGAGCAAAGAAAGTTGTAGAAGATGGTTTTATGCCTACTTTCAAAGTACACGGACAGGTATACCACTTAGTTGGTAGTCTCCTGCCATTGCCTCAACAAGTGCCTCAATTTCTACAAATTTACTTTGTTGGAGAGGATGAAAGAGAGGCTAAATTGAGATGCGGTAATTTTACAGGCTTAAAACATAACTTGGTTAAAAAATTGCAATCTATGTTGCACATTAATAACCCGTTCATAAAAGACTTAAAAACGACTCTTGAGAAAGTACCCCCAAATTGTGAAAAGTTTGAAGTGGTTATCCACGCTTATAGAAACCCAGGCAATACTCACAGAGGACGCTTTAATGCACCATCAGCAAGTGAAGTGGCTTTGGTTATAGTTGGACAGCAATTCGAACGACGAGATATCATTTTACAGAGTCATGACAACAAGTTGCAACGGATCAGCGAGTTGCACCGTTCTTATGATTCTTTACAGTATCCTCTGCTTTTCTGTCATGGTGAGGACGGTTACTCAATTGATATACCTCAATTCGACCCTAAAATGAAACTGCCCCTTAAAAAAACGGTATCTGCGTTGAGCTTTTATTCTTACCGCATTATGTTTAGAGAAACTGATACCAACCACTTGCTGTACTGTCGTTCTCTTTTTAGTCAATATTTGGTTGATATGTACGCCAAAATTGAGACAGAAAGGTTAATCTCAAAGGCAGTCGTTGAAAGTGGCCGGAATAGATTTAAGGGATAACTGTTTTTCACACCGTCAGTTCTATGTCGCCTGTTCTAGAGTGAGTTCCGCCAGCAGTCTGGTGATTCTTGCACCGGAATGCCGCAAATGTTGTATATAAAGAGGTCCTTCAGTAACTTCATTTATTTTTTAAACATCACAATCACAATATCGTACGGAGACATTTAGTTAATCATAAAAATAAAATATAACCAATTCTTAGGCCAGGTCCAGACGAAGCGTTTTGCACTCGCGCGTAGACACTCGCGCGTTCCCGAGGAACTAGAGCTCATACATCGCGTCCAGATAATGGTCTTTGTTTGGAAACGCGCGAGTGTCTACGCGCGAGTGCAAACGCACGCAAAACGCTTCATCTGGACCTGGCCTTATTCAAAAGTTGTACTTTTTAACGAAAGTACTGACTCTCCGCAGGCGAAGTCGCGGGCGGAAAGCTAGTCTATATATATAAAGAGGCTTGTCCTGACTGATTCATCAACGCCCAGCCAAAACCGCTAATGCTAGAAATATGAAACTTGGACAGTACTTTCTTTTTGTGACGTAGAGATCCGATAAGAAGGGCTTTTTGGAAATTCAACCCCCAAGTGGGTGAAAAAGGGTGGCAAAGTTTGTATAGAAAAAAATATTTTTATGGTCCGATTTACATGAAACTTGGTAGAAATATTCTTTAATTCAAATAATATGACACGTGTTTCAGCGATTACTTAAATTCAACCCCTAGAGGGATGAAAGAGGGTTGCAAAGTTTGTATGGGAAATAATATTATTATGGTCAAATTTACTTGAAACTTGGTAGGAATGCTCTTCAATGCAAATAATGAGACACATGTTTCATCGATTACTAAAATTCAACCCCTAGAGGAATGAAAGGGGGTTCCAAAGTTTGTGTGGGAAAGAATATTATTATGGTCAAATTTACTTGAAACTTGGTAGGAATGCTCTTCAATGCAAATAATGAGACACATATTTCAGCGATTACTAAAATTCTACCCCTAGAGGGATGAAAGGGGGTTCCAAAGTTTGTGTGGGAAAGAATATTATTATGGTCAAATTTACTTGAAACTTGGTAGGAATGCTCTTCAATGCAAATAATGAGACACATATTTCAGCGATTACTAAAATTCAACCCCTAGAGGGATGAAAGGGGGTTCCAAAGTTTGTGTGGGAAAGAATATTATTATGGTCAAATTTACTTGAAACTCATTGAAAGTGGCCGTCCGCGTCTATCGCGACATGGATTCAATCACGCCCATTTTTTTTCGCAATAGGTATAAAAAAGTTGTGTGAATGCAATATCTATTAAAATATGTGAATAGATAAAACCTTTTCCTTTTACAAAAACTCAATTAAAAATAATACCATCCAATTCGATTCATTTCACGGACATTCGAAATTCAAATTCAAACGTTGTCGCTATTTGCATCAAACCGAAGTTACTTGGTAAGGCGCATCCGTAAGTTTTATTATCGAAATTTCACATTTTGTTGTGCTAAGTAGATAACTTTTGCGAGTACTTTCGTAAAGTGTCAATTGTTTACGTTGTCTTTCTAATAGTTTTGTGGTTCTATCAGTCTGGTACAAATATTCTCTCTATTTAATTCTACTGTTAAGTACTTTTTTATTTTCTAATATAGGTAAAATAATATTCTATCTAGGTATAATTATGCCATTTTCTTTTTCA
Organism: Acleris sparsana; assembly: GCA_923062465.1. Classification (NCBI taxonomy): domain Eukaryota; kingdom Metazoa; phylum Arthropoda; class Insecta; order Lepidoptera; family Tortricidae; genus Acleris; species Acleris sparsana. The sequence goes on from OV281293.1 coordinate 10,410,191, forward strand.
ATCAATATTCCAACTGTCATTTATTCCATTACCTATTAATATGGTGGTTGAGGTCTTAAACATAAGCGGTGCAATGGTGCCTCATACCGTTGTGCCGATTATCGGTGACGGTGCTTGCCTGTTTAGGGCAATATCCTACGTTTTGTATGACACTCAAGTAATGGCCAGAGAGGTGCGTGAGGGGATTGTAGAACACGTGGTAAACAACTGGGATTATTTCTCCATTTTATCTCATGACAGTGATGGGAATAACTATAGCAGCTCTGCTAACTATTTTGCCGATATGTCACGACTTTACACTTATGGTGGTTTGTGCGAATTAGTTGCAGCCGGACGAATATTTGGGACAATGTTCGAGATCTACCATAACGGAGGGTTGTACGAGAAAGGAGCATGGGCAACTTTGTATGGAGCCTGGTTCTGAAACCAACAGAGCTGAAACTTAAGTCATTAAATAGGTCTTTAAATCTACTTTATTTCATTATATAGGCACAAAGCCGAATTCCATTGCAGAACTGAGATATTCATATTTAAGTTAGAGTAAATAGGATCTATAGGTATTATAAAACAGATCCTCTTTGAGAATACAAATTCAGAATTATTAGGGTAGGGTTAATAGTGTGTGAAATAAACATACGTTTTGGAGCAATCGATGGTTTTATTAATTATATATATATATATACACGAGTATACCTCATTACATCAATAATTAAGTCATTTAAATGACCTGCAGGATGATTAAATGGTATGTGCCTGCCTAACCCTAAATACCATATAATAGAAATTGTGTGTGCACAAGATCTTATTGTTCGTCTGCCAGTCAAACATGGACAGTAATAGTGTGGGATAGCATCGGTGCCAGTTTGATTTTTATCAACCAGATTGTAGACGTAGTACTAACGTGCTCGAACATGATTGTCTAGATTGCACATGGCCTCTAATCAACCAAACATTTTCAGCCTGGATACCCCGTCCTGCTAAGTAAGTCATGCATATCATTTTCACGGTAATTAATGGAACGGTCGATAGGTCGAAGGTTTGCTCAATACCTACCCTCCAGAATATGAATAATTCTCCGAATGCATTTATCGTAGCTCGTACTCACCGTGACTAAAATACAAATATCTTAGTTCTGCAATGGAATTTGACTTTGTGCCCATATAATGAAATAAAGAAGATTTTAAGACCTATTTATTGACATAACTCTCAATGCTGTTGGTTTCAGGCCCATTTTGACGCATGGTCCTTTGGTTTAGAAGGGAACCCCGTACATAGACTGCGTTTTACTTCTCCGCAAGATCTACCTAACGGTCATTTTGATGTCTGTGTACCCGATGATGGTATAGCAAGAGCACTTCAGATTTCCCAGCCTGAAAGTATTAGTACCTCGGGAAAAACTGCTAAAAAGCGTCGAACTAGATTAACTAACACAATCAGAAAACGGCAGCTCAAAGACGCTGCAATAGCTTACCAACAGAAGAATCCCAAAGTTCACAGAAAAGCAGCAGCTATCTATCAAAAAAGTAACCCGGAGGTTCACCGAGCGGCTGTTGCGACACATGAACGAAATAATCTAGGAGCGAGATCAGAAAGGCGGTCACTGCCATGGACGGAGAAAACTTCTTCTGGGATGATGTACGATCCCAACGTAGCTTATGAGACCGATAAAACCGTTGCCCTGGGTACTATGAGTCATAAATGCATGTACTGTAACGCCGCCAAGTGGAAAGAAGAGGCTCCCGGTATGTGCTGCAGTGGTGGTAAGGTGCAGCTTTCAGCTTTTAAGCCTCTGCCTGAGCAACTTCATAGCTTAATTTTTGGCATTCATCCAGAGCACACACATTTTTTAGACCGAATAAGAAAGTACAACAGCTGCTTTCAAATGACTTCTTTTGGAGCAAAGAAAGTTGTAGAAGATGGTTTTATGCCTACTTTCAAAGTACACGGACAGGTATACCACTTAGTTGGTAGTCTCCTGCCATTGCCTCAACAAGTGCCTCAATTTCTACAAATTTACTTTGTTGGAGAGGATGAAAGAGAGGCTAAATTGAGATGCGGTAATTTTACAGGCTTAAAACATAACTTGGTTAAAAAATTGCAATCTATGTTGCACATTAATAACCCGTTCATAAAAGACTTAAAAACGACTCTTGAGAAAGTACCCCCAAATTGTGAAAAGTTTGAAGTGGTTATCCACGCTTATAGAAACCCAGGCAATACTCACAGAGGACGCTTTAATGCACCATCAGCAAGTGAAGTGGCTTTGGTTATAGTTGGACAGCAATTCGAACGACGAGATATCATTTTACAGAGTCATGACAACAAGTTGCAACGGATCAGCGAGTTGCACCGTTCTTATGATTCTTTACAGTATCCTCTGCTTTTCTGTCATGGTGAGGACGGTTACTCAATTGATATACCTCAATTCGACCCTAAAATGAAACTGCCCCTTAAAAAAACGGTATCTGCGTTGAGCTTTTATTCTTACCGCATTATGTTTAGAGAAACTGATACCAACCACTTGCTGTACTGTCGTTCTCTTTTTAGTCAATATTTGGTTGATATGTACGCCAAAATTGAGACAGAAAGGTTAATCTCAAAGGCAGTCGTTGAAAGTGGCCGGAATAGATTTAAGGGATAACTGTTTTTCACACCGTCAGTTCTATGTCGCCTGTTCTAGAGTGAGTTCCGCCAGCAGTCTGGTGATTCTTGCACCGGAATGCCGCAAATGTTGTATATAAAGAGGTCCTTCAGTAACTTCATTTATTTTTTAAACATCACAATCACAATATCGTACGGAGACATTTAGTTAATCATAAAAATAAAATATAACCAATTCTTAGGCCAGGTCCAGACGAAGCGTTTTGCACGTGTTTGCACTCGCGCGTAGACACTCGCGCGTTCCCGAGGAACTAGAGCTCATACATCGCGTCCAGATAATGGTCTTTGTTTGGAAACGCGCGAGTGTCTACGCGCGAGTGCAAACGCACGCAAAACGCTTCATCTGGACCTGGCCTTATTCAAAAGTTGTACTTTTTAACGAAAGTACTGACTCTCCGCAGGCGAAGTCGCGGGCGGAAAGCTAGTTATTTATATATTGACATTGTAAATGTATCTAAATTAATAAAATGTACCTATTTATATATTTATAGGTATATATGTATATATATATATAAACAATATATTTGTTTAAATTATACTATTATTTAAAAATAATTTAATTTCTGGACGCATTACTGACTGGGAAAGTAATTTTGAGGACCTTTGGGTTATAGTTGATATGTCGCCTACTGGTCCTCAACTGCAAATAGCTCTCTCTGTGCAGTGTGCCTCCCACCACCTGTTTTACGTTCTAAAATTGTCACTCTTGTAAACCATTACAGTACCGTTCTTAAGCAAATCAATTGTCATACATGTATAATGGGTGATTTTAATCTGGGAATCATTGATTGGAAATTACTTAATGATGCCGCCAGCAATTATATTCCATCGAATACAAGCAGAACATTGTTAGACTTTATTAACGTAAATAAATTGAAACAGCGGAATAATGTACGAAATTGTTCTTACCGCATACTCGATCTAGTTCTGTGAACTATACCTACATGTCAAGTTATTAAAACCATTAACTATTTAAGTGTCATTGATCAATATCACCCACCTCTAGAAATAACCATGGAATTTATACAACAATACAGATTACCATACAATAGCGGAACCTAACTTTTATAAAGGAAATTATGAACTGATACGTAAGGACGTAGCAACTTCTGACTGGAACCAACTTCTTGATGGTTCAATGTTCGCGACATGCTTGTAGTGTTCTATGATATCCTAGGTAAAGTAATTAAAAATACCAAAATTTCCTTTTTGGAAATTTGTTTCTGTGTACAACTCTGGAGGTGACAATACAGCTTCTAACTATAGAACTATAGCCATTTTGTCCTCCTTTGCAAAGGTTTTTGAATCCCTCATCTGCCCATACATTCAAAGACATTTAAGAACTTATTTGAGTGAATTCCAACACGGTTTTGTTAGTGTCCACATCCACTAATTTGGTTGCATTTACTGAGGTCTTGTCTAAAACCATTGACATTGGTAGTCAAGCTGATGTCATATGTATAAACAGACTTCAGCAAAGCATTTGATAATGTTCCTCACAAAATTTTGCTATGGAAATTTTCTGTGTATGGAGTTGGTACTGGAATGGTTAAACTTGTACTTAGGGGATAGAGTATTTTTCGTAGTAGTTAAAGGGTTTAAATCCTCTTTGCATAACATCTGGTGTCCCTCAGGGATCGCACTTAGGCCCAATCCTATTGTGTGGCGCCCACACTACTCTACTCACTCGTTGCGAATATGGCGAGTACAGAAGCGGTTCTTACAACATCTATCTTTCTCAGCTGGCACAGCAAAAAACTAACCTCATATAAGAGATTAGCGTACTTTAGAATGGAGTCTTTGGAGCTGCGTAGAAAGATATCTGACGCGATTTTTTTGTATAAGCTTCTGAGGCACAAAATCGACTGTCCGCAAATAGTGAATCAATTGTTATTCCGAGCACCGTCCCGAATGCCCCGAAAACCCATTCAGCAGCAACTCACCTATTCCAAGACTATGCAAAATTCTCAATGCCACTAGTCATGAAACGGATATACACTTCGACTTAATTGATAAATTTAAAAAAAGTGTTCGTAAGGTGTATGTTCACTTTTTAAGGCAAGAATTTTAGGCCTGCGATTTTGAAGTTACTGTTGTTATTTATTTAAACTTTTTTTCTTATTATAATGCATGCGGTTTTTACCTTCTAAGTGATTGTTGCATTTAGTAAATAACTGTTAACGCAAGCTACTAATGTAATCACAGTGTAAATAATTGTTGGTAAACCAAAAAAAAGAAAAAACGTCCCATCCCAGCTGAACCCATCTCGTAATCTTCTTAGTTTGCCTAGGTGTTTGGGCCAAAAAACAAACAGTGTCCAAGGTACTAGTAGTTTTAATTTAATAAGTAATTATTTTTGCAATACCTTAAGTAACCCTAATCCTTGTGTAGGTAGCATGAGTGGAAATTTGAAGTATATTTGAACTTTTACTGGAATGAACGGCGAGATATGTTTTGATTTGTTCTACAAACAAAAATAATAATAAAAATGAAGTTTAGTTCTTAAATACTATGTATATGAATTAAAAAAACGGTAACTATACCAGTGTGTCACGAAAATAAGTTATTCTAGGTACCTAGGCATAATTACTATACTATTTATACATTGCCCTCATACACCAATACCAACCACCAATAGGATTTAATTTAATAAACGAAGCAGATTATATCCTCACTCATTAGTAATATGATTGCACTTGCTATAGGCGTTTTTCTTGAAATACCACATTTTGCCTTATGGCAGTATAATTAATCCTCGTGTCTTAATTGTACCTAATGTTACCGCTTCATAATTTTAGTACTTAACTATGTACACTTTTTTCAACTGCTCAAATGCTCAAGTCCATCAGCACCTTAGACCTATATGTAAACAAAAGCCTTGATATAATGTCGTTGAACATTCCGTCGCACCAGTAAAGGCGGGTATACCTAGTTTGCATACGTCCAGCAGTATTAAGCCACCCGGAGGCCCTCTTTGCCCGACCGTTCATCATCCCGCAATATGCCATACATTTTGCGCTCAATTTTGCCTCTGTGTAGGTATATTCTGCCTCATTAATTTGTTGCTACGGTAATAGAGTGAGTTATGAGGATCGAAATACCAAGTTAGTTACTTAGTGGATAGGTACTCAGACCTTCAATGTGTGCCCTAGTTTGTATAGACAGAAGATAGCGATTATTTTAGGAACAATATTTTTTAGTCTATTATAGTACCCATACAAAACTATATTTTAATTTTTACCAACATGATTATTACAGGTATCTGGAAAATCGGTTTTAGCTATTCATTATTGCTATAAGTCATGCTACAAGTCCCACATTAGTTCGAGGCCAAATAAGTAAGTATATGTGGTACTATTTGAAATATGTGGGCCAAGTATTTAACACGTTGGCTGCGGGACTGATTTACAGGTTTGTTAATCTGGTGCGTTAATAGGTCCAAAGAGCCCCTACCCTACTTAAACTTCAGTGCGGTACTAGGTCCATTGTGCCCCACCTCGTAAGAAAAAAAAAACTAGTTATTTTTCCGTGGAGGTTTACCGTACTGCATAGAAATTTATACCTAAGCAATCTACATCTGTTAAGCAATATGGTTCTGGCTTCGCCCCGGTCTCAGATATTTAGAACTATTAAAAAAATAAAAAATAAACTGTGGGGTCTTTTAGACCTTTTGCCGCACTGAATTGACCGAATTAAGCCATTTTAGGGATGGGAAACGATTACTATATTATCGGGAGAGAATACGTTTGCCTAAAGAAGGTTGTTAGACATCGCACAAACGTATTCTCACCCGACGAAACCAGAAAAATAAAAACCGTCGTAACTAAATAGTAGTTTAATTATTTTATTTTGAATGGTTTTCATTAAAACACTCTAAACATAATTGTTGACTGCATTCCGAGCATCGTGTTTTGATTTTTTTACATTTCATATTTGCCTCCTTACTAGATAGAGTTTCTCTTAATTTGCTGTAACAGCCGTTACCTTTTAATTTCTTTTCAACTTTTTCCAAGGTATGAACTATTTTTTTCACCCGCTCATCTAAAATTGAGAAAAAAAAGAAAAATGCTCTCATCACTGTCAGAATCAAAAAAACGTATTCACATCTATACCGCCCGTCACATTCTCATTATTTATATTTCGACTTACTTGGTATACTTTTTGATACCTTAATCCTTCGGTATCATTTTCTTCCTCAGAGTCAAATAAAAAATTCAGCTTCGTTTTGCTCCCCTTTGATGGTGCACTCATTTTTCTTCACAAAATTTTCACTACAAACTCAGACAATACCTCGGTAATTAAAACAATCGCCTATCGCGGTTCGTGTGCGGTGCATCACTACCCGGTGAAATTGTCAACATCTAGTGCGGATGGGGCGTGTGATGGGTCGAAGGTCTATTGGACCCCTTCCCGCATCTAAATGAAAAAAAAGTCATTCAGTGCGGGAGAGGTCTAATGTGCCCCCCACGTAAACTAAGTATGCCATATTATCAAAATTTAAGAGCAATACAGAAAACAATATTTGTCTCTGTCCTACTACAACGATTGGCCAAGATACGCTCCCCGCACCGTACGAAAGTACACTATTTTCAGTGCCGCACAGGATTACGGCCACGCATGGGGCTTTTTGTGCCTTCTCCCGCAGCCAACGTGTTAATGGGTAGAAATAATTGGATTCGTTACAAAAACTATGATTTCGCATGCTTTACTTCAAAAATACCTACGTGCTTTTGCTTTAGATTGTTATAAGTATTAGCGCGGTTATACTAAATTTCTCCGACAGAACAACGAAACTTGTAGTAGGTATTTTAACAACATCATAATCGTGTCAGTTTAGAAAACCTTTTGGGTTGTTCAAAAAATTAAAATGGAAGGTTCACTTATTTAATTTCAAAAATTTACAGGTGGGATGAACAATATGAACATTAATGATAAACGAATTCTGCATGGATGAAGTCACGTATTTCCCTTGTATTTCTGATTCATAATCCAGGCTTACTAGTTTTAATTAGGTCACCCAGTTATTAAACTAGCTGCAACGTAGCTCGATACTATTTCAAAAGCATTTCACGACTAGCCCAGCAAACTTTGTATTTAAATAACGGGGCAATCGGAGTGACCTACTTCTAACTTCCTATTTTAAAATAGGCTGTTTTATACAGGTTTTACTAAATAACCAGGTCAAAAGAGTAGATCTCCAATTTTATTGCTCAAGCAGAATAGACTCTGGCTTGAAGGTAATAAGTTATATTCTAAAGGAGTTGAATTGTATAAAGTTAGCTTATGTAGGGCATATTTCCTGCACTCGTGGTTACTCGATATCTAGTTTTTCAGAGTTTCAGCAAACATTTTAACGATGCAGCCGACTATTCTCAAGTTTCAGAGATCTTTTTAAGATGATTGCCCAGCGGAATAATGTCACGTCAACATCCTCAAGTGGGTGGCTTGTTGGCATTCAGAAGTTGGGAAATCCACCCACAATATTGACAATTTTCCTGATGTTTCTGAAGTTTCTGAAACCTACAAGATGCTTACTACTAACATAAAACAATACTTCGAAAGTTCGATAGCATTTAAAAGTAACATACCTATAGCTACATAGCTATATGTAGCATAGCGTAGATTTAATCGACTTATTTTGTGTGATGAATTTTATTGATCACACTTATAAATAACCTTAATCATATCAGGATGATCTAAATTAACTTTCTAATGATTTTCAAAACTTTGAAGGTGGAGGTACAAAGGAAAATAAGTACAATGATAAACGAAGAAATAAATAACTGTCTTATTGTAAAAAAAAATACAGGAGGCACTTAATCTTGGAATAATCAAGTTATATTATCTGAAAACCGAAAGACTTCAGCTGTAAAATAACTTTTCCCCGAGGAACACCTGAAAATCGGTCATGCTTTTAAGAGCATCTACGCTTAAGTATGTGACACCAAAGGACTTCGTAATTTCCTCCACCTATCTTGTAAAGGACCAATGCTACTTCTTTCGCAGCATCGAACTTCCATTCTCTAACTGAAAAACGGTTCCAACTGAATATTTATCCCTCATTCCATTTGCATCTATGCAAGATAATAAAGAGTATACTCGTGGATACGTATCGAGCTAAGCTATGAAATATCTCAACATTATTTTAAAAGAAATATGGGGGTGATGGGGGTGTTTTCATATTAATTTTAAACCTTTTAACGGTCACTAATTTTTTTTAGTACGGGGTTGCTTATTTATTACATTTTATCCAAATCTCAAGAATTCTTTATGGATCTGTCCATGACAGCTATCGGCTATTTTAATCTTTATCGGCCCATATAGGCAACGTGGAGGTTTTCAACTTTCACAGAATAATAGCACCTCTACAGGTAAGTCTGTGGCTGTCCTTATCTCGAAACCTGTTTTGGTGATTTCTCAGCGGGTAACGCTAGAAAAGTTCATTATTTAAGCAGTAGTTTCGCTGTGGAGTGAGGGATCCCTGTGTTTATTCTTACTTTGTTCTAGCCAAGACTAAATTGTTGGTCCAAACTTAAACTTATCCGTTTCTGCGTTCGAAAGACCGGCTTAGAAAACAAACAAGGGTAGCGGCGTGTTAAATGTATGTTTTTGATACTGTTTTTTCCTCCAAATTGAATTAATCAAGCAAGTTTTCTTTCGATAGTTGATCTATAGATAAATTCCATTCCCACATAAGAAATCGTCTTAAAAGGGGTTCCATTGTTAAAATATTATGTTTTTTTTATTGTCGTCCTAGGAACTTCTAAATTCTAAATAAAGATTCATTCTTACTTCAGTTATATTAAAGTTGTGAACTACCTAAAAAAAGATTATTAATCCAGCTCTAAAATGTAAACCGTATTAACTGTCACTCTAACTTCAGCTCTAAAGCTACTTTAGTTGGGAGTGGAGGGGAGCCCATCCCAAGCCTCGTTCTGTCATCTGTACCTAACTGTCTGAAGTGAGCCAAACTCCTTGGAATCTGGGGAACCTGGTATCACCTTCATCTTTCCATCTCGACCTCGTTTACCACATCTTCATCTTCTTCACCTCCACTACGCGCTTTGACTCGACCTCGACCCACACTCTTTATCTCAATGCTCCATTACCTTCTCCTTCACTCTTCCAAATCATTTATATATTTAGGTAATTGTTTTTAGTTGATTTTTGGGAATCCCCCGGTTGTTGACACATCGAGCAGCTCTGTTTTGTATTCGGTCAAGAGGAAGACGTTGATATTGGGGTGCTCCGGCTCAAATATGGGAGCAATATTCCATGATGATTATTTTTTAAATGAACTTTAAAAAAGTGCAATTGAATGTTTAATAGACAAATAGAAGTGCTGGCCGCTTTTCCAAACACGCTGCACTAAATGACATCATTCGTCAGTCTCTTGCCTCAATAAACGTGCCGGCACTTTTAGAGCTGACCTGCATTTGTAGAAATGATGGCAAGAGACCTGACGGAATGTTCTTGGTCCCGTGGAATATGGGACGGGTACTAGTGTGGGATGTAACCTGCGTAGACACGTTAGCCCCATCACATCTCCACCGGACCTCTAATGGGGCTGGTGCGGCAGCGGAAGCAGCCGAAAGCATAAAGGTATGCAAATATAGTGGTCTCAGCCCAGAATATATGTTCGTTCCATTCGGCGCCGAGACCCTTGGTCCGGGGGTCCTAGCGCTCAAAGCCTCTTCAAATAAATTTCGAAGAGGCCCATTGACCTCACGAGAGACCGAAGAGCTGGTAGTTTCCTCGCTCAACGCATAAGTTTAACTATCCAGCGAGGAAATGCTGCCAGCATCTTCGGGACAATGCCGCAGGGCCCTTTTGTAAACATAGGTTTTTAGTTATAAAATAGAATAAGATTTAAAAATTCAATTCTAGTTTTGTCGTTATCATCCCATGTAATTTATTAAATAGACACATTACATACCAATCGAAAGTATGAAGCCTATACCGGCTGAAATCTACGTCGTGAATCTAGGTAGGTAGTGCTGCTGATGACTAACACGAGGCACTCGCAGGTATCCCAATTAACGTGCTCCTTAATTAATTATCTTTAAAAAGAGATAGTTGATCCCGAGTTTTCATCACCAGTGGTCACGCTACTCAACCACGTGACCAGAAATGCAACTTATGGTAAGTGCAAAAGTTATCACTGTTATCTATCAATATGATACATATTGCATTTTATTCAATAAACACTAATTTACCGTTTAAATGGCTTACTTCTGTTTATATAAAAGAAATGATAGAATATCAAGGTTTATTTACACATTTTTCAACAAATGTTCGAAATGTTCGCCCTGGACTTGTATACACAGTTCCGCCTATTGGCTACATGAAAGCGCTTGTGAATTTCGAATAAAAAATAACCGTATGCTTCTGTACAACCCTTCTGGATACTGATCGTGTGTTCGAACGTTAAATTGACCAAAATCGCGAAGGATTTGTATCATCCTCATAATCAAATAACGTCTCGGTACAGGCGACTCGGGATATTTTCCTTGAAAAAATTATTGTGTTTGTCCAATTTTACCAGACTGAGCGTACAAAGACACCATATAAGACCTTTGTATGCTGGTATAAGGATACGGAGGACGCATTTTTCGCTTATTTATTCAAATAAATCGCTTTAATTTTCTTTTGAGAAATAATGTTTACAATGTTGACTTTATTGACGACTAGCTTCTGCCCGCGACTTCGTCCGCGTAGAATTAGTAATTTTGCCATCCCACGAAAACACTGATTTATTTCGTGATTCAAGTTAGCCTGGATCCAGTGCATAAGCAAAATCTATTCAAAATTGTATCCAACCAAATTCGTTCATCCATTTTAGGGAAGAAGTAACAATAGCCAAAAGTTTCTTTGTTTATGAGAGTTATATAATACCAACTTTAACGTTTATAACTAAAAAAATAAATGACCAATCTCTCATATAAAGTTATATAATACACCGCCCTTTTATCCCTTATTATAAGAGTTAGTAAAGATAGTTTTTCCAAAAACGCTAAGATCGCTAGGAAAGCTATATATATTTTATTTGTAAAAAGTAGAATAAATACCAATTTTCACAACTTCAAAAATTACGAAACTCATACAAAATCCTACATCCTCCTTTTCCTAATTAGGGTTTATAATATCCGTAGGATTAGTAGGATACCTACTCGTATTAGAAGGATTTATTAAGTTAGTAGAAGGTAGAGCTTCTGACTGAACGCGTCTTCATCCGCTTTGATTTCGATTGTAGTTATTCTCTCGAGAACATTTAGCTTTTCCGGGATGAAAATAGCCTATGTGTTAATCCAGGGTATAAGCTATTTCCATTCCACATTTCATCCATATCCGTTTAGCCGTCTCAGCGTGAAGAAGTAACAAACATATACACACACAAACCTTCGCATTTATAATATTAAGTAGGATAGGAGTAATGCCAAAACACTATCAAGCCAGTAAATCGCAAAGAGTCTGAATATGTTCTCTTGGAACAAAACAACAAGGACATAGGAAGCCTACTGGGATGTTTACGAAGCTACGTGCTATTTTTCTGCAGGCGTCTATTGTTTCCCCCCCTTTCATTAGTACCACAAGAACGTCGTTTTTGTAAGTAATGTTTGATGTTCTTTGAATGTAGCCTTCGTGAACCATTAAATTAGGTACCTACCATGTTGGCAATATGCAAAGTAATTATATTGTGTTTAGAAGTAAAATATTTTTTATAACTACCAAATTAGGTGAAACCAATCCGTGAAAAATTATTAGACTAAAATAGTAGTAAAATAGTAGTGCCTAGGGGAAAAATGAAATCGACATAGTTTATCTTAATAAAGGTAAAAAGCAACATCAAATAAAGCACTATAAATTATCACTTGGAAAATGAATAGGTATGTGAAATTATAAAAGAGTAACGTTGTAGGTACTATTTAATTTACTAAAACAATGAGTATAAGAAAATCACTTCAATTGTCAGTGTGTAGTTGTTGAGTTTCAATGTTCAGTCGTCGAATCTTGCACAAATCGCTCCCTTTATTTATCCACTACAATGTAATCAAGAAAGTTTCCACCGAACGCCCCAATTTCGTCGAAAATTCACGAATGAGCCTGCCGCAACCACGAATCTGCAATTATTTAATCGTTTTTGAGGTGTTGCTCTACGGAAACTGTGGATTCGTAACAATTTTATCGAATATTGATGACATAATCCGAACTACGGTTACATTGCTGCTTTGCAAGGGATGAATCATTTTGAGCATTTGGTAACTTGGTAATGGAAGAGAACACAAATGTTGGAGTCGTTTTATTTGAAACATATGGTATGGGGTCATAGTATGGGGTGCCCGGGCACGATACGAGTTGGGAGGAGTAATCATCCGCGAGTGCTGCCAGTATTTTACGTTACAAAGAAATACGGAGAATATTACATTACATTTGCACAATTCACTTTGCATTCCTAAAACTAAGCCAGAAAATACAGCACCGTGTTTGTATATCTATGAGTGCGTGTAAGTTCAAACACACTCGTAATTTAATGTTTTAGGATTAATTTTTGGCGTTCTAAATGTAATTAAAATACTGATGCAGAGAAATAGGTACTTTGACACATAAAAAACCATCAAAAATGTGTGGTCATATAAATATTTGCCCGTTCCGGGAGTCATACCCGGGACCGCTAGCATCGCAGGCAGGGGCACTTCCAATGTTCTAACTGCGTCGTCAGTAGGTTGTTTGTGAATTCAATGATATATTTTCCCGAAGCTCGGGAAAAGATTTCCCTACGCTCGCCACCCCGCGGCGCGGCCATCGGCGCTCAGTGTACTCAACACCGCCGCAGACGCCGCGCGCGTCGCCCTCCTTCCAACCAATCCTAATACAACGCGAGTGCGTGTGTGTGAACTTCACAGGCTTAGACTGACATCGTTGTATAACCACGACGAACAGTATAGTCAAGGTCAACTTTCAGCAATTTGACACCTGTTGTGTTTGTGTTCTATAACGTACGTAATTTTTATATATAATAGTAGTTAGTACAAGTAGTTGTTATTTTAATTGAGGCAGCTGAGATGCTAATTGATGCTTCAACTACGAGGCGTTTGGGTGCAGATTATGACGAATAAGCAGGTACAGTATAAAATTATATCAATATCACCAAATCACGTATTGTGGAAGAAATGGAATACTGGTTTGGTTTTTGATTTTATGTTTTTACTCTCGTGGTTAAGACGTAAACACACAGCTTTTAACTTTTGCTTAATTTAGGGTCATTATCTATCATTTATACATATTATGGAGGCTTCGGGATGTGCACATTGCTTTGTAAGTATGTAGTACAGTGTCCATTAACCTTTTATTTGATAATGTCGATCGATAACGCTCTATTATGCACAGGGAACGATAAAAAAGGCATTATCACACGCCGGTATGTTTAAAAAGTTAATTTGTTGGTTATGTTATGAATGATAATCCTTAAAATAGGTTCCAATCCCGATTCGTGCAACTTACTGGATTGAAACAATCGACAAGTAAAAATAGGGTACTTAAATATTTTTGAAGTGGCAATTGACATTTCCGGCAATCGTTGGAACTCCGCAGCCAGAGCGGCGGCGCAACGGCGGAAGCGTCGGATCCATTCAAATAATTCAATTAAATCTCCGAGCAGTCGACACAGTCGAGCTTCACAGCTGCACAAAATAGGGATGCACATTCATATGACATATAAAATTTCGGGGACAACAGTTATAAAACCAAACGTCAAAGTCACCTTAGTCATGACTAATGGTCTTCGTGAAATAATACACACACGATACTAGTTTTGGTAGTCCGAGAATATATAATGAATATGAATATGTACTGGTACTTATCAATGTTTAAATCAGAATGACGTTAATGTTGTAACCTAGTATAAGGCAGTCTTGACAGTGGTTTTTTTTGTACCTGCCTTCCTACTTATAGTAAATTAGGGTCATTACAGACGCTATCCATTGACTGCACGCTACCGCAATATTGCAGTTGGGACGTGGTCATTGTGCAGTTGACACGGTAAATTGAAAGTGCACGCAGACTGGGCGCTAGCCTGCCAATCTGCTTACAGTTCGATGTAGACTGCGTAATGATAATAAGCTAGATGGGCGGACTAGTAGTCAATACTGTATAAAAGGCTGTCGTTTTTCAGCTAGCTCGCACACAATTTGCAATGACTTTTGCTCTTGCTTGTATTTGGCTGCTGTAGGTACGCTTTTAAAATTTAAGGTTTCCTTTATGCTCCTACCGATGAGGATAAAACTAACCAAGCACAATGCAGAGCACAGCTTTGTTCTCTTTACGCCACGGGCCGCGTACCGGGTGCAATGAGCTCTATGTAAAATGGCTCTTATTATTATAAGTATAAGCACAGAAACGGCTCGATGGGCTTTCACCTGCCATATTCTATTTTATAATGAACAAACTTACTTGAATAATACTGCCCGTAGCCACATTAAGGCCACACCAATTAACCGTACTGTCCGACGTCGACATGGGGCTTGTGTTGCGTGATTTTCGGTTTAGTTTTTAAATTAAACTACCGTTTATCGATATCGATAAAATATAAAACCTCAATTTTCAATAATAATAGACATTAAAGGTTACTCATGACTCGTACAAGTAGTAACGTAGGTATAATTTCTACAGTACTGTCTGCTCAGCATGTATTTATTCCTTGTTCAATTCCACTACGGGCTCCACATTATGTTATATGATACGAGTGGGGGTTGTTACACCGTCAAACCGTCCTGCTTATGTAACAGTTGAATTTATGAAACCTACATTCATTGCTTTAAGCTATAAAAATAAAACATTTTTGTAGTATTTTCAAATGCCGCTTCAAATGATGCTTTTTTACATAAGGATCTATATTATTATTTTATAGTAATAATTTAAGTTTATGATAATTTTCATTGTAAAATCAAATTATTTTCACATATACAAATAATTGAATTTGAATACAGTAGTGGCATGAATCTTGTTTAATTTAACACTTGCTATATAGATAAGAAACAACTAACGATAACTTTATCGACCTTTTGTAACCCTTAGCCGGCTTCAACCGCATCAGTGGTTGGGCGCGCACGTTGACAGAAGCGCATCAGAGCGCAATAATTCTGTTCTGCTGTGACACATTAAACATTCGCCGAAAACAGTCAAGAACAATACAAGTGCGTTAGAAATGGTCAGCGATTATGGAACACTGTCACAGAAATTTGATTATTATATTAATTTGTGGACGACCTATTATTTTAAGTAATTTTGTAGAACGTCATTATACCGGAGTTATATATTATTATTTGGATACAGTTACAAAATTACAAATGTACTCCGTTGTAAAAACTCTCTAGTTCAAACCATATTCTTGAGTTTATATTTTTAGGTCAATCGAGTTTCTCTTTAATTTTATTAAGTCCTGTAACAGTAAGTATACATTTAATAGAAGCGATTGTAATGATGTACTTACACTTAATTGAATAAAAACTGGTATTTAGACGGTAGAAATAAATGAAAACCATTTGAGTTGTCCCTTTTAATTTGAAGAGGTAATTGAATTGTGAAACCCTTTCTAGCAAAAGAGACGTCTACCTCACAAATAGACTAAGCTTTTTTTTTGTTTAATTTATGAACCTGAGCGACATCTCCCCTCTGCTGGGTAAAAGCGCCCCTCCCATTCTTCTTTAAGCCCTCGCTTTGAGCATTCTCTTTACAAATCTTATTCTATGGGTGTCAAGTTTATTTGGCTATCGTCGACCACAATGCCCATATTTCTCTGTCATTCGAAGTAAGTATACTCTTACAAGAGTTATATATCTACTAGATTTTGCCCGTGACTCCGACCGCGCAGAAGTCATTTATCATTATTCCCTTAGGAAAAGTCAGATTTTTCGGGATAGTAGGTACTCTAAGTGCGTCTCCGGGCTATAAACCTCATCGATGAATTTAGGAATTGAACCATGCAGCCGGAATAAAGAAACGAGTAAAAATAAACACACACACTTGCATTTATTTTTCAAAATAGATAAGTAATTAGGAACAATAATAATTAAGTACTGTTCCTAATTCCTTATATTATAATTCAATTAGTAAGAATGTATTGACATTGGTCTAAGTTAGTTGTTACGTAATAATAGACAAGACAAGTAACTTTACTCAAAGGTGAATAAATAAGAGTCAGACGGCAGCCTTTCTAGTAAAACTTAGTTGTCTGACGGTCGTAACTTTATAGCTTTTGAGCCATTAGCCGTTAAAAGTTGTAAGAAGCTAAAATACTGGGTGCTCGGTAGTTCAATATTGCCAATTACGCTGTGTTCAGGTTTAGTTGACCAACAAACTCCGCACCAGGATTAAAATCCAAACAGTCAAAAACCAAAAGTAGGTACTATTCACAAAATACAAAATGGAGAAAATACTTGAAATTGAAATCAAACATAATGCAGAAACGTTGACGCATTCATGAGTATCGTTTTTTCTTGTTTAATTGTTTAAGCAAACTGATTTGAGCCCACTGTTTTAAAATTCAGATAGTCTGCAGATCGGAGTGCATTTTCATGTTTTAACTATCAAATTGACCGAGAAAAGTATTCATAGAATGGTTTTAAAATTTTCTTCTTTTGCCATTTGGCGTGATGTTTGAGTTAGAACCACGCCCGATGTAATGTCATAGATGTGTGTCGTGTGTACTTGTAGTTGTACCTACCTACATGTTTCCGTGGATGTATGGAGTTGAGGAAGTACTTTATCACTCTCCGGAGTTTGTGCTTTGCTTTCCAATCGTCTTCCCACTTGACTTGGAAATGAGATTGAGCTTTGATATTTATTAACGTGAGTCAAAAACGTGGTTTAAAGGTAAGATGCTTTAACTCAGTGTTGGTTTTTATTTGACAAGAGTATTTTGTTACATGTTTTAAGAAAAGTAATGAAAGATTAAAGATAGATATGAATAGCTCATTAGTTATATCAAAATATACCCTGTTATCTATAAACCTTGTTTGTGCAAAATGTGGTAACAGAATTAACAATAAGCTTTTAGAGTTGTTGTTGGTAATCCTGTAGCTCTGCCTACCCCACTCTGAGAATGAAGGCGTGAGAGTATGTATGTATGCATGTATATACATATACTTAGACGTAAAAAGAGATGGCTCATAGACCCTTGGACCTAAGAAGCTGTTTTTTTTCACAGGTGTTGTTTATAACACATTCAGTGGCAACCCCTCTTTAGTCGGGTACACTGTTCGTAGCAGATTTTCATCACTTAGCGGAAAAATTGTGCTACGGGCTACAGCGTAGTACTCTTAGCATTAACCGGCGATGAATGTGTTAAGACCGAGACAAGGAATAAGAAAGGAGTTTCCGAAAATGAACCCCCCACGTGAAGAAATAAAGGGAGTAGCGGGAAACTATTTATACACGTACAAAGTCGCGGACGTCCTCTAGTAAAACATAAAATAAGCATTCAGACTCGCTGATCTGTTTAACAATTTATTTACGTTTTTTGATATTTAATGTGCGCATCAAAGCAGCATGAAGTATGCTCCTTAAATGCTTTGTAAGTCAAAGTCAGTCTAGACTTTACCAAACATTACAAAAGTTAGCTGTGGCGCGGACGGACCGAAAATCGATTAAGGTAACGGTATAGCCGTGGGCATCGTGGCTCCACAGGGAGTTACTTTTCGTTCCAAATCCAGGGCAAGGGCACTCTGCCAGTTAGCCCAACTAGTGGCTTTGAGAAAGGGATGCGAATATTTAAAGTGCTTTTATCCCATTACGGTGCTTTTATCCCCTGTGGATTTTCCAAGGAAAGTTAACGAAGATCCGCGACTTTTCTATTTCCCTTCCTTATGTAGTGTAGGTGTTTTGAAATAACAATATGGAGAAATAAAATTGTGATTTGGAGGTGGATTTGTAGGATTTGATGTGGATGTTTTGTTTCTGTACTACTTGCCGTATTTTTTTAGATCTGACTTAAGGCTAGGGCATAAGGCATAGGGCATTACTTTTCATCAAGACTGTACAAAGATTTGTACACATTGAGGAACTTAAGCAAGTTCAACTTTGGGAAGTTTATAGCCTAATTTGGCTAGACTTGGTTTGACAAAGTTTCATTCCAATTACTGCAGAGTCCCAAGACAGAAGGGCGTCTACCTGATCAATGTTTTCTTGTTTTTGATTGGCCTACAAACTGGACAGATGCACACGAGTATCTGTAGACCCTAAAACAGTAGACAGGCTAATGGATCACATTAATTTAGAGAAAACGTCAGACTAAAGAAGCGGTTTTGAATCCTTTCAATTCTGGTAATATTAACTAAGTAGCCTGGATGTACCAATGAGTTTTTCTAACTTAAGTGCATTAACCGATGCTCTTACGGTGAAGGAATAACATAGTGGGGAGACCTGCACGTTCGAACAGCTGAGTGTGTAAGAGGGTAATTGCACAAAAGATCCAAGAAGAAGAAAGGGTTGAAGTGTACCTGGAAGGGCCCATCTGTAAGATAAGATAAGATAAGTAGCCTGGGCCTCATAAATAAGCTCAGGGTCACTCAGCGTGCAATGGAAAGAGCTATGCTCGGAGTTTCTTTGCGCGATATGATCCGTAATACGGTAATACGCCAGAGAACCAAGGTAACCGACATAGCTCAGAGAGTTAGCATGCTGAAGTGGCAATGGGCAGGCCACATAGCTCGGAGAACTGATAACCGTTGGGGAAGAAAAGTTCTCGAGTGGCGGCCCCGCACCGGTGGACGGAGTGTTGGACGGCCTCCCACCCGGTGGTCTGACGACCTGGTTAGGATCGCGGGGAGCCGCTGGATGCAAGCGGCTCAAGACCGTGACTTGTGGCGCTCTTTGGGGGAGGCCTTTGTCCAGCAGTGGACGCCCCCGGGCTGATGATGATGATGAAGTAGCCTGGATTTCATACAGGAAACAATACTCGAGGATACTTCTTACTACACAATTGGGCAACAATAATATGACTAGCGTCTTTACAGGATTTAGGCTGCCTAATTATGAAAACCTGAAAACTTTGAACCTATTTACTATGCTGTCTATGTGCTCTCTGAACTTTAAAGAGCATCTGATTAGCACTCATGACAGTCATGACTAATATCTATATTCCTAATTCGACACTTTCCTAACTGGTGATATTCCTAATTTGTCATCTTGCTAAGTGTTCATTAGACGATCAAATCGCGAGCAGATTGTACTAAAAATAAGTAGTGTATGCCACGATAACCTACTAATATTATAAATGACAAATTTTGTCTGTGTGTTAGTTTGTTACTCCTTCACGCTGCAACGGGTTGACTGATTAATATGTTTAAAATGGATATAGCTTTTATCCTAGATGTCCTAGATGATCACATAGGTTACTTTTCATCCCGGACCATTTAAAAGTTACCGAGGGAATAACTATAATTGAAATCTACGCGGATGAAGTCGCGGGTAGAAGCTAGTAAATAATTAAGTGAAAATGACATTAACTTCATGGTAGATAAGTAATCAATTCATCAAGTCATCTATTAATTATATAATGAGGTTTTTATCACCACAGAGGACTCTATAATAAGTTTGTACAGGCAAATGTGCATGGTGTGACGAGTTAGGAATATGACAAATCAGGATTATAACGAGTTAGGAATATGACCAGTCAGGATATGACCAGTTAGAAATATGACCAGTTAGGAAAGTGTCGAATTAGGAATATGACCAATTAGGAATATAACGAATTAGGAATAAATCAGAGTGAGGAGTGCGATCCCTGTGGTACTACTGTAGTCGTAAATACCCATTTGCTTGATTTTATTGAAAAGAATAATTGGGTTCATTACGTCCAAAACCGTGCTGAGAACATTACAGATAGCGTGTACCACTTTGCCTCCGTAAAGTGCCACGTTGATGTCATTTACATGACCGTGGTCGTGACCATTTACGTGGTTGCTTTAAGCGGTTAGACATCATGCTGAGCCTTGTTAAGTTGGTCCATGCCTGTAAATTTTCTTTCGACCAATTAACTCAATAACCTTTCTTGGTGCAGGTAAAATTAAAACTGGCATAAGTTTAATTTTTTCTCTTGTGACACTAGCTTTTTTTTTGGAAGAAATATAATAATAATAATAATAAATCTTTATTTCGGATTACGCATCAATATATGTGTTAGTAACAGTAAGAACTTATTGATAAAGTTAGTGCCTACTAATACATTAGAGATAAAACTTACAAACTACCTTATAAAAATCCAAGGCAGCAGCACTGAACATAGGCTACGCACCTGAGACATGTAGCCCAATCCAGTGGCGCAACATTGGTGAGTCCCACCTATTTCGTAGGGTGCTCAGGATGCCGTTTGCACTATTTCGAAAGCGGTGGAGCAGCGACGCAGATCTCCTTCTGACAATCGCATGGAAGCCCTCGGTCCTCCTCTCCGCAAACATAGTCGACGCACTGCACCACCGCGGTAGTCCAAACAGCATCCTGAACGCATCATTGTACTGGACGCGCAGAGCGCTATATGCCCGCCTCGTGTAGCTTACCGCACGTGTGGAAGGACTGATAGAAGGCTTTAAACAATGTCACTTTAACTTCATCGCTACAACGTGCAAACCTGCGAGCAACCATATTGCATCGCACACACAGCACCCTGCGCTCCCGTTCAATATCCATGTTGTCAGATAGATCCTCTGTGACCCAATGGCCCAAGTACTTAAAATGCTGCACACAATTCAATGGAGTACCGCATAATGACTAGAGGCAAAGTAGAAAAAGGCCCTCGTTTGGCAAATAAAACATGAAGGTATGAAACATCAGTACAAAATTTAAGTAATCTTGTTTGGAAACTACGCGTATACTTACATAAGCAGGAATATTTTAATTAACCATAATTTATATCATATTAAGATTTTTATCATGAAGATTTATATCATTATCACCCACGATAGCGATTTAACTACATTTCTGGTTGACAAAATCATGATGCCGAACGAATAACAAAGACGTTTTCTTAAAACTTAATGTGACATATCTGAATCACACCTTATTAAAATATAAAATAATTAAATCTAAACTGTAGCCTTCATACCGTATAAAATAGCTATCTAGTTTTAATGTCGCTTCGATGCGTCCGTAGGGACAATCCAGTGTATTATAGCCTCGAGTCACGTTCGTCAGGTGTTTAATTACGGTACCGCGGTTAAATGTGATCATAACCACTTAATAAATTGTGAGTTATTAGTACACTGCCTACATATTACTAAAAATACACTCAGGAGCAAAAATACCGGATCAGAGTGCGTTTTTCATACAAACGATACTATTTCGAAGCCTTGGTTCCTCGCCAGGCCCAGGGGTTGTTTCGAGTGAGGTTTAATGGTGGATACTGCGAGGTTCAATAGAGGAGGTCAAAAGTTCTTAAGATACCTAACTGATCGCACAATCAGTTAACACCACAGCGGGAGAGTTTGGGTCAGCACTTGGATTTCCTTACATTTTATTGCCATTTTAGATATTTTTCGGAGCATGCACAATTCCGGCGTTAACCGCAGATTCATTCACTTCCTGGTATCTTAGACACTCTGGAAGTCCTGTATCGATACTCGGGGTATTCATCATCAGATTTCACTAAAAGCATTCTCTGGCGAGGAACCAAGGCTTCGAAATAGCCTCTTTAGTATGAAAAACGCACTCTGACCCGTTATTTTTGCTCCTGAGTGTATCATCACCAAAGAATATGAAATGTCACCTGACTGCCCGTGAAGGGGAAATGGTTTTCGGGTGTGAATAAGAAAGTAAGTGGGTACATAGGAAACATCCACAGAAAGAAATACTCGCGCTCATTACATAAATATTTGCCCATACCTAGAATCGAACACGGGACCGCTAGCTTCGTAGGCAGGCAGGAGATATCGACACATAGTTAGTAAACTACATAGTTGCAAATGCCTCTATAATGTTGCTATGCATAAGTATGTAATGTTGCTATGTTTCTTGTCATGAAACCCAATTAGTTGGTTTTCGGTTTGCTGTAGTAAATCGTAGGGAGGTAACGTGAGTAATGACTACCTTCAATATGCCCATAAAATAACTGTAATACAGGGATGTTATGTTGCTACCACGTTATAGTTTAAAAAAATAGCTTTACACAGATGCACAAAGTAAATAATTTGAGAAGTTCACTTCGTTTTATTTCAACAATGAAGAAAAACGGAAGAGTGTGAATTTGACCTCGTGCCTTTGTAAGAGCCATCTAAACGTATTTACTGCTGCGTTTTAGGTCAATGTGGTTTCATTGTAGCTCGGGTAGCCAAATCGTTCACTCGACCTCAAATAATTTAAATGATGTTTATTTATTTACATGGGACCTAGTTCCACTCGCTGTCTTACGTAGTATTTACACTTAATTACAACAGTACAAACCCTACTTTCAACATGCACACATTAAAAAGTTAATTTTCGTCGATAGAAAAAAAAACCTTGATAGGCAAATTATCTATGTTTAAAAATACTTTTCTTTTCCTACACGAATTTTCATGCACTACGTAATTACTCTTACCTCGTAAACGATGTCCTTTACTTAATTACGTTATTGACGTTATTACGTTTTTTAGACAATTAGGATAGTTTCAAAAATTACTACTGTAATTTTAACTTTTTCCTTACAACGTCGATAAGCCCAAGGCCACTCACGTTACGTAGAGTTTGTTTTGTGAGTTACATAATTCTTTTATTTTATTTGAATCTACGAGTAAACATAAAAATATATTAAGTCATTTTATTAATAATAGTTTCTGATAACTTTTTAAGGGTTCCGACGTCGAACTAAGAACCCTCGTAGTTTCGCCATATCCGTGTGTCTGCGGTCTAATTCTTGGTTTTACAAAGCTGTTATTTGGCATAGTCATTAGCCAAATAACAGCTTTACAGCAATTACGCCGACAAAATTGTAAAATGATTTTTTTTTTCGTACCTTCGCACTTCGTTATAAAATCTGAAAAATGTTATCGAACTATAAAGGAAAACTATCACCACTATTTAGACTTAATTGGTTGCTGAGATACAGGCGGATAAAGTGTTCATATTAAAAATCACGGAGACGAACCAAATATCTAAAAATACTCGTAGAACATCCATTAATGCTTTTTGTTTTTTGATATAGTTTTTTATGTTGGTAGTAACGGCATCGGAACCCTACACCCAGCATGGTCTGTCATGCTCTTGCCCCGGTTTTAGTTGTGTATCGAACTGAGGTATAGCGTTCATTAGTACAAGTTCGAAAATGTTTTATATTCAATAAACGTTATTGTTTTTTATGAAATATTCAACTAGAGTATGTCTCGAATACGAATTAAGCCTTTGTTACTTGATATTCGTCCTTGGTCTGACCAGAACGAATTACTGCACCGATACGAACAGCCTGGGTGAAACTCTAGTCATTACGTGTCAGAAAAATGTCGCTTGCTAATAAGAGAACGACAGTTATAATATGTAGACAAAACAGATTTTACTGTAAGTGCAAAGATATACAAATAGGCAATACGTCATTTGACAGATATATTATAGTCAAGCGTTAAATAATTTGGATATTCATTTCAATAGAACAAGGTCTTTTTGTAATCTATGTTTACTATTTAATCAGGTCTGCCACTAGGTACCTACTGTAAGTTCTAAGCGAATGTTTCGATAAGGTTCCGGCTCATGCGGCATCTTTTGAAATGAACGCACTTGTCGTTTAAATTATTTTACAAATGGTTTAATTCTTGACACTTTTATATTTTACTTTAGCTGAATCTACTCAACCATGTGTAACTTTATTAATTTGTCTCCATACGAAATTGTATTACTTTCAACTTGTAGGATATTTAAATATTATGAAGCAGTGACAAACAGACAGACAGACAAAAAACATAGTCCCTCTTCTGGTGGGGTATCAAACCCTAGAAATATCATTATGTAATTATACATTAATGTTTACAACACCTAGAATATACACTTTTTTGTAATATCTCATGATCTCGTGAAATTGATTGAATGTAACATAAGTTTACATCACCTTGGGGTTGCTTCCACACAAAACCCAATAGCACTGGTAGTCGCTACCAGAAAATAGGTTTCCGCGATAAAACACGTTTACAGCGTCACTGAATAGGAAAATTTCATTCGTATCGCTTGCCTGGGTTTTGTGTTCGGACGTGAATCGTATGTTACCCTTACTTACGTTTGGTGATATTTATCGTTTCAAATATTTTACTGAATAATGCCATTTCGTTTTATTTCACTCTTTCGTATGACAACGTATGGCCACGAGAGCATGAGAACACAATACCGTGTGTTACGTAATGCCGCTTATTTTTTAAAAGCGTATTATGAAACCTGAAGGCACTTCGGATTTATCTGCTGTGCCGTCTAATGAAACATAATATGTCGATGTGTCAGTGAATTTAGGTTTTGGGTTTTGTTATTAGGTAAATTGTGAATTATTTATCGTTATATCAAGACTAAGTGAATATCATTAACATTTAAAACATTTGGGCATTTAACGTGAAACGCAAAGGAATTATCCCTCAGGCGTGTCTCAAAACCTATAAAGGATAAAAATGTCGGCATTTTAAAAAAGAAAATATATCAGCAAAAAAGAAAAGTACTTAAACGATAATTGCAGTTCTGTTTACTTATAAAAAAGAGAATGTATCCCGTATTGTGCAGTTTTTAAAATTTCATACAAATAAGACGAAGGCCCCTAACCCTTGGTGCTCGAGTGAGACGCGTAATTGAGTGGTTCTTAATAGGCCTTAGAGCTCTTTAGTGACCTCATCTTTTTTACGACAGAATACTTCTATAGGAACACCTGGGATCCTAGCCAAGATGCATTAGTTACGCTACTAAGCGTGTCTACTCGTTTCGTTATTAAACCAATCACGTCACCGGAAGATGACGTGACTCTTCGTATCACGTCATCTCCCAATGACGCGATTGGTTTAAAAACGAAACGAATAGAAACGCTACTTAGCGTAATGCATCTTGGCTAGGATCCCAGGTGTTCCTATAGAAGTATTCTGTCGTAAAAAAATACCAGTTTGTATTTACTGGCCATATGATTTTGCAACCGAATAGGTATGTCAGGTCTGATTTAGTTCTGGCTGTATCAAAACCAGTTAAATAGAAAACGCTATAATCAGACCACCAACATGATCGTTATCGTGTACCATTGCGTGTGACGCTATTAACTATTGCTATTATAAATGCATTTACGAGTACCTTTGCACGTTTTGATTTCAATACAGGTTTATTTCAACTCGAGAGTTATTAATCACCCTGTTTTAATAATAGGTCCATAAAGTTAAAACATAATCGCTCTACCTAGCTATTATTAATCTGACGCGGTAGCCAGGTAAATTTTCCTTATGTCCTTTTTTTTAGAATGATTAATGCTCTTTCCGGATTTGTTTGTATGAACTCGGCACGGGTTAAGGAACTTTATCTCTGTAAACATGCGCATTTAAGTAATAGTTCGACAGGGTAGGTATCGGTAGAGCGTAATCAACTAATCACCTACCCGCAATTGTTATTTCTATTGATAATTCTTATTTTTTACATCCTATAAGTGTTTTCAATTTACGGTCTTGTACCCCATAACGTAAACGTTCTACGTAAAGTTTGTCTTGATTCCATGAGAGCACAAAATGAAATTTTATACAATTCAATAAATAAGGTAAGGGTAAGGAATTAATAAGTTAAATGAAAGCTGAACTCGCTGTTGTTACTAAATATCTATATATGATCTTTGGTTTATATAACTAATATCGCAATTTATGATAACTAATAGAAAGTCTCTCTTTATTTTGTATATAGATACCAATACTTATAAGACATATTCTATACTTACGCATTTAAGTCAACGTTTGTAACATAGCCATCGATTTTCGGGATAAACCGTGGCTTAAATCAGCGATTAATTCACCAATTCCGAAAGAAAACGTTAAAAAAACGGCAAATCTGATGCGTAATGAGTAAATAAACATTCAGGCCACGGATGAGGGGCAGCGAGTGAGACTGAGAATTAAGTGTGATTTATGGGCTTTGTGTGCCTCCCTGCGGCGGCTTATTCGCGCCGTCCGGAGAAAACTACAGCGGGCATGCGACCTTATTTACTGTCTACCTTACCTTTTCTTTCTGAAAAATAATAAACAGGAGGAAATCCTTTATTCGGCGCAAAACATAAAAAAAAAAAAAAGATATACAGTGGGAAATGAATCTTGAATAACAGTTTAAACTATTGTATAATGCACTAAATTGGGTCTCACTCAGTATAGTGTCTGACATAGATGAGTGCCGTGACGTAATCAATCAATACAGTATGCAATATCATCGGAAGATCTCACATAAAATTGATCTAGTCCCAAACTAAGCTCTAGACTTGTACTTACTATGGAAACCTACTAAGGTACTAAATAAACCACGATAAACAAAGTTACTTATGTAAATAAATCAATAAATATTTAGTGCCGCACTCTGAGACGTCAATTATTAATGCTTGTTTAGTGACGTGTTGTCTTATTCTATTGCTATAGCAAAGAAAGTGACAGCAGCAACTTTAAAGCATTAAATTTAATTGACGTCTCTGAGTGCGGCAAATAGATACATAAGTGGTGGTGGACCTTGTTCAAGGTCCGTCCGGATCGCTACCACCATCTCATCCTTTAACCCGCCACCAAGTAGCAGCGTTCATATTGTTGTGTTCCGGTGTGTGGATAAAGCAACCGGTTAAATGACTAGCATGGAGGCATTCCACCTTCGTTTTTAGGGTTCGCAACGCATTTACAGTCTTAGGATTGTAGTCATGTGATTATAGTCTTGAGAATACAAAGGCCTGTGGATTTCAGATCCCACGTACCATCCGATGGCTTGTGTGCTCGTAAGCCTTCTACTTGTCCTTAGAAAATGTTCCACCCAAATGCTCAGAGCACAATAGAGAACTATGAGTTTACATCAGGAGCCAAATCAGGGGACAATGTCACACAAATTGACTTAGGCCGTAATGGAGTTCCAGGCTTATGCTATGGATACTAGACTACGAAAAATAATATTTAGAGAAAATAAATACAAACAGGTAAGACCGGCCGTCGCAGAGGTCTTTGAGGAAAGTTTATATCCAGCAATGGACGTCTTTATAAAAAAAACGAACTCTACCCCCTGAAAATGTATTGTCTGTGCTTCGTACGAGCATATTTGCGTGAGCGATTAGCAGGTAATGTGATATCAAACATCGTTCTTAACAACGGGCAATTATTTTTATGATACCTCATTCCCTGCTCATTAGTCTAATTGCACAAATTGATCCCTACATGGTTATACACAGATTGATCGGGCCTCCATTCTACGACGATAAACAGTATCGGATTTGACGCGTTATTTTATTGTTTTTAACTTATCCGCCATTACTGTTGAGTAAATAAGAGCTATCAAAACGTTGACCATACGATAACAGGTCAAGAACGATATGATTTTTACCGCCCAGAATCTTGGCCCTGGTGCAAAATGGCCTTAACAAATAAAGTCAACACTATCTAACATCTGCGCATCATAAACTGTGTTATAAGAACTAATTTGATTTTATTATGGTGTGATTATACTTACAGTCTCAATAACATTTGTGTTTTTGTGAAGTATCGAAATGTAGCCAAATAATAGGTTTTTTGTGGGTAGCCTTCGCGGCGCGGGCGTTTATCGTCGAATTATGTGTCATTAATCTAATAATTTGGCTGGCTAATCTTAATGCTGTGGTATAAGCCAACTTTACTACACCTTTGTTGAAGAGGTGCAAGTGATGAGAGAAATATACTTACTAATCTCCAAGAACATGATTTTTAATTAAGAGTCAAGATCCAAAAACGAGTTTTCTTCGAGTGCCGTTTAATTTGCATAAAAAAGGTTAGCATAATGTAATTTAACTACGTTCAAAAAGCATAATATACGGTTAGCATAAAAACGAATTGTATTTTTTTTCAGGCATACGATCAAAATGAACATA
Source organism: Acleris sparsana (assembly GCA_923062465.1). Lineage (NCBI taxonomy): Eukaryota > Metazoa > Arthropoda > Insecta > Lepidoptera > Tortricidae > Acleris > Acleris sparsana. The sequence continues at coordinate 10,438,896 of OV281293.1, forward strand.
GGTAAAACTCATTTATCATAACGGGCATGTTCTTATTGTTATTATGCATTTTAAGTCAATTACTTCTAACTAGGTTACGTTAGGTTTGAACTGTGACCACATTAGTAGTAATCAAATACATCAGAGTTGTTTACTTTCTGACTTATGACTTATATAATTTAAGAAATTATTTTATTTCGTTGTTATACATAATTTAATAATTTAATCATTGGTTCATTATAGAGAACAAAATTATGCAATTTTTGGTATGCTATATGAAAATTAGTACCTACATTTGTTTTTATGCTAAACCTTACACACCCCTGTTCTCTTCTTATCCACAGCAAAATATTTTACTATGACCATCGCGACAGAGGAACTTGAAAAAGACTTTTGACAGGGTTACAACAAATTCCATTTTAGGTAAAAATAACTATAGTGTAATTATTTTTCACTCTTTTGAGACGAATTAGTAGTAATAAGGAAATAAAACAATGCTTAGAATACAATTGGAAATTTTGCTTACACAAAAAATACAGAAAAATACTTGTTTACACTTTCATAATCGACAAGTAGTTTTCTCAGTCAGGGTTTTCTTATCTAACGAGTTAACTCGGGTCACTGGCAGAGAAAGTTACAGCGAACTTCAACTCGTCTGCAGGACGGATCCAAGTGCTTAAGACGTTTGTGAACTATGAATCTTTCTTCCGCTCGTAACAACGTTAACTGGTCATCTGACTCCAGAAATTGAAGTTGAAGCGTGGATGAGTCGTTGTCGTTGACTTATATATATGACGTATAAGTTGTTGTACAGAATTACATTATTATGTTTCGAAGAAAAAGTATGTCAGAATAAAATAAATAATATGCGGAGTAAACATTCGTAACTTTAATTACGCTTTATAAAGGTAGATAGATACAACCAAGCATCCAAAGCATATTTTGGAAAAATATAAAATTGACTACAATAATTATTTTTGTCTGAAACTTATCAGTGTAAGTAGGAAAATCACTTGGGTAGGTAAAACATATATAATTATTTTCACGAGCTGATGGTCTGCCCACTTTTTCTATTAATCTGTGTGCCTGAATTAATGATGTTAGTAAGTTTAATAGTTTAATCTTATACTGACGGTGTAGATTTTTCAGTTCAGGAACTATATTGTGGATGATTTATCTTAGGTAGCTGTAAATGCACTTTACTGTTTGTTTTCGAGCAGGTACCTACTTGCCATTTGGTAAAGAATCAAATTAACTGACGATTGCATTATTATTAAGTTTAACAATAGCAATCGTTTGGGACAAGGCCGCCTTATACAGATGACTTGTACCAAATCCTATAGCTGAATACTTAAATCGATGCTTTCCATTGGCGAGCCACGTGGCGATTTATTACGGTACGAATCTCGACAGCGATCGGGCTTGGTTTACGTTTTAATAATTATGGACACGCGAACAAATTAACGTATTTTCAAGCGAGGCGACAATTCTGCTTTCAGAATTCCAGGCTATCTTTTTGCATTTTTCGATTTTTGAAGACTTTTTTCTTTTCGTTGTCTCTATAAGCATGAATATTGTGAGTACGCAGCATATCTAACAAATAAATGAAATATACATAACTTACTTGAAGCACGTATTAAGCTATTTTTAGAATAACCTTAGGAGCGATTTTATTCCAGGCATGGCTGCGTAATTGTGTATTTATACCTTCCTTAATCGTTAGTATCGATTTTGGTTTTATGTTAGGTATCAAGGAGGGTATATTAATATTTATAGACCAAATGGCTTACGGCCTCGTGCCCTGCTGACCGGCCTTGCTCCTATTTTCATCCGAGTTAAGCGTCGGAGGATGGTTTGATAATTTATAAATCAATTAATACAACATAATTTAAAATTGCATTAAGGATATAAGATACAACTGGTTTGCCTTTAGGACACAAAAAAATTAGTCTTTTATTTTAAAAAGTTTATTGACCACACATTTCCGACTAAATTATTAAAAAAATGGATGCAGTAAATTAAATATTGCATGTAATCAAAGAAGTCATAATGTAACTCAAGTACGTATATCCTCCTTTTGTTTAAAAATATGTATTTGTAAAACTATAGTAAATACCATTGAACTAAACGCTTATCAAGAACTAAAAAACGCCCGCGAATCCGTACGCGTAGAATAAGTTTCCCGCTACTCCCCCTATTTTAACCCCCTTAGGGAGTGAATTTTGAAAAGTCCTTTCTTAGTGCTCACATACATCATGAAAGGAACCCCTGTACCAAATTTCAAGTTTCTAGGTATTGTAGTTTCGGCTGTGCGATATATATATAAAGTACAAGTACGTATATCCCGCTTCTGTTTAAAATATATATTTGTGAAACTACAAGTATAGTAAAGACCGTTGAACTAAACGCTTATCAAGAACTAGAGGACGCCCGCGACTTCGTACGTCGGTTAATTGGTACGTTTGCCTTTTAAATATATCTATATATAATATAGATAGATTATCGACCTTAGCTTACACACCAATCTCGAACTCGTCCAGTTTCTTCCCCGATCAAACTGTTATTATTACTTGGCAGAGATTGGAGCCACAGAAAGCCTTTTATTTGGCCTGTCTGGCCAAATTGCTTACGTCCGCCCACGTCTTGTTCATTCACCGATCCTTTCAGCAAAAATGTCCTCTTCAATAATTAAAGCGTTGAATATTAGAATTTAAGTTTCCAGTAACATTGGAAGTAGGTCATGTAAAGATAGGTCGTCCATAAATAGACTATTTGCATCTGTACCATGCAGAGTAATGACGTCAGAGCGATACTTTGAGGCTTTATTTACGGAAGTAGAATGACGTGACTTAGACTGTGTTTGTGTTGTTGTTTTGTGCACAAACAGAAACCACAGATTGTTAGCGCGCATCGCTTGGCACAGATAAGCTATATAAACAACACATTTTCAAGACTTATTGTCACGTAATGCAGATAGTGTTAGTTTATCTCATGGCCACCTGGGGCGCTGTCTGTTGTGACATACAGTTATTTTTTAGTTTTATTTCATTTTTATTTAAATGTATGTACAGAAATGTCTGTGTGGCCTTCCGTGTCTTCACCGAGCGGTCCCAACGGAAGATCAGCGTTGGCTTCACAGCCAGCATATGCTGAGTTGGGTCCGTTTCGCAACACTAACGCGACATGTCGTCTCTTTTCTTTTATTTTTGTTACTTTTTATTTTATTTTTTGTCTGCGTGTTTTTGTTGTGAATAAATGATTTACTTACTTACTTACTTACTTACTTACGTCATCCCTGTGTAAAATGAGTTGCCACTGCATCCGTGCGACTTTATACACTGAGGATAATCTGAATCCCGGTTTACCTATCTAATATATTAATAAATGTGTGAGGTTGTTTACATAATATATCTAATTAAAAGATTGTAAACGGGAATTCTAGTATAGTGGATGTGATATGGTAGACTCATGTTGATTACATGTCTTTATGATGCTGTTGATGTGAATTTATTAGAAACAGGTCATCTCTGTGACGTAAGAAGTTGGTCTAAGTCTACGAAATTAACGGTCTCAAGCTCGATTCTTTGTAAAAACGTAAACATGTTTAGGTAAAGCATCAAAATATGGTTAATAAAAAATAAGCAAGTAGGTAGTTTTAAATTAGTCGAGCTAACATTGTGACTCAAATTGAAAGGTTCACAAGACAAATGTTTATAATGAGTTTGTAATAAATAAACATTATATTGTTAAGGTCTTCTGTAATGGAGAAGCCAAGTGGTCGCCTTGCGGCATCTATCCGATTTCATACCTATTTAAATAATTCATGAGGCATGTGCATCGCGTCAGGTGTATTGATTTGTGCTACATTATCAGATAGGTAACTACATTTTCTTTGATGGAGCTTTATTTGCAAATATAATATATCAATGGACAGTAATAGTATATTCTTGCTCAGGTTTACATGCTTAAAGTTCAGTTTGTAAATTTATTTTAATTCAAATAATAATTCTTAAAGAGATATACTCTTTCATTTGCAGTTATACTAACCATTAAAAAATGGAACTTATACTATTAATTATTACTACTACTTAATTATTATTATCTTGTATTTATGTACTTTATGTAGGTATTAAAATGGCTCAGATAATTAAATAATTAATTAATTTTCATCTTGAACATTTTTCCCACAATCATTAATTTTCCTACGTCATAGCGTATGACATATAATTCAATAACTTTTTTTTATTCATATTTACTTACATTGTATATTTATATAAATGCCTATATAAAAGATTTGAGTTGATTTGTAAATGTTTAATAGCCTTGCAATTCGACTGCTATTGGAACCTTACAGCTCAGGACTTTATATTACATGAAGTTTACTCAAATATAATTACGTAATATGGCTTTTTGATGCTATTTTATTGGTAATGTGTTGGAATTCGTATGTTTGGTTTATTGTAAGTTATGCAGGCAATAACGGCATAATTAAATACTCGATTTATGACACACAAATAAGACAATTGACATAAGCCTATCACATTGTCATAGTACAGCTTTAATACGTACAAGTAAATAATCCGAAAACAAAAATAACGGAACATTTTATACAACCGAAACGTGAATAATAAAAAACAATATTACGTACGTGTTTAATAACTGCGTGACAGGAACGCAATCCATTGTCAAACAAAATGAATTCAAATTTGAAAATGTTCCACATTGGGTTTATACAATAAGATTTCACATTATTTTTCTACGATATTGTACATGAATATAGGGTAATTTAAAAGATGAATTATTGAACTACGAAATGTTTAAGCCAACAATAATCGTCCTATTTATTTACGCTCAATAACTAAAGTATGCCTATAATATACTTTTTCCTTATCTGTTATGGTGACATTTGAATTTAACGGATAGTGACAAATAATACTACTAATTACTAAAACAGGTTAAGTGTGCGTTTATGAATTAGAGGGTTAAGCTGCACTAGACTTAACACTCATTTGCTGAACTACTATCTTCGTCTAAACCGTTCGCATGCGGGACATATTCACGACATTAGGTTAGAACGCTTCTCAATACCGACCAAGGGTTCACAAGTGATGGTGGCCAACTAGTGCAGTAATAAACCATGTTCACAACACGGTATCCAAGAGAGTGTGTTTTTTCTGATATTTCAGTTTTGGTATTGACACCATATCGAAAATCATTCATATTTCAAAATATTGATTTACTGAGATTGGAAACCCTAGTTCAAAAGGAAACTTATTAAGATACATTAATAAACATTAACGCATCTCTTCCAGTTTATCTTTTATTTAATATCGTAAGAAAATAAACATAAGCCGGTATTTAGGTTCACAAAATTAAAACAATGCCAAATAAATAAAACTAACAATTTAAATTATGTTTTTAATATCTTTTTTTAATGGTTTTTTATATGATATTTAAACACTATTCTGTGTTTTATAAAGGTAGTTAAATAATTGACATGAATTCCGGTATATGTTCCAAAATGTAAGAATAGGAAACCAGTCTGGAAATCGATTCCGAAATATCATTTTCTGTTTCTTACCATTTTGCAGACAAAATGTGATCAAAAGTTGAGACCAAAATCATTTTCTACAATTTAATCCTTACGTGTTATGAAGTTATTTAAATTATCAGTTGTTAGTAAACAATTGTGGGTATAAGTAATGTTTTTTTACAACGTTAAGATACAGGAACATTATGCCTTACTTATGCGAGACTTAAAATTAGCGCATGTAAGGAAAACGCTTCACATCACGAAGTTGCCCAGTTTCTGAATATTCACAAATCATTATTTATGTCTTTGTTTCGAGAGCACTCAAGATTTATTTTAACGATTTTTATCTTTTTGTAGCTAACAAGAAGTTGATAAATAAATTTCATGATGTTCGGTTTCCATTGTAATACCGGCCGATACTAACTCAGTTGTCGAGAGAATTCCCTAGTCGTAACGAAGACAAAGCCCCAGGTGGCTAATGGACGAATCACTTAAGGCATTCAGTGCCTGATTTCCTGGATTCCATTCAAGATGGACCCGCTTTAGAGTATTTGGCTCTACACGTCTTTACTTCCTCCGCCCTGCCTCTTGTACCTACGCTACGGTTCCGAGAATCGGATAAGCACCAATTTGATAAAACAGTTTTGTTAAACCGTAATGGTTTGCCCCCTTTTGAGGGCTTGGCGTTTAATAAAAAATCTAGATAATATATATCTGTAAATTGGAAATATCCGTTTAGTAAACTAGTCCATTTTTAAATAAGGACTATTGTCTCCCATAAAATTCAAGTTCCGTTTTCTACAGTCCATAACGTGTTCCATCATAATCATGATGTCTAGCATAAGTAACATGAAATCAATTTATGATTTTAAAAATTCGGTACTTCAGCTTTATGGATTCCTCTTTTAATTAATAACCAAGAAATATATGCTCCGCTGGTTTAATTTCCCACGTGCAAAGTTAAAATTAATTAGTGCCAAATGAAAGCTTTAGTGTTGAGCCTGCTACGCTATTGAAAAGTTTTGTAACTCGCGTTCGTAGCGACTAAACTCGTAGCTGAAATATTCGTAGCAGTCACTGCAAATAAATCCAACCACTCCAAAAATATAACGGAGGGAAAATATCCTCGAAAATATAGCTTGTCGCTCACCTCGTCGCAATTGAGTGGATTGGACAGGGGCGAATTCGTCGAAGTTCTTTTTTAGGAATCCGTCTTTTTTTCAGAGTATGTATTACTACGGCGAATTAACTTTTTTAAACGTAATAAAATAATAAAAGATGTTCACCATCCCAGAAAAAAATATTTAATAAATATATTTTTTTTGTTGTATCGTAAAAACCTTAAAACATACAACGGTCAAATTTGGTAAGGTTAAAAAAAAAAGATAAAAGAAATTTATTCAGTAAGTAGGCCGCTCGGGCACTTTTACACGTCAAGATACTACCAGCGCTTCCCAAGAGGAGACCACTGCTGAGAAGAAACGCCGCAAGAAACTCAGCAGTCAGTCATTTTTTAAACATATTTCATATTACAATGGTACAACTTAGTCTAGCATTATATAAAGCTAAAAGTATTAAATGAAATATAATATCAAATAACAGTAGTTCAGCAGGAAAACATGCCAAAAATCTTACGGGAGAGAAAGATAGAAAATATAAAATAAAATAAAATAGAATCAACTAAGTACTTATATATGTGTATATGAGATGGTGCAAGATGACCACAAAAACGTTTCGATATGTTTTCCTGCATCAACGGGTGTCCCCCAGAGACAAGAAAAAGCAGGATAAAGCTTTTGCATTTGAAAAAAATATTATTGACTAAGTTTCAGGTGTAGGCCGTGCATTTTTGTCTGTTAGATAGTCCTCGACCCTATAATACGCTTTAGACATTAACGACCTTTTCAAATATTTTTTAAGTGCTGGAAAGGGTAACTTTAAAACTACTTCAGGTAATTTATTATAGAAATGAATGCATTGACCAACAAATTATTTATATACTTTACGGACACAGAATTTTTGAATAGCTACTTTATTTTTATTTCTACAAACCCAAAAAAAACATAAATACAAAAATATGGTCAAGTGTGAGTTGGGCTCGCGTTGATTCGGTTCGGAATCTAATTGAAATCAGAATATAATAATACTTAGGTACTGTGAGGCGTTGCGGAACCCTCGGTGAGCGAGTACGATTCGCAAATGACCTGTATTTTACCCTTGATTGGACTAAGCTTGCAACGTACACTAATGAGCAAACATGGCGGCCGGTATACTTTGGTGGGTGAATTCATTCGTTTGTAAATATTTTCACTAAAGCAGGTTTCTACAAGTATGCAAGCATTATGTAACCTTTTTAATTTCATTCAATATGTACAACTATTTGTGTATAGCTTCTGTACTAATTTTGTTTGTCTTTATAATCCGCAAGAAATAATGTTCATCAGATTTTCATGAAAATGAGATTGAAACGACGGCTGGAACTTTCCCGACATGTTCTGTTTTCTGCCTTCGTGCGTAAAACTAATTCAAACTTTGTCAAAAACTCTGAGAAGTTATTAAAAAATATGCCGCCCTCCACGACGGTCGCCGCTTCTCTTTTACTTAAGTAATCAATTTGAATAATTATGTTTTATGAACTTAACACAATAATACACTGTACTTTGAAATGAGGTAAAGTTATTTTTCTAAGCTTAAGGTTTTTAGTGGTGATAGGACCTTGTCCAGGGTCCGGCCGGATCGCTACCACCATCTTATCCATTAAATCACCGCCAAGCAGCAGTGTCCGCATTGCTGTGATCCAGTGTGGGGATAAGACAACCGGTGAAATTATTAGCATAGAGGCATTCCATCTCAGTCTTCAGGGTTGGCAACGCATTTGAAGTCTTATGATTTCAGTTTTGAGATTGTAGTCTTGAAATTTCAAAAGTCAATGCATGGGTTTCATATCCCACTTGCCATCAGGTGGTCTGAGTGCTCGCGTGCCTTATCATTGCCATGAAAAAGTGCCATCATAATGAAGACAAAACAGACGAGTCAATTAGTACAGGGGCTTTCCATGACACACTATTGCAGTTCAGTTTAGGTCGAAAGAGGGGACAGAGCCAATACAGCTCATTTTTCTCAACTTTAACTGATCTGTTTTATCATGGTAAATCCTCTGTACAAAACTCAGCCGTCGCTTATGTCATTATACCTTTAGTTCATAATATAACTATAGGTAGGTTAAAACGTATGTAATTTGACGTATATCTACGTAGTCATGTAACGCTAAATAAAGTGATTGGGAGTGTCTCCTTCCATGAAATAAACTATACTTATTATATTTTGTTCCTAGTGCTACTGCCAGCCGGTATTTTCTAATCAAAAACAAAGAGTTGTTAATACGAGCCCCGTATTCATTTGTGTTCAAACCACCGTGCTTTCAATCATTTTAAGATTCCTTTGTTTTCCTTTTGCCGTATTTTTCTGTCTAAAAAATAAAAAATAGATTGGACACACTTATTTAGGTAAGGGGATGGGGCTTAATGATGTTATCTTAATTTAAAGATTTTATAATTAGCAATCTTAACGCAAGGTAGAATTACAGAAACTGAAACAAGATACAATGTAAAATATCTCAATTTTAGTAAATTGCGAGGACCGTAAAAACTTTGACTAGAATCATGTTAAGTTGATTAAGAATACCCATAGTGCTTTTAACTATTTCAAAATAAAACAGTATGCAAAGCTACAACTTAATGCAAGCAGTATTCGGTTATTACATTAAAATAAACCATACCGTTCTGCAAAAATCTTGTACACACTATCACACATTTTTATCATCGTCACCAGCCTTACTCACATACTCACAGCTAGACATAAGTCTGCTGCTATATGCATGCTACTATACAAACAAGTACCACCCTCTTTTTTTCGGTAAAACCCTTCTTAGCAGGTCGCTGAATCTCAGCGGAACCCTGAGGACACATCTCGCTAACTAGGCGGCATCTTAGTGGGATCATAGCTAAACGACGCCTGAGGGCGGTTTTTTTCTCCGTTTTTTGTCATTTATTTTATTTATTTAATACTTTTATATCCCTCTTTTTTCTGAAACAGTAAAATAAACTGTTGCTACTCACACTTTTTTAAATATCTGGATATTATTACCACCGTATAAACTGTGTCTCATCTTCAAACTAACGTAGGTATATAGCGTGGCTTGCATGTGTGCGTGCCTCGACCGTGCGCTCAGCGAGCCACCACATGCAAATTCAACAGGACGTACCAAGCGGTTTTAGTTGGATCCACGCCGTCGCGTCGCCTTTTTTGGTACCGTTGCCGGCAAACTTCTTGAACACGTAACCTTGCTTGCGCAGGAGTGATTTTTAGGTTCCGTTGGGAGGGGGGCCGCGGGCGGCGGGGGAGCACGCACCATTGGTCAATCAGTTGACGTTTGCGTCCCGCACTGCGTCCACGTCCCTCTGCCTCCCGAGTACACTTGCGTGCACTGATAAAGCCGATTGTTATCATTAATTTTCTTGTTATAATTTGATATTGAATTTTGAATCAATTTGAGAATGATATTCATGATATTGATGATAGTCAAGAAACAATGACTACCTCCAGCTCCCCTGAACCAAGACCTAGTACCAGCGCTGGTATTGACTTAATGGAAGGAATAATATCCTTTTTAGTTCAAGACTAATCTATTTTAAATAGTTTCCTGTATTTTTTAGTGTTATTCTAATAATAATATAAACATTTTTTTTTCACTTGTGTATCATTTATCCTAAGATTTGAAATAATATTCTGTAACAAAAATTAGGTACTTTTTTTTGCACGTATGTGTACGATGCGCGAACTTTCCCCCACTACCTCGCCTAATGTTCAAGAAGTTTGACGGCAATTATAATTAATTAAATAAGCATCGAGCGACGCGCATTGACGCAACCCTAGCGCCCGAGCGGCAATAGGGAACGAAACTCCTAAAGGGCCGGGAACGAGCTCTTTTTCTAGTTATCATTTGATATTATTTTAACCAAACTTGAAATTCCATTTTAAAAGCTTGTCCGCCATAAAACCGACTATTCCTGGCAATGGCCTGCAAGGCGCGCGGGGGAAATCTTCGCAGCTAGTCAAACAGACTAAGCTGTCGGCCGCTGACAGCGATTTACGTTCACTTATAGATGTCACTCCGTCTGAACCTAGCGTCCGCTTAATATGATAGGTATTTAAAGATATGATGGATTTTACTTGCGTTAAAGTCTTTTGTCGCTGACTGAAACTGATCTATTTTTCGGGACTAAATGGGAATAAGCTTGTTGTTGGGATAGTCATAAATGAAATTATATCAAACATTGCAAGCATTGTAAGCATAAAGATCTAACGAATGACTTGAACCAAAAAAGGCTAACTTTTGATTTTTCAATATTTTATTATATAAATGTGTTATACTCATATTTGTTATTGATCAAATGCGTATTTATCGAAATTGATCTTTAGATTTGTAAAGCCGCGGCAACATATCTCGAACTTTGCACACGTTAAATGGAAATTTAACTCTCACACACTTCAGCGTCTTCACCTACGACATAACATGTAAGTAATAACACAAAAACAAAGGTTAATAACATCCAACATAATTAGATAACGTAGGTTCGAGCGCCGAGCGTCAATCATCACCTCAGGAGACAGTTTGCATGCCGGATGAGGCATGAATCCCTGAGTCTGTCCTCGACGCCGTCAAAGCAATTATTCAGCAGGTCTCATCACTAGGGACCGGCGGCGGTGAGCTCGACCTACTCGCTTTGAGAAATAATAAAAAAAATCTTCTGATTGGAACCTACAACTATTTTCATATTGCGTTTGAATAAAACCGCCGACTAAACTTCAGTCTTAGGCAGACTCATTATCGCGCTCCGAAATGTCACGTCATTAGCATAAAACGGGGTCTCGTTTGTCAGAGAGTTTGTAAGTAATGCGTTGGCAATGAACTTGAAAAATGGACCGGGGGTGTGTCTTGCAAGCTGCAACCTCAAGGCCGTTCCCGCATACCATTGTATTGTCTCATCGATTTATCGACCGGCGCGCGCCGGCCTCTTTAACCCCCTCACCCTCCCCCACCACTTTTCTCCTCTCTAGCCGCCTTATTCGGTTACTTTATATATTTTTTCTCTTTCCTTTCAATCAGACGTAATACCCTTAGTACCCACCACATGGTACGTCGTACGCAGTTGAGAGGCATCCTCGGGTCTCTGACGTGCCCTACTTACCGACGCACTTCCCAACTTTTAAGTGCCTGTAAATATGTTAATAAGTATCGTTTTTAAGATCACGTGCCGACCCTTGGAAATAATAAAAAATATATGGAAATTGCGTTACCGTAGTAACTGTAGTAAATTAGAATATTATTATGTTATATGAAAATGAAAATATTAAAGTTTTCAAGGTTCCCTCAATATACCAGAACGGGTTCATTAATATTGATTGCCGAGTTGCTTTCAATCGTTTAGTTGGAACCTCTGCAGCCACATTTTAGTTAACGTTTATTGCGATCAGTAAGCCGATTGAATTGCCGGAAGTGCTCGTAATTCTCTTGACAAAATACACAGCGACTTGGAGTGCGTGAAGAAAGCCATTCGAAAAAAGGCGACAAAAGGAAATAGCCCTTAAAACGGAGGTTACCTGACGATTTCAGGGCAAACACAGCATGTTCACACTCTGAAATGACTTTGTTATTAAGCGTGGGGTTTTTATATTTATTAACACGATATGTTTCTGCGTTAGATTGCTGAAAAGTATTAGTTTTCCTTTGAATACATGAACGAAATTTTGATAATAAAACATTTTTACAGTTGAGTAGTAGACACTTTAGCAACAGCTTTAAACATCTTCAAAAATAAGAGCTACTCGAAACAACTGCGTCCTTAAACAGACAAGTGCTATTATGCAAATTTGAACCGTGTCTTGACCTAATTTCTTAGCGAAACATGTTATAATACAGGGTGTCAATTATTTCCGAGAGTGCCCTTATAGGATCCGCGGAGACGACAATTTAGTGGCAGTACGTCGTTACCCGGGATAAGTTAGCGACGACAACCCATTTCGTAAACTTAGAGGAGGTAAGCAGGGTTCCGCAGGGTCTCGGACCTCGTTAGACGGCGCGGCAGTCTGCATACAGAATAACCCTAAGTTAATTTACAGCGTAGACTGCTCCTTGGGGACCGCCCGTTGATCCCAGAAACGCTCGATATGCTCTACTTGTCATACATGAGACGAATTTGTTGAGCGTTCTATGAAAAGTTTAAATTGAAAGTACAGTCGTGCGATTTCGTAACATTTTTTTATAAATTTATTTAACACGTTTTGTAGTGTTTAGAAATAGCTGTGGTGGAACTGCAAGGCCTGCACATTTGCATCCCGCTCCGCTCGGTTGCAATTCCCTGGGGCGTCGTTTAGGACTAAGTTTCATACTGTAGTATGTACATTGTATGCAACCCTACAATTACTATGAGACTTTTTTATTGATTCATATTAAGTATCATATCAATATCATAATAGTGCGCAACAATATAAAAAAAAGACAAGTTTTATGATCATGGGTAGACTGATCTTTATTTCTTATTAAAAGAACTCAATTTCTTTTTAAAATTCATTTCATAGTTAAGTCAGAGGATGAATATTAAACGTAAAAAAATACGCTTAATAGATATTTACAGTTAGGTAGGTATGCGAGTTTAAAAGCATTTTAGAAGTTTAACGCTTTCGCCATTGCTACCTAATTCTGAGTGATGGGTTTCGTATCGTTTATGAATGTAAATCTAAAGAGAATAGCGGTTACTTTCTCCAGTAATTAACCAAAACATGGGTCGAGGGACCGAGGTAATAAAGTAAAGGTTTCGCAAATATATATGATTAACTATTCAGACAGCGTTGGTACCGAAAATTTAATTACATCTCTTTAGGAAAAAAGAGAGACCAGAACGCAAAAAAACCTTTCGCCTATTTTTTTCTTTTTAAACAAAAGAAAGAACCAATTCAGGATAATTTTATCAAATTATACTTTTAAGTTTTTTAATGAAAAATTTCAAGAAAAAATATTTTTTATAGTTAATGCCGCCAAATTTAAAGCATCGCTTGGATTTGCGACTATTCGTAGGTATTCGTATCAAAAAGTTATGTGTAAGTGTAGTGTGTTGCTATCTGTCTTAAAATTACTTAGCTATAGTTAGAGTCTATATTTTTATTTCATTTTGAACACAATAATAAACCAGGAACAGGCCTTTGTAATATATCCGCGCTTGCAACGGGTTGATTGCCGAGCAGATATACAGCCTATAGCTAGGATTTATTTCATTTAACTAAATCCAAATATAACATTAACAAATAAATCATTTCATTTCATTTCATTTCATTTCATTTCCACATTAACATCACATCCGCTTTAACCGATTTAGCTTACAAATACAGAGGTCAAGCCTACATCTATCTAATAAGTAAAAAAAATATAAACAGAGAACGTAGCTGGGTAAAAAAAAAAGTAACAATACGTTAAAATAGTAAGTGTGCCCAAAATCTGATCCCGACCCAAAGTTAGGGTTAGAGGTCCCGGGCGCCCGATCCGGGTGTCCGGTGAAATAATGACCATTCCCGGCCGATCCCGGATTCAACAAGAACACCTCTTCGCCATAAATTGATAATAAGTTCCTGTAGGAAGTGGCTTTTCTTTTCCCGATTGTGGTGGAAATATTGAAACGTGCCTAGTGTAGTAAATGTTGTTGAATCAACCAATAAAATCCGGGGGCAATCGAATGCTTCTATTCCACTTTGTTCTAGCTTATCTTGTTCTTGCTTCTATATCGTTGTCATATTGACATTACCGTAGCGTTATATACCTACGGTAGTACTGATGAACGATCTTAAAGTAAACACTTAAATGATAGGCAAGCAAATCTTATACTAAACAAGTACAATGATTTAGTTACTAAATGAAAATGCAAGAAAAAAACCTAAACGTAAACCGGATAGCAGCAAAACCCCGAAAGACAATAGAGTGATGACCTCCGTGACCGAGGACCTCTGTCTATTATCAGTTATCAGTTAACCGGATAACGTCATTAAACCCGTCCGAGCCACTCTATTTAACAAGTTGATTGTGATTGATCCACCATTTCCATGGCAGGGTGTTTTACAAACTTTGCTAATGGATGAAATTTACAATCTGCTTTACGCAGTCATCGAGAAACTGAAAGAATAGTACAGTGGCACCTAGACAACATGCTTGGGGAGATTGTTATCGTTATTGACAATATATGTATAGGATTGACATAAGCTGCCAGGTGGTCATGCCAAACGCTTATGTCAGTTCAATACACATTGATAGTTTTAGAAAATCGTCCTCGATAGCGTTAAGCGTCTTGTCTTGACTGTAGTGAAATATACGTACAGTGAACAACGTAAATAAGTGATAATTTATGTACCTTGTCACTTTAACGTCGTGTTTGAAATATCATACCTACATAATTGTGAAACGATTGAAAGCGACAAGGTACATAAATGATCACTTATTTATGCTGTTGACTGTACCTATGTTGTTGAACGGGGATTAGGGTCGGTTATAGTTTAATAATACGACCTATAGTTACATAAAATACTAGTAAGTTGGCAAGCGTGGTCACGGGAGAAATCTGATGATAATTGATAGTTAATTCTCCAAGTTGGCAACAACGCCACTTTACTTCCCGTTAAAATCTACCATCGCTTCCCAAGAGGAGACCACTGCTAAAAACAAGCGCCGCAAGATACTGAACAGTCACACACTAGTGAAAAGAGATACGTTTCCGATTCACTTTAGTGGCAAAACGATCGGACGTATCTTATTAAGCCGTCAGTCATAATTTTATGAACCCTTTCTTTATTATTCGGATTATCCTCGTAAATCCCACTGCAAATATGTCGGAAATTAAAATCGGAACATATAGGAACTTGTCATTTCAATTTATAAAGTAGTTTGACAGAAGGCGTTATGAGGCGGAATATAAAAAAAATCATGGCGTTAAATTCTGGCATTGTCATAATTTCACACAGATTGTATTTATGGTTATTGTTTGTAAGGTATTTTTGTAATTTACCTATTCCAGGAGCTAAACATACCAATTATAAATTAAATAATTAATAGCAAAACTTTAAAAAAACTTAATGTGTGCACCTAAACAGTGCATTTTCTTTATTGCCTGTTATTGCAGAATGCACAAAATAAGTACTAATGGCAAACTTGATGCCCTAACTAAGGCATTTAGTTACTACTATGATCTAAGATCCAAATACGACCTCCACCCAGCTGTTTATTCGATTAAAAGTATTTTTCTCAAATTTAATATGTTAAGTAATACGAGTATATTGCGAATAGGTAGGCTGAAAAATTTCAGTCCAGTAATTTAGGTACTATTTTTTATTACTTGATTAAAAGACAAATTACATACCAATCGAAAGTATGAAGCCTAATTTGGCTGCAAATTATTAGTACCGACTTACCAGCTTTATACCCTGCCTGCTCAATAGTTATATGATGGGAACAAAATAGTCAACCTAACGTTTGCATATTCTATTATAGGGTTTATACTTTTATGCTATTAAACAAGCAGTTGCATTTAAAAGAAATGTTCCTTTTTAAATTTTTAATTAAGTAATTATAAACTGGACTGAAAATTTTCAGCCTACCTATTCGCAATATAATACTTAACATATTAAATTTAATATAAAATCCTTTTTTTCGAATAAACAGCTGGGTGAAGGTCTTTCCTATTTGGATCCTCTACTACTAGTGTACCATTAGGTTTAAGAAGAAAAAAGACACAATTGAGGAGATTTTTCACTCTTAACACATTCAGCGCCAACGACCCGATAGTCAGGTTCACTTTTCGTAGCAGATGTTCGCTACGGCGGAAAAATGCTGCTACAGGCTACAGCGTAACACTGGCAGCAGTGGCTGGCGGTATATTGTGCTAATGTATTTTGAGATTTCGTAATAGAATATTTTAAACTAAAGTATGTTTTTGCAAGAAACGCAATCGGATTGTTAATGTTTACGTTAATTAGCCCAGCAAAATGGTATTGTACGAAAACAGTTGACTACCTAAACAAGAATTAAAACCAGTTAAATCTATAGTAATCTAGCGCTCCATCATTACCTCTGGATTTCTTAATTTTTCCAATCTTTAACATTCGTCGAATGCCTTTTGACTAGGCTTGCTGGTCATGCAGGAACGATGTAAATCTAAAGGGGCGTACGCGTAAGTAAGTTGTAATTTTTGACACAATGGAAAGATGACAGCAAGAACATTTGTCAGTGTCATATATTTGCCTGACACACACAACACCAGATATACGAGTAGGTATATATTTATATTGAAATGAATTTATAGAAAATAGTTTAGCAAGTTTTTTTTTGTGCCAGATAGCCGGTTTACCGTAATTGGCCTTAAAATGTTGGTTATGATAAGCTCGGGCCTATGGGTAGTATGGCGTTTATCGCGTGACAAAATTTGGATAAAACATCCATCACTCTCGTACTTGCATACTTGCATAAAAGAAGATTTTTTAAGCTGTGTAAAAATGCTTAGGTCCCTTCAAAAAAGTCATCTGCTTCCATATTCAATGTGGAATTTGCGATATTAATTTAATATGTCTATTGCATATGTGAATAACTTTATGCGCACTATTCACTATTTAAAGCAGTTTTTTCTTTTGCAGGTAACTACAACTGCATCAACACACTACAACGGGATTGAACTAAGAAATGTGTTTCAATAAACGCCTGATCAAGTTAGCAGACTACTTTCGATTAAATCTCACTATGCCTCGTTAGTGGTTCACTAGAAGTAAAAGATAATTCGACATGATCTGCAATAGCAAAATTGTGTTCACAAAGCTTTTGGTGTGTATCTTCTTGTCTAGTGTGAGAGGCCGGTCATGGGCTAGCCACCATGACACCACGACCTCCACAACACAAACGACTCCCACAACCAGTCCCGTACCAAAGAACTTTCACAATGATCCTCTTATAGTAGAAACCAAGAGCGGCGTTATCAAGGGCTACGCCAAGACGGTGATGGGCCGAGAGGTCCACATATTCACCGGAATCCCTTTCGCCAAACCGCCATTAGGTCCACTTAGGTTCCGCAAGCCAGTTCCAATCGACCCATGGCATGGGGTTCGAGAAACTACGGCTATGCCTAATAGTTGCTATCAAGAGCGATATGAGTACTTCCCTGGATTTGAAGGTGAAGAAATGTGGAATCCGAATACTAATATATCAGAGGACTGTTTGTATTTAAATATATGGGTGCCGCAACATTTACGAGTGCGCCACCATCAAGACAAGCCTCTGACTGAGCGACCGAAAGTGCCAATACTGGTGTGGATTTACGGCGGTGGGTATATGAGCGGTACGGCTACCCTTGATCTATATAAAGCCGACATTATGGCTTCCACGAGTGATGTCATAGTAGCCTCTATGCAGTACAGAGTTGGTGCTTTTGGCTTTTTATATTTGAACAAATTCTTTTCACCTGGCAGTGAGGAAGCGCCGGGTAACATGGGTCTTTGGGATCAACAATTGGCAATACGATGGATAAAAGAGAACGCGCGGGCTTTTGGTGGGGATCCAGAACTTATAACTTTGTTTGGAGAATCTGCAGGAGGTGGTAGTGTTAGCCTGCACATGCTGTCGCCAGAAATGAAAGGTCTTTTCAAAAGAGGCATATTACAGTCTGGAACTTTAAATGCACCTTGGAGTTGGATGACGGGAGAGCGCGCTCAGGGCATTGGGAAGGCGTTGGTGGACGATTGTAATTGTAACAGCAGTCTTTTAGCTGCTGACCCGAGTTTAGTAATGGATTGTATGAGAGGCGTTGATGCAAAAACAATATCTGTGCAACAGTGGAATTCGTACACAGGGATATTAGGATTTCCTTCCGCACCAACGGTAGATGGAGTATTTTTGCCAAAAGATCCCGATACTATGATGAAGGAAGGCAGTTTTCACAATACTGAAGTGCTTCTCGGAAGTAATCAGGATGAAGGTAACTTTATTGAATCCTTACACATATTTAAGGGATTTTTCAGGATCGTAGCAGGTGGACAGAAGTAGCCTCTTCCTACCCCTCTGGGAAACAGGCGTGATTTAATGTTTACATTTTTCATATAATTTAATTGAGAGAAATCGGACAAAGAAAGGGAACTTCGACGAGAGATGAGAGTAAGCTTTTATCAATTTATTTGATTACATTATTTATTATTTATTCGGTAAATCTTACTTACTTATCATTGATAAAAATTACATCTCCTTTTTAAAAACAATATTTGATTAAATTATGAAACAATACCATTGAAATCTGCCTGTTTGTTCAGCGTTGATTTGTATAAGTTTATAAGTGACGCGTAGAATGTCTTATAAGACTCCGAGGTCATTTCTGTCCACACCTGCCGGGCGTCGCGTGCCACGCATGCGCAGACCCGTGTAGACACAACAATAGCTGTACGATTCTAGAGACGTACTATCAGGTACTACAGACTCGCCCACGTACACCCCGGCGGGTGGGCACGCTGTTACCACGCAACCCCCTAGGTGAGGGGTGGTTCTAGTTACCCCTTCAAAGCCATTAAAATCTAAGAAAAAAGATTATTTACTTTTATCTCCAATCTAAAGAACTGAAAGTAACAAAATAGCAAATATAATATCAGTACCTAATATAACTTAGCTTTTTGTAATGGATGGAGAAACAATGTTTTTCACCAAACTTTTAGTATTTATTGTTACAAATTTGAATTAGTTTAGGTTATGTTAGTAGAAGTTGTGTAAGTAAGTGCCTGTTGTAAATAATTGGTTAGGGTTATGTTTATTTTCCTCTGTTGTTACATAAATTAAAGCACGTGTGGTTCCACGACGTTAGTAAACCTACACACTACACATTTATAGCATGATTAAAAACTCAAAACGCCCTCGTGTTTTTTATTTGTGCTGCAATAGAAAATATATGTTGTATGTTGTTTTTTATATACTTGTAACATGAAATTAGGTTGTAGGTATCTCATTACATTTAACTAACAAATCTTCTAACATCATTAACATACTCGTATCGTATATGCAGAAATATCTACACATATCTAACTACATAATGAACTATTTTTTAAAGATAATTACTTGGATTTTATAACATTCCATTTAATAAAACGTGTAGTTAAAGTAAATAAAAGGAAGATAACCAAAGCCAAAGAACTTTGTTCCGTCCGTTGCCGCGGGCGCTTCTCTAGCCACGCCACGTGCCGCGCGGAACAAAAGAGATTTTTCTGCTAGTTCACTATACTTAATAAAAAAATACTTAGTGACTTCAAGTTAAAAAGATAAAAAGTTATAATTTATTGTGTATAATAAGTTTTTAAAACAATGCAACAGATCTTTTGTTGTTATGAGGGTTGATTCACGATTTTTGAGCAATAAATTATACACGTTTCAGATAATGCGACTTTCTAATACGATATCTCAGATTTGTGTTGGTATGTTTAGATAGAACAGACGAATAATAAGAAAACACTCTTTCTGGCCATTAATAATTTAACTTTACGAAGTAAAACGTGAAGAGAAAAAGTCATAACTTTTTACCATCGTAAATTTTCAAGCAAATTTACGAGTTTTTAACTTGTTTGTATGAGAAATAAAAATTCATCGCAATCTGAGTAATTGCTGAGAGTATTTTCAGGTGTCATTTTTGATCAATCGGATTTGCATAATTGCTCTTTTAAATTACGTATAAAATCGGATAACTGTCACTAATCAAGCATTTCAGAGTTGATTGCGTGGACCTTTTCACAAGTCCATCGGTCAAGAGCTTTAATCGTTGTGCCACTACATGGAACCATTACCGCGCAAATTATTCTTAATATTAAGATTTTGACGAAATTTATTTCTTTACACTTGACGCTATCAATGTGACAGGGTTCTATAGGTACTCAACAATTAAAGTTTTTGACTATATCAGTGTCCACCAGGGTCACAGGAACACAGTACGTCAATGTGATTTTACACGCTAAACTCCCAAGGTTGAAGTCATTTTAGCTTTGTTTTGGCTCATTTATTTGGCTTCTGTATTGTTTTTGCATTGTTGTAATGGTGCTTGGGTTTTTTCACTTAGCAGTTAAAGTAACTACAATATCAATTATTTAATTACTCATTCATTACAAACTTAATCATATCGGAATACAATTCCGACTTTAAATGATAGCGTGTGCGAAAAAAACTAGAAAGGGGTTTGGGTAAAAGTGTTGTCATTTATAAAAGTCATACAATTTTTTTAGGTGAGCGGCCATTTTTAAAAGTGCTTTAGTATGATAGATGTATTCAAAATAAGCATATGTTGTTATGTAATGTATCACTCTGAAGCTTAAATATATGGGAGTTAAGATACTTAAATATTGATACAGGGCACACTTATAGTACCGAAAACCTAAAACTTAACCGTATTAATTATATTCATAAACACACAATAGCCAAAATAATTATGCTTAAAATGTGACTGGTCATTATGACGAAGCAAACTTTAATTTAAAAAGTTTATAGTGTGTTTATTAAGGTGTTAGTCTTTAAAATTTCGGCTCCGATATTATTATAGGTGATATTTTGTATTTAGAGAAAATCTGTTTAGAAATAAAGACAATTATGTTCATACAAACAAACCTAATGCCCTATAAAACAACGAGGTACTTACATACGTTACAGTTTCGTATATTGTTTGCTATAAATGTAGATATTCAGACGGAGATCATTCCGTGTCTTTACAACCATTTTCACACGTTGCTCTTGAGGTAATCCGTGAGGGGAGCGTATAATTACTTGAAGTATCATATGACATTCAGTTAAGGAATGTTTATAAGATATTTCATGCAATGCGACTCGTGTAAGAACACAAGACATTAATTTAAACAAGAGACATTTAATACAGCAATAAAATAAACCTACTTTTTGTCTACGACTCCGTCCGCGTAGTTATCGTTACGGCTGTACGGGGATATTCATGACTTTTTTCACAGCTTCCATAAAAGCTGATTCATGTAACGAACAGTTGAGAAAAATCATTTTTTGAATAACCAAGACATAAGCCAACAAAGATTTGTTCCTATCTCAAACAGAATTTGACATGAAGATATCTAATCTTTGTCTAATCAGCAGTTTAAAATGCACGTATCGTCTGTATTTCTTGGCAGATAAAATACTAATTTCACTTTTGGATCTCTTTTACGGTATTTTCACATTTTGTTGAGAAATGCGAATTAAAAAATCCATGTATTTTCCCTATTTGCCGATAACGAGTGACCTTTTTCCGTTTCCGGGCTATAAACTATCTCTGTACAAATAATAAAAACAAAATACTTCGATCAGTTAACAGTCTGCGTCACGTCGAAGAAGAATGAAAATGGAATGGAAAAATGCCTGTCAAAAGCCTTCTAGCCAAATGATTGATTGAAAACCTTTTTTTATGACTGCTTGGCTATGTGATATTTTTTCTTTAATTTAAAATATCTGTAAACCTTCATGAATAAAACTCTATTCTTGTTTCGAATTGGCCGCATTATATATATTTATTTTAAATATTGACACGTTGACGTTGCGACGAAATGCAATATTTGAAGGTATCAAAAGTTGATTTATAAAGTTTATTGTTATGGTTTCCATGAACAAGGGCAATATCGTTTACCCCAAAGAATAGAGGTCCTGAAGTGTTAATTGTCTAAAATGACTAACTTTTAAAATGGTTGACTTTAAACATAGCATAGAGCGTTACGATGACTTGGCTAAACTAAGTTAATTGTCCCCTGATATTTTTTGGCAATTTAATTTACGGTGGGAGAACGAACTGATTTGTTTAGCCATGTAATGGTAACCCCCCTGCAAACTTAAGTCGTCTGGCGGGTTCGGCGAAACATAATGTAAAGTTACAGCTAATCAAGCTAAGCCAAGCCAAGCCAAGCCAAGCTGGCAATCGTTGGCAAAATCCGCAACCATAATAAAAACACATGCACATGTTATTAAAACTAATACAAACTCGATAACCGTTACAGAATGTGCTAATTAACAATACATTTATTTTGTTCTTTCGTTCCATAAAAGGAACTGCTACTCTACCAAAAACAGACAATCTAATACAATTAATTCGTAGTCGCTCGGTAAATAAGCGGGGCACGGGTCACGCGTAAAAGAAAGGTGTTTCTCTTTGTTATCTCTTTAAACAGTAACAAGCGTGGTTACCGGTTTGTTGGCCCGATTAGGGCGATGACGTGTCAACTAGTTCGTTAGAGACGGAGCCTCGAGCTTTGACACGCCAAGCAAAAGCAGCTAGCGCACTTTGCTGAAAATATTTGTACATTTTCTTAGCCAATGCATTGCTTGTTTTAAACTTTCGCGACGTTCACACTTACTATAATAAATCTAAAACAAGACTTAAACGCGGCGGACTTAAAACGGGACGTGATTAGCAAGTCCAAGCGTCGTCGTATATCGTCGGACAAATCCGCGGACACTGTGAGTGTTGTGTGGGTATTCTGATAAAACCAAAACAAGACCATGTGCGGGTAGTTCGAAAAATACAACAAAAAGAAGCACCAGCCCTGTTCAGTCTGCTCGTGACAACGACCGTTGCAATACGATCGAAACGTCATGGTATATAATAATGATTAAGCTCCGTTTTAGATTTATTATAGTAATGCACTGCTTGTTGTAAACATGTTTGCCTTTGCGGATTTATAAATGTATTTAACTCCTCGTTTAATACCTTTTGTTTTCATCAAATGCATCGGTTCCTACATACTAACCCATTTGAATTATTCAACCTGTATAGTGAAATTTATTATGAAAAAAGTGTGTGATGTAACTTATTATTCGATATTTTGGTAAAAAAGTTTCAGTAGGTATAAGGTACCTATATTGCTACTATTTCTGACAAATATGCATTTATAATTATTATTTTAGTAGATCGGAAACAAGGTTACTTGACTTTCTACAAAACGAAATAGGCCATAAAATCACTGAGTACATAAAAACTGCGTTAGTACTTTACGACTAAAAAGGCCTGGAAATAAACCTGTACAAGCTATTTGAATGTCATAAAGCGAAACATTGAAACTTGATTTACACAGTTTATGAATAGTTTAGGTATGCAAAATGATTTACCGTATCAAAACTTAATCCTCAATCATATAATAATGTAGCAATAAATTTAAAAATGTTTGTACAAAATATACAAAGGTAGGATCACTACCATTGACATTAGCAAAGTTAAATTAATTTGTAAACCCAAGGCCCTTTTCTTTTTGGATTACTTTTTTTACAAAGTAACGTGATTTAATAAATATCAAAAGAAAACGTAAGTTACCTTGTCCAGACTCTCTGATCTTATAAAATGCAATTAGCGACTCTGATGCTATTTGTTTTTATGTTTCTAGAATTCTATATCATCTAATTGTATCAAAACATTGCATTCAAAATTATGAAAATTCGTCAATTCGACAACAGACGATCGTGATGTTAACGAACTTCCTTCGTTTCGCGGCTGTAATATAAACTAATACAGCACTAGCAATCCGACATAAAATGAATAAACCACACAATTGATATACATTGATGTTCTTGCAAGATTTGCTTTACCGCTCCGATTGCCGTGTCTAAGGCCCGTATTAATAAACTGAACTCAACTAAATGCTCGTCTCGAGATGCGTCAAAAATGACAGTGTTCTATGGTTTGGCGTTTACTTTGACGAATCTTGTGACGGCCCTCACACTCTAGATGAGTATATTAATAAGCCCTAAGTTTCCTGGGTGAGATATGAATTCAACCGTAATAAGAAATATAAAGATTTATTTATTTAATCTGAATTGGCATTCTGAGAATACAAGACACATTTTGGAAAGTATCATCGTCGCTTTAGTCTTTACCATCTAAATAATTTATAAACCGGGCAAGGGCATGTCAGACCATGCTTAGTGTAGGATTCTGACGCCGTTGCAACAAACACAAATCTCGAAAAACAACAAGTATAAACGAATTTTCTATTGAAAACTATTTGGTGTTATCATATTTATTTATTTATTTGAACTTTAATGCAGAATAAAAAAATAAGTTATACGAAGTGACCTCGCTGTGATACAGTGCTCTGCGATGGTTTATACGAGTAACGATGTTTACCGAACACCAAACGAAAACGTCTCAGTTGCTGTTATACAAGTTATTACAGCAAAATAAAAAAAAACAGTCATTTATTACATACTTGGATGTTTACCTGGATGATTTCATATCGTTAAAACGTATTGGTTGTGTAAATAAATACATTATAATTAATTTTAATTTTATGCCGGTATAATTTCGGATCACTTTTCTTTATTTTAAATATCTGCAAACCTAAACATATAAATGACAAAGTAAATTCTAAGACACGCGAGCGCGAGAAATTAAATATACGTAGCGAAAATGAGGTGATGAAATGCCTTTTATGTATATTTAATCAAAAATAACTGCATCTCGTGGTTTAGGTACATTTGAAGCTTTTTATACTGATTTGTGAATTGTAATGTTACCTTATTTTTCAGGAACATATTTCCTTCTCTACGACTTCCTCGATTACTTTGAAAAAGACGGGCCGAGTTTTCTTCAGAGGGAAAAGTTTTTGGAGATTATCTCAACCATATTCAAGGATTTCTCAAACATAAAGAGAGAAGCAATCGTGTTTCAAGTACGTATGGAATGTTTTTCATTGACACTGTATTTCAATTGAAATTTTTATTTATTCGTAAGAGTAGGGTGGTGACGTGATCTGCCGCTGACGGATATGTAGCTACATATGTTCAGGTAGAGACAAGTTCTCACATGCCATGTTTGTAAGTAACATTTACAATTTATGACTGAATAATACAGAACAACCTTCATAGAGCTACGCTGCATCAAGAGTTCCGCAAGCAAGCGATCACTAACTTCCTTTTGCATGAATTGCTAAAAAGGAAATGTAATTTGCCATTACCGCCAATACTGGAAAATTCCCATCTCCGTTTAGCACAAGCTGCAACGCTCTAAATTATAAAGTACAGTCAGTTCCGTAGCCAAGCATGTACTCGTAGTTAAAACTACTACAACGAAAAAAAAAAACAGTATATAAATGAAACTAAAATCATAAAATATAACTTCCCGCAACGTAGCTGTATCGTAAAGAAATGTCTTAGGAGTAATGGATCCAAATAATTGGATTTACTGTTGAAATGTACAATCCGAATTAAGTCTACCTTATTATTTAATCCGGATTAGGTCAAGGTGTATATTTTCTAGAGGAGTGGTTTTATGATCCATATATTATAAAGTAAACATCAATAAGTAGTGTTTTTAATTCGACTGCTAATGCTAATAACTAATGCAAATAATCGAAGTATATTTGTGAATGCGAGAAGCGAATAATTTTGTTTTGTTATTCAGTATACGGATTGGGAAGAAATAACCGACGGCTATTTGAACCAGAAAATGATAGCAGACATTGTGGGGGACTACTTCTTTGTATGCCCCACCAACTACTTCGCTGAGGTGCTGGCGGAGTCTGGTGTTGACGTCTTCTATTACTACTTCACTCATGTAAGTATTTAAGTTAGTTTGCTGAACCCACAGAGTCTAGTCAAATCTCTTAAAAACAAATGTTTACGATATATTTTTACTAACTTCCACCACAGCTTGATCTGTGGAATCGTTATTAATACTATATTCTAAGGTTAATAATATGATATAGTGTTGATTCATGTGGGTTGTGGTTAATATTACCGCGCAGTCCGGTACACTGGCAATTACTTCCAACACTTACAATTTTGAGAATCCGATCTAGTCTTTCCTTTAAATGGTATACCTACTTGTTAGTGGGCTTGCTCATTCTATTATCGCCATCTTTGTGTAACCGCAATCCGCTCCCATAGGTTTTTATTACCTATCCAGGTAAGTAAACGTCAATACAGACCGTTTCAAAGGCTCGTGATGAAGACGCTCTTCAAACAGCTGACGCTAACACGTTAATTCGGCTAACGAACCAGACGCGAGGACCCTTCTTCCCTCCTAAATAATAAGGGCATATCTACAATCTAGAGGAAGAAACATGGTAAACTCTCAACGGTTATAAATAAGGTTGCATGTGTAGTACAGATGCTCTAACGGCTGCGCTCTTATAGTTGAAGAGGGAAACCTTGCGGAAGCGCTGCCAGCTACATTCGCTTTTTGCTTTAACGCTGCACCTTCCACTCAAAGCCTCCGCATTCATGTCAGCGTGTACGGTATAAATAAAGGTTGGATTTTATATGAACGTGTACAGGAGTATTTCATAAGGAGATGAATTTTACGTGTTTCTAAACTTAGTAGCAAGCAACCTTTGGTAAAAAATATGAGATAAAGCTATGAATGCTAAAGCATCTTAATGCGTTCGTCTGAAAGTATCTAATTTCATTTTCATTATTTTTAATTTTGGGTCCATTAGGCGTTTCACTGTGCCTAGTAAAGATTTGATTTAGTCATTCCAATTACGCTATTCAAGAAAAGTTGAAAGTTAAATTTAGCCCCAAAACTTGTTGATTGCAGAAACACGAACTTGAATTTAACTGACTGACTTTTTGAGACAAGATTTCCAATAATTCATTCATTAAGAACGCCCAACTTATCCTACTTACTTAGAAACAATTTGTTTCTGGCTTATAAATAACTCTAAAAGTCGAAAACTTTACTTTAAAAAAACTAACTTGTTCTATGACGTAACCACTACCTTATCAAATACTAGCGGCCCCTCCGGCCTCGCTCGGGTGTGGTTTAGTATCTTCATTCTAGGTTAAAGTAAATCCTAGTTATCATCATATCAAAATATGATATTGTCATCATTATTATAAATTTGAAATACACTCAGGAGCAAAAATACCGGGTCAGAGTGCGTTTTTCATACTAAAGAGGCTAATTCGAAGCCTTGGTTCCTCGCCAGGGAATGCTTTTAGTGAAATCTGATGATGAATACTTCGAGCATCGATACAGGACTTTCAGAGTGTCTAAGATACCCAACTGAATGAATCTGCGGCTAACGCCGGAATTGAGCATGTTCAGAAAAACATCTAAAATGGCAATAAAATGTAAGGAAATCCAACTGCTGACCCAAACTCTCCCGCTGTGGTGTTAACTGATTGTGCGATCAGTTAGGTATCTTAAGAACTTTTGACCTCCTCTATTGAACCTCGCAGTAACCACCATTAAACCTCACTCAAAACAACCCCAGGCGACGAACGAAGGCTTCGAAATAGCCTCGTTTGTATGAAAAAAGCACTCTGACCCGGTATTTTTGCTCCTGAGTGTAGATTAGAAACATAATTGTCTCCAGGGCTAACAGGCGTCATCGACTGTCACTCCATACATTTTCTGTCGATTTGGTTAAACGAAAGCTAAACGTTGGTCATCTTGGGTACCATCCCAACCCTATCGTTTATTTACCTAGATTGCTAGGTAAGCAACGATGGATTTTCTTGCAATAATAAAACAACACTTTAATGACTCAACATTCACTGTTTATTAATAATCATAGCACTGCCTTTCATATTATTTGAACGATATGTTCAAACACCATTTATAGCTATTAAATAAATGAAGTGGGGTAAAAGCGGTTAAATAAATTGAACCAATTTAATTGAGATTTTTGAAAACGTATATATTATAGTGTCAGCAGCTTTGAAACAAAGGGGAATCCCAATCCCATAAGGTTGAATTTCCATAAACGGTAAAATTGTATTACTTTAATTTGTACCAGGAGCCTACATTTTAAATTTGATATAATTCACTTCAAAAATGATGTATCTCACATGCAAACTTTAATCCATTATTTCGACCATTTAGAGGTGAAATAAAAAAATGTTATGGTACATTTACAGCCTCATATTTATAAACCTTAATGCCAAATTTTATTCCCTATCTTACCCCTTTAGGGGTCGAATTTCGATAAATCCCTTCGTATTACTTGCTAACGTCAAAAAAGTATGTTCTGTTAAAGTTTCATGTTTCTAGCTTCAGTAGTGTCACCTGGGCGTTGATGAGGGACGCGCATTCCGGTTCTCCCTCTATATAATAGTAATAGATAACGATTGATTATTATATTAATGGGGTGATTCCCTTGTAAACTGTTAGTAACTTGACTTACAAATCTTAGAAAAAGTATTTAATGTTATAATTCGGTTGTTTAATAAATGTTTTCTCCCAAAAACAGCAAATTTGAAAACCCCCGAATAGGTAATATTTTTGTGCGTGAAACCGAAACGTTTCAGTTTTTTTTAAATTTAGAACTCAACTAGACAGAATCAGGTATTTGAGAAAGAGCTAAAGCAGTGCTGGATGGGCATGAAGTGAATATAGATATTGGAGCAATTATCTAACATCCACTTGTGAAATTTTATATCGCTCTCAGCCAAATGTGCAGGATAGTCGAACTCTCGGGTTAATCATAAAGACAAAGTCATAGAGGATTTTTAAATAAGTTATTCTGATCAAAAAAAATAAAAAAAGTTTTCCCAAAAACAAAAACATAACAGAAACCAATGTATAATTAAGAAATCAATATAGCACTTCTTTTTGCCGAATCTAACCGTCTAAGAATGCCTAACTATGTAAACTAAATTATTCTTTCGTCGTATCGTATTTATCTTGAAAACCCCATCGTTATCATATAATCTATATATATAAAAATGAATTGCTGTTCGTTAGTCTCACTAAAACTCGAGAACGGCTGAACCGATTTGGCTGATTCCTTTTCGGTTGTATTCGTTATTGTCAGGGCAAGGTTTGTACGAAAAAAAAAAACCACCGGGGAAATCGGAATTTGCAGCGGGCGAAGCCGCTGGCGGATCACTAGTTATAAATATTATGGTGTAACTCTTATTAACTAGAAACAAAAATGTATTATAAAAAAAGTGTAATAGAGGCCCTGTGTTCCATCAATAATCAAACAGCGTAAGTACTTTGTCAAGTACACAAGTACATGAAACTGTTTACATCCAAGTCCCAGTTCCAAATATAATCACTATGTCGCTTTGTTAGAAATGAGGTCGATTCTCTAAACATCCCATTCAAGTTAATCCCCTAAGTAAACCGTCCATATTGTTTGATATAGTTGGGGACAAACAGAATTCTTTAGGGGATCGAAGTGAGGAAGGAGAATACATAAAACTGTCAGTGTCAATAGGTAACATTAGGTACCTACTTACGCTTCACGATCAGTGGGAAATAAATGAATATGTGGGTTTTTTTTGAATGCCGGATCTCTGATTGTGAGCTTTTTAGTGCGGGATGTCCATCCGGTGCTTATCCTTTTTTTGTATGTGGAATAATGTGTTATGAACTAATAAACGTCTGATTAATATACCCACGTATTTGTTCTTGGGAACGGTAGTATTTCAATGAATTGGCATATTTAAAAATTAGGACAAATAAATATGTTATTATTATTTTTAAGTAAGTAATAGTTTATAATAAATCAGAGTTTCGTATTTTTTAGCATTTATGGTCCATTGTTCTGCAAAATGTGTACTAAATGACCATTGTGTAGATAAAATGAGATAAATGGGGTGGCCTATAAATCAGAAATTCTCCAGTGACGTCCGCTATTTGTCGTCGAAATAATTCTTTAAGCTTTGACAAACGACCAACCCGCAAATCGTCCGTTGAAATGTTGAAACAAAGCTTTGAAATTTAAAGAACCGATAACGTAGATAAATTGTAGTTACCTACCTATATTTGTGTGGCTATTTTTCGACAGGTGACTGAAATTTTAACTTATCGCTAAATCTATCGACCTGTGAGCATAAAAGGTTCACACAATAATATTAAGGACTAGAGGACGCCCGCGACTTCGTACGCGTAGAATTAGTTTTCTGCTACTCCCTCTATTTTAACCCCTTAGGGGGTGAATTTCTTAAAATCCTTTCTTGGTGCTCAGTTACATCATGAAAGGAACCCCTGTACCAAATTATAAATTACTAGGTACAGTAGTTTCGGCTGTGCGTTGATATATAAGTCAGTGAGTCAGGTCTATCACTTTTTATAATGACATGTTCTTTAAAAGTGTGATACTTCGTTTTGCGGTCCATTGTATACACGAATATGCTCATGTCAGAAGTTTTTATAATATGTTATATGTAACTAAAGATGATAACTACAAGTAAACCTATAACCAAACCTGAGTAATTAAGTATTAATAGTAGTAAATCAATGAGGAGGAGGCGTATACAGCCGTGAGTTACTACGGGCTGCAATGATGATCATGATGAGCAGTGAAATTGATTTTAATGTAGCTAATTTAAATCACAAGCTTTGTGGGAAGGTCGAACAGAGACGTAAGATTGTTGGAGCACCCCGTAACAAACGACTGTGGTCAGTTTTAATAAATTATGGGTCAGACGTTGCCGGCGGAGCAAAGGTCACAGATTAACAGCGAGGTATTTCGGGTTCTGACCCGTCGCCGTTCCATTTCTGTTCCCGGCGCTGCGTCTGGTTTATAACTGTGGACTTGTATTTATACCTGAGATTTAATTTGCGGTTGCATTCAAGTTTATAACGACGAAGGTTGTGCCAAATACGGATTTAAGAATGGCTCGAAATTGGCCGCCTACGTCGCAAACTTATCACTTTCGACTTGTCTTTTGGGTAACATGTGGGCGTCTTGTTGATGGAAATTTGAATCCCTCGAAGTTTTGTTAAGGTATGTTCATAAGAATTTCGCAATATATTTTATTTATCTTTCGTATTTTACTTGTAGGTATATTCAATATTCCGTGTTTTAGGTTTTATGTTGGTTCGTGGTGACGGCTTTACGATTTACTTTTCTTGAGATCGTTAGGTACGGTCGGCCAAGAAAGTAGTCTACCAGTTTTGACAAGTTTCTGTGAGTTCTAATTATCGCTAAGGTTAACACTTGTCACTGTCATAATATTATTGTAAGGGAAAATTGAACTTCTTTTGCACGTCATGATATAACAATATCATGACGTGCAAAAGAACTTCAACCGTAGGGTGTTAGACAACATTTTTGTCCGACTGTACATAATTTTGGCATCGTCATCAATGTCATATTTCTCATTAATACAGGGCTGTACCGATTTAAATACGTTAGTATTCATAAACCTGTCATTGTGACATTTGAATTTGACAGATAAGGACAAAGCATGGTTTAACTACACCACCGTTACTCAACGTTTATTAGTAAGGGGGTTAAACTTCATGCGAATAGCGTTTCAAATGAAACTGCAGAAGACATTAATTTCGTACTTATTATTTTTTACATTCATATGAAAAACTCAAATTAATTAAAATGAAAGAGGTTTTTAATTTGACAACTAGTTTTTTATGTATGTTACGCGATATCCTCGCCGATTGTAACGGTAATATGTATAAGTAGTTTCTAAAGGCCGTTCATCCAGAATGGTTTTATGCTCATTGGGAGTCAGTTTCCTTCCCGCTATTTTCATAAAAAACCTACTTAACAACCCGTATGGTGACCCCCGGTACCACAGAACGCCACTCTTAGTGACAAACCTCGTTATTGAGAAACTTAACCGCTCTATCCCACCCTAAATTGCCAGCGATTTGCTCGACCACAAGCCGCTCCAGGCATTACAAGATGTTACATTATAATTACTCGAGTTGACCTTTTAGTGGCATGCATACGTCATGACAACGCATAACGCGGCCGGCGCCGCAGCCGTGCGCCTGCATTATTAAACGGGGCTCGCGTACCAAACGGCTGCTTTTAATTTTATGCCCGACTTTAAAAACCTCAACGGCAAGGGAATTGTTCGGGCCTAAATTTGGATTTTCCCCGACCAATATAAGGGTCAAATTGAATTATTGATACCGTTCAGCGCTCTTACGGGGAATAAAGTGGGCTTTTATTGAGAGGAGTAAAGTGGTCGATTTTATTTGTGTTATGTATTAAAAGGTTCACTCTTACTTTACTTTCTGAACGTTTTCAGATACCGTCTAAAATAATTGAAAGTAGACTCGATAGAAATTTTTAAAGGAAAAAACTCAATGAAAGAGTATTATTTAAAAATGATTGTCAATTTAATGATTACACGACAGCTGCATTTATGTATAAAATGCAGTAACAAGTTTTTTTCTGTTTAGTGCATTTCTGTTCTTACATACAATTTCATCAATGTCGTGTCAAGCCAGTAGCTGTGAGATCAGTGGGGCTAGACAAGTTGCCATCGAATATAAAGGCTAGCGTTTGGTGATCACCTATCGTTTTGCGTTGTCAAAAATGAAAAAGCTATCCAAGTTGCCCTTAGATACCGGCGTTTATATCGTGATAGTGCTCGTGTTGAATTCAACCTGTCAATATAGTAACGCGTAACGACGGACAAAACGTCAAAACGATCACTATTCAATTAGCGCGAGTGATAGTGATCACATTACAGCGTGTAATTGGTACCTAGTGATATATCACGTGTCTTACGTCAGTTCCATACGAAAACAAAAACGAGTTAATAGTCTCTGAATTGTGACCGAATCACAAATCACGTCTACCAGGCAAAGCTTCTATCATTGAGTGCCTTGAGACAATATTACCGATGCAAGGGTATGTTATTCTTTTCGAGCACTGAAGTTTTTGCAGCCTAAAATACAACGATCCAGATCACAGATGTCTACGAAACCTACGAAACAACACATAAACATGATTACCACGCAATAAAATAGTTAAAAACAACAATTCACTCCATTGTTTGGCACCAAAGCCTTGGAAAAAAGTATACCCGGAGTGAGACAGAAAGTCAAGATGTCGTATTTTTAATTTATATAATTATCTTTCCGTATAAATGCTTCTTTTGTACTCGTATTATTTTTTCGTGTCCCTTCTAGGTAATACACCAAATTTACGTACAAGAACAGTGATTTCTTTGAAAAAGCTAGCCTGTGTTTTAAACCAGGATATAAACTATCTCCCTTCCACAATCTATTCAGCCGTTACAGTGTGAAGGTTAAGTAAACATACTACGTATCACACACACAGAAACATACTCACACGCACACACACGCACACACACACACTTTCGCATTAATAATATCAGTGTGATTACTTCATCTTTGTCCTATAGATAAATACAGTATCTCGTGGGTAAACTCTTTTAAGAGGCTTATGGTAATTATGGTGTTATGTTAAGTGCGCCATTTAAATGCTAATGCTTATGAGTTATTATGGAAGCATGAATACATGCGACGATAAGCAGGGTGCCTACGGCGCCGCGATGTCGGGTAAACGTATCGACATCCGAAGCCAACAGTTAAATACATGCCACAACACCATAATCGTTGGATACATCCCACAGCTGGACACACTTATTTTCTACGTTGCGTTACAGATAATATGTATTTACGGATTTCGTCATCAAACGCATGTGGTAAAAAATAAATTTTACACAAAACTTCCGAAATTAAGGTATGAGGTGATTTCGAAGTTTTGAACCCAAGATGATATTTTGTTTACGGGGGGCGATGGCCAAACCACTATGGTATCTAGGTACCTAAATTACTTAATTTTTATACGACTGTCCAAGAACAGAAAGGTTTTTTACAGATTGTATGTTTGTGTTTATGTATGGATGTTTTTATTATTCTGGATAGTCCAAAATAAAAAAAGCATACAAACTCCTCGGTCATGATCATTAGTTGATGCTCACTTGTTTCCATATCTACTTTCCAGCGCACCAGTACCAGCCTCTGGGGGGAGTGGATGGGGGTGATGCACGGCGACGAGATGGAATACGTATTCGGACACCCGCTCAACATGTCCCTGCAGTATCACACTCGAGAACGCGATCTGGCGGGACATATCATGCAATCGTTCACGAATTTTGCATTAACTGGGTAAGTTAAATTCTGGGGTCCTGGTGAAAAAGGGTACAAGTCAACTTAACTCGAAAAACAAAGAAAAGTACATTAACGGAGTATACTAGACTTAAACCATTTTTCACTTGATCTTCAGAAGACTAAAGGGGCTTCTAAACGGGCCATATTTTGCCGGCAACTAGTGCTATCTTACTCGTACATCGTATGTTAGAACAAGATGCGTATAGTTGCCGGCCACACATTGCCGTGAAAATGTTGCTCGTTTAGAAGCCCCTTTATACCCTTTTTCACTAGGACCCTAGAGTTGGCAACACAATTGGTCAGAAAAATCCTTCTACCACACCTACACATAAATGAAAAGGAATGGTTTTATGTCCTTCCATGCGAAAAAATTAATTTCAGCGTTTTTTTTTATATTTATTTAATGTCGTATTCAAACTGCCATATACGAATTATCATAGAAACTAAAGTGACAAGGTAAAGGTGTTTATGAAAAAGTCGTCGATGTAGCGTCGAATAATGTGGCAATTACCTAGGTGTATGCAGAAAGACATCTCACTATCCGCGCCTCACCCCCTACAACTGTCATTTGCTGAACGATTGCGCAATGAGTCAACTAAATATAGTACTTATACAATTTTGATAACCATTAGGTGTACAATTTTAATTCCAGCAAACCCAACAAGCCTGACGAGAAGTGGCCTCTCTACTCCAAAGCGTCTCCCCACTATTACACGTACACCGCCGACGGCACCAGCGGCCCTGCTGGCCCCAGGGGACCCCGGGCATCCGCGTGCGCATTCTGGAACGACTTCTTAAACAAGCTCAACGGTGTGAAAGGCATATCATTCATCTTTTTACCTCGGTGTCGTCTATGTGCTTCGCTTCGCCCGTTTACGTGTTGACAATCTGTTCTTTTTTATTGGTTTACGAAGCCATTGGGTTAGTGCTACCTGTATAAAAAGCGAAGCCAGTTTCTCAGCTTTCATCAGTAAGATCACCATTTATGGTCTTAATATTTTTCCATTGTGTGGCGTGTTCAAAAACTTGGAAATTGCTTTTGGTATAGCGATAATTCTGACTAATGTTGCATCAGCATTTAGTAATATTATTGTGATTTTCAATATGGGCCTTACTTTATTATTTATTATTAACATAAAGCCAAAAAACACTTACTGCTGGACAAAGGCTTTCCAGATTTCAGTTTATTTTACTCGCGGATGTGCTTTAAGCAGTTCGCTTTTTTACTACTTGTGGCTGTTGGACATAAAATTAAAGTGTTTTTTTTATTTTAGAATTGGAGCATGTCCCGTGTGACGGCGCGGTGACGGGTCCGTATAGCAGCGTGGCGGGAACGACCCTGCCCCTAGTGTTGCTCACTGCCCTGGCTACCACAGCTGCCCTGTAAAAATATTAACATTTTTGGAATTTAATTTGAATGAAACAATTAAATGTGCGTAGAAATTGAGTGTTATAGGGAACCCTATGAACTAAATGAAAACAGTGGTAAACAATGCATTTCGAACATTAAACAACCGTTGACAATCATGCCAGCTAAACGATTGCGATTTAAACATAAGCATGAAAAATATTTTGTAACTGAAAGAGTTTTAAAAGATATTTGGATATTATGGAAGGACTGGGAAAAGGAACTGATTCTCTTAGATAAGGTCTTATAGTACGTACGCACTGGTTTAATACCAAGTTGATTTCAGTAATCTTATTTCCATTATAGGTAAGTGACTATAATTTAGGTACACAATGTTCCTTGTCTAGTTGATTCGTATGTTTGATGTTGCAAAGCTAATTTAATTGTAATTCATGTTACAGTATTTAAACGCTGCGCGTTTGACGTGTGGGAAAAACGCATGGTAATAACGCTTATTCGAAACTTGAATATCGAGAAGAGCAACTGGGGAGATGCTGTGAGTTTTGATATTAATTATACGTATCTGTGCTATTTTCAAAAAATATACGTATGCCAGATGATACAATCGACAGTTTTATCATAGAGATTGAAAGACAATTAAACGGGTGCTCTTCTAATCTTCACGTCACGAATGTCAGCTCAGTTTTTGTAATGGAAAATGTCTAGGGTTTGTGTATTAAAAATAAGTAATGTAAATTAGTGACCTGTTTGTGGTAAGTTAAAGGCTTTGATTGTTAAAGCAATGCTTTCACTGAAATTCGGATAATCACTATACATATCAAAGTGTGCCTCTGCTTGAATAGCAAAATGAAACATATCTTTATTGTAGTGGAAATTTAGAATTTTATAAAAGTATTTAGTGGAACTGTAAAAGTAGCGCGTGTACTGCGCGACGAACTTTTGTTGACGTATTTATTAAATGTATTTAGGATGCTACTAAATTCGTACCACTCGAGGATCTTATGACTTCAAATTCTTATGACTTCAAACAGATGAATAGAGTATTTTGTAAATAATCCCTTCTTATGAATAAACTACAAATCCTTGTTACCTACTTCCTAAAAAGTAAACGTATACACAATATGTAGTCGTATGTTATTTAAATTGTGAGCACACGATGTTTCTTCATTTTTATAGTAAATACCTCTATTTCTTTAGAATCTTTACCAAAATAGAATAATAATCAAAAATTTACAATAATAATACATTAAAATGTACCTACATCATAATAATAAACCACGCAAAATTATTAAAATTTTCAAGAAAATTTATAGGCTATTCTCACGCGTACTAAGACTAGATGCGTAAACCTTTGCTCGAAGCCAACAATGTGGAATATACCTAAATAATCCGTAGCTTAAAAACGCTTTAAGTGAAAATCATCTTATGAATTTATATATTACAATTTATATATTATATTTTTAACGTGAAATTTGTACCTACTAGGGCGCCGTTAGTCGTGTTTAATGAACTGTAATTGTAGCGCGAATGTCAATTACTATCCTTGGAAGAATGAATGTGCTGGGAACACTAAGGAAGATGATATTTGTACAAAAAATTGGGAAACAAAATTGTAGTTTATCTACGTATGAATGCGGTCATGCAAATGGCCGTAGGTGGTTCAGAAAGTCGGTCTCATTATCATCAAACAGGATAGTTTCATGGCTAACAATCAGTACGCAGCCTCAAAGGAAAAATTACAAGGTTTTAGAACTTCTACGTCATCAGAATAAAATATCGTCCAGAAACTAAATAAAACAAATCATGCATTTACTCATTAATGTAGGCAATTAGATGTTTACGCAATGTTCATTTTATTTGCGTCTTCTCTGTACCATACTCGTAGTGTAGGTAACTTATATATCGCAGAGTCACTACTCTGCTTAGCCGCTTCTGCCTGATAGTTTGCAAGATATATGGGTCTCTCTTGTTTACATTAAAACCTTTTCGTGATCTTATCAGAACTTAACTTGTGTAGAGCTAAAATGAACATATTATGTCGAGTTGTCTCGCAGCGAAGTATTCCATGAAGTAGATATGAAAATTAAGAAGTGCACAACAATCGCTATTTCGTTGAATTGAGCACAATTTGAGAAGTTGTATGGGATAGCTTTAATTAGTTAATATTAAGATGTAAAGTGATCTAAATAAGGGTTTTAAAATATTAAGTAGTGACATATAACCAGATAAGATTTAATGTCTGTAATTAGCCTTGTATTTTGTTCATTCATATAATGTCGAAAAACAACTTAAGTTAAAGGTTTGTTTATGAGGACATAATTATTATTACGAATAACATGTAACTTTCCTCAAGTACTATTATTTTACACGATTTCATTATATTCCTTTGAACTTTCCATGTAACTAACTTATTCAGGTAACATTTTCAATTATGAACCGAGGCTCACGTAATAACATCTTTATAAAGATCACTGCCATTCAAATCTTCTTGATTTCTGCTGGCCTAAAATTATTAACAAATTCTTCAAAATATTTATAAACCTAGAGATTTTCTTTTGGTGGGCCCTGAATAGATGACAAATAAGAACATTTCGTTGTAGGTGTACGGAATCTACTCATTAGTTGTACGAGTAGTTAGTAGCATAACGTAGGTAGTTTAAGCAAGTCTAAGTGGTAGATTAAACGTGATTGCCATTAGGGGTTTACGACTCTGAATTATATGTCTGCTATCTAAATCATTTCTATGCAAAAATCAATTGACGTAAAATTAATTTCAGTTTTAAGAACAGTTAATGAATAGAAAAAGTTTGTGCCATACAATTCTTAAATGTGTAGAGTTTTAGAAGGAAAATATATAACGGTGTACGTATGTTAGGAAAAATAAATGTTCAATGTTACTGGTGGTAAAAGCTTCTATAAGATGTATGTACGAGCGCAGTGGTTCGCATTAGGTACCGCTTTACGTTAGGTGCTAATAAATGTATACATGTGAGTATCTGCACTTATTCGTTTCTACTCGTTACGACCACTATCATGCGAATGACGTTGACAATATTTGTTTGAGTTGTATCAGTGTGGTGCGCGTTCTTCCCCGTAGGCATCTCTTGTAGGGTATGTTAAGTCAGGTTTTAATGTACCTACAGTCTGCTCGACGTCTAGACCAAGCTAGATTGAATAGCACACGATTCAATTAGCACACTGCGTATCGCGTAGGTAAACTGAAACGCTTTCGTGAAAAACACTTGTGTTGAACTATTATGAAAATATAGTAAAATTTCAATAATAGAATATCGAGTAAATTATAAGAACGTGTGACATTTACAGTACATGCATGAGTCCATCTTAAGATTTTTGTATAAAACCTATTTTGTAAGTATATGTATAAACTGCGCACTTAATTCTTAAGCTTGGCCAAGATGTTTCGAGCGTAGGGTACTGTTTTCACTTACGCGTTTTTTTATATTGCAGATGCACATAGTTAGGAAAATATTTCCCTTTTTTGGTAAAAAACCCATGGATTTATAGAATCGGAAATCGGGTTGCCCCTTTAATCAGGTCCGGGATACCGAAACCAAAACCAGGGGACGAAAAAAGTTTGACTACTGCAATGAAAACAAAAGTTATTGCACAACTGCCTAATATCCAACATTGGTTTTGTAATTAAAAATCTAAGTATACAAGTTACGATAATTGTTGGCCACAGTTACCAGTTTCTTTGTAGAATAGGGATGATCACTAGATAGAAGATTTTGCACAAACCAAGATTAAAGTTTTCGTAATAGACTAAAAACTTAAGACTGGACGCATTGTAGCAATTGTTAACAAACGTTAAATTAGCAAAGACGATAGTAAAACAGTTTACAATATTAAGGCAACAAGTCACGGCGAGTTCATTAAAATAATGGTCCCTATTAGCCATCGTTCCCCCTGACAATCTTACAATCATGTTGCTCATTGCAATCAATCATCAACTTACAGCTACATTTTATCATGATTTTCATTTTTTAAAGAATAAACACCTTTAGGTTACCAACGCGTGCAGTACCTATCTTCTACAATATTTAAATAGACAACCCTTGTCGTACAAAAATATGTAGGTATATTTCAAGAAGCAAAATTTTGGTATATCAAAATAAATCAAAATATAAGAAATCAAAATATATAATAAGTAGGCTAGTGAAATCCAGCACTGTAAGCATCAATTTCATCGAAATAGAGAAGTTCTCAGAAGAGAGAGTGCACCGCATTAGTAGAGTCAAAAAATAAGTACAAAAACTATTCGATGCAAATCGATAGTTTTTTGGTATTGCTATTGGCTAGTCATGTGATCAGCTGAAAATCCAGTAAGTACCTACTTATTCCTTTTACAAAAGTATTATATTATGTTCTGGCGTTCGTTGAAGTTATTCAACGTAAGCTGAAAAACCAAGAAATCCCTTGCCTATGCAATGCAACAAGAAGAAATTAAAATTACAAACTGTGCGAGGGTTCGCTAATATAATCTAAGTAGGGACACTGAATAGGTTTCACTTAGTTTAAATGTTGCTTTTTAGATTTTGAATATATTTCTTAAGAGTTAGATTAACATTTACTGCATTAATGAAATTTGTTTGTATAGTTATACAGAATTTTAATAAATTAATTTGTTCTCTCTAAAGTGGCATCGCTATAGTAAGAATAAATACTTTGTCTGAATACTGTAAGACAATAGTTATAATATTTTGCTTTAAATATCCAGTTAATATCTCTAACCTGAAAAATAATCAATAAAATTGAATTAAAATGTGTTACAAATTGTTTCATTTTGAGCCTATTTAGTTTTTTAATAGTAATGTATACATGTTCCCTTTTCTGAAATTTTGAAGGTGTTGTTATGAATGAAATAAGAATTTGCTAACAGTTTACAACACAGTCTTTGATTAAAAATACCTATCAAATTAGGTAGGTAGGTAAAGTTAAAGTGAATATTCAACATGGTTTTGCGTAGAAGTGTTTTTTTAACAAAAGGTTATATCGACGATTGTTCTTCAAATTATTTCAAAAGTAGCCCAATTTGTAGTCGTGTCTGGATATTTATTGCTGAGAAAACATCAGCAATTGTACGAACACTTTTAAATAATATTCTGACTTATTTTCTAATCAGCTTATACTAATGCATGTTCGGATAATAAATAGTTTTGATGATGCAGGCTCTTACGGTATAAATTTGAGCATACCAAAAATCAATTTAACTATAAAGAGGCCTTAACCTAGCCCCATCTCTTGCAACATACACACATTATTTAGTTTTAGTACGCAAATGACGCGTTAGCTACGCAAACCTTTATGCAAAATGCTTAAAGTGGGCGAGAGTTGGTTCATGATAATAAGTGTAGATGGCGCTAATATTCAAAAACATTAAATCGACGGTGCACAGACCAAACCCTCATAGCTACATTATGAGATTTTAACAGTCGTGTGTTTTAAAGTTG
Organism: Acleris sparsana; assembly: GCA_923062465.1. NCBI lineage: Eukaryota > Metazoa > Arthropoda > Insecta > Lepidoptera > Tortricidae > Acleris > Acleris sparsana. The sequence continues at coordinate 10,480,185 of OV281293.1, forward strand.
TATTAGGGACCAAAAATTAAAAATACAAGCGTTCTTTTGTACTTAGCCCAACAACAAACAGCCCAAAAATTCATTATTATTAGGATATTTTTTTATCATCTTCACCAAATGTTTAGTAAAATGTCAGTCACCCAAAATCACCATTTATTAGTTCCCAGAAAACACCTTGTTACCATTTTAGCTTTCAAGAAAAATCATTCGTCTTGGTTTTTATTCTAGCCCTTAGGTATAGTTTCACCATATCCGTCCGTCCGTCCGCAGCCTAGCTCAGAGCCCCTTGGTACTGGAAAGCTGTAATTTGGCATGAATATAGGTACATATTAGTCACGCCAACTAAGTGGTAAAAAAAACTTGTAAAAGTATATTTTTGTTTACCTCCCCTACACGTAACTTGGGGATGTATCTTTTATTTACGTTAATGCGATTACGATACCTCTCCGCGTTCCCGAGATAAATGGTCTTGACAGACAGACAGACGAACAAAGTGATCCTATAAGGGTTCCGTTTGTTCCTTTCTAGGTACGGAACCATAAAAACAGAACAATAATAAAAATATATTAAGTAACTAAAACTAAATAATAAAATAAAATAAATTAACTTATTCTAAGTAACTATGATATGTAAAAATGTGCCCTAGGCTATTGCGACTGGCTGCATTTCCTCTTTGGGTAGCTATTGCTAGCCGTTGGAGGAGGAAAGAGCCAGCCCTATAGTCACCTGAGGCACGATCAAGTTTGTTTTTACACCAATTGACCTAGTTCCAAAGTAAGCTCTAGGTTTGTGCTATTAGTAGGTACTGGATAACGATATAAACATAAATACTTAAATACATAGAAAACATCCATATCTCAGGAACCAATATTCTCGCTCGACATAAATATCTGCTCTTACCGATATTTGCGGGGTCAAAAGTCTTTGATCAGTGTGTGTTGTCAGTGATGTCGTATGGATCCAAGACATGGTCGCTTACAATGGGCCTCATAAGAAGGCTCAAGGTCACTCAAAGGGCGATGGAAAGAGCTATGCTGGGTGTCTCCTTGCGAGATCGAATCAGGAATGAGGAGATTCGCAGGAGAACTAAAGTAACCGATATAGCTCACCGGATTGCAAACCTTAAGTGGCAGTGGGCGGGGCACATTGCTCGTAGAACTGATGGCCGTTGGAGCGGAAAGGTTCTAGAGTGGCGACCGCGAACCGGGAGACGAAGTGTTGGCAGACCTTCCACAAGGTGGACTGACGATCTGATAAAGGTCGCGGGAAACCGCTGGATGACAGCAGCAGAGGACCGATCGTTGTGGAAAACCTTGGGGAAGGCCTTTGTCCAGCAGTGGACGTCTTGCGGCTGATAATGATGATGTGATGATGACCGAGATTAGAACCCAGAACCGCTAGCTTCGTAGGCGGTGTGACTAATAAACCACCTAGGCCAACGCGATTGACTAAATACTTACCTAACCTGCATTTTTTTTAATATTCCTATGTATACAAAAGCCCGAAAGAGCAGACTGGTACCGTTCAGTAAATGAAGTGGCGCTAATAACAAGTGTAACAAAAAGCAAGCTTTATAAAAACCCAATTGCGGTTTGGATAATGTCGTCAAAGGAATGTTACTTATCATGTGTTTATTATTTATTTCGCCAATTCCACATTTAGATAATTTTAATATAGCCTATGATACTCTAGTGGTTAAGACGAATCTTACCACGTATAGTTTATTAAAATCGGTTTAGCCGTTTAGTAGTTACGAGCGGACATTGAATCGGACATGTTATACAAGTCAAACACATAACCCTCTTTTTGCGGTATATTCTGTCTAGTCCTTTAGAAAACTAAATGAGTAATTTAATTTCAGATGTTGTCAGCTGTACCTACTGAGGCTTGCGTCTAAAGCTAATTTATATTTCATAGCTTGTTATTCCTCCATTTGGCGGCCATTTTCTTGGTTGGGTGCATCGCACCGTTTACCTTTGCCTTTCGTTTTCTCTGTGATCTTAATTGGTTCTTTACTTAGTTTCAAAGTACCAATCTAATAGACTTCTGCTTCAGGGTGCTAATGCTAATATTCTTGAAGTTGCTTTCCTTATAGAAAGGCTAACTAAGCGTTTGAATTGAGATCGTAAGCTTCTTCCCACGGCTTCTTTGAATAGTTTCCTGGCTTGAAACTATTTCACTTTCACGTTATATAGTGTACTTAATTAAAATGTACCTTATCTGCTAATAGCAACATTATTAATTAGACAAATTAGTCAAACGACACAAATAAGAGGCACCGTCTGTTATAAAAAAAGGCAAGGTTTTGTTAAGGGACTGATTTTTAATTCTTAAAGTTAGCTTAGGTTTCTGCTGAAAATATTATGTTTCGTAACGTAGGTACATGAAAATATTTATTTATTTATTTATTTATTTATTTATTAAGGACATCAACAGCACAATACAGAAAATATAAAACCGATAACACCAAATAGCAAACAAAGCCAATTATAGATATCCACAGATTAACCAAGTAACATATTTAACAACACTGAAGCGATTAAAAACTAAAAAGAGCTGCCTGTGCTCATGCAAACCACAAGTCAAGTAATAGAACAAACTTAAGTTAACTAACAAAGAAGAATATTTCAAAAGAAAAGGTAAAAAAAAGCCACGCTTGTAAGTACATGTGCGTGTGTGCGTGTTTGAAAAAGTGTGTATGAGTGTATGTGTTGTGTGCGCGTTTGTGAGTATGTGTTTGCGTGTGTGTGCGTAGTACCCGAAAATAATTTATGAAGTGCAACATTTTATTACTGCTGTTTTAAAGGCAGATTTTGATAAAGAAAATGGGTCCAAATGACTAAATATTTTATTATATGTGTTAGCCACGCGTAGCAATGGTGAGTTCAGGGCATTTTTAGTGTGAGCAAAGGGGACGTGAAACAGTACTCGTTTAGCGTGACGCGAGCGGAATGTTGGCGTGCTATAAGACAGCTCCGCCGTGAGCTCAGGGCTGTCCAGTCGGCCGTTGACGATATCATGCACCTATATTCATGTACCTACGAAATGCATTAAATGTGTTATTTTTAAACGAATCAAAAACTAGTCTGTTAGTTTTAATCCAATTATAAATTCGAAAAGAAGGTTTTTGTTTGCGAATTCATATTATATTAATTTAATGAAACACTTACCAGTAAAACGAGCTAGTACACAAAGACTTAATTTACATCTTGTTTTGTAACATTCTATCTATAAATTAAAAGTATTCATTGTGTCTACAGTAATTTGACCCCTAATTATACGGAAATAGAAATAAAAGAGTACTATCGGTAAGAATTTAATTTAATTTATGGACAATATGCTAGGACACAGTTAAACATTCTGGTAATTTTGTAAGTCTTACGTGACTAGGATATTACACTGACACAGTTAACTAAATAGAGCTAATTACAGTTCCAATATAATAATGTGGGTATTACATGATACCGAATACTTATTTGCTAATACTTCTTACAAAATGACTATAATGTAATAAAAATAAAATGCCGCACACAATACCTACAACATAAAAAATAAATAAAACCCGTATACATATTTGGCACCAAACTATATGTAGAATAGTTGACATGAACATAACATTATAATATAATATTATAGTAGAACATGCAACTACTGACTGTACCAGTAAGTAACCGGCTGCCCTACTTACAATCCAAGAGTTGCTAATTTGCAAAAACATACCACGTGTATCTAACTTTTCCAATATGCTACAATATTTGTTACCTACTGAATTCAATATTAAATAATGAAATCTTGATATTTCCATTCCGTAAAACTTTGTCCTGATCGCACTAGTTAAGAGCCGCAAAGGATAACTGAATATAAACAGTAAATGTGTAATTGAACTCGATAAATGTGTTTATGGTTTCTTTACCCAGGCTTAGAACTTTACTTAGAAGAGACCAAAATAACGGCAACAGCAGCAAAATAATAGCAACGGCATATTATGAAATCAACTGTCCAAATCATAATGAAGAGATGTTTAAAATTGACTCGGTTGCAAGACTTGTTTGAATTGTGAAATAAATTTGTGTAAGCGTGCACCGATAATGTAGTACTGAGTAGTCCATATTTGGCATGATATTGGTGGGTGGACTAGAGTTCTATGTTATTAATCTAAGGAAAGAAGTCAAAATAAAACGCGGGTCGAGGATTCTGCGAGGTCGTTCAGTTTAGATGTCGGTTATTTCGTTCATATCGGTCATTCCGCAGATCAGGTCGGAGTGCTCAATTTCCTCGAGGTTGATGGGAGCAAAGGCCAGGGTCACGGAGTTTTGGAAACGCCCGCTGGAAACCAGTCGGACCACGGTGTCTTCGCAGGCGATGAGGAATGGGCGGCGAGCTGAAATCAAAATGAATTATTATTAGCATGCCGACACCCATTTTCGTGAGTAACCACCGTACTCACAGATATTTCAAAGACCATTTACTTCAAACTTGTGAATAAAGAATGACTGTATCGACATTAACTGACTCTGAGTGAGGTCTTTAGGTTTTTTTTGTTGTTTTAGGATTGCTACCACCATTGCCATGTTATCTTCAAACTTACGTCCAAGCAGCATTGTTCATTTTTGTGTTTTGGTGAGGTAAACATTGAGCCATTCCATCTTAATTCTTAGGGTTGGCGGTTAGAGTTAGGATCTCAGATCCCGATTACCGTTAGGTGGCTTGTGTGCTCTTTTATTTACCTCTCAATGCCAGAAATTCTTTTCTCTTTCAGAAATTCTCTCGATGGCATATGTGGGAACTAAACGCTAGATAGATTAGTTAGATAAAATCATTCAAAATCATCAATTAATATTGTCCTAGAAAACTTTATTCGTTGTGGAGATCCCTGGATGCATATTTTCAGCACTAGACTGCCGATACGAGGCTAATCTTAACTTGTGTATACAATCAAGTAATAGATAAGTATTATTTTAAATATTTTCTGAAAAAATCATGTTAATAGAGGATGGTCTCAAAGGATATTTTTTTGCTAATGGCTAAAGAGCTCAAACGCCACATTGGTTTTCTACGTTACAGCTATGCTACGAAACGAGGTAACAAACAAAATGTCGTTATTGCGACCACTATTCCAAAGCGGGCGTTACTAACGCTGATAATATTTAATATTTTTTTCTCGTAAATAACAAAAAAAACCGGCCAAGTGCGAGTCGGCCTCGCGCACGAAGGGTTCCGTACCATTATCTAGTCTACTTGTTGCCGTTATTAATATCGAGCAAGAAACGGCAAACTGACCACGTTTCTTGTATGGGAGCCCCTCTTAAATATTTATTTTATCATGCTTTTAGTATTTGTTGTTATAGCCGCAACAGAAATACATCATCTGTGAAAATTTGAATTGTCACGGTTCATGAGGTACAGCCTGGTGATAGGTAGACAGACGGAACGGGGTTGGGTACGGTACCCCAAAAAGTAGAAAAATATTTGTATGCTTTTGAGACACAGTTCTATAAGCATTTATACAGATTATCCATGTAACAATAAACCTACTTATTAACTTGACGCAATTGTAAGAGCATTCGCTTAACCCTTCGAGACCGATTGATAAAGAATACGAAATTCAAGCCATTAAAATACATCCATCCTGAAAATACAAATTATTAACAAGAGTCGATGCCCTATGGAAATTATGGTTTATTCGTATTCCCAAAACCCACAAAAGTATTAATTTATCCCTAAGTCTTTTCCGAATAATAACAAGGATAAAGATCAAAAGTGTCCGTATTCTGTAATTATGGCTTACGCCATTACATAGACTCATGCTACATTAACCGTGTTCCAACAATTGTTTTTATATTTTTTAACTCGTGGGATACATTACGAGTACATATAAGTTAAGTAGGTACAGTTAACAAACTTTATTTTATGAACGATCCCATAAATTCTGCTATTTAAGTATGGAGACCTTACTCATTTAACGGCTTCGTTAGTGAGCTTCATTAGAGAAAATGTATTGCCGATCACTTCCATTAGGAAATAATTGGAAATAAATATATTATAATCCTACGTCGCACTTACGCTTTACGTTTACTAATGAATGTTGTGCTTACACGTGTCGCATTTTATTATAGTCACTTTAAAAGTGTTGATCCCTTTATAAGCACAAAGTATACATTTATGGCAAATGTAAGATACTCAATTGTCAAAATAGACGTAAAAACACACACACCCACGCACACGGACACACGCCCACACACGCACGCATACGTTTACGTACAAGCAAATTCATATATATAAGAATACACCCACGTGCACACACACGTACACAAACTTGTGAACTGTATTCTTCTGCTCTTAATATAATTATCTAAGTGAATAAACTGCGGTAACCTACAAATCGCCAAAAGGACTAAATCTGTGTAATAATCATTGTAATTACATATGGCTGGATAGATTCCTAAATAAATAAAAAGATAAATAAATAAATTTCTATAATAAGTCATATCTAGCTGTTAATTCCCATGTCAAACCAGATTAAGAAATAGATCCCAAAAAATGGAAAATCAGCATTTTAAAATATTCGATTTATTACATGAAATTAGAATGTAATAAACATTTGATAATATTTAATGTACCGAAATATAGTATCCCTGCCATGTATTCATTTTAAACGCATGTTATTAAAACTTGAGACAGCGTTTATTGTAAAGTGCTTTTCTATAGAACGTTACCGTAAAGTATTGCTTAATGTTTGTTAAAGCTCGCAGAATCGGCCTAGTAGGATACAATTCAATTTATTATCTTATCGCCTGGCGTCCCGCTGCGTGACCTGCTGGGTGGTCACTCATAAACGATATCAGCAACTCCATTGTCATCTATCAGAATTGTTTTACCATTATTAAAAGTGCCTCATCACTTTTAAAGCACCTGTTTGACTACAATTTAGTTTAACGAGAGTTGTAATTCATGTGGTGCTCTGTTAACATGCGGCGTTATCGCGCGATATGCTCTAGCGAAATATGATCATCGCAGTGATTGGTAATTGGATAGCTGCATCATCATTTACTTAGTCGCGTAGCCCCTAGGGAAGATAGAACCACCCTAGTGTTAGTTAAGATTCAGTTGCTTATTAAATATTGCAATTTCATAAAGATTTGTATAAAGAGAGGTTTTGTGCATCAGTTTTGTTGAAACCCTGATTTGTTTTCGTTTTACTATTAAATGTGAAAAGTCCTTACCAAGATAGAACAAAAAGAGGTTGAGGAACATTTGCACAATTAATTTAATCAATTAACTTTCATGATAAGTAAAAGAATAATGTACTTTTAATTGTATGTAATAGTCTAAATACCTCATTACCTGATTATTTTCATACTGACATATTTTCAAAGGGCGATCATAAAAACAGAGTAGACCTTCAAGGATAGTAATACATATATTAACCACCAGACCCTGTTGTACTCTAACAGAATTAATTACCTTCATTGGAGTCGAGTCCGCACAGATTTTCGTAGATCTCCATTTTGGTATGGTCGAGGCCGCTGGCGCCTCCAATGTCCACGTAGTCGGGCAGGCCTCGCTTTGTGCACTAAACAAACAATTTACCAACTTGAGCTCCCTAGTATCCTTGTACTTACTTAGTCTTTATATTTAACAAATAAAATGTGGTTACAGAATTATCAACAAGTTTTTAGAGTTGTTGGAAATTCTGTAGCTCTGCCTACCCCACTCTGGGAATGAAGGCGTGAGTTTATGTATGTATGTATATAACCCTATGCGGACGACCTGTTTCTTACAACTTAAGACTTAAGGTAAAATGTGCTTAACGTGCAGTTATAAAACGTAATATTAGGTACTTATTATTCAAAAATTGGGCTTGCATAACAAAAATTTACAACTTTATCTTTAACGAGTTCCTTATGTTTTCTTGAAATATATAAACAGTTACAGTAAAATTTGATAAAGCATAAACTAGAGACTTAGTTGGTAACTGTGATGAAAAATAACAAATATTAACGGAAATGAATGCAAGACGACGTACATTTTACTAAGCTCACACTCGAATTAATCTCAGAAACAAAACAAGGTTATACGAAATTCCAATGTATCTCGGAGTTTTATTTGACGTGACTTCGCGACACGCCTTGACATTCAATATCATTAAATAACAGTTTATCTGAAGTAAATCCATCAATCTTTTCACGCTTATCTAGATTTCCGAATTCATTAAAAGTTTCGAAACTTTTTGGGGAAGACTACGAGTATTTATTACTTCTTAATAAGGAAGTAGGGATCAGAGTCAGTGTTTGTCATTACGACTCTTAAATAAATTGCTTTTTATACGATTTTTGGTAATACGTGTTAAATTGAAGCCATTAAAAGCGATATAGTATGGTTTTAGTTGAGAAAACATAATACAATCGGCGGCCAAAATAAAGCAAATTTTTCTTCCACAACGATGGTATATTCAAAAACTCTTGTTTAATTAGAATAAAGGCGTCAGATTTAAATTGTAGCAAAATAAAGGTAATTAAGAGAACAACCGTCAAAACCTCAAAAATCTTGAAAGCAGCTTCAAAGGGAATTTAATAAAGATTTCCTAAACATGACGAGCTATTTTTAAACATGTTCTCATCTATGTTGAAACTTGAAAGGAATCATTATTTTCGGATTATCTTGTTCGGAACTCAAAAGCAGTTTAATTAATTCCATGACACTCAAAGGGATTTTTGAGTAGACAGGAATTTTGCCAAATAGTAAAAAATAACTTTCAGTAAATAAACGATAAAAAAATATGTTGCTTTTAATTTTTACGTAACTTGATTTCTCGGGTATCTTCAATATGTTCAAAAAGTTGGTAGCTTTTCACCCTGCATGAATACGTAATCCGGAAACTCATAAAAATTCAGTATTACGTAAGTCTGACTTTCAACTCGAACGCGGCGGTAATTTCAGAACTCAGACCTAGTCTTAAAACTCGTGTGCTCCTTACTGCGAGATAAGCGCCGCGTGGTGCATGTCTAACAAGTTCCAAGTTTAAAAACTTTCCAGTTTACTTAAATCGTGTTCAGTAAATATGGACATGGCACTTAACATGCAAAATTTTCCAACTCATATTTCAGATAATTATTAAAAGTTACTTTTGCGTTTCTACGGAGGACGATATCTTGTTAACTTGATATTAATATGCAAATTTTGAAGCGATGCTGTGATAGCTTTCCGTTCTTAATCTTATAAGTAAAATCAGCGCGGTTGGCTCTTCTAATCTATATATATATATATTTATATGAACCCCTATTTATCGTCACGCTATAACCTGAGAACGGCTTTTCCGATATCATTTATCTTTATTTATAATGTTTTCTAATACTTTGTAGAAGGTTCTTACACTAATTAAAAAAAAGAAAATAGCGCAGTGAAAAAAATCCACTGTGAAAATCAGAAATTTGGAGCGGGGCGGAGCCGCTGGCGGGTCGCCAGTGGACAACATAAACTTGCTAATAACGGCTTATGATTGAGCGGATAACTGTTTATCTGAGTTAAAATTGTTTGTATCGTAATTATTAACGGCCATTCAAGCTTTTCTTATCAATCTACCATAAATCTAAAATAGTAGATGTTCTAGTTGCGCCATTTTATGGAGGTTAGGATATCCATAATGGTAAATATCTCAAGGACCATTTAAATTTAATTTTAGTATATTAAATTTCTGTCTTAATTCATCACAATTTTAATGTTAATATTATAACGGGTCTAAAAGTATTAAATAGTCCTAAATAAAATAAAAAACTTGTTAAAACTTTCACAATTTACAGCTAATGATGAGATTCAGTAACAGTTTGTTTTGAATCCATTGATAACGAGCTGTTAATGTTTATTTTCAAACGCCATCGCGGATAATAGCGTTGTCACGGGAGCTCCATTAATTAGCGAGTTTCGTCCCAGCGGTTTATACACCTAGCTACAAACTGAATCCCGTTAATTGCCTCAATATTTATCAGATATGAAAATCAAAAGTAAACTGTCATACTAATACTCTATCATAAATTTCAATACATATTATCATTTAAAACCATTTCATTATAATGTGCAACATTGTGTGCAACAAAAAATATTTACCGAAATATATTTTACTCGTATGTATCTAATCGTGACTTGAAAACGCTTTAGTACAAACGTAGCATTATTTTAATGTTTAAATGGTTAACCAATTATGACCAAAAAATAAATAAAATACAGCAACATTCAAATGAAAATAAGTTTTCTTCTAAACGCGATTTCCGAGCTAGACCCATTACAAATGTTATTTTTATATGGTGACCTTAATTTCTATCCGAAGAGTCATTCGTAAAACTGAATGAAACTTTACGTGCAGCGTGAGGGACATTTTATTTAGGGTCTCTTAGCACAATTATATATTTACATAACATTTGTAAGTACCTCTAATTTTTTTTTATATTTTACAATTTCCTTCTTTTCAATCTTTCCTATCTCTATAAAATTGAAAATGAACCATAATAATCATAATCAATTTATTGCATCTTTGGTATTTACAGAGGTCTTACAGTATTCTATTTGCTAAACATTGACCCTATTAGGGTATAAGCAATCTTAAAAACGTAATAAAAAATAACCCAAATATAACAAATTTAGTACATATTTACTTATTAGACTAAAATGTTACAAAATATTAAATCAAGCTCTCTTTCTATGTACATCTGCAATTTTAATATATTTACAAAATAAAACTGAAGTTGAATATAAAAAATAATAAAAGTAAAACTAAAAGTAAACATATTCTTGAAATGCAATTCGCGCAATTCAAGTTCTTGTCAAAGCAAATATGAGAGCTACAGAGATATTATTTGCCATGCTAACAGCATACTAAATCCTTCCATGAGACCCTTTTAAAGCCGTTGGTATTCTCTTTGGTTGTTACGAGGAACAATATAAGGCCTTATGGCACTCTTACTGAATAAATCACAAATGAGCTGAAACATCTTACTTTAAAGAGTTGAAAGTACAAAGCTTTTAAAATATTTTTGAAATAACTATTATAATGCATCTAATAAAGCAAAATACCTATTTTTACGGTTGCTTTAGGTGTAGTGTTTAGAAGAACTTTTTACGGCCAGTTAAAGCTGGCTAAATGTCTTGCTTTAAATTCAAACGAGAGAACAAGATGCTCATAGATTATGGGGCTATTACAAACAGCTAATAAAATCAAAGTAGGTAAACGTTTCTCTCTAAAACATTTTTTTTTTGGAACAGGCTTCATCATCTGCTTATAAGACATATTCAAACGTATTTATGATAATTTTGCATTGACGTTAGGTTTATATATTAAAATGTCTACCAAATATCAGTCCATTCTAATAACGGGAACTGGTTTAACATTGACTTGGCCCAAACGCACATGAAATAAAAATACGGCAATTGATAATAACTAACTAACGTTTTCTACCTATAAAGTTAATTCAACTTGGTATTTCGTAAACAATTTTTTTTACTAAAATACACAGTTAATGTATATTGTTTTTTAAAGCTGACGTCGTTCTGTCGTATCGATGATTTGCAAACCGTTTAAAAATGTGCTTACAGTCAAAAATTCAATTGTTACAATATACGTTATTGAGAAACAATGGATATCAGTATTTATTATTTTTATTAGCTTAGGTAAGTACATTTATTAAAACAGACTTGTGAAAAGGAACCATGAATCTATCGTATCAATACGTACTTATTTATACTTTTAAACTTGCTTAACCTCTGCAATATCATACATAAGGGTTACTATTATCAATTGATCAATAGTCGATCGGTTTTATCGATTTGCTGCCGACCAACGGCCGATTGATCTACCGAAATTAGCAGATAAGTCTAGTATTTCGATCCACATGTAAAACGAAGTTTTTTAAGGTCTTTAATATAAATAATAGCGTTATCTTGATTTTCCATCAAATTACTTCTGCTTTAAGAATTATGAAGTTCAAATAGAAAATAAATAAGTCCACAATTTGTTATCATTATTGAATTACTAACAGAATATAAAAGTGTACGTACTGCGGATTTTTTTTATCGGCAACAGAGAACATACCTGATGAATCGTGCCCGTTTCTAAATCCAGCATGTTGTTCCGTTTAACCGCTTGTCCGACATTAAGGTCCAACACACGGACAGCAGTCGGGGACACGGCGATCAGCGAGCAGTTTCCGGTTGCGCCGTGGTTTCGCAGTGTGTAGACGCCCTCAGAGCCAAAGAGCATGACGTTGCAAGCTAAAAATAAGATGAGAAATAAGTAGACACCGTTTGCTACTATGGACACTTACCTAGGTACCTATTGACGTACAACCTACAGACTATAATAAGTAACCGGTCTCGTACATAAATTGGTTTTCCTTTAATCTAACGCCTACTTTAGCCTCGCATTTAGAACGCGTTGGCGAATGATTTTCAAGTTACTATTATTACGAGTTCTAGGTATTTTAATTATGTATATATTATAGTACTTATAAGGTTTAAAGTAATTTGTGTTTATTCAAAAGGGTAAAAGTTAGATGTGTGGGATTAATTATCTTAACAATATCACATTTCTCGTACTGATCCGACTTTATGATGTATTTTTAAAACGTTATAATAGAAACGTTTGCCGACATGTAAACATTTTCCATAACCTTTCAAAGTACATTTAACCGCCACACAGTATTAAACTTCCTTTATGAAATGAAACACGACGCAATGATGAATGATTCATGAAGGTCCTGTGTCACAGGCTAATGGATTCAGCTTGTTAGTCAAAGCCACGTCAAAGCCTTGTGCAAACATTCAGTTAGCTTAGTTTTTAACTATCACTAAAAAAACGGTCGATATTTTTCCTAACTTTTAGAAAGTTTCCGTTTTGCAGTTGAGCTCTGAATTAATTCACTGAGGCTGTTACTCTACTAGATACATTGAACACTTTTAGAAAGAACATTTAATTAATTTGAATAGTTATCAAAATATGTAGATACACATAGGTCTAAACATATATGTATGTTGTATTGTCACAAAACAGATTTACGAACTTGAAAATACATTTCTTACTCTTTATGCACAACTAATATAATAATATAAATGTCTGATTCTCGCTGGAACATTGATTTTCATTGTGTTTCGTATTTCCTCTTATAAGAATTTACATGGGTACTTAACAATGAGTAGGTATATAATATGCACCCAATATTATAAGATGTGAATGAAGTCCATAAAACATTCGTTTATTATCCTCTAAAACGCGGAAGAGTCATGGTTTATGAAAGAATATTTTACGGCGTGTGAACGTGTCCATAACTTACGTCTGGAGTTTTTCAAGTGGCGTACAGTGATAGCAAAGCCTTTTCCTCTGGCGGGGACGCGGTACTGGATGAGAGCGGCGTTTTGTCGAGCGACAAGCTTGCGCTGCGGCCGGCGGTCGCACGACTCAACGACGCGGTCGTCGTCCCATGCGTCAGTGGGCCACACTTGACCGTTCAATTCCCAACCGTCCACCCACTGTAATGAAAACATTATTTTCACATCAACTATTCAGAAAGGAGACTTTTCTTCCCTGCTAGGAGGGATCTTAGTGGCACTTTTCTGTTCAAGGACATTTTGTTGCAAGGAAAATTATGAAAATAGAATGCAGATAATCGATTTCAATTTATTATTCGTCATTTAAGGGCATACTATTTGCACATAATTTATCACTAAGTTTATTTCCACCGTGGGCGTCAACACTTGATTCCCTCACCACGGTCAGGATTCAATGTACGCCCTCGCCGTAAATATGTCTGTTTGCTCCCTTGTGACACAAAGTCTACTGTGCAACGCCCGAGTGGCTTCGGTCTAATAGTAGATAGTATTTACCGCCCAAGGTGGAAACGATTTTCCTACTGTGTGACACATACTGCTATGCACATCACCTATGAGGAAAATAAAAGATCTTAGTGATGAAACCATTATGTTAGTCGCATAAGAGCGACGCAAGCTTTTCAACGCATCAAAGTCAAAGTCAAAGTCGAAGTTCTTTATTCTCAAATTTACGCATAATATAATGCACCTATGTTTTTTTTTATGGCTTAGAGAAAGCAAACGGGTACAGAGGCCCACCTGATGGTAAGTGGAAACTGTGACCCATAGACATTCGCATTCACAAGACCGCAAATGCCTTGCCCACCCTGAGGACTAAGATGGAATGCCTCTATGCTAGTCATTACACCGGCTGTCTTATCCCCAAACCGGAACACAACAATGCGAACACTGCTGTTTGGCGGTAGGTTAATGGATAAGATGGTGGTAGCGATCCGGGCGGACCCTGCACAATGTCCTACCACCCGCAAAAACATGTCAAGAACTACTCAAATTCAAATTCAAATTCAATATTTTTATTTCGGACTGAATCCATATGTATGTTAGTAACAAAGTCTTACTCTAGTGTTAGAACATAATAATCAATTAAATACTAAACATTATTTATTATTTTAAAATCGGCGGGGCGCAGCGACAGCAGCTTCACGCAGCGCTGTAGCAGCGGCGAGTCCAGGCGCTGCGCCAACACCCTCAGGATGCTGTTTACTATTACCACCGGTTCGAAAAATAAAACCTTTGCCAGAGAAGAACCGGCGTAAGAAACTAGGCAAGCTATTTTTTTTTTAAAGTTTACATCGTACATAAATTTACAATATCACAGTATTTTTGCACAGTACGTGCACCTTTTTTAAGCGTAGGTAGATTTATGCGTAGATTAGTAATGCAGGACGGACGACTCACTGTCAAACATCCCTATCCATGATTTAATCGTTTATTTTATAATATGCTCGGGAAATTAGTTTTTAGGTAATTATTTTTAGTAAGTTAAGTAATTATTTTTGGAATTTTATTGTAGAATTTTATACAATTTCCTAAGAATGATTTTAAAATTCTGGCCAGTCTATAAAATGTATTTTTGAACTTTCCTATGCTCCTGGTTGCTTTTGGCTTATAATGTTCGTTGGGAAATTATATAAATACTTCCTAACAAATATGATTATTTCAAATACATAATAGCGACGGCAGTGTTAAAATATCTATTTCCTTGAAGGATTCCCTTAATGACACACGCGACCCCAAGTTATAAATACCTCTAATAGCCCTTTTTTGAAAAATAAATGCTGTATCGATATCTGCACCCGATCCCCACAAAATAAGACCGCACGTAATTACACTGTTAAAGTAACAGTTCTGATTTATATGTATAACAACGCAGTGGAAACGACGCAACCTACAGCCGACGCTAGTGTGACATCCCTTGTTAATGTTAAGCTGCAATATATTACGTAGCTCTACTAAAATATTTGTATTACCATTAATACTAAGCTTCCTAATATTTTATGACTATATATTTTGCTTACATGCAAGGAAATACAATTAGATTATACTAATTTTGTACTATCTACCCTGAGTAAACTGTATTTTATGATTATTTTACATTAAAATAAAAAAAAGCAACGATTACCTAAAAAAGAACATATTACGCTCTAAGTCTAAAGGTAGTGGTTAACGTACGTTTCTTATGATGATATACCTAATATCATTATAAAATGCTCAACTTGTTAATAAAAAGGGTCTACTTTTTACATAATTTCCTGTACAATATGACCCGTTGATATGCTTGTCGATAGGTATGCATATAGTTATGCATAATTCATAGCCTTATGCGTAACGCTGGAATTATACTCTGAAAACCCATATTTTATTGGACTTGTTTATTAGGAAATATGCAATGCCATTCGTTAAAACAAATTACTCTGTAAATTCATAACAATTCGCAAAGCTATTTCCATCCAGCGAATAATGAACTTACATCGTTTTCTGTCGTCAACAAAATCATCAAAATCGATGGGTGCAAAGGCAAAATCGAGCGGCGTAATCAAATCGGTTTCGATGATTGCATGCAAAGTTGCTTAAGCTTTGACGAGCGTTTGCATCTATTCCTGCTCAAAATAGCATAACCATAAAATAAGTGCCGATAAAAAAATCTTATTATTACTTTTAATATGTGAATTGTAAACACGTAAGCGGTATTTTGCATTACCTACTAATTTAGGTCGGTAATACGTAATGTCGTTTGTTACTGGAAAAACGATATTACATATTTGATTGAAAAACTAGTTCACTCTGCGTCATTATATTTGCAGTCAACTCTTCTCTTGCAATATTTACGCTTACCTTGTTCTCATATTTGATGAGTTAATTTGCATTTCTTATTATCATTTTAGGTCAGTATCATAAATGTCTACATTACAAAATAACTAAAGAGTTCGTCGTCTTTCGTTACGTAGCAGAAGCGCCACTTAAAAAAGGTAATTGCAGAATGCAATCTCCTTGATTGCACTGTCGCTACGATTAAAAACAAGATATTTACAGCATCATCGATTTGAAAAGACCGTTCAAGTAACCCGGTGAAAGTCGCAACTTATCTACTTTTTAATTGAACCCTCTGACAAACTAGTAACAACTTTGAATATTTAATTTATTGGACGAGTTTTTTTTTGTTACTTTTATAAATTAATATTGACAGAAGATGATTAGTTCATTTTTCATTATGAGCCAAGTTATAAAATAGACTCTAAATTTATAGAATAGGTATTGCGTCACGCATGGCCAGAATGTTATTGTATCGTTACTAGTTGGTAGTATGAATAAACGTTTGTTGAATTATTAACACCACAAACAAAAATAAACAGAAAGATTTGTACAACTTTCAATAAGGAAAAGCCAGGATATAAGACCGACAAAATATCATATTTGCAGGTAAATAAAAATAGAAATTGAGCGCCAAGGGAGCTTGTGATATATTACGGCCTCATTTCGAAAAATGTGTTCTGTGTTTGACCTTTCACAGTGTGCGTGGCACCTTAAACACAAGTGGAACATATCTAGGAGTCGCACCGTGACAATGCAGGTTGGTAACAGATATAAAAATATCGTCAGGTTAGTTAGTAAGCCCCTTAGTGATACGTACCGAAAGGTTGTATTTTACATGGTACTTACCTAAGGCCCTTTCCCTTATGAAACGATATACGCGACGCCAGCGTTAAAGTATCGGTTGCCTACGGTAGCGCGTTAAAGCTATGCCTTGTATGCAGAATTAAAACTAACATGAATTATAAAAAACCGTTTGAATAAACAAACTACCGGAATACGATATAGATAGTTGAGAATAACCTGAATTATAAGCATAACAAGAAATATCATAGCATCTCGGGCCCTTTAGGCGATGTCAAAGTAAACATTTATGTACACCTAGATACTTAGCCTGTTAGACACATAAAGATAATAATGCTTCAAGTCACCAGAAAGTCCATAAGAGATATTCTTTTAAATAAGGCTTTTTAGGAAGTCACAAGCGAATTTTGTATGATACCTAATTGAGAATTCACGCCCTAAAATGTTGTTTGAACGCTTGGACGGGACAACCTTAACTCGCCGGTTAATAATCCAACCATCTAGTTGAAAAGTGAATTTGGTTAAGAGAATCATCTTTACAAGCTCGCTAGGAGTATAATAATTACCGAAAAGTTAATAAATTGTACCAGTTGCCATTTTATTAACTGACTTCAAATAAAAGTAGGTTCTCAGTTTGACCTGTAGGTATGTATGTATGTGTGTATGATTGTCCGCGATTATCTCGCGTTTGGCTGAACCGATTTTGATGCGGTTTTCAGAAAAGTATTTGTTACACTTAGGAGAAGATTTAAGTACTTTAACAGACTTAAAAAAAAGGTTCTAAGTTCGACCCATACTAGCACGCATAACTTTTTAGTCTGATTTAAGAAAATATTTTTTGGTTTTATAGTGTATACTTCCGAGGTGGTCCCATTTTTACCATATCTGATGACGGGATCCGTGAGGAATTGAAGGAACTCCTCAAATATTATACATATTCCATAAACCGAATTAAGTATTTTTTTTAGTAACAAGTTCAGCATTTGCATTTAGAAAGTATCATTAATTGGTGAAGTGAAACTGATGATGGAGACCACAAATGGCTACCGGAACTCCTCAACGGTACCTATTTCAAAAGTGGCGATAAGATATCTCGATTAAGATAGTTGAGCAATTGTAACGAAGACTATGACTTTCCCGCGGCCTTGCTTGCGGCGAGCTTGAAATGTCTTAATGTTTCATTGTGAGTCGCCGACTTCAATTGGGCTGGCCTGTACCTACCATTTTAAAAGAAGTTATTTTTGCGTTTTTGAAGGCAGTTCTTTGTTTTTTAAAACATTATTTTTTTACCAACTGCGTTGCTTTGGACGTTATCTAATCCCTGAGACCCTAGACAATATGCATTCGGCTTTCGTTATCGCTATCCAAAATGTATAGTATTGATGTAAGCTATCAGACGGTCGCGTCGACCGCCTACGTCAATTCAATACATGTTCTCAGTTTTCGAAAGTCGCTTACGTTAACGTTAATAAACTCGTCCAGCGTCACTGGACAGTCCATTGAACTATTTCGTTGGGGCGAGGGTTATAAAATCTTACTGCGACTAGTCCTCCATTCTCGCAGGGCACGTCGAGATAGTTGAAGGTGACCTGGATCCGCTGGTCTGGTTCAGCGATCATGTAGATCCCGCAGACTACTGGTCCTTCGGACGAGGACTTGAAGAATATCTCTCCCTCGTCAGACGTCACCAGAAAGCAATCTGTTCGAACAAAACAATGTTGCAAGACGAGTTGGTCGTAATATGAAGCGTTACCAAATTACATCTTCGTCTGATTCACTGCCTAGAACAAGGCAGGTTTTGACACCACATAATAAAATCTCTGGATTTTTATAGTTGCATTATATTAAACACCTAAAGTTGACTTTGGAGAGAGATGTGTCGGTTGTAACATAATTAAGTCAAATTTAGGAATGAAAATTGTTAAACATTTACGTTCATCAGAATTAGACGCTAAAAACTGCAATTTATAAATCCAGGAATTCAACTCGCTTATCTTAATATAAGTTTGTAATACTCCCAAGTTATTCTATAGCAAAAAGTACCTATAGGAAACACAAACATATTTAGTCGTTATGTTATGGCTACAAAAGTGATAAAAAGGTTCCCAGCTACAACCGTTAATAAAATCAAAGAAAGTTTTAATATGCAATTTGGAGTTGCCAGTAACATGAATATCAATTCATTACACTTCGATACGCGAGTTACCTTGGTTAAATAATTGCGCACTATGGTGGAAACTACAAATACCCGTATTACCCCCGCCGCGATGCCGTACGCACCACCACCCAACCACCTAAACAAAATATCCTCAAAATGATTCTTTATGCAACAAGGTCTAGTAATGACTCAGCAAATGTTTAAAAACTAAAATGACAAATACGTGTATTGATTTGCAGGGACGTCTCCCTATACTTGGAATGCTATGACCTTATGCTTTGAATGTCAAAGAAAGTGACAAAGCGTCCATCCATCTATCCAATCATCCATCGTTCTTATTCCGAATTTCATATGCAATAATTTCGTTTGCCCGAATGTCAATTGCCATAACTTTATATTTCATAACTATTCATATGCCATAATGATCATTTTCCTTTGCCATACCTTTCATTTTCCCTTTCATTTTACTAAAGTCGTATGACTGAAAGATCAAACACCTTTTTTTTTGCCGTGTAACACTTAGAATTGTTTTTGTTGTGTCGAAAGTATAGTATTATAGGTATTACTCTTTCGGCTCGCTCGCTGTATGGTCGCAGTTCTACCTAACACTCCTCCCGCTTCGCTCGTCGTCGTACCTAAAGGAGACCTTGTTTAAGGTACAATAGGTATAGTACTTCCTGAACACACTGAAACATTATGGATCTGCTTTTTCCGTAATTATGGCAAATGATTGTTATGGCATAAAATATTAGGGATTATGAACATAATAGAAAGTCAATATTATGGTATCTAATATACGGGAGGTTGAACATTATAACATTTGAGTATTATTGCACTAAAAAATATGGTATAATTACAGCAAATGAAGATTATACCCAGTGACCATTATGGCATTAAATTTATGGAAAATTAAATCAGTACAAATTAATTTATGGAAAATGGCAGTATACCCCATTGGGTAGGCCTCTTCTTTATCGCGCTACTCTCCTTGGTCCTGCGCTAGTCGCATCCATTGTTTCCCCGCCGTTTTACGGATGTCGTCCACCCAACGGGCGGATGGTCTACCCATGGATCAAATGCGTTCAAAGCGTATGTGAACTATAATAGGTATATTATCCGTTTATGAATAAACGGATTATATTTTAGAATGACGCACCCTCAGCGGAATCTATGACGCGGTGCGCGGGCCGCTCCGCCCGCCGCCCGCGCTGGTACCACGGCGCCCGTGCCGAGATCCTTTGACGACCACGGCCCAGCTCCTGCAAATAAACCTCCTTTAGAAATAAAGTCGTTCAGCTTTTTATTGGTCATGAATAACGTTGTTTACAATGCGGTTTGGAAGTAAACTTCTGTATTTTTATAGCTGTGTTGCAAGTGTTTATTATGGTTATATATATATATATATATATATATATATATATATATATATATATATATATATATATATATATATATGTTTATTACTGTGTCCCAAAAACCAACCACAAAACTAAGAGGACTGATAGAGCAGCTAAAAAGCTATTGATTTAAACCCTATGTATGTTCAGCGATTTTTAACTTATATCCTGGTGTTATACTGGAAGTGTTTGGTATAACTTTAGTTTCATATCAAAACGAAAGCACTAAGTACCAAGGTTGTTTTGACTTTTCAATTGTATATATTCTTCACCTTCCTTGCATACCTATTCGCAAACTTTTTATTATTATAACAAGAAAAACAATGTTAACATTATTAACCAACGAGAATGAGATAACTCAATTTTGCTTGATAACATTTCACCTGAATATAAAAAAAGATTCAAGTGAGGTACGTAAAACAAACATTTGACAACACTTTATATAATTGAATGACTTAATTTTATCTTTAAAATACCTCAAGGATTATCCTATGACGATTGTTTGTCTATTCTCTCTCTCCGTACTCCATAAAAACCAAATCAAAAAGTACACAAATTCACGAGTACATTTCGTGACTTTTTCATGTTGCAGGATGATCTAAGATCTTCTCTTCTTCTTCTTCTACTTCATCTCAATATTATCCCTTAGTGCTAAAAAATCTCTAAAACGGGTCAAGTTTTCAATATTTAGACGCTTTTTCCGGAACACTCGTAAATTATCAACTTTCTAAAAGGTTGCGAACAGTAGTCCGCGTAATATACTATTCGTTTGTAGGAATGTGTTTCGTAAGAAAACCATTCGTGAAATATACAGTATCCATCTATTTTATTACATTGTGAGCCGCATTTAACATAATTTGACAAGATGACATCATGGTGTAACGTGTTATAAAAAGCCTTTATTACTAACCCTTTCCTTACCGGTTCCGTGTCAGAACGCCTAAAGTTAACGCCTAAATAAGCCTAATGTATCATAATCGCTAAAGTTCATATAGCTAATGGTTTTTTTTCGGATAATGGAAACTATTCAGGACTTTTTAAAAGACTATTGTATAGAACTCATTAGGTTCGGTTTGTTTTATAACAATCCTGAAAAGTTTATGGTTCCGAACAATTAATCATCAGGTATTATTGACTTTAGGAATTGATAAGTAAGGCTCATTAATTTTAGGTGCTCTGATACGTAACCATTATTATTCCAAAAAAAACATGTAATAAAATAGTTTTTTTTTTTTTGCATTTAGTTTTTTTTTATTGTCATGGTAAAATAGAAACGCTAACTAATTAACATCCAACAGTGCATCTCAAACATCATATTTGAAATGGTGCTTGGTTTTCGGCAACGTAGCATATCACTAGGCCATGCGTGTATTGAATACAGCCCCTTTTTTATGGCGTAGAAAAGGCAAACAAGTACACAGGCCATCTGATGGTAAGTGGAAACTGTGACCCATAGACATTCGTATTCACAAGACTGCTATCCTAAGACTGCAAATGCGTTGCCAACCCTGAGGACTAAGATAGAATGCCTCTATGCTAGTCATTACACCGGCTGTCTTGTGTCCAAACCGGAACACAACAATGCGAACACTGCTGTTTGGCGGTAGTTAATGGATGGTGGTAGCGATCCGGAGGGACACTGCACAAGGTCCTACCACCCGCGAAAGTTCGAAGTCAGAACTAATTTTTTTTTAATAATAAATTATTAATGAATATCATTGACATTGTGTCTTTGAGAACATAATAATCCGAGGTTACGTTTTAACATCCAAGACAAGTGTGTGACAGGGTCGTCATCGTAATGAACCTTTATAATGCACTCCGTTTGCGATTTTGTTCTAATGGAAATAGACTTGTAATAACATAACACTGAATACGATACTTCCTTGCCACGACTTCGACATGATCAGTTTCAACTCAAACTACATAAAATATGCCACCAAATAAACTTTTACCAAATCTAAAAATACAGTTCTAATAAACTGTTTGCGAACTGACATGCAAATTGTAGGTAGGTATTTTCGCTCACAAAGCTTTGCGGATGTCGGTTTATTTGATATTTGTACACTTTTCATTTCCGGATGAGCGGTTCTGTGAGCTCGACTGATTCAATATAGGTACAAAAGTTACTCGGCGGTGTCTTTAAATATTATCTACGCCAAATATACCTACCAAAATAACTGTGCCCATGATTGGTAAATATTTTGAAACTCAATGAACTTTTCAACAATAAAATAATTTCATTTTCAATTATGTTCGAAATTTTATTATGATTAGTTTTACACTAATTTGTGATTACCACTTATTCTTATACATATAAGTTATCATCACTCTCTTTAAATAAATGTGTTCTTATTATATAAGATGAGTAAATTACACATGACGACATGACACACACACACACACACACACACACACACACACACACACACACACACACACACACACATGATCTACCCCCTCCCATCCAAGAAGCGCCTAGCAAGTACACCTTTAAGCGTAAGCTTAAGGGTTATTTGTTGACGCTCCAAAAATCCTATTTCCCAACCAGCACTTAGTAAATCAGAGTTTAGTTTTCTTTTGTTTTTGTTAATTGTGCCAAATTGTCGATGCTGTATTACTGGCTAAGTACGTACTCGTATTTCTATTTTAAATATGTTTATGTAAGGTATTTGCATGTAGATTTTGTGTATATTTTGCCACCAACTCTAAGTATTTGTTTAATAGTATCTTTATATATGTATGTATATATATAATTATTCTATGTTTCCTTTCAATTAAACTTTATTCGTTTAGCGTACTGTCCACCTGTCACACTCGGAGCTGGCTGAAAATCAGCGCTGCAGGTGTTTAACACCTCAGCATTATGCTGAGCCAGTGTCCGATTCACTGCCGCGAAGACACACTCACTACTTGTTTATTGTTGTTACTGTTTTCAATTATTTATTTTTCTGTGTGTCTTGTGTGTGTAGTGAATAAATGTATTTTACTTTTCTTTTCTTTCTTAGGAATGGAAACATTAATTGGATCATAGCGAAAGAAACGCTATCACATGACGTTTCAATAACTCCTGAAGTTATACGTTATGACAAATGGAGTTTTCTTCTTAACATCGTCCCTTCGAAACTATTTATGATTTACTTTCACCTGTAAGAAAATAACGAGGACATGAAGAAGTTTGTCAGAGAATAGCGTATCAGTCTTACTCGAATTAACGTTCATACATATTTATAATATACTATTTGCAACTGTGTTATGTAATATTGATGTAAGTAATTTGAAAGAATGTTTTGCCTATTGAAAGCCCGTTCATTTGTAGGTACTTATAGACTTTTTATTGTATCTTTGAATGGGTTGATAAATTAAAGAAACTTTTCAGTAGGTGGGTACAGTCGACTTCAAAGATATGTTAACATTTTTGGATCTTATTTCAATGGAATAAGGTGAAAAAATGTAAACATATCTTTGACATCGACTGTACTATACATTAGTTATAATATATCGCGAGAAAGCCTGCAAGAATCTGCAAACGAATTTATCATTTTGTATTATACAACGACGTTCAGATTACTCGCTGACTGCTTAAATTACTTACAAAAGTGTCATTGCATGTACCGCCCAGCGTTGGTTTGGTTTAAATCAAATTTCTACAAATGACTCATTTTATAAATAAGTGTCGATATGCCAAGAGTAAACCAGGCGTCTCACTATTGACCTAGCTCTGAAAGCATCCATTTTATTTTGTTCCTTTTTACTGCAATCTGTCACCTTTCTGGGACATTAAATAGTAGATTGCGGTTTGTTTAAAGGACTTGCTTGGTTGCTTCAACAACTATTTCAGTATGTCTTGGGGCATTTTCCATTTAGTCTGCGACTTGCTTCATTTTCTTCCATCAAGGCTTTAGCCAAGGTATTTGGGTGACTTAATATTCCTTTTTTGTAGGCCTTGGTACGTCGAAGTATTTCTTGTTTGTAGCAATTTGCAAGTCACGATGCAGTTGTTCATTAGTGACACACCGAGGGGCGTTGGTTATTGTCCTTAACATTTTGTTCTGGAATCTTTGGATATTTCGACATTAGAGTGTTACGCTGTTCACCAATCGATAAAATGAAAATCGATCATGATCCAAGGTGTTTAAAATGTTTTCATCGATAAAATGAAAACATTTTAACGTACACATTGGGTCAAGATCGATAAAATGCAATTTTAAGTGCTTTAACAAAACACCGCGCGGCTCTCTTTTAAAAGCTTTTCACTCCGATGTAATAGTTCCTTTTGTAGACTTTCCAAGTCTGGCGGTCCACCTGAACCATGCAATGCGATGCTCATTTGGTCGAGAATAATAAAGGTACCTACTTTTTTTTACAAATGTATTAATTCCCAACAATAATGTAATGAAATACTTCGAGGATTTTCTACTTCTTTGTGGCTACACTTAGATGTTTATGACATAAAAGTAAATAGCGATGCTATTATCAAATTATATGATGACAACTTAATTTAAAAAACACGTTACAGAAAATATTTCGTAAAATAACACAACATCCTCTCCAAAAATATGTCAAGCTGATTAAGTGAAAATCGGAGATGGGTCCTGTAGATAAGTATTGACGTCACCGGCCAGGAAAAATGAAAATTTATTTTATAATACTTATAACGGAACGTACTGATTTTTATCACAAGTGCTTTCCAAGGGGATTATGTTTCACGTGATTAATAAAATATATAGGTACATTTTTGATCAAAATAAATAATTATTGTGGAAGATACAAAAACGAAATCAGGTGTAACACGCGGAATTAAAGTATCTGCCTGCGTGACATTTGTTTTGCCTAAGAATAGAGATAAGGCTCAGAATATACATATGTTTGCCAGATTTGAAAAATATTGTTTTAAATAATTAACATACAGAACAGTATCAAGTTCTCCGAGGCTAAGCTTAGTTTGGGACCCACCGGATATAGCTAGATCAATTTAATATTTAATGTTTTCTAAGAAGAAACAATTAAAAAAATAAACAGCCACGTGCAAGTTAAAATTATGCACCGAGGTTCTTGAAATAGAGCTAGTTTTTTTTACATTTCTTAGGGACTATGAGTTCAGTATTTGGTATTAATTTCAACTTGATATCTTCCCGCATTCCTGGAACAAAGGGTCTTAACAGACAATGACGTGATCGTACAATCCTATCGCTTGATACCTTTTGGTTTTAAGGAAAGGAACTCTACGCAAATTGTCAAATAGAATGTCTTTAGTAGTAAGTAATTGGCAGGAGGTTAAGACACTACAGCATAATAAAAATCAAATACATCCCTACGTTAGCCTCTAATAATACCGCGAACAGTTCATGGACCAGCTTTACTCCGTGAGGACTAGTCTACCTTGACCTCCCGAAATGCAAGCAGCGCGTTGCGGCTTATACATGGTAAGTTGGCCTGCCCCAATAGGACCACAGAGTGGACAGTAATTGGATGACACTCGTGATTTAGAGGAAAGAGAAGAGGAAATCTTTACTATTAGTGATGCTTACTCGATTGGTTATGTGATTGTTTTTATAGTATTATACATTGGTGTTGTTGTATTCCACAACTTTTTAGGGTTATGTACCGAAAATCTTTTCTGTTCCTCTATCGAAGTCTTTGTCAGGACGTTTCTTAAAAGTGCATTTTAAGCATTTGAGCTGAAATTTAGAACGAGTAGTGTTCAAGTAAAATATTTTTCATAACACAGTAAAAAATGTCTTCCTATCAAATTTAAATTAAACGGTTCCAAATCTCACTTTTGTCGTCATCATTTTTTCAAGAAGTGTAGTTGGTTGTTTAACTTAGTCACTCTGGCAATCTTGAAAGCTAAAAGAACCAGACCCTTGATTACGACGTTATAAATGGGTTGTAATAAAATCACGAATATGACGTCAATGCCTATAGAAACAACTTCCAAATAACACAACACAAAGAAGTGAGTAATCAACAAAATAATGCTATCCATTTCAATAACGACGCAATTACTTTAAACTTATTTTGTTGCATTTGTCGACGTGTAATAACATGTTCATATTAATTAATTGGCTGGACATGTCAATAACAGTATGTGACGTAAAGCTAGATTCAATCCGACACACACTTCCCGGAAAACCAACACACACTACTATCCCTAAACCAAAAGGTTTTTTTGCTAACCAAACCTCAAAGTTTTATTGGAAAATTCACCGCGGCGTTTTGTGAAGTTAACATGATTGGTGCCGTCCATTCCCATATTGGTGTTTTACGAAGTAGGCGAGGATATTTGGAAAGGTGTGGCTCAACTACATTTAATCGGCACTATAGGTAATACAGCGGTCGAGAGTTTCTAAGAAAATGACTTCGTGCAGGCACTCAACGTAGGTGCAGCTACTGAGAATTACTGCCATATACTCGAAATTTCTCGAAAACCAATACAAGAATCTGTTAATGCTTGTAAACTCTTATGGAATAATTAATAATTTTTAATTAAGTATTTATTAATGCAGTGGTTTTTATTCCTACTAGTAATTAATTTTAAGAAACTACCTATTTTAAACCTATTTAATTTGGATAAATCAAAATTTTCTAATATTAAGATGGCAAACGGAAGCCAAATTTTCAAGAAATAAAAACACTACCGACTGCTATGAAAGCCGATTTTCAGCCCACAGCGGCGCGCCGTCCGTCATACCTACAATTTATTTTCTACTTTTTAGTGATCATAATAAGCTGTTATGAAGATCGATTTCTTAGTTGATATGAAACTTTAAGACATTCAAGCTCGCCGCAAGCAACGCCGAAGGAAAGCCATAGGTCATATGACTTAGAATTTTATAAATCAGTCGACAATTGACGGAGAAATCGGTGAAAATACATAAGAAAAACATACAGTGGAACACAGAACCTCATTTTTTGAAGCCGGTTAAGAAATCGCGCCTTACGTCGCGTCTGTGTAATTCGCGCCTAATAATACTAAAGCTCGTTTGTTGACATGTACTCCTACGAAGGGTTTTCTAATTATCATATCCCAACCATTGATGTTTAATGAATTAAATTTTTAATGTACTTATTATTCAGATTTTGGTTATGATAATAATATTTACCTATTATAAAATGTGATAATGAAAAATTATTCAAAGAGTATAATAATCCAAATGGTTATCAAATTTCAACATGTCAAAATCAAGTGTATACCAATTGAATCGTAAAAATAACAAAGTAAGCCGTACGGTATATACACATCAAAAATATTCTACCAGCGTTTCCCAAGAAGAGAACACCTGCTAAAAAGAAGCGCCGTAAGGATGTATGTATGTATGTGTGACCAACTTGCTGTTTGTATGCAAATATTTTTAAATTGACGGTTGCCATCCGTGTCATATGAAAATAAGTTTATATTAAGAGACTATATTAACATTATATCCTCTCTATATTGGGTGCCGTGGTTTAGTAAGTAATCAATTTAGAAAGTAAGATGAAAATGTAGCTTGTAGCTTGGTCAAATAAAGGCCTTTTTTATTTTTATTTTTATTTTTATTTTTATTTTATATATTGGGTGCTTGTAGAACGAACAATCCTAATTTAATTTCGTTGTTCTTTTATGTAATAAAATTATCAAAACTGACAAAACAAATTATCTTTGAAATGTCATTAAAAATATAAAATGTAAAAAATGGCGCGTGATATCTACTTTCCAACAAGGATCACCGCAGCCCACGTAATTACACTTCAAAGACTCCATAGTACCGTTAAAGTTTAATTTCCGTTTGTCTACAATGAATTGTATAATTTACCTACCAAATTGCCTTTTTATTCCAATCACCTTAAAATTAAGTTATTTTAACAACAAGCCACGAGCATCGCCGGTTCTTTGACATTCGTAATTGTTGGAGTCTTAATAGCTCTTAATTTAATTTTGGAATCTTTTGATATTTCATTTAATCTTATTGAATTTAACTTAAAAATTAATGTAATTTAAATGACCCTTAACCTAATATTACCTACCTTGATGTCGCATTTAACCCACAACTTAACATACGATTAGAATATTAGAGTAACAGCTGTCAAAATGTATGAACTAACAGTCGAGTAACATTGATTAACATTTAACATCGTTTGGTGAAATTGTTTGTTGAAATAAACATTGACTTCATTTAGTTTACTTAAGGCAGCAACTAGTTTTTATAGTATAAATCCAGATTTCGAACTGTTTGATTTGACTTAAACCTTGAATATGTATTTATCATTTTCAAGCATTGTCTTTTGGAGATGATTTAACTTAGAAAAAAGGCGATATATTGTAACCTAATCCGTCGGTTGACGACCTCGACGCTTGCCCCTAAGGAGGTTTCCGTTATTAATGTCGTATTATTTCATGAGTCATAAAGAAAATCAAATTAATATTAGTATAATGACTTGTTGACCTTGTGATATAGGAAAAGATACGAAATATTTACGTGTCAATGACGTGGCTTACACGCTTGTTAATTCAGACAAATGGGCTAACATTTGAGTTTATTTGATTTTAAATAGTACAATTTTAAATAATAATATAGTTCGTAACGCTGGTGACAATGTTGTCCGTAGGAATGATGTCCACAGGAAATGTGCATTTTCCCCTTAGTTAGAAGGTTTTTTCATTATTAAAAAATATTAGAAGTATTTAACGTGTAAGGTCCGTATATTTGGTGGTCTGATTTTAATATTCATACATTATTATTCACTATAAATCACCAGGAAAGTTTTAATACCACAAAAGAAAAAGAATAGTTACCTTAAAAGTTGATCACACAATTACGTGTTTTCAGGGGGTCTATATCGAACGGCATAATTATTGTTTATCCTAATTATTGATTGGTCGAAAATCGTTTGGTATGGTATTGTTATTAAAAACTAACCTAACATAACTTAACTTAACGACACAATAAATGTTTTTAATAGTCTACAAATCATATTTTTTTAATGGTCTTTAACCGGTAATAATGTTTTAAATATTTATTACGAGTCAATCAAAAAATGTAAAGTTTAATTACTTAACTCTCAATAACACAATCATGAAAAAAGGGAATTCAAACCGTTTTTGATTTTGAATCAGCTTAAAAAATAGTAACAAAATAAATAAATATATATGCTATGATGCTGGGTTATGATGGAATTTTCCATCGCCATGCAAAGAATGGTTAAAAACTAGGCCTAGGGTCAATAAGTTAAAATGCCCATAATTATCGACATTGTAAAAGAAGAACCGAAGCGAAGCTAGTTTTAGAATTAATGTTCTTATCCCTCATCTGTGAATCCCGATGTCTTTGATATCGGTGGCTTATCTGTATCTCGAGAGCCAATTTCCGGTGCTCGTCTTTTTCTAGCGAATCACTCGTTTTCCAAGTAGGAAGCGGCGCGGCTGCGACCGACGGCTCGAGAACGGACCACTTATATACATTTGCATAGAGTAATGATAAATATGTTTCTTAAATAAAAAATATGTTTGTATTTTGCATTTTTTTAATAATATTTTAACTATTTATTAATTACAATAAAATACTTGTTCATATCGACAAAGTTAATCTTAAGTGTGGGTAACCGGGCTTATGCCACGGCAGCGGCCGCGTAAATCTACGAAATTTCATTACGTACCCGGTGTTTTACTTTTTAAAACCATGTTTGGACTAGGATAACCAACTCCAAACAGCCAAACACTCGTACAATCAAAATTCTTCGATTTTGATTTTACTTTTTCATAAACTAAAAACGCAAACCATTTCAAACAGTGTTTACAGCGTATGTAAAAGTGTATCAAATGGTTTTCTTTACAGAAATTGGGTAAATCAATTCCCGAAATGCCTAACATAAACGCGTTACAAAAAAAACGTGATTTTATTGCTTTATTTCAGTTTTGCATTTAAAAAATCGTACCTGTTTCCAATGGAAATAAAATTGTGAGTAATGTTGACGATGACGGCGACAATGTTCTTGTTTTTGCAAGGAACATTTGGGACTGTGTTTAATATTATTAACAATTGTGTATATATTATCTTGCATCGTTGAAGAAAAGCACTATACAAGCGTCGGCCGGGAAGGGCGGTTGCTGGACTCTTACGAGTATATAGCGCGGCCGCGACTGTGGCTTGGCCACGCTAACTCATATACTCGTCCCGCGACAGCCATTTTAAAGTTATTTTAGTAGTATTATTTAAAATTAAGTTACATACATAATAATCGAAATTATTATTAAAAATACTAAAACATGGAAATTAAATGTAGTCACGTATTCCTATTTACGCGTAGAGATCCTCAGGGAAAGACGAGGATATAGTTATGACGAATCATCGTCATCACTATATCATCAGATTAAGATCGCAAATTCATAATGAATATGGTGATTGATATAATATTTATTCCAAAACATTGATATTGCATTGACAAAAGTGAACCAAAGATGATATAGCATTTAAAAAAAGTAAATGATTATTAAACCCTTTATTACGCAAATAGGAATTCAGATGATAATGACAACTTTGGTTAGTAAAATAAACCGCATAAAAACTTCAACATCTTATACGTATACGTATTCTAACTTTCCCGCGAGAAGTTCAAGAGTTCGGGAAAAATATAGTAAATCATTGCGTTATTCAACGGAGCTGAGTGAAAGTTTTAACTGTACTGAAAAATTAAGTATCGTTTCTTTAAAATCATCAGGACAAAGGCCAATGAAGAAAGATCATTTTTCTTTTATTATCGTTTTTATAAAGTTAATTTCCAACTTACCGGCAAAAACAACCCGTTGATGGCGTCGCACATAAAAACTACAACACCGAGGTAGAGTAGAAATTTCATGATTACGGTGTGAAAACTATGGCGTCACTTCACTGTGGTATGAGTTCGCAACTTATAGTTGAAAGTCCCGGAGTGCCCAGGCGGTTCCGTCGGAGTCGCGCAGCCTATGAATGGGGCGAGAATACCCAACTCTCTTTATAGGGCTAATAAATGTTTCTGCGCATACTCCGCTGCGCTTGTCCACTCAATCCAGCTAATGTTCTTTTTATCCGTTCATTACCAAACCATATCAATTAAAGAGCAGACAACACATGTTTTCCGAATAAACGTGATTTGATGTACTCGGAAAACGCGGTGACGTAACAGGTTGATAGTAGTGCTACGGTACAGTTTCAAGACAATAATGCTGAAGAGCACATATGCTATGTTTGGAGCACGAGCTGCTTATCAGATATTAATATTTGCTGAGTAAATATTTTGAACGTAGAGTGGCGGACATTTGACATAATCTAAGCGCCTGTGACATTATAATGTACAATTGCAAGTTTTATATAAAACAATATTGATACAATCATTCACTAGTAAACTCGGAAATCTAATTCAAGACCAAAATCTTAATCTCAACGGGCGCAAATTCGCTGTGACCGTATTTTAGTTTAAGTGTAGGTATTTTTATCAATAAAACTTACCCTAATATTACTGGTTACACGAGTTCTCAAGAAATAATGTTAAAATAACTAAATAATCAAAATGGAAACTGTCAGATTTTTTTCTTGAATTAGTTTTTGTAGTACAGATAATAGTAAGGAAATCGTTGGTAATACGTACATAACAGTAGTTTATTGCATATTCATATATTCTACCTATTTTTTTAGTGTACATAATGTGGCAATTTTTGTCTGTTTAAATAATACAATTGGCCAAGTTAAAATGTAGTCACGTAAGCGTAGCGTTGAGGTGGTGGGTGGTTATGGTAATAGTTCCGATTCAGAGAAGCCAATATACTTATATTTATTCGGCCAATATGATTAAACAACAAAAAACGAACTTACTCTTTTCTCAAAGGGCCGGCAGCGCATATTTGCAATCCGTCTGGTGTTGCGGGTGTTTATGGGTAATCTTACCATGAAGTGACTTGCTCGCTCGTCTGGCTCCATTTCCCCATAAAAAAAATAAGTAGTTTAAAAAAATGGCTATGTATTATATTTATGAATATTATTATTAATCCCTACTAGTGAACTAATAACTTACATTTCTTTTATAGTAGTCGTACTGATAATACTATTATCCGAGGTTTCAAAGCCATTATGAGGGTTCGTAAGTCTACCAGACGCCTTCTAAATGAGTCTCTATTCTCGATTTCCGCCATCGAACCAGCAATCTGAACTCACCGTTCAAGGAAATTGTCTTATTACTCACTGCATTGACAAATAGATAGTATGCAATGTATTTTGTCTATTTTCGAAAATGAATGATGAAGCGTTGAAGGCAGCGGTGGTGGAGCATTTTGACACAAAGACAAAATATATTTTTATGAGGAGTTAAAAAAACGAATTGATAGATCTTATAAGTGTATAAACATAGGGGAGTATTTATAAAACACTAATAGTATGCTTTTGTTTTCCTTCTCATACCGAGAATTTATTTAACGCCCCTGGTATGTAATTATGTGTACAATTATTATTACTTCAATTGTGACTTCAAATCTAATAAATATCAATTAAAAAGGCAACAACCTTCAGCATACCCAATACAATTGGCGTTAAATTAGAAACTAATTAATTGCCGTCTTAATTCATATTAAACACGTTAACCGTTGCTCATTTATTTCAACCTCCGTAAACTATTGTTTTCCCATTTATTTACCTGCTACTAGTGCTTTTCAGTATTTTTTTTGGAGCGGTATTTTCTTCATTATTTACAACGCTGCTCTAGTAAATGGCGTTCTCTTTGTATCGTATGTCAAAAGATCCGGTTGAACTTTGATCAGAGGAAATTCTTGCACGTGTCATTTTTTCCAGAAAGATCGTGTGATTTACTGCGACTGCGGATTCTGGTTCGTTACAGCCAAATATCATAATGCCCATTTGACATATTTTACTAAATCTCAAAATGTCTTAGTTCCAAAATACCTAAATTCCCAAATAGACTTATTTTCAATACAATAAAATGTCATAATAACATTTATACATTACATCCCATATCCAAATTGTATAGTTGGTAAAATGAACAATAACTTGTACCAATAAACGAATACCGAATTATTATTAAGACTGAAAGTGAAAATGCATTACTTTCAAAATTACCAAAATTCAAAAATGCTTTTTGTTGACAGGCCCAAAGATCAAAATGACACTGTCTCATGATACCTAAAATTTGAACCACACAGTATTAACAACATCAGTACTCGTACCTCCAAGCAGTCTTAATAAATTCTCGACTGTATGTACAGAATAAAAATAGTTACAAGACGAAAATTGGGATGTCGTTGATAATTAATTTACTCCTTGGTTGAAAACTGTAAACTTCAAACTAATTTTAAATATTTTCCATAGATACCGAGTTTTAGATATTTTGACAATGTGACGTTTTTGTGTGTATTTAATGTGAGTTTTAGACATTTTGGGAAATGGTATAATTGAAAATTCATCAAAACACGATCAAGTCAAGTTTTAGACATTCTGGAAAACGGTAGAATTAAAAAAATATGAAAACGAGATAAAGTCAAAATGAATTATAGTCATATTAAGAATACGGTAATTTAAGAAGTAGGCGTAAGTCATTTCGATCTTTACACATTATGAGAATAATCTGTTTTGACATTAAGATATTGTAGGAACACGTTATTATGATATTTGTCTGTAACGAACCGGAATCCGACTGAGACGCACAATGGGCTGTAGAGAGGCGTTTTTATAAAGAGATAAGTGCATAATAAAGCTTACATGTTAGGTAAGTGGTTGCAAGTGTGACATAATCGATGGCTTTGTAAAGGCCGTTTTTTTATCAATATTTAAGTGAACTAATGGTTAAACTTCCAAAATAGAATCTAAAATGTGTCACTTATGGTTCAGATTTAACAATTAGCTACCATTGCAAACCATTATTTCAGTTAAAAAACAACCCTCTGCTCAAAAAATAGCCCTTAAACAAATACATGACAAACTAATTTGCTTTCGTATTCAGTAATGAGATTTTCAGTATAATAATGAACATAACCACTTCACAATGTTGAAGCGATCTTAATTTATCTAATTTTGTTTAGCTCCACGGTTCGAGCGGAAAGTAGGTGACTATTAAAAAACAGTTCTTAAGAGCCTTAGTAGAATTTATTTAGTGTTCAAGGAAACGCCCGTTGAAAGTCATTTAACGTACAAATTCAATAAAAATAATAAATGGGCTTTTAAATTTTCAAAGGCCGTCTGTTTTATGGTTGACTTAGCCGTAATTTAAATAAAACCGAAAATTGAATTTAAATCCCTGCTCAAGCTGGCTAACCGTCTATTGGGAATAAATAATATAATATCTAGAAGTAAGTACCTAAGAATCTTGAGTAAATAAAATCAATAAATATTATGTAGATCTTACATGTATTTTTTGAATTATCTAGTGAATTAAAAAGATTTTATTTTATTATCCACGGAGGTAATATTTAACCGCTTTATCTTTTTTACCGACTTCCAAAAAGGATATATTTTTTGTATCGTATCGTATGTATGTAGGTACACCAATTCAAACGTATCTACCTACATAGTGTTAGCGTCTTCACTGTGGTCCTATTTTGAAAAATATTTTTTATTTCCGACAATATATGTTTTATAATCAATTTAATCTCAGGATCCAAACCCATTCATTGTGGTTTACTCTAAGTATGTGTCTCATAAATTATAAACTTATTATAAAATACAATTAGTATTAGTAAAAAGAAAGAGTTGTTAAAAACAACTCAATTTTGCGGGTGGTAGGACCCTGTGCAGGGTCCGTCCGGATCGCTACCACCATCTTATCCATTAACCTACCGCCAAACGGCAGTGTTCGCATTGTTGTGTTCCGGTTTGGGGATAAGACAGCCGGTGTAATGACTAGCATAGAGGCATTCCATCTTAGTCCTCAGGGTTGGCAACGCATTTGCAGTCTTATGCTAATGTCTATGGGTCCCAGTTTCCACTTACCATCAGGTGGCCATAAAAAAAAAACCTAAATTGGACAAAATATACCTTTACAACTTCGAACGAAAAAATTAGAATAGGGTCAATTTTTCGACCGATGAGACTTATAAAACTTCAAATTAGCCTAAAACCCGTTTAAGCCCGTTGAGTTCAAAACAAAAATAATTAGGTAGCCGTTTTTTTTTAAAACGCTGTAGGTATCGATTTTACTTGACAACTTGTTTATTACCTTAATCGAAGTAATGGCAGAATAACAAATGAGGCTATTCTCAGCACAACTCAAGTATTTCTTAATACATAGTTGATGAGGATAAGCTTAAAATAAAAAAGTTTTTATATATTATGAAAAAAGGGTGCAGTCGCCATCAAGGATTATAATTTCTGCATACAGTTTATAAAATAGCAACATATTTAACGTCACGTTTTTTTTTTTATCTTCCATACTAGGAATCAGACAAGGGAAAACACTTTATAAGGAACCGAGTGCTTTCAAATTATTTTAAATACTCGAAATTGTAAGTTCGGATATATTTAGATGGAGGAGGTAATTTAAAATCAGCTTGTTGCAGCACGTTGTAACACTACAACTGCTGTGCCCGTTACTCAGAATAAAATCAGTAGGATGTGCTAATTAGCTGCCATAGCCCGCGGAAGCCTTGTTAATTCTACACGACTAAAGGCATGAATTTAATTAACTTGTCAAGTTTTTTAATCCTATTACCGGAACGTAGAATCGATCAGACTGAGTAAACTAGATAACATCAGTAAATATATAAATTCGACGCAATCGTGAATAACTTAATAATACTATGAGATGTATTTCTCCATATTGTTTTAGCTTTAAACTTGTTAGTCTACTCCTAATTAAATAACTAAAAGTGTCCTTTTTCAATAATATTTTTTATTGCGATAAGTAAGTAGATCGCACGGGGAGAGTAGGAGCGGAAAGTTAAGTGCAGTGCGCTAAAGCTATCGAAGTAAGAGTTAGCTTTTTGTACCATTATCATTACTTACCTAATAAAATAGTCAAAGTCGAAACGTCAAATTATCGACGCATACAACATAAACACCTTTGTTGGGCTTTAATTTAAATTAAGATAAATGAAAATTCAAAGACAGTTATAATATTATGAATATGTCTGTGGCCTAAGAATCTGGTATTGTAGACCGAAAGAAGATATAGAGAGCGAGTTGGATACATAGGTACTGCGTGGCAGTACCTCCATGGAAGATCACATTACAATACTCGTGCTCATCAAAATTAGCCCTGTTAATAAAGCTATTTTCTCCGCAGCTTAGGAAACACGCCTCGTTAATGTTGTACTTCCTTAATCCTGGCATTTACTTAATTATGAATCTGCCTTCTAACCCCCGAGCGTGATGGTCCAAGATATTTATTAAATATACACTTTGCAATATTGTACAGTCAATACCGTTTTGCATAGTCCCCAGATCCAAGGAACTCTTTCTACGTCGATTAGTGAAGCCTTGGTGCTAACATTTCTAATGACATTCAGTTTCGCAGTACTTTTCTCCGCAAAAGCCCTTGTGTACTGCTCACATCTCCATCCAAAATAACCATCTATCCAGAGACATTTCGTGCTATAAATATTTTTTATATTTGTATTTTAAAACGAATAATTAAGAGAACGCAGCAAACTTTGTAAAATAAATATTTACTTATTGTTAGATAGGATTAAAACTTATTTACAAATATTGACCGATGCATCCATTATGCATCGGGGTTTGAGTAACATACTCATAACATAATATTATTATACTCAATAGAAGTACTGCTGACATCTGGCTCTCAAGATCTGAATAGAATCTCATCATAACATAGTAGCAATTTACAAACGATACCGGTTTTAGGAAATTGTGGTTATAGTTTTTATGGCCGTCTTATAAATGCATTAGTGTATTGTTAAGGTAAAAACAGCTTATTATATTCTCTAATTTGTCCTAATTATAAATCAGTATTATTTTTCATATTATACGAGGATTGGGTTATTTATCCTTCTATGGTTAAAAACTTGCTCGATCAACCTGTATTATTGGACAGTGATAATTAGTTTCAGGTAGACTTGTGTGAAAATTGAGTCATACCCGTGAAAACTGTGATAATAAGTCACGTTACGTTTTTTTTTTCTGGTTCAACATTATTTAAGCTCCCTATTACAATATAAAAGACATGAGCAAAAGTAATGTGACCACCTGAATTTTTTTATACGTGCAACGTGACTCATTATGTACCATGTTTTTATGAATACAACAAACGCTTAAAAGAAACAAACGCTTTATAGCGTTATAAGGCTTTCGTGACCTCAAAAGATTGTTGAAAGACGTAAGTAGCACGTTTCAGAGCACGATATTTTACCCTTTCTTGGGTTTCCCATTAAATTATGTTTATGTAAACTTTTCACAATGTTTTCAAGATTTCTTAAGCAGTGAATTATTTACGAAAATGACTTTGGAAATGCAATAATTTTCATCATTTTATCATTAAGGTGTAAATTGATGTAGCACTACAAGTGATGTACTCGTAGAAGTAAAGTGATGCACTGCGATCAGAGACCCCAGCCATCTAGTCTTGGATGACGTTTGCGTTTTATAAACTAACTTTTAAAATATTAAGTCCCGCATTCTGGCAATCGAGATGAAAATGCCTATAAAATTATATTTGCTCTGACAAATCTCTAGTGTAATTTTATCTCCAGTGGTGTAAGAATTGGGACCTAGATCGAATTTTATTTTATAAAGAAAAAGTGTATTTTTAAAATATCTATTAATATTTTACGAAGCAAGAGTATTGGTCCTTAGGGTTGGACAACAATACTGTCGAGCAATCAGTAATCAGGCCGGCAAAAATATTCTTGGCCATGTTCGTGCGATTTTGTGACCCAAACGCAGACCATATCTGGTGATATTTTCGAGCAGTGTTCCGACAGTAAATCATTGATATCGCTGTATGCTTTTCACTTGAGGACCAAACCTTTATAGTTACCGCCCACATAGAGCTGGTAAAACATAAACCGAACACTAAGTAACTACTAACAATCTTGGCACAGACTCACTTAATCAATAGCATAGCGGATTAATACGCCTCGTCCTAGTTTTATTTTATGGTGGAGCAATACTTATTACTTACTAATTTTATTTTGAATTTTTGTTTTTACGTCAAATGAATATTCAATGGATAAGAAAACGTTATGCTGGAATTCCACAGTAGCGCACGCTAACCGCATGCATACATGGGTACAAATTCGTTTGGTATCCAAGTCAGGGTCATCCCCGGTCGACCACTTCTAGGGTGATATTCGTTTGCGCGTTCGACGCGGAACGACCTGAGCGCTGTAGGATTAGCTAGCTGCAACGAACAAGTCAACATTTTCTTAAGTGGACGACCGCGAATGTCCCTTACTACATGTAGTTACTTCTGCGGGCGACACACGCACAATAGGGAATATTTAGACTTTATTCACACATTTAATTAACCCTGATTAAAGTAAAAACTGTAGAGAAAGTTGTAATTTTTTGAATAGCTATAAAAATAACCAAGATATAAACCAATAAAGATTGGTTCCTGTCTCTTTGTAGCAAAACAAATTTTAACACGGGAGTTTATATGTCCGAGCTGTTTGTTACATGATGTCACAGTGCATATCAGATCTCTTTGTCTAATTAGCAGTAAAAAATGCTTGCACCATTCGTATTCTATGGCGATTTTAATTTTTATTTCATTTTTGGTTATCTCTTTCACGTTATTTACATATTTTATTGAGGAATCCAAGCATATTCCCTATTAAATAATCAGTCCACGTGGCTCACGTGTGTAGCTTGTGCGTGCGTAGCGCGCGCCGCAGTATTTGCAGGTTAAAGGTTGACGCACACTTAACCGCTCGGCACCTGCTCGGTACCATCTGAGCGCAAAGTCACAAACATTGAAAAGTGAGCTTTGATTTGTGTTAGTACGATACATTTTTTAAAGTTAAAGTGAAACCAATAGCGCGTCGTCCACTAAAAATTCATCGTACTAACACAAAATCAAAGCTCACTTTTCAATGTCCCACTTTGCGATGATCTGGTGCCGAGTGGTTAATGGTTATATCTGCAGCTAACTTAATTTCAAGATTTTATTAATTTCCAGTTTGTGTAAACAGCGCCTCATTTTACCTACGCAGGGCAGCAGCTGATCAGATGATACTCGTAGAGTCGACACGTAGCCACAGGATCTCAGCTGTTTTTACTAAACATACGATTATGTACTCGTTCGATTAGTCTCGTCTCGATGAACAATTGAAGATAGTGCAAGAAAGTAGGTAATCGAAAAAAAATATGTAACTTTTAAATAAAACATTTCATAACTAAAATAAATTCTCTGAAATCGCTTTTTTATACGTTTTTTAACATGCGATTCTATGACAAATAAGATAGTTGAGATACCGATGAGCGACTTGATAAAAATATTCCTACTTCAAATCATTTCTACGTAAGCCAGTACCTTGGCAATTTTTCCGTTGGCCTAGAATCCTCATTACAATATTTTTTAAATAGTAACATTACGCTTCGTGTTCACGTTTTTAAAAGTGAGTACAAAAGTGTGTTTACATCGTCTAAAAAACTGTAAGTTTATTTTAATTCCGATTCATACTCATATTTAATTTATTAATTTCTTTGTGCGGGTATTGTTTGTTGGTTTTGATTGTTGTGCATAGGCATCTTGATTCCATATGAGCCTAAAAAGAGGTTAGGCACTGTTTCACGGTAGCGACGCCTTGCCGTGGTGGTGATGTGGCCAGACATAGTGGTTTCATGTGAAATGCACTAAAAGAGCGGAAGACTATGTCTAGTGAAACCAATGTTGATGTTTTCCCAGAAAAGGAAAATTAATAAATTGACGGAGCAATATTTAGGGAAAATTAGAGTGAATGAAAATATGGTCAATTAAACGAAGAGCACTAATACACAAATTTTCAATTGCACAGTTCTTAAAATGTACAATGTGTCACTAAGGTATTCCACTTCGAACTGGTCCCCACACGAGGCAAGCCTTGGTGAGACGAGCCAACATTTTAATTTGCAGTAAAGTTCTCGGTTTGATACTCATTACCTACTTATTACACCATTCTGAACTAGCTATTTACCTAATACAACTTCTTAGATACTTCTAACGAATAGCAATATAATACACTTTTCTTTAATCAACATAATACTTGAAATAACCGTTCAGTATCTTCATACGAAGTGATCACAGCCATTTATATGATTTTTTTATGAAGCTTTTAACGTCGCCGTTTTCACAATCTAAACAAAGGACGAGGCAAATAGATTTAAACGCCTAGCAAATGCAGTGTTAACTACAAGAGCGAGCAGTCGCTTTGTATTCTCTTTCTAGTTCATTTCAACGTAACCATCAGAAACAATGATATTCCTGTGCTTATTGAATGCAGTTTTTAGTACGACATCAATAACTCCGTCCCTTTCGCTGTTTGGAACTTGGCAGGTTATGACAGTTCTTAACACGGCCTCGATTATTTGTTATTAATAAAGACCGAGCTACGCTCTTGTGAAAACGTTTTTTTCCGAAAATCAACTTCCACTTTGACGGATCGATTACTTGACCCGAAAAGCTCATATTCAGCAATATTCGTCTAAATATTATGCTTGCATAATTGTATACCTATAGTTAGTATAAAACCGGCTATTTATGTGTAACTACAAAGATAGTCAAGTGACAAGTTAGTGCAGGTTCAGGTTATTAGATATACTCAGGTTGTCCTAAAATAAATGTCCTCTTAGAAATATTGCAATAAAACGGTTGGAGACGTTGTAAACGCGCTATAAAATAAATGTTAAACTAATGGCTACATTTCGCATAAACGTCAAGACATAGTTTAACTGGTCGGAAATGAAAGTACTCCTATATTTAGTTTATTCGAGTACCTATTTAATTGACACCGTTTTTACGATAATATGAGGTTTTCCAAGTTTAAAATATTTTTAGTTTGTTAGGTTTTGGAACTCATTTCCTATTTTTAAGTACGTAGATAAAAGGCAAAATAAAGCACATTTTGCCATGATAAGGTCAGCTCCATCACAGACGTGTGAAGGAGATAAGCGGTAGGCTAGAAATTAGAACTTGCCAAGCGTGAGTCGGGAAAATTGCTAATCTGATTGCATGCTAATTTTAACGGTGATAACTCCTTAGTTCTGTATTGTTATTGTTATCCTGACTTCTTTTTCTTGTTGTTGTTTGAAAACTTGTCTGTACTCATGTACTTGTTTCACTTAAAACGTAAAAAAGGTAAATCCGAATTAAATGGTGACTGAAAGAAGCTGACATGACTCGGTACTTAACTGAAATGTAAACACATAACGGACGCTCAGCAGAAAAAAGGATGCCTCATCTTTACACTTGACTGATCCTGATTTAAACTGTATTTACAGGACAAACGGAGTCATGTTCACTGCCCCGGCAGATCTGATAAACCGAGGGTTCCCGGTTTCAAATATTACGTTGGTACTGTACCAAAGGGTTGATTTATTTATTTATTTGTCATCTATCTAGCGATATATGACATTTATGAATCATACATAATAAGTATGTACATGTAATAGAGAAACTTAATCATTATGCTTAGCAATGTATGGTAATTACATGCTTTAAAGGAGCATTTACCTTATGCTTGCAGAGTATACGATCATACAGGAGACGAATTTCCTGTAGGCCAACAGAACCACAGCGGTGATAAAAGAATAGTGAGGTTAAGGGGCTCGATTAGGCATTGCGAACGTGACGACGTCGTTTTCGCTCTTATTGCATGGACATAAAACTTTTTCTTACCGGGTCAAGCCGATTCCGCGTCGGTCTGGGGAGACCCTAAGAATACGCGAAAAACGCGGCTCGCACTCTGGAAGGGGTGGTTTAAAATAATTACTTAGGGCTTATATTTATCAATCACCAGATAACTATTTGACAATTAAAATTTAAGTCTGTCGTTTTCTTTCATATGACAAAGAAAAGGAATAACGATAACTTAAACTGTTAGATAAAATTAATCTGGAGATTGTAATAAAACAGTCTTAATAAACGCGAAAGTTTGTATGTATTGATGTGTGTTACTCCTTCACTTTGAAATTTGAAATGGAGATAGTTTATAAACTAGATAAAAACATAGGCTACTTATCCCAGAAAATTTCAAAGTTCTCTAGGGAATAACGATAATCAAAATCTACGAGGACGAAGTCTTGGGCAGAAGCTATGAAATTTTGTGTGTATATTTCAATGGGTTCCTCGATGGTTTGAAGACACAATTGAACCCGGTAGGTGGCGCTCCTGTCGGTATGTCACCAATCACCTAACTCCTCCCCAATGGCTGAACCGATTTGGATGAAATTTTGTGCGTATATTTCAATGGGTTCCTGGATGGTTCGAAAACACAATTGGACCCGGTAAGTAGCGCTGCTGTCGGTATGTCACCAAATTTAATTTAATAATAACCGAGTTTAATAATTAATACATAGAGACCATACATAGTAAACAGTGAGATATCAAAAATGATGACTTAACCGTAAATTCGTTAGAAGTAACTATGGAATCGCAAACGACGGATAAAACCTGAATAATTATTAAAAGTTGCAACTCATTTGGCTGACTATAAGCAAAGTGTATACAGAATACTGAGCTAAAGGATGCCATTAGGTATATAATGTAAGTAGGGTTAGAGAATTTTAATGATGACCCTTAAAATAAATGAGAATATAATGAAATATAACGTTTATTTTCTTTAATATCCTCCTATAACTTCTCAGCTTTAACTAAATCTATATATTACAAAATGTATTTCCTTTAAAAGTCTATTATTGGGGTTTCAATTTTAACAAAATTAATCTTTAATTTGATTGTTATAATTAACCTGGTTATTGATTTAAGTAAGGCCGCAGATATTCTCCTGGTGGTTTTAACCATTGAAAGAGCCCTGGACGAAACGGACCCAATAATGGAGTATTTAAAGGACGAAAACTATCGATAAACACATCTCTATTAGTGTAGAGAATTTGTATTAAATACGTAAAAATACTTACAACTATCTCGTACAATGCGCGGAATAACTGAGCAAATACACTAAGATGAAACGACAGGAGTGGAACTTTGAAAGCGAAATCCATTGTAGGGGAGTTCCAGAGCATAATCAGCCTGGACCTCCCCCGGGGTGGTTGTTAAGTCTTTAAGAGGCGAAGGCGAATCAATCACGGTAAATGTAGGGGACGATGTTTCCGGAGAGTAAACTGGATACAATCTAGACTCTGATTCTCTTCGCGCAAGATTATGCAGGTCTCTGTGTTTCACGTCATTAGTTTCATCTGTGTAGGCGGCTGCTAAATGTATTCTGTCGGTTTTGATATTTCCGGTTTCCAGATTGGACCAAGGATTGTGTCGTGACAGGGACGGCGGGGGCGTGCCGGGCATCACTGCGGGCGGGGGCCAGTCGTCGCTGCTTCGCTTTTCATAATGCTCGTAAGGGGGGTAGGAATGATAAAATCCGTAATTCAGCGGACTTGTACCGATCTGGAACAGAAAATCTGTTAACAGGTTATCAAAATAGTTTGTTAGTTATAGTGCAGGAAAGCCTA
This sequence comes from Acleris sparsana, assembly GCA_923062465.1. Classification (NCBI taxonomy): domain Eukaryota; kingdom Metazoa; phylum Arthropoda; class Insecta; order Lepidoptera; family Tortricidae; genus Acleris; species Acleris sparsana. The sequence goes on from OV281293.1 coordinate 10,524,299, forward strand.
ACAGTGGTTTGTTGGTGATTTTGTTTTAACGCGTTAGATTCTAAGAGAGTTAGGAAGGGAAATTGATCACTTAATATCATACCTTCCCCCTGTCATGATACCCATCAAGACTGTCTACCTAAAAAGGAACGTTGTTTACATGTAGCGTTAGTAATCAGTGTAATTACTCGTATTATAAATCCTGCGTGTATTAGTGGGACAATATACATTAGTATTTGGTTATCTCATTAGTCAAAAGGGGTTTGGATGAACTGTATTTAGAACAAGGTTTATTAACAGCCACTAAAATAAATGAGTGTCAGTAGAAGTCTCTCTAAATGACCAAATTAGGGCCTCCATTCTATTTGGTCTTTTAATTTTTAACCTTATTGTTGTCGTGTTTTATACGTTGAGTTGTTTTTTTTTTACTTTGTAGACCTTAATCTGGTTTAAAGGATTGTGTTTTTGAAAATCAAATGGGTGCAAAAGTAAAACAGAGGCCCTGATTCAATATCTTCAGTGAAACCTGAGTACTTAATTAATACTGACGAACTAGCAATTCACCCAATACCCCTTGGTGTTATTTTTTTATTCGCACAATAAATATGTATCTGAAATCTTATGTACAAACCTTTTTGAGTCCCTGTATGGAAGCTAGTATGAGAGCCATTTTGGCCAGCAGAAGAGCCTTTCCACCGAGGACTGCCAGGAACTGAAAGCCCATGGGTACGAGGACCATGCCGATGGACACGATGCCAAACATCATCATCACCATCATCTGGTGACGCCGACGCCCGCGACCTCGGACCTCAGCTGAAATAAATGAAATAAAACGTTGAATCACCAACTTTATAGCTACTGTAGAGTAGAGAAGCCTGGCATACTGACGTCACGAGAAGAAGTAACGCTGAAATTGATTATCAGTTTGCTGCGACAGGGTTGTATAGTGACCCAACAACAAATAGTCCGTTACCGTACTAAATTATCGGAATTGTGCCCCTAACTTTGCCTGATGTAACCCTTTATTTAACAAAATAATAAATAGGTATACTGACAACAAAAAAGAAGAAACCTGACAATGCTGCGAATGTGATACAAACAGAATTTTCTCCATTGAAGCAACTAAAATAAATGTTTTTGTTACAGGGGCAACCCTTAACACATTCACTGCCGGCAACTCATATAACCTTTGTTTCTTTTTACCCAGTTCTTTGCACGCGTATTAACACTATAGGAGCTTCGTAAAAAACAAAAGCGGCACGTTGAGAAGGAGCCAGCTAGGTAAGCGTTAATGGATTATCGATTCAATTATATAATTAATGTATAAGCTCGTTTTAAGTTCAAATGACGCTCTCCTTCACCGGATTTTTATATGGCACGGCATAGGCAAACGAGCACACAGGCCACCTGATGGTAACTGGGATCTGAGACCCATAGACATTTGCATTCTAAAGACTTCAATCTTAAGACTTTAATCCTTAAGACTACAACTGCGTGGCCAACCATGCGGACTAAAATTTACATATATTTTTTGGTCTAACTTACACTAAACTGGCTCTATCTACCAAAGATACAAAGGATAATATCACAAGAATACTTTAAATTTCTTACTTTTCGTCAAGTAAAACATCAAAAGGCCGTGTGTAAACCGTACCTTCGTCTTTTTTTTTCCCATCCTCAAAGTCAAATTTGATAACGTGTGTTCTGAGCACTTTAGCCATTCGCTGCATCGCGAGGGTGCGCCACTCTCCCTCCTCCAATTCGTTTTCAGACCACGTGCTGGCAATATAAGAAAAATTGAATTACTTATTTTTATACCAAGAAAGGAAAATCTGGTGAAACGAGATAGGAGACTAATGGTAATATATTCTAAATTTGAATGAAGAGACAAGTAAAGTATTTGCACCCATGTTATCGTTAAATTATTTCAATTGAGATGTACACTTAACTAAATGTAGACGTCTACCTACCAACGTAGAACGTTGTCGCTATGAGGTGGCGTAATAAAAGCTACGAATACATCCCTCAAGTTTGAGTGATATGATCTGTCATTGCGATAGTTCCACGGTACTCCTACCTTAATAAATACCCAAAGGAAAACACCTATGTTTTGTTTTTAACTTCTCAGAATGCGGCAGTTGGTGTTTAATGAGAAAAGTTTAAATGTTCTAGACTAAGTCTAGAGGGCCTATATTTCAGTCTTAGTTCGAAATCGATTTACACTGTTGCGTTTTGTACGGTCAGAAAGGGCGCTTGCTAGAAGCCTGAAGGTTTCCTCCGTTCCTAAACCAGATATACAAAACCCAGAATTCGTGGCAATACTGGTATCGGACAATTTAAATAATACGTTGCGCATCGGAATTGACGTGTAGTACAGGCGGCCAAAAATGTGGTCTACCACCCTACGGTTGAAGTTCATTTGTACATCATGATACAAGTTTGATTTTCCCTAGCAAATAATATTATGAAAGTGACAACCTGTCCACGTTAGCGATAATTAAATCTCACAGAAACTTTTGTCAAAATTGGTAGACCACTTTCTTGGCCGACCGTACCTAATATGCTACCTACTGGAATTAGTAGATCCCTAAGCCTCGCATATTACGCAGCATCGATAAGCTCGTATTCTGTTCTCTACATCATAATAATAAACTATATAAACCCGTACTATTTGCGTCAGTTTGGCTCAATGTAACATAATCGTTATAATGCTTGTACATCGATAAAAGAATGCAATTTAAGGCGATTACATTATCTTGTGATTATTGTAATTGGAGGCGATATTTTTATAATTATTTGTAGTGAACGTTAAACAGCGTTAATATAAATGAACTTTAAAAACGATTTTACTCGTCCACGCAGCAACCATCAATTAATACTTACAGGTAGTTTTATAATCAGAATATTTTCAAAATTACCTACATAAGCACCTACTTTAAAAGACAATACATGGTGTCCTCAAACAAAAGGTGTATTAGCAAATCAAAGAGCACCCGCCAATATAACATATAGCACAATGTGTTAGCTGCTGCATCACCGTTTCGCAACACGTCTGAAACTGGACCGCTTGCGCAAGTTTTAATGTTGGTGTCAACAACAAAACGACGTTGACGAATCGCACCGCGGTCGCTCACCTCTGTAATTAATGTTGTAAAAATGAAAAGGAATCAATCGTGGCGATGCAAAATATAGGTCAAATTTACATTTTGTGATCATATTTAGATTTTTTCTTTATAAAAAATGCGTTTATCGGTTTTTTTTACTTCAACTACGTACCTGAAGGGTGCCATTCAAAAGTACTGCTAGCTGTTTATGAGTACCAACAACATTATTAAGTAGATACGAAGGTTTTAAATAGGACAGTACCTACATGGGCATTTACTCGTGAAACTTGGAATTTAAATAATACTGCGAAGTAAAACAAAACAGAAACCCTTTTCCTCGATTTTGTTTATCTGCAAGCCGGCCGTATGATGGAAAAAAAACAAGAATATATTAAAGCCCGATATGATTGGATAGACAATTTAATTTTGTTCCTCAATATAGTAAACGCAATGAGCTGTATAATTTCAAGAAATTCATATAACATTTATCATTAAACAATGCGAAGCCTCGTCATAACATAATCGTATAATGGGTTTTATTTATAACGTTGAAAACGTAAATCTGTGCTGGTTTATAGACAAGTTATAATCTTAAGTCAAATGCATCAAAAACTGCACTTAATTCGCCTTGCTAAATTAACTTCAGCGCAAACTGATGTTACATCGAAATTCTTTGATATTTTTTCCAGTAACTGGCCCCGATAGCTTAACAAGATGCAAAGTTGATGGAGTTCTAGCAAAGAGCTTTAAAAAACCACACTTTTTGCTTTAATATGAAAAGACTTGTCTTACAAAAACCTTTCCTTTTTCCTGATTGTCAAAGAAAAATTGGAAATTCTCAAATTTAGTTGATGAATCACCATGTTCATCCGGTGTTTTACATGCGTTTACTTTGTGCTATGTTTTATCATGATATTAGTTCTTCTCGAATAGTTTCACACTTTATCATAATATGTATTATATTCAGAAGGTATACAATACTAGTGAAATTCTCAAACGTTACCTTATTTATATTTCAGTATTTCACTAGTTTAGGCTGTGCATTGCCTGTTAACCATTACCTATTACAATGTTTTTAATCTACAAAGTAACGCCCATTTCTTAATTTTACGTAACATTGACACAACCATTGTAAAGACTGGTGTGCCGCGTCTATGGAGAAAACATAGGTACTATAAGGTGAGGCACGAATCTTGCTACAAGCAGACAGTTTTTGGTCCTGATCCTACGTATAGATATAATAAGTATCGATGAATTTGGAAAACTTTAACCTCTTACCTGGTAAAATTGTCAGGCATAACATTTCCAGTCCTGTCGACCATCTCAAACCGCACCAGATTGACGCCCTCCGAAATAGGAACGATGTCTGTACTAAGGGACCTGTCCAGTGCCCTCAAAGTCTTTCGTTTCATACATCGCACGAACTTGGGAAAGTACTCATTGTGGTCAATCACGTCTTTTACGTCGACTAGCTAGGAAGCAATAGTTTATTATGGTTATTATTTTACTTATACAGGTTAGAGCAGGCATTTTTTACATATATAAAAGGTGATTGGTTATTTGAAAAAAAACTTTGTAGGGCGAATACTGAAGTTCATTTACAGGAAACATTTACATGCGGTATATTTGTAGAGGAGATTGTTATAAAAGCCTTTAAATCAGACCTGAAATTTCGTAATTTTCATAAATGCTAACACCACACGCCAGCTTCCTTATTTAAATGACAGCCATTCCTCGCAGTAGCGGGCGCTGGCGCATGAAATGTAGAATTTATGTTTATGTCTTCATTTATCTGTTTACGTCTGAAATTACTGCAGGTGTTCAAAAGTACAAAGGCACTAAATTAAAAATTATATTTGTACGATATTCATTTACATAATGAAACAAGTGCTATTCAACTTTATTCAGTTGATTACGTTTACCCTTGGCAATATAATAACTACGTAATAATATTAGGTAGGTAATTGCCTGCGATGTAAGCAAAGTATCTGTTATTCAGTACCTAAGCCGATTATTAAAGTACCCGGTGGAGATTAACGGATTAGCGCGAAGTAGGATGGGGACGAGAATGGACCCTCCTCCATACTAATATTATAAATGTGAAAACAAAAGCGGGTTAGTTTTCACTACATAAGTTACGGCTGTTAGGCGATATATCCCCTAAAAACCCCATCCCACATAAACTGTATCGGAATTAACTAAAAATCTAAGTTACACACGTACTTTTTTCGAGCAGTCTCTCCATAATATTCGGACAACATCGGCGCCCTCCAACCAGATATCTGCGATATAGTGGCTCATATGGGCATCGGGGTCCTCCAATTTATCCGCATGCGTACCCGAGAGCAACGCCGCAGCACAAAACAATATAACCAATACACTCATGGTTACTCTTTACCCTTTTTGCTCTTACTTATGCATCCATACTGGCATGATTCGAATAACGTTTATTTACCTGAAAACAATACAGACGAGTTGAAAACCTAGTCCTTTTTTTTAAGTCAGTTAAAAACAGATTTAGGAACGTATCTCGTTAAAATCGTTATTGTGGTTGATTGGATTAGTTTCTAAGAATCAAAGATTACCAGTACTTCAGTACTAAAGCAACGACGTATTTCTAGACAGCGTGGGGTCAATTAGCAACTCGTAGAAAGCAGAGGCGTATGAAAAACTTCAAACGCTTGAAAATACTGGTTATTTATTTTTCAAAACATTTATTAGGTAGGTATGGTAAGCATGGTCATCAAATTGTATGTAACGGTAAGTGAGAGTGGGCCAATTGACCTATATGACTAATAACAACAAGCAATATGTCACCTGAAAGATAATTCTAAGCTGTAAAACTATTACTATGGCAGGTAGTTCGAAATCTTTGTGTGAAAAAAGTTATCGCCGTGCATAGACAGCGGTGTTTCAAAGTAATTATGCTAACGTCGTCTATGTAGGCGTCCCGATGATCCCGATTTTTTAAATATTTCTCACAGTTATTTGAGGTTTCCCGCTACACTAAATCGTTGTAGAATCAAAAAGCATATCTGATGATATTGTGCTATCTATCTATTCTAGGCTAGTGCTCATTCATTTCTGCCCATTCTCCTTTAGCATTAGTATTCTGCTTCGGAATAATTGACTCAACTAATTTGCATTTCACTTGGATAGAACTTACCAAAATCAACTGAAACACGGCTCCGCTAATGTTATTACAGGAACGATCTTAGAATGCAAAAACTACGAGTAAAGTTAACACGACTACCCAACTGTCAACAGTGAAGGTCACACCATGAATGGGAAATGTCAGTTGACCCCCTTACAATATATCAACGTTGGAAAGCGATTTTCTACGCGATCACCGACCAAATCATGTTAATGAATGGCTACAGGTAGGGCATTTGCGCACGTCCATGACGATGTCCGATATGTAATACCAGTATTTTAAACGCACAGAAGAATTGTAAGTTTTAAAAATGGGTGAGAAATGTTATTTCAAGTATTTCAACCGGGTTAGTACATGACTGTTCCTTTGGATATTATGCAGGTATAATAATAATACGTTCATTATTAGTTGTATTGTCCTTCTCTAGTTCCTGGATATTATTTGTTTTCATAGTCACGGTATAACACTTCATGCTCTACTTGTAAATATGGATCCAGGACATTATGGCACGGGGAAGGCGAACGAGCACACAGGCTTAATGGTAGGTCGGTTCTGTGCCCATAGACATTTACCTTTTCCAGACTTCAATGTAAAGCCTGCATTGTAAAACCGCATACTATGCGTTGGCAACGGTTCACTAATGTTTGACCAAATCATCATTTGACAAACGTATCATTTTACAAAATTTCATTTCACAAAGAGATACTTCCTGCCGTATTGTTTTTAAGTTTTTTGCGGTCGATATTGTAACCTAATCTAACGTATTTAATAAACTCATTTAACCTATGCAATATGTAATGGTTTAAGCACAAACACGTTTTTGCGAAATGAAAGTTTGTAAAATGATACGTTTGTCAAATGTACTTTTGGTCAAATGAACGGACCCCGTTGGCAACCCTAAGGACTAAGATGGAATGCTACTGTGCTAGTAAATTAATCGGTTGTCATATTCCCACACTGGACCACAACAATGCGATCACTGCTGTTTGGCGGTAGATTAAAGGATAAGATGGTGGTAGCGATTCGGACGGACTTTGGTTGTAATCTATTTATGATCCTATCAATGCGGTTCCAGCTATAAAAATTGTAGATCTGAAACGTGTGAACTAATTGGGTAGCTTTTATATTAAGAAACACGCAATATTACACATATTACACTGTAGCTTGAAATCCCATTGCGTTCCATCAAAAACTAGCCTTTACTGTCCAACCAACCGGTTCGTTCCTTTGCCATGCAAATTTGTTTCACCCCCGGAATAGATTAAACCTTTTACTTGATATTGAAAAATACGTTACGTGTTAATATTGGGATCGAAAATGTCGGGTAGGGTACGGTTAAAGCTCATTGACCTTTAAGTTATATTGTATTCGCTATTTGACCGTAATATGACCGTACCTATGGTCTGCCCAAGCGGGGTGTCAACATTAGACTTTAAATTAATGTAGGTATGAACTGACTAATGGAGGAAGTGCATTATCTGATGTGTACGCGACCGCTCCTTTCAGACAAAGAGAGCGTTAATGGACTTTGATTCTAAAATGGCAACAGGTTTTCTTAAAATATGGCCGTTTTTTAAAAACTACTAGCTATGAGTTTTTATAAATAATCTAGCGACCCACACTCGCTTCCATTGGTTTATGTGAGTTTTTTGAAAAACGTAAAAATTCTTCCTCTTGAATTGCTTTATCTATTGCTAAAAACAGCATTAAAATCTTTTGAGTACTTTAAAAGATCTAAGCGAAGACACAGCGGAAGCGACTTCGTTTTATACCAAATATGTAAAAAAGACAAAGAAGATAGCTTGAGGAACGTATTTTATTCATTTTGCCTATAGTAAATCTACAGATGCTTTTTAACTGCAACATATTTTGTCTACTAAAAGTTTTATCGCAGTATGATTCGTAATTTCAATCAGATTAGTCATTATAAATAAAGTGATCGATACTTTAACACCAATTATTTCAAAATTTTAAGGAAAATTCATACACATAAACTCAGGCCTTCATTCCCAGAGTGGGGTAGGCAGAGCTAGAGAATTACCTGCAACTCTAAAAACTTGTTGATAATTCTGTAACCACATTTGGCAAAATTAAGGAAAAAGTCATTTTGTATAAACCTAGAGTTTAGTGAGGAGGTTAAAGAAAATAATATTTTTAATTACTTAAATACACAGTTGATTTAAGCCCAATTTATCCTAACCCCAGAGAAACATAATATATCCTGGCAGTTAAAGTTATCAACTCTTCTTTTCTCTGTCGTATGAAGGAAAAGGTTGTGTGAGAATTAATGCTATAGCTGGGAAATAGATCACTCAAAAGTTAATCTCATCTGACAAGTGTATTATGTATCGCTTGCCATTTCAAATGAAGTTCGATTGAATTGTTCTAGCCAGAAGCAGTTTTTTGCTTCGATTTTGCTATTTGATATCCGCTGATCAGTTTCATTTCAACACTATTGAAGTTATATAGGTGTATTGGCTGTTACTTGCAATTTGAATAAAAAATCTGCTCTGATTCAATAAGGTACATTTTTATGAGTTTTTTCTGTTATTAAATTTGATATTACAGATTTGACATATTTTTTATCATAATACATGTCGATTCAGTGAACCCTTATTTCCATTTTTCACAGTTGATAGTTTTAATTCAACAGTTTTGACTATTCATATCTACAGGGTTATTGATTAAAATCTAAGATAAAATTATTTATTTGTTAAAATAAAACACGAATATATAAAATCTGATCTAACGAAAGCATTGAATTAAAAAAATCCTATTTGACTAAAAAAAACTTCTTATAAATTGTTATCTATTGGTATTTAGTACTTGAAAATCTTAAAAAGATATTATTCAAGTAGCTGTCGATTGTGTAAATGTTGTTACAATAAAGAACTGGACCAGCCTCGTTTTCAAATTGTGCTCAATAAAGTAATTTTTTGGTGTCTGGGATTTTATAACATATAAGTGGGTCCATCCCAAAGATATCTTTTTCGCATCAGTCCTGATTTTAGCCTTTTCCTGCAGATCGTAAATTGATATTGAGAATGTGAAATAAACCTGTGGTCTTATAATTTACAGTCCCGAATAATTTAGGGTAGGTTTTCACAAATATGGAAACCTCGAATATTGAGAGAATAGATAATAATTTATATAACTTAACAATTTCTAAAAAGAACACACATGGTTATTCTAAGTACTCTTTTGAAGAACTCATAATTTGTCACTTTGGTTTAAACGACCTACTTATGTATAATACTGCATAAGCAAATGAGAAGTTGTTTGAAATTTCAACAATCAGCAAAAATTGTTAATTTGATCAGTCACACGAAACGTGTCTCAGGATGATGGTGACTTCAAATGGATTGTGAAATTCAAATTCAAAAGTGAAGTGACGTGAAAATGCAGGCAGTGCTCGGTTTATAAAGCGTCTATTTTAAAAGTTCGTTTTTACTGTCAGAATTGTAATTCTTCAACATGGTAAGTTACTTTATAATTGTTTTAATTTGTTAGATTTTGTATTATATTTTAATTTAGTAAGTACAATTTCTCAAAATTTATTTACTGTGTTTGGAAGAAAACATCAGAACAAACATTTGGAAAAGCAGTATTGCCATTTGATAGCAAATAAGATTTAATTTTAAAATGTTACAATACTTTGTATCTTATGACAAGCCTTTTTAATTATACAAAGACTCTAAAGAAGCTCAAATTCTCAAATGAAAAAGTTGGTACCGGCTACACAAATATACTTGTGATCATCACAGAAATATTTATACTTACCAGGAATCAAACTTCAAACGTTGAACATGTCACTACCCCGTGTTGTCTAACCGCGTGGTCAGAATATTTTTTAACCATTTGCACCTATTGTAAATCAGCAGAACCTGAAAAAAATGTTAGAAACACAAATACCTCTAATACGAAAATAAACCCACACATCATTTAATAACGAAATTAGTTTTTCAGCCGTAGGTTCTTGATTGCATTAGTTTTCCTTTGAAAATAACTATATTCGAAGAAAAACGCGTGGGTAGAAAATTGTATTTTCACATGAATAAAACCGTGGGTGTAGCGAATAAATAACGTTTGGCGGCGTCAAGCGTAAATGTAATAAGCGGTAAATGATATATATGTAGTTTAGCCATTTATATCATTTTGCTTGTACGAGTATAGGCCGTCATAAACCGTAAAGATAGATGGTTATGACATTTTGGCGTAATATAAGCCATTTATACATTATTTGGGCATGATCGTTTAACTTCACTTTTTAGGGTTCCGTAGCCAAATGGCAAAAAACGGAACCCTTATAGATTCGTCATGTCTGTCCGTCCGTCTGTCCGTCCGTATGTCACAGCCACCTTATTCCGTAACTATAAGAGCTATACTATGGAAACTTTGTAAGTAGATGTATTCGGTGAACCGCATTAAGATTTTCATACAAAAATAGAAAAAGAACAATAAATTTTTGGGGTTCCCCATACTTAGAACTGAAACTCAATTTTTTTTTTTCATCAAACCCATACGTGTGGGGTATCTATGGATAGGTCTTCAAAAATGATATTGAGGTTTTTAATAAATAAAAAATCTAAACTGTATAGTTTGCGCGAGAGACGCTTCCAAAGTGGAAAAATGTGTGTCCCCCCCCCGTAACTTCTAAAATAAGGGAATGATAAATGTAAAAATAATATATGATGTACATTACTATGCAAACTTCCACCGAAAATTGGTTTGAACGAGATCTAATAATTAGTTTTTTTTTAATACGGTATAAATCGTAAACCGCATTTTACCTTTCATTCGATCAACTCCAATATAATAAAGAATAAAGAAAAACATTTATTTAGATGTATAGTGGTACGGAACCCTACGTGCGCGAGTCCGACTCGCACTTGGCCGGTTTTATCGCTTATATTACAATAAATAGAAAAAAGAAAAAAATGTTTTTGTCATTGATTGTTGAGCACCACGAGCGAGCGCGAAAGTTGATTTTCATATAGGTACTTTTATTTCTGTACCGTTCTGTATGTCCTATAATGGTTATTTAGCATAATTTTATATTCCTTTTTTTATGATGTAATGATATCTACCAATGCCATAACTTTTTTTTCTCACCAAAGTCGTTATAAGTTCATTAGCCCGAACATAATATTATTTTTCCCAAAAATGTTAACTGCCGTAGTCAGAGACTTACATAGGTAGTCAGAGAAATATAAGCTACAATAGGGAATATGCATGGATTTTTTAAATCGCATTTCTCAACAAAATATGAAAATACCGTAAAAGAGATCACCAAATGTAAAATTAAAATTGCTGGTAAGAGAAATAAGTATGATACAAGGATTTTAAACTGCTTATTAGACAAAGATCCAATACGCCGTGTGACGTCATGTAACACGTCGGCCATTTAGTCTGCCATATAAATTCCTTGTTACATTATATTTGTTAGAAAGATATAGGAACAATCTTTGTTGGCTTATATCTGGGTTATTTTTCTAGACAATAAAAAAAATAATCTCAACTGTGTGGGAAAAGTCATGAAATATTTATTTCACTATCACCATCATCACCTTTGAACTCGTTCCTTTTTCAAAATTGCCACTAAGGTTCGGCTTAATCGAAATTAACTGACTGAGTGCGGCCGTTAGACTGCAATTACAATTATGCTTAGATTTTCGATTCTAGCATATTTGGCCCTCAAAATTTAAGTAAAATGCTACTGATAATAATTATGAATGTATTAGCCTCGTATAGGCTATTCATTGTGAAGTTCTAAAACTAGTATTTATAATAATGTTGATTTGACAAGAGGGGCTATTGCCTAACGCACTCGCAATTGCAATCGTTTTCATTTTGAAAATCGATGGATTGTCTGCGTACAAAATGAAAACAATTGTTCCACTTTGAAGCCGATTGTGGTTGCGAGAGCGTTAGGCAATAGCGCCGCTTCTATAAGGTCTGTATATTATTTCCAGATATTAAACGAAAATCTGAAATCAGAAAGGGCTTTCGGTCAACTAGGCCTCCCTCCTATAGAATTGGCAGAATCTATTGCTTTAAGTAAGTATAATTAAGAAGCCTTTTTACTACATTCTAAGCAACATCATCATCATCATTCATTCTGTTTAAGTAGTATATATGAAAAAGCGGAGTTTTACGTAGATGGCTTCTTATGACAAATCAGAATATTTACTGATTTGTCATCTATGTATGTAAAATACTTGATTAGTTTTGTTTTGGCGATAACTTTTGTATATTGGTGGTAGTTGTGCAAGGTTCATCCTGATCACTACCACCATCTGTACCTTTAACCTACCGCTAAGCAGCAGTAGCTCATTTGTTGTGCTCCTGTGTGGGGATAAGACAATCGGTGAAATTACTATGCATATAGGCATTTCATTTTCTTTTTTAGTCCTCAGGGTTGCCAACGCATTTGCAGTCTTAGGACTGCAGTCTGTAAATGTAGCTTTGAGAATGTAAACGTCAATGAGTCATAGATCCCACTAACCATCATGTAGGCGTGTGGTCCATAGCCTTCTTCATGTCATAAAAAACAAAAAAATAAGCAGAAATCATTAATTTAATTAATCTACTGAATATACGAACAAGCTAATAAATCTCAGGATCAGGAGCAACATATGGAAAATATATTTGTTTTTCAAACTATTAGGAATTTGGCATCCGATCAAGCATCTTTTGTCTCTATCAGTTTACTAAATTATGACAGAGATACAAGATACTTGACCTGACCTCAGACCGCAGAACGCATTCAGTTTGCCAAATCCCTTAAACTATGTGAATATTCTTTTTTCAGGACGTGACGTAAATCCCATACAAAAGTGTATCTGTTCTTTTATAATGAAACTAATCGGTATAGGATTTCTAGTTATATTTGCTGTAGGCGCTTACATTATAATGATGCGTATAGTGCAAAATATCGGTAAGTCAAAAAGAATGTCATGCATTTATAATGCTCGGATAAGGGCCAAGAGTAACGGATACTTTATTTTACAGACACTAATCGGACCCCAGGTATAATGATTTTGTCGGATAACCGTCAAACCTCAAATATTACTGTTGAACAAGACGACGTAGAAATTTACATCCACTTCAAAAATAAAACGAAACAACTTCACACGAAACGAAAAAAAAGAAGTGCATTAAATGACAACGAAACTAACACCAATTTAGAGCCCTTTGACGATATCAAATTCAATAAAGCGAAAGATATAATTTTAAATCACGATACTATTTGTAATAATGAAAATGAAAATGAGATTTGCAAAGACCTTGTCCAACAGCTGAAAACCATTACTAAACAAGACCAAGCAGCACCCGTCGTAAATAAACAAATCCAAAGAGAAACATTAACTACACCTATGAATGGTGTAACAAAAAGACAGATACATCTGACCGGGGCCATAGCCACTAAACCGAGCCATTCGGCAAGAAAAATAACTGAAAACAGTGCACACGAACCATCTACGACGGCTTTTTTTCCCCATCCACATGACCATTCCCATCAAATATTGCCTCCGCCTTTGGCAGACACTTGCTTACTAGCGCGTCTTCTAAAAGAACATCAACATCCGTACTCGAGTGGTAAGTTTACCCTGTCAATAAGTATTGCTAGAGTAACAATTATTTATTCATTAAGTAACAATTTAAGAAAATAATCTTTCAGGAACTGTACCGCATCCGCAACAATTTAATCAAAACCTACTTCCACAGAACGGGTACGTGATTTTGAATTTAAAATTAACATGTCGAGATATTGTATTGTCAGTGCACTCTTAACCATCAAACGTGCAAAATTAACATATTCATGTAATGTTCAAGTGCTCATACGTAACATATTTTTCCAATTAATTTTTATTACACATTTTAGATATCTCCCACAACCCTTTGAAAGCCACGAATCAGAAGCAAAAAGTCGTGGCGCCCATCCACAAGACACTAATATAATTCTTAGCTTCCTGACACCTCAGTAAGTTAAAACAATTGTAACAAGTCCAACGTTATAAAAAGTTAAAGTATATCATAAAAAACATTTTTATTTCAGACCGGACTTAAAAGATCTGCCGTCTATTTTTTCTACACGTGAAAACGAATGCGTGGCTAATACTATATCATGTGCTAGCGGTGAGGCCTGCATTCCCCAAAATCAATGGTGTGACGGAAAAGTGAATTGCAATGACGCTAGCGATGAGGCACAGTGTAGCTGCAAGTCGAGGGTCGACGGGTCTAGACTGTGTGATGGATATTTTGACTGTCCGTTTGGTGAAGATGAAATGGGCTGTGATGGTAATCACTTATAATGATTAAAATATTGATTTATTAACGTAAATTTTGCTTGCGCCTAATTTGTTTATTATATTATAGGATGCCCAGATGATAATTTCAGCTGCGGTGATAGCGATATTGACACAAAAAGTAATTGTTTTTCAAAAAAACAAAGATGCAACAACATCGTTAACTGTCCGAATCAAAGAGATGAAGTAGAATGTAACATGCTATCGCCAAGTCTGCAAGAAAAAACAGTATGTATTTTCACTTAAATCACTTGTGACTTTGAATAAGCCCACAGGATTAGAGAATAAAAAGTATGACTCCATATAATCTTAAAAGGAAAGTAACCGCGAATAATACAAAAAGTTTAAAAGCGGATTCGTGTTACTTGAGATCACAAAGTCAAAACATTTCTTATTCGCATTTAACAACTTTCCATTGTTATAATTTAATAGCAATGATAATTAGGAAAAAGCGTGATTATAATAAAAAATACTTCTGGAATTAATACATTTCAACAAATTGCAAAATTTACTCGCTTTATTTACTTGCGCTTAATTAAACATTTCACAATAGTTTCACGGTTTGACGTGGTTTTGGAGGGTTGTAAGTGTTAATATTTCGTTTAATATCTGGGTCCGCCATTATCCTTTAAGTTTTAGCTCATTGTTTCCAGCTGTTTGCTGTTTCAAACACGGAAGGATATCTATTGAGAAACTTCGAGGGAAACTGGTACGCTGTTTGTAAAAATCCTTACGTTTGGGCTCATGACGCTTGTCGCCGCGAAACAGGACTTATCATAAGGTACATAGATCATTATTTTACCAATAATTTCAATATTTATTTAAAAGACAGTCGGGTAATATATTTGGCAAAACTAAATTTTGTTTACTTTATTTTTTAGACCTCCATTTATACAAATGTTTCAAGTTGATCCGACATCAAAGGTCAACTATTTAAACATCGGTCAAGGCGGATTGATGCGTACTAGTGATACATGTTTTAATGGTTCCGCCGTATATGTCACTTGCCCTGATTTACTATGCGGAACAAGAGTCTTGACGTCTTCTCAGCTATTAAGAGAGGTATGTAAAATATTACCAATTTTTATTAAGGTCCTGATGAAAGTATCGTAGTTAATACCCGAAACGTCATATTTCAGAATTTGGCCTTAGAAAACCGACTCTTTGGAAGAAACAAAAGATTCCTTGTTAAAGGTCACCCTTATCGTTTCATGTTATACGGCAACCGTGTAAAAAGATATAACCACTTTAACAGTCACGACTCCCGTTTCAAGAATTTCAATTTTCTGAACGACCTCGAGAAAATAGGCAATATGAGTAAAGACGGAGTCCGGTTTAAAAGAACTCAAAGCAGGGTCGTGGGGGGAAAGGCTAGCCAGCCCACGGCCTGGCCTTGGATGGTTGCAATGTACAGGGACGGCATGTTCCATTGCGGTGGGGTTGTCATAACTCAAAGCTGGGTCATATCGGCCGCCCATTGTGTCCACAAGTAAGTAAAGAAACTACTATAATTCTCTATTATTGTGTAGTTTTCCAACAAGTTTCGTTTGGTTGCTTCGTATTTTATGGTAATGTGTAAATAAATTGATATGCTATTTATACTTCAGTAGCTATGAATTTTTACATTCTTACCGAAGCGTATTTCTATTAAAGCTAATTTAAATATTATTATTCCTTCGAATATTATTTAAAAACTGTTTTGCTTAACAGTTTTTGTATAATATTTTTATTTTTTATAATCATTGTGGTTATATATTTCGATTCCATAATGATTCTACATATTTATTACTTCATCGCAGTATTCGTAACATCTCAAAGAAGCTTTGAAAAAGTGTAATTAGATCCTGCCAGTAGCATGCAGCTGCTTTTTAATTAATACTGCAATTTTAACCTTTGTTGAATTTATTCATGTTGCATGTAGCTGTAGTTTAAACTATAACAGTTGCAATGATAGTTTTTTTAATAAACAGAACACGTCAGTCACCTCACGTCAAAAACCCAAAAATATAGTTCTACCGATTCAACTATACCTATGTACTATCAGCCCATTGGAACCTTGACCCACCATAGAACTCTGTCACAGTGACGCTATGACTGAAGTCATAACAAGTGTCAGAGAAATTGTTTTATAATGTCACTTTGATACCGTTCTATGGTGGGTCAGGGTTCCAATGGGCTGATAGTACCTGACATATGATATGTAAGTACATATCTCAGGTATCTCAAAAAAGTACAAACACCAACTATTGTACCTAATGTAATTTTTTTCTTTGTCATGACACAATTGACAATACTCGTAAAATAAGATTATTTCTGAGAAGTCTTCCTCAAGTTTAGCATTTAAATATTTATAACGCAGAACAGATTTTAACTTAAGGCCGTTACTGTCTCGAGTAGTCAAGTAGTTTCAAAGCTTCCTGCTTAATTCACCCAGAGAATAAAGTTATTGCCTTCAACTTTTGCTTGGTCAAACTCGTCTAAAGATGACTACCACGCAATTTTTTAGTTGGAATTAATATTCGTCTACGAAGGCCTCAATTACTTTCAACCTATGACTTGATTAGCGACGTTAGCATTATTTTAAATACTCATAAAAACCTTCGTACGTATCCGGAATTGAAAGTTTACTTAGTTACTTTTATAAAATGTGTGTTCTTCAGGTTCTGGGACCACTACTACGAAGTTCAAGTCGGCATGTTACGACGCTTTTCATTTTCACCTCAAGAGCAAAATCACCGCGTCAGTCACATCATAGTCAATCACAAGTACGACAGAGTAGACATGAAGAATGACTTGTCTTTGTTAAGAGTGAAGCCAGCCATTTTGTTTAGTCGATGGGTTCGACCAATATGTCTGCCGGGGCAAGAAACAGCTGGTGCGGACTGGTTGTATGGTCCACCTGCTGGGACTATATGTACTGCAGTAGGTTGGGGAGCTACTGTAGAACACGGGCCTGATCGTGAGTATTTCTTGTCAAGCAAACCTAAAAGGCAAACATAAATAAAACGTATGTGTCACAATTTGTGTTTAGAGTTACAGAGATATTTAATTTGTTGTTACTATATACGTAGTTACCGACAGTGTACAACTATTTTTGATCCTTAGCTGCAGTTTAAAGGGGAGCCTGCCGTTTGGCAAAAATATGTTTCCAAATGTATCGTTTCCCAACTTATTCATTTGCCAACCCAATGTTTTTTTTTTCAGGATTTATTTTAGTACCATCGTGTAGAACCCTACAGGTTAGGTGAGGTTAGTTTTTATAACATACTGAAATATTTACGGTTACAGAAAATAAAGCGGGTTGGCAAATGAACCGGTTGGGAAACGATACATTTGGCAAACATATTTCGCCGAAACAAAGGTAACCCAGTTTAAAAAACTTGTAATGAGAGATGTACTTTTATGTATGTGGAATAGAAAACATACATTTCTTTTACGTGTTTTTTCATCCCACTCGTTCTCAGCTTAAGTACATTGCGCGTGGGAGGTCTCCCACTTGCAAAGTTTGCAGAATATTTTTCTCTTATACGTAATGGTTAGGGTTCCGCACCAAAATTAAAACGGACTTGAAATTTAAAATGTGGTACCTTTTTTAAAAATAGGCTGATATAAATTAACCGTTGAAGACGGCAGTACATCCGCATATAAAGAAATTTAAAATTATTATAGCAGTTTGAAAAGATAAGCGTACATTGTATCAAATTTGTCGCAACTAAAAACGTCTACGAAAACAAGAAATTCAACAAGAAAACCATAAATTATGTGCCTTACACTCAACAGTTTTGTTTAATTACAGCTGATCACATGCGGGAAGTAGAAGTGCCAGTGTGGTCGAATTGCAAACATCGCGAAGATAGAGCGGGCAAAGAAATTTGTGCAGGTGTTAGCGAGGGAGGAAAAGACGCGTGTCAGGTGAAATAAATAATGTTTCTATAATCAAATATAAAAAAACAACACTAATTGTAATCAATAACAAATATTACTTCAAAATATATCTCTAAGGTCATAGGCTCTTAGTCGCATCACTAACTGAAGAGTACACGGAAATATCGTGTCTAATCACCTTTACATCTGGTAAGTTTATAGCGATATAGTTCATAGCGAACTCTCCGTTTTCAGATACGATTTTTTTGTGTGACTAAACATGTTAGATCTGTGTACCCTTTAATTGCATTATGAATTACTAAAGATCTGAAAATATGGCCTACGTAAATAATCCATAATTAACAACCATCTAATACCATAACATGTTTTATGTAAATAGATACAGTCTAACCCCCTTATTCATACACGGACAGTAAAGCTATTTTTCTTAAAGTATTATTTCTCTTTCTGTCAAATTCAAATTTCACGATGAAGGACAAAGAAAACGCATATTTGGAGTAATCTGTAGCTATAGTCTGTTTATGAATAACAGGGTAAGGCTAATTTGATTGTTGTGTAATCCAGGGCGATAGCGGAGGGCCACTTCTGTGCAGAAACCCTTTGAATTCACAACAATGGTACATTGCCGGGATCGTAAGTCACGGAGATGGTTGTGCTCGTAAAGATGAACCCGGAGTGTACACTCGAGTTAGTCTCTTTGTAAAATGGATAAGACACCATATCTGTGAGTATTAAAACGACAACAATTATCATTCAAAATTTAGTGGGCCGCCGACTTCAGTTTGACTGATTTATTACACTAGTTTTAAAATATTTGAGACGGTTCATTGTTTTTTAAACACTCAACTTTTATTATACTTTAGAATACTTTCCAGTGATCATAATTATTATGGTGTTACGTAGACCCACTTCTCAATGAATAAGAAAATTTAGCTCGCCGCAAGCGACGCTGCTGGAATGTTGTAGAGTTATGTATTTAAACCATTTAAATTTGCTTCGTCTGCAAATTTAAATAGTGACCGTAGATGGTGTTCATCTGTGGTTTTTTTCAAAAGTAACACTTTGCAGAACGATACTTTCTGAATGCAAATGCTGAACTTATTACTGAAAATATTTAAATCGCTATAATATGTATGCCTATAATATTTGGAGGAGTTCCCTCGATTTGTCATGGATCCTCTCTCATCAGATTCTAACTTTACTCAAACTTCAGACTTAAGATTCTGACTTGGTGACAATTAAACCACATTGGAGCGTGTGCCCTCTTAAATATATATATTTTAAATTAATTGACTAGGTAATCGGAGAAATAAAATGAACATTCTCGTGGGTTAAAAAGTGCTACAGGTTTTCAATAATTACAATTGTTTATTTTTTTTAGTTTCCAAATCACTGCCTACTATTCAACCGAAACTAGAATGCCCCGGATTTAAATGTATTTCGGGCATATTTAAATGTCTTCCAAGCAAACGAATATGTGACCAAATTATCGACTGCCTTGGGGGTGAAGACGAAATGAACTGCAATTCAATGAGGTCAGCAAGTGAAATTGTAAAATCTATGCCGTTGATATCAAACCACAGTGAAGTAGAAACAAGACTCAGTGAAAAGGTTTTACAAACCGATTTAGATATGCAAGAAACAAAAACGGTACCAAGAACAGGCCAAATCTTTACAGAAAAAGAAAAAGAAAATCCAATTAATCAGTCTGCTACAGCTGATGATTTCGTTCATGCATCAACAATTGAAATGGCTATATCGAAGAGCATAGAATCTGATAGTGATGAAAGTGATTCAGTTGAACATGTAACTACTGATCCTTCAAATAGTATTAATAGCACAGAAATAGAAATAACTCGTGGTGACATATCAACTCCAACGTCACAAGAACACGCTCAAAGTCGAACACTAAACGACGATGACCATGGTGAAGACGTAATTAAAAGAAATTCCAAAAATACTGATATACCAGAAGAGCCTGCTTTGCTATTTACCAATACTCCAAATGATTTTGAATTTTCAACTGTTATTTCTACATGGAAAATGGAAGATGTTACCGTATTAGATACCACACAAGCTACATTGCCAATCGAAAACAAAGAAATTACAGATACTGTTACAGAAAACATCATAACTCGAGAATTAAACTTTCTTAAGAATCAAATATCACTTAACCAAAATAAAATAAACACTGCTGTATCGAAAGAAATTGGCCTAAAAAGACTTGAATCTCAAACTACTGTACCCACCTCTGATACTTTAGAGACACATATTACTAAAATTGGTATGCAAACTACGAAAGTCATTGAATTAACGACGAAGACGCCTGTAAACATATCCTTATCCAATAACGACAATGAAACACCTGGTAGGGAACTTCCTGATTCGGACCATGAACGAGAACTTTTAATAAATAAGATAGTTTCTGAACTGCAACCTGTAAAAAATAAGAAAATACAAAAAATCCCACAAGTATTTAAATGTCGCCGGTAAGTTAATAAGAAATCTCAATTAAATTGGTATGAATTTACGTAAACATTGCTATAATATACTAAAATTAAAATGAGTGCTTCACTGTTCCACTGCTGCTGCGGCTGCAAAGCTTCTTCTACCGATTTAAAAGCTACAAATATAAATTGTTTATTTTAAAAATAGAATTTTGCAACAAATACCGTATCGGCATCGTTGTGACCACAAAGCTGATTGTGAAGACGGTACCGACGAGCTCGGATGTACCTGTGTGGATTACCTCAGGGCACTTGACGAAAAACTGATTTGTGATGGCGTTCATGATTGTTTAGATGGTCAAGACGAATCAGATTGTTGTAAGTACCCACTAATAATATTTACACAGGCTTTTCTTACTTTAAAAAAATCTTCGTAACATGTGTCGCTTTTTATTAAAGTACACTGAATATAATTACTTAAGTACTATTATTACTAATAATTAATTTACGAATTACAGATGGATGTGATGAAAACCATTTTCTTTGTCATCATACTCCAATATGCCTTCCTTCGAAGTATGTCTGTGATGGAAAACCGCAATGCCCATTGGGCGAGGATGAATTTGATTGTTGTAAGTATTAAGTTGCAATTAGATTACGTCTCAACATTTATGAAGATTTAATACCACTACTTAGATTTATATTACATATTACAGTTGCGCTGTCCAATGGCCAAAATGTAAATTTTGACTTCGACGGAAGACCGAGAATCAACTTAGAAGGCTATCTAACACAAAAACAGAAAAATGACTGGCATATAATGTGTGAAGATAATTTATCAATAAAACGACAAGAAATTGAAGCAAATCATGCTTGCCGATACTTAGGTTTCAGGTAATTGTATCTCAACTGCCGTGAAAGCATAAACCAGTTCCTTTGTGAAAAAGGGTTAATAGTTTGTCATAAACTATGTATATTAATATTGTATTGTTTTCAGCTCTGCAAATCGATACCTTGTAAAATACATTAATATTAAAGAAAATGATAGACTAAGATCGGGTACTGAAGGTGAAAGAATAAAACGTAACACTAAAGAGGGAGCACCAATTCAATTCATGTATCGCAAAGCTAATGAGGAATCGGAAAACGCGAGGCATATAGTTATAAAAGAACCGCAAGTGCTTAAAGAACATTGTGTGCCTAATATTACGAAACTCTGCATGTCCTTATATGTTTTTTGTGATTCTTCACTTTTTGCCAATTTCGATGAGTCTCAAGAACTTTTATACAGTAGAGCAGCCAATTCTGTTACTAAGCAACAGTGGCCGTGGATAGCCAAAATTTTTGTAGAAGGTGATTATAGGTGTACCGGTGTTTTGGTTAATCCCTCATGGGTTTTAGTTAGCCAATCATGTTTGTGGGATTCCATGTAAGTAAAACAATATATTTATTTAAATATAATATATTTCTCACTGACGCAATTCAAATTAAAATTAATACTATCAGGTTAGGATCTCACTACGTGATAGCAGTTTTGGGATCACATAGGACTTTAAAATCAACAACTGGGCCGTATGAACAGATATACCAAGTTGATGTGAAAAAAGAAATGTATACCAACCGACTGGCTATGCTACATCTGAAAGAAGCTGCGAAATATTCCAACATGGTGAAACCTATGACTATTCCTGCTGTGTAAGTTGATTTATAATTTTACACTTAACTAGAAGTTATAATAAGGTCGGTAATGCATACGGCTATATTTCAAAATCAATACGTGAACGTTATTTTTTACATTCTGTTGACAGAAACGAATTTGAAAGCGAAAATCATACAACATGTGTAGCAGTTGGTCAAGATAATAACAACAATACTGTCACCGTGTTCCTTAAAGAAATAACTGAAAACTGCGACGCGCAGTACAGATGTTTTGAGCGTGAAACCAAAAAGGAAATTTGTTCCGTAAGTCAATTATGTGAATCTGACATTATTGTTACTCATGTAAACATCCCTTTTGGACCGAATAGTGAAGTTACCCTTATGTAACAGGAAGGCATGATCACCCATCGTCAGTGGGCGGGAATCATAAGCTGTCATTCGGAACTGGGCTGGCACCCTGCGGCAACATTTGTTGATAGCCGAGGAGAATGCGGATTAGAAGAGAAAATATTAGCCACCGATATACAGCACTTGCGAAAGGAAATTAAAAGTGTCATTGGTAAGTAACCATAGCATACTAGTAACTATGTTTTGCATGCATGCTAGTTTAGAGTTAATTTTAGGAACCATTAAAAGTGCCTTTTAAAATCATTATTTATACTTGATCATCTAAAAAAATATTATAAGTATTTTCTGAAGAAACGCAATCATGACGATATTTTTTTCCAAAAATGCTGAGTTATTTAATAACATATTACTAAAAAGCTTGGCACTAAGTCAACCAGAATTATTGTAATTTCTCGCAAGGTAATTTAAAATTTATGCATTTGACGAAACAATTGTTGATAGATAAGTGTTATTACAGTGTGAGAGACTTTCTTTGTGATAATTTATAATAAATAATAATAATATTGATTGATTGAACATGTTAAGAAAATATTAAAAATATTAACCTAATAAAATGATAATAATATAATATAGTAACAAAACTTCAAGTTAGATTTTAAAATCGTTTGTGGTCTCAATTTATAATTTCGTGTTATTTGGTTTATGTTTTATTGTTGGTTATAGTTTTACTTTTTCTAAGGCGTGTACACCTGTAAGGGTAGGGTTAAGTGAAACATAATTATAAGCGAATGTACCTGCAAACTGTAACCTTAATCTATACGCAATAAATAAATAAATAAATAAAAACCTTATTACATCGCTATTGATCTTCTGAAAAGGTTACGTTTTTTTTCTGTATCAGGAAAGTTTGACGGTACAACACAACTGTTGGCTGATGAATGCCACGGCCAGCGGTGCGGGCGCGGCCAGTGCCTGGACTTGAAGCAAGTGTGCGATGGAGTGAAGGACTGCGCGGACGACAGCGACGAGGCGGATGCGGCTTGCCAGAAGAAACAACGAGTTTGCACACATGACCCCTTCCATGGAGGATGTGGTATGCTTTACAAAATTATACTTCCATGGCAAATCGCCTCAAACTAAGTTGGAGCTTCTTACAAGTTTGTGACTTTAGTGAATAAGCGATTTAATTTCTGACGAGCATAACAAGACGTTTTATGTATCAATTTAAGATGTAAGTTAAAACACAAATACTTAAACTTGCTATTATTATTTTCAGCTTTCGTGGAAATTAATAATATAATCTTCAATTGCTGCAAAATGTGCTTAATGCGGTATATAAAATTCTATCTTAATTCATACCAGTTAATAAAAAAAATATTGGCATCACATAGATTGTTAATTAAAGTCCCAAATACGATTGAAAACGATTTATTACCACTTGCATTAAGCCAAAAAAAATGTAACACATGCATGTCTAATTAAGTAATTTTCCGACAAGTATATCTTGACCTTACCATTGACATTGCGGTGTCGGTCCAGGTGTCTAATTAATTCACATTTACAAGCGTTCAGCTCTCGCAATGTAGGTGTTAAAATGTTTTAATCAAACCTAGATTGTGACAGATACGTTTTTAGTTAAATTGTGCTGTAGATTAAAATGTATTTGACTTATTTATTTGTTATATGTTTATAATTGGGCCCTGTGTTCTAAGTTCTTTATTGAATATCTAACGACAATCTACCTTAAATATAATGTCTACAATTTTATACAGATCAGAAGATCTAATATTAACGTACATTACTTACAAAAGATTCAACATTCTTAAATAAATAACACAATTTATTAATATAAATGCGTGTCGTCGTTGTGAAGAACAATTTGACCCGAGACGCTAACTTCATGCGCTAATAGTGTAATCGAATGCAATCTTTCGGAGCCGCTGGTTTAAATCTGCCATGGTTCATACAAATTCTAACAATATAAACTTTCCGGCTAATGCCTCCTACACATGCGCATGTAAGCTGATAATACTCACTTAAGAAGACTTGTGAAGTTGACGTCACAAATAATTAACGCTTAATCTCAAAGCTAGTACATTGCATGCATAAGAGAACACAAGTTTTTGCAGCGACTACAACATGATTTTGTCTGGCTTATTCTACAGGAACAGTATAATTTTATGGAGATCAATTCTTCGTTCCTTGCTCTAATGCAACGTAATTAGCTTATGTGTCTCCCGGGCTCTTAGGAAATTATAGTAGCTCAAATCAAAAAAGGTCATACGCTAATTTGCCTCAACTCTTCTCTCCAAACTTGAAATATTTTTTCTTGATTATCAAGATCTGGATTTAAACAGTGACTTAGTAGAAGTACAACTCTATTCGTGAAAGTTCTCAGTGTATTAAGTATAGCTGATGTCGGTTTCTGACCCTACACGCTATTAGTTTGCAAAATGTTTCGTAATTCCTTTGCGCGAAGAGGTAAATCTGAATAAAACTCGAACATAAACTGTGAGAAATAACATCGTCCATTTTTAAACATTACCTATTTATTCTCCTTCACCAGAATGCTCTACTGGTCAGCTGAAATGTCAGAATGGCCGATGTGTGATGAAAGAGGTGTTCAAAGACGGCCACGATGACTGCGGGGACGGCACAGATGAGCCTGGGCAGACCATCTGCTCCGACTACCTGTCAATGGTCATGCCCACGCGACTTTGCGATGGGATCCTACACTGCCATGACAGAAGCGACGAGGATCCGAAATTTTGCAAATGTCATGCAAGACAGAATTACAGGTAAATATTTCATTTAAATTACCAAGTTCGGTGTCTTAGAGATGGTCTAGTTCCTAACAAATTTCTAGACTTTTCGTATCTGTTTGTCTATCCGCGACCTTGTCAATGAATTGCACAGTTATAAAAAGGCCAAGTTAAGTTTGCTCCTAACTCCAGTTTATTTTTGTTTTTGTTTTATTGTGAAAACGGTTACGATAACGTCAACTTTTGCGATTATAAAGTGATCCCCAAAGAAAATATCAACTAATAACAAGAACAGGACAAGTGTGCGTCGGGTAATTCGGAATCCTCGGTGCGAACGATCGGTAATTTTCTCATTACAATTTAAAAGGATCAAATATAATATTATATACAGAAAAATATGTTTTATCTTCTAATTTTTATTAATTATGCTACAATTGTATTCAATTTCAAATTTTGATTTCGTTTAAGGTGAAACCGTGTGCTAAATAAGGGTTATTTATTCTAATCTGATGAAAAATAAAATATTATACGTCAGATCGTGTAATAGGCAATGAAATGCTAATATAAATCATTTATGGTATGCATAAAATAAGGAATATAATGTTAAATATAGGGACCATTCTGATTTTCTTGTCAAATTAATGTTTATGTCAAGATTTAGTAAATTTATCCATCGAAATTGCCAAAATAACGAGATTCCTTTTAATTTGTAACAAAATATGCCATGAACGGTTCTAATTTAGCAGGAAGGTCTGGACATGGCTATTATTAAGAACGGTAACAGAATAATAATTTATTTAATTAGAATGATTTTTTGGGATAAAAGTATCTTATATATCTCTGGGGTCCAAGCTGTTTTCGTGACAAATTACACCAATCACATTACAACAATGTAGCCGTAAAATAGTATAAGATTCTCTATCATTTATAATATTGGTATAAATTTAAGCATGATGACTTGAATGTGTTCGATGATACCTAATTGACAACCAGTCTAGAGGTGAGGTAGATAACTAAGAGTACATCAAGGATCAAATAAAACAAGAGATATTACAGACATATTCGAGAGAAGGTCAGAGGTATCAATTATGCAGTGTTTAAACAATTGTGACAAAAGACCCGCGCTCCAATCTTCATCTGCCAGCTGTTTTGGCTGTTTTGTTTTACTCAATAATAAATGAAACAAAATATTAAATGTTCGAGTTCGGGGATCGATCAATTTATGTTAGATTTCCCCTTAACTTACACTTTCATTGAAGGCCATCTTGCATCAAAAAATATGTTTGAGCTAAATCCGACTGCATAAATGAGTTTAGTCCTGTATGTAATTATTAATGTTTGTAATCAAAACATGGATGTTAGGAGTTCTTATTTATTTTTATTAAATATTAATGATTCGTTAGGAACGTGTAAGTACCATAGGCTTTACTACAAATTGTAATACAATATCAGTGTCAATGTACAAAATATAATTATCTTTCCAGTTTAAATCGCAATTCAACGTCCTGTTATCGTTATGAACTGAGATTTGCTGCTCGTCAACCAAATTAAGTTAAATTAAATATTAATATTGATGACAGTTAAAAGACACCGCACGGAAAGTATGGAAAAAAAAACATCGGTATATGTATATTGTTAAAAAAAAAAGTTACATTACTTGATCAATATATAAAAATACTCGGAGAGCAATAAAATGCTATGACTAAATTTTAAGAAAAAAGAAATTTCGAGTGAAAAATCATGTGGATATTGATTCCATAGAAAACTGCGTATAGACCAAACAACAAAACAAACAGGCACACTTACACAATTATAATATTTGATTTAACCAGTGCACAGTGCTGCAGTGTTAATAACACACCATCCCGTGGGAAAATTGCTTTTAATTTATTTTATATTTTGTAACTTTTTAGTGTAATAGTACTAACTTTTGTATATTTGGGTTATCTTTTATTTAGTTTTCAAGGTTGCTATACATTAATATGGTTCATGTTTAGCACTATATTACACTCATTTAATATATAAATGAAAATTTAATGGATACCCTGCAAGGGAACCACAAATAATATACCTACTCAAGTTTTAATACTAACATCATTTAATTACTACAATAAATGGGAATTTGGTTTTTAAATAAAACATAAAAATAGTTAAATATGAACTTATAATTATTCACAAACTTGATGTTAAATACAAATGCAATTACAGTAGGTATAACTAAGTATTATTTTCAGGCTCATGAGAAGATGGGCAAAGTTCCCTGGAACAGACCCCAATAGACAAGCTGTTGCTGGGGAGTTTAGCGCAGCTTACAGAGTGCCCAATGTGTTAGGGACCATTGACTGCACACACATCAAAATTTTCCCGCCACCACTTCCCCACAGCATAAACTAATAATAATAATAATAATAATAATAAAAATATTTATTCACAACAACACACAACAAAGAAAAAAAGAAAATACATATATAAAAAAAAAAAAAAAAGGTTGTTGTGAAACGGTCCCAACTCAGCATGTGCCAGCTGTTAAGCCAGCGCTGGTCTTCCGTTGAGACCGCTCGGTGGCTGCACGGAAGGTGACACAAACAATTTACAAATAAGGTGACACAAACAATTTACAACTTAAATAAAAAACACTACATAATATGTGGCTTAAAGAACCAGAGTCCAGGCCATAAACATTTAAAAAAATAAAAAAAAAAAAAATGTAAAAATACTCACTAATCTAACTACCTCAATAGAAAGGGGTTTCATTCCATGAATGTGCAGTTGGTAAGTAAAAAACATTAAGCAGGTCAAAACCCCCATGTAATTGCTCCTATACCCCAACAGAATTTTATCGTTCTATAAAAACAAGTTTTTAATTTAAATTAAAATGCATTGAAATCCATTCAACCTCAATCATTTAATATAATTTAAAAAAATAAAGAAATAAAAAAGATTCATGGCTCCTCCTCAGTTATAATTTGCGTGTCCTCCAGCCTGAAAAGAAAAAGGATATCATTTTATATTTTATTGTTACATTACATTATTATTAATTGTTACATGTAAATTAATTTGCCATAACAATAGAGAACCGTTTTTTTTACCTATACCTAAGTACATACATATAACTTGTAAGAGTTTAGAATTTAATTTCTTATTTACATATTATTTTTCAGAACGCTTGAGCTGGCTTGAGCTGGCTGCCACAAACAGCAATGAAAACCCAGCAGCTACCGGCAAATGGGCTTTTACTAAGAGTGGCCCAAGAAAAAAGGGCCACCATAGTAAATAATTATTTTGCTTACTATTGTGTTTTATTCCATTCCCATATAAACAGTTAAAGTGGAAAACTATATTTTAACAGTATAAAAAATAGGATCAAGCTATCTGTACCAAACTCAATCTTGAATTAAGATTAAGGTTTGGTTCAGCAGTTTAGCAGCTAGAACGTAAAAGACAGACTGAGTTACCTTGCATCTACATATTAGTGTGGATTATAAATGATCTACCATATTATGTTTGAGTATGAATAAAATTAAAGCTTGCTGGTTTCTCCTTAAAATCCTATTCTGCTCCCTCAGAATGTCATTGTGTTCTGACTTGAGCTGATTCAGTTTTACTAGTTGTTCTATTATATTCTGTAACATAAAATACAATTGCATTACTTTTATATAAAAAAAGTCATTATGAAACAAAGGGCATAAGGTAACTTTGTATGGACAATATGGTCATATTTTTTCCCAGCGGACATGGATAATTTTCTTAAAATAGTTTAGAGGACCTCTACCTACATATAAATATATGACATTAAATGTCTTTGATAATATTCGAGCCAAAATATTAAAAAGATATACATTTCAAGTTTTCATTACTAAAAGACAGTATTAATAGATAGAATATATAGAATTTTGAATAGATCATTCTGTCATAATAATACCTTCATAACTTTTAGGTATGCCCTTCTTTTTCTTCTGTTCTTTGTGTGCAATGTAATGTGGTAAATAAGGCGATGTAGGCTAAAACGTTAATGTTACCCGAAAAATATGAATGTATAGTTAATAAACAAAATACTTACGATTTTCCATGATGCGACGGATTTCTCCGGGCTAAACTCTCGCAACATCGAAGCCAGATTTTGCCACTCGGACTCGTGTCTTTGAGATCCGAGTGGCCCACTGAACTCCCAGTTTGCGAATAAGGGGTGGCTGGCCATATATTCAATATTTTTTCTTTATTGTACTGCTGTAGGGACTGTAACACAACATGATTGTTTTAATCATTAACAATAAATAAAGAAATTGACAATGCACTTAAACTCATATTAGTTCACAGTGTTAAACTTACACTTTTGTTGTTTGTCTCATTTTCGGTTTATCCAAGAACAATTTCGGACCGAACTAAAATTCCAATACAAACTTTAAACTTTCGTAGGTACTAAACTACTAACCATAAACTAATAACCATAGAATATAGAACTACCGAATCAAGATATCAACATAACCCATATATTTTTAATAGTATGGCGTCCGCCTTCTTTCTATGACTAATTTATAACTTCCCATTTTAGAAGCATTATATAAAGTCCGCCATTCGACATCCAACATGTGCAAAAATGTATTGATTTCGTGACACTAGCAACTTTTTTGCAAATTGGTAGTAATCTCATGTGATTCTTGTCACACTGGGCTTAAACACAATAGTCGTCGCTTTATCGACGCAATAACTTTATCGACATTGTCAACCATATTAGGCATTTCGATAAAATAGACGACTTTGTTAAAAATTTATACATATCCACACGATAAAAAGGTGCCACGCATAATTGGCCCGCAGCCAGCTATTCTGCTGCAAGAATCCGTACGCGCTGACTGCGACGGAGAGATGTTAGATTAGGAGAGCGGGCACATGCACGCCCGCCCCATCCGGTCCGGTAAGAGCAGCGAATAACCACGAGAACCTTATATCGTATCTCTTTTGTTATTTTTACTACTGCAGGAAACAGAAATATCACAATTACATAAAAAATAAAAGATCCTCCAATATTACTTATTTTTATGATACGCTATAATTTAAAACTTATCACTTTTTACATCCGTTTTTTGATGATGTTGATTAATTAAATGGTTCTTAAAACATTTATTTTTTCTCAACTTTTTGGCAACTTTCTTTCATACATTTTTTATGGGACCAATACCCACCATGATTTTGTACTAAAATTGTATTTTCTCAAAAACTAGTCATAGGATTTTATTGACCTCCGAGTATTTTTATATATTCACCGAGACACGTAACACATATCTGTTTTTAATAAATTGTTTTAATATATAATATCCAAGTGTTAATCTCATTATAAAGTAGGAAAGAGGATCAACTTCACTATCCTTTTTATGGTTGTCTGGAGGAGATCATCATTGATAGGAACGCCTGCTTGTCAACCGTGCTTTGTTTTTCTTTGTTCTTTTTTTTATTAATTTTAATGTAGTGTCTGTGTATTGTAAAGGCAGGATAAATTTATTAGATTATTAAATTAGTCTTAAAGTGCAACTGTGCAAGAAAAAGTGGGCAAAAAAGCTAGCATCAAACATTTTTGACGACACTTATAAATTATAATATAAGATGCATTAACCGCCTGTTTCGCAATCGACAAGTAAAGCATATTTGACAGATAAATTTAGCCCTGTCTTTGTCTTACGCTTAAAAATAGACAAGGAGAGAGCCAACTTTAAATAGCAGATAAATTTACTCGTCGATTGTAAAACAGGCCCTAAGACTGATAAGTTACATATTTGACGTGAGAGAAATGAACCTGAATGAAAAGTTTTGTCTTGCGATTTGTATACTTAAGGGTTTGAATCCAACAATAATGCACATGCGAAAAACCTTATATCACTCTTACTCAGTCCTAATAACCCTTTGATAGCTTTGTATCGAATATTACACTTGACGAGGGTCGTCATTCACAGTTTCAACCAGAAATTGTCGATAAGGAGTGTACACAGGCTTCTGGTCGGCTTTAAGATCTAAAGTAATCAATTCTGACTAATAGCATTGTTAATTGAAATATCAAGACCAGTGATAATAAAATAAAGCATATTTAATTAAGTGCAGTGCAGATTTAAAAAAAGTTCTTCGTTAGAGTTATTTGAGGTTTTGCTATTTTTCATCAATAACCGTGGTTCTCTCTGCTCTTTTCTGTGGATTTCCAAAAAGTACAGTCAAACGCTAAAAGAAAGAGAGAATGTTAAATGCATTTGAATGTTAGATGCAGGTGATGGTGAGAGTGAGGGTGACGGCTGACGATGACGATGACGATAACGATGACGATGACGATGACGATGACGATGACGATGATAATGATGAAATGCTGAAATGCTGAAATGCCTCATCAGGGAAATAGGGCTCGTAAAATCGATCCTGGGCAATAACTCTGTCTCTGTGATCTTCTTTTCCCCAGCCTTTACTACTTATAATAATGATTTTATCTGTTTTTCAAGGTGTGGTGGCAGTTCAAGCGAGTTGGACTACTGTGTGGCTCACGACATGGTCTGCGACGGCACCCGGGACTGTCCCAATGGAGAAGACGAACAGTCTTGCCTGGGATTAAGCGCCCCTCTTACATCACCGTGAGGACTTCATTAAGAATATGTGCTAATATTTTATAAACAACTGAAGTTTACCATTGCATACTACTTATATGACTATAGGCCAAAAGAGTTTTACGTAGTGACAGATGGAGCCACAATATTATCAGGGTAAATAAGAGCTATCCAAACTTTGACAATACGATAACAGGTCAAAGACAATATGATTTGGTTATGGCTGCCCTAGTGGTAAATAAAGCAGTGAAAATTTATAAAAACCATACAGAGTAATTACTAAATCAATACGTTTATCGTTATAAATTAAAGCAAAGCAATCGTTGTAATATGCCATGCTACCGGTCTTGTAGAAAAAGGTATTTTATTAAACAGAATACAGAATACAGTAAAATTAATACATACGAGCATAAATAAATACAGTAAAGTACTTACATGGTTTCTGTAAAAAAAACTATGAACTAAAAATCATACACCTTAAGAATTCCGGACTGATTTTTAGACAAGGTTCCTACTTGTAACTTGTAACCGTTGTTTAGCTTGTTCAATGATAAAAAATGTAACGAATGTATCTGTCGTTGTGTCTAAAAATCGTATATCGCAGAAGAATTCATAAAAATAATAAATTAAATTTCTTCTTGTATATGTTTAAGGAAAGGGACGGGTATAGTGACGGTGCTCTCTCACGGCGTTTGGCACGCGAAGTGCTATCCGAGGCCGACCCATACAAAATTGGAACTGGAAGACATTTGCAGAGAATTAAACTACTACAGCGGCCATGCAAAACAACTTCAGACACCCGATAAAACTAGATATAACCCACACAATAACATTGTTTTAGACCCATTCATCGAGATCACTCTTAATAACAACACTAAAATAAAAATGAGAAATAAGGACGCTCCAATAGCGAGAGCCATTTTAGATAACTTGGATGACATTAAAAAGTGTTATCTTCTTAATATAGAATGCCGCTAGATATATTTTTGAAGGTATTTTAGATACTTAGATAACTTATTTATTAACAGTTTAAATCAGGTTTTATAATTATATAAGATTTAATCTCCAGTTATATTTTTTAAGTTTCTTTTAAATTATTAAATACATTTTCAATCACTGACTTATTTAAATTATATTTGACCTTTCTTTATTCTTTGCTACTAATAACCTTTAAAGTTTTTTACATCTGCCAGTGACATCTAGTGGTTCGAATTATTAACCGATCAAGCCGCGTGGTAGGTAACACGAGGCTGCGAGTTGTAACTCAAGACAGAATGACGAATTGAGCTCGTAGTTGCAAGATTTTGCAAGAGAGGGCAGTATTATACAACTTTGTAAACGTTCTCAACAGCCTTAGGATGTCTCCAGGTTGGGCGAAATGTAGGACATTGCAAATAAAGTTTTTAATGTGCTACATATTTCAGTAGCGCTGTTCTGTAATAACTGCATTGAGCGTCCAGTGGCCCTATAAATTGTGGTTTATTTTGTAAAACCAAAAACGACTCTTCGATTTCAACTTTTGTTTATTAGAAAACACACTAACAGCAATGAGGCCACCACTGGACTCTTAACTCTATCATAAGATAAACTCTTAGACACTGTCATCTGAATAATGTAGGTTCAAAAAAATCCAGCTAAATTGAAGAGTATGTCGGGTAAGTTTGTCAAATTTTAAACCAAATGACTCCCAAACACTAGGAGGCACATAATTAAAAATACAAACGTTGTCAAGTCACCAAGTACAGACGTTTACGTAACAAAAAAATCGGTTATGGATTTTTTATTTAAAAGCTTGTACAGCGTGCAATGTGATGCTAAGTGACCAGTAGGTAACTATATTATATGAATGATACCAATAGAACCGCAAATGTATCAAAGTTGTTCGACTTTTCGATATATATTTAGTTCCATTTTAAAAGTAAATGTTTATGGACGACTTCATGAATAAATTTCGAACACTTGGGTAATCTTAACATAGTACCAGTTTAGAATAAAACCATAAATAACCGGTGATGTTAATAAAAAAATCATCAAGTGCTAGTTGGATCCGCACACGAAGGGTTCCGTAATAGCATAAAATATTAAAATCAAGCAAAGCATTACGCTTTTCAGCATCGGGACCCTTTTACTAGTTAACTTCTTCTTAAATAGCGCGGCAACAAATATACAATATGTGAAAATTTTAACTGTCTACCTATAACGGTTCATAAGACATAGCCCGCTTACAGACAGAGAGACGGACGGCCGGACAGACAGTGGAGACTTAATATGGTCCCGTAGGCACCATTTGTGTCCGGAACCCTAAAAAGTGAGACAAAGTCGCCATAGAGTCTGCCTGAGATAATGATGATCATTTAGTTTTGAATTTGAAATGTACATTAATGGATACTGTGAATTATGAAAAAAAACAGCACAGTCACCTTATGAAACCAGTTTCCGTATCAAGTTGAAGATACGATAAAATTAAACGGTTTGTATTCTCAACTTCTGTTTACAGTGATGATAACTTGGTTTGTGACAACGTTCTAGAATGTTTTGTGTTACGTTGAACGATACCCCCGCCTTTTCGCACAGGGAAAATCTTTCTAAACTAGACAATCCAGCAAGGGACAGTAAAGTAACTAAAGTAAGGCAAGCATAAGACAGAACAAGGTTCAAAAGTAAACCATTCCTAATAACCACCAAGCACCATTTCATGAATTAATCAGCCAGGAGGAGAAATCATTTTGCACCAATCTCCGGTCAGTGCGGTCGACTACAAAGAGACACCACTTCCACTTTTGGACTTTATTAGGTACAATGCAATTCAATGCTGTACCAAAATTCATCCAGTAGTTTCTTAGATTAGTACGCACAACGTATAGTAAGTACAACGTACGCAGCGGGAAACTTAAAAGTATTATGACTCACTGCCCTTCTTAGACAAATGGCGGTATCTCAGATAAAGCTGTGAGAATATCATTCTCATTACTAACAGCAGAGCATTCATTGAATCTGCCTCGCGTTGGCTTACAGTAGTGATTTAATATTAAAACAAAAAAAACTTAAAATGAAATACTGTTACTTTAGTAAGGATACTGTTTTATTTCTATTAGACATCAGATACAGACACTCGCTCTCTTCTTCATTGATGATGTCAAATTACACGTCAGATTAAGCTTACATTTAATACTCACCCATGTTGTAGCAAATAATTTATCTTAAAATAGTCATTTGGAAACCATACATACTTCAAGACTGTAACTAAAATGCTCGCTCGATCAACCATTTCTTTAATATTTAATCTAATTTTAAAGCGCCGTATAATCGTCTCTGGCAAGGGTTAGTAAATTAAATTATAAAAAACACTAAATTTACCTAATTACTTTCAATTAAGGAGTATTTCGCCAATATCGAGTATTTTATAGACACTCGAGTATTTTGACGACGCGCTGGCCTAGTTGGTAGTGACCCTGCCTACGAAGCAAGTGTTCCTGGGTTTAAATCCCGGTAAGGGCAGATATTTGTGTGATGAGCACGAATATTTGTTTCCGAGTCATGGATGTTTTCTATGTATTTAAGTATATATTTCTCTATATAAGTATTTACCGCTAAATGTGGGCCTCATAAATAAGCTCAGGGTCACTCAGCGTGCAATGGAAAGAGCTATGCTTGGAGTTTCTTTGCGCGATGTGATCCGTAATACGGTAATACGCCAGAGAACCAAGGTCACCGACATAGCTCAGAGAGTTAGCATGCTGAAGTGGCAATGGGCAGGCCACATAGCTCGGAGAACTGATAACCGTTGGGGAATAAAAGTTCTCGAGTGGCGGCCCCGCACCGGTGGACGGAGTGTTGGACGGCCTCCCACCCGGTGGTCTGACGACCTGGTTAGGATCACGGGGAGCCGCTGGATGCGAGCGGCTCAAGACCGTGACTTGTGGCGCTCTTTGGGGGAGGCCTTTGTCCAGCAGTGGACGCCCCCGGGCTGATGATGATGAAGTATTTATAACGTTGTCTAGTACCCATAGTACAAGCCTAGAGCTTAGTTTGGGATTAGGGCAATTGGTGTATCATTGTACCCTGATATTATTATTATTATTACTCCCATGGACTTTTTACGCTTCTTTAAAAGCTGAATCATAACCAGTCACAAACTAAATAATTTGCGGGTGGGTGTTAAATGTATGAATTGAAGGCTCTGTCGTCTACCCTCATCCCAGCATGTCGACTGTGTACACTGCCGTTACTCTCATTATCACTTGGCGTACACGCCACCGATTTGAAATTGTTTTACAAAATACCGACACCAACATATCACCGGATTTTGATTTCAAAATTAAACCTAAAAAAAAAAAGAATCTAACAATAAGTTAAACACCTCACACCTCCTCACCTTGGGAATGATCCAATCTTCTTCTTGTGATATAAATCAGTTTCATTTGACTGAAAAACAAATAGGTGAAAAGCGACTGTGCTCCATACTTAAAGATGTTTAATGAAATTTGAAAAGTTTACGGGGTATGTTAAATTGTACCTACAGCGATTTTCTTTTTTTTCAATGTACTCGTTTACTTGCTGTATTGAAGCGCAGGCCTTGTTTGTTATTATATATTATTATGACATCTTTAATGTTTTTGGGGAGCTCGATCCAGTTCACTAAGCCGAATGCTTGAGCAACCAGTATACTGGCCTTTTTATAAAAGGGGTAAGTTTTTAATTTAGCTCTATCTACCTTTTTCCTTCACACAGAGAAGAAGAAAGCTAAAATATTAAAAATTGTGAGGTTAAAAGTTTTTTTAAAGATAAGCAAGGTGAAACAATGGTAAACACATTCGACCTGCTCACACATTTTACAATACCTATCTATATTAATTGCAAAATGATCGGAGTAACCAGGAAAGTGAAAAAACGACCATAAACTTTAGCACAAAACAAGAAATTATACGATATTATCATTGAATACTAAAGAGATAAATTCAACAATGTCCATTGTATTAAAATTTCGGTTGTAAATCAGAATTTTAATAATACTTTGGTTTCTTTAATTTGTGCCGACCGACTTACTCTGAGGCAGCGGCGCGGGCGTCGCTCCACACACGCCTTATTTACTGCCTTGACACATGCAACGTTTTATTTCTCACACGGGAGGAATTGAGATATTTATAGTGTCAGCATTCAATACAAATAAACCTTATTTTAATGAAACTAAAAGTCAATCTTAATTGATCAATCAAATGTGAAGGACAGAACCCAAAATGGTAAGGTTGAAGCCAGTAATTTTGCTGATTTTTCATTCGGTCTCAAGTAAATGGAATTACTTACATAAAGTAGTAAGTATCTTTAAACTTAACATTAGCCGAAAAGTACCTTATTTTCCGTTAAAATTGGCTCTAGTCACTCGGAAAATCAGGTATCCTCTAAAAATATTACGTATGAATCCTTCCTCTTACATTTCGATATGGTTAGATTTGTAGATCCCATTTTTCACTATATTAGTCTCGGAAAACATATGTAATAAGTACATTAATTATTCTTTGTTTACAGTTTAACATATTTACATACAATCACGCCTCTTCCCGTAGAGGTAGTCAGAGACCACTTCCTTCCACTTGCTACGATCCAGGCAAACTTCCATCGCTTCCTCCACACTCATAAGTCTCTTCATACACGTGCGTCGGTTTAGGATCTCCTGACCTGGCCCTTTCTTAATACGTCTCCGATCTGATCGTGGAACGTTCGCCTTGGCCGTCTTCTTTCAATATTCCCATTTACTCTGGCCTCATATATCTCTTTCGACAATCTCACTCACTTCATACATTCTTTCCACGTGACCAAACCACTTCACTTTCAAGTGCGAAAAATTGAATTATTAAAGTTAAATTTCAGAAGATAATGCTACGGAACATAAACAAATGAGGAAGAAAACAGGGGTGAAAAGGGCTCCTTAAAGCGTCGCAAGTGTTTGTGTGTTGCGGAAAAACATACGATTAGGAAACGTCGACTTGGATAAGTACTTTAAAAGAATTGCTTACTACTACTTGTCTTAAACTTAACTCATTATTATGGTTACCTAATAATTGACAGATTAAGTAATTTTGAGTTACACGTTTATTAAATAAGTAAGTGCCTTGAGCATGCAATTATATAAAAATATAAATTACACTGTACCTAGGGTATACTTTTTAATTTACGAGTAAAGACATTTTAATTATTTTAATTTATTACATACCTATTTAACAAATCCTAACAAAGTAGCTACACTTGCGTCTATAATGGGAACACCTTAAAATTCCAAAAACTATTTTTTCCGAATAATCATTTATCCGAATTGTTTTTTTCCTGAATATTTTAGATTAAGTGCATAACTTAATTGCTAAACTTACGTAAGTTGGGTCAGGTTTAATTTATAAGGAATATTTAAAAAATAACTCTTGTATTAAAACATTGAATTCGGAATTATGACTCTTCGGAATGATGTTATAAGTTTTCCCTTTTTAAATAAAAATCTTATCCTATCTTATCTTATGTAGTACTCGTTTATTATTCTAAAGTTCTACAAACGGTTTGGTGGTCACATAAAAAAGAAAACGCTCCATGTATTCTAACTGCGATAAGAACCAGTTTTATTAACTTCAGTATCATGGACGGTAACCGCGATGGTTTAACGAGAGCTTTATATTATAGTCAATTTGTTGTGATGTCATTTACACGGGAGAATTTATTTGAGTATCAATCAGCCGTTCTCATTACTTTTACATTCTGCTGCGTAAGTGAGAAACCGCAAGCGTTTTACAGTACTTACCATGAGTTACTTTTAGTGAACTTCCTAGTAAGTCGTATGCCCTATTCTTCAGAGTATTGTTATAGAGTGCGAGCGATAGACCATTCGACTCACTAGCAAGTACGGTAATTGTAACTTATGGTAAGGGTAACTAGGACAGAAATTGCTTTTATTTAGCCGTTTGACAAATCAAATATTGAGTAAAATACGACATAAAAACTCTTTATTAAACACCAATGAAAGGATACACGTGAGTCAACAGGCGGTCTTGTTGCTAAATAACGATATCTTCAAAATAAACTTACAAAGTAGAGATTGGCAGGCGGTGCAAACTGAAAAACTTAAATTTTAATTAATATCACAGGTACTAAAAATTAAATAATCGATATAAATCCCAGACATTAGGCAAATTTATTTTAACAATATATAATTTTCACGCTTAAGCATACTATACTGCTCACAAACTATATGCGTATTTAGTATACTAGGTAATTGAGTTGGGAAAACAATGACATGTACCTATTTATACCTTTGTTTAAGCTTTTAAATTGATTAATTCATTAATTGAAACTGGCTTGAATTTGGCTATATTTTAATGTTACATCGTTCAGTCCAAAACCTGTAAAATCGCTGCCCTCTCTTTACTTGCGGCTCATAAGAGTCATCGTACACCGTCGCCTTGACTCAGAGGTTGACTCTTGGATACGCAATTTATCGGCCGATGCATCACACCGCTCGGCTCTTCCGAGCGGAAATTTTATCGTACCATTTACTCTTACTATGAATGAATATATCTGACAGTCTGCACTAGGTATAATACACGCTTTCATGTCGCTCTTTGACGTTTAAGAGCGTTTTGCGCCTAGTGCAAAGTGTCCTCTGCCGGTACCTACAAAGGTATAATGTGGCTGTTTCTTTGTGGTTGCATGATATGGCAAGTGAGAGCTGTATTTTTTAATAGTTTCCTGGTTCACAACAACACAGATTACCGGTATTTTTTATATAAATAAATACTTGAGTTTTTTCAATAACTCGAGTGTTTTTAAACACAACACGAAAGCGTTGACTTTTTGCACTCGAAGGCTTTCCCAAGGTCCTGCGAGGAGGCATCGGGTTTTATTTCACACAGGTAACTGTTACTGAGATGGTTATCGCTAAAAATAACCTTTAATTACCGTGTAGTATGGCGGCCCTGACCTTTCACACATGCATAGGCTACCGGACCAGGTGACATTTTAATCAAAATTCGAACAGATTTGAATGATTGGTGTCGTAAAGCCAAACAAAAAGCCATTTTACTAAGTAAGGATTGGATGTCACCCACACTCACTAAGTACCTACGTAAAGACCGGTCTTTAGACCGAACGCCATATAGAATGAAATTTTAAAACTGACAATTTCTAGGTAACGGTAATAAAGGTATTAGGATATACCTATCCTTTATTCCCATTACCTAGCACCTCACTACCCGACCCTACCCGCACTGCCTGAAACTTGGGAGATTTTAACGATTCGATTAAACTGATTTGAAACCTAAATTTAAAGAAACAATATTGGGTACAACCTGTGTGAATTAACCTTGGACAAAATAAATCTTCTTTCCATTAAAAATGTATTGTATATGGGTTTATTACTTGAATTTTATGAATAAAATACAAATTACTTAAAAATAAGTGAACTGCTCCTCAATCCTCAACCGACACAGTAGCATGTACGCAGCATTG
This sequence comes from Acleris sparsana, assembly GCA_923062465.1. Taxonomy (NCBI): domain Eukaryota; kingdom Metazoa; phylum Arthropoda; class Insecta; order Lepidoptera; family Tortricidae; genus Acleris; species Acleris sparsana. The sequence goes on from OV281293.1 coordinate 10,565,014, forward strand.
ATGAGGCCACAGGTTAATGACAGTGTGATGAATTTTCTTAATTTAATCGTGAATGCGTCTTAATGCTAACATTAATCTAGCAGAAACAAGGCTTATCATCAATCCGACGAGATGTGAGTTATTGATCATTAACCGAGAAACATCCGCTGCCCCGCTTTTGACCAAGAACTGTCAAAAAAATGATGCTATTAATACGTTATGTATGTTTTTTAGAAAATTAATCCTCTAAATCACGTTCAACCTATTTTTACAAGGAGAAGGACAAATGCAGTATTTTATTATTTAAGTATGTTATGTTATATAAACAAATAGCTTGAGTACGCATTATCCGTGTGAAAAAGTAAAAAAAACAAATTCAAATTCAAAATATTAATTTGCTTTGTAACAATGGTTAAAAAAAAGTTGTTGTAAGTTGTTGTGTTGTGTTAAGTTGTTAGAATCACATGTTTAACCATAACTGGCATGCAAAAATGTCCTTAATAGCTATATTGATAATGTCAAATGAAATAATTGTATTTTACTGCTGTCGTCGTTACTACCTACATATTTCCTTATCCTAAATAATCATAATACTATAGAACCTTTTTTCCTTCAACCAATGAAATAACTTATTAACTCATAGTTTTTATAGACATATTTAAAAACTAAAAACTTTCTGTTAGTGTTTGTTATTTAATGTGACTCTACATTTAATATTTGATATCAATATAGCGGAAATACGGCGGTTTCACTAGTATAGCAACCGCCCTTCCTGGCGTAAGCTCTATGAAACAGTAGTCCCAGCTTTTTAATAGTTCGGCTGGCTATCGCTATCACCCTAGCACTCGCAACTAACAGTATATCTGTCACTCGTGTTTCATACAAAAACGAAGATTACCAAATTACATCAGAAAATAAGCTCACTGTATATATGTCGAACCTCGTAATTCCCTGCGTACTTGTACATATAAGTACAAATAATGATAGTAGTTCAGACCGGACTTGGTACAGAATATTCTTAATAATTACGTTATTAATTAGGTGTTATAATATAATCTATGCTAATCATACAGAATAAATACAAATAAGAAGATATAACTTTGAAAGAAATGCGGTAAACTTTTCGTCGCAGGCCGAAGTAATTTTCCTATTACCAATGTACTTGGTAACGTACTTTCGGAAGTAAGTACTAGCACTACTGATAAAACATGACTAAGAACCTACCCAGAAATATAAACAAACGTAGCGTCGTAGCACCAAATCATTGAGTTTTATTAAAACCAATAAACCATAGTTGGTTTTCCCTTGTTCAGATTCGCCGCCGTTACTGCAGACTGCCATTATAAGCAGGTCTACATTTACTCTACTAAGTAGTTAAATATTGTCTTTATCAAGTTAATAAATATTGACTTTTTCGGTCAGCTTGCCGCCATGCCGACAAACTGAAATTATATTAACTGATACGGAGCAGGTTAACAATATTACGACAAATTCTAACTATGCAAACAAATTAGGCATTAAAAGACGCTAAGTTAATTAAAACCAGGAAGACTTAACAAAACATTACGTTGCGAAGTAATAAATCTGTCACTCGGCACATATCAGAAGATCCACGCCGATAACCAGCCAATAAGAAGCATCTAATTAATGATTGTTAAAAACTTAATAAAAACCGCCTAGTTGCTTCCGACAACAGTATTTATGTATTTCTTGACCCGTCGTATTGCGCCAAGAAGTTTTTGCGTTTGCGAAAAAAAGTGCACGTCTAAATTTATCTTTTTTAATCAATCAAAACCTTGGTGTTTACAAGTTTTTGCAAATGTCTCGTTATCTTTTAGTGTTAGCGCTTCCTGCAACAGTTTGAGAGTGTGTGGGGCGTGTTTGATTTATTACTTCTGCGTTAAAACTAGCATTGACTCCCTGGTTGGCACGCGCAGTGAACAAACCTATTTGTTTATTTTGCCTTGTCTGAGCCTGTGACCTCTGTCTTAAATTTACGAGTATTTATTTTTACGATTTCATATTCAAACTAGAAATCCATATAGCTTTTATGTTTGTCCATCCATTTGTTTGAATTATATTATGTCATACTATATTCTTCATTTAATTTTCGAGTTTCAACGAAGATGTAAATGAGCCACGTGCATTAATTGTTTACCCCAAAAAACTCGTTCATTATATTGAAACAGAAACGTATTCAGGAACATGACTAGGATATACTTCAGCTGTTCTCTTGTGAGGATTAAGGAAAGAAATAAATAAATTAATAATGACTGCCCTGACAGTATTTTACGTTTGGTCCTGAACCTGAAATTTTGCATAGTGATTAAATAAAAAAATCCAAATTTTAGCTACAATTTTTAGGCCTTACAGAACAAGTTGCATTGAAATAGTTATATCTAACCGTTTGATTCTGATTTAAACTGTAAAACAAAAACAAAATCATATTATATCACCTTATAAATATGTACCTACTTATATCTTAACTACGGGATCATAATCTAAGTAAACGCGATTTATTGATTTTAAGTTTAATTTTGGCTCGCATCGTCACCCATTTCAATATCACTTACGACAATAGATTCAGTTTTTTTATATCTGTTTTGACGTGACAATGGAAACAACCACAAACAGACGACGCATTATTTATAATAAACAATCAAAATATGTAAAGATATGTATAAAGCTCTTATTTTAATTCGTTATTTAAATAAGACGTGAGTCAGACCGACCGTGACATCATTTACTGTTTTACCAAAGTATACAAAATGTTAAAAGTTGAGAATTAAATATATGATTATGTACTTGAACTGTTGACCTGAAACTAGGCGAGCCGATCGTTTCGTACACAGCTTAACTATTAAAAACAGATAAAATGAATCATTCAATTAATTTATTATATGTACTTGGAGTCCGAATTGATAAGTGGTATGAGTCATCGGTAGAAACTAACTCTTTTTGGATAATACAGTTAAAAAATCAATACAACAATATCATTATTTAAATTAGATGCCGTTAACACGTAAAGAAACCATAATATTTTACTTACAATTTCAAGCAGCAGGAAGCTGTAGAAGAACCTTCACATAAATGTTTACAAATAATGATAAGCATATCAAAATAATTATTGTAATTCAGGAGGCGTGTCCGAATCACGTAGGCTCCTATATCAAACTCACACACATACTCGAAGGCAAACAACTGCCATAAGTTACGTATTGAAATATTCAAACACAACAAAAAACTTTACGACATCTTTAAAGTCCAAGCGCATTTCCAAAAAATATTACGTAACGCAAATCCAGAAATTAAATAGACAATAAAAATTTAGGCAACTTGCATATTTAAGGAGGATACAGCAAAAATGTTGAAAGTGTTCCACTTCATTTATCTTCTGACTGCTTAAAAGTCCGCTTTGGACTCACAGATTTGTATATTTCTGAGTTAAACGTTCTGTACCACAAGTGTGACCTTTCAATTCAGCGCATTCTGCTACTTTATTAAAGTTTTTCGGACTAAAAAGTAGGGTAGTTATTTCACACAGGACTCATTACATACGATACGTACATTAAATCACACCTGTTTCCCAGAGGGGTAGGCTGAGACTGCTTATAACCACCTGCTACAACACTCTTTAAATCAAATATGATTCATATATAATAATATTATTTAATCGCTTTACATAGACAAACATTTCAAAAAACGTTTGTACAACAATTAACATTTTTTTCTTCTTACTGTCGTTAGCTCTTCTAGTTTATTTACAACTTTTACTTTTAGTTTGATTAAATGTGTATTTATTGTATTATTTATTACTAGCGACACCCGTACACCTGTACATACATTTATTATATATAAAAACCTTCCTCTTGAATCACTCTAACTTTTAATCAAAACTGCATTACAAGAGTTTTCATCCATTAAAGGCATTAAAAAAAAAGTATATTGTAAGATATAAGTGTTACAGAGGGAAGCTTTGTTTTACACTATATGTACGTGGGTGATTATTCGGGATCCCCTTGGATCGCATAATATGTTTTAGACTAATATTGTTTCGCATAATTGTTGTCGCATAATTTGTATTGGCATAATAGTACTGACGCATAAAAATACTTTAGCATACTCCTTTTTTAGCATATTACGCTATTAGAATAATTTTAGTTGGACTAATTTGTATTTGACTAATACACATTATGCATATTATTGTTTGGGCTAATAATTATTTGTCATATCTTTAACCATAATATTAGTTTTCTAAATGAATAAAACATAGTATTTTTGTTACAATGCATTTGGATTTCATTTGAAATGATTTTATAAATTAGGTCACGTTAGGTACATTAGGTTAGGTTATGTTAGTATGATATCCAGGCGCGAAGCGCTCAAGCAACGCAGAATAGGAGGTCCGCGAAGCGGACGTCCGTCGACCTCGTTTTAGTTCCTACATATTTTTTTAGGACAATACTTTTATGCATTTTGTAATAATGCCAATTCATTATTATGACTTTTTGCAATTATGCTATTTGACGTTAGTCTTGATGACAATTATGCTTACTGTATTTATGCTTTTTAATGTTATGCGTAATAATATATGCGTAAAGATGATTATGCACATCATTATTTCGGCTAAAAGTAATTATGCGTAACACTATTATTACAAATAATTTTATGCCATCCAATAGAGAACCGATTATTCGGCGTTTTAACCGCCGTCATTTATTGTCTTCGCATATTATTCAAGATAAACTTTTTAATTGTCTTATGATTTTAAATGGAATTAATACTACCCCCGGGTCCGTTGACTTTGACATCAAAAGTTGCTGGTAATTATCATTGTTTTCGTCAATATAATTAAAGACAACAATGACGGCGGTTGAAACGCCCAAATATTCACCCACGTACGTAGAGATTGACTATTAAGAAAGTATACGTTTAAAGAACCAAGGTGGGGCCAGAGCGTCAACGGGGTAAGTGCGAAGAACCATATACTTTCCAGGAGATATTGTTGGTTTGGTGCACTTGCCCCGTAGGCGTACTTATCTACCCCGACTCACCTTACGCCATAGAAACAAGATAGGTTAAAACTAAGTAAAATAGTGGCGGTCTGTTTCCAAGAATTAATTGTCTCATTGCTTTTAAGAAACGAATAAAAATGCCATGAACTCTGATTCACACTAAACAGGTTTTTTTTTAATTTATTTTGGGGATCATACGACGACATTCTAATTTTATTAGTTGGGTGATCTTCTTATTAGAGCGGAATACTTAATAGCTAATAAGATTTATGTAAATATTAACATTAAATCTCATTGACGACCAAATTATAAAAACGTACTTGTATGATCGAAATTATTTATAAGTTGTTTGATCATTTAATTGAAATAAACCGTATCTTCTCAATGTAGGATGAATTACATAACCATAAAGAAACCTCAAAATTATAGATTACACGCGATATAATCCTTAGAAGTGGTTTTGAAACAATTTTATTGAATCATGGCGACAATCTAAGAACTTATTGATTCATTTTATAAACGACTCTGATATACAAATAAATTAAATTATAAAACGTTAGCCAAACCGGTATGGAACTTCTCTTAATTATATGAAATCATTTATCAGCACGTGCACAGATGCTTGCCTAAAGTATAGCAATTCTGTTAAAAAAACTACTTTGAATAACTTGAAAAATGCTCCAATGTATAGGTATTAATTATTTAATTAGTGTGTGTCAATTGTTATTTAATCTGGAGGAGAACCCAGTAGACCCGTCAATGAGCTAAGAATGACCTAGTCCTTTAAAAGGGCTGTAACTAGGTACCTATATAAATTTGCAAATACGCGGATAACTTAACTTTATTTTTGTCTTTAGGAAATTTGGTATAGCAATAAAATGTACAAGCAATTTAGTACGTATATTTCTATACATACATACCTCACTGCTACCTTTACTATAAGGCGTTTCAATTTCCTTGGTAATATTTCTGTATGATAAATGTGATGAATAAATAAATGTGTGTAGGTAGTTAACTCGAAACAAGTCAGCATATTGTCCGAAGGAGATTTTGTCATTGTATCGCAGCCACTCTGTCTGCAACCTCCTTGTAAAATTAGCATAAGTCTCATGAGCAGGCAACGTGACCATCCAATTCATATTCAACAATCGTAAATTCTGAACGAATAAAAAGAATCCAGATACCCGCGCCACTCGCCACACTCGCCACACGGCCACCTGACCACCATAATCCGTGAGATAAAATATCACCATTGAGATTTATTTCATGCGGTGTCTACGATTAATAGAGAAATATTAATTAGGATAGCCGCTGAGGCCAATGTCCTTTTTTTATGTCATTAGTTCTCACAATAAACGAATCTGACAGATATAACAGGAAAGTTTTGTTTCACTGCTAGGTGGAAATTTCGAATTACTGTAGAGACCGGGAAAATAGTTGTTGCAGGATGAGTAGTACTAAGCTTAGCTACATACGAGTCCAGCAACCGCTCTTCCCTGCTTGTATTGTGCTTTTCTCCAACAATGCGAGAAAATGTAACACAATAGTTAATCATATTATTAAACACAGGCCCAAATTTTCATTGAAAAACAAGAACGTTGTCGCAATTATTCACAACATTACTCATAATGTTATTTACATTCGAAACAGGTACGATTTAGTATGAAACAGAAATATTGCATTAAGTAAAATCACAAATTTAAATATAAAAAATTCAATTTGAACAAAATATAGTTTGAATCATAACACTTTTTTTATGAACGGAATTTCTATAAAAAAGTCAAAGTATATGATACACTTTTAAATAGGTACTTACGTTGTAAACGCTGTTTGAAAACGTTTAACTTTTGAGTCTATGACGTTTAAAAAGCAAACATACAAGGAAGAATCTGCATTGTACGAGGGTGTTTGGAGTTAGTTATCCAGTCCCAACATGGTTTTAAAAAGTGAAGTACCAGGTATGTAATAAAATTTCATACATTCTCTCGGCCGCTTGGTAAAAATAACTTTTGTTTTAAATTTTCCCTTGATCAGAATTTCGCGGTTTGATTTTACAACATTTCCGAGCATGTGGGAGAAAAAAAGTAGTACCTATGTAACTTTATCATGTTAGCTTTACTGCGACGTCTTGTCCGACACCGATTCTCAAAAACTGACGTGTATAGGTATACAATTGTTGTACAATTGTACATTACAAATAAATCACATAGACGTGGAAGACGTCGCGGCCTACACAGTAGGTAGATGCGCAATAAGAAAATCTGCCAGTGAAAATTTTTTCTGACACATTCACACCAGTGAACTATTTAATGACGTTTGGAACATCTGTTCATATTCGATTTTGAGTAGTTCGCTCTGAGTGCGTAATACGAAATGTTCGTCGATGGAAGTGGGTGTTGTAGCTACACTTATTTGTTTCTTTATTAATCGCAACATTTAATCGTTTTTAACTAGATATACAGGTAAACATGATCCAACATGAAATAGTTATCTACGAATGACCTTATACAATTTATTGACATACCTACGAATGAGCACCTGCATACGTAGATAATTAATTTGTGCTGAATAGCACGGTTTTCCTGTAAAGTTAAAAAGGTTAAGTGTTAAGATTAATAAAGAAACAGACAAGTAAATGGTGTTAATATACAACACGCAACGAATTTGTCACACAGCAACAACGAACGATATTTGACAAAAAAATACAAGAATAACTTGTTTGACTTTACCGGTTTTTAAAGTATTCCCATCACTGATACCACAAAACTTTCGCAAACGGACACCCATTGGTTATTCGGCTAGCTGAGAAAAGAACTCTAAAACTTGCCACCCCGCTCAACTGGACTAAGGTTACATCACACCAGAGTGTCACTGAACTCCCAGCTGCGGTGTCTAGTTAGACAAATGTGTTTGTACTCTAGGAACGCTGTTAGATTTCAATTTCTCTAATCCAGATTGATGTCTTATTAGAAACATTTTATGTCCCCGTCTTTGAGACATTAAATGTTCACATTTTGGGACACAATTAGGATTATAGGTTTTTAATAATACTAGATTCAAATAAATTACGCAAATCCCTGAATTTATTACAGTTGCGACAGGCTTTAACGGTTTGGTTAAAGATTTGTTCCGAACAAAAAGTGTTAAACACGCATAAATCAAGTGTGTTCTTGTCCAGGTTTGAATAGGCTCTTCTTAATTAACTCCATTTCGCAGTTTTCTAGGTCTCGGTCAACTTTATTTATAGTCATGTATAACGGTAAGTATGCAGAAGGTTATCCTTCGCACTCCATGTGAATAAAAGCACCGCCATCTTGCAGTTTGGACCTGGAAACTGAAATAATAGGCTTTAATTGTTAGGAGGCTGGTATTTAATCAACTTTTCACGGCAATATGTAGACGGCAACAATTGATGTTTTACTCTTACCTCTTCTGAACGGATTCTTGTCATTATATCGTTGTTACATGAAGACTTAGTCACATACCTAATGCAGAATAATCACAGAATGCGGTTGATATCCATAATGTTGTTTCAATAAATTTTATCAATTTTAGTACATTTGTACATTTATTATAATGCAAATGCGTCTTGTAATTGATTATTTGCAATAAAGAATGTATATAAATAAATAGATATACATATTTTGTAATGTAGGTATGTAATACTGATTAAATAGTGCTTAAGGACTGGTCAGAGAGGGCAGATAGGTACCTCCTAGAAGCGTTGCCGCCGCCCCGCTAAAACTACATCAAAAGACCATCTCTAACTATTCGTTACGTCAAATAGCCATTTTTCCAGATATTTGGAAAAGTCCAAGTTAGTCTTAGCAAACAAATAAACTTACAAGTTCTTCGATACCTTTTCTTAAAAGGCTCAATAGACTGTTTATACCCTAACTTTGGTTCTAAAGTGTCTTTTGATCCTCAATGGAAATGGGATCAATTGGCATCAAAAACACTTTACGCTAAAATCGAGGTATTTTATCGCCGACCGGTTTTTTGTTTAATTTGCATATGCCAATTGATATCACTTTAACATCGTGCCTACATCCTTCCTTTAGAGAGGACTCCTTAAGCAATGTCATCTTAAAGTTTCAAATACATATTCCATGAAACGAACCCCACGTAGGCACGACGGTAAAGGTTAACGATGGTCTCCTAAGGTCGTTTTCGCGGTGCGGCGGGAGTTCCAGTAGCTGCCGATACTCACCCACCTCAACTTTCATTACCCTGTAGGTATAAACGCACTATAAACGCGTTGTCACCGGTTATAATCATAACTTTATATTTACCCATATTTAGATAGAGGTACATAATTATATTAGCTATGCTTATACGTATTCATAATTGTATTTGTGTATATGACGTTTGCTTAAGTAGAAATATATTCTTATTTACTTTTTGTGCACGTCTTTGTAATCTTGTCTATCCTCGTACAGTTTCCTTAATAATGTCAGGTTAACTGGATGACATCCCTTAAAGGGATAAGTTCGCCATTGTACATTTTAATTTAAATTTTATGTACGTACATACTTGTAATTGGTTTTTTGTTAAATAAACTGGTAACATACATATTTTTTCGTTCAACTTAAATACCTACTGACAATGAAAAATAAGGTTAATGTGAATTTTAGCATAGCATTTGTTCGTTTACGAATAAATAGTTAGAAACTAACGAAGAAACATCATTAAAATAACCTCAAAACCAGATGTTTACACTTATCCCACCAAATAGCTAACAAGGAAAACATAATTAACGATGAAAATATTTGCACTCCACCTACGTAGGTAAACCTTTTTGCTGTAATGTTATGGACAAACGCAACGTCAAAATCAACAAAGGTCATACAAATGATCAACAGTTTGAACGTTGATGTTTTGATGTACGTACATAATAAATTTCCTAATAACTTGACGTCTGACGGATATTATTGTTTGGCGTTGACAATTTGCACTAACAGTTAGAGAATGTTTTTACCTCCACGGTTTTCTCATTTTTCTGTTTTGTGCGAAGTAACGTTCTGTGTATTGTACGTCAAAACAATACAGAACACGATAGGGAAAAACAAGACATAACTGAGTACTAACATTAAATAACGAACGCTATCAATTCTTATTGCTTTGCGAGAGAGAGAGAATCATGGAAATATCGTTTGAAACAACCTGCCTTTAATTGGCAAAACCACAGCAGGTGGCAAACTGAAATTTAAAATTACCATAGCTTCTACTAGCTCATTACGAAGAGATTTATCTTATGGGGATCTTTAAGTATCATTTTGCTATTAAGAATTATACAACAGTGACCTTCAAATGATCCCAGACCTTTCCCTTGAACTCGAGTAAACTGTGCTAAACGACGACTTGTTTGGCGTGATTACCATAATTATCACACCATCTCTCGGAGACATGTTACATTACCATATTAATTTATTATCACTATATACCAATCGATTGACTCTAGCTCGCCATCATTTTTAACTGTAATATTTGGTTTTGCATACTTAAGGACTTAATTTTAATGATATAAATTGATTGTTGACTGTTACATGTACAGTCAGCGTCATTATAGTTTGTAGCATCCAAAGTAGCCAAATAGTTCGTTACACGCCCTTGTTACTACGGTAATAATGACGTGTAACGTACTATTTGGCTACTTTGGATGCTACCAACTATATGACGTTGACTGTACTTTTGCATACGTATTACTACTACCTACGCTTTTTACCCCTTTTAGTTTTATCATAACATTAATACCTACATGTTGGTTTGGATCCTCTATGGAATACAAAATCAAAATAAAAATCAAAATATTTTTATTGCATGACTGTAGGTATCAAGTATAATAATATTATACGGGTGTTAAATACATTTTCACTTCTCAGGCTCTAAAATGACTCACAATTGGCTTGTATAGCCGGACTAAAGTGATGTATTTAATCTCTAGGGAATAAAACTACACTTTACTCCATAGGGACTAAAGTACTTTTTCTTTTTAATTTACTTTGGAAACCCTTAAACTGCCAATCATCGCCTTTTTCAGTGATTGTATATGGATCATTTTTCTTGCAAAAAATATAAATTAATCGATTTAATTTCACGATTAATGATTACAAATATGAATCTATTTAAATATATAAGGGATAAAATCTATTTTATTAGGCATGGTCCAAATAGTTTTCAAGTTTGTATCTGTTGGCTAAATATGCAAGCATTTAAACATCACGGTGTTAATGAATGGAGGATTATCGCCATTTTCAGAGATTGTGTATGGACCATTTTTAGGCCGTGGAAATAACCTCAAAATGCCAACTGTGCAAAATTATTAAAAAAAAGATTTAATTTCGTGAAACACGATTAATGATTACTAATATAAATATATTTAAATATATTAGGGATAGTTCTATTTTATTAGGCATGGTCCAAATAATTTTCATGTTTGTATCTGTTGGCTAAATATGCAAGCATTTAAACATCACGTTGTTAATGAATGGAGGATTATCGCCATTTTCAGAGATTGTGTATGGACCATTTTTAGGCCGTGGAAATAACCTCAAAATGCCAACGGTGCAAAATTATTACAAAAAGAGTTTTTTTTTTCTCGCATTCAAAGTGAAAAGTAGAGTGTTTAACGCGAGACTAAACAACCATAATGACACTCGAACTACAGCCACCCTCGCTCGCAAGCTCGCTCGCGTGGCTAAACATCTCGTGTCATTATGGCTTGTTTTAGTCCCTTGTTGAACAATCTACTATTGTGTGTGCACCACTACAATCTACCATAATTATGGTGTACAATAATTGACATAAGTCAATACACAATCGGTAGTTTAAAAAAAAAAAGGATTTATAACAATATTATTACTTAATATTAAGCTACATTTAGTAGGTTACATTAATATTATAAGGAAATAATTCAAAAGACAAGAAAAAAAAGTAACCAACATTTTAAAAAAAACAAGGACATTTTCTGTAGTACCTAACTATGCTCGTTACTAAGACTACTTACATACTAAAACACACGCCACCACCTTTTCATGCTTTGTATTTACAAATTAGTCTTGTATAATAATATACTTTTAATTTTTGAAGGTTTTTATTTACAATAAAATATCTAATCACTAAAAAATATTAATAATTGCTAATCTAATTAGGTAGGTAAAAAATAAAGTAAAAGTCTATAGTAATATTAATGGTAGGTAATAGTCTATAGGCATCCGCTGTTTTCAAAAAAGTCTTTTAAATGATAAAATTGTTTTTTTAAAAGCCGTTTGATCAAATAATTCATCAAAAAAATACCTAATCGTCATGTTCTAATGGCTCGTTTTTCCGAATTTTCGTTTATCGTTTTGTCGTATCGTTTTACGCGTTCTTAGACAATGAGGTGATGAATCAAACGTTCAATATTAAAACTAGACTTGTCTTTAACGTGATATTAAAGACACAGTAACAACCATGTAGTCAAACCAATGAATTCGTTATGAAAAGTAAACATTTGAAACGAGTAAAAGATATTTGATATACCGGATCGTTTGAATAAATTATCTCCATTAAGAAGTTTCAAGGCAAAGGTTTCAATATTCATAAATAGTTTAATACTTCGTCTCATAATTTGATATTTGAGTGGTATTAATTTCCGCCAGCAATTATACATGCCGATTTAAGCGCCGTGTCAATATTCCTTAATGAAATCGACCAGAATATTAAGACCAGTTAGAGCGGTTTCATTTGTGCCCCAAGAAAATCCAATAAAAATATCAGATGTTAATGATAATCCCCTTAAATCCCTCGTAATTAGGTACTCTATGAAACCATATAGTTTTGTAACGTTTATATTAAATAGTACCTGTTTGAACTATTTGAATATTTAATATTATTGCTATGTGACACGTGTATTAATTAGAGATCAACAATGTTTGCAAGCCTTTTTAAAGTTGGTTTTTGGTACTAACATATGTATCTTTTTTGCCAAATTAATGAAATTCCATATTTCGTTTACTAAATATTCCCATTTACTAACATCATAACAGTACTGGGCAGGACATTTAAATACCAATGACAAACAAAACATTCTAGTCATTTAAATAAACGAACTATCGCAGAGACTACATAAACATGTACTCGCCGAGTGCTATCCAATTAATACGCTAATAAACATTTCGTTATTCCATCAATTTGTTCCTTATGACTCTAATGGCTTGTAAAACAAGCATAAGTAGCCAGTAAATTTATAAATAAATATGACCTCTATTTACAAACAAGAATCGATTAAAACAAATACGACGAAAAACACTGTCGTAAGTCATCCTACAAAATACGCCGCAACAAAAACTTGAAAGCTCAAGTAAACACATTGTCATAAGTATAGTGTTTAATATCGAGTTGTACATAGACACAAGCGCTCTGTTTTTCAAAAATTTAATAAGTGTAATATACAAGGATATATTAAGATATTTATTTTTTTATCCTGAAACATTTTAAAGTAACCACGTGTAGTTTTATTAATGTTAAGTTACAATACCGAACTTAAGTAGCTCACATTGAATATGTAATGAAGCCGCGACCAATGTGAACCAAATCTTTAAATTAATTTGTTCATCTTCGATCCTCGTTACGCAACCTTACCCACATATCGTTAAGGCTTCAGGTTGCCAAGGCATTTGTGATTTATAAAACGCAATAAACATGCACGGTATCGGCGACAGTAAAGCAAAAGAAAAGGTCAAAGTTGGCTTAAAAAGTTCAATAATGTCGAATGTCCGACAGATAAAGGTTCATAATGTGCAATTAATCACTGCGGTGCTTTTTGATGGTCGATTATTATTATAATTATTATAATAAGTCACATTGTGATTAATCATCGCTTCCTTGCTTTATTCGCGTCTAAACGAGTAGGCATTTGGGCATGTCGCAGGACGACGACATGTCACTTACATATTAAGAAGGTGTCAAGATTTATTGCGCTACATAAATGAGTTAACGTCTTTCACATGTTGTTCATGCGTCACTAGAACCTCTTATGTGTAATTAAAATGAACCAATATTAGTTTTCCATCAGTTGGGTAAATGAAACCTTTGAGATGCTATGATGTAGTGGTTATTTGGTATAGTGTAGGCTTCATGTAGTCAATGGTAGCATTTTGCAGGACTAAATTTGCAATAATTCGGCAGTCGGAGTAATACAATGTCTCAAATTAAATTATTACAAACATTTACAATGCAAAGATTTATTTTTACTTTAAAGCATTATTTTCGGTTACATTCTCCTGTTGACAGAGTCTTGCGCTCATTATAGCCTTGAAACCAAATCGTCTACCTATATGATTTCGGCTTTAGTTATTAATAGTATTATTTTCTCGAATTAATGCTCGTCGCAAATTTTCCTATTAAAATAATCAAACCGCAAAATTAAGTTTATTTGTCATAAACCTATATAAGAATAAATCTTATTGAAATAATATCACTTGTACAGCAGACGGGTTAAAATATTACAAACACGGTAATGTTCCATTATTTCAATGGTGAAAGAAGAGAGAAGTTAACGTCTTAATGTTAGAAGTACAATGCTGCCTTACTTAGGATATCGACCACAGTCGGCTAAACTAACAAGACATGTTAAATTGCCAATTGGTAAAGTTCCATGATCTAACCTCTAGTAGCTCGAGTGTCGTTCGTTTTTATTTGGAGACTGATTAGCAAGGTTCTGATGACGTGCTGGCGTCTTTGTCTAAATAGTCTTTGGGCACTCCAATAAACACGTGGGTTATAATAATAATAAATTACTTTGCAAGTTGGTTATACATATCTTTACATAGTATAAAAGTCTATTCGCTTAGTTTATTCTTTGAAACTACTCAACGGATTTTAATGCAGTTTTAAGCTATAGATATAGTGAATCAAGAGGAAGATCTTTTATATACATAAAATCTGGATTCAGTACTACTGTTACAGAAAACTTGCACTAAGGGAAGCGAAGCGAGGGCGGGTTGCTAGTAAGTTATACTATCAGTATCTATATAAATTATACACTCAATGTATAAACCTACCTAAATGTACCTAAATGTTATATTATTATAAATAATATAATATTATTATTATTATATTATTATTTATTATTATCAGTGATCGGAATTAGGTGAGCTAAAATGCCTATTCTTTGTGAGAGGACATTGGAGTGGTTACAACCGGATAAAAATAAATATTTTTTCATTTGTATCTCTTTTTTGGATTTATAGTTATCTCAAGAGCGCATCATAGTTCACTTATCACTGTTTTGGTAAACAAAGAGTCTCATTAGACATATTTTAATGTCAAAAGTATCATCAAGTACTTAACTTTTCTTCAACTACTAAATTAATACCGCGAATTTAATGTCGTGAAGCCTTAGAGTGTCGGATGTACGGTTGATAAATCTCTCAAACTCTCAATTGACTGTCTTTGGTTATTTTGGTAAACAAAGAGTCTCATTAGACATATTTTAATGTCAAAGTCTTTAATTTACATGATTAAAATTATTATTATTATTTTGTTTTTTTATTTAAAAGTATTTATTGAATAAAGAATTATTAATTCGGCATATTTACATGATACTCTTACTACTTCCTTCAGAGGATATTTAAACATAGCGGGTAGTCGTATGTCACAGTGCTAAATATTCTTATTATAATCAGTTACTCGTCATAAAGTTTTATTGCGCTATCATAATAAAGTATTTGTGTCACCAGATAAATAAAATAAGGAATAACTTGTCCTGCTATAAACATATCAGTAATGTAAAGCTGTAAGGCGTGCGTAACTTTGCAGCTTTATTTTTTTACTGCCAAAAGCGCATATTACGGTGTTATGTTGATAAGAAAGCCTGTTTCGCAGACAACGAAAAACCAATATAAAAAAGAAGAGCTACTGAACTTTCAGGTTGATACGACTTTATTCACCTTTAGTGAAGTTTTATATTACTACGTGTTGAACGAATAATTGGTACAGACAAAGTGCTTAGGCATCATAAAGTTTTACATCAGAATCGCTCAAAAAAATTCGCAGGATTCCGTGTTGCGATAACCAGTCCAGAATTAAAAATAGTCCAATGTGGAAATCCAATTTTTATCGAATTGAAGGACCCATATGTTAGTAATGTGTGATATGACGTGACGCATTGATAATCAAATTAGAAAAGCTTATGAAAAAACGGACCCTATTCTCAAATTTGTAGCATAGTTTAGATCACAAACCAATGTAATATAATGATATACCAAGTATCGTGGAATGTATTTTGAACGTAAATCAAATTAAAAAAAACAATGTAAGTACATTGCTTTCTTTTTGCGAACCCATCAATTGAACGACTAATGCTATTAAGGTTTGTGGCTCAAGCCGTATGTGGTATGTGTGTATTTTAAGAACTCGCTGTGAAATCTTTTTTGCTTTCTTGTCCTCAAATTTATGTCCTTTTTGCTGCTTGGAGGATCTTACAAACCAGAACATTTTTAATGTTTATTTAGTTTATTTTATCGATTTCGTACACAAAAACACAATAACGTTCTACGCGAGAGAGGTAGAAGAAAATGCTACAAGGCTAGCTACAATAGCCACAGGGCTCGTTTGGCAAACTCCGGATCGCTCTACCTATGTGTACCTCCGTTAGCTTATATTAAATATATATATATACTTAATTTGGACTTCAAATGGAGAGCACTTGATTTTTTTATCCAGTATTGCTACAAATACAAAGTAGAAGGACACATTTTTTATTATATACAATTTGTTGATATTGTTATCATAAGCAGTAATATATAGAATTTACTGCACCCAGAAGTGAAGTCTGATATGATGGACGCGGACACGCGTACATAGTGTATTTAATTTATAGAGATGTTTGCAACTTTTCAGGGTATATCATATTTTCCAAGGCAAGAAAATGAGGAAAACAATAATACAAATTATGTCAAGGTTCAGCCTGCTAACATTACTTTTAATGGCTTCAAGCTGTTAACGCCTAAGAGCCGTTAACATTTTGTTATATGTGCCGTAATAATATCAGTTTAATGACGTTCATAGAGCATTATTAATATATAAAACAGAACATTAGTTTATCGAAGACATTTGTGTATATTAAATTCTTTACTTTGCCTATTTGGTTTAAGTGCCAAAATTATCTTAGTTAAAAAAGGTGTTTTTTTTAAGCAATGGCGGCTTTTGCGTTTATTATAATTAGTTCTCCATTTGTCCACGTCTTATGAGGCAACTTGACGGTTAAAAATCTTATAAATCGCAATTAAGTCATTAAACTTCCTACCAGGTATTTTTTGGAAAACAACACTAATATTGAGGACGCACCATTTCTTTCAACTCTAATTTTAGGGTGTAGGATTTTTTTTGAGATAGTTGTCTTTATACAATAAACCGACGGGGAAGACCGAACGATCAACCAGCATCTGCATAAAAGCGGTGCGGCTAAGATTATAATTATTAATTTTAAACTTCCTGGTAGAGCCGACTATAAGTTTAATATCAGGTGTCGGTAAGTGTCCAGCAACCTCTAAACAACTAATAAAATAACCCAAGATAATCATCGCATAATAATTGCATATAGATCAACAACCTGGCATCTTTCAAAGCCGTTGACACTGCGCAGATGCTTACATCATAGCATCTACATATTAGTTTTTATCGATCGACTAAATGCTCATAAGGCGTCCTTAAGTAGCACGGGTAGGCTGTTCAGAGATTTCTGAGCTACGGAAAAGGTTTTATTGCATTATAAAGTGAGTGTGTCAATTCGCGATCATTTTACTCTGGTTTTCGAATAGCTATAAAGTTTTCTCATATTTTATAACACTATAAAATCGACATAATTATGTCAATAAAAATGTAGTACGATTTCGTTGCTGTGTTTTGGAGATAAGTATTTTAAAGATTTACTATTATATTATTAATAGTAGGTACTTTCGAGTCATTTTAACTTGTTTCGTTTAGTTTTCATAGCATTTTGTATCCCTTACAAATCACGAATATTTGCATATTTGAGGATTGTTTCCACAAAAAGAAACAAAAACTTGTAAACAAGTAACACGCGCCAAATAAGGTCCTTTAGGCGCCACTTAAGAAAGTAACTAAATTGAGAGATGCACTTACAACCCAATTCCTTCGGTATCGAGTCAATGTCCTTTTGTTTTACTTTTGCACGTACTTGTGCATTTGCATAACGGTTTGTTGCGGTATTCGACGATACACCGATCGGTTATTTTTAGGTGTAGGGTATTATATTCATGACTCACCGCGCTTGATTTCGAGCATTACCTAATGGTAATCTTGAGACGCCGTGCTGGGCTATTGATCGCTGTTCATTGTATATCAACTTTCACTCGTAATCTACATATTATACAAATAAATAGTCTGACCATAACAAAAAGAAACCTTGTCCAAATGTGAGTCAGACTTCATACCAGTATTTATACCTTAAATTTAAAAAAAAATTGAGCCTCGAAGACAGTGCCATCTAACGAAGAATCTAGTACTGTGTGGTTAGATTTTTCCTCACAATTTTTACGAGGTAAATATTGAATAATATTAGATTTTATTTTAATATTTGTTATCGTTTTTTAAAAAAAACGTACCTAGATGAAATGCGGCGGTTTTTTTACTAGGAATATATATGTTTTCTAATTACACGTCCAAAGTGATTTTACAAGGTTTCTTTTGACATTTCGAGGTTAGGTTAGGTTAGATGTTGTTTTTTTTACAAGTGCTTAAATGTTAGAAAGAGGTTCAAGCATCACTTGACGAAGCGTGAGGAAGAAAAAGGTAAATAAATACACTCATGATTGAACAACATTCACTTGATATACAAAACTTCGAGTCATTGGAGAAAGTGAATAAACGTGTCATCATACGTATCAAATCATATACACATAGGTACGTACAGGTCGAACATCATTTGCTAGTTTTTTTTGGCGCGACCTCGACGGAAACTTGAGTTTTAACTTACTTTTTAGGGTTCCGTGCCCGATGGGACCCCAACGGGACCCTTTTAATATGCGTCCGCTGTCCGTCCGTCCGTCCGACCGACCTAACTTAAAACATAGCGGGTTAGGTTTTTTTTTAGTTCATGTGTTATTTCGGCAGATTAGCTAAGATTTTTTTTAAAGTGAAATAATTAAGGGGGTCCCCACTGCACATACAATAAACGTTTCTATTCTTGTTAGTTGTATCTTAACAACGGTTAAGCATACAAACGTCAAATTTGGTCTGACGATAGTACAAACACTGAAGAAGAAAAAAAACAAATACTAAAAATGGTCAAGTACGAATTGGGCTGGATAATACCTATGCGACAACGCGCACTTGAATGGTTATATAAATCTTTAATTACTAGCAAAAACAAACCCTTATTCGTATTATCGATTGTTTGTAAAGGTGCCACACCGAAAAACAATAAAGAAAATATTTGTCACGTGTAAACTGATTTAAGTTTTATTACTGGACCTCATGCTGCGACTACTTATAAAATCAACTCATAATTTATAACTCGTAAAATTATTAATTATTGACTTCAGTGAAATCAAAATAAGATCAAAGCAAGATCTTGAGGAAAACGGATATTTACAACTTAGTTGGAATTTCACGAATAAATAATATTAAATCTCTACTAATCCATAATTCCATACTTTAATATTATAAACGCGAGAGTATCTCAGTTTGATTGTTTATAACGCGAACCCAGCTAACCGCTAAATTATTTTTTATGAAATTTGGTGAGAAGATATATTGAACGACAATGTCCTAAGATAGGGTACATTTTTTGCCGGAAAATAAAATATTTCCGAGATAAAATAAACAACTTTTCTGCAGACGAAGTCACGGGCAACGCTAGTGCGTCATAAAATTAGTAAACGATCGCAACCTCCGAAATTTAATCACCATCATCTATCGTCTCATGTCACTCAAGTACCCGAAACTCGAATCGATTACCTACTCGACCGACAAGAGAAAGGAGTGAGAGGGGTTCTCAGAAAATATTTGTGTCATTCTGCTCTATGGCTTTTGTTTTGACAATGAGGAAGTTGAGAGTTAATACTGGATGTACTCGTAACGTAGAAATTTGTGTTCATTCCATCACGATAGATCCTTGTCACGGAGAATTAATGAATACTTGACTCCATTTTCCAATGAGTCAATGCATTATTTACCGTGGAACAGATTTTTAGAAGTATTTGGTTCGGGTTAATTCTGTTAAACTTGCATAAGAGCATATAAGAGCTAATGAAAGAGAGTCACAAACCCAATGCCCCACATTCAATTGTATTTTTGCTAACCACTTTTATGATTTTCGGTTTATATTCAAAAAACCGATCAATTGTGAGTCGGGTTTTGCGCTATTATGGTTCCGTATATTAAAAACCTTTTTTTGTGCCTAATGAACTTTTTTAAACGTGACACAAAAATTTACTAACAAACTTAGACCCCCGGACCGAAACAATGTTTTAATTCAGAAATCTTCTGTTTGATAGGGTATACCCTGAAATAGTCCCATTGTCACCACTTCAGTGTCTGATGAGGCGATCCGTGGGGAATTGATCTCCTTAAATATTATAGGCAGATAGATAGATACACATAGTGATTTCCTATTTTCAAAGCACAAAGAAGGTCCCGTTTTTCTTTTTTGTTATCATCTTTAAAACTCGCGTCCGAGGGGTGGGGACTTTTAGTATGTGTATCTCCTCACTAGTCCAAACGAAGTTCCAAAGTCAAACTTTCTGTCACATCCCTCTTTAAGCACTCATTTACAGGGTTATCACGAAAAAGCACAAAATAAAATAGAATGTAAAAAAAAAACCATAAAAAAAAAAAAAAAATTACCTACTTCTTTTCAAAGTACTCATCAAACTGAAGTCGGTTTTCTATAACATTTTAAACCAAAACCCGACTTCAGTTTGACTGCTGATTGAAAATTGGAATTTCAAGGAGTGATTTTTGCGTTTTTGAAGGCCTACGTTATTAATGTTTAGTCAATCAATATAATAAGTTTAGGTTGTTTTTAAGCAGTTTCCTTATTAATGGAGATTCATAAGTATCGATAAGCAGAGAAGCGATAAAAATATTTACTCATAACGTAACTTTTATCGCTTTTCTTGTAATTCGTATAACCACGACGCAAATTCTGAATAAGTTTTACACACGTGTGGTTCCAAGAATTATAACCAAAATACAAGTCGGTAAGTAATTAGTGTAGAAAATAATAGTGCCGGCTTAAATCACCTAACCTTATGTAAAATTTTGGCGGGTTCTAAAAATAGCCTCATTTAGCTATGTACATATTGCAAATTCAACCAGTCGTATGATTTTTTTATACCTAATCAATTGTTTTAGGAATGGACTAGTAAAAGGTAAAATTAAAAAAGAATGCGTAAGTCACAGATTTTATAGAAGATTTTAGTTTTTGTGGCTCATATAGACAAAATAAAATCAACGATTTCCAAATTATCAAATCAATCCTTTTGCCATCTGCTTAGTACTTAAATTAAAACTTAGCTCACGAATAACCATCAACATTTTATGGGACTAGAAATGTGAATTTTATTAGTTACATATAAACAAAACAGGTTTTTTAATTGGGCTAGCGGAAAGGTAATATTTATAATAAATCACTGGAGCAATTAAAAGAAAAATAGTTTATAAGTCACATAGATCTAGGTGTGTTAATATGTATCAAGAATAAAATGGGCAGACAGGCGGGCGGCAGATATATATTTACTATAGTTTTAATATTCAATTTTGCTCACCGAAAATTCAATTTTCGAGATCCTGTTCAAAAATGTCAATATCGTATCACTTGAACGAAACGCATCCGTTTAGGGGCTCTATTCTCTCGGTAAATCCACATTGCTTTTGACTTGACATTATATTATTTTTAACTTGGCCGCCACTAATATCAAGTAAACAAGAGCTATTACGTTGACCGTACGATAACATGTCAAAAGCAATATGGCTTGCTGTGGGTAAATCAGCCTTAAAAATATAGGATACGACTCAATTACTAAAGGGTTAATATTTTTTGCCGCTACGTTGGGTGCTAAGTATATTATTTTTGGTAACTGTACCAACATTTACAAAACTTAATAAGCAAGCATTTATAACAAATCTTTTCTAAAATAAATTAATATCTAATTAAAATATTAGATTTTCACCCAACTTTAAATATCAAGCCAGTCAATCAAAATGTCATTAAAATAAATCTCGATTAAATATGAGACAGCACGGTAACATTTCTGTGTAAATCTTACCTCAAAGGACAAGACTATGAATCAAACAACCCGGGGCAAAGTCAGCGGTAAAAAGAGAAGGTGGTTGTAATTGATTCGACCTCAGAACGGAAGTGCGGTGCATTCTTTATCCTTCTTTATACTGCTTATCAACAACCTGGATATGTTAATGGGGTTTTAAATGTTTTGGAAGCTACATTATAAGTAGCAAGTTGAGTTAGTATATTTCACCATTAGCAAATGACTAGATGTACCACATAAAAATCTTGAGAAGTCATCACTTAATCTTCTATTCATAAAGAAACTCTTCCGTTACTGACAGATAACGCACAATCTAAATCGCTGGACTTAAGGACTTGTATGTTGAAGGGACGTCTTCACAACAATCACTATTTTTAAAAGTTTATACGCGATTTAGTCCTTTTTTGATAAAACTACATAGTATGGTTTATTACAATCATGTAATAAACCAATCTTGTCAGATTACTCTAAAAAAAGCCGGCTAGTTTCATTGTAGCAAAAACCCGCAAAGAAGATGGTGTTGCTTCTAAAGTCTAAATCATAATTTGTGAGTCAACTTTAATTGATAGGGTTACCAGGGCTAACAACGCAGCAATTAAATCACTAATAATTTACTAACGTAAATTGAGGAGTGAGTTGTCAACGTTGTCTCACAGATTAAGGTTGTGACTTTACACTCAATTCTCTAGACGAGTAATTATATGCCTTATATTTAATATCAGTCTAGTCGTGACCACAGCCGATGCAACTTGGCGAAAAAGTTCACCCTTACTATACGAGTGGGTACTTACCTTTTGCACATGTTTTGATCGTGTTACGACCCGTTATTGACTTTTAATTACGACTGCATAAATAATATATATAAGAGGACTTATATCATTAAATTTAAATGTTTTAGTAATTATGAAGCACGGCTTATTAATTTATTTTACTTACAATAAGTGCCGCTTTGCTGTGTCAATATGTTCTTACACGACCAATGATCTCTCTATCTATATTTGTTCTTACACGCGAAGTTGGTTCTGAACTAATATTATAGATCCTGTTGAGTCTCAGAAGAGGAATAACACGCGTCTTATAAACAGCCAACTTTACACCATCTAATTTAGAACATTTGACTGTGTATTTCGCTGGTGGTTCATTGGAAGCTGCGTTAATCTTACTATTACGTCTGCGTCATTTTGATTGATACACATACATGAATAATAAACTATATGAGGGCTTTTTTTACATTATCTGTAGTTATCATTCCCGTTTACTTAACTACGTAAGTTAATATTTCAGATGAATTCGTCAATAACAAAAGTCAACATTAAATGTTAAGTTGTATTAACGAAATTAAATAGCAAAGTCATTGCAGTTATCTCCTTAAAGTTTCTAATGTTAAAACGTGTCTGTACCTAAACATCACGTCACTAAATTAACTAATGAATATTGATTTAATATTTACCATCTAAAATTAACACATGATTTAATGAAACCATTGAGTACAATATAAAATTAACCTCAACGTAAATAACAAATAACATATGATATTTCCGTTTCGTGGTAACGATTCCACCTGCTTTGACATTGAGCGCGGTAATGAGCTATCGACGGACGTTCGGGTGAATCTAAATACTTTTTCGAAATGTAGTCATTTCTAGAGAGATTTACTGTATTTTTGCGTACCACTTTCATCCACTGAGAAAAAGGCTAGAAATGCACTTTTTTATTGGAAAATGTCCATAAAATTACCCGATCGTAAGACCTTCTAGGAGAATGCGCGCGCGACGCTGTGTCTGGCAGCTCCGGCGTTAAGGCTAACCACATTTTTCGTATTACGGATTCACACCAAAAGCTATAGATACGGAATCAAAATAAATAGTTTATATAATGGCGCAATCAAAAAGTTGGTGTTTAAATTATGGAAACCCTAATCGTCACTTGTCCTCATGCATCGTTTGTCCGAATATTCGTTTATCCTAATGCCATTTCCGCTTTAATTTTTAAACTTTTTAGTGTTGTTATAATACAACCCTAACCTAACCAAACCCCGGATATACCCATAATTGGAAAACTTAAAAATGGCCTGTTTTATCTGAAAACCAGTTTAGGGCAAATGAAAAATCGGACGAACGATGTCATTGTGTAGAACAAAACAAACGTTGTTAGGGATTCCGAGAGACACCCGTTTTAGTGATATCGAGGTAAAACATCGTTCGATTAAACTCTTCGTAGGTACTACATCATGCCACGTTAAAATAAACACACTATATTGAGGTCAGTTACTATTTTAGTATTTTTTAATGTGAAAATAGGTACTGCAGAGTGATAGGGTACAAATGAACAAAGTTACCATCCCGAAGATATTGACTCGACTGCAGGCCCTTAAGGAAAGAGACCCATGAAGCTACAAGAGAGAAGACAAGATGTACTTAGCGTACTGTGCCGCTTGTGGTGGTGAGCTTGGTTTATATTTTTATTTATATGATGCATCAGTTTGCCAGAAAGTAGCCTTAACAAACTAGTCCCCGACCACAAGTAAAAAAATAATTTATAGGTGATGATGTAAGATTGATGATGAATAAACACGGCGTTTTAAGGTCTCGACTTAAAAATTATGTTTAATTCGGATATTTAGATACATCATACTGCATAATATCATTATTTTAAAATGGAATACTTAGTGTGATAAGGGCCTCTATTCAAGATGGTAAAAAACATATCGCTTTTGAGCTATTATCGTATTGCCACCGTTTTAATACCTCTTATTTACTTGACAATAATGGCGACTGACGTCAGAATAATACCATAACAGATCAAAGACGATATGTTTTTTACTTTTTTGGTTTCCGATCCTGATTGGAGCCCGGGACCCTATTAGTGTGCCTAGACTGTCCGTCCGTCATAACTTTATCTATGTAGATAGCGGATTGATTTTTTTCCCCAGTGAGTTATTACGACGGCTATATAGATCATGTGAATAAAGGGCGTCCCATACATGCATAGGTACAAGAAAGATTTATTTTCAACGTGTTTTTATTGTAGGTACCTATCGTAGAAAGGAAAACTATACAAGCTACAAATTTGGTATGATTATAGTACAAACCCTGAATACAAAAAAATGGTCAAGTGTGAGTTGGGCTCTAGTGAAATCAAATTCAAATCGGAATATCGTGCAGCGGTACGAAACCCTCGGTGCGCGAATCCGACTCGAATTAGACCGGTTTCGGCTAATACGGGTTATAAATAAAAATACATATTAATGTCCCACTGCTAGGCAAAGGCCCCCTTGATCTCCATGAGTCCCTATTTGGTGCCGCTTTAGGCCAGTTTCTGAGGAATGCGTCCATGTCATCCCGCCATTTCCGTCTAGGCCTGCCCCGTCTACGTCCCCGATTTTACAACAAAAATAAAGTAAATTAACTGTAGACACCATAGTATACTCGTATAAAATAATTGCCATCGCCCTGATTGTTTTATTTATAGCTATGGACGGAGGACCTTAATTTGGCGGTTGATGCCATTTATTTAGAGGTGAAACAAACTGGCTCCGAACTTTCCAGATCTGCTCTGTCGTTAAACGCTTCTCAACATGTTTAATGTGTTAATAAATATGGACAATAAATCTTATTTGTCCTAAAATGAGCGCAATAACTTAAAACCGACTATAATCGGCCTTTAGGGAAATGTGACAGCCGTAACTTATCGCCTTTGCTCCCTGCGCTCTCTTAGAAATCCTATAAATATTCCACAACCGTTATATAAATGCTACACAAAACTAGTAAAGACAGTTTACAAATTAGTTCTCGCTTTATTTAATTGGCGCGCTTAGTATCTCGTTATGGAATTGGGAAAACATATTTTTTATTTCAATGTTTCGCCAGCAAAAAACAAAACATTGACTACTTAAAACAACCTTTAATTTGTCAGGAGTCCCGTCCGAATAATGGACTAGACATTAAAGGAACAATTTGGCTGACTTATGTGAACACACAAAAACGTGATATTTAACTACTTCGATAAAAACTTGATCTTGAATTACGAAGATAATTTAAAATACAATAACAGGCTTTTAGACAGTTTTTAATGAGGATGATTTTTTACTTTTCATTAAAAAAAACAATTAATGTTGGCAATACAAATCCAAGCATTACGAGTGACTGAAGAATGTCAGTCATGAGTTAATAAAACTTACATTACAGTGTCAATTATTTTAAATAGCGCCCTGCCTTCGCTTCGCTGTCAGCAATAACCTAATTCCTATTAATAAAAGATTTATTCAAATCAGTCCATTCGGTCCAGAGACAACACCCACTATACAAATAAACAAACAACAAACAATGTTAACTTTTTATTTTTTCAACACTAGTATAGACAAAGGCCCTGTCATCCCGGCTCATCGACACCTCCGGAGACCCTAGAGCTGGCGCTTACCTTTCCCAAAGGATTGGGCTAGCCATCCAGAGAGGTAATGCAGCCAGTGTCTTAGGGACCATGCCGCGAGCGGACCTGCTAGAGGGGGTGTTCTTTTTATAGTGGTGTTTATGTTTAATTTTTAATATTTGAGTAGCTTAGTTTTATTTTATTTTATTTTAAATAAGTTTAGTTTTAACTTTAACTTTTAAATTTTAATGTAAAGTCCGTATTTATGGTTGTATTAGACAAAGACTAAATTAAAGATATCCCAGTGATTTTTTAAAGTGTCCGAATTCACTTGGGAAGCGCATAAGTAGATTCCGACATTAGAAAAAAGTCTTACTATAATACGTTGAGTAGTTTATGACAAACACGCCTAAGGCTTTGCAATGCTATTTACCTTTCATCGCGCTAACCTGTCAAATTAGACAATGAGCTAAACGTTTTGTACACCCACCAAATACGGACCTAATAAAATAGTCTCCTGATTTTTCTTTTATTATTCAGTACACTTTCATTAAAATAGGTTTATTTCCAAATAGGAATGTGATAGCAAAAACGTATCTTTTTTTCATAATTTTCCTTTTATGGAAACTGAAATTAACCTCACAGTTCGTAGTTTTTGCGCCAGTCGTAAACAGATTAACCGCACAATACAAACCAATACATCAATTAAGTGGCGCTTCAATAAGATACACGCGTGTATAAGCTAATAATAAATACATTTTTCCATCCGTAGAAAATGTATATCAGGGGACAATCTCACACATATCGACCAGCGGCGCTATTGCCTAACGCTCTCGCAATCACAATCGGCTTCAAAGTGGAACAATTGTTTTCATTTATTATGCAGACAAGCCTTCGATTTTTAAAATGAAAACGATGGCTGTGCGTTAGGCAATAGCCCCTCTGGTTCTAAACTAATCTCTAGGCTTGAACTATGGACACCAAGCAACGATAGACATAGGTACATTGTAGGAAAATACAAAGGTACTTGAATACATTCATCGTATTGAAGTCTTAAAGGGTTGTTTTAACTAGACTTACGTGTCCTCATGTGCTACAGCCAAAACAACAAATTATAAAAATATTGAGAATGTTGTATATGTATAGGTATAACAAATTTAATTATTAAAAAAGAACGAAAACATTTCTTCGTGACAAACAGACACACAAAATACTGACACAGACTAAATACCTGTGGACACGAAAAGGTTCCGACTCAGCGTTACAACACAACAAGTAGGTTATTTGAGAACATTCCGTAAAAAAAAAAATTAAATCAAATCTGCATTTTTAATACGAGTATTTACATCATATTCATTCTACAATGAATTTTTTTTTCCGTTTTTTATGAATAAACTGTGACTACGTGATGATTCGTTTATGACTATTCTTCTAGAACCGGTTAAGTAGAGTAGTAGACCAACGACAAGTTTTCTTATCTTATAAAATTGCTAAGTATAGACTTTTATGAAGATGATTCAATCGAAGATACTCAAATTTTCGAGACTAATTTTATATTTCGGTAAAACAAAAGTAGTTTCTATGTTCTATCTCGGATAAGTAGTTTTTTCCCCTGGTAAATAATTATTTAGTAAAAAAAATAATTAAGTTCATTCCAAACAACATAATAATTTATGTTTAAAAATAACCACTTGTACAAAAATGCATTTTTACAATACCTATACAAATTAACTCGTACTTTCCAAAAAAGACAAATTAATACTTGCAAGTAGATTTTTCTTGCTTTAACGTGAAGTTTGGTAATATGGACAATAATGACGGAGCCTTAATTACGCTTATTCTTTATTGTTTTCGTATTGTTAACGTTCTGGTAACTCATATTTACGTCACAATTCATTTAATTTTACTCAACAGGAGCTTTTACAAATGAGCGATTACGCTCACTCTAGAACTAGGGAAGAAAAACAAAAATGTCACCTCTCTAATTTCCGATAAGCAAACCAATGAAGGTAGTGTTGTGAAAGTTGAAACAAAAGATTTACACGCGGGGACATGACACTTTGATCTTCTACAGTGACACAAACTGACTATATAGGTTGACTTTCTAGTCTTCTAAATATTCAAATATCAATTCAAGGCAAACGTTTTATGTACAAGGTCAAAAGAGTCAAAGTCAAGGAATATCAATTCGTATTTGTTTAGATTGGGCCATTCCGCGTAGGCGGTATGTTTTTTGCAGAATGCATCATTTTTATCACTATCAATTTCTCCCACCGCAGTAGTTTTTTTTATATCAGTAGTCATATGTCTATGCTAACAAAATATAAAAAGCGGTTTCGGTATATCGGATACCCGGATTGAAAATTAGGAAAATGATACATTCGGCTAAAAATATTTCGGGCAAACGGTATGCTCCCGTTTAAATTCCTTATTAAAATTGTCACCATAATTTTCATGTTATTAGCATTGGGATACAAGAATATTTAAGCATACATATTTAATTTATATGTTTAGAAAAGGACTAATTTAGTCGCGGATAGTGTTGTGTTAGCGATGTAGAGATAGCAGGACATGGTTATTTCGGCTTTTTATAGAGATTGAATATTCCAATCTTAATCTAATACGTAATACAATTGTCGAAAATACCTAAATTGTATTTTCAATTGTAAAAATAATTAAGTAAGTATATTTACTAACAAAACAGTAAAGAAGTTGTAGTTGGCATTATAGATACAAATTATCAGAAAGTAACAATTACACATGCCCTCAAATTAGAACACCTTTAATGAATTGAAAGATATCATTCTGCGAAGGAAATGGACGGTTTTGCTTGTAATATTGAACCAACCATGTACCGTTCCACACACAATATAAATTTACAAGTCATAGATTCATTTTAAATCAGGTTTACTAATGTTTTCAATTTTGCATACGTTATTAAACAGGTGAAAGTTTGACCTAACGGGTAATAAAAAAAACTGTTCATAGGGCATCGACTTTAAATTGAACTATTTTTTTTTAAATATTCGAGAAGTATCTATATTTTTTAATAATCATTAAATTAAAGTGTACTTATTGAATCTTATGCCATACTGCTTACCTAAAAACAATAGCGATCTCATATAATTTTTTTACGTGTTTAGTAATTCCATACGATCCTTTTCCAGACTATGTAATATTAATGTTTAACCTTTCTTTTCAACTTGTCATTATAATTCGGCTATTGTAAGATGATCCCTGTGACAGCAGTGTTTCGTTATTTCAAACATTAACTATGCACGCAGGCAAGGCATATGAAAATAGTCGGTTATTCATTAAAGTTCCGTACCGGAAACATACCTCTCTTTGCGGGTGGTAGGACCCTGTGCAGGGTCCGTCCGGATCGCTACCACCATCTTATCCATTAACCTACCGCCAAACAGCAGTTTTCGCATTGTTGTGTTCCGGTTTGGGGATAAGACAGCCGGTTTAATGACTAGCATAGAGGCATTCGATCTTAGTCCTCAGGGTTGGCAACGCATTTGCAGTCTTAGGCTTGCGAATGTCTATGGGTCACAGTTTCCACTTACCATCAGGTGGCCTGTATGCTCGTTTGCCTTCTCTAAGCCATAAAAAAAAAAAAAAAACCGGAGGGAATCCAACGGGACCCTATTATGCCTCCGCTGTCCGTCCGTCCGTCCTAACTTTAAAGAGCTGTATCTTTTGAACCGTAATAGAAAGAGGTTTGTTATTTTTTTTAGAATATGTGTTATTACGGCGGATTTGCAAACAATTTTTATTTAAAGAAAGTAAAATAATACTGAGACTACCCATACAAAAAACATTTCTTAACGTATTTTTTTTGCATTATAAAAACGGTAAAATATACAAGCGTCAAATTTGTTATGATTATAATTACAAACCCTGAAAAAAAACTGAAACTTGGTTAAGTGTTAGGCTCGCAGTGATTCGGTTCGAAATCTAAGTCAAATTGGAATATAATAATACATATTGTGCGGCGGTACGGAACCCTGGGTGACAAGGTTTTTTTTTTATTGCTGAACGTCGTCGCAAGTTTCGCAACAATAAAGTATTTATGAAAAATACAAAGGGACTAGTGTACTTAAAGCGTGTTTAAATGAGCAGTCCTAGATTGACCCAACTATAGTTCATTAAACTTGATTTTATCGATTAAGCAATTTTCTGTTTTGAGGTAAAGTTTTCCCCTCTTATTAAACGCAGAGTAAACCTACATTCAGGAGCAAAAATACCGGGTCAGAGTGCGTTTTTCATACAAACGAGACTATTTCGAAGCCTAGGTTCTATGCCAGGGGTTGTTTCGAGTGAGGTTTAATGGTGGATACTCCGAGGTTCAATAGAGGAGATCAAAAGTTCTGAAGATACCTAACTGATCGCACAATCAGTTAACACCACAGCCGGATAGTTTGGGTCAGCATTTGGATTTCCTTACATTTTATTGCCATTTTAGATGTTTTTATGAACATGCACAATTCCGGCGTTAACCGCAGATTCATTCAGTTGGGTATCCTAGGCACTCTGGAAGTCCTGTATCGATGCTCGCGGTATTCATCATCAGAATTCACTAAAAGCATTCCCTGGCGAGGAACCAAGGCTTCGAAATAGCCTCTTTAGTAAGAAAAACGCACTCTGACTCGTTATTTTTGCTCCTGAGTGTATTTAAGTTAAAGTATATTTAGTCACTCCCTGTCAAACTAAAATTTTATAATGTTAAATAGGGACAAAAAATAATTATTAACACACTATATATATAGCTTTTGCGCGTTTATGAATAAGAGGTATGTTTCACATTCATTTTGCCCTGTTATGATGCTTTAGGTCGATTAGTTCTGAGACTTTTTATCTACAACTAATATACAGGTTTACCCATAATTATTCTAACAAAAACCCTTCCCACAATAAAGTTAAGATAAAGTTGAGTTTTTAACGTTTCGCTAATTTTATAATAACTTTAATCTAACATTTTAATTTAACCAAATCGGTTAATGACATCAATTTATTTAAATATAGCGGGTCAAAACTTGAACTTGAACAAGTTCGAGTTTCTTGATCTCGTCGGTATTATGTAAGTTTAAAATATTTTTACTGTCCCTACAGTCATACTGCTCGCTAGGATGTATAAAACTCGATCAAATAAAAGTCATTAATATGTAGATAAGCAATTTTACCCAGGTGGTAAACCGGCTAGCGTGGTAACAGATATCTGGTCACTTGATAAAACCGTGTCTGTTAAACACACATACCTACTTTTTCCCGACTCGGCATTTCTCGGGCATACGTTGAAAAGGCTTTTATATTTGATTTTTTGGAACAATATGAGAACTCAATGTTGGGATACACTAATATAAGGATTATGAGGTTCCAGGCGAAATGACTTCAAGTGTTTTTCTAACCTTATTATATCCTAAAGCATCGTGTAGCTATACTGTAAACGTTTTTAAAGTAGTAGAAGACTTTTTAATTAATTCAAACAAATGAATAATTCGTAGAACCACTCGGGAAGACGAACTTAATTAATTCACCGGGAAAAAAACGGTTATAGTCTCGAAGTGTCACGTCCACCATTCTATTCTAAGTATTTCTAACCTTAGAAATAGCTTCTTAAGGTTCCGTACCCAAAGGGTGCCAACGGAACCCTATTACCTACTTAGCCTCCGTTGCCTGTCCCTCTGTCTGTCAGCTGGCTGTATCTCATGAACCGTAATAGGTAGACAGTTGAATTTTTTACAGAGGACTTAATTATTTATTCAGTGTATTCAGTACAACCACAGCTAATAAATAAAATATTCAGTTGTTTATACTATGTGAATAGACCAATAAAATTAAGTATCTACAAGTAGAAATTGGAACGTTATTTAAAGAGAATTACAACATAAATTGAACTAGTAACATGTTAAAAAACTTTAAAAATAAATTCTATGCCGCAATAACAACATGTAATAATTGAAATGAATAATGAAAGAGTACCTGTACAAGAATAGTACGGGACACTTCTTGTGCGAGTCAGACTCGCTCTTGGCCGTTTTTTTTTAAGACATTTTTGACACGACTATTTCTGACAAAGGACCACACAGAATGTCAGTGAATGTGTTAACCTTTAATTCAAAAAGGTCATAAGATTGAGTATCCTTTGACACAAAACTGGTGATTATCGGCTTTATTTTATTTTCCTTGTTTCCGACCCGCCTATAATTTTTGCTAAAGACTACTTCCGTTCTGAGCAATATCTGTCGGCATATTTTTACGTTCGGCTCGGATACATCACAAGAACTCGATAACATTGACAACTGCGGGTGCAATATAATGAGTTTTAAATTATTAACTGCAGATAAAAACTCGCCTGCTGATGTACTTGTAACCTTTCCTTTAGCTCTCGGCCGCCGCCGATACTCGGACGAGCGGAATAGTACTCGAGGTGTCCTGATTCAATTTATAAAACCTGATCTCTTATCATTCATTACCACTGTCTTATAAAAGCTCGGTTTGTTTATATTTCTTATTATACCAATAAGCAAAGGGTCAGCGGAACCCTGTTGCGGTGTAAATTAAGTAAAAGAAGCAGACTACTCCTTTTGTGCCTTTTGTAGAAATCAGATATCACGTTAAAAGACCTCCAGATCGAAATATAAACATACAATTTGTTTAGCACGTCAATAAACCGAAGTGATATCACAAAGGGCATAAACAAAATGCAAAAGTTAAACAAGCTGTTTCATATTTATGACGCCTTACAACGAAAGCATAAAAGTCGTATTTTGGTAATGTTGGCTAATAAAAGACATTTTACAAGTGGTGTTGAAGTTCAGGTAACGGTACAAATGTTACGGGAATCGTACTTAATATGTTATAAATTAAAATTCTCGATTACAGACCAGTCATAAAATTAAATAACTGGGAGTTAAAATAGGTAGTATTAAAAGATTACGAGTTCAAATCCTTTGTAGCCAGGTGTTTTATCTTCCATTTTATGTTTCAGACGACCTGCTAAGAAGTCTCATTTAAAAATAGCTTTCGTCCAGATTTAAAGTGCTTGAAGACTCATCTAAATCTCTAATATTCACCTGACTGAACGCTCGTCTTATAGCTGAAGCCTTGTCTGACACTGAAGCGTCGCCCTGCGGCGACGCCGGCGACGCTCCGTCTCTATGGTGACGCGACGGCGGTATTTAAGCCGGCGCGGGCGCACGCAACCCACATACCGCAAAAGACCGTAGAGCGCGCCGCACGTTGTGCAGCGGATCACGGCATAAGATTGACGTTTCGTAAATTACAAGTGAACTTTAGTTACGAATCTCAAGTTAAGTGTTGTGGAAAGAACTTTAAACATTTCAAAATGATGTCCTTAGTGTTGTTTGTTTTGGGAGGGCTCCTTACAACGACAGAGGGTTGCGGCGCTGGAAAAACTATGATAAGTAAGTTATACTACTTTTTTATCTTACTAATTTATCAATTAGATCAATAAATTTCACTTATGTGCGTTAATTTTAAAATATGATTTAAGTACACTTCAGGTACCTACTCTTCATTTTATTTCACTTTATTCAGCGTAAACTGAAATTGAACATCTTGCTCGCCCCTTAAAATAATCGGTCAACAACTCAAGGAGTATAATTAATGTTGATAAATTATTTTAAAAGCTTTAAGTCACAATTTTAATTGAATAACTGGATATTTTGAATTCAAATACTTATCAAATGAACACATAATTATTATTTAACATGAAAACGGTAGTGATGGAGGATGATGTAATGTAACGGCCCTTTTAAATTCTCAATACGATCACACATTAAAAGTTCGCGACTTTTGTCATAGAAATAGGTATTTAAGATAAAGCCAAAGTCATTTCGCAGTCATAAAGATAATAAAATCGCCCGCCGCCACCCAGTCTACAGTATTTGAACGACTTCTTCCAAAGATGAGTCCATTAGCATACTCGTATGGATCGGGGACATAAAAATTTATTGACAGACACCTGTGTTAACACACACCGGTACAATAAATCAGATAAATCCGACTCATTATGTGACAAATATTGAAATTATAGACGAAATGTAAAACCTTGACACTCGATTTCGAGGAGCATATATAATTCAAATGGCTATAACGGCTGTATAAGTGAAGTAATATATTATTAAAGTGTTTGTCTGGTTGTTTCAGCTTCGGGAGGGTTGTCGGCGATCGAGAAGCAAACGATCGTAGACGCGCACAACCGCCTCCGGCAGAGCATCGCTCTGGGACAAGTTACCAGCCAGCCGCCGGCAGCTAATATGATGGAAATGGTAAGTTGGCTGAAAATTTTAAATACTCAGTCAAATCAAATGTTGTTTTATTAAGTCACAATAACAAAGTTACTTTAAAATATTTGAACCAAGAACAAGGTCAGTGTCCTTATGCTTAAATGAACTTAAAAATAAGTTTTGCCCCTAAAAAGGGCTCGTAATATCGTAAATAGCAGTATTTTCGAATTTCGTGGATCTTTACGAGCTCAGGCGCCAGAAAGATACTTAAGCTTTAACATTGTTTGTCTCAGGTGTGGGATGACGAGTTAGCAGCGACTGCCCAGCGGTGGGCGGATCAATGTACTCCTGCGCACGACCGCGCTGCACAGCGCGACGTCGGCCGTTTCCCGGTCGGACAGAACCTCGCGGCCACGTGGACCACTCGCCCCCCGACCGAACCCAAAGATTCCCAGCCTGACTTCATGAGGCAGATCAATGCTTGGTACGACGAAGTAAGCATCTTCGGATTCAAGCCTATTAGCGGAGGACACGGCACTGGTCATTACTCTCAGGTAAGCATCGGTAACCCCGCTCAACATATTCAATGACCCTTGAAATCTGGTTATGTTTGACATACAGCAGTGAACCATTATTTAATTATTTTTTTTAACAGTTGGTCTGGGGCGAAACATCTCACGTCGGCTGCGGCTTCACGTTCTACTACGACCCCGTACGAGGCTACACAAAGCTGTACGTCTGCAACTACGGCCCAGGAGGAAACGTCATTGGGGTCAACCCTTACGAGAAGGGATACCCGGCGTGCCAAACCTTCGGCCTTACAGACTCCAGAAAATACTCTGGTCTTTGCGGTAAGCATCTTTACTCTACATTTTTACTCTTTTTCGAAAGTTCTGCCATTTATTAGATATATTTTCATTCGTTGATGTTATTTAATTTAACTCCTTTTTAATTACAGCAACCAGCAGTTTCACTGCATCTTCGAGTTACCAGACGGTCGACAACACGAACAACTACATCTCCAACGTTATTCCTGAAAGCACCGGCAACGGTCAAACCTACAACTTTCAGTACAACAACCAATTCAGCAACCAGTTTAGCAATCAGTTCAGCAACCAATATCAGTACCAGTACCAACAACCCACATACTACCAGAGCCAGCCACAGACGACGACCTACAGGCCGTTCATCAGCCTGTTCAAGTCGGCGTCGAATCTGTTCACTCAACCCAAGTCGCGAGGTTTCAGATTTGGTACTGTATACTTATAAAACGTCGCTCGTTTTAATTTAGGCATACTAATAGCAGTATTTAATAAATTATTGTAACACTTACTGTGTTACTCGACTGATTATTCGAAACTGTCTCGAGCACATTTTCGGAACTATTTATAGTAGTTAATATTGTTATCCTTGGTTCTACGAGGAACTTCATTAAGACATAGATATTATAATTCAGAAATCTAACTGGACTTCAAATATTGTGAAGGAGTGAGATTTATGAGATAGAACAGGTGCTGTCGTAAATGACCTTCTAGTATTAGCGAAGAGCAGACGCGAGTTGTTATATGAAATAAATGAATTTTATATTTCGTATATTTGTTTTAAATCAAACTAATGCTTAAGTGCCGTGTTATTTTCTTAAACAAAATATGGCTGAGCTCGTCAACGAAGACACACTGGATGACCGTAGTCGTTGTGTGTTCGCGATAATATTACCTGTTCGGGCATACCCCAACCTTGGCCAAACTTTCAACGCAGCGTCAGCGAATTAGTTAAGAGAATAACACCACGGATCCCCTTTAATTCATTTACTCGTACGTTACCAATAATTGGTGCAAAACTAAACCCCAATATTAATAAGTGGCACAACAATACTCTGATGAGATTATATAACTCCATTAATTGGTAAAAACACGTAATACCTTTTTTCACGTGTTAGGTGAAACAATGTGAGTCTTGATCTTGAACAATGAAACGCATGCTATTAAGTATTCAGAAACACGAGACCCAGCATAATAGCAACGTAAAAAAGTTAGTTGTAACATCTTTGTACTGTTTATAAACTCTTCCCTTAGTACACAAGTAATTATCTGAAATAAATCAGTACATATTAAGCCTGCATAAAATGTAGTGTTACATTAACCGTAAAACGATTTATTCTTGTGTTTAGTGAGAATGATGAGTTTAAAGCTAAGAAAATACAAACAAATACTTACACGGAACATCCACCCGAAAACACTTATATTCTTTTAATAAACAAGTCTTAGTAGCTATCTGAAATAAGTCGGTTCATATTCAAGCCTCAATAAAATCTAGAGTTATAAATAAAACGTTTAAACAATTTAATGTTGTGTTTGATGAGAATGATGAGTAAAAAGCTAATAAAATACAAAGAAATACAAATGGAACATCCACCCGAAAACACTTATATTCTTTGAATGACCTGATAAATATTTGGTCCTATTTTTCAAAGCTTGGCGACCTAATACATACAAAACAATAACAGCTATGTATGAATATTTAACTGTATAAATAATATGTAAAATAAATATGAAATATGAATGATTGTATCCCAACGTAACCAAATATTTCGTAACACTTACATTAAATTAGCACCATGTTATACTTTGACTAGTCAATCATAACATTTAAAGAAGCTAAATGGATTTGGAAGGTTCTTTGTTGGTAAACACACAAAACATGCATTGAGTCGGAAAGGTAAACTTTAGCGCGTCAGAAATGCTAAGCCTCTTTGTGTGATTAATAAATTTACACAAAATGGCATTGATCACCTCTCACGGTTGAGGACAGTAAGTTACGTAATACTGACAAGACGGGCACACAAATCGTAAGATGCAAATAAACCAGTTTAAGCAAACGTTCCAAAGATGCCTAAAGTCTCTTAATGATAATGTCACAGTAAAGATAGTAAAGACTTCATCGATAACATACGTAAATAGTCGAAAGACTAAAAGATACTTAGCGAGAAGCTTAGACTGAGTTTTCAACACTGTTTAGATCTCCAATTGCACCGGTTATTGTCTGGTAACCATGTGGTTGATTGGTAGAGAATGCCTTTGCGCGTTAGGGCATTAAGTCCGCCATTTGTACTTCTTACATTTGTTTTGTGCAAAGAAGTTAAATTTAATAAATAAAAGCGTATTGGCTATCACTAAACAGCTTGTGCTCCTCTGGCTACCTTAAAAGCTGGCGGTTGGTAATGGACTTCATTATCTTGGATAGCGAAGAGGTGGTGGGAATTAGCCTATAATTATATTGAATCACAGCACAGACCACAGATCTCAGTGATCGCTTTTTTTGAGAATTGGAAGCACGAGAGCAGTTTTCTGAGTACTAGGTTAGGTAGGGACAACCGGGCAACGCCAGAAGTTGAAAGCAGCCGGAAAGACGCATAAGAAAGAACCGGTACCAGCTCTGGAAAAATCTACCAGCCCTTCCCAAGAGACCACTGCTGAGAAGAAACGCCGCAAGGAACTCA
The DNA here is from genome assembly GCA_923062465.1 of Acleris sparsana. Classification (NCBI taxonomy): domain Eukaryota; kingdom Metazoa; phylum Arthropoda; class Insecta; order Lepidoptera; family Tortricidae; genus Acleris; species Acleris sparsana. The sequence continues at coordinate 10,603,406 of OV281293.1, forward strand.
ACAGTCATTCGTTTTTTTAAATACTACTTATAATATTATACAAGTATAAAGCTTAACCTAGCATTATATAAAACAATGAATCCAACTTAAAATAAAACTAAAAATATATTCAAGCGTAGCTTGAGCAGGAAAATGTGTCATAACTCAGAATTTTCATAGGAAGTAATAAGTATTAGTAATAAAAAAAAAAAAAAAAAATTATACTTACCTATGACAGTGCAAGAACACCACATACAAAGTTTCGATACATTCTCCTACAGAAACCGTGTCCCCTAGACAATATATAATATTTACATATATTTTTTATGAATTTATTATTAATTTATTTCGGGGTTTAGCTTAGTTGAGGCCAAGCATTTTTATCTGTTAGATAGTCCTCGACCCTATAGTAAGCTTTAGACATCAACGACTTTTTCAAGTAGGTTTTAAGTACTGGAAATGGTAACTTTAAAAATGCGTCAGGTTATTCATTATAGAAATGAATGAATAATAATATTTACGGATACTTAATAGCAATTTCATTTTTATTTCTTGTATTCAATTTATGTATATCACAATTCATAGCAAAAGTGTCTTAATTTTATATGACATAAATAATATATTCATAAATAAATTGTGATGCTACTGTCTAAATAATAATTTCTTTAAATAGTAATCTTAAGGAATCACGGGAGTTAAGGTTATGTGTATATAGAACGAACGTGGCATTTATCCTACTGTAATCGACGGATTTTCGGTCTACCTTGAAAATTAATGATGTATCATCAGCAAATAGCACAATATCACAAAGGTTACCTACCGTGGTTACCACCCACTCATTCATTAATATCAACCAAAAATAAGAAAGGACCTAATATAGAGCCCTGAGGCACACCTAGTTTTACAGCTGCTCCCTTGGACTGTGTTTTGTTTACCACAATCGTTTGTGTTCTATCACTAAGATATGAAGACATAAGATTTAGAGAATTGTTTGACAGACCATAATATTCTAATATTAATATAAGAGTCGCATGATCTACGCAATCGAAAACTTTGGAAAAGGTCACAAAAAAACCCTATTGCATCACAAGATCTCCCCCAAATATTGTATATATATTTAATGAGTACAGAGCTGCGTCAGTTGTGGATCGTACTCTGGTGAAGCCGAACTGATTACTGTTAAGCAGTTTATTTCTATTGAAGTGACCTAACATATCTTTAACATTAATTTCTCAAAAACTTTACTTAAAATAGGTAGAATAGAAATGGGACGGAAATTCGTTTAATCACTCATCTCGCCCGATTCAAAAAGTGGTATGACTTTACTATATTTCATAAGATTTGGAAAGACCCCCTATGAAATGCAATTATTTATTGTAGATTAAAGCTAAGTGAGGTGCAATTATATACTTATTGTTTGATACTTTTTGGAATAGAGGTTTTTAATTGTATAACAAAGTACGAGTAAATAAAGATTAGAACAAACAAGGTTAAACAAGGTGTCGAACTCAAGCCATAGGAGAGAGTTAACCACGTATCGCGAATTTTAGACGTCCAATCCTAATATTGTGGCAGACGGACACACGTGTTGTCACGTATACATAACCAATTGACACATACACACCAATAACGAAAGAACTTGCTAAGTGTAATAAAATTAACATTGGATGTACGACTAAGTTACTGTTACTAAGTATCGAACATAAAGATTCATAAAGTGTACTTACTCACTACAAGGTTTATTTGGTTGTTCTATTATCGATGTAGCACATCACAACCAATATCACAACTTGCATAATGATAGAGGTTTTTACCCTCTTACTGCCTTGAAATAATCAATCCTGGAGCTGAGAAATGTATCTAACATTTACATAGTAAATAAAATTAAATTAAAAATATATCAGAGGACTATCACTCAATTGGATCTTGTACCAAACTAAGCTCTTGGCTTGTACAATGGGTAAACTAACTGTGTGTAAAGAAATACATAGAAAACATCCAAGACTCAGAAACAAACACTCGCTCTCATCACATAAATACCCGCCCTTACCAAGATTCGAACCCAGGACCGCTAGCTTCGTAAACAGGGTTACTACCAACTAGGCCAACGTGTCATCAATATACAGCTCTTTCATCTTAAGTTCAACAGCCGCAAGAAACCTTAGATCTAATGTCGGTGTAAACATAGCTGAGTGCAGTGAAACTTAATATGATACCTTGTTAATGGGTAATAATCCCCTTCGGTTCCTGTTTGTAGTCAGCACGTGGGGTTAGTTCTAAAGCCTTCCCATAAGTCATATTAACACCAGAATATATACCTGTTATAGGTACTAGCGGCCCGACAGCGGCTTCGCCCCGCTGCATATTTCCGACTTTCCCAATGGTTTTCTAAAAATGTTCAACGTAAGATCTTTCTATAAAGTATAAGAAAATACAAAAAAAGACGAATGAAACCGGTAAAGCCGTTCTCAAGTTATAACGTGACCAGGGCCCGTATTATGGTCGAATTTATCGCGGTAGATATAGCATCCGCCACTCTCGCACTTACATACTGGTCAGAAAGTTACAGATGTTTTGTTCACGATTATACACACCGATAACCACGACCATAATATGCCTCCAGGAGAAATAGGGATTCATTTTTATATACATAATATATAGCCCATCCAACGAAGACCAAATACTGCCTCTGAGGGGAATAAACTCATGTCAAAATTCGCTTAGAATTTTGACATAGTTGTAGGGAATGCTGTTTTAAACCACATACTAAACGGGTGCGGAGGTCCCTTTTTTAGTTTTTCCTAAATAACTAAAAAACGGTGGCCCATAGCAAAAAATGTTCCATTACATGATTAATCTGCATAAAATTGTATACAAAAAAGATTTTTCCTCTGGCTGGATGGAAGATTGATTCCCGAAAGCTATAGTCGGGTTTCCATTGTAAGTAGGCCCTTGCATCAAATGGGCTCGGGTTTTTTTGTGAGTACCTCTTATAGTGAAGAATTTGCTGAATATCATCATCTTAATTGTTACAGTTCTCGGATTATGTTTTTTAAGATTTGTAACCCACATTTGATGATTTTTGACCCAGCAGTACGCTATCATATTTTGAAATAATGCGTAGAAGAAAATTGGACTATATTGTTGCAGGTATAGCAAGTATGTTATTAGTATTTAGTAGTTGTATAATTTTACGGTACTAAAGTTGTCACATACGTTACATTTTTGCCATTTGACAACAGAACCCGAAATGGTGGAACATTAGCTTTATAGGTAAGGTTAGGTTCCTTACAAAGCAGAGTGAACTTTGTTCTGTTTCTAGTTTAAGTACAAGATAGTCTTTCCCAGGTGGAGCAATTAAGAACAATGCTGTTTAAATTATGTTATAGACTTCAATTATAATCTGTTTATTCCATGATATAATAACAGTAGGGTTTAGATCCTATAATTATCATAATTATATGACTAACTGGACAGAAGTTGAAATAGGTACTTGGTTATAATCAGGAGAAAATCAGCATTTGGAGTAAATCTTGAGGTTGTACTAAGGGAATATATTTTTATTGTACTCGTAAACAAATGTAATATTATTATGTAACTCTTTGCTATACCCTACCTATAATTGTGTTACGAGTGTGTCTTAGTAATCTAACCTTTAATCGAGCAATTGTTGTATTTATATGATCTGAATCTCGAAAACGGCTCCAACGATTTCCATAAAATATAGAATGCAGGGGGTTTCGGGGGCGATAAATCGATCTAGCTAGGTTTAATTTTAGAAAACTTACAAAAAAAAAGTTACTTTATATCTATGTCACATGCATGGTAGCAAATGTATGATTTGATTTGATTGATGTACTTTTATCTGAAATACATTCAATCAGTGAATAATTCCTTATTATATTCCACCTTTTAAGGTCTGAAGTCTTTTTTAATCATTTAAACATCGGAACGCTGCGCCATCTGCTATAAAAGTTAAAAACTTGAACACTAAGCTCATTGTAGTCAACCAATGCCATCTTTTTTTTAACGAATGCACTACTCAGAGCGTACAGAATCACGCACATAAGGGGTACGGAACACGGAAAACTCAGACTCGCGACACAGTACAGATAACTTTGTACAGATGGCGCTGTTTTTAAAACAATGTTTTATCAATCTCGGGAACAAAATGACTGATTATAACATATTAAAATATTAATATTTCAATCATTGTTATAATGCGGATGGACTTTAATGCTTATAATATAAGTATATCCACGGCAATATAAAAAAAATTAGTCGAAATTTTAAAGCTTGCTTTATATTTAAAAAAATAACCTACGAAATATAACTCATCAATCTGATCTTACCTATCTTATAATTATTAGAACTTTATTAAGTTTGTTTGGCTAAGGTAAGTCTTACATTATTTATTAGTAGTTTAACTGCTGCACTCATGCCCGGTTCCTATAGTCAAGAAAGGAATCGTTTTCCTCACGTCTCGTTAAAATTTGAAACATTTTGTACATAGCAAATGTACAATTTTAACGAGACGTAAGGAAAACGATTAATTTCTTGAATATAGGAACCGGGCATCAGTCTGTTCATGACGATAATTACTGAGTGATTAATTTTCATACTGAAGTTTAAAAAACGAACATGGTTATTGTCTAAAAGGTCTCTGAGTATGGTGCTTAAGAAATATCCTGTAGTTGTCTACAAATCCTCAAATAATTAATTAACGTACAATAAACGTCGTATCTAACAGCTGAAAAACTATAGCAAAAACTAAATATTATCATATAATAACCTCAAAAAGAAATCTTAGAAACACTTAAATGGTATCATTAACATAATATTGGTTAAGAAGTATTATTTTTTAATTAAAATGGAAGGATATATTATTAGTAGGGAATATTATTAGGGAATAGGGACTGTCCCATTACCGTGGTATCATTAATCTGGCCGAAACACGAATAATGACAGCAATATTTCGTTTATTACCCAAACTATAATACTAATGGAATTATTGTTTTGTTCTCACAAAAAATGTCTTATTAACACAACAAGGGCAAACTAAATGACTACTTATACGTCGTCATATTATGACGATGACAAGAAGTTATTTAGTTTGCCTTTGTTGTACTCACCCTATCAAACATTACCATGGGATAAGCCATTTCTTAGTAATTTTCTTATCCAAGCATAAACGTCTTAATGCAAGTCAAACCATTCAACTTAAAATTTATAATTATTATATTACCAACTTCTGAAGTGCTAACCGCTTGTTTAATTAGCCTTTTATGGCGTCTAGGTCACTATTCTTCTCGCTTATGTTGCTCTTGACAGTTATCGTATTGTATTAACTCCGCCGCGGTTACTGTCAAGTAAATAAGAGTTATCATAAAATTTACAATACGATAATACGATACGATTCGCAGGTGGTAGGACCCTGTGCAGGGTCCGTCCGGATCGCTACCACCATCTTATCCATTAACCTACCGCCAAACAGCAGTGTTCGCATTGTTGTGATCCGGTTTGGGGATAAGACAGCCGGTGTAATGACTAGCATAGAGGCATTCCATCTTAGTCCTCAGGGTTGGCAACGCATTTGCAGACTTATGCTAATGTCTATGGGTCACAGTTTCCACTTACCATCAGGTGGCCTGTGTGCTCGGTTGCCTTCTCTATGACATAAAAAAAAAAAAAAATGTCAAAAGCAATATCAACCTGCTGGTTATCAACTGAGAATTACTTTGAAGGCGCCATTACAGCAGCCATTTCCAATTCTTCAAGCAATGTCCAGAGTCTAGTGTATTTTTACATAAACAAAAACAAGTCTATCGCATTTGCGTTTCTCGTATAAATAACATGGTCACTTCGTGGAGCTGTGGCGCGTTTGTATGAGTTGATTGCATACTTGATCGCAGAGCGGTCCGTCCCACAGCCTCTGTGAAGAAAGAGGTTTTGGGAGCTCAGAGTTTGAACAGGCTAAAAGCCACGCATCTTTAGCCGCGTCAAAATAATATAATAATTGGAAAAAGTTGCCGAAATAATTTTCGCAATTAAATTTTGAGTACTATGAACTGAGGACAGAAACGCGGGCAAAGCGACACCAGAAACCGTCCCGATGCGTAAACTACCGAATCGCACACCAGGTGGGGAGTATAACCACTCTCGCTCATCTAAATTTATGTTTAAAATCGAAGCCAAAGTGTTTTTTATAATGCTGTCAATTCTGTGTAATAGCTCTGTATGCTTCCAGAGTTGACAACAGCGAGTATAAAAAATAGACAAAAACGACTAATTGTAAAAGCCATGTGTGTGTTAATCAAAAAGCAAACGAAGAGATCTGTTTACAATTTTAATATTGGGGGCCAAACAATTAAATTTTCACGAGTAAGTAGATATCATTGGTTTTTGAGATACAGGCGTCTTTATTCCGACCAAAATCATCTAAACCGGATCCAAATGACTTTAAATACCAAATTAATTATTACTTGTGGTTTTTATGTTTGTGGCGGCTTCGGAACCCTACACTGACCATGGTCCGACATGCTCTGTCCGGTTTTTTTTTTTAAATCACCAAATTTCCATTATTATAGGCTATATTTTCTTTCGGAGTCGCGTACGGAGTCGCAAAACTCGCAACAGCTAGTAAATTTAAAGCTGAAAAACTATTTTTATCACCTTAGTTTTCTACACAAAGGAATCGTAATTGCCGACCAGTTTTAATTTCCTTCGACGGTTGAACGTTTATCTGCTCTCCCCTCATTAATGTACTTTCGCAAGGAAATTAACTTTCAATTCCTTCTGTCTTAGATATTATTCCTTTTGTGGTAATTTTTTCTGCGTTAATTTCCAGCAAGGGTTTCTCAGGTAAAGAACATCAAAGTTGATGAGAATTTCTAATTTGAAGCCGCGGACGTTTAGAGACATTATGATTTAAACTTATCATAGGAATAATTGCCCTGACTGAAGACTAAAGCGTCGGCCGATGATGTTATAATTTGATTAACTTTGTGAAAACAACCACACACGAATGTACGACACAAAGTTGCAGTATGCGGGGATTCTAAATAAATATAAATAATAAATAAAAGTGAATCGCCAAAACGTACATACGCACATAACTTCCGAACGCGCGCACCAAATTGAATAATTCCTTTTTTTTGTGTTCGTTATTGTTAAGCGCTTGTATATCTGGAAAAAAAAGAAAAAAAAGGTACACTCAGTACTGACAATTATAAATTAATAAATAATGTATAATAGTTATAAGGATAATTATCAAGAGCCACGCAGCATGTGCATTGCTTCGTGTCCAAGAGACTGGTCTGTTATATCCACAGCAGAATAACTTCGTAGTACGGAGACTAGGGAGGGCGGCGTGGCGTCACCACCTGAATCGCTGCACATGCTGTTTACAAGTTCAGCAGGTGCAGGGTGGCGTGCTCTTGAACCATTTACGATTGGACGAAAATATTTGAATGGATAAGCCTATTCATCAAAATGTTTTATAATGACCATTCATTATTGTAGATAATATTATGACGTACTTACATCCCAGCGGTTACAGTTTATATTGGTCACAATTACATATATTATGTAGGTAAAGTTATACAAAAATAATATCAAAGCACAGGTTGGGATTTAGAAGCTTGCTTTTTTTATTAAAAATTTAAATATTTGAAATCAAATCATACACACAAGCAAATACAAAATTCAATTTCCGGAGCTCGAACAAAATATATCTGCATTGACGGTACTATGATGGCACGCAAAAGGCTGGCTGACACACGGATAGACAAACCATCAACCTTCTTTATTGTGATCACATTGTTGTCGTTATGGTAGCTTTTATTCACTTGGCAGTAAGTGCTACTATAATTTTAACAATATAATAATATTGCTGAATCTTTATTGAATTGAGATGGACCAAAACAAATTTGAATAGAGCACCACGTAATTGGCTACAAGTTTTATATTTTGATAGGTGAATAATCAGTTTCAGAATGCAATATAGGTAATACACATGTGTACGCAGGATTAATTTTGATTGACTATCCAATAGATTACCTAGGGCTAACACTGGCGTGCCTCCGGGAAAACGTAATTGATCAAGTAACTTGCCTCCGGCAGTGGCTCACTGCTCTTCCAAATTTGAAATAGGTACCCAATTCATCCACTAGCACTCGTTTGCACCGGTTTTAAATTATATTGTGTTGTGTTGCACACAGATACTCGTGCTATATTTTGGAACACCGAATATGTTTGAACAGTGTGAGAAAATAAAAATAAAAAACTCGGGCATGTAGGACCATGCCCTGTGTAGGGTTCCGTCGCCGTTATTACAAAGGCTAATAAAAAAAACTTTCTTCAAAACCCACAAGCCGCTCATTGAATACAAAACTGACACATTCCAAAATAATTCGCTCTTGTATTGAAAATCTTAGAACAGCTTCTAGTTTTAAAATGTAACACTGACTGATTTTGGAATGTGTCCGTTTTGTTTTCAATGAACGAAGTATACATTTTAATATTGTTTCTACGGTTTCCGGTACGTACAAACATTTTCGTCGCATATAACTCAAGAACCAATGTAGTTTACTTGGCCGTGAAAGGTTCCTTTTTTACAAGTTTTCATTTAACTTGCACTGATCGTATGTTTGTATGGTCTATACCTATTGACTTGTCTTATTTTGTAAACACTTTTATAACCACAAAATTTTGGCTAAAATGGCCATTTTCTGCCAAATAAAGCAACTAGAGACAACATTTGGCACGCCATTTTCCTAATTTTACATCATGGATAGTTTTTTATGACAAAATTGTTATTTTAAGCGAAAAGGGAGCATTTTGAGTTGATAAAAGTGTTTACTGAATAAAACAAGTCAATTGGTATGGACCATAAGTTGTCCGTCAAAAATTTCAAGTCCATTTTAAACCAGTTCCCGTTAATGGACTGGAAATTTGGACCACGTTGGTGAACTCGATGACAATGCAATATTATGGTATCTAAGAACTGATCTGATGATGGACTCGGAAGCTGGCGGCATAGGATCTACGCTATATTTAAGGTAGACCCATCGTGTTGGGATTACCATACAAAAAAAAGTACAGTAGACAGCATATCTTCACTATGAATAACTAAAAAGTATCTTTAAAGGATAATTAAATATGACAGTGAACAACTGGCCTATTGCCTAACGCACTCGTAATAGCAATTGTTTTCATTTTGAAAGCAGTCTCGCCTTCGGGCTGTCAAAATCAACGATAGCGATTGCGAGTGCGTTAGGCAATGTGTGTGTTACGGTGACTATTTGATTCAAGTCGTAAGAGGTGTCAAACCAATTATTTTATAATGTCACTAGGTATGACACGGTTCTATACTGGGTCAGGGCTCCAGTGGGATGATATTAGCTAACCAAAGAGTGATTAACTGCCGCACTCAGAGACGTCAATTAAATTTAATGCTTGATTAAAGTTGCTGCTGTCACTTTCTTTGCTATAGCAATAGAATAAGATAACAGGTCAGTAAACAAGCATTAAATTTAATTGACGTCTCTGAGTTTGGCAGTAAGCTTAATTACACTAAAACCTCAGTATCACTCGCTGTCACAATATCTTTAGGATCGGTCAGTATACTTATTTGTTCTCTCGGTGGTGTAAAGGCGATAGACAGACAACCTACTGTTAATAATGTGGTTTTATGTACCTACACTATCTGAATGTAAACGTCGCTCTTACGGTTTAGGAGTATCGTAGTCGTAGTAACATCGTGAGGAAACCTACATGTTATGCTCATTGAATGAATAAAAATAGTGACTGCACTTAATCCCAGTGCTCTAGTGTATTTGAGAGGGTTAATGATATCGGTAACTTATGTTTCTAAATAGGTACATAATAACCAAGGTAATCTTAGTTATTTGAATTTTCAGATTTTATTTATTGTGTAGGCGTAAATGTAAATAATAAAAAAACTCGGATCAATTTAGTGAAAACAAATCATTACTTTTCTATGCTACTTATTTTTTGCTGAGTTAGGTGTAATTTACATTTAATAACAATTCTAACAACAAAATAATAAGAAATGCGTGCGTATGAGTAATAAAAACCTCCGAGATTACATTTCATGCTCCCTGGCATCAATTCAATCACGCTGTATATAATAATGATGGAGAATGATGCAGGAAGGATAATTAAACTTTTTTTTTTCGCGACATAATAATACCTAATAAATTTCAATAGTAAATTGCCTTTTTTATGGCAGAGAGAAGGCAAACGAGCCACCCGCCACCGTGGGCTGTTTTATAAAGCTCTAAGTTATAATTTTATAGGTCTTAACTGGCAACACTGCTCAAATGGCTGGTCGTCATTGGTCGAGGTTGTTTCAAATTGAAACTTGTAACTTGTACGAGTATGCATTAATTATATGTTTAGGCTACGTTTGTGCATCAGTAGAATTTGTAAATAATGCCCGTTTTATTTTACTAGATAATTATACTCGTAAGGTATTCGTAGCATTTTGGTTTTTAATAATATGCTATCGTGGGACTGTCAAGTGGTTATGTACAGTCTGCCAGTATAAATGTTGAGCATACTTAGAACATTGTCATTGTGAATGTCATTGTCATTGTCATGTGTGTCATTTGATGTTCTGTTTGAAGTTTACTCTCGCAACGCACTACAGTTCTTAACATTTTCGTTGGGGTACTGTACCTATGCACTTACCTATAAATTTGTACCTAACCCTCGGTGGGCAAGTCCGATTCGCACATGTCCAGTTTTTTTTTCTCTATTTACAAACATCATCATCATCATGTCACTGCTGGACATAGGCCTCCCCCAAGGCTTTCCACTCAGACCGGTCTTGTGCTTTTCGCATCCAACGCGGTCTCGCGATCCTGACGAGGTCGTCACTCCATCTTGTTGGAGGCCTACCTACAGCTCGTCTTCCGGTCCGCGGCCGCCACTCCAGAACCTTCTGACCCCTTTACAAACATATATACCTACATATTTTCACGGTACCCTATCGTTCTCAGATTGGGGTAGGCAAACAAAAGCTACAAAATTACCTACAACTAGGTACATTATCAATATTTCTTCCTAATTTACACTTATTTAATGTTTTGCGACACTATGCGTACATGCAATCTTTTTTTTATGCACCCAAAAGTATTTTTTTAAACGATTTTAATTATTAGCAATAAGGTGATTTACTTAGCAAGTTGTAGGACCTTGTGCAGGGTCCGTCCGAATCGCTACCACCATCTTTTCCATTAACCTACCGCCAAACAGCAGTGTTCGCATTGTTGTGTTCCAGTTTGGGGATAAGACAGCCGGTGACTAGCATAGCGGCATTCCATCTTAGTCCTCAAGGTTGGCAATGCATTTGCAATCTTAGGCTTGCAGTCTTGTGAATGCGAATATCTATGGGTCACAGTTTTCACTTACCATCAGTGGCCTGTTTTATAAAGCTACAAATTACAATTTACGAGGGTCAAACTGAAAGTTCTTAGAAAATCAAAAACTGACTAAACTAGCAAGTTATTAGCTCTATTACATCTTTTCAAAATAGTGTCCATTGTCGTCAATACATCGCTGCATCCGATGGAACCACTGACAAAAGCACTTTGCCCTCTCGTCCTTAGGGGTCTCTTCGAGGGCCTTTTGAAACGCAGCCACAGCTTCCTCGGCGTCCATAAAACGTTTTCCTCGAAGATTTTCTTTTATTTTCGGGAATAAATAAAAATTGCTAGGTGCGAGAACCGGGCTATACGGCGGGTGACCCAGTAATTCCACGTCTGACGTCGCCTAATACTCGATCGTTCGCCTGGCGGTGTGTGACGAGGCATTGTCGTGGTGAAGGAGGATCCTACTGCGAGGTCGTTTCTCCCGAACTTTTTCCAAGACAAGTGGCAAACAATTTGTTAGTCACACTCTGCAGTAACTATTTTTCGATCCTCTAAAACAATTGTCGCGTAATGACCTGTCCTTCCGAAGAACGAGGCTACCATCTTTTTTCCCACGCTTCGACCTCTCTTCACTTTAGTTGGCAACTCCTCGGAAGGAAATACCCACTGAGCAGACTGTCTTTTGGTTTCGGGATCATAACAGTAAATCCAGCTTTCGTCACCCGTAAGTATGTCGAACACAGCATTTGAGTCACCTCCGTTAAATTTTAAAACCATTTCACGGCACCAATCAACACGACGGAGTTTTTGGGACTCGGTCTAATTATGAGGTATCCACCGGGCACAAAGCTTCCTGACCGCTAAATGTTCATGGAGGATTTTGTGCACTGGACTCATACCGATGCCCAAGCTTGTACAAATCTGCTGATAGGTCACTCTTTTATCGTCTCTATCATACGCTGCACAACACTGATGTTATCTTCAGTCGTTGCCGTAGAAGGCCGGCCCTCACGCAGTTCATCGGTGAGATTATTGCGACCACGTTTAAAATCATTAAACCAATTGTAAACAGTGGCACGAGATGGGGCTTCATCGTGAAAGGCCAATCGTAGTCTATCATAACTTTCTTGTTGACTTAAATGACGTCGAAAGTCATAAAAAATCATTGCACGAAAATTCAAAATATACGTTTGTTGTGGCGTATCTTTTTTTTAAATTAACATAGATTTTTTTAGATTTTTATTTTTCACAGCTTCAAGGGACTGTATACATGAGTATATGGTTTTAATTTCAACGCGATACCTCCACGGTTCCCGAGATAAAGGTTCTTGACAGACAGACGGACGGACGGACAGGGAAATGATCACATAAGAGTTCCATTTTTTATTATGGCAATGAGAAGGCTCGCGAGCACTGAGGCTACGGTAAGTGGGTTCTGAGACCCACAGACATTTGAAATCTCAAGACTACAATCTCAAAACTGCAATCCTAAGCCTTAAAATGCGTTGCTATCCCTGTGCACTCAGATGGAATGCCCTATGCTAGTAATTTCACCGGTTGTCTTATCCCCTCACCGGAACACAGCAATGCGAACACTGTTGCTTAGCGGCGGGTTAATTGATAAGATGGATGGATTTTTCCTTTTTAGGTACGGAACCCTAAAAACGAAAATGCCACACTTTGTTTAAGTAATAGAATAAAACATGATGGAATTTTATAAAATAGATGAGTGTGTTCGCACGAAAGGTACGTTAAAATCAAATAATTATATTCAGTTTTACCGTCCCCACATGTGTGTCTGTAAGAATTTTGTGCAATTATAATTAAGTATATTTCATTAACCAAAAAAGTTCTTTATTTTTGCTGTACCGTGCTTGTAATTTGTTGTAAAATTGGCTATATTTCAACATAAACCTACAGGTTGATGTTTAATATCCTACAATAATAAATAATCAAGCGTAAAAACGATGAAATTATGTACACTTAACCCGCCACTTACACAAGCGACGCACGTATTAGCAAGCTGGGAACATAAATAACGAGCGCAACAATTTACCTACTACCCGTCGCACAGATTTGTTACTACAGATTGTATAATAAAAGAAGGATAGAAAAAAAAACGTATAATCCACCCGAGTTTAGTTTTGATCCCCAATTTCATACAAGGGTCAAAGATGTTTTTATTTGTAGATTAAGCTATCAAAATCAACTCAGTAAGAGAAGGAAGTAACACTGGCACTCACCTTAACTTCGGTGTGGTCGATCGCCGCCCCCCCTTTGACCTCGTAGGGTAGAAGTACCGTTTGTGGCCACTGTACCCTTTTTGGCCATTTAGGGTTGAAATGAGCATCAAAAATACCGGAAAATTATACTCATAAATAGTTAAAACTGAAGATTAATTTTAAGATAAAATATAAACATATGTTTGTAATGCTTTAGATATTAGTTAAAATTTAGAGCGGCCAAAAAAGATGGCCAAAACGGGTACTTTTACCCTGCCACACGTGGTGTTCCGTTTCAAGAGCTTAACGTTATGGTACTTAGATGTATTCTAGATTGGGGACGTGTAATAGGAGCTTACCTTGATGATGTTAAGGGATAGCTGGTTACTAAACCCTTTGTGTGGCAACCTGCTGTATAATGGCTGCTGTCATAAAAACAATCCATACGTTATGACATTAACTCAAAATTTAAATTTGAACTCGCTTTATAGTTTTCTTGTCACGTGAAGGGTTAATCAAATGAAGAACGGGGAATAACAAAGCACGCTCGCAATATTAAGTCCCAATAAAGAAACTACTTAGTACAAAAAAATAACTGACTCGCATTTGGCAACCGTCTGTAAAAACTGGCACTCGGCATCTCTCTTGAATAACAAATCCTTATACTGACAGATGCTAAGACAGAGTGTGACAGCCATAGACAGCCAAGTACCTACTATTAATACTCTGGTTTTATTGTAAGTACTTACTTAACAATGCAAAACATACCTATATTATACTATATTATATATACTAAGTTACTAAAATCGTCATACGAGAAAAACTGGAATTACCCGTTCTTGAACATTCTCAGACGTACGAACGACCAGACCCCAAGTCAAGACTAATACAAGTATATTTCCTATTTTATCTTTGTCCCGACTTTTCTGGTGACTGACCTCTCGGCTTGACGACAAATTAAAGAACCTCGTTACATTACGGCAGTGAATGAAAGACACGTGACAGTAGCCCCATTATCTAGGTAAGTGTCACAATTGCACCAGAGATTAAATTAATTTTGAGCGACCGCGTGTTTTTATTTGCTTGCTTTCTATGTATTCTATATATATAAAAGGCAAACCTGACTGACTTAGATATCAACGCACAGCCGAAACTACTGTACCTAGAAACTTGAAATTTAGTGCAGGGGCTCCTTTCATGATGTTAGTGAGCACTAAGAAAGGATTTTTAGAAATTCAACCCCTAAGAGGGTGAAATAGGGAGTGTAGCAGGAAACTAATTCTACGCGTACGAAGTCGCGAGCGTCCTCTAGTCCCTTATAAAATTATTTAATTCAGTAGGAGAACACTCTGCGTACTCTCTAGTCTGTATCTGGGGTGAGGTATTCTTACAGCTGTTTAGTTTGTTCAATATACCAGAGCGCGATACGTGCCGCGAATCCGTTGCCAGCGGAACCCAGCTTGCTTTATGATACGGTTGACTTCACCGTATTGCCTGTAAGTCGCAACGAATGTTATATCCCAATTTTATAAGTCTTCATAGCGCTGTTTGCTTTCATATGATGTCGATTGATATTTTTGTAGCGCCTTTGCCCGTGATTGTGTACATGGTTTATTATACTTCTATCTTCTTCTTGTTTTACATGATACACGTGTTAATTCAAAATTAAATCCGTCATGATTAAATCGTATTATTTACTGGGGCTGAGGCAAACATTTATTTACCACAATAAGATATTTACAAGTAAATTCCAGTAGAAATAATTAAGCATCTAACAGCTATTTACGGATTGACCTGTAATTAATCAACACTGAATTCTTGAAAGAATACTTTACTGTCGTCTGTTTAGTTTTCTTTGTTAATCTTGATCAAATATTTGCGTTTTTCTTTAAAGAAAAGTATTTTCTTCATCCATTTAGTGAACAGACTCAAAGGGAATAAAAAAATCATGCTGTATTTTATGACTTCGACAAATTCAATAGAGAAGTGTTCATACATAGCGTGTTTGTTAACATTTTTTTTTAGGTATATTTAATATTTGATTTTTCATATTTTTCTAAAATATTTAAACATTTAACAAATTTTGAGACACATGAAGAATTATTTTTATTTGACACTTGTAAATAAATCAAATTCTGTAGGGTTCCCATTGATCAGAATTTTAAAATTTGGCAGAAAGTAAGATCACTACGACAAAATTATAAACAGAGTGGTTCCACTCCTATGATTACGTAGCGGTCGCATATTTTTTAAGCGACTTAAAAAAGGAGGAGGTTCTATGTTCCACTGTAAGATGTATTTTTTAATGTATGTTCACCGATCACGCCGTCAATTGTGGACGGATATTAAAGAATCTATGATGGTTTAATAGAATACACTTCCGAGGAGGTTCCATTATCACCAAATTTTAATCTGATGAGGGGATCTGTGAGGAATTGAGGGAACTACTGAAATATTATAGGCATACAAATAGCGATTTTAGTATTTTAGTAATAAATGGAGCATTCGCGTTCAGAAAGTAGGTATCATGTTGGAACTATGATGAAGACCACAGATGGCCACCATAAAACTCCTTAACTGTACCTATTTCAAAGGTGGCGATAAGATATTTCGGCTAAGATAATTGACCGATTATAACAAAGAACATTTAAATTTTTAAAAATGACTTTGACTTTCCCGCGGCGTTGCTTGCGGCGAGCTTGAAATGTCTTAAAGTTTGATATCAAATAAGAAGTAGCGTATTATGATGTCAAAAAAGTAATAAATAAAATAAAAGTTTAAAACATAAACCGGCATCAAATACGTTTTTTTTTTAAATATTAGTTAATAGGCCAGCCCCACTGAAGTCGGCGACTCACAATATTTTAAACCAAAAGCCTACTTTAGTTGGAATGACCTACCTATTACAATTTTAAAAGAAGTTATTTTTTACTTTTTTGATGCCGATTTTTTGTTTAATTTTTTCAGTTAATTCCTATACGCCACATACAGGAATAATTCCAAAAGTTTTTAAAATAATCAATCTTTGCTTGCTTATAACTGGCTATGGATACACTAACAAACAAGTAATTTTATTGATATTTAACTAAATCATTAAGCAAAAAGACACATGTGTTTTAAAAAAAAACTTTCAATGTTTAGTATCAGTTTCTCATCAGACCGTGTCGGGCCTTCCGCACGGGTCGGTAGTCTTTGGTTTAAAAGACTATAAAGAACACTTTCACGTTCTAGCAACTTATTTAAAGCATCTGATAACATTTTTATCGTACCTATTAATAATTTGTTTTATAATTTATCAGCAATATATAGTGAAGAGCAATGAAAACGGGTCACTTGGTATTGAATTACCTTAGAAAGTGACCCGTTTTTTATTTTACCCAAAAGTGTATTTGTATTTTAACAAAACTTATTATTAGTAGGTACATTAATGGTTAGATAATAGGTCTATTTTAGGACGACCAAGTGAGGTAAAAGCTCCTATTATGGATAGTGTTTCAATTATGAATAATCCCATAAATATAAGTTTCTAAGTTAATCTAAGGTTGATATGCTTTTAGACAAGTAGATAATATGAAATTACTCAGAATTACCACTATCAGAATAAAATGTTCAGTAATGATAAGATTTTATATTAAAAAATTGTTCATCACTGGAGCATTGTCCATAATAAGTGCTTTTACCTTGTTATAAATAAGTCTAAGTAAAATGATGTGTCTTCTGGAATCACTGGCCGCGTTTTATAAATATTAAACTCAAGGCGACATTTATACAACAACAATATATCAATTTATTTAACTCGTACTAGAGTAAGTAGCTATAACAATAACACTAATATAGTCGTAACTCAAAGCAAACCAAAGAAAAGAAATCCGATTCAAAAATGTAATAAGGCAATTTTCTTGAAAATCCCTAAACGTAATAATGTGCCGAAAACGTTTTCTAAATTTACACATATTGTGCTCGCCGTGGAATCGACGGAGTCGCATGCGTCCGGAATACTCAATAGGGGCGAAACACCAAAGAATTACAGGGCACGATGCCAGATAAATAAAAGATTATTATCTTGTTTTTATACCGCAGACACCTGAATAAAGCCTAACGTAATGGACTATTCCCGGCTTAAATTCGGATAGCTAGTGTAAATACCCTTCGCAGTAGGCTGCTTTTAAATAGCTAAATAACTTTGTTCAGATAGAACACTCGGAGTGCAGAACATGGGGCAAATTTATTATTTCAGCGGCGGCCCGCGGACAAAGGATTTAGGTTTGCTGAATTATGCAAATAAATTCACCATTCTGTAACATTTGTTGGAAATGTCTTTATTTCGGTAGATTTCTTAAAAGGCCCTCAGGACTAATCCCGCATTTGGCTTTTGAATCTTCTCGAGTTGAACGAATGGGCGGGCATGCACCTGCCCGTCTGTATAAACATTTAATAAAATACTTAAAGTATCAAGATATTTATTTAGTGGAATAAAGATGTTCTTACTCAGCTCATTCTTATCTCAGAATCAATCTTTACTTATTTTATATTAAAATAGAATTGTGGATAAAGGATTAAATATTAAAAGAATTCTATAATTTTAGAGATAGATTTTGTTGGAATAAAGTATTTCTACTTTAATACTGAGTAAACATTGGTACTTAACTTATTGCTTTAACCACTTATCTTTAGCTTTTTACATTAAGTATATTATTGTGGGGTGAACCCCTAGATAATGTACCTACACAAGATGGCTCTTGATGTGTTTTACATTAACGATTTACAACGCTACTTATTTTATGAAAACAAAATTATAATACATATTAATACATCAAGGCTATGTATTATGCCGAATTATGCGGTTACGAACGAAGAAAATCACTTAAATAATTGTGAAACTTCATGTAGCACGCCATTTTTCCAATGTTCAGACAGAACTCTGATACGGTTTCTTTAATCACATTATACGCCCTGTACAATTTTACAATAAAAACAGAATATTAGGTTCTATAAAAAGAACTGTATTTTTTTAGCCATCATTTATTCACTTTGTGTCGTTTATCCAATAAAAATGTATTACGTTAAATCAAATTAGATAAAGTTCGTTCTTTTTCTGGTAGGTAAGACGAAACGATTGCCTATCGCTTCAAATTGGCCGTCGGGCCTCGCGGGCTAGCCTGCTCCTTACTTTATTATATTCAGAATGGTAGTGCCGCAATATTTCTCGAATGAATATCGAGGGAATCCCTCAAGGAACAGTTTTAGAATCCCAGCAGCCTTATTGCGCGGGAAACGACCCGAGGAGAAGTTACCATCGTTCGGTGCAACATAAAACATTTTGCTGTCTAAATTGGGAATTTCTCAAAAAGGAACCAGGAAAATAATGGAGGGAAATGGTAAATTCGCTTTGAATAAATGAACATTTTCAAGCTAAAAGTGAAAGCTTTTAAATGTATTAAAACATTTCTGACAAAAAATCTGTCAAAAACAATCGAGATGCTGTTATTTTTATGACCATTGAATAACATACTTCTACAATAGGCTATTTGATAACATTGAAAGTAAACTACAAAATGTGGCCATCCTATCACATCGTGGCAGAAACGCTATGTGATTGGTCTGCAACTGCGGTTACTTGCCTGTGACGCCACACGCAAGTAACCACAGATCATAAGGGTATATATCTCTTCAAATGGTTGTTTATTGTTTACTTGCGTGTGACGTCACACTTGTCATATGGCCATCCCCATAGCTAATAGAAACACCGTTTATAGCGCGATTTTGAAAATTTAAACTAAAACATACATTTTAATTGATAATACAGTAGAATCTCAAGGAAATATCAATGTAGTCTGCTTGTTATGTAATAAAGAATCATTTAAAAAGGTTTTCTATTATTGCCTATGAATTAAAAAAAACCACTCCAAACATTAAATCGCATTAAAATACGCTGAAATTACGTTATGCTCAAACATGTGCTATGCACGGGTTTTGAAGCATCCTGGATAATGTTTACCGTCCACCCGGCGCGTGATATGCCGCCGCGCGCCGGACCAATCACAATAGCCCTTCGAGGGGCAAACACGGGTGGCATTCAGTCGTCATAGAGATAGTGCCACCATTGGGCGTTCTTCGATAGCTCTGCAAACTGCCGGCATCACGTTGAGATCTAGCATTTCAGAAATTGCGTCACGTACTCGCCGTGAATGAATTTACGGTAAATACGGTTTTAAAGTTAATATTAACGTTACTTATATGTTCTATATTATAAAAAATATTGTGACTCTTACGTAATAGCAAACGTACCTATGACTTACTAGAGAACCAGGTTTACCCTTGGATCACTGAAACTCATTTCATAGAATATTTACTTCGTGGAATTTTCATTTCATCGGTAAGCATTTACATGCGCAGTTTTTTTTTAAAGTCTAACCTAACCTAACCTACGTGACCCATGCTTAAGATTAGTAAGAAACAATAGCGTTTCAGTAGAAATTAGCTTTCGATGAAATGAAATTCGATTAAGTGATGATTCGATCAAATGTGTTTCGGTGTCTCAAGGGGATCCCAGAAAACCAACAAAAGTAATACAATTAAAAGATAAAAGATGTTTATTCTGTAAGAAGGCTGCATGGGCACTTTTACACGTCAAAAATCTACCAGCGCTCGGCAAGAGACCACTGCTGAGAAGAAACGCAGCAAGAAACTCAACAGTCAGTCGTTTTTTTAAATACTACTTATGATATTATACAATTATAATAAAGCTTAACTTAGCATTATATAAAACAATGAATCTAACATAAAATAAAAAATAAATATATTCAAGCGTAGATTGAGCAGGAAAATGTGTCAAAACTCAGAATTTTCATGGGGACTAATAAGTAGTAGAAATATATATATATGACGTACAAATGATTTATAAACCTTACGGACACGAACATTTGTAATAGCAATTTTATTTTTATTTCTTGTATTCAAATGATGTAGTTCAAAAGACTCTTGATTTATAATGTCATAAATAATATACTCGTAAATAAATTGTGCTGCTATTGTAAAGATACTCATTTCTTTAAATAGTAATCTTAAGGAATCACGGAAGTTAAGGTTATATGTAGAACGAATGGCTCTTTTTTTTAACACGAATATTGTCTGTAAATTGTTGCTAGTAAACCAATTAAGTACTTTACCTAGCGTAGCATTTATCCTACTATAATCGACGGATTTTCGGTCTACCTTGAAAATTAATGATTTGATATCTGTAAATAGCACAATATCACAAAGGTTATCTACCGTGGATGGTAAGTCATTAATATAAACAAAAAATTAGAAAGGACCTAATATAGAGCCCTGAGGCACACCTAGTTTAACATCTGCTCCCACGGACTGTGTTTTGTTTACCACAACCGTTTGTGTTCTATCACTAAGATTATTATAAAGCAATTTCTATATAACTTCAATAAACAAATGTGTATAGTCCTCCGAGCTTTTTTATAGCGCCGACGTTGTCTGGATATTGCTATTACACATGCACTCGCAACAGTTGCAACTGATTATATAATGGTCACTTGTGCTTCTTAGAAAAACCAAAAAATAACAAAATTTTAAAAATTCCAGTAATAACAAACAAATCTGTAAAGTCCATCCAAATCAGTTTTGTCAAAATAACATTTTAAATTAAATTGTAAGAATGCTTAAACAAAAGCCACTATGGCACAGTTCTATGGTTCTAAGGTTTTCAATTTGCTGATTGTTCATTGCTAGGAATGACGACGTAAGCACTACTTCCTATTAAACTCTGATAGTAAAACCTATATTAACATACTATAGATTATGTGATAGCTTTTATTTGCGATCATAATGAGGTTCGTTTTCTGAAAGTTATTTAAGTACTTAACTTGGTAGTCTCGTATTTATGACTAAGAAAATAAAAATCCTTAAATGAGCCTATTCGTATTAAGTTCTATAAACTATTGTAATTTTACTACTAGAACTTACCATACGCATACAGGGTGGAACAAACGAACGCCACATGGACGGTAACTACCATAAATGGAAATAGAAAGTTCTACGCAAAGGACACTTTTGATAGAATAATGTTTTATGGCACAGATCGAAATTGTCATTGATAGTGATCATTTATATCTAATAAATATACACCTTTACACTAAATATAGACCGTAAAAAGAACACGACCTTATTGATTTCTCATATTTGACCAGTTCAATTCATGGTTAAATGCAGGATTATTTTTTCCAAAAATAAAAGGATGTATGTCTCCTTTGCGTAGAATTTGCTAATTTCAATATTTAAGATAGTTGCCGTCCATGGGCGTTCGTTTTTTCCACCCTGTGTATTTATTTGTTTACTTATTTATTCATAACGATATTCTTGTGGACTTACTGTCAACAATCAACTAATTTTACAATAACGTGTATAAAATATATAGTGTGTAAAAGTAGTACCTACTTATAAGGACAAGGACATACTTGTACCATTTCTAGCTGATGCAACTTATACCTCGAAGTGCTGCCGTCCAACGGCAGAACGCTGCAACTCGAGTTACAGCGTTTTGTGTTAACTTGCATCAAACGATTCCTCATGAGTGCTTCTATCATACCTACAAGAGAACTTTTAAATATATGTTCTAGTTTAGGCTGTAGAAATATGTCAAAACGCGGCAACTCTGCATAAAACTAACCAAAACACCATGACTGCAATTGCGATGTTTTATATCAAAACCGTTAATGCCGACTGATCATGACACAACACTGCAAGTACTAAATAGCCACTAACTCGGAACAAGGAACGGACAAGTATGAACGCGTCGTCTCCACTTGCAGCGTTTTGCTTAATCTATGTGCTGCATCACCGTCAATTCAAAACGCGGCAACAGAGTGAAAAAGAGACGGTTAGATTGACTTTAAAAGCTTTCAGAATGTGATAGATAGCATATTTAATCCAGTTTCGTTTCCAAAAATCAAATTAGAAACATTACACACCTTGTTGTTATTTGTTTTCTAGTCGTTCGATAAACGGTAACGTTTGCGGGCGTTTCGTGGATCATAATCATAATAAATATAGGATTGATTTTTTATTAATAATATAGTGACAAATGACATTGAGTGTTTATAATGGCAAGAAACCAAAGAAGTTTACGTTTAATCCAGCTGGTAACGGATTCACACAAAAAGGTAGGTAACAATTGGTTTATGTTTTAGTAGGTATATACAGGGTCGAAAGGGACGACGGCGAAATTGAGTGATTATGTATCTTTAGTAGGTACTTTATTTTTTTGAGAGGGTGTATATACGTTTGTCTTAACACATCATAGACTACCTTTTATAATACCTTCCCTTTGGGAACTTAATTTTACGCAGACGAAAACGTGGACAGAAGTTTGTATTATAAATACAATAGATTATGAGGATGAATGTATGTGTGTATGTGTGTTTGTGAATCTTTAACGCAAGAACTACTGAACGGGATTAGATGAAATTTGGAATGGAGTTAGTTTATAACTTGGATTAAAGTAAATTTTACGCGTACGAAGTAGTGGGACGACGGTATAATATGACATGTAAAGTTATTTAAGTATTTATCCATACCTACTTATATTATAAATGCGAAAATAATTATGTCTGTCTATTTGTAAGTATGTCGGTCTGTCTGTTACCCTTTATCGAAGTAATATTAAATCACTGCACTGATTTTGATGAAATTTATTGAGGAGGAAGCTAAAAATTTAGAATACTCGTAACGTAATGGAATCACTTACCGACAAGAACCAATGATCGACACTGACTCTTACTTTACAGAAGATAAGGGTTATCTGGGTTATTTATTTGTTTTGTAACACTCAATTTTTTAATTAACTAAAACACTGCAAGTATAGTTGTAATCATTTGTATTGTCGTTTAAAAAGAGAGAAGTAAGATGAGAAAAGGCCAAAACACGGCATAACGCTTTAATTTACAACTTGGAGCGTTTTGCCCAGCCCTTGATGCGTTGGTTTTATAATAGCTCTTGTGGCAAAACACTTTATCGCATATATTATATTATTGATATTCATTAATAATTATTTGACTATTCGGCTACATAGAAGGAATAAATACACACAAATTACAAAAACAACCAATACTTGGAACTAATAAATAATAGGTGATTTCTAGCGTGAAACATAAAATGCTTTAAACGCGTTTTTCTCAAAACTAGGGTTTTTGACTTGCAGCGTTCTGCCGTTGGACGGCAGAGTGGTCGCCTGAGTACATGACTTCTTAATAAGTAAGCAGAAAATTGCTTATTCTAAGTAGTCGACCTCCCTGCTAGACGGCTACACTTGGTTTTCCCAAAACTGCATCGACCTGGGGATAGGGGAAATGCAATAAACGTCGAAGTACCTTATTAGAATTAATAATTGAACAGATTTTACAAAGACGCTTCAGCAATTCTGAATAAACGTTTCCTGATAGACGGCTAATATTTGTAGTTCCCGAACAAAGATTTTACATTTATTCACATTTTAAAATATACAATACCACCTTTATTACACTCAAAACTCACTTTTCTGCGTACTTTCTTAAATCAAGCAATAAACGGCCTTCGAAATCCGCAACAATTCCTTGCAAACTCTTAATTAGACGTAACGAAGCATATTTTTTTGCATTAAAATTTATTTAGCTTCGGTATAAAAGGTGAGGTTTGATTGTAAAAAAAATTCAAAGAATTTTTTATTAAATTACTTGATTGGCGTCATTTACATATATTTGTAAAAAATCAAACCGAAACCGTCATCGGGGGTTATTATTTACTAATCTTAAGCTTTGTTAAAATCAATTTGTAATCAGAACCTAGACTTTGCGTTTTATATCGCCTGAGCTCAATATATGCACGTGGGTTGTGATTATTGCTAGTTAAACCGCCCCACTGCAGCACCGTTAAAGAAATGATTGATGACATTTTAATGGCTTTACAATTTTCAACCAGGCTTCATTTTCGGACACGCCGGACAGCTTTGATTGACATTTGACGAGGTCGATGATGCTTGAATAGTGGTTAAAATAGATAATAGTTAAGAGTTGTCTGATCTTCTTATATTTTTTAATTACTTGAAATATAAATTTTATGCTATTAAAAAAATTGTTTTTATGGGTATTTATATATTGTAAAAAATATATAAGTACCCATAATAAAACCATATATTACCCATATGTAATATATTGTATATTGTATATTGTAATATTGTATTGTATTGTTTTGTGTGTATTTGTTTGTTTGTATTTATATCATCATGCCAGCCGAAAGACGTCCACTGCTGGACATAGGCCTCCCCCAAGGCTTTCCACTCAGACCGGTCTTGTGCTTTTCGTATTTATATGGTACATCTATATTTTTAATGATAACATTATTATTGCCTATTTATACTGCATCAAATCTTTTTTTTACGTGATTGTGGCGAAACCCAAAGGGAGGGTTATGTGTTTGGGTTGTACATATGTCCGACTCAATGTCCACTTGTAACTGCTAATCGGACAAACCGATTTTAATAAATTATACGTGGTTAGATTCGTCTTAACCACGAGAGTGTCATAGGCTATATTAAAATTATTTTAATGTAAAAATGGCGAAATAAAAAATAAATACATGATAAGTAACATTACTTGGACGACATTATTCAAACGGCAGTAAGGTTTTTTAAAGCTTGCTTTTCGTTAGACTTGTTTATTCTTTATTTAGCCTACTCGAAAAATCCTCCAGTTTTCACTGCAAAGGTGTGTTTTCAGCAGATTTATATCCTGGTCTCCACCATGTTTAACATTGAAACCAAAGTAACGTTATGTCAGCCACGTAATTCCAAAAAACTCTATTTTTAAACTTAATGCTGAGATCTGTAAATAAAAGGTACCTTATAAAAAAAGGGTGCCTATTAATTTATCGAATCACCTTTCGACAAAGGTTACGCAGAATTTATTATTTCATCATGAGGCATTTCTCGCCGCATAAGGCTTTTTTTAGTCTAACCTAACCTAACTAAAGCTGCTAACTTGTGTAAGCTATAGAAACAAGCGTCTGCGAAGTTTTCTAGTTTAACTAAGAAAATATACATACACGAAGTCGAGAAGCTTGTAATGTTAACGAACCTCAGTCTCTGCAACAAAGGCAGATCTGATAAGCTGGATATTGCATGATATTAAAATTCTTTGGTTATTGCATATCCAAATACAAGACTTATCTTATATCAACATAATGTATAACAAGGTCTAAATTCTACTAAAGTTGAAAGTGAATACTTTAACTCTTTTAATTTTCTTTTTTGTTTTCTTGGTTGGTAATTTGCATAGTTTTAGAGATCATTTATTTTCAACATATACGTACAGGATGTCCCAGAACTTGACATCTAATGTTAAGAAAAGGTGAAAGACATATTCTGGATTGGCATAAAGAAAGCTTTCTTTTGCTGTAATATTTGCGTCAAGTTCTAGGACACCACGTGTAGGTACCACAATTCTGTTTGTGTACGTAAGTAAAAATTAAGAACACTTTATGTACAGGATTACAATTTTAATGGCTATTAAATAACACGTCACTATATTTTACTTTCATTACTTCAATTAGAAAATGTATAAGGGGTGACTCCGTACTTCCATGAATTTCTCTTTAATTTCTTCGCTAAAACTTTAATTTGCATACATAGTAAATATTGATAAATGTGTTCCACAGAATAGATATCTTCTAATTCAAGAAGAAAATTACACTTAACTTTATTTTAGTAAAAAGCTAAACCTATATTGACACAAGAGCTCAACCTCGCCGTTTGATTTGACTTTATCATTATGCGAGAACAATAAGGAGCACAGATAATTAGGCACTGAATAAACCTAAAGAACTAAACGCAGGACTTGTAAAACAAACCGAAATGGAACAAAGCCCAGTAAATTTTAGATTAGTAAAAAGGTGTCTTTAGCGTATGTGTTTGTTCTTTATTATTATAGGATTATAAGTATTTTAAATTAAAATTAAAACGCACCAGAAGCTTCGTACCTTCACAAAGTATTACCGTTTATTAAATGCGACGCTATAGATACATACCATACCAATTACGTGATCCGTTAGAAAATTTATTACCTAGCAAAGTAAAGCGACTACAAAAGCAGCAGAAAAAAAATGTTATATTGAATATTATACATGTCATGATATATATCAATGAGGTATAAACCTGTCAAACTTTACCTATATAAGCTGCCGTATTACTTATAGGTATTTCTTGTGTAGAGAATATGGTTTTACCCGATTGCGTTAGAAGGAGGGTTATGTTTTTCAAGCGTATGTATGTATGTCTTTGTAATTATAATTATTTGGAAATTTTGAACCCTTACAAGATGGAGTAGATGGATTAACGGACCGACGGACGCACAATCGGAGTAGGATTACTAATAGGGTTCCGTTGGCACCCTTCGGGTACGAAATTCTACAAGTAACGTTATATTCTGTTCACTGATGGACCATTTTCAGTAGAAATTTGGATGTGTATTGCTAGACAAGACGTGGTCAGTCAGCTGAAACAACTCTTCAAAGATTATATTTCTAATGTTCTAGAAAATATCACTACTATTAGTACACGACGATGGCAGTCCGCGTCTTGAGCACACGTCTTAACGAGCGGTGAAATAATAACTATTATGCTGTTAAAGTATACATCTTTAGGGTAAGCCTAATATAAAGACGAGTTCATTATTATCATAGAAACCATTATATCTTGACCTCTGAAATCCCAAGTAACGAGCAGAGGCTCTTTTTAGACACTGAGCTTTTTACCGACCATTAAGCGTGATCGCCGTCGCTCATTCCCAAAATACCATATTTTGAAAATACCAGATTAAACTTTATACCAGATTCCCAAATTACCAGATTCAAAATTTTGGTGAGTACAATAAATTATTACTTATTTTGAATCTGGTGATTTGGGAATCTGGTATAAAGCTTAATCTGGTATTTTCAAATTATGGTATTTTGGGAATGAGCGCCCCCTCGCCGTAATATTTGACCAGAACTAATCATTGATTGCATATAACTTTGAAAACGTTCACGAGCTCAAATTTAACTGGTCATAGCAACTGCTTCGTTTATAAATTTCAGGTAGCATAATTAAATTATAAGAAAACGAACCTGAAAGAATTCTATTACTCATTTGTAACAGATTTCCTCAGAGCTTGAAGGAGAAGAAAAAACGAGTCGATCGTCGTTGAAGGTTCGTTTTCAATTCGCCAGCCGCATTCGATTTCAATTTCAGGATAATCGAGATCTTGCTCAATTGAACACTCGTTTACGAGCACATCCTCACTCTTTGAGTTTGCTAAGTTTGATTGGGTTTCCACTGAAACCAGATATCATCGCGAATTAATTCAATCTTTAGAAGATTGTCGGCGACGGTAAATACATGATGTTATTTCTATAACTAAATTTAACTTTGATGCGTGGCTAATCGATTTATGATATAAAACTTTGTTTTTATTTTATCCTACAAATAAAAATATAATGTTGTAGTTTAGGGTACTACTTTAAGAAGAGTTGTTGATATCTGATGGGCTAGCAAAGCAAATAAAATGGCATTGCCGTTAATAGTGATCTGTCGGCCTATTTCGCAAAAATGTGTGTTTGATCATTATCTTTTATTTATGTAAGTACAGGCCAAATGTTATTCTCAAGTGGTGAATTTACCAGACAGTGAGGAAAAATGTTTGTTATCCTTTATAAAGATTAAAGAGCAGATACAAATCAGATATCTGTATAACTCTTGATTTGTTCGTTCGGACATTATTACACTCGTAGTTTGCGTACCCGGTTTCTCATTAAACGCAAAAAGTTATGAGCATACGGCCGAAGTAATCTTACTGTCATATTACTCCTCCACGTGAAATAAAACTGTGACTGTCAATTTTGTCCACCTTTATTATAATTTATACGGTGCAATAATAGGCAGACTAACGATAAGTTTATGCAATCCGCCTGTAGGACACTCGCTTCAAGGGCCCATTGCGCAGGCCGGAAAGTTGACTAATTAACAAACCACTGAACATTCAAAACAAACTTACAAACCATGTACCATTATACCTACCTGCCTAATTATGATCTGCCGATTTTGTAAAGTCAGTCAGTTGTCAGGAATTTATGTTTAGGATCGGGTTTTGAACAATAATGGTTTTTAATACAGCCTTTACGTTCCCTTCGTGCTTTAAGTAAAACTTGTAATAAGTACACTTCGTAGAGTACTTTTTAGATTAAAATAAAACGATTTTAATTTGTTGCATGTTTTGCATAAGTTTTATTTTTATTTTTAACCTACTGAGATTTTTTCGAAAAGTCTAAATAACAAGATCGATTTTATTATTAGGTATGTTACCTACAAACTCATTTTAATCAAAAAGAAACGGTCATGAAAATCAGTTACACTGACAGGAAAATATATGTTGCCTTTATAACGGCAGATATATTTTATAACATTTACGCTGAAAGTATCGTACGTGATATTTAATTGGCTTATACTTTTATGAAAGAGTTCCAGGTCACAGAATTTCTTGATAATCATGACTTCAACTATCCGGCTCGCTGGGCTAAGTGCGATTCTTGATATTGTCGCCTATTAAAAATAATTGCATTTATATTGCAATATTTCTTTACGTATAATGAAACGTTTTAGAATATATCAAAAATGAACTAGTTCGATTCTGAATTATCCGTTATATTGCCAGTATTGCCACTAAGAATAATTTCCTTTTTATATTTACTAACGATAAAAGAGGTTGTTTGTAGAAGCTATTCCAAATATTCTAACATGTTATATGTACCTTTAAATTTAGCACTAAAATCAAACTTTTCAGGGCATAATGGCTGACAGATGATTAAAATATATGGGAATACCTATAATACTGCCTTGAAGGCCGCCCAAAGCTAGAGAGTGTGCTCCGATCGGTCTAAAAACATTTAGGATTCTTGGATATGTTTAAACATTATGCTCTTCGGGCTTCCTATATCAAGTGTAAAAAATTGATGTTAAACATTATATGACTCGAATATTATACAGATTATGGATACTGATGATACTGATGGATACCTACTGAGGATTCAATAAATTATTCACTGTTTTATAATGATACTAGTTTAAGTATTATTTGTACCTAGTAGGGTCCTAAGTTCTGTCCCTGAGATTTATTACGAATGAAAATTATAATTAAATTAGTTTTTCATAAACCAATTATTTTAAAACTATGATTTATATAAAATAAAAACAATAATAATGTTTTCTAAACTGCAATTAATTGATGTACGAGCTTGAAGTATTCCCATTTAGGACTATATAATTATAGTTCCAATCACGCACGATGATACTAACTGATAACGGCCACAAAACTTTTGTAAGAGTTCTTGTAGAGAGTTCAAATTTGCGTGACAATGTATTTCAAGAAACTAAAGATCCGCTAGTAGGTACACCGGTCATTCTTGATGTCTCATTAAATCGACTTTACGATTTCAAATTAATTTGCAGCAATACGAAAACACACCAAATCTCTTGCTTCATAAGCTGGAATTGAGTCTTGTTGAGAAATATAATGTTGGTCTCCTAAACATACATATAGAGATAGTAAGTTTTATAATATAAAACAAAAAAAGTTCCGTGGTAAACAAAGACTAACTTTTACACGTTTTCAAAAAGTGAAATTTTGGTACAGAAAAGTCGTGCGTAATTTTAATTACGCCGGCTGTGAATTAAAAGATCGTCGCAGAAATTGCGGAGACTATTTAGCCCTGTAAATGAGTGCTTAAAAGAGGGGTGTGAATGGAAAAGTTGTAAGCAGAAATTTGGTCTTCGGAACTTTGTTTGGACTAGTTAGGAGACCATACACAACATACACAAACACACACAAAACACACAAACAACACAACATACATAACAGCATATAACAAGCTAAAAGTTTCAAAGATGTATTTTTGACCTCACCTTTTTTGTGTACTTTTTTCTCTAACTTGCATGTGGTATAACTTTTCAACGGTAGATGATATATTAATATATGTATATGTACATACTTATTCTGAAAGAAAATTTAACCGTCAACAAGTTTAATCTTCTTATTGGTCGTTTTCACTGTTGACAGAGTGGTCGTGGTCATCATATCAGGAGCTGGTGGCAAGCTTCACAACTCGCCGCCACTCCACTCTGACAGCTGCCTTCCTCGTGCAAGCTATTAGGGGACTGTTTTTTCAGATGATATACCTATATGCAAGTTAGAGAAAAATGTTACACTAAAAAGATTACGTCAAAAATACATTTTTGAAAATCGACCGTTTCGAGCTCGTATCAGGACGATTGGAGATGGATAAAAAATGTATAGAATCAAAGTTGTAGAGAATTTTATCAGCTATAATAATGCAATACAACAAAATTCCCTATGACGCATCGTTTTGAAGATGTTAACATAAAACCAAAAAACGGGCCCTTCAGCATAAGCTCCCCCTAGGGCTCACCTTCGAGGGGTGGGGACTTTTAGTCCTTTTAGTAACTAGTCCAAACAAACTTTGTGCTTTCAACTTTTCTATCCACAATTGTTCATTGTCAGGACTAATTATAGAATGCTTATTTTGTTCTTCAAAATGTAGATTAATTGAGCTTTTAATTTTTATACGCATTCAAAATAAAAATTTAACATTACTTCGTTTTATTTGACTCAACCTTAGTAAGAACTTATGACCCGACTAGGTATACTATCATAAGCAATATTAAAAAAAAGACTGAATTTAATTCCTCAGGCGTTTCTTCTCAGCAGTGGTGAATAATCATCTTTTTTATAATTTTTTGTGCATTTGGTTATTATGCATTTTATCCATACCTGTATCATTTGAC
This sequence comes from Acleris sparsana, assembly GCA_923062465.1. Classification (NCBI taxonomy): domain Eukaryota; kingdom Metazoa; phylum Arthropoda; class Insecta; order Lepidoptera; family Tortricidae; genus Acleris; species Acleris sparsana. The sequence continues at coordinate 10,634,878 of OV281293.1, forward strand.
TATTTTAATTATCAAAACTATGCAAAATGAAAATGAGTAGTTACATTAAATTTGTTTTGCTAATCATTACACGCTCAAGTACACAAATGAACAAATCTGGCCATTGAGCTAGGATTCATTCTTTTTAAGAAGTATTTTATATCCCAAAGAACATGACTTATTTTGTTTATACCTAACTGTCGAAGAATGAAATCATTCATAGTTATTGCATGTTTTCTATTTTCAATTCTGTACCGGGTCTAGGTTTTGTAAGAATTGTGAACTCGTGCGCTCACTCATACAGCCTAAGAGGTCTATTGAAATGTGATCTTCAGTCAGTTCAATATTGCCCAACCTATAAACGAAGCGAAAGCATTGGAAGCGTTTGTGCTCTTCCTGATCGATGATAATATTGCAGTCCTCACAGACGCCCTCTCCTGTAACTTTTTCGTTCTCAGTAAATATATCGTCGCTTTTCCATGTCCTAGCTAGATCAAACATTAATTCACTTTTTATACTCTTATCTATCACTCATACATTGTGATTGCGAAAGTTGTTGATGACATTTTGAAAATAGAAAGCAGATAACCTGAATTAATGGGGTCCGTAGGATAATATCGAAAATCAAATTTCATAAGTTAAATAAGAAAAATGTCGTTAGTATTTTCGTGCACTAGTGGTATTGTACTTTAGACATTTTAAATCAGGCTAATTAAACATAGGACATGCATCTTTAGGAATTTCGTAAATTATACATTTTGAAATTCGAAGATTTGTTTTTAGGAATTTCGTACTTATGAAATTTGATTTTCGATATTATGCTACGGACCCAATTAAAACATCGGTTACATTTTATCTAAAAAAAAAACACTGTTGGGACGATCAACAAAATAGGTGCAGCGAATAATTAACGCTAGTTCTAAATAAATAATCAATTCAATCTTGCGGAAAACTGTGTCCTAAAATTAATTAAATCTCTAAGACAAGCACAAGAAAAAGGCACAAATTGTAACACTCCACTGAGTTTAGACTCCAAAAAGAGGTTTAAAGGAAGGATAAAATATTCTATTATTAAACAAGCCTTTACTTAAGTAGTTTTCCCGGTTTCTCTCAGAGTCCACTGAATTGTTAATTACATGGCTCAAGTTTTCTACTTAGCACCTCCGTCTGGGCTTATCCGATCTACCGAGATTTATTACCTTTGAATTTTTGACTGGATAACGCCGGTGTCACGGCTGTCACGGTCACGCGCGACTATAATGTCTGTTGGAAACCAACTTATCGGGTGCCAACTTGTCGGGTGCGAACGCGACAGATTGTCAGGTGGGGTAGAATACGCCTAATCTTTCATAACATGCCACTCAGGATGAAGGACTTATTATTTTTTTTTTACCTTCGTAGTTGTACACTTCAAACTTGTTGAGACAAGTTATGAACTTGTTATTATCTTGCGATGAATAAAGCTATGGTCTAGAGAGTATGATAACTGCCTATTGAATCTAGGTTCCAACAAAGTTCGTTTGTCAAGTACCTACAACCGTTTGTACCAGTGACATTTTCCTTTAACATACGTTGACCTAATTAAATATCACTTAATTAATATTTGCTACTTTATAACACAACTTACCAACAGGTACAATCCCAGCTTGGTACTAGTTTGTTGTGTGTTAATTGTGCTATAGTACCTAAGTATAATTATGACTTTATTTTTATTACATTGCGGGTGGCAGGACCTTGTGCAGGGTCCGTCCGGATCGCTACCACCATCTTATCCATTGACCTACCGCCAACCAGCAGTGTTCGCATTGTTGTGTTCCGGTTTGGGGATAAGACAGCCGGTGTAATGCATAGAGGCATTCTATCTTAGTCCTCAGGGTTGGCAACGCATTTGCAGTCTTACGCTTGCAGTCTTATGAATGCGAATGTCTATGGGTCACAGTTTACACTTACCATCAAGTGGCTTGTGTGCTCGTTTGCCTACTCTATGCCATAAAAATAAATAAATTTAAAAAAGCAATTCAGAAATACAAATTCCCTGCATTTAATTATTGAAGTGTAATTAAATGCAGACTTCATGTATTACTGTATTTGGTTCTCCTGGTGCTTGGTACTTTGTACTCGTTAAAACGACTGGATGAATTTGGATGAATTTGGAATGCTACAGCTTATAAATACATGCTTTTACCTAGCCTGAATTTACACTTGGCTACCTTTAATACTGATTAAAGTCACTGTTCCCGTGGGGTAGTCAACGCGGACGATGTCGCAGGCCGAAGCTATCATTAGGTTTTTTTTATTTTTATTAAGCCTGTAAGGAAATTCAAAAGGCCTCGTCGAACTACTGCGTAATGAACTTAAGTTATTAAATTGGAAGCGTGTGAATCGATTATCGGATATCTCGTTTCTTGCTTTTACAGAACGCTCTTAAGTGTGACGAGACGACAATGAAACGATTCTGACATTTTGATTGATTTAAATACCTTTTATTCTATAAAGCGGTTTTAAATATCACCTAACTAGCTGTTGCCCGCCACTCCGACCGCGTAAAAGTCGTTTATCGCTACTCAGGTAACAAGTACCCTATGGGCTCCTTCAAATTTCATCGCAATCGGTGCAGCGCATATGCCGTGAAAGCCTAACAAACAGACAAAGTTACTTTCACATTTGTAATAATTAGTATGGATAGATAACCCATACTTACTACTATTTTTTGTCTTCCGTGTCCAAACAATGTTAACGTAGGTCTTTACCAGAACAGATAGATTATAGTCAAGGAGATTGATTCCTTGGCCACTTTGGACTTTCTAGGTATGTAGTTACACTGTAAATAAAATCATAAGGATTATCTTACATTTTGATTGATTACGTCCCTTTGACATAGTCCAAAGTAGTCAAGGAATCATTTTCCTTTACCGTACATGATTGATGATTGATTGTTCACATGTGAGTTTAATTATTAAACAATAATGCCCTTACTTATAAACGTGGAATAACCATGGGGTAGCTAAACCATGGTTTGTCCGTCAAATCCAAATGTCACATTGACAGATAAGGACAAAGTATGGTTTAGCTACCCCACGGTTATTCCACGTGCATAATGTAATGGCATACGTTTTATAATGAAAAATTACCTTGTATATATACCTAAGCCACAAATGACTTAAAAGGATTGTGAACCGTCGCTTAAATGGCGTTGCTATAAAAAAAAAACAATCAAATTTTGCTCATGGTCCGACATGCTCTTGCCTGGTATTTTTAGTGGGTTTTGCTTTTTGACACTCCGCTGCCTTTCCCAGACGTTTTGTGACGTGTCGTCGTCTCGCCGTCGTTACGTGACACCCACGGCAGCTTTTAATCGCTCCAGCTTAGCGTCACGCCCGCATCGCCTGCGGCGTGATCGATGACGTGAAATTATTTTACCACGTATACATTCAACACTGCCGTTGACACGACGTGATGTTGATATAAAAATAACAATATAAGGGAACCGCGGGTTTGGAAAAGCGAAAGTCCTTGATGTAAAAGTCCTGAATCGAGGTTTCCTTGTCTAAAAGTGAACCAGAGCTTCAATTCCGTTTTGGTAAAGTACATTTTCATATGGTTGAGAATGGAATAAAGCCTTAGTTTTATTCATACTTATATTATTTTAACTGAACAGCACATTGTATTGCTTTGATTCTGTTTTTTAAAAGGGATACAAATCAATTTGGGGCCTTTTTTTTGCAGCTATTTATGAACGGGCTATTTGAACCTATATCGAAGGACCACAAAGTCTTTTCCTTGTTCTTATACCATACGGTTTAACGAAACAAACAAAGCGGTTTACTAGTAAGTACTGGTAACAAACTGTGTGTATAGAATTTTAAAATAAAGTGGCTCTTCAGCCATAAAACAAATGACACAAGGTATTACTAATTGTATATTAATACGAAAAAAGCGTTTCTTGCTTCTTGAAACAAATACTTTGACGCTTAATAACGTTTCAACAAACCTTTTCTTTGTGCCCGTATAATATGCGGCGAGGGATGCAGCCGCACAAAAGGTCGCTCATAGAACTATTTACCACAAAATAAGTTGCACAGAAAAAGCACAGAAATAAACGTTTGAGTTGGGCGTCTGAATAAACTTCGTTTTGTTACGTGCCCGTTTTACAGGCGTTTTATTTTATTTGTTATTTATACTGCAGCCTAGTATTATATAGGTATTATGCAATGCAGAATCGCTGTTCTCAGAGACTATTTCAAAACAATTAAGTCGTTACTTTTTGAAACTTGTGTATGAAAAATAGTCACTATAGGGGCCGGTACACGATCAACTTTTCACCACAGTATGTGGCTGGCAAAGGTGTCATTCGCAACGCATAACTTTTATTCGCATAATGATCTTTTCGCATAAAATCTTCATAAACGTCCATTGTGATTAGGTTAAACCTAACGTTAGGTTAGTGTTTTTAATAATAAAAATAAAAACCTTTCTATTGTAAAAACTCTTTTAAGTCAAACGAGTTTATTTCATATTCATAATGCGAAAAAATCATAAAGGATTCCGATATGGACCCGTAATTTTTGATAGTTGCTAATAGTAATATCAATACAAGTTTTTTTTAAATATACATAATAGACTAGCCATTTGAAGTATTTCAAGTTGCAAAAACACGGTTCATGCCAAAAATAGACAATTTAATTGAAAATTAAAATGATAACGATAAAACGGTACCTCTTCATATCATTGCATCAGTTCGTTGCAGAGAGCTGTAAAGTAAAAAATATAAATAGTTCAACTATTTGGGCCAGAAAAGTATAATCTTAAAATGTATTTTAGTTCAAATTCATACACATAAATGGAAACAAAATTATCGTTTCAAAACAACCATACATAAATTGACCAATCAATAATAATTATAAAGGAAAAAATGCTAAAATACGATTTTGAATTTGATACGAGATAACATTCACGGATCAAGAAACAACACCGCACTTATCACAAATATATTTGCACTTACTGGAGACTGAGTCCGCTAAGCTAACCACCTATACCACTTTATCAGGTGTCGTCAAGTTAATGTCTTTTGTGCCTCAGGTATCTTCAGAAGCTTAAATTAAGTTATGTTACTAGAACCACTAACATTTTACAAAGATACTCTTAAAGAAAATTGGATCATCAATAGAACGACTTTTTCATTACAAACCATTCTTCAGTTGGGTAATGATCAGAAAATTACGACAAAGACTTCGTTCTCGGGGAAATGTAACATAAAGGAAAATAATTTGTTGTTAGAAGAGTTCGAAGTGACGTACAAAGAAACTATCACGAGAAAATGGCTGAAGCTTGACGTGAAAAGAACCCTTGAATTGTTTACAAGCCATGCCAGGGATTGTCAACATTTTATTGAAAATCAAAGAAACCAAAGAAAGCTATATTATATTGTAAAATTAAAGTATAATGTAATTTATAGTTTTAATAAAATAAATTTAAGTTAGTTTTATAATAAATAAAACTAAATATAAACAAATGACGACTTGTAAAAACTGTAAATATCATTGCATCATTAGATATACACATACAAAAGAAACCACATCCGTCAACCAACACATTTATTTTTCATTGTTCTGGTAATTGTTTAACTAGGTACTTGGCAAATATAACAAGTGACCAACGAAAAAAATATATGTATACACTTAATTACAGAAAACTACGCGCGCTACGTTTTTCACCCTCTAAATCAAGAACGATTTTAACGTTTTTATTATAAAAAACTTCGTCTGTACGTTTTCTGTTTTTTTAAATATTTTCTTGGAATGCAAGACTTAATTCTCCATAATCTCTGTAAAATCGTAAAAGTTGGTTTAAGTTTAAGGAGAGAGAAACGTTATCGCATTTTGAATAAGATTTTTTTAGCTTTATAATCCTTTTAAAATAGAAATTCTACGAAACTACGAAATGACAAATCTGTGTCAAGTGGCATTGTCCCTCAAACAATTGACTCACTAATGGTTTAAGCAATGACTAAGGTCTCCTATACATGTACATATAGGCAGGCAGTCTTTCCTTACAATAAACTGTAAGTAGGCTGAAACTTTTAGAAGAATAGAGAATGCCCTACTTATGTTAGTTAATGAAGCCCTATCAATAGTATCCGCACAATAATATTATACAAAATCCAAATGAAATAAGTAAGGATTTTCCGAAATTCTACCCCTAAGGAGGTAAAAAAGAGGGGCAAAGTTTGAATGGGACAACGTGATTCAATTGTCGAATCTAATTAAAAGTTCGCATAAACATTCTTTAAAATAATTGATGGAAGATATGTTTCGTATTTTATTGAATCATCCCCTAAGGGGGTGAAAACGGGGTAGAAAGTTATTTTGGGGGTGATTTGCTTCGAAGTTGATATCAATACTCATCGTTAGTGCTTTTGATTTATATACTCAATCTGATTGTTAAAAAAAAGTATATTTGAAACCCACACATTATTTTGTGTTTATGCTACTGCTGAGCAAACGTGATCACCATGAGCGATTTAATAATGTTAATTAAATTGGAGCATCGAGCAGTGATCAAATTCTTGACTAAACAGGTAAAAATCATCGATTTAGTTTACCGTGAGTCCGCTTCTTCATTATCTCCTGTCCAAAAGTGGTCAAATGAATTTAAGCGTGGGAGGGAAAGCATAGAAGATGACCCAAGACCTGGTCGGCCTGTTGAAGCTACTTCACCAGAAAACATTCAAAAAGTGGAGAAACTTATACTGGAAGATGGTCGAATGAAGGTTAGGTCTGTAGCACAAAAAAACGAAGCATACGCGCGTTGCTTGTTGTTCCGACTTCATTGAGCTGTGTGGCCAAAACCCTGTTCGTTTGCTCCAAAAAATTGATACCGGAGATGAGACTTGGGTTAATCATTATGACCCTGAGAGCAAACAAGAGTCGATGCAGTGGCACGTTAAAGGAACACCTCATCCCAAGATATTCAAAGTCGTCTTCAGCTGGCAAAATCATGGCGACAATATTCTGGGATTGTGAAGGGATATTACGCCAATTACGGGAAGCAATCTTAGAAAAGAGGAGGGTTGACCAGACCAGTGCTGCTTCTTCATGACAACGCCCCTGTGCATACTGTTCATGTTGCCAAGGCTGCTGTTCTTGAATCTGGGTTCGAAACTATTACTCACCCGCCGTACAGTCCAGACTTGGCCACCAGCGCCTACTTTTGGTTTCCCAACCTTAAAAAGGATCTTTGTGGACATCGATTTTCTTATGATGAAGCGTTGAAGGCAGCGGTGGTGGAGCATTTTGACACCAAAACAAAAAATATTTTTATGAGAGGTTAAAAAAACGAATTGACAGATCTTATAAGTGAACATATAAACATAGGGGGGGAATATATAGAAAAATAAAAATAAAACACTAATCGTATGCTTTTGATTTCCTTCTCATACCGAGAATTTATTGAACGCCTCTCGTACATAAGCTCCTTATGAGGTCTAGGGGTGCAGTAAGAAAGGATTTCCCGGGGAGTAGTGGGAAACTAATTCTCCTAAGAAGATTTTATCTCTTTCTTATTTTATCAAGAATAAATCGTCCTCTAGTCTATATTTATATAAAAGGCAAACCTGACTCACTGACAGATATCAACGCACAGCCGAAACTACTGTACCTAGAAACTTGAAATTTGGTATTCATGATGTAAGTGAGCACTAAGAAAGGATTTTTTTTAATTCACCTTAAAATAAGGGGAGTAGCGGGAAACTTATTCTACGCGTCGCGGGCGTCCTCTAGTACGTAATAAACTTAATTTTAATCATACCCATACTTTTATCATAGGTAGTAGTTGGTAAGTCTATGCTCATATTTAAAACGTGGCAATTGATGGCAGGAAAAAATACTGAAGGCACCGTGTCTAAATTGGAAGTACGAGAACTTGGTGTAGCAACAATTGAATTCACATAAATAACTTTAGTACCTATATACCTACGGCCACTTGAAACACAACCAAAACTAAACTACACACACATACACACACACTACACTTAAGTGGCAGTGGGCGGGGCACATTGCTCGCAGGACTGATGGCCGATGGGGTCCACGGACCGGGAGACGAGCTGTAGGTAGGCGTCCAACAAGATGGAGTGACGACTTTGTAAGGATCGCGGGAACGCGGTGCGGTCTGAGCGGAGAGCCTTGGGGGAGGCCTATGTCCAGCAGTGGATGTCTTCCGGCTGACATGATGATGATGATGACTTGAAACACAGATGTACAATTTTGAATTCGGATCGAACGATGCGCAAAAACATTCTAAGACCAACTATCTATCTATGTGCAAAAAAATTATTTTGAAACTGCATAAAATTTACAATATTAAACTATATGTTGGTCCCATATACCCCAAACCACAAACGTGAACTTTTCAAACGCTTGTTAACTATTTCAACAACATTTACAATGCTTTCTATTTATCAACACATTTTCAGACAACAATTTCCGCACTATGGCCAGTTTCCAAAGCGTTAATTTGGAGCTTATCCGTTGAAAACTTTGATTCAAACATAAGATTAATAGTTCAAGAACCGGCTCAAATTGAGGCTGTCGGCGAACTCCGGGCGATGTTTAAACAAGTAATGAAGGTGTTTCGCCGGCGCCAATATTGGGACAGTGTCATCAACTTGTATAATGCAGTTAAATTGGGGTTACATTCAAAATTACGCGCTACGATATTATTTTTAGACTAATACGATTATATCGGATTTTAAGGAGTGTTATAATGAAATCATTAAAGTGTTAGGAACATTTGTGTTTTAATTGAGTGTCACAGTGTGGTGTTTGACATTGATGCACAATAAAGTCCGATTATTGTCATTTAACCACAATTAATGCTCATATTCGGACCACCACCGTAATCCTTGGTATTTATTCGTGGACACAAATTATAACCAATATGCCTTTTAGGACTTCGTTTATTTCTAGTTTTAAAAATATAAAAAACATTTCTACTTGGCTAAGATCTGTGCACCCAAACATGTTACGAACTGGCAAAATGAAATCTGGTCCTTTTTAGGGCTCCGTGCCCAAAGGCAGCCCAACGGGACCCTATTAATATGCCTCCACTGTCCGTCCGTCCATCCTAACTTTAAAAAGCTGTATCGTTTCGAACCGTAACAGATAGAGACTTGTTTTTTTCTCAGAATATGTGTGTATTACGGCGGATTAACTAACAAATATGTTGGGGAGTAATCAGGGTTTGAGTAAAAAACTTCAGAAATTCAAGGAACAACGTGTACTCGTGTCAGAGGTTAATACAAGAAGAAAGATTTTGACATAATTACTTAGAACTAAAAGCAATTAGAAACTGAACACATATGTTGCTAGTAGAAATGTGGTAGGCGCGTTATCAAGTGGCTTCAACTTGAACATGCCCCCGGGCGTTGAGAGAAGTGCTTCTTCTTTCAACCAGATTCACTTGATACCGGAAGGGGACAAATTTTGCTGAAAGATCGTCGAACAGGTCCAGTTGCAGTTCTCACGTCTGCAACTCTGCTTATGCCGTCTGACCCGGGATGAATGGCTACAATACGTCCTAGCTTCCATTTTAATGGGGGCAGGTTATCTTCCTTGAGAAGAACAAGGGTATCGAGCTCCAGCGTGTCTTGTCCACTTCGCCATTTGGTCCGTACTTGGAGTTCTGAAACATACTCCTTGCTCCACCGTGACCAGAAATGCTGGCGAAGTTGTTCAATGCGTTGGTATCGCGTCAGATAACGAGTAGAATTATCTCGGTAATCTGGAGCTGGCAGCGAATGAAGTGGGCGACCGATGAGAAAATGTCCCGGAGTCAACGGCGACAAGTCAGCTGGGTCCGACGAGAGAGGAGTAAGTGGTCGAGAGTTGAGTATCGCCTCGACCTGAACCAAAACAGTGTTGAGCTCCTCGTAAGTTAAGTGACAATTTCCCAGCACTCTTGACAAATGGAATTTGGTCGACTTGACACCTGCTTCCCAAAGGCCGCCAAAATGGGGAGAATACGCGGGAATAAAATGAAAATTAAGATCTTCGCCGACCGCATCTTTGGCCAACGAATTGCAGTTGCTTTTAAGGAACTTAGATAAATCATTGTATGCGCCAACAAATGAGGTGCCGTTATCCGAATAAATATTAGTCGGTTTTCCCCTGCGTGATACGAAACGGCGTAATGCCGACAAATAGTTGTTGCTTGTCAAATCACCCACGAGTTCAAGGTGCACTGCCTTTGTGGTAAAACAAATGAACAGTGCAATGTACACTTTGACTATTTTACAACCACGACCTTGACGATTGACTGCATTGAGAGGGCCGGCATAGTCGACGCCGACGCTGTCAAAGGGGAAACTGGGCGAAAGACGACTTTTGGGTAAATTTCCCATGATAGGCGTAATAACCTGGCCTTTCATGCGCATACATTTGACGCATTTGTGAAAACAAGTCTTCGCCAAGTTTGTACCTCCTATAGGCCAATATGAATCCCTAATAGCAGCCAGTAACAGTTGAGGCGGTGCGTGCATTAACCGTTTGTGTTCGTGTTGAAATAAAAGCTGAGTAAACCGATGTGTGGACTGTATAAGTGCAGGGTGTTTTTTCTCGTATCGAAAATCAGAGTTACTGAGCCGACCTCCGACACGCATTAAATTGTTTTCGTCTAAAAATACGTTAAACTTCACTAAAGGACTCTTTTTTGGAAGCGGTTGTTTATCCAGTAACAGCTGGTATTCCGAGAATGAGTCTCGTTGAGACAATTTAATGATTAAACTATTTGCATTCCTTAATTCGGAAATAGTAATATAATCTGTCGACGGTCGCTGCTTTTTACAAGAATTAATAAATCGTAAAACATAAGCAACAGTAGTTTTCAGCCGCGACAAAGTTGAAAAACGATTGAAGTCGATGAAACCGTTATCGACACTATTATTTTTAACGTTAACATGCAGCGAAACCTCAGAACGAGTTTCAGGTAATGTATTACATACTATTGGATTAGTAGGCCAATCTGATTGATCCTTTTTCAAAAAACTTGGACCTTCCCACCATATACTCAGGGATTGGATGGAGCTAGCCTGAACGCCACGCGTGATATGATCTGCCGCATTTTATTTATTTATTTATTATTTATTTATTTATTTGGAACACAAACAGTCATTTACATAGATCTTATTACATTAAAAAGAATAATAGTTCATTGACAAAACAGTGTTCACAGGTGGAATATAAAATATAAAATAATCAAGCCTCTTAACTAGTCAAGTATCAAAGAACAGGAAGAGAGACAGACAGACAGCGCACACATGCAAAATGCGCCATCTTGAATGAGAAAGACATAACCTGGACTTGAAGTAGGTACATAAATCAATGGTAGGTAGAGACAAGTTAACAAAGAGTTGAAGTATGCAAGGCACATTTAAAATTAACTAAAGAAACATTGAATATTTCGATATTATTAAAATAACGATTATAAGAATCACAAGCTCGAGAAATAAACGTATTTTTTGCATAATTCGTTTTATAAAGGGGTACGTGAAATAGCTTTTTCTTGCGGAAATCACGATTCGGACAACGAAAATTGATCTTATTTAAAAGTTTTGGACTGTCGATGTGATCATTTAAAATTTTAAACAAAAAAAGTTGATCTCTAATAAGACGTCGAGATTGCAATGAGTGTACACTTATCTGCTTAGACAAAACGCCACCACTCGTATGACCAAACCGATAGCAAAGGTGCCTATGAAAAGTTTTTTGTATTTTCTGAATGCTATTAATATAAATTAGATACACGGGATTCCAAACCGTAGACGCATATTCTAGGTGAGACCGAACAAAAGAATTATAAAGTGTAACGAGTGTATCTGGCTTCTTAAATGATTTACTTACTCTTAGGACAAATCCAAGCATCTTAAACGCTTGATTTTGATTTGTAGGAACGTGTCTCCAGACGCAATTGCCCGTTTTTTCTAAAATTTCGGCAGTACGGTTGCGAACAAAAGGTTGTAATCTGCTAGGCATCATTTTAAGCCACCCTAAAAGAATGGTGGAGTCGGTCCAAAACGTGGTACTTCGAATGCTAAGTCTAAGTGAATTTATTACCTTTTCGTACAGGCGAGCTCCAACCAACCCACCGCAGAGTTCCAGTCGAGGAATAGTAGTTGGTTTAATGGGAGCTACTCGGCTCTTAGCAACAAGTAATCGAACTAACACGTCTCCCAACTCATTAGTACTACGTAAATACACACATGACCCGTAAGCTCGCTCAGATGCATCCGTAAAAATATGACACTCGATGTCTTTGTATGAGTTGCATAAGACCTGTCTCGGAATGTGAATGCTGTTAAGAGCGGGTATATCTCGTACTATGTCGGCCCAGAGTCGACTGATCTCAGGGGATAGCTGTTCATCCCAAGAAAGCTTCTGCAACCACAGCTTTTGTAAAAGGATTTTCATAAGGACAACACAAGGAGCCAGTAAACCTAAAGGATCAAAAATTTGTGCTATGATTGAGAGCATATCTCTTTTAGTTTTACTCGTTGAAGTGTCGATGCCTATTGGGAAAAATAGTTGATCTGAACTAGATTGCCAACCGAGACCTAAAGTTTTACTAGGCTCAGCAGTTCCTATATTTAAATTTAACGGGGGCTGATTGGAATCAGACATGAATTGAGGCTCGTTTGATTTCCATTTTCTCAGATTCATACAAGCTGACTTAAGAGCAGTGGTAACTTTATTTTTAATTGACTCAACGTGGGTAAGGTTATCCCCTCCAGTCAAAAGGTCATCAACATAAAAATCGTGGACAATAATCTCACGGATTTCTTCATCGTCACACTCGAGACCTACCTGCTTGAGACATCTTGTCGCAAGGAACGGTGCATTGGCGGTACCATACGTGACGGTGTTTAACTGGTACGCCTTAAGATGATCAGACGGATCATCGCGCCATATAATCTGCTGCAAATACCTATCATCGGGATGAACAGCTATCTGCCTATACATCTTTTCGACATCGGCGCAAAGAATATACCTATACTGCCTAAAACGCAGTAATATTGACAGAAGGTCATCTTGGACTGTCGGTCCTACCATTTGGATATTATTTAAAGATACGCCTGAACTGGTAGGACTGCTGGCATTGAAAACAACCCTAAGTTTCGTCGTTGAACTACTTTCACGCAGAACACCGTGGTGAGGTATAAAATATGCATTGTGCTTAGCATCAATGCTCCTACACTCTGACATGTGACCTAATAATCGGTATTCTGACATGAAGTCTTTATACATTATTTTAAATTCAGGTCGACTTTCAATCCTTCGCTCTAAAGACAAAAAGCATTGTTTAGCACGACTAATGGATTCGCCTAAAAGAATTGGGTTTTGTTTTAGTGGTAAACGCACACAAAAACGCCCGTCTTCCAATCGAGTTGTATTTGCTGTGAAATGCTCCTCACATAATTTTTCTTCGCGAGAATAATGGGACTCCTGAGGGCAAACTTCATCAAGCTGCCAAAAACGCGTAAGTTGGTTTTGGATGTCCTCATTAATTAACTCGATTTTACGATTGGAAGAAACGGTCGAAAGATGACAATTAATAGTGCGTGACGGAGACACTGTATAGCCGCTGTTTACTGGGCCAGAGACTAACCACCCGAGTCTAGTCTCGAAAAGTATCGGCCGTCCATTACCTAACGTTATTTTTTGTGATCCTAATAAGTCCCAGAAGACATCGGCGCCGATTATGAGATCGATCGCAGCCGGCGTATGAAAATTAGGATCTGCCAAACATAAATCTGACGGGATATTTAAGTTCGATAAGTCTATTTGGTGACAAGGTATATCGTCTGTTATCGATGGTAAAACGAAACAATTAAGTATAGTCGAGTAGATCTCATTTAATGATTTCATTACAACTCGACACGTTTTGCTTACGTGTGACGTGATATTATTAATCCCTACCACGGACTTATCGACGCGATCAGTTTGTAATTTTAATTGCTTACACATTTTTTCGGTTAGGATGCATCCAGTCGACCCACAATCAAGGACGGTTCTTACGATATGTGCGCGATTATCATTATCGAATAGCTTAATTAGTGCCGTAGACAGTAGCACGTCCTGCCCGTGCGCAGAGTGAGATGGCGGGGCGACTCGGGCCGCCAACGTCACGGAAGTGCTGGGATGAGCGGCTGGAGCGAGCATCGCAGGCGCAGTCGCGCCGGCGTCCCTGGAGCTATCGCTTGTGTTCCCGTTACCTGATGTACGATGCGTCTCGGCAACATGAATTAACGAGTGATGCTTTCGCTTGCACACCTTACATCCAGTCTTCATACAGTGGTTAGCATAGTGACCACTTCGTAGGCAATTATAACACACTTTGTAATTCGGTAGTAATTGCAAACGATCGGCATTACTTAAAGCAAGAAACTGAGGACAGTTATTCAAGCTATGCTGACCATTGCATTTCGGACAAGGCTTAGAAGTCGAGTTATTAGGAGTGTGCTTAGTGGTTTGTGCGGCTAACATTGTTCGATGTTTCGATACGTGTTTGTTAGTCGGCTGACTCATTTGACTAGCGGACTGAATCTTAGATATCTCCAGTGTTTCTATTAAATCAGCGCGATTACGTATAAAAATTAGGAACGTTTCGAACAAAATGGCACTATTTTTGTCAAGACTACCCTTGTGCTCCTCCCACTCTCGGAATGTGTTTGTGTCTAACTTGTGTGTGATGATGTGAATCAACAGTGTATCCCAGTGTTTAACCGGTTCACCGAGGGACTCCAAAGAACGCAAGTTTTTATTTACTTCGTCAATCACACGCTTCAACTGTACTGAGGACTCTTTAGTGATCGGTTCAATATTAAATAAAGCAGATACGTGATTCTGCAATAACAACCGTTTGTTGTTAAACCGATCACATAAGAGTTTCCATGCAATATCGTAATTATTTGCAGAGAACTCAATTGACTTAACCACAAGTGCAGCAGAACCTTCCAACGATGCCCTTAAGTAATGAAACTTATTAATTGCTTCAATGTTGTCATTGGAATGAATTAAACTAGAAAAGGTGTCATGAAATTCTAACCAGTTTTCGTAGGAGCCGTGAAATTTGGGCAATTGAATCGTAGGTAATTTAACAAGCCTTTGTTTACAATTGGTACCGCGAGAACCCCGATCACTGCATGACTCGAAGTCATCCTTCTTTTTATTAGCCTGGTTCAACATTTCCTGCGCTTCAGCAAGTGTAGTGAAGTACTTAGACTCATAATCAGACCTTTCTGCGAGTTGTAAGTCTAGATTATCAGTATTGCATTCTATCTGTAACTGGATCTCATCATATTGTTGATACAATGATTCAATCTTACCCATTCGCAACTGCAATTGGATTTCCTCGGTATGGGTCATAGTAGAATCCTTAAATCCATTTACATATGTTGTGAACAAAGTCAGCTGACCTTTGATACTGCCTCTTTTCTTAATCAATTCCTTTTGTTCGTCCATTTTGGAAGGATGTCAAGTAACAAACCTTGAATGTAAACAATAATATGAGTTAACTAAAGTGATAATTGTATAATACTAATCTGTAAACAACGAAGACACTAGGTTTCTAAGTAAATCTAGTTAATAAGTTGTAGCTCATAGGAAAACATCTACTTATAGGCTTTAGGTTAAGTGATAATTAATTATTAATTACTTTTATATTTAAGTCTCACAATTAATCAAGAAAAGTAAAATAATCTTAATGCTTAATTTTAAAGTTTAACCTATAAATGATAGTTAGTTACAAATCTCCTATTAAATAGCTTAAGAGCAACTCGATTTTAACACACTTTTATTTTAATATTACTCCTTACTTCAATCCTGCTATATATGAATTAATTGGAATCCTAAAATAAACCTCAATTTTGATATAAAATCTCAATTACATGAATAACGGTACACTAGTGGTACTTTTTGACGGCAAACCTTTGTACGTTTAGAACGTCGGCAATTTATAATAATAATTAGTTAATTTAAGTAGCTCTGAGCTACAAATACAACAAATACCATTAAGTAAATTAACTAATTTCACGTGTTTAACTCTTGGTTAATGCACATGTTAAACCGCCATATTGGTCAACCGAAGGTTAAATTAACAAAAACAACGAAATACTAACCTTATAATTCCTTAAATTACACTTATATACTACCTGAGTAAGAGTGGTGGGTTTTAATTAATACACTACTCTCAACACTGTATGGCTGTGATGTCCAGGAACCTTAGCTCCTTGGTAATGATGTCGACAGCGAATGACCTAGGGGTAGGTCTCAGTGCGGCTGGAGTAATAAGTCCTTAATTCCGCTAATTACTCTTAATTCTTCAAATATTGGGATAGTTCTTCCTTATCCGGTTCGATCCAGGACCATGTTGGGGAGTAATCAGGGTTTGAGTAAAAAACTTCAGAAATTCAAGGAACAACGTGTACTCGTGTCAGAGGTTAATACAAGAAGAAAGATTTTGACATAATTACTTAGAACTAAAAGCAATTAGAAACTGAACACATATGTTGCTAGTAGAAATGTGGTAGGCGCGTTATCAAGTGGCTTCAACTTGAACAAATATGAAAAATCTAAGAAAGTGAAATAATAAAAGAGTCATACAAGAAACTTTTCTCTTCACTTTTTTTTATACACTTTGTGTCGTAAAAACGGTGAAACATACAAACTACAAATTTGGTATGATTCATCATCATCATCATCATGTCAGCCGAAAGACGTCCACTGCTGGACATAGGCCACCCCCAAGGCTTTCCACTCAGACCGGTCTTGTGCTTTTCGCATCCACCGCGGTCCCGCGATCCTGACGAGGTCGTCACTCCATCTTGTTGGAGGCCTACCTACAGCTCGTCTTCCGGTCCGCGGACGCCACTCCAGAACCTTCTGACCCCATCGGCCATGATATGATTATATTGCAAAAATCTGAGTGTCTTGCGCTCGCGCTGATCCGATTCGAAATCGAATTCCAATTGGAATAATACATTCTGTGCGGTGGTACGGAACCATCGGTGCGCGAATCCGACACGGATTCTTGTGACGAATTTTGTTATTCAATATTCGATTAAGGGCCAATCTTTTACATAACGTTAATAATTTTAGGTCTGTTACTTATTCCGTTTACCGCTAGATACCTGTGACATACATACAGATACGTAGGTCCGCCTTTTAAAGACATTCTCATTAAAATATTAAGAGTGAAACCAACCTGTGTATCAAGAAATAAATTGCAAATTTTAACAATATTACAAAACATATTATGACCACACGTGACGCTCACCTACTTGTTAATATTAAGAGACCTAGTGAACAACAATTTTATAGTAACTATACATCTGATTCCGATTCCATCTATACGAATAGTTATAGTAGCTGAGGTAAATATATTAAAAAATATTGTTTTACAAAGTAGTTGTACCGAGTATTAATAAATACCTTTCTAGTGTTTTTATTACTTTTGTGGTCTTTTTCTTCATTATAATTTCCAAAAGAAATCGCCCTGTCCTAAGACCCGATTTTCCCGCATATCCCGAAATTAATTGGTTATTACAACAAAACATATGGTGAAATTATTATTGATAAACTTAAAAAAATGCGCATAATATTAACAGAACATACTTTAAACTCCCTTACTCTAAACCCCCGAAAGTACCTACTGCAGACTTCAACAAATCGGACAAAAAAGTGACCTTTTGAAGGATTCGTTTCGTTCTATTTAATGTAGAACTCTGAATATTGGGTCCTTATATATGAAATTGGTGTAATGTTGAACTCCATCTCACTCCAACGAATACTTGCGTCCTGCAGTGTTTTCGGAAAACACCAAGGATGTGAATCCAGCTTAAAAAATCGTGACATTTACGAATACGAATTCCACCGTGGCACCAGTGCTGCAGAAACGTCTCGAAAGATTAATGATGTGTATCAGGCAGCTACTGTAAAAGAATACACGGTACGTTTTTGAACTGGAAATTTCGACCTATAAAACAAGCCCCGTGGACGGCCGAAGACCCAAGTTAATAACGAAAAATTAAAAGTGTTTTTTTCTGTTTGTCAAATAAATAGTTTACATACCTACATACTTACAAACTACAACATTAATTTGCAAATAATTCCTAACTACTAAACACACTGCACTGTCTTGGCTCGTGTTTAGGTAAATACTGCCTAAAGCCAATAAAAATGTTATCAGCCATTTATTTCCCAAAGCCCGCCACAAATTCCCTTCCACCAAAATTAAGATCAATCCGTGTCCAATACTATGAATAATTTATTTTCATGTACGTTCATGTACATTATGTTAAAATGCACCAACGAGACCGGGGACGCCGGGATTTCTTACGCCTAAGCGCAGCATAAATCTTTTATTCGGTGATATATTTGCCACCTTGAGCGGGAGATCCTTATTGCCCCGGCGAGTAAACTTGTGCCCACGATTCGTTGCCTGCATTCGTTATAATTGGAGATATATCTCAACTAAAACCTTGGGATTTTCCATATTGTAAACCGTAGGTTTTTTGGAATGTATAGAGGAAGGATAAGAGGAATATATAAAACATTTACCAACAATTTGCGACATAGCCTTGGCCTTCGACTATCTGTATACTCTGCCAAGTACTAGATTAAGTGAATGTCTCAAATACATTATAATTATAAATAAATATAAGCCTTATAATCACCATCATAATGTCAGCTGAAACACGTCCTCAGCCTTCCCCAAAGATCTTCACCGTGATCAGTCCTGTGCCACTCACATTCAGCGGTTTTACTGAGACGACCCCTATCAGATCGAAGTTCCACCAAGCAAAACACCTAATTTTAAAAGTTAGCGTCAATATTTCCGACCGTACTTGTCTACCTATACAACATATTCAAGAAACGTAAAAATCAGACTTTGATCATTACGATGGAAGAGAAACATTATTGCATTTTGTAAGGAAATTGTCAGCTTCACAATCCTCAGGTATCGAGCGGCACAGGTAACAGGAACTCGTAAAGGGCAGAAAATTACTTCTCGCACGATACGACTTTGCATGCTCATTCTAAAATTACGCTGCTTACAATTGACATAAATTTTACATGAATTATACCTGAAAATTCATTGGTGATTTCTCATTAAAAATAAATGCAGTAGGTTAAGTGAAGGGTTGGGAAAGCAGAAATTTTTGTGGCGGTTCGCCGACCACGCCCCCGCGCCGGCGCGGCTGGCCCCGTTCCGGGAACTTGCTAATAGTTTCCTCGAGTTCATTGCACGGAACAACCACTTTTGAACACCGCAGCAAAAAAAACAAACACCCGAAATGTAACTTATACTAGACCACAAATAAAGGTGTTTCGAGGCTTAGGTCTGTGTTGGTTTGACGTTGTTTCTAGTTGTTATTTACTAACTGCTGCCCACGACTCTGTCTGCGTAGAAATCATTTATTGCTATTCCTTCGGGAACTATTCTATTTTCGGAGACAAGATTAGCCTATGTCTTACCCCGGGTATCCTAGATTAACGGTATAGCAGCGCATAAAATACGAACAAACAAACAAAATTATTGTTTTTAATTTAGTTAATAGAACAAACGAAGTAAATATTATTTTAAATAGGTACTTAGATACCTATTGACTGGCTGGTAGATTTTTGTCGTGTAAAAGTGCCCGTGCGGCCTACTTACTGAATAAACATCTTTTTCTCAAACATGCTCGGAAAAAACGGTTTTCCGATTGAAAGACGGAAAGAGCCTCATTTTACTCCTGGGAGTAAAAAAACCATGTGAAAACACTTTCCGTCCATGTCTATATTTTTCTGCTGCTAATGCTAAAATAAAAAATGCTGTCAATTTGCATACAAAATCAAAAGGACCAAGACAAAAATTCCAAACAACCAAGGTAACTGCTCGCTTTTTTAGCACAGTGCGTGTGTTTCTTTTTGAATTTGCATTCCAATTTCTATGGCTAGTATTTAAAAACAATTGACAGTCGGTAACATTCGTTCATTCTGCATAATATAATTGTGAAACCGAATGTGAATTAAATTACTTGCTTTTTAAAAATGTATTTGTATTATTTCCTCACATGTTTGAGAAAAGCATTATATATAATAATAATAATAATAATAATAAATAACTTTATTTTCAGGCTACTAGGCCCATAGATAAATACCTTACTGACTAAAATACATATATTTATAAACTTAACAATATTCTAAATTATCTTGGCGACAAAACAGCATGGCTCTGTTGTGTCGCAGCGTTCGAAGTCACGCTCGCTGGCAGGCCGCCCCGGAACCGCCGGAACACGACATCTTTCGGCCAGAAGGCAGGCGACTCGACCGTCCCCAGCAGCGGCCGCGGCACTCGCACCACGAAAGAAGCGAAGTGCACATAGCGCCGCGATTGCAGCTGGAACACCCTCAGAGTGTAACCTGTCTTCTGACTGACGTAGCCCACCACGTCGCCCACCGACGTGGAGTGGTGCAGGCGCGACACGTAGAGCGCCGTGTTCGGTGTGGCAGCTTGCAGTCCTGACTTTGGATCCAAACTAGCGGTGCCGCACTGACTCTTACAAGGCTTCCTACGAGCCTTACTCTTTTTCTGTACCAGCGTGAATCCCTCCTTATCCACGCAAATACTAGGGCGCTCGCTCAATGTTGCTAGAGCACCTTCCTTTTTAGACCGTTGTTGGAGTCCCACGGTCTTGCCAACGACGTCAGCGTAGCCGCGCGTCTTCGGCTGCTTTTCTGAGGCGGGCTCCGAAACGCGCGGCGGGCGCGCGGCGGGCTGCGGCGCGCGCGGGGGGCGCGCGGGCGGCGGGGCGGCGCGAGCGACAATAGGTGTTGACGTCTCACGTCGCAGCGGCGTCGACCCGCTACCAGCCGACGACGGCGCATCAGCATGACTCAGTTCGGCGACACACAAATTTGACGCATCAGCAGACGGCCGAGTAATTGGGGCATTACGCAAACTGTTGACATCGTTGCGCAACTCGGCAATAACATTCTGCGATGCTTCAAACTTAAGCGTAACTTCTTCCAGACTTGTTTTAAGGGCCATGATATCCTTCAGCAGTCTGGTGACATCAACGTGATCGAACGTCACAGGAGGCAGCTTATGCAGCTGCTTCGCGACGAAAACAGGCACGTCGTCCGGGTCGGTCTCCTTTAACAGAACGATGATGTCCTGGATACTTTTCGCGCCTCCATCCCTGCGGCGGGACGGCATCTTATCAGTCTTGCCGAATGATTCGTAGAGCAGCGCCTTGCCACTGCAAATCTCCTCCTCCTTGAAGTTTGATTTGCAGATCTGCACGATGCTGACCTCGTCCATGGTGTCGATGGCGTGCTGAACAAACGCCAAAAGCTCATTCACTACGAGTCCTTGTGAACTCATAATAACACCAGCAAGCAGCGGCAAAAGCCGCGCAATTCACGATTATTAATTAAAATAATAATTTTGACTGCGCAGTGACACACATCCGTTTACGTCCGCGCATCACTACGGACTTCCCAACGCCCTACGGATGCCTCGGTGGAAACGAGGATTTCCTGACTCGTATTTTAGCAGGCCGAGCAATAGCGAGCCACCACCTCGTCAGGAAAACCCTTACTTTCCGCGCCTAGGCAACAATGTACTATTATATCATCTAATGCCAAAAATAAGACCCCCGGACAAATATTTAACTTTGCTAAGACTATTCTGATCTCTAGAACTTTCTGTTCAAAGGGTAGGTAGGTAACCTTAAAACTATTATGCCCTTACTTATAAACGTGGAATAACCGTGGGGTAGCTAAACCATGCTTACCTGTCATATTCAAATGTCACAATGCAGTTATTACACGTTTATAAGTAAGGCCATTAGTCTGAATTGACTAGATCGAACGGGGTCCGTTCATTTGACCGAAATACGTTTGGTCGAACGTATCGTTTCGCAACTTTTTCATTTGGCAACCCACTTTTATTTCTGTAACTGTAAATATTTCAGGATTTATTTCTGTACCTTCGCGACGACCCTATAGGTTAGATTAGGTTAGTTTTTATAAAAATCCTGAAATATTTACAGTTACAGAAATAAACGTGGGTTGCCAAATGAAACGGTTGCGAAACGAAACATTCGACCAAACGTTGTTCGGTGAAACATTAGTGAACCCGTTCGAACACTTAATTTGAGGAAAAATCCCAAATCAAAGATAGTTTTGTAATTGAAATGTTTTGTTCGCGTTCAATTTAAATCAGTCTGCGTCCCTCTAACGCGTACTTCAAGCATACAGTAGTCAAAAAAGCTACGGAAACAGTTGCACTGAACCGATAAAAACGCTCTGCTTCAGGAAATTAACGTATTAGTGCAATCTGCATCGTTTTAATTGGTGGGACTTAGATTTTGCGTGTGCACAAAGCAATCGAGGTTCCCAGCCACATCGCAGCAAAAACTGCGATGTCTGAAAGGAAGTTTTTTACTGCATATTAATATAGCTAGTTCTTTGTTTGACGAGTAAGTTAATTTACGATTAATTTTGCGAATATTCCTTAATCATTTTACGAATTCTTTTTCGGCAATTAATTTCCTTATATCATTTGGGGACTAGACACTACATAGTCTTTGTGTTTCTGAAGTATTAATATCAAGTTAGTAACATTAAAACTATACTAACAAAAACTCTCGCTAAAGCTATTTGACACGGCCAATAAATAATCTTCGTAAATATCGGTGGAATAATAACACGACTTTTTATTCAAAAAATAATAAAACATAAGACTAATGTAGCACATCCATGGCATTTTTTTGAAAATCATACCCATCCCATCAAATCGCCCATTTCGTGTAAGTGCACTGTTAGAAATTAATTAATCAAAAATAATGTCTTTTACCACTATCATTTCCATTACCGCAAATAGTTGAGAACATCTCAACCGTTTTATACGTACAGTCGTACAGGTATATTAAACTGGCGTATATTTCAGCGAAACTGGATTTACGTGGAACCACAACCCTTGAAGTACCTTAAGCGCTTTGTTCTACGGCGCTTGATCAACGCTTGCCCCGCAGCGGTAAGCTTTCACCTTGTAATGCATTCTACTTAGGTTGTGTCGCATTAGCGGGCTATTCCTATCTGTCACCCGAACACTTTGCTGCCTTCATTTTAGAGTTAAACCTTTTGGTGGCATACCGTGGTTTTAGAATCCATGGAGTCGCTATTTCGGCTTTAATTTATTTTGAAATCATATGTAAATAATAATTAGGAAATGGTGGCTCGATGGATTCTAGAACCACGGTATGCCACCAAAAGTCCTAAATCTATGTTACTGATGTGCATGGTAAATCTATGAGTATTCAGTATTGTCACCTACACTTGTGTACTTACTTACGTTTGAATTAAGAATAAATTCCAATGCAATACAATGGTAAAAATAGTATTATGCAATCCAATCTATAATTAACTTGTATTGGTGATTTCGGTGTCTTAAATTCTCTCGAATCACTGAATTCACCGCCGCCGAATGTCACTCACGTGAGCCATTTAGTTTTTAACGAATTACTTCAAAACGGTTAACAATAGAAACTCGGGATTTTTATATAAAGAAAAGAAAAGAAAAGAAAAATAGGTACATTTATACATAAGTAGTAGCTTAATACAGAATAACTAAAATTAAGTGGCAGTGGGCGGGGCACATTGCTCGCAGGACTGATGGCCGATGGGGTCAGAAGTTTCTGGAGTGGCGTCCGCGGACCGGGAGACGAGCTGTAGGTATGCCTCCAACAAGATGGAGTGACGACCTAAAAAATAAGGATCGCGGGAAAGCTGTGGATGCAAAAAGCGCAAGACCGGTCTGAGTGGAGAGCCTTCGGGGTGGCCTACGTCCAGGAGTGGACGTCTTCCGGCTGACATGATGATGATGATGAGTAGCTTAATACGTTAAATTAATTTAAGTCGAAAAAAAACGAGAACAAAAAGGACACTGAAATTACTTTAAAAGGTACCAAATCTCATACGATGTTCTTAACTTTGTAATTCGACAAAGACGATAAAATCACAAGTTCACTCACTCTGTTCGACCGACGCAGCGTGACTGGTTCTTTCTGGCAAGCGATCCTCGAATATTCTTGAAGTTTGCGTTAGGACAATATGATGCGTTTTACGAACAAAATTGGTTAAGACGCATTATGACGTACATAACTATGGTTTAAAAAAAAAGGTAAAAAGGAATATTTTGGAAATATAATCTGATAAATAAAGTTGTTGGCTTTCTCTGAACAGTAAAATATATCGGTTCTCTAGCTTGCTTTTTTAAATTTATGGCAATAAATCGACACGCCCTAGGTTAAAGTCTGTATCGCCCTAATACACGGTTATACTATCAGGGCATTTTCGTAATCTAATGCATCTATTTTACCATATACTTACACAAAGAAAAACATAAAAAAGTTATCAACATTTTTTTTTAAATTGTGTAATTAACTATTCGCTTCCGTTTGTAATAAATCCCCAAAGGAAATAAGAATAATTACCTCTTATTCAATTCTACACAGTAAAGTGCTAATCCGGTGGAGGGGAAGTGGCAGTTCGGCACTTTTACTGGGGACATGATTTCCTAGTGATAACTAGGTAACTATCCACATACACGTTTGTACTACGGCATCTAGTAAATGTTAGTTTGTAATTGACGAGATTTAGATTTAAACGGTGGAAACTCGGTAATATTTGTTGGATATCTGAGCATATACTCACTTGTTCACAGGAAAAAACTATGTATTATATACGTATTTTTTTTATGACGGTAAATATTTCGATATAATTATGCGTCAAATAAACAAGGATACACAAAAACTCTTGGATTGGTTGATGGGTACGTATAATAATAAATAAAGTTCAAAATACATAATAGTTCATAATATTATAATGGTGTTTATTCTGAAATTGTAAAGTTTTCGGGATTCTTATAAAATAAACCTAACCTAACCTAACACTAACAGCTTCAGAAATAAAACCATTATAATATATTGTGAACCATTACGAATTATGAACCATAATGTATTTTGAACTTTATATAATAATGACACGTTCCCTTAGTTGATGCACTCAAATTTGCTTCTAACATTGAAACCGTTGTAAACAATTAAATTCAGTATATAGCCCTGTCCTTGCTGACTTACTAACTAAATAACGTTACTACGTAAACGATTTTTCGTTTTTTAAAAATATTGATATTAATCAAATTTAAAAATATAAAAAATGGAAGCAAATAAGTGACAACCATTAGAACCATTTTATGCCACGAGGCCTTTTGTTTATGTCAGTGTTTTGTTTCTTTTTGTTTGTCTGTTTGTCACGAATAAATGTTTATTTCTTTCTTTTGTATCTCTTCTTCAACAGCCTACTGCCGTGTATACGATCCATGCTACGTTGAGTCACAATGCTAGCTCTTTAGCTTCCACACATCCTTTTGCTTCTTGTTAAGGTACAGTAAATTACAAAAAAAATACCTTTACAATGTGGCATTTGTTTAAATATTTTAATAATATTTATTGCAGGCCAAATTAATTATATTTCACTATGCTGGTTTATCATGAACGCGCACCTGACTAATCACTTCATTAGTCAGGTGCACGTGAATAAAACCACACTTCATTTTATTTACAAGCACGAGACATTGCTAGGTATGAGTCGCCTAACCGAGGTGGAGTCCCGACTAGTCCACCCACTCCAGCTACGTCGGTATTGACTGTTTATTTAAGAGCACCTGAATTTTTCAAGACAAAATATACACGGCTATTCAACACTCTATAACGAAAAACGCTGAAAAAACAATAGCAGATACCTACAAGTAAAAAAGGAAATTAGTTGAAAGTGAATTAAATAATTAGTTGTGTAAACAGAAAACAAACAAAGGGTAACGTTGGGTTAAGAAAATTGTAGATTACTATTCCATTACAGTAACTTGGCAAATTTTATATATATTTGCCACTTACACACTCGAATTAAGGAAACATTATCAGGTATAAGTATGCAACTGATATAACTTAGAAAACTACTACATTTTAAATAAGCAAAGAAACAAATGTATATTATCATTATAACGTTATATGTCAAATTTCATACTTGTAGTTACCGCGCAATGACGATTTTAAATTTCTCAAAACTCTAAAACGGTTTTGTAGATACACACTTTAACTTAGGGCGTATCGAAATAGTCAAAATTCGACGTGAGACTGTTAGAACTTATGTAAGATTGTAAGAAGTTTTTTAAGCATTCTATGTTAAGAGAAATGAATGAGTTTGACACATGAACTCAAATTTTCAGCAAACGAGTTATTTGTTTTTTAATCCTATAAAAATAATAATAGTTATTTAACATTAAACAGAGGGCGAAAGTATCAAGTGCGTAAATAATTAAAAATAGCGCACGGGATGTCCGAAAATACGTGATTGTGGAGTAAAAATGGTAAATTGGTCCATTTGGTTGTGTTACATCTTTTACCATTTCTATATCGACTCCATAAAATGTTTGCACGTATTATTTTTAAAGAATTACACAAATTTTATCCCAAAACGTTTCACATGTTTATTTATACTAATGTAAGTATGCATACCTCGTAATTTTTTATGAAAAGAGAAGAATGGATGTTCGGTTAGTTGTTTGATTGATTGCAAAAATGTTAATGCACTTGTCCCACCACCGATGATGAGCGGGAAGCGAGTAGAATATGCGTCTCTTTTATCCACACGGGATCTTTATCTTTTTTTCGACAAACCAGTGGAGAGATTTTCAGCAGTGTGAACCGTGAGCGATCAACTTTTAATATCATCATCATCATCATCAGCCTATATTAGTCCACTGCTGGACGTAGGCCTCTCGCATTGCACGCTACCTAGCACGATCTGCGGCCACTCTCATCCAGCTTCTGCCAGCCACCTTGCGAAGATCGTCGGTCCACCTAGTCTGAGGGCGTCCTACACTGCATTTGCCGATCCGCGGTCTCCACTCAAGAACACGATAGCTCCAACGGTTATCCGTTCTGCGGCACACGTGGCCGGCCCACTGCCACTTCAAACTGCTAATTCGATGGGCTACGTCGATAACCTTAGTTCTCTGTCGGATCACCTCATTACGGATCCGATCCTTCAGAGAAACTCCCAACATAGCCCTCTCCATAGCTCGCTGAGCGACTTTAAATTTGTGGACCAGCCCCACCGTGAGTGTCCAGGTTTCGGCTCCGTAGGTCATAACAGGTAGGACGCACTGATTGAAGACTTTTGTCTTTAGACTCTGTGGAATTGACGACGTGAAAACTCGACGTAATTTCCCATACGCTGCCCAACCCAGCTGTATTCTTCTGTTAGCCTCTTTCTCGAAGTTGTTTTTACCCAACTGCAGAGTTTGCCCAAGGTAAACATATTCTTTAACAACTTCGAGTGTATCGCCTTGCACTGCAATCGGTC
This sequence comes from Acleris sparsana, assembly GCA_923062465.1. Classification (NCBI taxonomy): domain Eukaryota; kingdom Metazoa; phylum Arthropoda; class Insecta; order Lepidoptera; family Tortricidae; genus Acleris; species Acleris sparsana. Next base: position 10,662,324 of record OV281293.1, read on the forward strand.
CCGGTGTGACATGTTCATTGAGCATAATCTTGGTTTTATCCAAGTTCATCCGGAGACCGATGCGTTGAGAAGAATCAGCTAAATCGTTCAGCATATGTTGTAGATCCTGCAACGTTTCGGCCATAATAACGATGTCGTCTGCAAATCGCAAGTGTGAGATGTAGTCGCCGTTTATGTTGATGCCACGCCCTTTCCAGATCAGCGTCGCGAACATATCCTCCAATGCATTTGTGAACAATTTAGGGGAAATCACACCCCCTTGTTTCACACCTCGATGCAGGTTGATAGGTCTAGTCCACTGGTTCTGTACTTGGACGGCCATAGTTGCGGCGTTATATAGACATCTCAACACTTGGATGTATCGCCAGTCCACTTGGCAACGTTGCATGGATTCCAGAACTGACCAGGTTTCGATAGAGTCAAAAGCCTTCTCATAGTCCACAAACGCTATGCACAGGGGCTGATTATACTCTTCAGTCTTCTGTATAATCTGCCGCACTGTATGAATGTGGTCTATGGTGCCATATCCTCCTCGAAACCCGGCCTGCTCAGGGGGTTGAAATTCGTCGAGTCTTCGTGCAAGGCGGTTCGTGATGACTCTTGAAAACAGTTTGTAGACGTGGCTTAAGAGTGAAATGGGTCAGTAGTTCTTCAGCAGGGTTTTGTTACCCTTTTTAAAGAACAACACCACAATACTCTTACTCCACGCCTCTGGAGTTCTTCCATCGAAGAGAACGGTGTTGAAGATGTTCTGGAGCTCCTTCAATACAGGTGTGCCTCCTGCTTTTAGGAGCTCAGTTGTTACACCGTCCTCTCCGGGAGCTTTTCCATTTTTAAGCTGTTTAAGAGCCATCTCGATTTCGTGTAGGCTAATCTCTGGCAAGTCCTCAGTAAAGTGACGGATTAATGGGGCTCTAGAGTCCTCATTTTTCGGATCAGGTGGAGATGCGTACGATGCGTATAAATGGCTGTAGAAATCCTCAACTTCCGAAAGAACCCGCGGCTTAGAAGCGACGATTTCTCCGCTGTTTGTGGTCAGCTTCGTCAGATGGCTTCTCCCAAGAGACTGAACAAAAACTTTCGACCCCCGATTTTGCTCAATCACTCGTTCAATACAGCATGTATTGAAGCATCGGAGGTCGTGTCGCACCAGTTTGCCAATTTTCTTGTTGAGAGCTCGACGTTCTGACGGAGTGACAGGTGGGCTTTCACGTCGTTCCTTCATAAGTCCGAGAGTTTCAATCGAAAGTTTGGACTTAATACCCCCCATGCTGCATCGTGCAAAATTTTATACCTTCCTCCCTGAGGACTCCCACCACATTTTCGAGGGCCTGATTTATGTCGGTGACGTTTGTGGTTTCCACGCCAGTAAATCGGTTCTCCAGATTGGGATGTAAGGGAGCAAACACCATCTTCTTGCTCTCAGCCAACCTCACCTGCCCGTGGTGCATCCTGCCGACCAGCGAACGAGGCTCTGGCGACCGACATATGGCGGTATAACCATCAAAACGGTGTAGCTAAATACCACAGACCTGTGACGGGCAGCAGCGTTACCGGTGCGAAGAGCTATACCCTGCGATCGCCAACCCGCCTGCCCAGCGTGGCGATTAGGGCAAACCCTCCATTGGCAGCACACCATAAACCACGGCCCCCAGTTCCCGGCCGCCCTGCTATTCCTGATCATGGCGGCGGTCACGGTAACGGCAGGGTAGGGGGTGCGAAGAATCCCCGGGTTACGGATGGCCGCCAAAAACAATTGACTTTGGCGACGTATAACGGGCGGACGTTACGGCTCGACGAACACCTGGCACAACTCGAGGCAGAACTCGGAAAAATAAGGTGGCACATTCTTGGTTTGTGCGAAGTCCGAAGAGAGGGGGAGGACACCGTAACCCTTAAGTCAGGCCACCTTATGTACTTTCGAGAGGGAGATCAGCTATCCCAGGGTGGCGTAGGATTCCTGGTTAACAAAGCCCTCTCTGACAACGTGATGGAAATTTCGAGTGTGTCGAGCAGGGTTGCATACCTCATCATAAAGCTCACTGAAAGGTATCGTCTCAAAGTGGTGCAGGTTTACGCACCGACCTCGGCACACCCGGACGAGGTGGTGGAGGAGATGTTTGAAGACATATCAAAGGCTTTACACTCCACCACCAAAGCCCATTACAACGTTGTCATGGGGGACTTTAATGCTAAAGTGGGAGTACAGAATCGCAGCGAATCGGTAGTAGGATCCCACGGTTTCGGTTGCAGGAATCATAGGGGGCAAATGCTTGTCAACTTCTTGGAAAAAGAGGGGCTTTTCCTAATGAACTCTTTCTTTAAGAAGAAGCCCCAGAGGAGGTGGACATGGCAGAGCCCCAATACTATGACGAAAAATGAGATCGACTTCATCATAGCGGACAAGAGGCACATATTCAGAGACGTCTCTGTGATCAACAGGTTCAATACCGGAAGTGATCACCGACTTGTTCGAGGCTCTCTGAATATCAACTTTAAGCTTGAACGTGTCCGTTTGATGAAGGCCAGGTTCCGACCAACCATGCTTCAAGCCGTGGTGGGATCTGAAAAATTCCAGTCAAATCTGGAGAACTTTTAATATATGTCTCTTTTATTGACATCGAATCTATACCTCTTGTTCGTTTCTTGACCCAGAAAATAGTCGACATACTTATCTTATTTGTTCGTAAAGCGTTACTTTACACACTTAAAAGTAAATTATGACAAAAGAGCTAGCCACATTATTATAAAGGTTCAGAAGTAGGAAAAGCTATAAATGCCAAAATAGGTTGAGCAAAATACCAACACAAAGCTGATTAAGATCACTAAAGCAGCAGAAAAACCCCTTGATCTTTGAAAGAGCCCGCGTTTGTTGATTTCCTTAAAATCCCCGAACGGATTAACCAGTTCTGCTCCTCGGCATTTTATATGAGACATTCCAAATTAGAAAGTTAATATTTAATATACGATGCCCAATGACTTTATTTCCTCTAATATTATACATGCGAAAGTTGGTGTGTGTTAGTTTGTTACTCCTTCACGCTGCTACGATAGGATGGATTTGGACGAATGTTGGAATGAAGTTAGCTTATACCCTGGATTAACACAGGGCTACTTTTCATCCCGGAAAACAGAAAGTTTCCTAGCGAATAACCGTAATCGGAATTTACGCTGACGAAGTTACTGATGTTCCTAGTTTAAAATTACACTTTACTATCACAAACTAGCATACGGGCATAGCATACGATACTTACAATATCAACCGCGTCATGCTTGATTTGTTACACACATTTTGTTGAGAAGTCTCCAAAGGACTCTGCGCCTTTATTCTAGGTGGTAAAATTTAAATCGTATTGTTTATAACTCGACCGCTAATAAGTACAAATGACAATACGCCAACCGATCAATAATGTTATGGTTTTTATCTACTACGGTACTTTATCAAAAATGAGAAATATTATGATATTCACTATTTTCTATCCTACTAATTCTACTTTCGAGTGCTTTTTAAAAACTAGCTTTTGCCTCGTCTCAGTCCGCTAGGAAGGCGATATCCAATTTTTTTTTGATAAAACTTACCCCACATCCGTGTCCGGGCTATCACCACCAAATTTCAAGGCAAAAAAGGCATTACTATAAAACGTATTTAAAAATATAAATAATTAACATCCTTTAGGTACTGAAAAATAGCTTATGAAACTTGAACTTTCAATATAGAATATTTTTATTTTTTGTAGCGCACTGAATTCGGTTATCTTAAACCTAACACACACATAACACACATAAACAAACACATTATAAACATATATATTGCGTTCCAATCCAGCAAACTATATTGAATATATTTGCTATTTCAGTAGTGTGCATAAGTGGAAACCGTCAGAATTCAATTTGTATCAATACAATGAGTTATGGATATACTGGGCGTATCATAATAATAAGAAGAAGCAATATTATAGGCTTCCAGATTGGGTTTAAAAGTCACAATCAAATCAGATTTAGTTTGACTCAACTCGACTCGACTAGTCGACATTGTGACTCGACTGCACGCTCTTGTGACCGATTCAATAGCGCTACTGCACTAGGCTACTGTGACGTTGTGAAAGAAATGGAACGCAATTCGAGTAGTTTTACTTTTGTGTCACCGGGGGCGCCTCTCTCCCTTTTTCAACTCTGATAACTTGTACGTACGCATGCTATTTATTAGTTCAATAAAACTTAATATTCTAATACAATATAATTCTTCATTTGCTCAAAACCCTACATGGTAGCAGAGCGTGGTTGCAAAATAAGAATACAGAAATAAGAATTCCGAAGTTTTACCGAAAAGTGCAAGTTTGGTTATATTGCCGGCGGCGACCGGCGTGGCCGTGATTTCCATGATGGCGGGCTCAAATATGTTTAATATCGAGAAGTTAAATGGCCGAGATAATTTCACAACGTGGAAATTCGGTGTAAAAACATATCTGGAGCATGAAGATTTATGGGGCTGCATAGAAATTGTTGAAGGAAAAACAGTTGACCCAGTGAAAGACGTGAAGGCCAAATCTAAACTTATTTTGTTAATTAACACTCAAAACTACGTTCATGTTCAGGAGTGTAAAACTGCTAAGCAAGTATTGGACAATCTACATAAAGCCTTTGATGACAACGGGCTAACAAGAAAAGTGGGTTTGCTGAAGGAACTGATTAATACTTCACTTCAATCCAGCGCCGGTATAGAAGACTATGTGAGCAGGTTAATGAGTGCTGCACACAAATTGAGAAGCATTGGTTTCGAAGTGAATGATGAGTGGCTTGGCACATTAATGCTGGCTGGATTATCTGACGAGTATAAACCTATGATAATGGGGTTAGAGAACTCAGGCGCAAAAATCACTGCAGATTTTGTAAAAACCAAGCTGCTTCAAGAAGTGAAGACTGAAGACTCGGGCAGTGCATTTTATTCGAATTTCAAGAAGAATCATAATTATCAACATAAGTCAAAGCCACCTGTCAGGAATAAGGGTCCCCGATGCTATAATTGTAATGGTTATGGACACCTAGGAAAGTTCTGTAAACATCCAAAGAAAGCAATGAACAAAGACAATAATAAGCAAGAAAGTTTTATTGCAGCTTTTTCAGCTTTTTCAGGTGAAAGCAATAAGAATTGGTACATTGACTCGGGCGCCTCCATGCACATGTGTAGCAATAAAGAATGGATGTGCAATGTTCGTGAGCCAACAGTAAAAACTATCACAGTGGCAAACAGTGAGCCATTGTCTGTCGAATGTGTTGGAGATATCAGTATTCATATTTCACAACATGAAAAAATTCAAGTGAGTAATGTTCTTTATATACCTGGATTAGCAGCAAATTTGTTGTCAGTAAGCACAATAACAAAGAGCGGTTATAAGGTGTTATTCAGTGAAAAAGGCTGTGATATAAAGAATGCCAATGGAGACTTATTGTGCTCAGCTACTTTAATAAATAAACTGTATGTTTTAGACACCTATACAAATGATGGTGAAACTGCACACTTGGTGTCTAGTAAAGTAAACCAGAATGATATTAATTTATGGCATTTACGGATGGGCCATTTGAATATTTCAGCTTTAAAGAAATTGCCGGATTGTGCTGAGGGGGTTACGCTGTCGCTGGATCCACAGAAAGTAATTCAGTGCTCTACTTGTTGTGAAGGAAAACAAACAAGGTTGCCTTTCAAGCAAGCAGGCTCTAGAGCAACAAGGCCATTGGAAATGATACACTCCGACTTATGTGGGCCAATGGAGAAAGCGTCATATGGAGGTATGAGATATTTTATTTCTTTCATTGATGATCATACTAGAATGGTTCATATCTATTTTCTCAAAGATAAACAGAATATAGTAGAAGTTTTCAAGGACTATAAGAAGAAAGTAGAGAATCAATTAAATTATAAAATTAAAGTCATAAGAACAGATAATGGTAAGGAGTATTGTAACTCCACTTTTGAGAAATATTTGACTAGTTGTGGGATAACACACCAGACCTCCACCCCTTACACCCCTCAGCAAAATGGTCTTGCTGAAAGAATGAATAGGACTCTAGTAGAAAAGGCTAGGTGTATGATATTTTATGCTAACTTAAATAAACCGATATGGGCTGAAGCTGTAGCCACAGCTGCATATATTATTAATAGATCACCACATAAAGCACTAGATACCACACCATATAAACTGTGGACAGGCAAGGAACCCAGACTGGACCATATGAGGATATTTGGTTCAAAGGCAATGGTTCATATACCAAAAGAAAAACGTTTAAAGTGGGACAGAAAATCAACAGCTATGATCTTTGTTGGTTATTGTGAAAACACAAAAGGTTATCGTATTATGAACCCATTGACTCACCAGGTTACGAAGAGCAGAGATGTTATTTTCTTTGAAAATATATGTCAGTCTAATGAATGTTCAGTCTCAGTCAATCCTACCGAGAAAGAAACAGTCAAGTTGGGAGGTAATGCCTGCACAGAACTAGGTAACCAGCTAAAGGAAGAAATCATCTCTCCTCAGCCAAGTGGTTCAGATATAAAGCCTATCTTGAAAGGAGCCGAAGATGAAAACTCTAGTGAGTATGAAACTGAAACAGATGATCTTGAAGAAAGTTACCGACCTTCGAGACAACCATCGCAGGACCCACTTATAAGTAATATCACACTAAGGCCTCGTAATAGAAATAACCAAGATAAAAAGGGACTACTATGCTTTTATACAAGTGTTTCAGATCCACAAAGTGTAGAGGAAGCTCTGTCATCCCCACAAGCTGATGAATGGAAAAAGGCGATGGATGACGAATATAATTCTTTGATGGAAAACCAAACATGGCAGCTGGTTGACCTACCTGCAGACAAAAAGGCTTTAGCAAGCAAATGGGTATTTAAAATTAAAACTGATCAACAGGGAAATATTAGTAAATACAAGGCAAGACTTGTCATAAAAGGCTTTGCTCAAAGGAGAGGTATAGATTATCAAGAAGTCTATTCACCAGTGGTAAGGTACACCTCTATTCGCTATTTGTTTGCGTTAGCAGCACAGAGAAATCTACAGATTGACCAAATGGATGCTGTATCGGCATTTCTGCAGGGAAATATAGATACTGACATATATATGGTACAACCAGAGATGTATAATGAAGGAAAGCAGGTATGTCACTTGCTTAAGTCTATCTATGGGCTCAAACAGGCGAGCAGGCTATGGAATACTAAGTTAAGCAAAGTCTTGAAAGAAATGGGAATCGAGCAATCAAAGACCGACCCCTGTGTTTATTATGATATTAGTAGAAAAATTTATATTGCAGTATGGGTCGATGACATAATAATATTCAGCTCGCTAACAGCGACTACTGAAGTAATAAAGAGAGAACTAAGTCATAAATTAAATATGAAAGATCTTGGTCAGGCAAAGCAATGTGTGGGATTGAATATAAATAGAATTAAAGATACAATTATGTTGGACCAGGAAAAATACATTAATGAAATACTAACAAGATTCAATATGACAAATTGCAAGCCAGTAAGAACACCTATAGAAGTTGGATTGAAATTTGAAGACAACAATGAAGATCCATATGATTGCCCTTATCAGCATGCCATAGGCTGTTTATTGTATGTTGCTCAAGGAACGAGGCCAGATATCTCCTTTGCTGTAAATGCCCTTAGCAGATATAATAAGGAACCTAAGAGTAAACATTGGGCTGCTGTTAAAAGAGTACTGAGGTACCTACATGGTACTAAACATTATAAATTAGTATATACCAAGAATGGTCAAGATGTGATCACAGGCTATTGTGATGCAGATTGGGCGAGTGACATCCGTGACCGTAAATCGTGCACGGGATATATTTTTATTTTGCAGGGAGGCGCAGTTTCATGGGGCTCTCGCAAACAACAGACCGTGGCCCTCTCCACAGCGGAGGCGGAGTATATGGCCATGTCAGCAGCAGCACAGGAAGCGCTGTGGCTGCAGCAACTACAAGGAGAGCTTGGCGGACGAAATGATAACCCTCTAGTCATCCACAGCGACAACCAAAGTGCCATCAAACTCACTGCAAATGATTGTTACCTGCCTAGGTCCAAGCATATAGACATAAGGTTTCATTTTTTGAAAGAACATGTAAATAATTTAAAGTTAAAGTTTAGTTATGTAAAGGGTACAGAAAATGTTTCTGACATATTAACGAAGGGTACCACTGCAGATAAGCATTTGTATTGTGTATTAGAAATGGGATTGCGTTCAGAGGTGGGTGAAAGAAATGGAACGCAATTCGAGTAGTTTTACTTTTGTGTCACCGGGGGCGCCTCTCTCCCTTTTTCAACTCTGATAACTTGTACGTACGCATGCTATTTATTAGTTCAATAAAACTTAATATTCTAATACAATATAATTCTTCATTTGCTCAAAACCCTACACGTTGATATTCAAAGCTACATTTTATTGAATTTATAAGCACCTATTACTACTTTTCCTTGCAGTTCAACCCATTGTCTGATTTAGAAATGAAATTGAAATTACGGAACTGCTTACGGTTATGGAAAATAAGAATAAAAAGGAACTCTTTGTTCGTATTCACCTTAAGAGGATTGTGAAGTGCCGCTTAACTCGTGTCTGACTGACTGAGCTGTCAAAAAAAATACATACAAATTTACTTCCGGACGAAAACGTTTCTCACCCCCTAAATCAAGCCTGATTTTAACGATTTTGAAATATGTTGTAGTTATTGTAAAGACCTAGTTCTGTACGTTTCTGTTTTTTGTTTTTTTAATTTGTTTCAAAATCCTCATGCTTAATGCGAAAACGTTTTTGCGATTTTTGAATATGTTGTAGATATCTTCAAAAACTATGTCTGTACGTTTTCTTATCCAAGAAAATATTTCTTAGAACAAAACAAATTTAAAAACAAAAAGCAGAAACGTACAGACCTTAGTCTTTATTATAACTACAACATATTCAAATATCGTGAAAATCGGATTTGTCTGTATGCCCGTTGGTCACAGGCAATTTTTTCCGAACCTACTGGACCGAGTAAATTGAATTGTGGTACTCATATGATTTTCTGTAGCTCAAACGTACCTAGCCTACTCGTGTTCACTTTTGGGGAGTCATTACTAAATAAAATAAAAAAAATGGTTAAAAAAAGTTTTTTGCGAGTCCTTTTTTTCCGTTTTATTTAAGAAATCTCTTACGTTTTGATTGGTTACGTCACTTTGACATAGTTCAAAGTGGTATAGGAATTACATTCCTAGACTGTACCATAGGTACCATCGGCAACACATCTGATAATTTGTGAATCTTGTCACCTTACAATCAGGCTCACTAGTGGTTAGTTAATAGTGATGCTGTTGGAGGTACGGTCGACTTCATTAACAAGACTGTGTACATCGCAATATCGCTGTGACAATTCATGTATGGCATTTTAAACAGACATTAATTACACAAGGACTAAAGTGTATAGTATTAAATGAATTCGACTGTACATTATCTTCATATAAAACACAATTGTAAAAAAAAAACGCATAATAACAAATTTACTTACTTATATCGTCGTATCGTCGATCGTTTTATATCAGGAACTAATAAAAAAATTCAAACCTTGGTAAGAACTCGATATATTATTTCTAGTGCCAATTACTGGTTGGTAGTGATCCTGCCTTCGAAGCTAGCGGTCCTGGGTTCAAATCCCGGTAAGGGCAGATATTTGTGTGACGAGCGCGAGTATTTGTTCTGTTGATGTTTTCTATGTATTTAAGTATATATAAGTATTTATATCGTTGTCTAGTACCCAGAGTTCAAGCCTAGAGCTTAGTTTGGGTCTAAGTCAATGGGTGTGACATTGTCCCCTAGTATTTATCTATCTATCTATCTATCTATTTTAAAGCCTAACCCTCCACCTAACACGTAACCATGGGATCTGTAATTCATATTAGTCTGGAAAAGAATGAGCAAACTATATCACTTCAAAGCTTATTTGCCTATAGTGTTTGACGTGGTAGGTACGTGATATAATATATAGATAATATACCACGTACACGTCCATTGAAGTGAGCGAGTTAGTTATTTAGAAGCCCTAGACCTAACCTGGCTTGTAAAATTAACACTTCAGCAGTATCAAAAAGCGGCTTGAGGACGTAAGAGCATGAATAAACCATACAAAAGAGCGTTATCCTAGCGAATTACACCGCAGCTCTATCTTAATCCCATCTTCGTGTAAGCTTGAGCGGGCGCGAGTGCGGTTTAACGCCGATGCTTTAACAGCACTATTATAACACTTTAGGAGATCGACGTTACCTTGTAACAACTCCTAGTTAAAATCAAATTCATATAAGGTAATTTTCTATGTATAAAATTGAAAACAATCATACGAAACTCACGTTCAGGTTGACATGCCATTAAGCTATTTTACCTATTGGGAGAACGGTGTTTACACTACATAACTATAGCATGTGCCTTGTACCCTGTTAATACCCATTTGAAGTAGTTTTAGGTACGATGTCTATGTTTTATTGCACTCTGCTGGCTACTCGAAACTCGCCTTCAGTACAAACATAGCCGTAGAATTTCGTCACTTTACAAAATAGAATACACTACGGAGAATATTTTGCTTTAACAGTTTTTTTTTTTTAAAGACTTACCTGGCTTTGTTGGTCGGCGCCAGTACTGACCCAGAAAGTGGTTTATTTTATTTTTTTATACAAGGAAACCTATTAATATTTTTCCATAAATATTAATTTTAAAATGATACCAGTAATCTCGAGACCTCTACAAAGATGCATTTGCACAGCAAGACGTTAAATCTGAGCTTTATCCGAATTTTGTATGAAATTGCGATGAATTTTGCAAGTTGGCACAGCGTGAAATTGTATCTGGCTTGCAGTTGCCGTCAAGCTGACGCTGAAATACTTCCCTTGGATAGACGTCATAAGTTCGTCGTTGGATATTCGAGCATTGAACCGTTAAGTGTTTCTTACGCCTGCAAAAGTAGGCAACCCATGTTAAAATTTTACCATTACCCATTTTGCCCAATCTTAGTAAATGTAATGAAAATAAAACCTTCCCCAGATGGAATCTAAAACATTACATCGATTTGTAGGTATCTTTTCTAAAATAAGATCCAATCTTTTATAAGATCAGTAAAGGTCAAGCCCTTTTAATAGGAAAAAGGGACATTATTGTTAGCCCCAACTGGACGAGATACCGAAAGGATGTGCCCATCAAAAGAAAAGCCAAAGAGCATCAGATACAAAGTGATTTTGTAAGTGGAAACGAAATCTTCCAGCGATGTAATGTGAGCATCGCGTGACTTAATGTGGCGTGGCGGAGGTGTACCAAGCAGCGAGTAATGGAACCCGCCGAGTGCAAGTAGTTCGCGAACGTGGATGGTCTCCGTAATGTCGTATGCAATCAACAAATATTCAGTCTATTCTCCTTTGTTGCAAACTGTTCAACTAAATTCAACGGCGCCTGCAGGCTAGCAGCACTCTAGATCGTGTTACCCGATAACGTTTGAATGTAGATGTATTTTCACTGAGTGTTTTTATGTATAGTAAAAGAAAACTCTAGTATCTATGTCTATGATTATTTGAACTTTATTACGTAATATGCAAAGTAAGTAATAAATGTAATAATATAATTCATAGCATAAAGGCATTCCCTCTTATGGCTGCACTGTCACTGTCAGTCAATGAATACATTAAGATTACCTAATAGATTAGATTTAGTAATTTCTTGGCGACGATACACAAGTTTTACAAAACACACAAGAGCAATAGCATGACGGTTTCAGTGTAGGTTTTCGACTTCTAACGCACAAACGCAAAAAAACCTCGAAAAACAACAATTATGAACGAATTTTCTTTTAAGTTATTTTGGGCTGTGTTTAGATGACTTTTTTCCTGGACGTCACCCGAAATGTAAATAGGTAGCTGCCTGTTGTGATCGCGAGATCGGGACACAACTTTTTTTTTTGATTCTTATTTTCATACTTTCCGTATGATATTTTTGTATGTATGAACCAATTGCGCTGCAGTAACTATGCCCTGCAGCATAAGCTATATGGAGGTACATTCTTTTATATTCACTACAAGGAAATGCAATTGCAAAGCTGACGTTGGATTTAATGAGCTAGCGACCTTTGTGTATTATTATTTCTAAACCAATTTGAAATATCAATACTTGTGCAATGACGCTGGTAAGGGCATTGTTACAGAATTATATTTACTTTTTACATGATAAAAGCATCTGTAACAGCTCAAAAAGTATTTCATACCTAATATTATATCGGCACCTTTGAACAATAATTTGGTGTTGTTTCTTTTTTCTTCTCTTTTACTGTTTATCATCAACAAATTCATGCATTTTCAAAACAAATCAAACTGCACAATAGATAGATATTTCCAAGGCGAATGAGCGCTGCACTTTAACTGCTTCATGTAAACTGATACCCATGCATAGTTACAAACTCGTCCTCGTAAAATAATATCCTTCGACGTCCGTTCCAAACACAGCAAAAGACAAAGGAACGATTTCAGTACAGTTCTATAACAGGGGTGCAAAAATGTTGTGAACGAGCCAGGTGTGCGCTACAGACGTGAGTAAATAAATCCGGCGCACAAATTAGGGTTGCCGGAGGTTTTTCTTTATTAGTTTTGACTTCATCTACGCTAATCGAATGAGGTTTGCTCTAGCAGCTACCTCGACCATTTGCTTGTTAAGTATTTGCTAAGGATTATTGTAAGGCAATTGTCAATTTTGTTTAAAAATCGGCTCTAATGGATTATACTCCTAATTTATACGTACATAATATTTGCTTCATAAATGTCATGACGAATGCTTATAATTTGGTCCGTTTTCACTTAGGGAAGTTGGTTCAATAAAAAGCAAAGGTAATCATAGGACTGGCTCATACCTCGGCTAACGAAGAGTTATATATTTTTATGTAACGAGGGAACGCTTCTCAGTGGTAGTGATTTAGATGTAAGTACAGTCGGGTAAATAATTAGGTAGGTAGTCTTGCAATTTAGACACAATTTTCTATAAAACGAAAACATTCCGATTTCCAATTTTACATTCAGATACTAAAACTAAAATAATTCTTTATATTTAGCTATTTTAAATAGCCCAATAAAAATCGATATAAAAAAACCCAAGTTTTTATCACCTCAACATCAGAAAATTAATTAATAAATTGCATTGCTTCCGCGGACAACCCTGCAACATTAGGTAGGTAACCGACTTCTCACTCACGGACCTGCCCCGGCGACACCCCGAGCACAAAGTAAACGAATAGAAAACTTCGTTGACAAAATAGTGTTTCTTCTCAGTTATAACTGCTACAGCCGTAAATAATGCACTGTCTCGTAAATAACACATATTAGATACACTTTATTCAGCTAAAGCAAAGTTGTGCGTACCTAAGCATGATTTATTTTATTAGGTCGTATGAAAAAATGAACTTAATTTAGCTGTAGTTTGAAGTTAAAATAATACAGTCAGGGAAAAGAATTCTAGTGCAGAATTCTTTGTATTTTTTGTAATGGTTTTAGTTAGAAGATACCAGAATACGAGTACAGCCACATCTAAACATATCGCTACTTAAGCGACTGCAGGCCAAAAGGGTACATATTTAGTTTGACTGCAGATGTCAGTAAGCATGTGTCGAAAAATCTAATATTTCGCTGAAACGCGGGATTTATTGCGCGGAATTTGATAAATAGCATTTCATATTATTCATGGAGAGCGTGCGATTGACAAAAGCTAAATACCTAAACATTATATTGAAATAAAAATCCTAAAATCTAACCTTAACTTTCGTCATTACCATCTCATGCATGGTCTTGCCTGGTATCTATAGTATTCTAAAATCTATAGTATTATATAGGTACTTGTACGGAACAACTTAAACTCACCGGTTTATAATTCGTCCGTCGAGTTGAACAGTGAGTCCTTGAGAGAATAACTTGGCAGGACGCAAATTAACTGGCTCGTCCCGGGCTGTCCGGTCACACATGAACTGACGAGCTGCTCCAACCGCGTAACGAGAGTGTGATACTGATAATACTAACATTAAACCTCCGAAAAAGTTGCATTTTCTTCAAGACTACCACATACATGATTTTATTGCACTAGGACTTGTTTCTTAAGCAAACAAGTGCAAATAAATAATGGAGTACTGACTTTAACCTTCCTACTACTTGATTGGAAACTAATAATCAAAATAGAGTTTTCCTAGCTGCCCCATAATGTGTGGTGAGCCTCAAACGTTAAAAAGCGTTGGATATTTAAATAAATCACATCGGCGTCGGTCAGGACGCAAATTAACTGGCCCGTCCCCCGCCACGGTTACAGATGGACAGACGAGCTGCTCCGACCGTGTAATTAGTCCGACCAATCCAGCGCTAAGAGAATTAAAAAGCACATAAGTAGATGCTATTAGTTAAAAGCGCCAGTTAGATTCACGAGGTACGATTGTTCACGGCACAAACTTGTTTCATTTGAACGGACCCGTTTTTTCATGTTCATGTATGTTTTTTATTCAAAGTCTGCGTTGCAATTGTTGTATACGAAGTTATAAATAACAGTTGCAAACACTGTGACACAAGAATTTTATATATTAGATCAAATAAGTCTTAAACATCAACCGTTATAATTTGTTATGTATCTATATTACATATACATATAAAATATACGAGTATCTCGCGTGACAAACAGTCAACGCACAGCCTAAACCGCTGAACTCAAGGACTTGAAATTTGGAGGAATTTTTCCTTCAAATTTCAAGTCCTTTCAAATCGACCCCTAACCCCAACTGTAGCGGGAATAGCGGGGAATCAAACCTTACCTCGTCCTTTAGTCATACATAATATTCCTATTTCCTACATGGTATTCATTTCTAATGTAAAATTCGTTGTCAAGTATGGGTGCGCTAGCAATCGCGTTGTGTTGTGCACCTGCTTTAGTAGCTTGCGACATTAAAATATCGGACCAGTGCCCCAAGACAAAATGCACTACGAAAACGTCATCGTTATCGAAGATGTATAGGGTTGACGTAAGCTCCCGAAGGAACGTGTTGAGCGCTTAGGTAAATTCCACACATTTTATCAGTTTTCGACAATAGTTTACGCAAGGGCACGTACAACACACACTTGCGGTATCAAATTACGTTTCGAATGGGTTCCCTAGTGACTCAAAATTTAAAGTTCTTGGCTGTTTAACGCATTACAGTAACGTTGATAACTGTTGCTAGAAATTGTCCACTTCAATAAATATATTAAACCTAATAGCCATATTATTGGAAATCGTGGGCTGAGCCGTTATTGACTAAATGCTAATGCCTTCCTGGACCCTTTTTGCCGCGAGCTTATAGCACCAAAGGACCACTCGACTTCGACTGGCAATTGAACGGGTTGAAACTTACGCAAAATTTTGCAATTTTGAATAGGCAATTTGTTTATAAATAACGCTCGTTCTACCTTAAACCAATCGAACAATTTTAAGATTAATTTAATCTAAATAGCTATACAAACTTCTGCTATTTAACTTATTCTAAGTCTTATAACTTATACTAATATAAACACATTGACAGAATGATTTGCACCGACATAATTTTCAGAATAAATAGGTACAGATGTAGTGCATAATTGTTTTCCTTCGTATTTTCACGGAAACGTACGAACGTGTCGTTCCACTTCAGTCAACCTCAGTACTTTTTGTACTGTGATTGACTGAAATAGCGAGACACGGTCGTACGTTTTCGTGACAATACGAAGGAAAACAATTATGCACTACATCTGTACGCAGACCCTTGTTTTTACCATAACTGTATTAATGTTGACCAGATTTAAGAAATATCTCAGCGTTTCACTGTGTAGATTCAGCTTTATAGCAACATAATACACTTAATTATTAACTATGATCACAACGTAGGTGGCCCACGCAATTAGCCCGAGCACGGCCTGAAAGCGCTCGTTTAACAGCACGGTCCCGCCTATCAGCAAAACAAAGAAAGGCGCACAACCAACAACAATCCACGTTTCAAACATCGTCCACTTGCTAACGAAATTAATTTGGAAGGTAATTTGCGTAATGAAGACAGCTGTAAGCGCTAGGAAGATGTTCTGCGAATAGGACCAACTAATTTGGACGACACGGTTTAAAATAGCGTATAATAAAAGTTAATGGAACCGCCCTCTTCATGATTCTTGGCGGAGGCTCCTCATTTCCCTGGCCGTCGTTTACGCTATGTTAATTAGCATTTTGGCACTAAGGCTCGAATAATTTGGAAGGCTAGGTATTACAGGTACGCTGGCAAAGTTTTGATTTCAAAACGTTTAGGTAAAACGAACGTTTCGAATGCAATTTGCATTTAAAAGGCAAGTTTATTATAATTTTTCTTTGACGTGCTGAAATATTTAAACATCAAAAACTGTTAATATCTCATTCGCTATAAAGAAAAAGTATGTATGCTATAGCGGAATCCTTATTTATTATTTATTACCTACATAGCGTGTATTGTAGTACAGAGTCATGAATTAAGATTCAATTGGTCATGATAACTTGATTTTCAGGTCTTATACTTATAAAAAGATCGATTTGCTTTAATTACGAGTAGACATGTCACTCTTATCCACCAAGTACCTAAATATTATCTAATAGGTGATGTAATTGAATGACTAATAATGACAACTATTACCAACTTATCTATATTATACCAATGTTTCAGCTAAAACAAATTTAAAACAATTACTCTGATAATTGGTAGGTATTGTAACTTCTCCAAAATAGGAATTTGTTGAAAAGACTGTACATTTTTTTTCCAAATTATACATTTTTAAATTAAACTACACACGTTTTGTAACGGTAAGGTTGAAATTATAAATTATTTGTAAACTCCGCAAGATACGTCACGTTACAACGGACCGCGGGCGACATATCCAGATTGTATCATTTTTGGTATATGTGTAATTTTGGTATATGTATGACATATACTTACTACACTACACGGTGCTATACTCAGAACGGAGTTGTTTCTAAATACTCTTATATCTTTTGGCGTATTTTTTTGGCAAGAGTGAGGCAGACGAGCACACGATCTCCCTGATTGTAAGTAGGTATGTGGACTCTAGAGTCCGGAATACGTTGCCTACTCATGGGGCCCGTTTCTCAAAAAGTATTAGTCTAATAATATTAGTGTTTTGTCTCATTTTGTAGTGTTATTTACGAAACAAAACCCTAATATTATTAGACTAATACGGTTTGAGAAACGGGCCCCTGGACAGAAAGCCTCAATACTAATTATTTCATTAGTTTTTACCCCTATAACGAAACGCATCAGTCAAAATACTTAGCTGCTTTGGGAACCGGGAAGTTTAGTGTCAAAAGCGAGCGCCATAACAATATTAATTGATTTAGATCTAATAAGACATAGAGAATAAGAGTTTATCTTTCCAAGCGAAATAAGTACATCTGCTGGCAAAGGTCTTCCCCAATGTTTGCCACAAGGAACAGTACTGCGCCGCTTGCATGCTTCGAAAAAAAAAGGTCGATACCATACCAATGGGTATTTCTGAATCACCCGCAGAGCCAAACTTTGTACAAATTCTTGGGGAAGGCCTATGTCTATTAGGCCTAAGTCTTTCATAATGATGACGATGCTGCTGAGAGCCGAACTATCACGTAACCAACTGATTTAAAAATATATATTTAAAGTAAAATAAAGTTTTACATGTAACTAGTAAATGTGTAATGGTGGTACCATTACACGTAACAATAACAACAATCAACTTGTGTGTATGTGGGTGTGAAAGACGTCATTTAGGAATGAATGGTGGAAATTTGAGGAGGCATATATATTCAATACTGGATAAATAAATGCTCGAGATGATGATGATGATGATGATGATGATGTATGTATAGTTCTTTGTTACCTTGTAGAGTCTATAATGTAACTCTTATTTAATATCTGCTTTATTTATATCCATGATATTATTTGGTAACCCTCTGTCAAAAAAAACATTTTACCGTCTTTTAGTAACTAAATGAAAAGTAAGCTTTATTAACCTGACTGCATTTTTTACATACCTATGGTAATAATTGACCTTTTGCCATTGTTGTTATTTCAATTTTAACAATGAAGGTATCTAATGTTACCCGAGATGGTGAAAGAATTCTAACGATACCACACACCTCTAAATCAGCTCAGGCGTTTAGAAGTTACAATGGATAAAGAATCGTACATACATAGATACATGAACCCTAAAAACAGTACACTCCTTTTTTTTGAGCAGTCGTGTAAAAAGAAAATAGCAACTTTAGGAGTCAGTAAGTTATACAGTTTTGATATGGATATGTGTTTAACAAGAAATACAAATAGAATATAATTTAGGATATAGGTAGGTAGAGTACCGTTACCATATTTCAGATAGGGAGTTTTAAGAAGAGGCACCGGGTCACCTAGTAAAGAGTGATCATAGCCGCCCATGATCACTTGCAACACCAGAAGAGGAATCGCAGATGCGTTGCCATCCTTTGATGCTCGTCTCTTGAGGGTCCCGTGAATACCGCGCTCAATAAAACTGACGTGCAAGGTAAAAAGTTCTGCAAAAACCACACAGTAGATTGTCATCCATCGAGGTGGTGGAGGAAATAGCCGTTTGTGAGTAGCACGATAAGGAAAATAGTAAAGGACTATGATAAACACGGTAAGACCTGGAAAGGGACGCAACGTCCCTCCGCAAAATAAAGTCATTTAAAAAATACCGAGAACAATACACACCGTGCTGCATAAGCGTACATGATCATGGCATTCATGGCACAAGGAAGTCAGTTCAAACAATAAATAATACTTAATGTTCTATACGTAAACATTTTAATTTCCGCTTTTCAATCGACCGTGACGCGTTGCAACTCTATGGAAATGATTTATTTCCCGCGATACACGGGTTACACGGAACCTAAGTGAGCATTGCACACTGTGAAAATTAACTTTCGCTGTAATGAAAAATGTTGGCGACATGTTGTTTCATGATGCGAGCGAAGTTTATTGACCACTTATTTCAATTATACGTTTTTTATGAGTTTCTGAAAATGGCTCGACTTAAAATAATAATTTTCGGCAGTAAACGATAAGCATGTGCGAGCATTATAGTTAGTAAATGCATGAGTAATGACATGGTAAATTCAAAACATTTCTCGTCGATTGGGCATTTTCAGTACAACTAGACAAGTAGCAATCTCCGAAATTTAACAACTGAAGAATTTTAATTATGTAATGGATGTAACTATTTTTGGAAGCTCACCTGCGCGTGCCTAATGTTAATCGATTACATTTATTTTGAAAGATATCCACATTTCGCCTTGTTACCTATGTAATATATTCTTTTTAATCTTCTTGCTCACGCCAATCTTGTGCATGTCTACAGTCATTTTTTAATATGTTACGCTACTGTTTAATAACGAGTATGCTCATAATTACCCACTACTATAAACGCTTGCAAGTTTTTAACCCTGGTTCAGAGTAAAGTGATAAGAAGTTGTGTGCAATATAGTAAATACAGCAGTTCTTCAATAATAATGCACTTGTGGCTAACTACGACTAGTCTCAACAGAATTAGGGGAGCATGATATGTATGTACTAGCGGTGTACAAACAGACCAACTACATTTGCTCAGCATCGAGCAAGCAAACCACGAACACAATCTGCCAGAGGACTACCTAATGAGAAGGTGTAATTCTATAACAGGCTGTAAGCATCAAATTGTTTATTGTTCCCTTTTTTAATGCAAAACAGAATAGTCTGATACAAAATTAGCGAATTAACGGAGCTATCGCACCCTAATTTAAAACTAATTAAGAAAGGAAAAGGCTGGCTGCAAAGCGCTTCTCTCAGGGCAAATGGACTTGGCAAATATTCGTCTGCGAATAAAGTGACTCGGAATGTTTAACTTTTGTATTCGATTAAATAGAAAGCTCGAGCTACAAGCGTTTAAGTTTCGTGAGCTGCCTCCATTTCACATACAGATTTGCATGCTGTAAACAAGCAGTGGTGGTTGCAATTGTACTGAGACGTAATTTTTAGCATACTTTAGTTAAAAATGAATTAATCAAGCATATCGTGTTAGTATTGCTTATGATAAGTAATGTATAACAATCATTAATTTGACTTATTACATTTGACTTTTGCTCCACTAAATATTAAAGATGTCTCTTGACACCCGAAATTTCTTTAAAACATACATACTCGTATGTCCGCATAAATGCCTCATCCGATAATAAAATTTTTTTATTACTTGTCATATTTAATTTTCACCCTATTTACTATTGTATAATCCACGACGTCCCACTACCTAGTTTTACATACATTGGCGGAACTGCGCAACGTTAATTTGACTGGAGGAGCAGTCCACCGTCGTGAATTAACGAAATATACAAAACTTTACTGTGCAAAACTTCTCAAAATTCCTGACCTCAACGGGTAGGCCGTGCAGTGAAATTTAAAAAAGCTCTGTCACTAAATATTACAAATGGTTGAAGCATTTTTATTTCTTATCCTTATGCGTATTAACTAATAATGCCAAATACCTTGAATACGCTAATGTTGGGCAAAGAGCATTAGAATTGCTTTGCGGTAAAGGTTTTAAAAAATAACTCTAGGTCAAATACTTCCCTTCCTTCCAAAATAAATAAGATTTTACTAGCACATACACGTACTGAAATTATTTTTATACAGTAAATAATTTAGTATATATTGCCGACCAAGATAAGTTTTCAGTCTATCTTAATTTTGTGATTATAAAGATAAGGGCGTTTACAGTTACGACTACGAACGAAATAATAAACATTGCTTGGAATGATTTGAAGTGATTTTTGAACCTAGATTCGCTGTTTCTAAAGCGATTAAGTCTTACTTTCTAATCTAAGAAGGCTGAGCTGTCTGTTATTATTAACTGATAATAGCTTTCGCGGGTTTACAGGTATCTAAAGGGGTCTTTTTTTCTGCCTTCTTAGATTACTTCGTCATTTCAGTCATTTGCCTTTCGTTTAACACAATACGTTTACAGAGCTGTCAACTGTTAATTCAAACCTTTGATTTTATTAACAAATCACACATGCATGTTCTACTCGTAGAGCCAATCAGTGGAGTTTGGATATAGCCGTACAAACAGGCCGCAGTCGCCGATAGCACATTAATAATAACCACTCGCTCGTTTTGTCCGATAAGATCGAAATAACTGCACCAAATGCGCTTTACATTAAATTAAATAACATTTTGGCTCCACGATCTCAAGTTTTCTTTGTTTACTCTTCTTTTCGCTCATTCCAGAAATACCAGGTTTATCCCAAAATCTCAAATTCCCAAAATATTACTTTCAAATTAATGTATAGTTGGTTATTTGAACCCAATATTTTGTATTTGGTGTTTTGGTATTCTGGTAAGAAGAGTGTTTACTCTTCTTACCATAATAGAGGTATTTTGTTATTCTGGTAAATTGGGAATGAACTACAAGGATCATACATCACGCAAAATAGGCGCAGTTTTTAAGTCGTCGAGTTGCGGAAAAGAGCCCGCCATAACCTATAACCTATAACTACAAGGATTGCATTTTGTTATTTGAGAATCAATAAAATGTTTTTTTTTTTATATTCCCCGTTGACGTCACTTTTGCATTAGTTTGAACCCATTTTCAAAGCACTTTTACTCTGATGGAGACTTCTCCGCAACATGTTATTTGAATGTCAAATAACGTTGCCCGCGCCATTTATTTCGTGGATGCCATTAAGTCATCGAGTCCGAATCAGCACTATACGGCGAAAGATCCATCAAATCGCAGCACGATTTGTCTTCCGCGATTGGTTTTCCTAATTTGTTCTAAGACTTCCGGCAAACAAAAGAATGTATATCATCCAAAATATATAGTAGCGACATACCTACCCCGTTATTCAATAAAAATAAACATTTTCTTGAAGTGCTTCGTGCACAAACCATTCTTGTAAGATTTGACTCATCTTGATGTGACCATAGACATTCGGAGGCACAATCCTGTTTTTGAGCGCTTGTTAAATTATGTCCAAGCAATATTGAATGTATGTTGGAGCACTAATGCCCCAGGACATCTCAATCTCTTGGCAAGTCACATGACGATCGTGCAGTATCGGCCCAACTTCATGCACAGCACGATCGATTTCGGACAATCTCCACGGAATTCATCTGTAATCGAACTACGGTCACGATAGAACCATCGATAAATAGATACTAGTCCGTGATGGTGTTTCAGTTAAATTAATTTATACACTAATCCACATCGAAAATGGAAAAAAAAATGCACAAAAACATTCACGGTTTGATTTTAAACGTTTTTTTTTTCAAGTGATCGTAGTTAGCAAAAAGCGATCGTACGTCAGAACTTTTCGATACCACCAAAAATATCAAAATAAAAACGTCGGTAACCATATAGCAGCTAAATGTAGTATAATCCAATCCCGGAATATAATTACTTAAAGGACGACCAATTAATGTACAACAAACAAAACGAAAAACACTAGTGACAATTGAGGCATTTACCGCAGGACCGAGTAAAGTGACGTGATAAGGAAGAGGCCCATAACCACGCAGCAGTGGGGTAGATAGAGTACATAATGGATGGATAGATTTAAGGAATATTACTTGGTAACTTGCGGCATATTAATACATTTACCAAATTATTAAAAAGTTTTAAGCAATTAAAAGTTATATTTTACCTTTTGGTCCAATTCAAATATGACAGATAAGGACAGAGCAAATTTCAAGCACACTTTAACTAAAGCGCGTTTATGAATAAGATGGTAAACCTTAAATAAAAAACGCCCGTAAATGTCACAAATTAAGAAATACACAAGTTCCTACGTGCTAGAGCTCCCATTCCAAGTTTGTGACGTGACTAGTGGGCATATCTCAGGGTAATAGGTTCGAGTCGCGGAGGCACTTGTGAACAATGTCGCCGCTATTACTGCTCGGTGCTCGCTTGTAATTATTGGCACGCGCCATGGTTCAAGCACTTGTTATTTTATTACTTACTATTTGTAGTACTTAGTATTGGATTTCGCAAAATAATAGTTGGCTTTTTAATAATAGAATCCCTTAGGTACTATTTGAGTACGGAGCAACACGAAATTGATTATTGATTTCTTACTCGAACAAGATTTTATTTCACCCTGCGACTGAAAAACGGTGTACCCTTGTTTTGTCGACAACCTTTTCATCGAATATTATTTCATCGACAACGATTCATCGAAACTTTATTACTCGTAATATTGTATGGCGTTATCTTAATTCAACTACTATTTATTTAAATTTATCTTTTTACGTGGAAATACTAATCAACGAATACTACTTAATCGCAGATTTGTTTCAAATTATCTAAATTGGTAAAACTACAAAACATTGCAATTCATTTCTTCGACGTATTACTTTAATACAATTTTATATATCCAGTTGCACATTTATACATTTTTCAAAATATGTATAATAAAACTAAGATTTATTGGTGTATCAAAGTAGGTTAGGTTAAGTTAGGACTGCGACCCCCAAGAAAACAAACTGTTGACAGAAGTGGGTTAGGTTAGGTTAGAACTGCGACCCCTCAGAACACAAAAACATGACACATTACTATTATTACAATAACTTTTATTATTATTATCATAATATTATAATAAATTAGGAACATAAGTAGCTATAATCGCGCAGAGTGAGTGATTGCGTTTAGTTTTGATAGCAAAATATTACCAATTCAAATAATTTTATGCGGAATAAATATAATTACACGTAAAAAAAACAAATTAAAAAGACCCGAAATGATTAGTCATGACATGAATTTTATTGAAATATGTCAAATACTAATTAAAAGACCTCGGTTCAAATTACCTAGTATCGAGTCCACGACGCAATGACTTGTCGATGAAATGAAAATACTTGAAACGTTGTCTTTGAAATAATATTCGATTAAAAGTCTGTCGGCAATTGAATGGTAAACCCTGAAAAACTGTAGTATTCTCAACCCGCGGTCACTCAGAACAGTAGTTGGTTTAATAGGTACATAATATATTTTGCAATGGGTATGTTAGGTTAATGCAAATCGATATTGGTACACAAAATGTTATAGAAATTCGATATAAATAAGGTCGAAAGCCTCTGGGCATCATTTTAAATATAAACACGTCAACGGACCTTTTGCTGTCGAATTAATAATTAAGCCGGCATTCCACGAAAATGGTAACATCACAAACAATGTGCATTTTACAATTTAAAAATATATTATCGATAAGGTTTATAAAGGCAATGGAATCGATTACCGATTATGTTATTTGACAGCTTAATTTAATTTACCTACCTAATATAAAAAATAAGGTATCATAAATCACGCTACAAAAACTATGTATGGTAAAGTCTAGGTAGGTGCTTTTGTGTGGTAAAATAAAACGCAATGATATTAAATTATAAAATCGTACCGGTAAATCGATTCGGTCGAAAAATACTCTTTTTTAAGCCTCTTAACGGCCCGCTTCGCATGTTAAAAGGAAAAGTAGTTCATTTTTTTTTAAATTCATGAATTAAGTATGTCCATATTTTTTATCTGTTTTAAAAAATGCGTAATACAATAATTCGCGTCTAGTCGAGTCGCGTAAGTTATCAAAAACATTATAACCGTCGTAAATTTGGTATAGATATAGTTATACATTAATTTATTCCATCAAACCTGATCAACTGCCAACATTTGACTCGGTACCTACTAACTAGTTGATATAAGCCTCATCAACTCCGTCAAAATCTATCAAAGTTAAGTGTGACATTGTCCATGCTAGCCGTTCTTAAGTAAAGATAAATGTAAGTGTTCCGTCAACTGCCAGCGTGATTGATCGCAGAGATCTCCGACAAAGATGCTGAGGGCCCGCGGATCCCTGAACCCCGTCCAATTATTATGACAGCATTAAGAGTTATACAAAAGAAATACAGCTATTATGAATTTACACTCAGGAGCAATACGGGAATACGGGGTCAGAATGCGTTTTTCATACAAACGAGACTATTTCGATGCCTTGGTTCCTCGCCAGGGGTTGTTTTGAGTGAGGTTTAATGGTGGATACTGCGAGGTTCAATAAAGGAGGTCAAAAGTTCTTAAGATACCTAACTGATCGCACGATTAGTTAACACCACAGCTGGAGAGTTTGGGTCAGTTCTTGGATTTCCTTACATTTTATTGCCATTTTAGATGTTTTCTGAATATGCACAATTCCGGCGTTAACCGCAGATTCATTCAGTTGGGTATCCTAGGCACTCTGAAAGTAGGTACTGTATCGATGCTCGGGGTACTCATCATCAGATTTCACTAAAAGCATTTCCTAGCGAGGAACCAAGGCTTTGAAATAGTCTCGTTTGTATGAAAAACGCACTCTGACCCGGTATTTTTGCTCCTGAGTGTATTTAAAGTTTCATTCTTAGGACGTGTAAAAATTACTCTAAGACGAACTCTTTTTCTTATAGGTAATTCCTGATGCATGAAGATCGGTCCGTGTGGCAAATTTTAGGGGAGGCCTATGTCCAGCAGTGGACGTCTTTCGGCTGAAATGGTGATGATGACGATGATTAAAATGGATCTCCGATAAAGATGCTGTGAGCGCGTGGATCCTTAAACCCAGCTCTTATGACAGCATTGAGAGTTATTTACCTACAAAAGAATAACGCTATTTTTAATCAATTACGACTAAGACCACATTCTACGCTTAGGGCTCGAAAAAATTCTCTAGAGACAGATTCTTATTAGGATTTTCTGATGCGTATTAAAATAAATTACAGTATTCGGTTTTGCGACGAGACCTGTGTCGCGTTTACTAACATTGTCATCTGGTTTGCGACTAATATTATAAGTAATAACTAATTTAGCGAGTTCAAAACCCAACGCGGCTGCATCACTGCAGGGAAGATCTAGTGGTCACCTTCGAGCCAGCAATTAGATTAGACTGTACCAGAACTCACCCTTCATCATCTGATTGGAGAATATACTTCTTTTTTTATTCAGATTAACCTAAGTCACCTTTAGAAATTCAATACAATTTTATCTTGTATAAGTAATTACAAACAAGAATAAGATGGGTAAAAAAACTCGTATTACCTACGTGCACTAATATGTATGACCGTTATTATTCCAATCTAGAAGTATAGAAAACGCCATTTTTTTTTATTGATCAATTACAGTTAATTCCAGTTAGTTTCCGGTTAGGTATACAACATGTGGAACCGTTCGAAAATTACTGAACGATTGGATCTAAAATCAAACTAAGTGCTAAATAAATGCTTTTGGCTGTTGAATGTTCAAACAAAGCTTTGTCGGTCCGATTTTCAATGAAAGACTCGATTTCGAGAGTTGTTCAACAAATTTAAGTTTATTTAAGTAGTAAGTACCTATTTAAGTCAAATAAGTAAAAAACCCCGATATAATGGTACCTTTTCTTTCGGAGCTGTGATATCTTAAACCATCCTAATTAAACACCGGTTTTTTTTAAAACAAATAACTCAGTCTATCCGTTAGGGACGTGTAGTGATAGGGACAGACACACAGGTGCACAGACACACGGACACACACACAAAACTTATAACACCCCTCTGTTTTATCGGGGGTTAAGAACACTTATTAAAGGCAGGTACTAATAATTCTAAATTAATTTATGTTTTTACCTGACTGCCCAAAAATAAGATTATCTTTTTTACCACTCACACCTTAGTTTGATTAGGAATAGTTTTAAATAATATTTAAGTTTAGTTAATAAATAATACTAGTTAGATATCTATCATATATTCGTCAAACCAGTTTTTTCGCCAGTTTTATTAAGTCCTCAACTGACAAGAACCACAAAAAATGCAATTATTCATTACTGTTATACACCAACCGTACAGAAAATCTGTTGAAAACCCTTTGAAAAACATAAAAAAAAAACCTTTTTTAAAACCCTATAAAAACCAAAGCAATCGAGTGCGAGCCGGGTTTATTCCGCGGCCGGTGTTCGCTCTGGCGTTATGTATTGGTTCGTGTATTCTTTCAACTATGCAATCCCGTGGCTAATATTTTTCATGCAATTCCAATCATTATATTGTTTTATAGCTTTTGCTTGGCTTGGTATAAATATTCTTGAGGTAAGTTAGGACGTGTTCGCTTATTTAGCTATTATATGTGTAGACAGCCTTAAATAAGACAGTCCAGTAAAATGAAGTAGTAAAATTTACTTGAAAACAGCATATGATAAGATAGAGGTTTATAAACCCGGAAATTGGGCCGCAGCAAAATTTCAAGCGTATTTTCATGGTGTCAACCTCACGGTTGCTACAGGCATGGCCAAATAGCATGCCTAATGGAGCTGTGGCCGCCGCGGCCTGAAAGCCGGACATGTCAATTAATTTAGCCGGCAAGCCAAACCCGCTGAATTAAAATTAAAGTAAATCGTTAAAACCTGGCCACACTACTAGGTTTATTTTAATTTTGGTAGAATTACCGACAGCGGTCAATGATTTTGTCAACGTGTGAGGCTGTCAAAATTTTACGTGAAGCTGATTAGAGTTGGGTGTATCGTTAGATTCTTAGGGTAGGTATCCCAATTTTACTATCTTTCTTCCCTTCATAACATATTGTAGACGTAATAAAAAAATCAATCAAAACATATTTTTTTCTGCTTTACCTTTTTCCTAATACCTTAAAAGCTTTGCAAAACGTAAAATCCTCTTCTAGCGCAAGTGCCTCGCCAGGGCCGCCCCAACGAATTGATAACTGTCCAGGCCAATTTGATTTAAAAGCAAAACTTTGTAGCTCTCCAGTAAAGAGAGACTGCCTATTGACCTTAATTCTCGCGAAAAAGATAAATAAAATTCACCCATAGAACATCAAATTGTGAAACTCTGTAAATTCGCTAGGGGAACATCGTTCACTTAAGCACATTACGGCTGGCTGTTGGTGCAACTTCGGGCCCATCGAGATAACACTGGAAACAATTGCGGAGCCAGGGGAATCAACTTGTGCAAACTAAACAAAAACGTAGGTGAATGTTAATTGGAGTAGATCTCGTTTATTTCAATTTGGAGTAACGTTTCAACAAACCGAAAACAAAAGTAGGTGCGAGTAAGTGTTTAAAATTGATGGCTGCTCAGTCTGCTTACTCATAGCATTCTTGTTAAAATAAAATAAAAATCTGAAACTGAAAATGAATAAGAATTTGTCTAGTGGTTTGCCAAATGAAATCTTGAGTTTAAAAAGAAAATAAATTAAAAGGGTAAAAATGAAGAATTACTCTTAAGTAACATTAATTAAAACGAATTCGGTAAATTGACGGCGATATTCCGAAACCCCGTTAATGCCGGGGATTTTTCCCGCGCTTTAGAGGGCCCACTGACGAACAGTTCATTGGCTGATATTGATCTGTGAGTTCATCGTATTAAAACACAGACTATATCTGTATCTTGTATCCTCTGGATTGTCTGTGCATGTCTCATACACTCAGCAGTTCGATGTGTAGGTTCCTCACAATTTGTTCTTTGTAAGAGCATTGGTTTTAGTACTTAAATTTTTACTTTGAAGACGCGTTGGTGGGTGCCCCTTGAAATCTCGACAAACTTTTCATCGAATTTCATTTCATCGAAAACGATTCATAGAATATTTAGTATAAATATTATCTCTTGTGGTATTATGGCTTCATCGACTATTCATTATAAATTAAAACAATTATTAGAACAACGGTACATGGATTTTTAAATGCTTAAAAATACATTTCATAAACTATTCAAGAGACAGAACAACTCAATATAATTACTATTACTAAAAACTAGTTTGAATTGCAACACATTGATATGTAAACAGAAGTTTGCTATGCGACAGAGTACAAATACGTGCGACGACGAGCGAAGCGAGGAGGAGTGTGTTAGGTGAACTGCGAGCTAACAGCGCGCGAAGCCGAGCGAGCGAAGCGAGCGTGCCGCGGTAGCGGCCGGCGAGCGTCAGAACCGATTTGTTTTATTCCAAATAATATATTGGATAATAAAGTATGAAATAAAAATCTGTCACATAAAATATCTAGTTAATAATATTTATAAACATTAAAAATCGGTGTTTTAAAAATACATCATTTAATTGTTACATGTAAAGAATATTCGATCAAATGAAAATAAGCGAAAAGTTGACTTTGAACTGAAATTCGATTAAACTTTTGTCGATATTTCAAGGGTAAACCCGCGTTGGTCTTCTGGTAGTGAAGAGTCGCTAGCTTCGTAGGCAGAGGCCTACGAGGCAAATATTTATCTGATGAGCGCAAGAATTTGTGACGTAAGCTGCCGGATGGCCGTGTCGAGCGCTTATGTCAATTCCATACAATTTGATAGTTTTCAAAAACCGTTTACAGAAGCGTTATGCATCTTGTCTAGGGCCTCAGATCATAGAGGCATAACGCTAACGTAAACGTTTCTCTAAAACTGGTGAAATGTATGGAATTGACATAAACGCTCGACGCGATCGCCCGGCGGCCTGCGTCAATCGTATTTTAACTAATACAACATTCTCGCACTGCATCTTGTCTAAGGCCACTGGTATGTGATACTCATAAACAACTCACACTTGAACTCGATAGACCAATTAAGTATTAATCGGTGAGTTGAAGTTGTCTCAACAGAACGTAAAACAACATTTAAGGGCGTACGTTTTCAGCTTATTCGCTTTACCAGTCGAGTGGGCCCGCTCGTATGACTTCACTCACTCGACCGTTTGACAGAGAGCCATTTTTCAGAGAATATCATAATTGACATAAGCGCTAAACTCGATCGTCCGGCAGGTTCCGTCAATCCTATACATTTTACATAATGATAAAGTTGGCAAGATGCATCTTGTTTAGAATCACAGTGACTTGTAACTTGTAACACCACTGAGACATTTCGAAGACTTTCACAAATACCACGGTGTAAGTATTATTGAATTTCAATTGAGATTCTCGTATACACACGTATTTTTAAACTTCAAACCCAGGCTCGAATATTGACTCCACAGAATAAACCGCTCAATGTCAAATTATGAACCGGTAAGTGATTTCGTGTCTCTAAAGCTAACTTATGATTTATTACGATTTCGTCTGTACCGAAGCCTAACTTGAAATTTGTAACGACTTTTTAAGCGGCCGATTACTTCTATAGTCTGCGCCACATAAAGTCCCCGCCAAAGTCAAACCTGTGACCCCGCAACAACTGCCAGACTGACTGGACTCGGACTGGACTGGAGGAGCTAACCCCATGTGCCTCTGTTTAGTCCACCAGAGTAAATAGTTCTCTTTAACTAACTAAAACTCGAAACGATTGTTTAAAACAATAACTGTGTTTACTAGTACTTTTCCTTACATTTATCATTAAAACAAATCACACACACATCGACCTGAGAAATAAAATCCATTTTTAAAATTTTAAGGGCTTCATTTAGGTAGGCCTAATTATTTCAATACTGTTTTGCTTATGCAAAGTAATAATTTATCAGCCAAAACGCAACGCAACCGCTATAGTAGCGGCACATGGTTGCTTTATACTACAGTATTGTATCGCTTTCTCTAATATTTAATAAATAAATATTACCCTCA
Source organism: Acleris sparsana (assembly GCA_923062465.1). NCBI lineage: Eukaryota > Metazoa > Arthropoda > Insecta > Lepidoptera > Tortricidae > Acleris > Acleris sparsana. The sequence goes on from OV281293.1 coordinate 10,692,962, forward strand.
AAATAAGTACAATTTTATTCGACGTTGGATAAACGCTAACTCAGGTACGATAACATGACTGTTAAATAACAAGTAACGATTTAATCATGTATTGAAGTATTTATTATTTAATATTAAATAATAAATCTCACTTGAATCTTCGTATAACAATATAACCTTGCGCTTAAATTTAATATTAATACATCTTACAAAATAATAATTTCGTACGTCTTGCAGATCTGAAGAAGTCACTTTGCGTTAAAATAATTGCTTCTTAACATAATTGCACTTATGTGCTAAGTTGAGTGTTAATAGAACCTCAGACAACAAACACAAAGCGTCTTACAGGCGAAAAAATCTAAACAAAAACGTGTTCTTTGATAATGCTGACATCGCGTGTCGAGGAGCGAATCGTAACTGATGCCTAATGGGACGAGAATCATCACATTTACCGGGGAACCGCTTTTTACCTATCATCCAGAGAGAAATGATAATAATTCGCCGCAGTAATGGGTTCCTGATTATCTGATTCGTAGAGATAAAATTATTTTTATGCAACGTAATACGCATTTTCCTCATTTCCTCGGTAAACGATATTTTCCGCCAGCTATTATTGGTCAAAAATTATATAAATAATAACAACATTCGTACTAAGAAAAGAAAGAACGTTTTCCAAACGTGCGCTTCGATAAACGGCCAAGATTCCTGGTAATTCGTGCTGAGTCTTATTTTTTGACTGTGACGTTGACACAATACAATTTATTTAATACATTACACACAGAGCCTGTCAGTGGGTATTTGCACAGCATGAATGAAAGCGTAGCAGAACGCAATATTCTCTCAGGTTCACGGGCTTTTATTAAATGAATATTCATTAGTTAATTTGCTTTAAGAAGCACCATACATCACGGAAACGAATGCTTTGCGTGAAAATATGCGGACTCCGAGGAAGTTCACCGCCTTAAACATAAATTAATATGCGTTGTAATTTTATTCATGTCGCGGCGTACCATGTAGGACGCGATACCTATCTTTATTTGATACATTTTCACAGTATTCAACCAAGATTTTTCTCGTGAATTTGTTAAAGTACTCGTAGGTGGGTTACGTGATGTTGTTGCTTTAAAACTTGATTATGCAAATACTAAGCAGCGTAAGCTAGCTCCACGCAAGTAAGGTTTAATATCGGGGACAGAACCAAAAATTGTTACTAGAAAACTTCAATTTATTCTACTTCTGCCCGTGACTTCGTCCGCGCAGATTTCGATTATCGTTTTGGGATGAAAAGTAGCCTATGTGTTAATCCAAGGTATAAGCTACATACTTTTTGAATCTCATCCAAATCCATGTAGCCATTGCACCGTGAAGGTGTAAGAAACAAACACACAAACTTTCCCATTTATAATATTAGTAAGTAGGATTAGTTTATGACGTACAAACTTAATGTGGTACTTCATACTTGGTCGACTGTATCTCTTGCACGTTTTGATGTATTTTATAGTTCGATCGCGGAGAAACATTCCTAACATAGCTCGTTCTTAAGCTCTTTGCCACCTGCAGAGGTGCTAGAACAACTTGCGATACACATCGCAGTAGAATTATTTGTCGATAAGAATAAGAATATAAGGTAATAATAGGATGATTAGAATTTCTTAGAGCTTATCGGTATTAATAAAGATAATCGTAAAGCTACTCTCAAATTATTGTAAGTGAAGGATATTAGTGTCTTATATTTTATGCTGAATCAAAATCAAAAAAGGTATGAATTCACAACTCTTTTATTTTTGCTTTAAGAGAACGTCAAATGCCAAGATCATGTTTTCAAAAACTGCTAAAGATATCAAGTTGAAATTTGTTTCGTTGTAACTACCTGTAGTAACTCAAAGTTCCGCACAAAGATAAGCCACAAAAAAGTATCGATGTAAATTATTCATTTACAAAATGGAAAATTCAAAACGAAATGTACTAAAAATGTATCGTTTTAATATTTTTAGACGTACACATAAATTTGTCTTGTACATAATAACTGGTACCTTTTGTCGGAGACTCAAGAAGTCGTTCATCGCCATTCTCTTGGGATCTGTTCAATTGTGCCGAGAAGAAAAATAATTAGTTATACAATGAGGATCAAAAAAAGAACTTGAATGAATCGTTCAATCGTAAACTAAGTCACCTTATTAATACAAAAAATACGTTACATAGTTAAATACTACTAACGCGTAAACTGTTTGTCGCGTGCGACACTTGTTCAATGGAGGAGTGTTTACACCTAGCGCGAGACTAGGACCTGAGGCAAATATAGGTTAACGTCGGAGCACGAAAGCTTACCTTTCTAAGTTAGCGATCGAACGTTACGGCTCATTATAAGCCTTGTTACGGTGGCCGGTATTATGCAATACTGTATTATTTTTCATAATTGACAACAGGTTTTTTTTGGTTTTTGTCTGGGATAAAAATAAACAGATTTCTGCTAATGGCTAAAGAGCTTAAACTAATCACTATCAACTAGGTACTTTTTTGGTTAAACTATTGTTATGCGAATGACCTTTCTTTGTAAATGATTTGTAAATAAGTTAATCCATTATGGTCGCAAGGGAAACTTAGATACGTCAGCAGCGCAAAAAAAATGACGATTTTCATTACTTAGTTTCATTACTTGGGACGTTTAGGTAAACGTTTAGAAATGAATTACCTTATCCTTAAATTACTATCTCTAGATTCTCGGGTTAAAATTAGTTATTTAATAACGTACTTTTTCAGCCACTTGATTGGTTAAACTTTGTTACAGGTTCCAATGTGTATCGTTTACTGTTAAATTTTCTTCTTTTTTTCGTAATCTTTTAAATCACTACATAGTATAAAACAAAGTCGCTTTCCCTGTCCCTATGTCCCTTTGTATGCTTAAATCTTTAAAACTACGCAACGGATTTTGATGCGGTTTTTTTAAATAGATACAGTGATTCAAGAGGACGGTTTATATGTATAATAAGTTCTGGATCATGAACAGGTTTTACAGAAAACTCACATTAACCGAAGCGAAGCGAGGGCGGGTCGCTAGTAAAATATAAAAGATTAAGAGAAATAATTCAAAACAACTGAAAAAAGTGCGAATAAATTTCAAGCAAATTGTGGTTTTAAAAAAAAAGCATACAACCATCCAGCATGTGCGCTGAAGCATTGGCCCTTGATTCGGCATCGATAAGAACCGAAAATACTTTGTCGACCAGCATACCGCTGAAATTGGGTCGTATAAATAAATAATTTTACGATGTTACCCTCACAACTAACGGCCAGCCCTTAAATTTGTACCCGCCGCCGTAAAAAACTAAAGCGGACGCTCCAAAAAACGGGTTACCTACCAGGTAAAAGAAGTTTGTACAACACCGGCAAAATGCATGTGAAGCTAGAAACAATTGACAGCAGCAACACAATTAACTGACCTAACAGTAAGGCTCACTACTCACTGGGGGCAGTTAACAGTGAAGCTATTACGGCCCGCAGTCAAACAATAACTACAGCTCGTCATTCAGATAACCCCTGAAGGCTAAATAATTTCCTTGTTATTTTATTATTATCTAGTGCTTAATAACCCTTAGAAACTGCGGCTACGGTGGTAAGGGTTGGGGCTCCGTACCCTTTATTTCCTAAACCACAGGTATGCCCATGTGTTTTAATAAATGCTTTATGTCTAGCCTAGTATTACATACTCGCTTTCTTAATTGCTAAACGATATTTACACGCGTAAACTGACTTTATGTTACATCCGTCCTGTGCCAAATTTTAGCTGCATTTTAAATTGAAATAAAGGCACATAGATGAACGATACGAGTATAGCGCCATTATGTCCAGTCAACTACCTACTTCAATTGGTCTTGGTAAAGAAGCTACTCATTTATGGACGCTGACATTAAGACAGGGTTCTAAGGGAACGCAATAATTTACAGTTACTGAACGTACAATCAACGACATAAGTAAAGTGATCACTTTTGCCGTACCAACCGTGCCGTACGTACCGTGTCCAACGAGTAAAGGGGGCAACGCAAACCTGATCATCTGCTTTGATCATTGACCATACAAGATACAACGTAGCTACAGGGCCCTTTAAAATAACCCCACTTTCAATTATTATACTATGTACTGTAATATGTTACTGTAAGCCGGTTGTGCAATAGTAGTTTATGTGACTGGTGCATAATGGGAGGCATATTAATACACGAGTGTTTTAATCCTTAATTATGTGTATAGTTGCATACATAACTTTATTTAGATGTATATCATAAGTTTTCTACAATATGTGAGAAACCAGTATATTTGGTTGCCCTATATTTCGCCTATATCTAAATGTGTGAACATTAAGTCAAAGTCAAAGTGAAAGTTCTTTATTCTTCAATTTAGGCATAATATAATGCACCTATGAATGTCAAAAAGCATTACCACCGTTTCGAAAATTAAAACCTTTGCCTCGAGAAGAACCAGCTTAAGAAACTAGGCAAGGTACTTTTTTTCATAAAGAAGTTTACATCATACAATCTTTTTTAAATATCACAGTATTTTTGCACAGTACCTTTGTTAAGCGTAGATTAAGAAGAAGTAGAAGCGTAAGATTTTTGCATAGATTACTCATGCAGGACGGATGACTCACTGCCAAGCATCCCTATTCATGATATAATTGTTTACTTTATAATATGCTCCGTAATTAAGTTTTTGTTTTATGACAGATTTAAATTTAGAGTCAGTAAGTTTAGTAATTATTTTTGGAATTTTATTGTACAATTTTGAACAATTAATTTCCTAAGAATGATTTTGATTTTTTGGCCAGTCTATAAAATGTATTTTTGGGCTTTTCTGTGCTTTTGGCTTATCAATGTTCGTTGGGAAATTATGTAAATTCTTCCTAACAAAGATGATTATTTCAAATACATATAGCAATGGCAGTGTTAGAGTATCTAAATATTTCCTTGAACAATTCCCTCAATGACACATGCGACCCCAAGTTATAAATAGCTGTAATACGAGTAGCCCTTTTTTGCAAAATAATCCTTGTATCTGCAGCCGATCCCCACAAAATAAGACCGCACGTAATTATTTTGTTAAAGTAAGCGAAGTAGACCAACCGTGCCGTCGCTATATTGGTAAGCTGCCTTATTCTCCTGACTGCAAATCAGCGAAGCTCGAACCACTTGCTAACGCAATTATGTGGGAATCTTACTGCAATTTTGAGTCCAATGTAATACCTAGAAAAACAGTTGTTTTTACAAATTCTATGATTTCACCATTAGGTTTTATATTCGAGAGTAAGTTTATATTTGATGAATTTGCTAATGAAAATTTTATACATTTCGTTTTTTTTGGATTGTCACTAAGTAGGCAGTAGATTATTGTTTGGTTCAATGAGGTCAGTATCTTTTTACCTTGAATAGTAGAGAAGTGTCATCAACGAACATTACAATGCCTGACCTTCTGCTTACCATATATAGCAGATCATTTACATTTACAAGGAACAGGAATGGGCTTAAAATAGAACCTTGAGGTACGCCCATGTCTATGTCTATCTCCGACGAAATGTCTCCATTTATCGCTACCTTGTTAAATATGACTTAATGAGATCCAATGCATTTCCTCTAATGCCATAAAACTAAGTTTACAAATTAAAGTGCCATGATCTACACAATCAAAAGGTTTAAAAAGGTCGCAGAAGACTCCAATGGTGTCCTACGACTCTTCCCAAGCCTGTAAAATTAATTTGATCAAACTTGCACCCGCGTCAGTTGTAGACTTACTTTTCATAAAGCCAAATTGTTGAGCGTGTAAAATTTTATTAGTTATTAAGTGACAAGTCAATTGTGTTATCATTATTTTTTCAAATATATTGCTGAACGCAGGTAGGATAGATACTGGACGATAATCAGAAGGATTATCTCAATGACCTGATTTAAAAATAGGAACCACCTTACTCTACATTTCATTAAATTTGGGAAAATGCCATTGTCAATACAACTATTGAAAATAAGAGCTAGGATGGAAGCAACGACTTCTAGAATGGTTTCAAGTACCTTAACTGACACGCCCCATAAGTCTTCCGTTTTTAATTTTTATCATTTTAAAATACATTAGTATACATTTCCTAATTTTACATTTTCACTTAGTATGGATTAAGATGCAAATGCAACCACATTGATCCGATACTTTAATGATATGCCATACTTTAATTAAAATACAAACTTTTCTAATTCACCGTATTCAAACAAGAAAGTTTTATTACATTCCCAAATACATTCGGTCCAGCTTTGGCTGGTAGACGGCAACAGAAACAATAAAATACCTCAGCACACATTAGACAATAGCGAAATATGGTTTTGCGTAGATGCAGACGGGCAATAAATAATGAGCTAGAACGATATTAGCCGACGTTATTAGGTATTGCCGCAGAAACAGCGTAACAAATTGTCTTGTCCTTTATTTATTTTTCCTTAGTGAAACAATTGTATTTATGTTTCATAACATACCTACGTGTTGGTGGAAACCTCGACGGGCGTTCCCTCGGGTGTGCTCAGCCGGCTGCGAGTAGAGAGAACTCTCTATTGTACCAACAACACTTCAGCTGAATGACTCGGTCACTTGTTCTCGATTGTGTCACACTTTAAATCTTGCTTTATTGTATTCCAATCGCTTTAAAACATGAATAACATTATTATTAATACTCTAACAGTCTGGACTTATGAGCATTGTTGGTTAATTCTTACCAATTAATACTTTTTACCTCTCAAATATTCATTTATTAAATAAGCTTTGTCAAAATCATTGTTTTAGACTACCTTACCCTAAAATAAAATAAAATAAAAATACCCAACAAGACCAGATAGACTTAGTTCACCAAGTTCTAACTCGAAGTTTCTACGTTTTTCGGTGCTTTGGAAGCGGTATCAGCAGTCTGAAATATTATTTCAGGCCGTTTCAGTAGCTCTAGTATCTAATACTAGATTGTCCAAATTTCGACGGACGTACCGTTGTTTTCAAGCCCCTGAAACCTGTTTTCCTAAACCCTCTATCAGATGATGCTATTACCTGACAACCTATTTTCAGGCGTTTTAACACCCATTGCCTTCGAAGTACATGTAAGTATGTGGCAAAATTGGAATAGATAGTATGATAGGAAAGATACAACAATACAGACATCCATCTAGATGGGTGTGAAAGAGTTGACATGATTAGAAAGGAACTCTCGAAACGTTACAGATCCGTGAGAAAAGGACTTTTCTTTTGTGACTGCAAATGAATGCGATAGCAATACGTACGAGTAGAACCTTCCAGCAACGAATCGTCGTGTTTGGGGGTCAACCTAACTAAATCATTCGTTCCAGACGGCAATCTTGGATTAGACTATAAAACGCGAACCGATCGCAGCCATCAGCCAGTTCTAACTTGAAAAGCGAAGCAAACGATCATCTACTTACTAAGAACAAAGCGATCCGAAGCGACTACAAGGAGTTTATTGTGTGTTTGTAGCGGTTAAGTGAGGGCTTTAATAAAGCCTAGCTACTCGTTTTTTTTTTTTTTTTTCGCATTTCTACTCGTATCAGTTACCTACCCCCACACAAGTACCTACCTCACATTATTTTTAACCTTACGTATGGCCATATGGATTCCCCATTGTCTTAAACAGTTTGTCAGCTAAGTACGACTACTTTTTATGCTTTCCGAAAATACCTAAAGTTCTGTTGGACATAGGCCAGGATAAGATAAAACGGCTTAATAGGTTTTCCAATATTGTTCAATCTACCTACCTCTTGGACACTACAAATACTACAATATCGCATTTTCATCGAATATAAAAGTGTACATACACCAAATTTCAGCCTATTCCCGTAATGTGAGATTTGATTAGAAAAACACACTCACTACGGAACAAACAAACTGTGGTATTAGTAATAAAAAGTTCTAGCTTAATCAGCTTTAATATTAGGTACTTACAAGTTTTTACGCTGTAACATCATGGCAGAAAAACACAGAAATCAAGAAACTCTTATACATACTTTTGTATTATCATATTACGTACCTACCCAACACATGTTCTTATGAATAAATAAATTTACTCCCAACTAACTTAATACAAAATAATTGAATCTCCAGTAGTATAACAAAAAAGTCTATATTCTCAATATGAAACCAGATTTCATTGTGGCGTCTTTATAAAAAAGGAAAAAATATATTATATCCTTATTCAATGTCGCATAAAGATTATCAGCATAGTTGTTAATCCGCTTGATATTAATGTGAACCGTGGTTAGTGGTATATTGTATGTGTGTAACCTATATGTAAACACTGCCGTACAAAATAAAATATTATAATCAACATTTCTCATAACAATATTAAAAATTAAGTGTTACGTTAATTTCATTAATAATGGCCACACTCAAAAGCAATGCTCAACAACACCTAACTTGTTTGTAAGTCAACATCAATCGATCAATCTATCTTAATCTCTCGATTTTGCCAAAATAGCCGTACAAAAAGACCTTTTTTTTTTCATTAAGCTGTTTTATTATCACTTCTTTTGTAGGTAAGTACCTTGTGTTTTATTTTTCACTATAACTAACTTTCTACAACATTGAACACAAAATATAATGTACTCCTCCTAACCCCGACTCAAGTGGTTTTGTAACGATCAAACACAGATGTTTATTTCTATCGGCGGTACTAAAAACGGTTATTATCGCAACCACGTATTTTCTTCTAATAAACTATCAATAAAGATAGCAATCACAGGTTAAGGGCTTTCAAGTGGGCTGCTGTTATATTTTTATTAGACATGAAAAATCACGAAACCGATTGTTTCATATTTGCATGAAAATTCGACCCTCGTAAACTATATTCCACCGGTAAATAGCATAAAGTAGCGACATACTTTCACGAATGTAGCTCAATTAGTTGCCTATTTTGCCAACATATTTCACTGCTGAGAATTCACATTTACAAACCGCTTTTGTTTTTATTTTCTCTTTATTAAATACATACCTAATGTTTATGTACATAATAATAATAATAAATGTTTTCATTCAGATAACTAGATCCATTTGTAAGTACATACAAGTTTTACATTTTAGTTAGGCAGTACAATAATAGAAAAAATAAACCTACAATAATAATATTACTACTTAACTTACATTATAACGCTCGTGTTTTTTTTTCGGGGTCCGTTCATTTGACCGAAATACGTTTGGTCGAACGTATCGTTTCGCAACTTTTTCATTTGGCAACACATTTTTATTTCTGTAACTGTCAATATTTCAGGATTTATTTCTGTACCTTCGCGAAGACCCTATAGGTTAGGTTAGGTTAGTTTTTATAAAAATCCTGAAATATTTACAGTTATAGAAATAAACGTGGGTTGCCAAATGAAACGGTTGCGAAACGATACATTCGACCAAACGTTGTTCGGTGAAACATTAGTGAACCTTTTTTTTCATTATTATAGTAATAAAATGTTAAATGCAATTATGAGTAACAATGTGATTTAATAAATTACAACATTTGCCTTTAGGATTACAATTTATAATCTAACCGTTTTTATAATCCTGTGCACAAATCGATTTGAAATTGAATATATCATAAATGTTATTTCACTTAAATATTGTAACTATATTATCAACTGATTTTACTTATATCGAGTTCGGAACGTAAAATTCATAGTCTGCTAAATAAAGCTGGTTTAACAGATTGACTCAGTGTTTGCCAACGATCGAAGATTCAAGTGTTACGATCTGATATCGATGTTAATAAGTCAATAAAACGTCGCCGGACTAGAAGCAATTTCTTTTTACGAGTCCCGAGACGATCACTACTACAATTCAGCTTTTTACTTTTACTGTATACTTCGTCTGAATGAATCGATGTATCAAAATAACACCCTAAGCACTTCAAAGACGCGACGATTTGCATGTTTTGCCGTTGCTGTGGCACAAGTAACATTTACTGTAAATATTTAAATCTTGAACTTCGGTATAATGTATTTATTCCAAGTCTCTATCACCTTTTTTGCATTTTATTTAATAAGTACTAACTAACTGCTTGAGCGCAGCGTAGGCCGACCGCCTGCACTATGGGCAGATGACCGAAAAAAGGTAGCAGGGAGTCGGTGGATGCAGGCCGAATTGGATCGTTATTGATAGCGTAAGAAAGAACTTGTATGACGGAAAATATTTTATTAGTTCCTATGTTCCTAACAGAAGACATGCAGTGGTGCTTGGTGGCTGTAGATCAGACTACGTGGACATTTCATCCGGAGTACCGCAGGGGTCCCACCTGTGTCCGCTGTTGTTCAATGTCTACCTGCATGACATCTACAGCATAATTAGACAACCCAAATATCTAATGTATGCTGATGATAAGGTTTACTTGGATATAGGTGATCAAGGTGACTGTGATAAACTGTATTGGATAATAAATGTCAATGCAGGGAAATGTATCCATATCTGTTTTACAATAAAACCTTTGCCGGTCGCCTATAGTTACCGTATAGGTGGTGACGCTGTTCAGCATGTATTTTCAGTCAAAGATCTTGGAGTGACTTTTGATGCTATTAACTTTTAAGCAACACATTGATAACATCTCTAATAGAGTCATAAAATACCTAGGGTTCGTCTATAGTGTTTGTGCAGACTTTACGGACCTTGTTTGTGTTAAGATAGTATATTATTCTTCTGTTCGAAGTCTTTTAGAATACGCAAGCATGATTTATTCAACTATTCTAAACCTACACTTAAAAAATAGTTTACTAAAACTACTTTCATAAATTTAATGGCACCCTGCACATTCCTCACATTAAATGACATTGTGCATATGTTTTGTAATCCTTTGGTCATCTTTAATTTCTTATTTATAGTTCACACTGTAATGGTGTTGATGTCCCAATTAAAAATAGAGAAATAAAATACTTGCAGTTGTATGCTCCTTCTATTTTAATTACTTGTTTTCTTAATTTTAATTCTGTTAGTCGGTGTTAAAATGTTTTAAAGTTACTTTTGCTTGTCCTGCAAAGTATCAAACTGCTCATCCGAACTATTGGCTCTGATATCCAGAAATGTTATTTTGAAACGAAGAAATTAAAACGAAGAGTGTTTAACTCCGAGCGAACTATAGGGGTTATCCCTACTGTCGCGCAGCGTTACTTACCTACACCTCATAAAAAATCTTTATCTTTATCTTAGGTGAAAATAAAACGCACGACTTTCATGTCTAGGTTATTTATTAACTACTTATTTGTTCTTTTGGACTCCAACAACTGTTCATATATTTTCTACACTAATAGGGAGTATGACTGACAGAGTTGCATTCTCCCAACTTTGGTCTTCAGCTTCTATCGTAACAATATGTCATTAATAAAATTGAAACTCTGATCTCGGGTATACAGATACTATTATCTTTGCAACATCCGTTTCTGATATGATAGATTGGTTTAATGGCTCAGAGGAGAAAATCAATAGATTGGGACTGATTAAATGGTAAACTGTTAGACTTTTGAAACATCCAGGATATCGAATGCGTAGAGAACATTGTTCATCTGCGATCTGGTATCAATAACGAAAGAAGTAGTGTTCATTTGAACTCTTCTGGTAAGAGCCCTAATCTTTCTAATTATCCTTTTAATAGTAGAGATGTCAGAGCAGGGGAAAAACTATGGATGTATTGTAAATGTGGTTCTGTAGGCGAATGCTTTGATAACATGGACAGCCAAACGCATAAATGTTTACCATACTTTCTCAATCTCTTGCAGTGAAGGTGACTCCAAAAAGATGTCTTTGGAGAGAGAGCGAGAAGAATTTCGATTAAGAATTTCTGTGACCACGATCCTCAGCAATCAGAGCCCGTATAATAATATAGAAACAACTATTATCAATCCATTCAATAATAAGCGTCTGTATGAAAGGACTTTTTTATCTGAAATTAACTAAACTAATAGTTAAACAACGTAACCAATGGTTAAAAATCTGAGCAAACTTCTAATACGGAAAACGGGAGTATCTTAAAGTAAATTCACTCATTATGTATGAGTACGTACAAAGTTGAATTGGCATTAACAATCTTCGAGGAGCGTTTCATTTGAATATCGATTTATAGGCTAACATGAACAACACCAAAGTTGCTCACTTTGAGGGAAACAAATAAACAGAACAGCGAACTCGAATCTTGAGGCATACCAACTTACTCTTTCAGCTTTGAAGTTACTTTGAAAACTTTGCGGCCAGTTCATTTAGAAGATAATATTTTTCGTAACATTTATAGGACTAAATTAGCTCTATAGCGAAGTTAAGACGACTAAAATGGAGTACACCAAACGACGAGGTTCTTAAAACTAGGTTTACATACTTTTTAATACTTTACAAGAATACCTATTGTAGGTGCGGTAAAAAAATATATCAAATTCATTCCCATTGCCCTTGACTGTACCTAACAAGCATTTATTTCTTATTGAATATAAACACGAACGCGTAATTAGTTACAACCTCGTTTATCCTAACATGAACATACATCATGTATACTTATTCTCCTTAATGCTCCAATTTCAAGTACCAGTATCTCTGAAAACTAAAACCAGCAAATCAACACCGGGAATTGTTTGAAGTTTACGAGTAAATATCGGTTTTTGGACATGGAAAGCCCATCACCGTTGCAATCGCATTCCGCAGGTATACGTGTATCCCCGTCATCGACAACGCAGTTAAGCCGTGTAATTAATCGAAGCAGGGATATAATTTGTCTTCGTCATGGAGCAAATAGCTAATTCCCCATTAGGGACACAATAGCCCGCCCGGAGGCTCTTATTGATTACCGCCTATTGTTCGCTTTCGACCGCCTTAAATGATACACTTGGCACGATTTACGTGACAAGTATCTTCTACCGTTAACAAGACAATGCGATATTGATTGTCGTTTATCGATGGCAACTTGATAAATAACGCTTTTCTTACGATCACACTTTTACATTCACAGGTACTTGAGTATTCCATATTTTCACATGTGTACGAGGGTTATGAAGTTAGGATCATGTTTTATCGAGCATATTTTCATACGCGGTGCGCAATAACTCTTGAAGCCTTTTAATGTTCACCACAACCAATTTTCCGCGAATGCATGAAAAAACGTGTAGAGCTAAAAATATATTTTTAAATGGACAACGTTAAAACTACTTGATATATTTATATTATTAACATACTATAAACTATAGTTCACATTAACTAGAAATGCAGAATCTCAAAATATCTAATTTTAAAATACCTACTATCACAATTAATAATGTTTAAAATACCGGTATGTAGGTATCAAGGTATTTTGAGGTTTGGTCTTATGATACGTAATCTTATAAAGATTATTTTACACCCATAATACAGAAATGGCATCTTCTCGTCAGGATTTGTTACGCGAAGTGGTGTAAGGGTTCGAAATAGCGCAGACGGGACTGACAGAGTGCGACGGGCTCTGTGGAACCGCAAGCTCCGAGAAATTAACTTTAAGTACTTAACTTTAATGTAAAGTTGATAAACAACCGTGTTGTGCAGTTCTAGTAATTTTCAGTTACTTGAGCTGCATAGCTGAGAAGAACGGCGTTGTATAACATTCCAGCAGATTTATACTTAAAACATCGTCCCTCTCAGCTTTGCAACGTTTCTGCGTTAATTAATTTTCAACGTCTTTACGTAACTAGTTCCTCGTCTCAAAAAATACAACGCGCTACCAAACTCACCGTTTCACAAGACATCCAAGCTCACTCCGATACACATACCTCAATAAGATATCTGTTCGAATATGTCCCACGGCCTTCAAACTTAACGTCACGCTACAGCCACTACACATGTGAAATTCTCGCTTCACGGAGGGGATATAAATATATTCGTTGTTGTTAAGTTTAGTGACACGGAACAGATCATTTGGACCGACTTTCCTTAAGGCACTCACGCACCTTAATACGACACCCCTGTCTGATTTCACAAACACATTCTGTGTTCATGAGTTAATCTAGTGTCTGATTTTATTTTTATTTTAGTGTAAAAGAATATCGGCTTGTATTTCTTATTTTTAAATACCGGCATTAGAATCGTAAAACCCCGGTTTTGATATTTTTCGGTGACCAAAAATCTTTACAAGATAAGTAGTTCGCTCATTAAAATTCACAGTCGGTTTTATTCCTAGATAATAACGTTTCAAGTGACTGTTTGTTTCTTATTTACCGATAACATAGGTTTTTAAATTTCGATATTGACCTTACCATCATACGGATTTACTGTCATTACTCGTTACTTTTTAACTCCAAGTGTATCTGATCGTCGTTGACGAAATTTAAACTAGCATCCAAACCCCCTGGTTCTGCTCGGCACAATTATTGTAGCTACTAGCTTGCCTATAATGTCCGTGTTGCGCATTCAGTGTTCGCCAGGGTACACTTGTTTACAAGTTTGTGGCACTGTTGAATACTAGGATACGAGTAGATTGTGTCGACCCGCATCTGTTCATGCTACAATGTGTCACTAGTTTCGTTCCAGTAGTGTAAGTGTTTCGCAGTGAACAGCATTAACTTTAAAATTGGTTATATTTGTAACATTGAGATACTGTTTTTCCGTTTCATATTACTACGAAATTGGATAAAATTCAGATTAGCACCTCCACAGGTAGCGGAATGTTACTACTTGATTCATATACTGTTAAAAGTATTTCCCAGATGAGGTAAAAGGTTTGCGACCTCAAATTGCAAGCATCCAAAACGGTCGGCCCTTATAATCCTCAAATAATAACGTTGATCCTAACGCACCGTTTTTCCGAATTAACATTTGTCCTAAACTAGTTTTTGGCTGTGTCATAAAACTATTGAGTTTCTCAAAAATAGGTACCTGCGGTTAGTTTAGGTTACGGTGTATTATAAGAACACTAAAAGGTTGTCTAATTCTGGCGAAAATTATTCTAACGCACAGTTTGTCTGAATTATCATTTGTCCCAAACTAGTTTTTAGCTGAGTCAGATATTTTTTTGAGTTTTCCAAAAAAAACCTGTTATTAGTTTAGCGTAGCGCTGTATTATTATAACAACACTAAAAAAAAACAGGCGGTAATTATTTTAGGTTAAATGTAAATTCTGACAAAGGATGCATTAGGACAAATGACGCTTAGGGATTCAATAGGGGAATCATCTAAATCTGTTTATCATCAAACTGGCTGCACCATAATGATACAAACATACACCCAATGTGGTTCAGTGGGCCTTGTTCTGTCCTGTCACTTTAACGCCTTTGACAAATTAGTACAGCAGTTCAAACATTAATTTAAATGAAAGAGCACTAAAGTGTGTAGCTATATAAGGCCGACCGTACCACGTATTGGTCACAGTTTAATTTTATGATTTGATAATTTTATGTGATTTTCCTTAAGTTCATAGCCACCCCTAACGCTTTCAAGAATCGTAATACTAAGCGAAGAGCCAGTGCCTATAATTCTCCTAGTTCTGGATAGCCGGTCCCAAGGGTCTTTTCATTCTTTGTCTGGCGAGAGCTTCCTTGCTCTCATGCTGAAGATTTAGTTCACAAAAAAGTAATCTATTTTCTTGGCAAACCAGTTCCTTTAATTTTTTTGAAATTGGTTCCAATCGTCAATTTTTTTTTTTTTTCATTTGTCATTAAAGCAGACAAATAAATTAGAATAGAAAATAGATCTCAAAAAACTAATAATTTAATGATGATTTAATTAATTGTTTAAACTTATCCTGATAGCAAGAAATAACTTGACATCATAATTGTATAAAAATAGGTCCAGTTGTTTTTGTTGATTATAAAGTGCCCTCAAACAACTTTACCATATCGTTTTTTTACCATAGATACAAAAAAACAGAGAAGATCATCACTGTTTCACAAAGTTTATTTCTTTCCTAAACAGTGTTAAAAATATACATTTTTATTGCAGCCTAAACAGCCAGTTTAATTTCAAATCTGGTCTTGACAGCAGTATATAAAAAATTGCAACAGATACAATAAGTCCTATACTATTAACCGAGCAACACTAACGATTTCGATGAAATTTGCAATATAGGGTTCTACGGGGACAGGGGCGAAAAATCTTCAATATTATGACTTTTTTGCATTAGAACTAATAATACTCGTAAGTATAATTAATGTTAACCGTTTTGGACACCAATAATCAAAAACTTTACTCTATGGCAGTCAACAGAGAGACCCAATTCAATAATGACAATGTCGTGAAATTAATTGATGAGGAAAAAATAAATCAGCTGTGGGCGGCTCGTAGGCGACTCGATCCTTGCGCCCACGTCTTTAGTAGTTCTTGGAAATGTCAGAAGATTAGCTTTTCAACGTAAAGTAAACACGTTTATTTAACGATTATGTAGATAGTTAGATAACTCAGGCTAGCATTATTCAATAATACGTTAGTCATTTTACTAATCTCATATTATCTTACTACTATACGAAATACGACTAATACTATAAATGCGAAAGTTTGGAGGTTCGTTATTCAATCACACCAGAACTCCAGCGGCTGAACGGATCTGGATTAAATCTGGCACAGAGATAGATTATACTCTGAAATAGCAGATAAGCTACTTTCGGTGTCGAAAAATGGTTTTGTTCCCGAGGGACTAACGATAAATGACTTCTACTCGGACGGAGTCGCTTGCAGAAGCTAGTTGTTAAAAATGCTTTGACGGGACTAGGGTTAAAAGCATCGCTGGTCATTCACCTTATTTGTACCTTCTTTGCCAGTTCTCTAAGGCCCGTCGTACATTAGAGCGACGACATGCGATCACCGTTACATGCAAGCGACATATTTCTGGCGCACTGATTGGCAGATCGCTAGAACTTTTGACGTTTGCGTGACCTCCTAATGATAACACACACAGGCCTAGTATGCAATACCGAGGTTTTTGCAGACTCCACAGTAATACTTACCTAAAAACACACGCAACTGTTATTTTGTAGGAGACCATGGTTTGCATTTAGGAAGTAGAAAAATACTGGTATAGTGATTGGTTTAATATGCGTCGGTATTGAGTTTCCATATCCAAACAATCGCTTTCCCCACATCTCTCAGAATGAGCATTTTATTTTTGCTAGTATGTATGTATGCTCAATTAAAGAAGAACGATATGAAGTGAATACTGAGATGACGGCTGACAGGGAGTTTGGAAGAAAAGGACGTGCTGCGCTGAGCCCAAATTAATGGGCTAAGGGCAACATGATGATGATGATGATGATGATGATGATGGTGTATGTATGGTAGGTTCTTTTCCCTAATAGACGCCGAATGGATGGCCTGATTTTTATTTCCGATCACTAGGACAGAGCAATATCATATAAAACATTATTCAGATTGATACCTACTTCTCTCCCACTCGCTCTCATATAATTTTATGCTACCTTTATGCTAATTTAGTCTTACCGACTTCACCTAAACTTGAAACTCTTGCATTGTACCTATTTAAATGAAATATGATGCATTTTCCGCAATCTCCGCATGTTACGAAAACATTTCGATTTAAAGTTACACTTATACCTCCTATCTACAAAACCAGATTTGCGTACCCTCCGCGTGGGTATTTTTAATAACGTTGCGTGACTATTCACCTTAATTTATAACTGTATTAAAAGTATATTTTTTATGAATATATAATTTTACTCGTTGTTGTTTAAATGGTTCCGTTTTACGAATCAACAGATGCGTGCATGACTGCACAATAGGGGATACATAAAACAAAAATAAAGTGATAAGAATAACACCCTCCTAGGGTTGACGCGGCCAACGACCGATTAAGCACTTGGGGTAGGAAATGTGACTTATAGGTGAGTTATGCAGGTACATCACGGCTCAGCCAATAAAAAGTAGTTGCCGAAACAAACGAAATGCCAGGAAGAAGCCGGCGGCGCGGCCGCGGGCCGCCGGCACGAACGCGGCATTCAAACGTTTTCAACGCTTTACATTTCAACGGATATAAAGCAGAGCAATTTACCTTTAATGATGGACCGTGTAGACCTTTTTTTCCCCCAATAAATTTCACGAAATCCCAAGTTTTTATGGGAAGTGAAATACAGGAGGGTTAAAATGGAGTTTTCACTGCTTTTTACCTCATAATATTCATATTGCTCAGTCGAGCAGTCCCAAGTTGATAATCCAGGGTTTGCTTTAACGAGGTAATGTTCGGCGGCCGGATTTCGCCGCTCACACGTTATATCCCCGCTTTTCAACTCGCATACGTCGTGGCACGCAACCGCCCCTAACAAAATTACCTGTGTTTTCCTGTGTTTGTGAGAAAGTAGACACCACAGAACGCAAGGAAAGATTTTGATTCAGTTTAAATAAGCAATAGTTATATATTTGTATTAAATTAATTAAGATGGGTCTTCAATCCACGTGAAACTATTTTATGTAGCTTTATTATTTTTACACCGGAAATTAACTATTTTAATTTGTCCCGAACGTGTGTTATTACTGGCCCACATTGCGGACGCTTGTGGAATTTTAACTAAACATTATTTTAGACCCTCAACCTGCTATTTTGTTCCCGTCACCTTGCCCATTCAAACATACACAATATGTAGGTATGTATAGGTAAACTTATTAAAAGAATGTGCGGTACGTACACATAAGCAATAGTAATGTTGTAGATACGTTTATAATGTATGATACGTTTCCATCATAGTCGCAAACGAATTTCTTTCATTCATCAATTTTCTATTATTTTATTTATTTATTTATGTAGTAATTAGTGGTCCGCACAAGACTACATCACGATTACTTTTTTCAATCCACTGACCAAAAGAGACATCATATAAACGCTCTCAGGTTATACCCCCCCCCCCGCCATTCTGACCCCCATTTTTTACAGAAGTTAGTGAGCTTAAATTTACAAAACAAAACGTGTTAAAAAAAACTACAGGAAATAAATGTTTAAAAAAACAAAAAACCGCCTTCAAAAATGCAAAAAATAACTTCTTATAAAATGATAGGTACCTATAGGTAGGTCAGTCCAACTGTATTCGGCTTTTGGTTTAAAATATTGTGGGACGCCGACTTCAGTTGGACTGACCTACCTATAGGTACCTATCATTTTATAAGAAGTTATTTTTTGCATTTTTGAAGGCGGTTTTTTGTTTTTTTAAACATTTATTTTATTTAATACTTTTTAGTGATCCTATTTATGCTGTTATGTAGTTCCACTTTTCAATAAATGAGAAACTATAGAAAATTTCGAGCTCGCCGCAAGCAACGCCACTGGAAAGTTACAGTCATATTTCAACAAGTAAATATTCTTCGTTGTAGTCGCTCAACTATCTTAATCGACATATCTTATCGTTATCGCCACCCTTGAAATAGGTACCGTTGAGGAGTTCCGGTGGCCATCTGTGGTCTTCATCATCAGGTCCACTTCACCAAATGATACTTTCTGAATGCAAATGCTAGACTTGTTACTAAAAATACTAAAATCGCTTTATGTTTGCCTACAATATTTGAGGAGTTCTCTCAATTCCTCACTGATCCCCTCATCAGATTCCGATTTGGTGGCAATGGGACCACCTCGGAAGTATACCCTATCAAATCAAAAAAGAATTTTCAAAATCGGACCACAATTGACGGAGTAATCGGTGAACATACACAAAAAAAAAAAAAAAATACATACAGTGGAACGTATAACCTCCTCCTTTTTTTGAAGTCGGTTAAAAAAAGAAATACTTTTTAGGGGAAAAGAAAACAGGGCAAGGAAATCTTTGTATTGCGATTGGTATAAACGTCTATCGGCAAAGGAGCAAAAGTTTTTGTTTACTTAAGAGCTGTAGATTAGATAAGGTCCAGTGTTGCGTGTTTTTTTTACTTTACTAGAGTTTATTACGTGTTTAATATTTCATTCAGGACGCAGATGCGGAACCCGCGGTTTTTTATTAATAAAGGAACTAATGTTACCTTTTGTGTTATTTAGAACGAGCTCATTCTTCCTAACTTGATGACTTATTTAAAGCCTAACCCGAAAAATAAAAAACCTGTAATGGGGTCGCCACTAGAACTTTTATTGTTTGTGTTTCGTGAATTGCAATATAAATTACAGTTCATATAATTTTCCCAATACGGCGAGATATTTTATTACTATGTGTTATTTATATTTACCGTGCACAATTTGAAAATGATCAACGCATTAATCATGTGTCTTCACGTCACCCGCCATGCAATGCGCCGCAATGCAATCTGTTTCAACTAGCGATAAAAATATTTCCATGCCGAGGGTAATCAATAAATAGTGACTACTTTCAGAGCATAAGCCGGTACGTACCCATATACTTACCTATATACATATTAAAAATAATAATACAAACGTAAGCGCGTTAATATGTCTTCCTTAAGTCATTAATCCTCATTCATATTAGATACGTAATTAAAACAGTGTTTTTCTCATTCTTATTAACTTCGTCATTGTGTGCTTCTTGTGGAAGGTCTACGCAGTAGTGAAGTTTTAGTATCTCTTAAATATCGAATGTCCAGTTCATTAATTAATGTCTTAAATTGTTTGCTATCAGTTTCACAAAGGCGATTTAGAAAGTGTCGCAATGTGTCCAAATATTACCTTCTAATTATCATTTTTTCAAACTGCCGTGAGTTTTGCACGT
This sequence comes from Acleris sparsana, assembly GCA_923062465.1. Lineage (NCBI taxonomy): Eukaryota > Metazoa > Arthropoda > Insecta > Lepidoptera > Tortricidae > Acleris > Acleris sparsana. Next base: position 10,713,592 of record OV281293.1, read on the forward strand.
GGTTACGCAGTCTGAGTCACAGGAAAAACTTTTAAAATAAAACAAAGTATTTAGTTAGTTATAAGGCCATGATAACACTTTTACAGGGTTCCATACGCGAAAGATGCGAACGTTACTCGATTACTAATGCTTCGCTGTCCGTCCGTCTGTTCATCTTTCTGTCGTAGAGCTGAATATTTTGAACTGTAAATATCTAGACACTTGTTAGAGTGGGATGCTATAACAAACAATAATAAAAATAAAATAGACTTGAAATTTAAGAGGATTCCCATGCAAGAATCATGTTTTTTCCCGCGTTTTTTGCTCGATCTTATACAACACTATGGCTGGTTTTATATGGAGCTGTGCACATCGGACCTCTGTCTAATTAGCAGTTTAAAATGCTTGCATCATCCGTATTTCTTCGCCGATTTTAATTTTAGTTCCACTTTTGGTGATCTCTTTTACGGTATTTTCATATTTTGGTGAGAAATGCGATTGAAAAACTTCATGCATATTCCATAATTTTAGAACACGCAAAAATAATATTTAGCGATGGGCTTCCACTTGTAACTCCGAGTCAGTTAATTGTGATCAAATGGTCGTGTTAACCATCAAGTAAGATTTATTCGCGAGCGCGGCCCAACGGGCGAAGTTCTTCGACTCTCCAACTTAACGCAACTAAGTGAATGATGGCACCCGCGGGCCAAGATAACATCAAAATCACATTTCGTGATGTTGTACAAGACTGTACAAATATACTGATGCATGTTGTGCTGAGATGATTCGCCACGCTCCAATCTTGAGCAGCGGTAATTGTTTTTGAATCAAAATATTAGGTTTAATATAGGAATAACTAGGCCGCGAATCAATATGGTTTTTACGCGTTATCGTATCGTCAATGTTACGATAGCTCTTATTTACTTGACAATAATGGTGGCTGAGTTAAACATGCCAAAAACAACATTGATTCACCGCCTAGAACAGAGGCCAGCTATCAAGGGTTCCGTATCATACACAACGCCAGCAACGCTACAAATTAAAAATGAATTCCCTAAGTTTTCTCCGCTCAGATACAGCCCTGCCTGACCCTAAAATAGTATTTTCACAAAACAAATGCAGATTATGACCAATAAACGCTGATTATAACCAAATTCAGATTCAGGTGGTTTTTGATATCTATTAAAAAATGGTTCAAATGCCAAACGTAAAATAAAATAAAATGTTTTAATTATATTTTTAATCAGTAATGAATGAACAAATACGAGGCTGGCGGACGTAACTTACAAAGTTTCAATGTGTTGACAGTTTCATGTGCGAAATTTACAAAATGTTACCGTCACTCGTGTAAACTTTAAATTGAGGCGTTTTCTTTTACGACTGAATAAACTTCTCATACTGTGATGTTGATACTACAGTAAAGTTTAAAATAGCATTGAACGCCTATTTCAAGTTGATCTTCTGTATAATAAAATGTTGGTGTTTAATTCAACTTTGACCTAAGCAGAATCATCAAGACAACCAATGGCGCCATAATACTTCATCTACAGTGCATAAGTAAACCAAACTGACTGCTTTTGTATTTTCTATTTATCAGAGCCCAATTATTCAACTGAATTAAACATGACAGCGTCTATTTGCATAGACTAGTCCACAATGAGAAGTCAATTGATTTGTATTTGGCTTTCCTGCAATTGGGTCGCAAATCTAGATGCAGATCTCCTTTATAATTTACCTACCTTAACAAAGGCACTGCAATCCCTGGCATTCCCGGCTCACCTTAGTGCGATGCGGTTCAAATATTCAGCAAGACACTTTGTGAGATATTACGACAGTAATTTCCCCTAGTGAGGTCCCTTTGCAGCGGTTAAGGGGATGCACTTTAAGACTTATTTTAAGACCGATTTTCGTCGGCTGTTGTGTTGTTACAACAATGTTTCTGCAACGGGCCTATTATGATAAGTGTTGATAACACATTTGTCTCTTTTTGTTAAGTAGGTATCTAAGTGCGAGAGTGACATAAGCTTGTTCAAAATTTATACACGGCGATAAACACAACCATAATACGGAGGAAGGGCGTGTTTTATTGTATTTCTAATTTGTAACTTGTACGAGTAACTTTGTCTCCTCCTTTGTACAAGTTACTGTACAGTCACACCGAGTAAATGTTGACTCGGTAGCTTATAATTCATTTATTCAGCAAGTAATTATCGTACTTGCCTACTATCCTAGCGTTGCCTGCGCCTCCGTTCGCGTAGGTCGCTTATCGCTGCTTTGGCAGAATATTGGAGCTAACTTCCAAAGTCAATGTAACATTAGTTAGTTTCTGGGCACAGTGCCACATGAACGAAACTTATTTCAATAGTTATAAAATAGCATTAAGGAGCTAGGTAGTGAAAAATATTTTCTTCTACCGACAATGTTATATTCTGAACTTATTTCTCCCGATTTTTTTCCTATATTTATTTGTAACAATATCAACAGTACGAGTCAGTTACCCCGGATTTAGCACAGACAATAAGCTTATACTTAAGCCTATTATGTCCATTTTATACCCTCTAGACTAAATAAAAGTACGTTATGTAGCCTATAACGACATATCTAGATCAATCAGACTGATTTTTGTACAATAGTATTGGGATGGCCGTTTTGGAACGGCCATTATTATTGTGTTTTAATACAGTTTTTATTTATTTCACTTTCAATCAGGATACAGGATATGGAGCAGGAATGTTATTTTATTTATTACGATGAAAAAAAGAGAAACGGTTAATAAAATGCGATGTGTTCATGAGTTTTCGATTTTATTTTTCACGGAAAAGCAACAGTGGTCCGCATGTACCTATGTACACCTGAATTTTGACACTAGAATTAGACTATTGGATATGATTTCTTTATTGTACACTTATATTTAATTTTCTATCCTATGATGATATGATGATTTTTCTCTATATTACAGTAGGTAATTGTATCCATTGAATCTAGTTATTAAATACATGAGAACCTAATGCTATGACAGCACAATTCGAACCTTTCTGGAAGCATTTTAACGTTACATTTATATAACCACGAGATTAAAATCGAACAATGAGGCTATTTCCAGTAGATGGACAGTTTTATACAAGATAATGTAATAGTTGAGTAACCGTAGCGGGATAGAAAACAGCTATGTATGGTAAGCCGAGCACGGAAAATATAAATAAGGTATACCTACTATTTTCATTCAATCCATGATGGCGCCTTACCACTTAATTTTACTTAAATCAAGTAGTCGAATAATTTTGTTTATGGTTGTCCCCTTATATAGAGGTACGAAGGCGACAACGTTAAGGGGTGATGTTTTATAGAACACAATTGTTCTTGACGAGCCGACAAACAGGACGACCCGATAATCCCAATGGTGCGCTAGGTAGATGCAGCGCAGGACTTCTCGTTATGCTTGCAGACTTCTGATTTCCAGCAGCGGATGCGTCTAGATTCCGGTTGATATGATGACTACAACCATGATTATGACCAGGGGGGGCTGTCTGACGCACTCCCATTTTAAAAGTCGAAGGCGAGTTTTCATACAAAAAGAAAACAATAGACTAGTGTCCTAAATAAATCGAATTAGTCCGTCTTTTACATCATTAAAAAATATTGAACACGTATTACTTCTTTTGTCAATTAAACACAAAATGACGAAGATAAAGTGCGTTGAAGTTTCGTGTGACGTCACGCCGTGGCACACTTTATACTACGTTATGACGACAGGAGCCCCACTCCCGAACTTTGATGCGCGTTATATTTGTCAATTTTGATTGATTTGAAAAAGCAAAAAACACGTGTTCAATATTTTTTGATAATCTGGCTGACATACTAATTAGAATTATATATTTTTTACCCAGGACTCACCCCTATTGTTCCATTTTGAAGCAGATTGCGATTGCGAGTGCGTTAGACAATAGCGACGCTGATTCTAAAACGATTGTTTACAAATTTACTTTTCAATTGTGTTACTAAAATAGACAAGTAAATATTTAAGTAATCGCAATTATTTATATTGTTAATTCTTGTATATTTATATATAAGGACAAGTAGGTACTCTTAAAACCATAAGAATAGCATAACGTAGTACACAAAATGTATATCCTTAATACCCGTCTTTCAAAGGAAAACAATCTAGGGCGAACATTAACGGCCCGCAAAGTCGCAGACTAACAAATAATTATTCTAAGCGATTCGTCACAGACCACCTCTATTTTTATATCGGTTAAGGTTAAGTAAAAAAATACATTATTGAATTGACAGCAGTACAAGTTAATTATGAAATATAAAAATAAATGTATGTGTGATTAATAGTAGGTGCATAACTACATAAGTTGGTTTAACATTTAGCCACTGGCAAACTTAGCAAAATATCTACTTAAAACTTATTTATACAGAGATAATAGCTAACATTCGGAGTTAAGTTGACAAAAACTGAATACTTTAAAAAAATACAAGAATTCGTTTCTTCTATCTAACAACCAGTACGTAAAACTGGAATTAAGGTCATTGAAGCGTAAAACATTCTAATGTTCGACATTTAACAGTTACGGGTACAAACAAGTTTTTATTTATCTTTTATCTTCGTAACTACTGACCGTAAATTTGACCTCAAATGTTTCGTAACGTAAACCCCTTTTTACTGGAAAGTAGCTTGCGGTCTTTCTCAAGCTTAATATATTTTTACACTTCTCGACAATTTTAATTGACTGTAGCTAACGTAGCATTATCCAATGCTTAAGTTCCTTTTATCCATTATTACAATGCTCTCTCAGACTTTTCACAACTTGAGTGGGGATAAAACGCTATCACAATGGTTCCTATTATGATGATGATTAAACATATAGTTAATAAGGTCCTAAACTCTTAAATACTAATGATATGATACTTTAACTGTTGAAACAATCTGCCTAGTAGATATGTGTAATTTTAAATCGTTTTCTTTTCAATTTAACTTTGCTTTAACAGCTTTGCTACTTAGGTACTGAATACATTCAACCAAGAAAACTAATTGATAGGTACGCAAAACATCAAACAGCCTTAGAATAACGTTAGCTATCTATACTAAAATAAGTATAATTGTACAGTACCTAGGTACTGGTTAATTGATTTATTCCGTGTGCATTACAAGCTATTCTTATGAAATCAAATAAGTATAAATTTGACTAGAACTTTGCCACGGTTTTAGTGCAAATGCAACCGCGAGCTATTATTTATTTTAAGGTTGCAAAGTCAACCTCAAGCATTTAGTGGTTGGACCATAATTATATATATTACTTTCAAAGATCCCTAAACATGCGCACTGTTTTATGAATATTATATTCATTTTCATTATTGCAAAACAATCTGCAATGATAAGAATTTATACGCTGAAATAATCCAGCAATTTATTTGGTATGCTAATTAATTAAATAATTAATTGCGTTTCAGTCATAAAACAAGCTCACATACCTAAGAGTAACTTTAACTACTCATTTTTATTATTCTCGCTAATGGTTTGTCGGAACAAACCCAAATTTACAAAGTGATCTTTTGTTAATCAACAAAAATATTAACCTAATAATTTTCTATATAATGTATGATTCATATTGACATTGCATTATCTAAGTAGTCATATTTAATACTGCCAGTAGTAACTATTTTGTTCGACCATAACCGACCATCAGTCTCAAAGACATCGAAGCGATTTAATTAATCTACATCCTTTATCTTTAACATCACCCTCGAGACGCCATCTTGATTAAAATGAGTAACGAGAGGGAAAAAGCATAACGGCGCCGATCCCGGGGTGCGCTAGCTCTGTTGTAATCTTGTAACCTGAAATCTGAAACATTTTCCTAATTAACCTGGCGCCTGGTTACTAAAAAACGCCTTTGTCCGATTAGATAAAGACGCCATTGTTCATTATTATGTAGAAAATAAGATTATGAAAGAAGAATTTTATTTTTGTTTTTTTTGGTTTACTTATGTTTATGCTGTTCTGTTTAAGTTTGTTGAAACTCGAACGATTAAGTGCTTTAAACTTTAAACCATGCTCTTGTTAGCACATTGAATGTATACCGTTACCTTAGAAACACCTGCACGAAAAAGTTAAATATAGTTTTAGTCTTAAATCTGGATTTAAGACTGACAATTCCATACAGTTAAATACTGTTTTACTGCAAGGGATAAAAATAGTTTTGTTTTTCTCACCTTGTGTGCCAAAAGGAGTGACCTCGGATGCTTGATCAGCAACGATGTTAAGCCTCTGAATCACTGGGACAAGAAAAAGGAGAAGTCAAAAAATTGTTCTGTTTTATAATACGAGTTTATTACTTACGTAAAAGTCACATTAATTTCATGAAACAAAGTATCCAAACAAAGATAGGACTTGACGACACCTAAATGTTTTTTTTTAAAATTGGTACCTATAAGTGACTGGAGAATACTAGCTGGCAAGTTCTACTTTTGCCCTATATGCAAGTTTTTTTATATATTTTTTATGTAGTAATTAAAAGTTGAGTCTCTACCATAATGATAATTAATTAAAACCATCTACTTTTGAATATGTTAACATTCAAACTTACCATTTTTGTTTTCCTGCGCAGGTTGAGGCATAGCTAAAATTGTAAAATACTATGAACAGGCGACTCATAAATTAAAACAAATAAAACCTTCTAATATTAATTAGGAAAGCGTTGGTTCATTCAAGTACCATCCCAGAATTAATTTAAGAATCCGGTCCTCATTCACGTCAACAATTTATTAGAGCGTGTTCTGTTTTGATGCAAACAAAATGGATTTCTATCCGGCCCAGTACAAAGAAAAAAAAGCAACGCATTAATGATATGTATATCCAAAATTCTTAATACCTTCAGATTATAATTCGAGGGCGGATCAATCGAAGCAGGTTTATAGAGGACACCGAGACCCATCAATTTGATCCCCCTGTATGTTCAGTGATTTTACTGTTTATAAGGAATTATGTTTTGTTTTTAGGTTTTTTTTGTTGTTAAATATTAGTTACACCTAGTTAAAGTTATTAAATTAATAGCTATCGGTCTCCTCTAACAACATGCTTTATTTGATTTCCCTCGTGTAACACATCCATATAATATTTTCCACAAGATTACTGCCCTATATTTGTATATCTTGATTTTATTACTTTTGATGACTTGTTATTTAACATACTACAATAGTATGTTGAGATAAATAAATGTGGTAAATAGTTTACACCATACAAACATTACATAAAAGCAATATCGATATTGAAACAACGCATAAGAGCAGCGTACGTGCCTCATCATAAGGTCTCTTTTTGGTTAGTACTACAATGGACTAATTCGTTGTCTCTCCTCATGGCGCACAGCGATCTATTGTAATGTTAACGTTAATTTTATCATGAACCAAAAGCGTCAAATGCAGCTTATCTGGAATTCGCAAAGTATCGTCCAATTAGGAGGAATTGGAAAGAGAAATAAAGAAGCAAAGGAAGCGAAAGAGATTTGTCAGGATCGTAGCAGGTGGAAAGAAGTGGTCTCTGCCTACCCCTATGGGAAACAGGCATGATTTTATTCGTGTGTATCTAATGTAATACCTTTAAACAGGCAATTATTTTATATATATATGTATAATCAGAATCTCAGAAACGGCTTCAACCATTTTCATGAAATTTAATATGCAGGGGGTTTCGGGGGCGATAAATCGATCTAGCTAGGTTCCATTTTTAGAAAACGTCGCTTTAATAAAAAAGCCGCGTAAAGCTCGATCATTCAGGTACTCTAGTACTCACGATATAGCTTGATGGTGCCCTCCGTGTCTCCCAGGGCGTTTTTGGAGACACACTTGTAGGCGCCGTAATCCGAGTGCATGACTCGCCTTATCGGAAGACGGAGCACTGACCGGAAAGCCCCGTCGAATTTCAGGGGTTCCAGACCTCCACCTAAGCAAAAAGGAAAGACAATTTAGAAAACCCTTTAGCGGCTTATCTAGTCTTATTCGACGTAATTATTGTTTTCAAGCGGCATAGTTAAGCAACTGCATGGGAAAACTAAAACAAGATGGCTGATCACTTAGAAACATATGTTAAGGCTTTAACAGCAGCGCCATCTACGGATGTTGTAATGAACTACTTGCCTAACTTAGTTAACGTTACAACATAAGATCAATCGATAGCTTAGTAATTAGTTCTTAATGTAGCCTCAGGAGGGCGCTGATGCTGTGCATAAAAGGCATTGTCAGCCAGGCATCAGCCCTCACTCATTATTAGCGATCGAACCTAATACACGTTCACAAGTTCTTTTTCCTTTTTTATTTGCCACCATTGTTCATCCCTAACATATGGTGACCCCGACTTTAAATCGATAATTATCTCTTTTGTATTGATAAATCCGTCATTAAACCCTACGGGAATCGTTTACGAATCGCAGCGAGATACCGTTGCACATAAGCGTTCCAGTCCGGGATTAGGTATTTTTATCAACGACACTCGGTTCACGCTGACCGGGTGTTATTAAGAAGAGGGGGCGAGCTTTGGGGCAGAACAAGAGGATCGAGCAGCCAGGCGGGACAAGACGCAGTAGTCGCCAGGGCGGCGTCGACCAAATTGACACCAAAACCGTGCCACGTATGTGTGGCAGGCAACCATTGGGGAAGAAGGAAGAACGAGCATCACCAGCGCACGAGCAGCATTCGAGCAGGCAAGTGGGCTGGCGTATCCCTTCATAAAATCCGTGATTATCCTATCCATTTTAAAGCCACGTGTATATTGTAAATTAAAATTTGGTAGTTGTTAGAAATATACAAAATGAGCGATTCAGAGGATAGCTACGATGATACGGTTAATGTAGAAACAACACCACTCGAATTAAAAGACTTAAAAAAAAAACGAGGCATTTGCAAGCGAAAACTAACCCTTTTTAAAAAGTTTATCGAAGCTGTAGACACCACAAAATTAACAGCAGAGATGGTCATCGATATAAAATTGCGATTAGATAATTTACCGTTTTTATATAAAGAATTTTCAAAAGTACAGGATAGGGTTGAGACCTTGTGCAGCGACGACGAGATCGACGCGCAAGTAATCGAGCGAGAAGCGTTCGATGAAAGTTATTATCGATTAACCGCAAAGGGTAAGGTAATGGTCCAAACCAACGCCAACCCGCTGCACCCCAGCACAGCCGCACCTAACCAACAGCCTGCAACTGCAACCATGTGTGAGTCGATAAAATATCCAGAAATTAACCTACCTAACTTCAATGGGGACGTGAGACAGTGGTTGGAGTTCCGAGACACTTTCGACGCATTAATAAACAAAGGTAATTTGCAGCCTATCATAAAATACAAATACCTACGCAGTTGTTTACAAGGCAGCGCGCTTGAGGTAATTAGTTCGCTCGATTACTCCGATGGAAGCTACGCGCTCGCCTGGCAGCTGCTATGTGAGCGTTACAACAACCCTAGACTTCTTGTTTTTAACCACATGCGGGCCCTGTTTGATATTGAAATGGTCCCGTCAACTCCTTTAGGTCTCAGAGGTCTCAGTGATAGTATTTCTAAACATGTAAGAACCCTCCGTTCATTAAATATACCAGTCGAGAATTGGGATCTCGTTATAATCTTTTTCCTAGTAAACAAGCTAGATAACCAATTAAAATCCAAATGGGAAGAGAAAATTGATTCGAGAAAATTGCCTTCATTACAGGAATTCCGCCAATTTTTAAGAAACCGCGCTGACTTGCTCGAGACCGCAGACTCAGCGAGGCAGTCGGATGTCGGTAGCACCGCTTCCAAGAAGGCCATGGTAACCACGTCCGAAACCACTAAGGTAACATCCAAACTAACTCATAAACCAAACCAGTGTCCTTATTGTTCAAGTACGCATTATATTAACCAATGTCAAAAGTTTCAAGCATTAGATGTGAGTGCCAAAATTCGAGCAGTAAACAGATTACGTTTGTGCTTTAACTGTTTGTCTGCAACACATATTCTAGCTAATTGTAGGGCCAGTACGTGTCGATTGTGTAAGGGCAAACATCACACATTGCTACATAAACCAATTAGCAATGCTTACGACCAACAAACAAACCCAACAATCACAACATTTTCCAAAGAACCGTTTAATTCTAGCCAAGTCGCAACCACAGCACTTATTAGCAACACCCAATTAACCAATCAAACACAACCAAGTGTTCCCAACCAAGCGGTCATCCTTTCCACGGCTCAGGTGCAAGTCATGGACAGACAAGGACGGCCTCATAAAATGAGAGTGCTTTTAGACTCGGGCTCTCAATCGAATTTTATTACCGAGAGTGCATGTAACAGATTACAAGTTACAAGAAACCAACATAACCTACAAGTGATAGGATTCAATAACAGTGTATCGCACATACAAAGTTATTGCGATCTAACACTACATTCGGAGGACAATACCTATTCAACAACATTGTCCTGTTTTATTGTGCCTACGATTTGTGATTTAAACACTCGCATTCCGAGCGTAGAATGTTTACATATCCCGACGCGCTTCAAGTTAGCCGATAGCGATTTTCGCGAGCCCGGCCGGGTAGATATAATCATTGGCGCGGAGCGATTTTATAACTTGCTTTGTATCGGCCAGCACAGGCTCGGCGACGGTCTGCCAATCTTACAGCGCACGCGACTGGGATGGGTGATCTCGGGTCCCGTACATTATTCAAAATTAACTAAATCAGTGCAATGTAACATTTCTATTGAAAGCCAGTTGCAAAAGTTTTGGGAAATAGAGGAGGGTTCCGTACTGAATAATTTACCTTATGATGAACAAAAATGCGAAGAAATATTTTTAAAAACATGTACTCGCAACTCTGAAGGTAATTTTGTCATTGAACTTCCGTTAAAATCACCTACTACCGAATTAGGTAGATCCAGGCACATTGCCTACCGGAGGTTCAAAGCATTAGAATCTAAATTCCAAAGGAACCCTGATTTGAAAGATAAGTATACACAGTTTATGAATGAATTCGAGCAGGCCGGCCACATGATTAAATTACAAGATAATTATGCCGGGCCTTACAATTTTTTGCCACACCAAGCGGTAATCCGAGAATCACCCACCACCCCGATAAGAGTAGTTTTCGATTGTTCTTGTAAAACAGATAACGGCATTTCATTGAACGATTTACAATATAAGGGCACAATACAGCAGGACGATCTTATTGACATACTTATACGGTTCCGAAAGTATAGGTATGTTATTAACGCCGACATAGAAAAAATGTACAGATGTATTTATTTGAAGCCTAGTCAATACAACCTCCAATGTATTTTTTGGCGGGAAGAACCCTACAAAAAACTTCAAATTTATACATTGAAAACACTTAGTTTTGGGTTAAAATCGGCACCACATATAGCGACACGGTGTTTGTTACAATTAGCACACGAAAACGAACGTACATTTCCAACGGCAGCGGAGACTATCGCACACCAATTCTACATCGATGACCTCATTTCGGGTGGGGATGACGAAGATCAGGTAGCCCAAACAGCGTCACAGGTGGACGAGATCCTGCGGGGAGCCAATTTCCAACTTCGAAAGTGGAAGTCGAACTCGCAAAGTATCTTAAAACAGGTAACCAAAGCACATCACATACACCAACATACATCCCCAACCGAGTTTGGAGACAGTACTCAGAAAGTCCTCGGCTTAGCATGGTCCAGTAACTCTGATAAACTGATGTATACAATAAAAGTAGATCGAATCTCAGAACCAATCACAAAACGTAAAGTTTTATCGATAATTTCGTCTATTTTTGATCCGTTAGGATTGATAGGGGCAGTAATAATTATAGCTAAACTATTCATCCAACAGCTATTTAAACTCAAGTCAGACTGGGATGCAGAGTTGCCACCAGACATGACACGAGAATGGAACCAATTTTACCAAAAATTAATCTCTTTAAACCAATTGAGAATACCAAGATGCGCAGTCATTAGTAACCATGTAAAAATCGAAATACATGGGTTTTCCGATAGCAGTAACAGGGCCGGGGCCAGTGTGATTTATATACGATCAATTGACAACCTAGGTCATATAGAAGTCCACTTACTCTACTCAAAATCAAAGGTGGCACCAATTAAACCGCAAACTACACCAAAATTAGAGTTGTCGGCAGCCCTCCTTCTTGCGACCCATATTAATAAAGTAAAATTAGCTCTGAAATGCGAAATAAGTAGAATCTATCTTTGGTCCGATTCAACAATAGCAATAGCTTGGATAAAAAATCCTAACCTCAAACTTACCTGTTTTGTCAATAACAGGGTAAATAAAATACTGTTATTGACAGATAAAAATGACTGGCGATGGGTATGTTCAGAAGACAATCCGGCCGACCTTCTGTCGCGAGGGGTGGAGCCAGACAAACTAGCAGACACCAAGTCATGGTGGCATGGGCCAGAGTGGCTCTGTCAGTCCGCAGACAAATGGCCAGTACGTAGTGAGGGGACACTGGGACATGTACCCGAGATTGTCACCAGCATAACATGCAACGTATCTAGTAACAATCATATCAATGATACAATGCAGTACCTTTTTCAAAGGTGGTCAAGTGCCTCGAAACTTACTCATGTACTGTCTTACATTCTCCGTTTCATACGTAATCTCAAACAAAAAAAAAAACACACACAAAACGCACATAGGAAGTTGTTACGACCCTTAACAGTTGACGAAATATTAATTGCAGAGAGCACATTAATCAGATATGCTCAATTAGAATCATTCCCAAAAGAATATTTTTTATTGCAAAACAATAAACAAATACCTAACAAATCTCCGATACTGTCGTTACAACCTTTTATGAAAGAAGGACTTATCCGTGTTGGAGGACGTATAGGCCTTTCTCAGTACCCATACAATAAAAAACACCCATGCATACTCAGTCACGAACACACATACACGAAGCTCCTTATGCAATACGAACATGTACAAATGTTGCACGCCGGGCCGCAGTTACTACTGTCATCTATTCGGGAACGCGTATGGCCCACTAGAGGAAAAATATTAGCTAGAAAAATTGTAAACAAATGTGTTCAATGTTTTAGAGCAAAACCGAAAACTACTATACCTGTAATGGGGAATTTACCCGAATCGAGGGTAAATCCGTCACCACCCTTCCATATCACTGGTTTGGATTATGCCGGACCCATAAATATAAGAGATCGGAAAGGACGTGGTTACAAGGTCTATAAGTGTTATATCGCGGTATTTATCTGTGTAGTAACGAAGGCCATTCACCTCGAATTAATTTCAGGGCTCGAGTCAGCCAACTTCATAGCTGCGCTACGCAGATTCATAGCAAGGAGAGGTAAACCAAAGGAGTTGGTGAGTGACAATTCAACTACTTTTCATGGGGCCCACAATGAGATAAAAGAGCTTTATCAGTTTCTATCCGATAGTTCGAGCGAACTAGTATCTCATTGTACAGATGAAGGAATAAAATGGAACTTCATCCCCGTTTACACACCCCATATGGGCGGGATATGGGAGGCAGCTGTCCGCAGTTGCAAATACCACTTAAAACGAGTTCTAGGGCAGGCTTTATTGACATATGAAGAATTTGTAACGATATTAATTCAAGTAGAAGGTATTTTAAATTCACGCCCATTGTGCCCCTTACCTTGTACAACCTCCGAATTCCCTATCCTTACGCCAGCTCACTTTTTGATCGGTAGAACACCGACTTCTATGCCAGACCAAGATTACACCGACATTCCAAAAAATAGATTAACTCACTACCAACATCTCCAACAAATTACGCAGGATTTCTGGAGAAGATGGTCCCGCGACTACATCGCCACGCTGCAGGAGCGGACCAAGTGGAGAAGCGCGCGGGGGCCTCGCCTGGCCGCCGGCATCGTCGTCCTGGTGCGGGAGCAGCGCCTGCCGCCGTGCCAGTGGCTGCTGGGCAGGATCGTCGCGACGCAGCCAGGACGCGACGGCATCGCCAGAGTAGCCATCATCAAGACCGCCAGAGGAGAAATCAAGCGCGCGTTTAACAACATTTGTCCTTTGCCATTGTCAGAATCATAAATTAATAATAATCGTATATCTCAATCTTTAGGTAGGTGCCTAGTAGTAGTGGCTATCAAATGTGTTACAAATAAAAATTACCTATGTCTTTGTTTCATTACGCACGATAGATACCACACGGTGAAGCCTTATTGTTTTGACGTGTTTCAATATTACCTATCAACGTATAACTCTTATTCACTTGATTGTAAGCTAAACAAAAATCAATGCGATAACACGTCAAATCCAGTATGGTTTAGCCGTAGTGATTAGTGGTCAGAATAGGTAGAATATAATTCTGTTCAGTTTACACCTAAAATACCCACCTAGGTAGGTACCATTGTTTATTATTGTATTCCTAACCAAACATAGTAGTAAAGTCATAAATTTCTTACCAATACCAAATAAATTAATAGGTACCTAGGTACTTCTTACCTTTGCTTACCCAAATTTTAATTTGAAATATCTACTACGGATTGGTAGTTGCTATTTCAAAGGGGGGCAAAATATGTTAAGGCTTTAACAGCAGCGCCATCTACGGATGTTGTAATGAACTACTTGCCTAACTTAGTTAACGTTACAACATAAGATCAATCGATAGCTTAGTAATTAGTTCTTAATGTAGCCTCAGGAGGGCGCTGATGCTGTGCATAAAAGGCATTGTCAGCCAGGCATCAGCCCTCACTCATTATTAGCGATCGAACCTAATACACGTTCACAAGTTCTTTTTCCTTTTTTATTTTGCCACCATTGTTCATCCCTAACACATATGTAATTGATATATTATGTTTTTTTTTCAGAATTGCAGCTTTAGTACGTTTTGTTAGTTTAGTATTTTTGTTTAAGTTCTTAGCTTTAACTATTTGTATACTTATTTTCTCAGTTAAATAAGCCGACACTTAAAATGAGAGCTTGTTGGAAAGAAGTCTATTGTACACTCGCAATTTTTTATTTTATGAATGATTCGTTAAAAAGAACGGCCACTAAAAATACATCTTTAGGAATTTCAACCCGATTACCTTTACGACTTGAAAGAACCAGCCCCTCTGATGGACAGCGTAGGCCTAGTACCAAATAGAGTCTATCCGGTACCTAAGTACTAAGATTTTTTTCATAATCCCTGAAAGCCTTTGTACCTTAACCTTAACTATGTTACGATGATTGTTTTTGGTTTTATGTCTTGAATGCGTTATAGTAATTATATACATATAAATGCCTTTGTACATAAACACGTCTCTTACTGCTATTTTCTTTTGTTTGCCTTGGTAACATAATTTCTGACATCCATATAAACACTAAACCATCAATATCGACTAAACGAATATAAGTTTTTCGTGGGAAACAGACGATTACAATATTAAACGTCTTTATGAAGACATTAACGAAAATTGAGTGGTTACGAATCGACCATTAACGCCCTTCGCCTTATTGGCTTTTATTCGTTCATTACTATCAATGTAAACACTAGCATGTTTGTAGACCAGTTCCACCCTCGGCTTTTGAAATAAGTATATCTAATAATCGTATTATTGCGTCAACACTGTTTAATGAATAAAACCGTTTTTTATCGTTTCATAAATGGATAAACCTAGTATTACTATTATAATTTTCTTTCCATACACAGCTATTTTATTTAAATAAACCATTCATAATGAAAATATGACTAGTACGTTAATTTGGTGAAATCTTATTTAGCCTTAAAACATTCTTGTCATACATTAAATTGCAATCAACTATGTCATCATTTGTAAAATTCTATCTTTGTCATACCTACCACTCGAAATTTTCGAATTACTGCTCTTGATCTACGTTGTCTACGACACACTACGGAAGGACTTTATCTTATTACCACGCTTAGTATATCTTGCTAGACTGAATGCGTACAATGCGGTCTTACTAAGAATGGGTGATATAATATTTTACGCTGGTAGTTAAATTATTAGTATCCTTTCATCGGCCAAAAAACATTTTTACAATAGGTAGTGCTTTGCTTTGTTGTTTGGGATTTAAATTTATTTAATCACAACAAGACTTAAAAAATGTTTTTAATAAATTTACAACAGTTCGATTAGTGTGCCTAATCACTTGGCTCCCACTGTAAATTGTATGTATTAAAGATGTGTAAGGTCCCTAATAGAAAATAGCTTTCATATTTATTAACATAAGTACATACATACCTTTACGCCTTAATTCCCAGAGTGGGGTAGGCAGAGATACAGAATCACCAAGATGTTTGCCAGTGTATATTATTCTCATAATTGTTAGCAACCACGACATAAAGCTTGATACTCGTACATGAATATAGGTAAATTATATTATAATTTCTGATGTGCTTTAGGCAAAGGACTTACAGGTAGATGAGTGCTTTTCTCTACTACCTGTAGGATGTCTGTTCTGACAGATGCCACCGTAAAAACATCTGAGTAAATAAAATAAAAGTATAGTTAACTGAGTTATAGCACAAATAAAACTTTCCACTAATCACCAGGTTAACCTTTAGAATTGACGTCTTATCTCGCCGCTACTATAGCGCGACGTCGCATGCTAGGTGTCATGTCAACGCACGGTTTACTAACGCTATGGCCACACAGGCACTTACCGCCACGCTGCGTGACGCGTGACTTACGTCGCGTTGCAGACGCGAGTAGCGGTCTCCCGCGTGTTAAACGGCTTAATATTATTGTACAAATATTCATATAAATTGGGTCATATTTTGATGCAAAGAAAACAAGTGCGTCGATTTATAAAATGTACTAAGTATTTTAATATAATAACTACTGAATTTCGGACCGAAAGTGAATTGACAAAATCGATTCCACTTTATCCACCTAAAAGGAATAGGTTTTACAACCATTACAATACAAATATGTCGGTGATGCGCATACGGTACGGTAGAAAACACGTCTACAAAAAAATCCCTAACCACATCACACAGGTAGTCCCTTTTGGACCGAACTTGGAAAAAGAGTAGAGGTTCCTATTTTACAAGAAGAGGCTAAAAATGCCGGCTTCAGATAATGACATAACCCACACGGCTTACTAACAGAATAAAGCTCATTATTTGAAATGCATAATTACTATCATATTGCATTACTCAAGGTCATGTATTTCAAAAAAATTAGATTCCCTACTGACCAACTCTATAAGATTAGTGACCTCCTATCAGTCAGAAAATTATATACCCTGCATATTACATTAAGAAAACATAAAATATTACCATATAATACAAACCATAAGAACAGAAGGAAAAAAGCCGTTATAGCAGAATGTTTGAAAACTAGAACATCATTTGCTCGCAGACAGTTTTCCTCAAAATCTTCTCACATTTACAATAAACTGAACAATCAACTTGATATTTACTCTAAAGCTTACCATGACTGCAAAAGAGATATCACAAATTGGCTTAAGACCATATCTTATGATGAGACAGAGATTTTGGTACAATAACCTTGTATAAATACACACTTAGACACACACATACACACACACACACATATACAAACACACACACACACGCACATACACACACACGCACGCACATACATACATACATAAATACATACATACAATCAATCATACACACATACACACACACACACACACACACACACACACACACACACACACACACACACACACACACACACAGGGAGAGAGAGAGGTACACTCTTTGATTTTGATTGCTTGGTGTCATGAACACAGTGCCTCATTTCACATAAATCAATCATAGCATACATCTTTAATTTATAGTTTTTAATTTTAATTTTGCAAGACTAACTGTGAAACTAGTCCAAACTGGAATTTTGCCCAGTAAATTGAAATTGATTATACTTGGTTAACATAGTAGCATAATATAAAAATCATGTAACCTAAAGGAAGAGCGGCGCCACCTAACACAAGCTTTTTTTTGCTTACCGGGTGGCGCCATCACCTTAGTATAGAAAAGTGTATATTATGAAATAAAGAATTTTGTATTTTTGTATTTTTTTTTTTGTATTTACATAACGCGCAAACAAATGAAGCATGATGTATTGTAACACGTTAATATCTTTTCATTTATTTCGCGTTAACTTTATTAATGGTACCGTCCTAATGAGTTGAGACCATAACATTGTTTATCTAATACACAAACTAAAAGTACTTTAAAACTATGAAATGAATTTCCCTCTAAGACAGCCTTCCTGGGCCTCTATTCAACACGTTATAAACCGTATCGTGTTTGAGCTGTTATCGTATTGTCACCGTTTTGATAGCTCTTATTAACTTGACAGTAATGGCGAATGCCCTCAAAACAATAACATAACAGGTCAAAGACGATATGTTTTTTGCCGTCGGGATTAGAGGCGCTGTTTTATAAGCGGGCTGGTGTCCGCGACTCGGAGTCTAGCGCCTGTTTTACGTTAACATCCTCCCATACCTCCCATCCATGAACGCAGTTTAAAAATAGAATACACTGATAAGCAGCTGGTATGACAATGTAGTGTTAAGCTGAATCGAGACTTTCCATCAGACCCGTGAAATGGAAGGCGGATTATTCACGCGATTGGTTCTATGAACAAGTATTACGTACTTCTACAATACAACGCGCTGAGCCATCAGTTGTTTACATTTTACACTCTATCTGATGTAACATAATTACAGGCGGAAAACGATCGATTGTTGAAATACGATGAACAACGAATTGTGATGAAACTGATGAATTACTTACTGATATAGCAGATAGGCTTAGGTGATCACTAGTGGGACTGCAAGCAAAAAATGATGAATGACAAAGCAATAAGGATGATTTCGCTGCTCTCGCGGCTCCAGTAGCTGACGGGCTTGGGGGACTACACTGGCGGGACTGCGACAAACTGTGATATATGACATACCTATAGAAACGATCTCCCTGTTCTCTTAGCTCCAGTAGCTGACGGGCTAGGGGCAGACCACTGGCGGGACTGCAAGCAAACTGTGATGACTGACGTACCGCTAGGGACGATCTCCCCGTTCTCGCAGCTCCAGTTGCTGACGGGCTAGGGGCACCATTGGCGGGACTGCGAGAAAACTGTGATGAATGACTTACTGATAGGGACAATCTCGCCGTTCTCGCGGCTCCAGTAGCTGACTGGCTTGGGGTACGCCTCGGTGTCGCACTGCAGCACCAGCTCCGATCCCAGCGCCGCACCCACCAGCTGGTTGCGAATCGTGATCACCGGCGGGACTGGGGGCACGCTATTAGTAAGTATCATTTCCACTACAAAGGTAGGAAACTTGGAAACGAGTTCCGTTAATAATGTTGTCTAAAGGTATCCCAACTCGACACATGAATTTTATAATGTCTTTGATCGTGCGTTGTGCAATACGGTCGATAATTAATTTAACGTGATCAAGTCCCGTTTAAATACCAACACCTACGTGTAAACGGCTATGGCAGCTCACGTAAGTCGACTCAGTCTTTAACTGTATCATATTGAAACCACATTCTTCAACATATATCCCCTCAGGTATCGTTATTTTGTAAGGAAACTTACATTCGACGGTGATCATGATCCTCTTGCTGACAGTAGGAGGCACGCCGTTGGACGCTATGCAGAGGTAAGCGCCGGCATGCTGCCGACTCACGCGACTTATATTCAGTACGGGGCCTTCCAGAGACGACACTACAAATAAACAACTTGTCAAATTCATGCGATTTAATAAAATATTCAGATATCTATAGAAACCTGCTAACCCTCTAAACTGCGAGCCTAGTTTAAGAACTGATAACTCTTACACGGTCCAACCACTCCAATTAAACGAGCTTTCAAATTAAAAACATCCCTATCGGCTCAACCGTTTTAGAGCTACGATGCTACAAACAGATACACAAATACAAACTTAAATTTATAACACCCTTCTGCATGAATCGGGAGTTGAAAATATAAAGTACCCCCACTACCGACCTGGATTATAAGTATTTTTAGTATATTTATATAATGATACTAAATAATTTAAGTATATTAAAGAACGTTATTAAATACTGTAAGTATATTTTTTTACTGTGCTAAATATTTTTGTAATATTGTATGTGTAAAGTAATCATTAAGAATACTAACATAATGATTACTTTACACATACAATATTAAAAAATATTACTTTTTATTACATTAGTTTACTTTACCAATTTAAACATAAAGTAATAACCTTATTTTTACTAGGAAAAGTTATCGAAAAAAGGGAAGGGTTGTTTCTATATCACGAAGTTTAACGTGGCGATATGAATACAATCCTTGAAAAGGCTCTTCACTAGCGTGTATATTATTTTTACTCGCTTTCTATTAATTATTATGAATATTATGATTGTTGGACTAATTTATTATACCTAATTACTGAGGTTTGAGAAATATAAAGAAAAGGCCTAAAAAATTACAAACTGTTACAAATTATTCTAGACAAAACCAATTTTTACCACGTTTAATGCAATTTGTTACAGCTTGCATCATCGATGGTTATTAATTTTTTACCCAGCTTACTGTGCACCCGACCGCCAGTACGATAATCCTTTTAGGACCTGCAGTAATCCATTTGCAAAACATTATTGACTTCCAGTCGTTTTTCAGTCCGTATTTTAAATTTATTTTTCACTGATGATTAATGAGTCGAGTGAGTATAGCTAATAGTGTAAAATGTTATCCTATATACATGTTGTTATTGCATTAACTGAAAGCTTCTCTTAGTAACTAGGAAGGGAACCAAAAAAGTAGCGACTGAGGAAACGAGTTACTATAATACTTAAATGTCGAATGTACCCAGGAGGTGACTTAGTCAGTAGCAAACCAATTAGTTCCACTTTCGGTTTACCTTTAAAATTAGTGTTGTATCATATCAAACAAATGGCAGGGGTAGAACCCTGCCGTCTCGTTTAGCGGCAGGTCTAACTGTATTAAATAGGGTTCCATTTACATTCAGGCCATGGGCATCGTAAGAACTAGTCCACACATAATAATTACCCTGTACTCCGTCTGAGAGTGTGATGGGCTTGGCGTGTTCGCGCCTCCAGATGATCTGAGGCTGTGGGGAACCCGTCGCGGCGCAGGTTAGGCTTATTGAGGCACCTTCACGTACTGTCTGGTCCCGACTCGTTCCGCGGTCGAGGATGTCCGGCGGTACTTCACGAAAAATAAGAAAGGTCACCAACGTAGTCAAAAAAGCATACATAAAATCAGAATCCAACCGTAGCTGGAGGGACAATGTGTTGGTGAAAAAAACTTTTTGCGTGGCCCCAAACACTATTGTCTCCTATAAAACAACCTGTACCGAAAACCAGGCATTCCGGGTGAACCGACCACGGCTTTTAAATTGGAACTCCTGAATTTTGTACACATCATTTTTCCGTGAATATGTACGTGCATAAAAGGGCTTATTAACAAAAGAGGTATGTTCGGATCAGTGCACCTGACCTGAGGCGTAAAAATATTTACTTATGTATTTGAAGCAACCATAACTTCTTTTTTGCAGTAGAAAAATGCATTTAAACGGTTCAGCAGAGAACGGCGGAATGCCACAAAAACCCATGTGCCTCTTACTGGGAAGCACCACGGCAATGCTTGCACGCATTGCAGTGACCAAACCTAACTCCGCAGGTAACTTTAAAAACGTTTTTCATCTCATGTCTTCAGACCCCACACCAAATCCTACCTCCTACTAACTCATGGTGTATATCCACAGAGCTAGATTACTTTACGTTCTATGAGTCATAAAACCTCACCGACTACATCCAGGTATCCTAACTGGCTCTTCATAGGGTCGGTGTTGATCTGGCACATGTACCACCCCCGGTCGGTCTCCCGGAGCTCGCGGATATGAAGGAACCAGGTCCGGTGGTCGCTCTGGGTGACACCCACTCTACGGCTGCGGGAAATCACGTGGACGTGGATCGTGAGGATTGTTTGAGTGTCCACTCGCAGCCAGGCCACCTAGGAACCAAGTGAGGTCTCAGGCAATGTTTTTGTTGGCAAGGCAAATTTTCACTCCAAGGTCAACAGAAACAGATTCCATATGGGATTTGTTAGTTTTTTGGGTGCAGGTAAACAAGGTTAAAAAGAAAGCGAGAGGTACAAACCCGAAGCTTTCCACACCTTTCTCCCTCCGTACATTAACCATTTTAGCAAATATAGTATGAATTTAGCCTTTAGCCTTAGGGAACACATATAATTATCTTAACTCGGAAAATAATTCGGAGTTCAAAGATGCCAATGAAGTCTTAAACAAAGACTAGTTTTAGTTTAACATTACTAGTAAGTACCTTGTAAGTGGACAGGTTGTGCACTGTGCAGGCCAAGATGGCCTCGCGGCCGAGCGGTGCCGTCACGTTGGCGATGGGCCCGCTGAACCCCGGCTCGTCTGCAACAATAAATCCATCAACTCCGGCGTTAAACTCCGACACGTTGATCCCCGCTATTCCTTCCAATTATTTCGTGTCAGATTTCATTTAAATCAATTTTTCAATCAGTTACGTCACCACGTTAAATGCGGGATTTATATTCCGCACAGTAAATTAAAGTAATGGAATATCATCTGTTTGGCAATATATCAGAAACACGAATACATTGAATCAGAGTATTTTATTACCCACAATCTATGAAAAAGGCCAAGGGTGATTCATAAAGCACAAATGTACTAACATTTTTTTTCGTTTATAAATAAGTGTCATATCAGGATAAGGGTTGAATTTAAACCTTAAGCATAATATGCTGTTTTTAACTCATTAATTATTATTGCTAGATTTTATTTTTTTACAATTTACTACCAGTATCAGCAGTGCATGATAAAGTTATTTCCAATAAAAGCACGCCCATTATTGCCCCTCAGTCGTTTCCTACCTATACCAGCGCCACTAAGTAAATAACCGAAATATCTCTCATTCCGTCCTTTGAACCCCGTTAAAAGCAATATCAATTTCACTAACAGCGAGTAAATTATCAAAAGACAAAATAAACAAAATAACATCCTATGACAGGCAGTTTTGGATAAGCAACCAATATCATGTTAATCGAATTCTGCCATAAATAGAGCTTCTTAAAATACATAAAAATATCACTTAACAGTAAGTCGATAACGGCTAAAATTGCCGAGCAGAGATGGCGTGCGAACCTGTCGATGTTAATCTTAAGAAGAGTTAATCAAACCTCGGGCGATTAAGCGCCACATCAAGGAAGTCAATTATCTTAAGATCGTTCGCCGAATCAAAGACATCGACTAGCATGAGTCTGGGGGAAATATTGATTACTATATGTTACGGTAATGTAAAAATCCATCTTCTATCTGGTAAAGGTGGCTTCTATGTGGCAGGAATAAGTAGACTAAAATAAAGCGACTACGGTATTTTGGAGAATAGTGTGCCTCATGAGGATGTTACTTAAGTTAACGTTAACTTAGTTGTCAAGTCTCACAAATTAATTTTGGACTGTTTAATCCAATATACGTTTTCAATGAAAATAACAATACGAATTGTAACAGACTTGAACTGGTAACAGAGCTTGGAAAGCTCGCAGGCCACCTAGGCTTATTAAGGCACCATACACATTTACATTCTCAAGACTACAACTAAAAGACTGCAATCGTAAGGCTTGACTTCCTCCTACGGTGACATCGGTCGCTGGCGTCGGTCGAGCATACGAATATACACCATGTTCTATGGAACACCGCACAGCGACGCTGACGTCCGCGGCAGATTTGCCATATATTCTTACGCTCGACTGACGTCAGCAACCGACGTCAGCGTAGGAGGAAATCAAGCTTTACCCTGAAAATGCGTTGCCTACCTTCAGGACTTACGTGGAATACCTCTATGCTAGTAATTTCACCGGTTGTTTGTCTGTCTTGTCTATGCACAATATCACACATTTCACAAACATCACACCAGGCATATCGTGGCTGCGCTCGGTTGGGTAAAATCGATTGAATAGAGATACGGTGAATTTTACATCCTAATAAAAAGCATACCTATATATTGTACGAATAACTTGTCAATTTAATACTTCTTCATTAGAAGCAAGTTATGACTCTTTTTAGATTATATTTCTATTCATATATTCAACTTATATTTTGGTATTTACTTAATTCTTAGAGCAATACAAATTCATAGCTGGTTAAAGAAATAAATATATCGTCTTGTATAAACTTATTCCTTTGAATACGAAAAGAGTGCTCAAAAACCTCGAAGAAAAAAAACGCAAGTCTTTAAAACATGTTCTTAACAGTTTTGTGAGGTTACAAAAAAATACCATTATAAGTGGGTGTGTAATGATCGGTATAAAAATAATTAACATAATTTCATTTAATATAATAACATTTGATATAATTTTAAAGGATATAATCACTCATTTTATATAATAAACGATTGGTATATTATCAAAATATCTATTTTTATTTACTATAATTATCATTTGGTATATCGTTTATTTATTATAAACATCATTTGGTATAATCATCATTTTGTATAAAATTATTTACCTAACCTAAACTACTTTTCTGGTAGTTGTTAAGTATATTTCTTTGGAATAACTTTTTTGTCGCATGTTTTTTTGGTACAACGCTGACAGTGAGGCAAAGTCGACGGAGCTCCGCTTTGCGGAGCTCCTATTCCGCGTAGTTATGGCGCTTCGCGCCTTGACACAATTCTAACCTAACCTAACCTATACAGGGTATTTTTTTGGTCAACAACTTCGACAATAGGGGTTACTATATTTTTTTATACCAACTGTACTTTATATGAAATTAGCTTTATATCATAAGTTGATTATAGTAAATATGCATTATACTTAATGCATGTTATATAAAATATTTTTAGAACAAATGATCGTTATATAAAATGATAATTATATCATATTTAAATATATTAAATGTTGTTATATGATTTAATTATTATATCAAATGAGCGTTATATCGACTGATATTATAGAAAATATTTTTATATCGATCGTTACGCACCCATTATAAGTAGGTAGGTACTCCTACCTATCTAAGAAGTAAAATTGTCTCGAAATAGTGAGAAGGGTATGTAAAATTTTTTCAGCCCTCGTATTTGATTTGCTCTTTATTTATTAACTTGTATAGGTATGGGTATAGGATCTCTTGGGAGAGATCCTGAAGTCTATCCGTACATTGGCAACAGTATAAATAGTATGGGTAAGTAAGACAGCAATAAAAAACCAACCAACCGAAATAAGGTTTGCTTTACTACTAGACTGACTTATTACTTTACGTGCTTTCTAAAAGGTAACTGCATCGTGTTTCAAGTTAGGTGCACATTACTCGAATGCTAAGAATACACTTCTGCTTTAACGTCAGATTTGCAAAATTTTAATAACTCATCCTTATCTTTTCACTTGCCTCATCGTACTCGAAATTAAATATCGTCCTACCACCATCTTATCCTATAACCTATCTCCAAGCAGCAGTGTTCGCATTTTTGTGATCATAAAAGTCAACCGGTGAAATTACTAGCATACAGGTATTCTATTTTAGTCCTCGGAGTTGGGACGCATTTGCGGTGTAAGGATTGCAGTCAGTTTACTATAATGCAAATGTCTTTGATTACAACTTATCTTCAGGTGGCCTGCGTGCCCGTTTCCCTTCTTTGTCGACGCGCTAGCCTAGTTCGTATCGGTCGGTAATGGGTTCAAATCCCGGTAAGGTCAGATATTTGTGATGAGCGCAAACATTTGTTCCTGAGTCATGGATGTTTTCTATGTATTTAAGTATATTATGTTTCTCTATACCTACACGTATTTATATCGTTTTCTAGTACCCATAGCACAAGGCTAGAGCTTAGTTTGGGACTAAGTCAATTGGTGTGCCATTGTCCCCTGATATTTATTATATTATTATTATTCATTTACTTCTTGCCATGGAAAAAAACTTTCGCTTATTATGGTCTTCGAAAACTTTGCCCACATATTTTTTAGTTCAGTTAGCAAAGGAAAATGAAATAATTATAGGCCAGTTAACGCATAATTGCCAAATACCCTCAAATTAAGCATGTTCTGTCAAATTAATTCGGCGGCACGCGACTTTTTCGTGTGTAACACGGACGAAACCAGGTCAAAACAGTTAATGAGCTTAAAAAATAATTATGACCTTTCGCGTAATACGCACCTCGCTCTTACAGCGTGCTAAGTTCTTGGACTGAAAAGCGTTAAGTATTGATTTCAACTCAATTAAGCCGAAGGTTTTACTTTAATAGCGAGGTTAACAAACTGTCGTAAAAAAACTCGTACAGATTTTAAGGATATCGGCCTTATTCTATAGTGTCTTTAGGTAGGTAGGTACTCCTATTGTTACCGTAATGTCGACATTTCGATAGGTCGTTTAAATTGACAGTAATCGCGGCCGAGTTGGCAACATTACGTTAACAATAGCTGTAAAAACATTTAGAACAACCAATACAACACTACACTAATGCATTACTAACACTATTGTAGGTATTAAAAAAAAATAACTAAGCATTTGAAAAGAAATTGCCAAGGTTGATATAATTACGATCTAAAATAACTCATAACTTGCTACTAATAAGAACGACTAATAGACAAGTCTAGTTCAAAATTACGTTATAATCTTAGTATTATAATTAGTAAAATATGCTTTATTTTAGGTTCTATTTCTATTTACCCCGCGAATCTCTATTCACTAGTAGAACTAGTAGGTACCAAGAAAAAAACATACTCGAACTATATTAAAACACAAATTAGTCACGGCAAAATCCAGCGAGACGTTACAAATAGCCCCTCAGACAAATTGATTTCGGGGTAATTGGCAAAATTACAATATCAACTAATTGAAACATCGATAATTCCAAAGTATACATTTTAAGATAAGGCTTTTTCTCCTCAATAAAACTCTCCCGGGTTAATTTATTACCCTGATGGAATTAATTCGATCGAAAATAAAAGACCCCCCCAAGTGCGAATTGGAGTCGCACACAAAGGGCTGCACAATATTCAGATCAAGTAAATAATGCCAAAAAATGCGTTCTTCTATGGGGCTATTTTATATTATTTACTATTATAGCGGCAATAGAAATACACACTCAATTAAATGACAATGCTAACGCTCTTAGGCGGACGGACGGACGGTCAACGGTGGCTTATGGTGCAATTACACTGTGTAGTCCGCCGCATGTGGCGGACGCATTTGGTTCAAATCTGAACTTAAAATTAAGGCAGATTGATCCTAATGCGTTGACCGCATGCGGCGAACTACACAATGTCATTTTAGCATTAGTAATAGGATCCCGTTGGCACTCTTTGGGTTGGTATGGAACCTTAATACTTGATTCCTTATACTTGTATGTTCAAATATCAATTTCCGTCTTTATTTCGTCTATGTTTAAATCAGCGGCCCAACTACTTTTAGAGCGTTTTCTTAGAGAATTATTAAACTTTTTTCTGCGCTATCGCAGTCATGTTAATTGGCTGGCTCGATTTACAAACATAGGTTTAGTTAAGATTCAGGGCTCGATAAACAAAGTAACGATATCAGCATAATTTTCCGAACGAGGGTATAATGGGATGTTGTTAGAAGTAGGCTTATTGCCTTCCGGCGCTGTCATACGCGTTACGAGCTCGTGGCCTGTCCCACTAATTGACCGCGCGTCAACCATAATACAACAGATAGGGAGGAAATTATTTTCATTCATTGTTTCTTTAGAAAATCTTTTTTTTTATTCACTGGTATTGCTAATGATAATATCTGAACAGTGATAGCTGGATACGAATAAAGAGTAATGGCTAGATGGTTGGTTGTGTAATGTAAATAAATGTGGGTAGGTATGCCTTTATAATTAAGTACGATGTTGAAGGTGGTTCATATATATATATATATATATATATATATCTCATGTGACTAGAGTAAGCATATCTGTAGAGTGATGTGTGAGTGTGTATTTGTATTAGAATACAAACAAAAAAGCTCAAACAAGTATAAAGTAAATTACTATTTTATGTTTTTTTATGTTTGTATTAAATCAGCGTGCGTCCATAAAGCTTGATTTGTCAACATGAATCTGCCAGTTGTTTTAAAAATTTACCATCCATTGTCTACAATGCAAAATTTTATAGAGAACCGTGAAAAAACAATACCTATTTCTGTTAAATAAAAATGTATGTCGGTATGTCGAAGTACATGTCTAAAAGGGGATGGAAAATTGGAAAGATTTAACTATCTAATTATTATTTATCTTTTGTTTCTTCTCGTATATGTACATGTAGTAATAAGATATAAAAAGTCAATGATGACACTAGCTCTTGCGCGTCACTCCACCCCCGTAGAAGTAGTTTATCGCTATTCCCTCGGGAACTGTTCATTTTCTGGGATTAAATGTAGCCTATTTGCTATTCCCGACTATCTCTTTACCAAATTTTATTCAAATCTGTTCAGCTATTCTGGTGTGATTGAGTTACAAACATCCAAATTTTAGCATTTATAATATTACTAAGAAGCAAGGTTTATGGTTATAATTTTTAATGGAATATCAGATGTCAGGATGTCTTCTAATCTGCCTTTTACTTTAGTACTTATGAATAAAAATGATTAGGAATTGCACCAAATACAATGACTGCAAAACTGAGCATGTATTGATTAATTTACGTCTTGAGAAAAATAGTTAAAAGTTAGTTATAATTATAACTTTAAGCAAAGTACCTACGAGTAACTCTACTTGCCTATCCCAATAACAGCTTACCTTTGTCAAATTTCCATATTATACCTATTTATTTCCGTTTTCACAATCTCTAAATGTGCTTATAAGTAATTATTTATCTTTCTACATATGGCAGGATGCGTGCTGATTACTCACTACTTACGATTAGATATGGCTAGTATTTTGTTAGTATTAAGATTAGTTTTGTCAGCAGTTTTATATGATGTACTCTAATTTAGGATTTATTTTGAATAATAAATGAAAATGCTAACATGATGGTATCTCTTATTGAGGGAAAAGGCGGACGATTGGGAACATACGACAACAATCTCTTTTAAGATGCAGTTGGATAGAATATCTGGTAATAAGTTAGACTGCACTTTTAGCTCTTTACGTTGCAGTGATTAATATACAAATGAGAAAAGTGTCCTGATAGCAGATGTTGAATGAGGAATATATTAACTTCTGACTGGATAAACATATGTAAGTAACATTTTACGCTTAGAAAGTAAGCCATGTGTTAAAAATGTTCCCTTACATATTATAATGCAATATATGTTGATGGCTTTTTTCTAGTATTTAAAGTGGCTTATCAACATTTTGGTGTCTAGCACGACTCATGAAACCAAAATAGCTTGAAAACACATCATGAACTTAAAATGAAGATCAGTACGTACTTATAATGAAACGATCATCGCAAATTATTTATGTTTTTGAGATATGCAACTTACGTGTTGAGGCATCCGTACTTCCTGCAAACAACCAATCCAATACCAACAAAGCCAATAACATGTTTCCACTTTTTAAAAGTCTAACTTGAAAAATACATTTCATTTTGTAGGATTTTTTTATTAATGTATTTTAGGCCCCACGTTGGGCGCCCTTTGTCCAATATAATGTTATAATTTTTATTACATAGCAATTTGAGGATATAATAACGAAGAATGACTTATGTAAAGACAAAGTACTAGTCTTACGTCTTTCATAAATGGATTTTTGTAAAACTCGGCAATCACGTAACCGTAACTTTTATCGTTAAAACAAACCAAACCATAAAACACACTTTAAACGCTCTTTTTTTGGTTGCATTCGACACACGCAAAGGAGTGATTAAAGGGGCGATCAACTCTGGAACTGAATAATATTTTTTCGAGAGTTCGAGAAAAGTTTGAGACGCGATATCCGGCTCGCGGGGAGAACGCGACAAGCGCTGCCGAGGGTCTGGAGACAACTGGTGCAAGCAGGCCGCGACGGCCGGCTATAAGCGCCACCCCCTCAGCTAGTGCCTTCTCTCTCACTGGCTACAAACACGCGTAGGATTCATAAAACAACCCTCAAAATAACCCTCGTTGTTACGATATTTTCGACTTTAATACAGCGCGTAATCGTCTAGACGAAAGCCAGGAATGCTCAGTGTCGAATTTAAGGTTCAGCCGTTCCTAATGACTGCCAGCGTTTTAAGTTTGCTATAAACACTCCCTCGCGTACAATACGAAGATCCGTCTACGGTGATAGGCTAATGCAAATGCAAATTAATGGACCGTTATAAAACCGTTATAAAAATTATCGACTTACTTGCACTATTAAATATCGATTTTTCAAAGGTATCGTTTTACTACGCGGTTAATACTTGTGGCTGTAACCAATACCATATTATTATGGTGATATGGTGAAGTAATACTTTCTAATATGCATAGAATAATATTCGGTTAGGGGCGTCGAAACCACAACACCGGGAAACCTTACTAGGGCTTCAAAGCTGAGCATTGATTTATTCCTTAGTCTTTTATAACCGGCTTTACAAAATATGAAGAAACTACCATGAAAGCAAAGTTCGATTGAAATGTGTCTCTTCATAACAGTCGTCAAAAAAAAAAAGCTGTTAAATCCATTTCTATGCATGTTTTTTGCTACTTATCTCAAAAACAACTGCATCGATTTGAAAAAATATTTTAAGTATATTTTTCTCGTATTTGTGAGATAATTGGAAATAACTTGAATCACACTTTTTCATTTATTTATTTTTATAGTTCAAAAGAAGAACCAGTACTATACTCGACAAACTAATTAAAGACCAAAATCTGACAGTTCTGATTTTGATTATTTCTATTTGAATTTTTAGCTTCACAGTCCTCTTAAGAAGAAATTAAATTTGACAGGCTTATAATAAATAGTACAGTCTCTGTCTACATTATATGAAAAAATAAAAAAATAAAAGGTTGGTACAGTTTTCAAACGTACCACGAAACGCTACAATAAAATTAATAAACAACCTTGACTCAATTGGAAATTTCCAAGTAAACCTATTTCTTGCAACTATTTATCTATAACTATTGATTCTGAAAACGTGCTTATTATTTATTTGCTTGCAAGTAGGGCCGCCGAGCAGGCGCCGTACAATTGAGTTCTACGAATCGGCATTTCCTTGCAACTGCCGCCTTAAAACTGCCATGAATATTGAATTCTGACGTCACCGGTATTCCCACTATCAATGCGTTCAATTAAGTGTTATTACAATTTAATTGATATTCAGGAACGCGTTTTTTTTTCTTCGTCTAAAATTGCTAATGGATGAATTTTAAGAGAGAAAAGAGCTAAAAGCAATAATTTAGCGCTAATTATGATGAACTGTCAATAGCTTTATACGTTGTTATCGTATTTAGATAGTAATAAAGTTGAGGAGCCGAACGAATCTCGTAACATTTAAAAGCAAGTACCAAACCAACTGGCCTGTTTCGTCGTAGAGTTACAATCATTGAGTACTTTATTAAGCATATTATTTAACGGTTTAATGTTTTTAAGCACCTAGGTGTACTAAAAATCATGTTTTAACGGAAAATTCAAAAAGAAATGGTCCTCTGACATTTATTTGTATCTAATTAAAAACATCGAAAACACATTTAGCAGAGGAATTTAGCAATAGCAGTTTCCCATCAGCTAATTTCACGAGCCAGATAAATTAAATACATTTCAGCGACGCTTTCACGCGCGCATCGCCTGCACGACTTGATCAACACAATGCGTAATTTGTTTTCTTTTGAAGTGTCCGTACTTTCAATGATATGGAATTTAATTGAAAAGAAGCGCCGTCTAAGGGGTCTTTCATTGTATCACTAGATTATTTCAAAGAATAAATTGACGTTTATAAATCACTTGTCATCAATCAAATTCATCCATTCGGCTAAATATGGTTACGGAATTACCATCATTTTTTTTTGTTGTTGTTAATTTTGTAACTCTGCTTACCCCACTCTGGGAAAGAAGGCGTGAGTTTATGTATGTGTGTGTGGGGCCAAATGGTATAAGTTAACATAGTTGCGTCGATACACTGCGACTGAAACCATATGACAGTAAAGAAAATATCATAAATCCTAACAAGCTGATGCTAAGTTATGTACTAATGCTCACTGTATTAACTGAGTGCCGCCATAGCCGCTTTTAATGATTCTAAATGGTAAAATCTTTGAAACTTTGTAAGAATGATACAAAAATACGTTTTATGGAAAAAAATAAACATGAATTGAGTTTTGCATTGCAGCCTTTTTAGTTTTTTTTGTACCTGACCTGGTCACTATAAATTAAGGACGAAACAATACCTATGATATGCACTTGGTTGACTATTATAAACTTATATTTTACTAGCTGTTGCCCGCGACTTCGACCGCGCAGATGAATAAAATATAGCCTGTGTTCATCAGGGATAATGTAGGATTCTAATGATGAAATATTTTTTCCAATCAGTCCAGCAGCTTCGGAGCCTATTCGATGCAAACAAACAAACTATCAAATCTGTCCTCTTTATAATATTAGTATAGACATGATGAGCCTAGTTGGTATTTACTTAGTCTACAAAGCTAGCAGCCCAGGCATGATTTATGTATGTGCAAATACTCGTATTTGTGTGAAGATCGCGAGTACTTACCCCCCAGTTTAATATTGTCTATGTATTTAAGTCTGTATTTCTCATTACATAATATGAGTGTGTTTGTCGTTGCCCATAATTCCCTATAGTGCCAGTATAGAGCTTCGTTTGGGACTAGGTTAACTTGTTTGAGATAGTCCGTTGAGTAGGTGGGAAAACGATGGGAAAACCAAATTAAAATAAGAGTGTTATTTATCAAGATGTGAGAATTGGAAACACTTTATTCACGCACGCCAAAGAAGTTCAACAAACAAGTCAAACATATCGTATCGCGCCGATGTTTGCCCTCGCCATTGCCCTCGGAACTGGCGTCTTAGCAATTCCAATTTCGGAACGAACGAGGTGAAAGAGCAGTTTTTGCCAGTGGACCGTTCGAAAGTTCCTTTATTCTGTCCTTTACACAAACCTATTTCTAGGTCGTATCGCTTCTAAAGAACCGGATAATGTTTGCGCCATGATACCCTTCTGTGATGTTTTGGAAAAGGCCGGAATGGAAAACTGATAATGTGTTTCATCCGGGAATAGGTCGATGTTTTACTTGCTGCAGCTACGACTTCCAAAAGACACAAAAACACAAGTAACAAAATATTACTAAAATATTAACAATTTAGCCCAAATTATAAGCATCGCAATAAAACGAGGAATATTGCCAACATCTGTGTTACCATAATGCTTTAGCTTCCTATATTTTTTAAATGTATTACTTATTATTTATTTAGTTTTAGTTTTGTATTTTTGATTTTTGTTTCGTTTGGTTTTGTTAGACGCTTAATACTTTAATTATTTTAGTTAAACCTATTTGACTTACCTAATAATAAATTGTTAGTCTAACAATCTATTCAGACAGTGATATCCGAATAACGTGTCTTATTCTGCAGTAGGTACATGGGCCGCTGGCTCGGATAGAGTGAGCGACGCTCGTGACTGTGTGACATATTGCTTGGATTCCTGCAGCGCTCTCAAATCTGTCGGCCGTTATTAAACTATGACGGCTCTGATTTACGGAACCCTTCTAGTGCAGTCGTAGCAGAATTGCGCTGTTGGACACATTATGTGCTATGTAAGTGCTATGTCATGCCGGTTGTCTAAGATGACATAGTTATAGGGTACTTGAAAAATTGAGACTATAATCTGACATGACATCAGAAACGAAAAATAAAACAGATCAATTAACAGAAAAAAGACAACAGCACACAGAATTTTAACCCGCGACCATAAAAATGAGTGTAATGCTACGAAACGCTAAGGCCTTTTTTTATTGTTCGGTTATTTTTGTTCCGTTACTAGCTTGCCGCCCGCAACTTCTTCTGCGGAGAGTCTTCAAAACTTACGTTGAAAGTACAGATATTTTAAGGTGATGTAAACTACCATCACCTTCAAAGGGTATATTTTTCAAAAAAATTCAGAACATGATTTTTTTAAATAAGCGTTTTTAAAGTACCTTTAAACAACAAACTTGCCATACAAAATATATTCACTGCCCTTCTTTGCCATTACTTAATTTTTAATGGACCCTAGACTAAAAAGGAACGTACTAAGTTTTTACTTATTTAAAATTAAGTCATCTAATTACCAAATTTCCATACAAACAATAACCCCACTAAGGAGAAGGTTTTCGAAAAATATCATACCTGGGTATTTTTTACGTACTTAATAATAGTCCACCTCCATTTTCATACATATAATGTATCTAGTTTGTGAATTACTTAATTTACATACAAGCTTTACAATTTGTGGTCTGACATCCCAAGTTTCACACTTTGGTTATTAAATAATAAACAGTAACCTTAATACCAGTTTCTAAATTTCTCAATTCAAAAATACGTTATTTCCATACAAACTATTACCCCCATTTGACCCCCGAAGGGGTAGATTTTTCGATATTGCCGTTATTTATATTTTTATTTGTAACCTAAACTACGAATTCGACGGTTCTCAGTTAAAAAATAACCGAAATCTTACAGGCTTCATGTCACCTCCTTAGGGGTAGTTTTTTAAAATCGCCCAGAGCCATAATTTTTATTTATAAACAGTTGGTAAGCTAAATATACATTTCCAAATGTCTGCCTTCAAAGATGACGAAACTCCCGTACAAACTCGTACCGCCAATTTATCATATTAAGGGTATTTTTTCCAAAATCGCCACGAGACACATTTTTTATTTATTTTCATCATGATTATCATCATCATCATCATCAGCCCACATCAGACCACTGCTGGATATAGGCCTCTTCCATAGCACGCCATAAATATCCATTTGTTCATTTACATACTCAATTAAAAATAATCTGAACTCGCTTACTAAACTAAC
Source organism: Acleris sparsana (assembly GCA_923062465.1). Classification (NCBI taxonomy): domain Eukaryota; kingdom Metazoa; phylum Arthropoda; class Insecta; order Lepidoptera; family Tortricidae; genus Acleris; species Acleris sparsana. Next base: position 10,748,516 of record OV281293.1, read on the forward strand.
TTCAAACTCTATTTCACCACTTTCGGGGTAGGTTTTTCAAAATCCCCAATAGTGCTATTTTTGATTGATAAGCAGTAACCTAAATAATTAAATAATTAAATGCACTTCGTCTGATGATAACTACGAACAAGACATTAATAAATAATAATGAACTTAATATTAAATATCAAAAATTAATTTACCTCAATTTCATTCCGTAAAAGGACGGGCAATTCCACTACAACAGTATTGGAAAATGCACATTGACGTATATGTCGTACTGTTCATCGTAATGTTGCTGTCTTTAGATTGCACAGTCTTGAGATTGCCACCGTAAGATTTTAGTCTTGAGATTGCCATCTTAAGATTGCAGTCTTGAAATTGCCATCGTAAGATTGCAGTCTTGAGATTTACATCGTAAGATTGCAATAATGAACTTTTAATATTTCCTCACATTGCTTGAGAAAAGCACTATACAATCCTCGGCTGGAACAGGGATGGAAGGACTCGTTCTATCCGGCCTCGTCTACGACTCGACCGTCTACCTCAAACTCATCCTTGAATCCCTTATTTCACGGCCTCTACAGTAATGTACTAACATTTACATATAAACTGTTTCTACATTTGCGCCTTCAAAAATGACCATAATCGTATACAAACTGCTACCCCTATAGTTTCCACCTTAGGGATAGTTTTTCTTAAATCGCCGAAAGTAATATTTCTTATTTTAAAGTAGTAGCCTAAACGACGATTTCCACGTTTATCATTCTAAAAATGTCCAAACCTCCATACAAACTTATACCACCATTGGAGGTAGTTTTCCTAAATCACCCAAAAATCTTTTTTTTATTTATGATATGGAGTAACAAACATAAATTTTGTCTAATTTAAGAAATGGAAGACTTCCATAGAAACCCCCCACCCCCCCCCTTTATCAACAAAGGAATGTGTCCCAACCATAAACACTGATTGCGCTACAAGTGCCACAACACATCGAGTGCTAAGATGCCTCTCAAGTGCCTCGTGCTTCGTTGCTATTTCAAAATGTCGAGTGACAATTATACGCTTTTAGCGATGAAATGACAATCCTGCCTGTTGGAGAGCTGATCTGCTTACCTTTGTAACATTATACAGTCAGTTGGCATGCTTAAAATGATTATGCGCGTTATTTTATATATATAATGGAAATAGAATGGAGTAACTTTATTTCAGGCAACATGGCACATATTGACAATTAACAACATGCATAACAATAAATACTTAATTTAAAATTATAATTTAAGTAATAAAGCACTAAACTGTATCAATTATTAATGAGTTTGATTATTTTAAAATGTAACACGTGAAATAATTCACAGCAAACGAATGGAAATTTAGGCATTGGATTATGATATATTGAAGCGTTTTGCTGATTTATGGTTATATTATTATTTTCTATTAAAAAACCTCATGAGCAACATTATTTATAATTAACCTGGTGTTTTTAGTACCTAACATGACATTAAGCAGCTCCCAATGGCTTTATAAAAGTTACATATACATAAATATGTTTTATACATATTTAAGAAGGTAACACTCACAGAACCTAGATTTTATTGACCTACAACCCTACAACGCGATATAAACCCAATTATTTTTCTTATGAAGCGACTAGCGATTGACCCCTCTCTTATGGCGAACAATCCTCAGACAGCGCGCTGGATAAATGAGCATCCAAAGTGAAATACCGAGTTATCATAAATGGCAAAGCAATTCGCAGTTTATTTGGCATTTAGGTAAATTTAGAGGATCCCTTCGCTGCTGACATTTTATTTTATGTGGCTGCTCGTTACCGGCGGCGGCCGCGCGTGAAGTTACGGCCGTCGGCCGCCGACGCACAGCGACGAACCCACCGCGTTTAACGTTACTCTCGGTAGGTGGTAACCTGGGCGCTTAAATATGGCTGCGTTTAGCGCGTGACAAAATGTTGTTAAAACATCTGTCACTTTTTGACACGTAAGTATGACAGTGACAAATGCCTTATCCACATTGTGTCACGCGATAAATGCAACCATACCGTCCTACGAAATGTAGCATAGTACCTAACTATACATAGAAAAGTAGTTCGTCACTGACCCTTTAGTGGTTTCTGTTACCTATTGCCGTGCTGTGCTAGGTTAGCGTCGATGTTCGTCGATCGATACTTAATCCGCACGCAACCAAACGTGGCGACGTTGCGGCCACGACTTCGTAGTGAAATGGATAGTGAGCCTGTGTTTACCCACCGTGGCGGAGTTGAGGCGATTTCTATGCATTTGTTTCCGCCGCCTCGCCATTCACCACCTTCACAGTCAGGCCTTTAGGTATGCGTTTTTTTTTTAATTGAAAAGCTAAGCTAAGATGTCAGCCAAAACGGAATTATGCACAGACCAGTGTCATTATTAATTAACTATTTATATACACAACTCCTTAAAGCGTCACTTTCTCTTGGCATATTGATCGGTTCGATTCACTAATCCTGGTTGTTAACAACAAACATATAAATTTGGTTTACAACAAAATTAAATACTAAACGTTGTAAAAATGTCATTAGTGGTTATCCAAAGTTTGAAACGAATGCCGTGCCTGCCTGCCGCGGCCGTTCGTGCAGTGCGCGCCGCCCCGGGGGAGCCGATGCAGCGCACATCTCACTACGACGATATTTTTATATTTTCACTGCATTTCTGTTTCGTTTCGCAAAAGGGCAGTGTTTGCCGGCCGTAAAACAAAAGTAGATACGTTAAAACACGTTGTTTTTGCGCCGCGTGTTGTTTTTCTCGTCCCACTGAGCATAATGTAACGGCGTCCATTTGACAACGTTGGAGTTCAATTGCACAAGAATATGAGTATTATGCATTTAAACACATGATACTTTAGGTATAATATCTTTGATACATGCTGTCTTTCAGACGTTTAAAATGGTTTATTTGAATACGGAAGTATTAAGCGTAAGTCCGTCTATTTTTAGGGTTCCGTACTAAAATGATGAAAAAGGAATGATGTGTGTGAATGTGTGACTGTCTGTCTGTATGTCACAGCATTTTCTGTGACGTACTTTTTGATTTATAGCCAAAAATGTCCAAAATGTACGAAGTTTATGGAACATTTTTTTTTTAAATTCCTGATAGGTTATGATTTATATTTTACACTAAAAATAAAATAAAGTTGATGAATTTTACAGTTATGGAAAATTATCAAGACTTTAAAAATCTGTATTGAACTTTAGGGTTGTCAAAATGGACTTTATAGCATAAAAAAATAAGATTTATGAGTTTTTATTTAGCGTTTTGCAACCATACTTATATACGGAACCTCTATGCGCGAGCCCGACTGGCACTTTAGCGTTTTTTTTAAATATTGTTATTTTATCTCAGTGTATTATTATTATGAATAAAAATTTCATTATTTCTGTCTTTGTTTCTTTCATAAATAAATAACTACACGAACACTGGCAAATGCAGTAGTCATAATGTTAAGTATATACTTGATGCAGTGAAAAGTCAGATGCAGTGAATACATACATACCTACATCGTTATTGGTTAGATAAGTTCGTATTTATCTGGCTTTTTAAGTCAGTTTTTTTACTTTAATCAATGGAAAAAAGTAAAATAATAAGAATAATAATAGTCCCGTGAATGGTAAAGACATACAAATAATAATAATACGCATTTAGTCGATGAAAACCGACGTTGCATACGTACACACAATCTACACATACATAACTGTCCAGACAAAACTCACTAGAAGTAAACAAAATGGCTTATACTCGTAAATGTTTCTATATTCAATTTTAAAACCCAGTCAAACCTAGTATTTCAATAAAACAGTCGAATAAATTGAAAATAAAACATTTTTGACGTCACCGTATTCGTGATTGGTGTGTCAGAAACGAATTTGGCGAACCGAGGCAAATAAACGTTGTCAAGTGAAGTGGGGCCTGTAAAATACTCTAACAGCAACAAGCCTCGCTCGTCTATAAACCCATACAGATTTAAGTCACGCCACACATTTAAGTAGACTTTTGACTTAGACATATTGTAATCCATCTATCGTTAATCACATGAAGAAAGTAAGGTTTAAGGGGAATTCAACAGGGATTTAGTTTAAAAAAGTATAACCAAATTTAGATGCACATAAAAATAAGTGCATACAGACGCAAAGTTGCATTAAAATGAAGGAATTAAACGTTGAATGATTACCTACGGGCTCCTGTCATTTTCTCGCCAATCATTTAGCAAATTTTCATTTCGCAACCAACGATTGACAAATACATCATTTATTCATTTATCTTTTTACAACTACAGATTTAGCAAATAATTCATTTGTTCGAATAATAACTTGACAAATTTTCATTTCTTATTGTATAATTTGTCAAATAGATTATTTATTATTGATATCAAATAGCAAATAGCCAATTAACGTTCGTTCTACAAACGTTTGGTATATTACTTTGTTTGTCATAGGTTTCGGTGAAACATTAGCGAACCTACCTACATATTCACTCCAACTGTTTAATGTGCATTCGTTTGCGTTATACCAAATACGTTGTCTATTACATTCACGCCGACCCAATGTCGAAACCAATATTTAAGTATGTTATGTGTGTGTGTGTGTATCTACATAGCCCAAAACAAGCTTATTTGGATTGTCAAACAACTATACTTTATAAATTCTGCTTGTGGACTAATACTATGACCTTTTCGTTCATTTCACGAACGCTTGTAACTTGTATGACAAACAGGGGCCTATTGCATAATAAAGTACAAGCCCATACTATTAGTAAAAATCCATACAAACTCACTAATACTATTAACTTGTACTTTATTATGCAATTCAGACCAGAAATCTCTTTCCTACAATATGCATTGAAAGGAGACTTCCATTTGTAATACAATTGTACAAGCTTTCGTGAAACGGGCCCCAGGGCTGAGATTCTACACGGTAAAACCTTGTCGATTTTGGTTTGTTTTCGTATTATCAACGTTTTGACAGCAATGGCGGCCGAGTTCATAACAATGTCAAAACACGTCAAAAGCAAAAAAAAATAAGCGCGTCGAATAGAGGCCCAGCACGTGGAGTATGTGTTTTTATAATATTCAAATATTTAAATAAAATACTTTATTAGATTTCAATTGCATTACGAAGGTTGCCTTAGAAATGTTGAAACCAGTAATAAAACACTACTTTCTGACACTTTTTAAAATGCTAATCAAGTACTTAAGGAATGTTAAGTGTTATTTCAATCTCGAAACATCAGCTGAGCGGTGCCGCCGCTCGGAAACATAATGGAAAAGTTGTATATTGGTTACAGTCGAGTTTGCTGACGCTGGATACTATAAAATAAGATTGATGTTCCCAAATTTCGATTACTCGGACTGGCCCAGATCCCAATTAGTCTGGGTAATTGGCATCGTCTGCGCTCAATAATATTTAACTGTATCGTCGAGAGCTTAAAGCTTGCCCGACTGTACGTTTATTAACTGAACGGTTGGCATAGTGATCGTACTGTTTCACTTCGAGGTGTAATCTCGGGTTTTATTCAACGTTTTTGTTGTAAGTGGTTTTTTCGTACCAAAATGATAAAACAGAAACCAGGAGACTTCATTGTATGTCTGTACGTCTATGTGTCTCTCATATCTGTTTTCCTCAGCTATTAGCTCTTAACTCGAAATTTGGCATGGCTGTAATAACTTTTCTTTAATATTTTTAATTTACTGATTGGTAACGGTGTCTAAACTGGGAAGTTGAGAGGAAAAGTAAGGATATAACTACAGCAAATGGGGTGACCTAATGAAAAGAGCCTAATTACAAATTCTAAAATATATTTTTTTACAACGCTTTTCAACATAGTTTTTGATTTAGAGCCAACAATTTGCAATACATTACCGTTTCCGTTTATTACAGTCATCTATCATCATTAAATGGCTTTGATATCTTCCAAAAATGTTCCTACAATTTAAAGTGTACACTGCTTTAAAATAACAAAGACAAGGCTTTGTTTCTTTCCAAAAAAAATATTTTTCTCTACGCTAACTTATATTTGAAAGTAAAAAGCTTCACATGCGAATTACATAATAATACAAGATAGTTGAAGAAAAAACACATTTAATGCTACGTATCCTCTCCATCTGTCCATTTATATTGGCTCAGGAAATAAAACCATTTCATCGGCATCAACGAGTTCTTCAATACTCGCGGGAACCACCAAAATCACGTTTTCTCATTCCTGGATTCTAAGTTTCATAGAGTCCGATCCCTTGTCAAATAGAAACTTTACCCGTATCTTATCGAATCAATTACTGTAATGGGAAAGGAAGTAGGTTTATTTCAGTATTTCTGTAACACAAATAAACCAAAAATCGAACGACTTTTAGCAATAATACATTTCTTAAGAGATACCGAGATTCATTTTATCGGGAAAAAACAGAGCTATTCAATATATATACATATGTATGTATAATAAAATACCCTATTATCAGTAGTTACATCGAAATATTTAAGAAATCGTAACTTAAACCCTCTACTATCTACTAACAAATAATAGTTAAGGTAGCGGTTACGTTATACATAATTCAGTTAACTAACCAGAATCAATTTGGTACAAAAGACCTAGTGACAACCATTTTTGCACGGACGAAATTGTGGGCAAAATTAATAGAACTAAAAAAGCAAATAAAATAAAAAAAATAAAAACCTACCATTTTATAAGAACTTATTTTTTTCATTTTTGAAGGCGGGTTTTGTTTCTTTTAACTTTTATTTTATTTTATACTGTTTAGTGATCCTATTTATGCTGTTATATAGTATGTTATCCACTTCTAAATTAATGAGAAACTTAGAACATTTCAAGGTCGCCGCAAGCAACGCCGCAGGAAACTCATACTCATATTTAAACAATAAAATGTGCTTCGTCATGGTCGCTCAACCACCTTAATAGAGATATCTTATCGCCACCCTTCAAATAGGTACCGTTCAGGAGTTCCGGTGGCCATCTGTAGTCTTCATCATGAGTTCCACTTCACCATATAATACTTTTCGAAAGCAAAGGCACCAGTAACAGTGAAAAATATCGAAATCGCTATAGGTATGCCTATAATATTTGAGGAGTTTCCTTGTTTTCTCTAAGATCCCATCATCAAATCCTGATAAAAAGATAAAAAGATCAAAAAAAAATATTCAGTAAGAAGGCCGCACGGGTACTTTTACACGTCAAGAATCTACCAGCGCTTCGCAAGAGGAGACCACTGCTGAGAAGAAACGCCGCAAGATACTCAGCAGTCAGTCATTTTTTAAACATTTTTCATATTACAATGGTACTACTTCGTCTAGCATTATATAAAGCTACAAATATTAATTTTATATAATGTAAAATAACAAGCGTAGTTCAGCAGGAAAACATGCCAAAAATCTTACGGGATATAGATATAGAGAAAAAGAAAAAAGAAAAAATAGAATCAACTACTTATGTGTATATAAGATGGTGCAAGATGACCACATAAAAGTTTCGATATGTTTTCCTGCATCAACGGTGTCCCCTAAACAAGAAAAAGCAGGATAAAGCTTTTGCATTTGAACAAATTATTATTGACTAAGTTTCGGGTTTAGGCCATGCATTTTTGTCTGTTAGATAGTCCTCGAGCCTCGACCCTATAATACGCTGTAGACATTAACGACCTTTTCAATTATTTTTTAAGTGCTGGAAAGGGTAACTATAAAACTACGTCAGGTAATTTATTATAGAAATGAATGCATTGACCAACAAATGATATATACTTTACGGACACGGAATTTTCAAATAGCGATTTTATTTTATTTCTAGTATATTATGTATGTCAGAGTTTTGGTGAAAGAATCTAAATTCTTAATAACATAAATAATATTCTCGTAAATAAATTGAGACGCCACAGTTAAGATATTAATTTCTTTAAAAAGTTCTCTTAAGGAGTCACGGGAATTTAAATTGTATAAAGAACGAATGGCCTTTTTTGTAACACAAATATAGTTTATATGTCAAATGCCTTACCCCAAACCAGAATACCGTAAGATATAACACTATGAAAATAACTATGATAAACTAAGGGCGCTGTCTCAACATTAGTTGGTTGTATAATTTTCCTGACGGCGTAACCTGCCGAACTTAGTTTACCTGCCAGTACAGCTATGTGGGGACACCATTGCAAATTTTTATCTATTGTTATGCCTAGGAAATCCGCGTTATCTACCATTTGCAAACACTCGTCATTTAGAAAAATACTAGATTCTACCGGTTTAACTTTAGGCAAAGCGAACCTAACACATTTAGTTTTCTTAGCATTTAGTAGCAAGTGGTTACTAGTAAACCAATTAAGTACTTTAACTAGTGTGGCGTTTATCCTACTGTAATCTACGGATTTTCTATCTACCTTGAAAATTAGTGAAGTATCATCAGCAATACTCAATACTCAATACATTTATTGCATTACACATAAATTTTACAGATATTGTTGTAATCATAGGTATACATTTACATGATGATAATTATGTATGTGGACCCTGTTGGGCACAGCAACAATAGTAGAAAAAACAGAGAAGAGGGCTTATTTTTATAATAGTATTATAATATGTTATTTACTAAGTTTAATTGCACTTTATTTAATATTATATATTATTTTATATTTATTCTACTATATTTATTATATATATTCTACTATTTGAAGTATAGCTATGAATATTATTAAACTATCATACTTATCATAATACCTATAATTAAAACAATTTTGGCACATTAAAAAAAATTGAATTATTTTTGCAAAAAGTACAATATCGCAAAGTTTATCTACTATTGGTGGTAAGTCATTTATGTAAACCAAAAATAAAGAAGGACCTAAAATAGAGCCTTGAGGCACACCTATTTTCACTGTAGCTCCAACAGATTGCGTTTTGTTTACAACAACTGTTTGAATTCTATCACTTAGACACGAAGACAATGTTTAAAGCTTTATTGGACAATCCATAATGTTCTAATTTTAAAATAAGGGTCATATGTTCCACGCAATCAAAAGCTTTACAAAGATCACAAAATATGCCTATTGCGTCGCAAGATTTTTCCCAACTGTTATATATATAATTTAATGAGTACAGACGCCGCATCAATTGTTGATCGACTTCTGGTAAAACCGAACTGGTTATTGCTAAGTAGTTTATTTCTGTTAAAGTGACCTAACATATCCTTAAGCTTTAGTTTCTCAAAGACTTTACTTAAAACTGGTAGTATGGAAATGGGACGGAAGTTCGTTATATCACTCATCTCGCCTGATTTAAAAAGAGGTATGACTTTACTATATTTCATGAGATCTGGAAAGATCCCCTCTCATATGCAATTATTGTAAATTAATGCTAGATGGGGTGCAATTACATCTATGATATGAAAGAGCATTTTAACTGATGTGCCCTACAAATCTTCAGTCTTTTTTAAACTAAGTGATTTAAATATCTTTTGTATATTACATTTACTGACATTAGTGCAAAGTAATGATTGAGCTTTAACCGCGGATGATTTTAAGCATTTCGTGGTATTAATGGCTATATTGGAAAAATAATTTGACGTGATTTGATGGTCACCTGTATTCAGAGTGACTTGATTATCACGAGTTTTTGATTTTCTCGTTTCTCTATTTATATTATTCCATACAGTTTTTACATGACATGTTGACAATGGGACCAACTAGAAAGTACCCATTCAAACAACGAAAAAAAAAATTCATGTCAATCCAGTGGTCTTCGAGTAGTCGGGGAAAAACCATAATTATTATTTATAAATATCCCGACTAATTGAGAACCTTCTTCTTTTTTTGAAGTCGGTTAAAAAAAAGAACTGCTGGTAGCTACAGCATCGCAATTAACTACATGAAACACATTTATGATTTACGAGAGATGAGGCACTTGACACGAATGAAATGTATGCAGCGGCTGTACGTAACATTTACTTATGTAAAGAGAGAAAGAAACAAAGCACATGACACACATACGAGTATATTCTATATAATCTGTTTAACAGTAACTGGATGGGTTTACATACAAAGACGTAGGCAATATCGTGGTAAATAGTAAAAGGGATAGGCGCAATATTTATGCCCCCAAGGGTGCAATAGATAGTTCATTTCAAATTGACTCGACAAATTGTTTACGCATCCCCCATGGATACGCAAAATGGTAAAATGTTAGAAAATTTCACATTCTAAGGTAAATTATGACTCGATAATACTATTTCGTTATTTCGTCCCGGATGTACATTTTGTTACAAACCGTAGCGTCAGAATTTATTTATGAGAATATTATGATGAGTATGTAATTGATAATATATAGGCGTAGGCTTCCTTTTGATGTATAGCCTACGTACATGCCTATGTGTTTTCAATAGGGACGCTGCGGCTATGGTAGTATGGCATGCCATTTTTAAAGTTTATGTTATCAATGTCAGCGTTGCTTTAGACAAAATTAAAGTAGTGGGTAGAGTTAAAAAATATAGCTATCTTAGAGAGTGTGAGAGTATATCCATTGCGGTCCTTACAAATGGGCAATCTGGCAGGACATCGACCTCGACTTCGTTGGTGGCATGTAGTGGACAAACGGTTTTTTAATTTTTAATGGTGTATGGACCAAATGGTTTTCACTTTTCGGTTCGGTAACTTCATTTACCGCCTCCAGCACCACATTTTCAAAGCATTGAATTAATCTTCAAGTAAGTATCAATAGTATTCATTTGAAATTCTCGCTTGTCGCTTAATGTGACTCTTTCGATTTGGAGTAATGAGAAAAGGACGTGCTGGACGACCAAGAAATCGCGAGCGATTTATACCACCTGCCCTGAAGCGATAAGCCAATATAACTGACAGCGAATTAGTCTTTATAATAAGTTGGCATTGCAGTATTCGAATTCACAAAGGGATTATTGAGCCAATCAGCCAACCGGTAAACGTATCGAACAATAACTCAACTGGTACGTTTGAATGTGCATTTCCGTAAACCAAATACATGAAATTAACTCAAATTAGATGGACTGATCACATATCCACAACAATTTGATCATGAAACCTTCACCTTAGCTGCTCTTCTATCTTAAACAGTTACCCGTGGCTACTACTAATTTGGCTAATATCAGTGGTCAATAATTCACTTGCAAAATTTGACTAAACATTAACCCCCGTATTCATAAACTCACTATAATCCTATTATAGTCAAAGTATTAATTGTCTCTTTTTATCAAACTCAAATGGCATGACGACAGATAAGGACAGGGCATATTTCAAACGTACTTTAATTACTGTGCGTTTATGAATAAGAGGTTAACTAATTATTCTTTGTTACCTACTCGTACTACAACGATTACATATCAAATAACGAATACTGCTTATTTCTCAGTTCTCGGCTAGTAGGCTGTAGACCCACGGAAATCTTCATCCAAACATATGCGACTGTGCAAACACTTCATCTTTACAAATCACCGGGCAGGGACGAATACGTGAGGCCCCCTACGTCGGTAGGCTTGTGTTTCAAGAATCGTAAAATATTTCACGGCGGTGCGCACCCCTACTTTGTGCAGTGACAGATAAGTACATCTAGATGTGTTAAAGATTATTTATCCACGATAAATAATTGATCAGATGGTTTTAAGGCAAAACACGGTTTTTAAAATATATTTTATTCGTAACGTCACTAAATATGAGGTCACACAGTGCTCACGAACGCACAGGGTGGTTTAAATTGTCTCGTAAACAAAAGGTCGGTCAAAAAGGACCAATCGAAGTGAGTGAAGGATCCCTTAAGTATGGTTTGTGAATATGGGTGTAAATATGCTTGACCGAACAACGGAATAACAGCTTCTACACGCTTATCGAGAAATGCCAAACCTTGATAACATTTTCTTTGGAATTCTGATTTTTTAAAAGATACCCCGTTTAATACTAAAAAAATATTTTTTGTAATAAAATAAGTTGAAAAATATAGGTAACTTATTTTTTCAAGACGTACCGATTTGTAGTGTTCGTATTGGATTCAGTATAAGAAACGTTACAGAAATGTTACGTTTCATTTTGTTAAACGTTTTAGCCACTTCCTGACGCGCTATGTCTCCGAACAGCACAGAAGCGTAGAAACCGTCAAGAATGTAGGAAGCGCCCAATTTACCCTGTAACTGCAACTGAATGCCACCATATCCGCGGAACAAGTGAAGATTGAGCTGCGAATGGTTCTCTTGTCGTAAACTGCGTGTCTTGTTATGTCTCCACGCGTATGAACAAGGAATTTACGATGTAACCTAGTTTACATACGGGAGGTATTTTTGGTATATTTTTCTATTTAATAGCTCGTCTCTTGCGACTATATGTTTACTTTACAACAATCTGTGTGACCTGATTTGTGACATAGTGTAAAGATATGAAATATTTTCTGTACAGTCAAAAAATTTAATTTGTGACCCACCTTAGGTCTAATATCAGTCTGACATTCTACAAGTTGAGTTTCTTAAAGGTTACAAATGACATGGTTGGCATGTCTAATGATATTGACGATTTCAAGCTTTTTTTTTAAATGGGTCCCAAATTAACGTCCGTGACCGTACCTACCTAACACCATTATTATATATATATTTTTATTAAATTAAGAAACATAAAAACAATTCACAATGTTTACAACGTTTTACAACGTTTAATTTCTAAAAAAAGTAATGACAAGCTATGACACCTAGCGTAAGATCCGGTAAATAACGAAAACAGTGAGAATGTAATAATTTTTAAGGTGAAGTTATATAAAAGAATTTCGATTTGATAAATTCTTGCAAAAAATTGTTAATACCATCAGTTTTCTAAAAGGTTTGGTAATCAGACTGATATTTCAGTGGTTTTACGTTTACTACTATTTGATAGGGATATAATAATATGGGGTCTCAAAGATTGGCGGTGGTCTATATATTAAATCCCAATGTAATATGAATTGAACGTTATACAAGATCCGACCCCTACTAATGATACTAATGAACGTGGCAATAGCAGATCATCTTTTACTTATCGAAAGCCACTCATATATCCCTTTAATACTTGAATGAAGCTTCAATGTCAATTAAATCCACCTCACCCAGCTTCCGAGGCTTAATTAAATTTATCAAACGCTTATTCTGAACAGTATAAAGTCGTTCAAAGACACCGGCTGGTCACACTCCCATAATTCAAATAAGGGTCCGGTAGTTTTATCTCGACGTTCCCCGCCAGCTAAAGCCGTCGTTCATTTTGCTCCTTCCTACATTATCCCATGAAAAATGCAGTCAGCAGCGGATTCAAAGGATAGCCTTATGCAGCTAAATAACAGTAATTAAGTTTTAGCGGTTTGGTTTTAATGCCTGATTTAGTATTTGCATTTCTCTCAATATTTATTTTGAATAAGTTACTGGTTTGGACCAAGAAAGGCACAGTACCCTTATAGCAACAACTACCTACACAAATGCCAATAGTGCCTCTACGGCTAGGATTTTACTACGACTACGCTACATCATGGCTACGAATTTGCTGGGACATTACTACATTTTCTGTAAGGCAAGCGGTAGCCAACCTGACGTCGTCCCCATGACATATAACAATTACCTTGACCTAAGCTACTATCTTAAATCTACTACAGTAGTATTTCAAACCTATTCTCAAACTAAAAGTAACAATTAATTTAGTTAAAAAAAAACAGCTTTTCTGTCCTTAGTAAGTGCATGAGTAAAGTCAGAGGATGGCGCGACGGCGTGTCGACGTTATTGCCTCTAAACTGTGGTTGTGGTTTATCCAGGTTGCAGCGACTTCCAAGAACAGGGACAATGGCACTATAACGTATCTCAGGTAGAATCTCCTGGCTTTCAGAGAAGCTAAAACATAATGCATATAAGATTTAGCGCAACATCTGCTGCAGCTTTTTGAAAATGTTAAATTAATCGAGGTTATCGAAGACACACGTTTGATAAATGATAAGTTGTGTATTTTTGGTTGACTTCTGAATTATTAATTGTTAATAATAATAAATAATGGTAAAGACATACGAATAATAATAAATAATAATAAATCTTTATTTCGCATACATGTTTTGTATCTGTAGTTGGTGACATAATTATTACATGTCACGTATAAAACCGAATCATCTTGCAATGCGGCCTTCACCTTAATACATAATAGCTTGAAAAATATTCCTATAACATCCGTGAATATTGAGCTTGGTTCACATGTTGAGAATGTAATGGCAATTACGCAAATTACGCCAATGTTATATTATTTTCAGTACTCTGATACTTATAAATGTCTTTAATTTATCCCCAAACAAATCACAAGGATCACGCATAACGCTTCAAAGAATTCCTAAAGTAAAGCAAAACAAGAACAAGTTCAAAGGAACTTTGTATGAATGCGAGATGTGAATATGACGATTTTCTTAAACAATATTAAAAGCTTTCGGATGGCCGAGTCTACTCTGTTTGCACCTCGCAAGCTTGCTTTCTGAAAAACCAGATTAACTTTGCTTTAGACCCAAATGATACTAATGGATAATCTAGAAGTAGGGACACACATTTATTCAACACGAAATTTCAATTATTTATTAAAGCCTCTTTATAAAATTTCTCATGAATATCACCCGGCCATTATTTTACAAACCTAAAAATGAAAGATGATAGGTGATTAATTATTGATTTTGTATTCATTTAAAATTGACGAGTTGTATTCATATAAGCTACGCAAACTTACTTACCGAACTGTCACTTGTATAATAGGGGCCTGGATGGTTGGCGGTCCACCACAGTGTGTTTCTCGCAAAGCTTTGTAACACGCAGTCAGAATCAGATAGAGTCGACCACTTCTTGAATTGCTGGTGCTTATAGGCTGTGGTGATTACTCCCTATCAGGTAACCCACATACTCGTTTGCTTCCCTCTTATATAAAAATATATATTTGAAGAACCCGAATTCAGCGACAGTCTGTTTGAACTGATACGGCTCAGGGATTTTGGAAAACGAAATTCCACGAAAATTTCATTTCCAAATCTGCACAAAAATTTAGGCTTCCATTTTTCAATGTAAATGTGTACAAAAATATAATAAAAGGCAATAATATAACCCGTATGGCATGTGCTTCAAAAAAAGTACCCGTCGTATACTATGTGCCGGCCCCGCACTCGCTTCCGGCGCCCGTTGTCGCGAAATATTGTCATTGTGTGCTTTAATTTTTACTCAAACTGCGCATTTTTGAAACCTACTTGCGTTTATATTTATTTCATGGTATAAATGTAAGCTTAATGTGCAATTCAGAAAGCCGTAGTACAACTTTGTGATACAAAAACAATGAGTTAGTTACTTTTTTGAGGACGTCGATATACTTGTAGTATTACGATCTTACTATAAAATATGGTTTACAAGACTTAAGACTGTTTTTTTACCCCAATTGCAAAAGTATTGATTGATAACAAATCAGCCGCCTTTACTGAAGAGATTACAATATTAACAAAGTGGGAAGACCAAATAGAATATAATTACTGGATCTCTTATTTTAAAAACCGTACAATCTTTGAACTGTTATTGTATTTTCAACGTTTTGATAGCTCGTAATTACTTGACGGTAATGGTAGCCGTCCTGCGAGCAATGTGCCCCGCCCACTGCCACTTTTAGCTATTCTTCGGGCTATGTTGGTATCCTTTACTGTAGAGATTACAATATTGACAAAGTAGGAAGACCAAATAGAATATAGAAACTGGATCTCTTATTTTAAAAACCGATGGCCAGCTGATGGCCGATGGGGTCAGAAGGTTTTGGAGTGGCGTCCGCGGACCGGAAGACGAGCTGTAGGTAGACCTCCAACAAGATGGAGTGATGACCTCGTCAGGATCGCGGGACCGCGGTGGATGTGAAAAGCACAAAACCGGTCTGAGTGGAAAGCCTTGGGGGAGGCCTATGTCCAGCTGTGGACGCCTTTCGGCTGACATGAATGGTAGCCGAGTTAAAAAAATTACCATTACAAGTCAAAGACAACATGGTCTTAACCGACTGAATAGAGGCCCTGTTTAACTACCAAATACGTCATAACAACCCTGCCATTACTACCAAAGCCTCGGTTTATTTTTGGTATTTATAAGCATGATTAATATCACGCATTAAAATGCCCTGTTGACATGAATCCAGAACCAATTTACGGAACCAAACTAATCTTTAGGCCAACAATCGGTTGGAATAAATCATTTTAGTGGTATAATTAGCGGGTAGGTCGCTTGCTGGACGTAACAAACGTCGATAGCGGGTCAACAACTGAAAAACAATAAGAAATAAAAGAAAACTCATTAGTCACGCAAGCTAACCTGCCAGGATGTTCCCGCTGCTGACTGTACATGCGACGCCAATCCAACTTCCTCGTCTGAAATTGTATTTTTTTGACCAAATACACGTCAGTTACTTTGATGTCCGCTCAAAGGCCAAAGAGAGCGAGTTACATAGAGGATATTCCGTCCTAATTATAATATATGGAACCAAGACCATATCGGTGCCGGTGGAGATAGATTGTAAAATATGGAAGGGAGCTTGTAACCGAAACCCTATGCAATGAGGGACCATCTAGATAGAGATCATAAAACAGAACATAAAACAACAATTTATATTTCACTGCAAATACAAAAACTACAAGAAGTTAAAGTTGTGTCACAGTTATACCCTATCTCTCCTTATATGGAAAGGAATCGTTTTCAGTAACCATTGCTCGCCTGTCTCGGGCAAACATAATATTAAACAATATATGGATAGATATGAGTTAAACGACGATTAATTCGGTTCTAATTAGGGAGATAAAACTAGTAATAATAATTTACACTTGATTCTTATGGTACTGAAGATGACAACGGCTATTCATTTATTTTGAGACAATCAATTTATAGCCTTATGATCTTTGAGGTATGAATTAAGTGTGCATCAAATGATTAGTTCTGTGTGTTCAGCTAAAAGTGTCCAACATTGGTGCCGTCACCCTATTACCATACCAATTGAGTCCAAAGCAGCGGCAGCAACCAGAAGGCAACCAACGCTAAAGAAACATTAAACTTGGGTAAATCTTGGGCGACTTATTATATAAATATGACCCTTATTTATAGTCGAACTCCAGACTTGTTCGCGATAATGCTGCCAGATAAGCTTCAACCGTGAATTTAATAAAGTTACTTTTAAAAACTTTTTTATTTACCTTCGTTTTTTCTAGATCGCTGGGCATTATACTCAAATTAAGTTTGCTACGTCGTGATGAGTGAGTTTGTAACATTTTGGTATTCATTAACACTAGAATTATAACAAGTAAGAAATGCAAATAAAATGTTAACTGACATCAAAAAAGAGAAGGAGGTTTTCAATCAGGTTGATGTTGTTCATTAACTTACATAAAACTAAATAGTAATTCAAACGCTGCCATTGCCTAGTATATTTAAAATAAACAGTTCACCGTTCAATTTGAGCGACCCTTCAATAAACACGGCAATTCAAACATAAAACAACACCAATTAGCCTCGCATCGAATCTGCATATAGTTGCACGGACTATTAAGCACCTCGTCCAGCACGGAACAATGGCAAAGCGTTTCAAGACTAACGAGGTTTTAATGCCAAGGCTTATCATTATCTCGGCTAGTATAACTCATGTGATAACATGATGGACCGGCCACTCGACGCACTGAAAGAAACCCGCGCTTGCACAAACAGATAATCCTTTTAATATATGAAACCTTTTCTTTGCAGGGTAATGACGTATGTAAGTCACGATATCGTACTGTGATAGCTTTACATGTGGCTACTTTCTTTGATTGTTTGGAGATTTGTAAATTTAGGGAAAAAGAAACAGTTGTAAACTAATTACCAATATCGCGTAAATCACGGTATTCAAGTTAGGTATTTGGGTACAAAGTTAAACTAAATTACAAATTTACTACAAAAGATAAAAAAACAAGTTTTATTAGGAATTACTGAAAACAGATTGTAAAACAGTACGTTATATATATGTATACGTTGTGTATGCACGTGATACGAGGCATACAACTCTTGTAATAATCATCATAAAGTCAAATGTATTTAAATATAAACCACTCGTGTTATCAAATGCCATTTTACTAGGTACTTTACTTTAACTCCAACTTAACATAAATACCACAAAATACCCCTAGAAAAAAGTTACCCGTAAACGTATCTAAAGGCAATATCGGATATTGATCATTTTACTGCGAATAAATAAAGTGAAAGTGAGGTTTTATAGGGCAATACGAAATTGTTACAGTCATAACTTAGCGTTCTCAATCCCACTGATATTGGAGTGGATGAGTTACGCAGGAAACATTGCCCATCGCACTTGCAGGGGAATCTTCGCTTTCGTGGCGAATACTAATACCTACTTTTTAGAGCCTTGTCATATTTCAACGCGGAGCTGTTTCCTTTATGAGGAAGTATGGAGGTGTCACGACATAACTTTAAATTATTCCGTGCCTTAGCTTCTGTTTGTTGCATCGCCTTGCCAACGATAATTAAGTATTCATGATACGCAAAATTAAACAAAAGATTGGGGATTTGGTACGAGTAAATATAAAAAAGGAGAGTAGCCGCGTTATAAGACTAGGCTACATTTATATTTTAAACAACTAATCCGGTCGTATTATAGAACACGTCGTATTATAGGACATAAGGCTTAAGATATTTTGCAAAGAGATGTAAACCTATGAACCCAAAATAAAATATAAAAGCACTACATAAATAAAAGAACAGTAAAAACAAAACCCAGTAAATCTCCTAAATCCTCGAGGTGTGTCTCAAAAAGTCTGTTACGGAAAATTTGTTTAACGTAACTTGAAAAGGGGCAGATGCCTTCGCAGCCAAAGTAAAAGATTTGAGGGCCAGCTTCGAGGGAAAACAACGAGGGAAATCTTATTTCGCAGCACTTATCTTTCAATTAACATTTGACAGGATTTTTAGGCATACTCTTTTGTTTCCTTGTTACGTTGACAAATCGCATATCTAAAAAATGTTTTCCGTTTTTTATAGCCAGAATGTTTTTGCGTTTTATAATGACTACAAAGTGGTTACTGCTCTAACCATTACATATTTTTTTTATAACTTACCTACTATAGAAACATTCTAGTTCTCTGAGGAATTTATATTAATAATTTAACTGCCAATAACTTCTCTAATATAATACCATCCTATTTAGTGTGTAAAGACCGCACAAAGCATTTGTAACAATAAATGTTTTTGGATATTTTACGCGTCTTAAAGATAAAAGCGGGAAGCATAGTTTCAAATCTGCATATTTAAAAGGGATCATAATAAAGAAAGGACTTTATATTGCATGAATAATTTCATCCGTAGGTTGTCCGTAATAGAGACCCTTATCAAAGGCAATATCTGGTTACAAAACTAAGGGTAGACACGTACCTACCTGACTGGATATCTTCCGCTGACCAATCTTCAGGTTATGCCCTCTTTATCTTGGGCTAAAGGGAGTGCTGTGAGTCGTAAATACTGAAAATTTACCCTTCAACTGGTAACGGGTGTTCGAGGTAAAAATATTATTATTATGCTTCATGGTTTGCCGAGGTAGTAATTGATGTATAGTTAATTCGAATACTCCATAGCTTTACAATGTAATGGTGCAAAAACTGCTTCGAGGAATATGGTTAATGAACGTATTAGTTATATTCATTTGATGTATTTTTTAAATTATTTTGATTCTTCTAGTTTGTTCAGTTCGTATTTTTGCTTCTATTTAACGTTTAGCAAAAATGTCGTATCACCCGATAATTGTAAAAACATTTAGTATAAAAGAACAGAGAATCATTTAAATTAAAATTGGATAAAGAGTTTTTACAAATAAATCAATAACGACGGACTAGACTAGATTTTTAGTTACATCCGATTGGTATTTTATTTGGTAAAAAAATATCAAATAAATAGAACACAAAACTAAATTAGTTCGACGGGTACACTTTAGAAATTCACATTTAAAATGAGGGAGCAGATTACTTTACTTCCATACAAAATAAACCCATCATTGACTCAAATTGATATTTATTCATTACTCTTTGGCACTGAATGTGTTGAAAGTAATTAAAAGTAAGTATTTGAAAGTTCTATTAAGCCTGTTCCTTTGGCGTACCTACACAGTGTTAGTTGCTGCAAAAAAAAAAAAAACTTCTGGCTCTTCGTTCAGGCTTAAATTAAGATGCGCGTTAAGCTAGAGTGGATGAAACATGTCTAGAGCCGGCATTAAGTGCACATAAAGCGGGTTAGCGCCGCCGCTTCACCGGCCAACGAACGGTCTCTTTGCGGTGGCCACCGCCCGCCGCGGGCATCCTGCAGACGTTTAAATATAACGCTTTGTCCACAGTAATTGTAAGACGTATGGGATATTAGTGTTGGTAGAAGCTGCCTGTCTAATACTCGGTGACGATTTGGAGCCAGCAAAACTTTGATTCTTTATTACGAAATTGTTTATTGCTGCCAATTTTCCGCATTTTGTTATTGAATGTTTACAATTATTTCTTTAGACTATTTATCAAATGCAACACTACGTTTCCTTAAAAGTGTACAAATATATAATGCAATTTCAACCAATACCTAACACAAAATATTGCGTGAACTAATTATTATGACCTAGATTTTCCGTTAGTAACTAGTCTCTAAATCCGGCGGCATCGTAAGCGTCTCATAATACTAGATCGTGTTCTTTTTAACGAGTCTCCGGCCAGCGATATTTCACGGCGTTGGCATAAAACTAAACTTGTGCCGCAAAGACGGACAACACTACTTATTGTGCTAGGCTGTTCTTATAAGCTCTTTTTTTATTTTTTTATTAAATAAAATATCTTTAACACAAGTGGTCATTTGCACCAACCAAACAATACCAAGATCAACCAACAGACATGTTAGTCGTAGTAGATATAAACATGGTAGGCACTGGGTTGTATCTCTAAACGAAATTGCAAATTTTAAACACTGATCTGAATTGTCATTATCAATATCCACGATACAAAAAATCGATTTGTCACTAATGTTTTTAAAACCTACTCCTTCACGTTAGGTGCTGCGTGCAGTACGCTGAGTAGATGCTTTGAGACGCTTCTATCCGCTGCAGCCTCATTACGTCTGACGTCTGAGGTAGAAGAAATGGCAACATAAATTTCGACAGAGAAACTCCGAAATTCATCCCGCAGCTTCGGGTGAATTTCAAGAAACGTCCAGAAACTTGAGAGCTTAAGAGAAAAATTGGGTATGAACAGACGAAACAACTCGCTTGTTTATTGTATTTTTGTTTATTCCATCAAATATCTGGATGAAATAGGATGCTACAAAACTAGCTTGGCTATGTTAGCAAGGAATGTATGAAGTGAGTTAAACGGGACTACATAAAGATGATTAAATTATTTGATGACTACAATAATGCCGCAACATGAAAATAAAATTAATTAAACTTACTATAAAAACATGACAAATAAAATCTTACATAATAAAACAAAGACATACTTACCTACCTACTCGTGGTTTCTTCGGAAGTATTCAAGCAGGATACCAATTTTTATGGCAAGCTAAGTTGCGCAATTGTTAGGGCAAGCTAAGTTGCGCAATTTTTATGGCAAGCTACGTTAGTTGCAACATACCAAAATAGGAATCCTGTATTATGCGGCCAATTTAAAACACTCGTTTCTGCCGTCTTATTCATGCAAAGAAACGTGCAACCAAAGGACGTAAGCTTATAATCTTCGGCAGCCGCTAAATGGGCCGGCTTGGCTCGGGCCCAGGCCAGTCCACCAGCCCAAAGGCTAAAAGGTGAACAGCATTATGCAAATCACCATACTCTTTATTCTGTTACGTAAAGCTGTTTACGGTTTATTTATTTGCCAAAACACAATGGCGAGGCCAGGTTAGGTGTGTCTTAATAAGCTATTATTTTACAGGCTATTCACTGATCTGAATACTAAAACTTTTGTGTAAGATTTATACTGTTTAGACTGAGAAATTACCATTTGAATGCTTAAATTATTGTCTCAGTGAAGGTTGTTAATAAAGTGTAAAAAAGTCGTGTGCAAAGCTGACGAGTCCGCAAATTTGGTTGTGCGATTCCTTGGGTCGTTTTAAACTTAAACCCCGTATTTACTGTGTATTAGAAAAACCTCCAAAATAAACAACTTGGAGGTGTTTTATAGGTATTGTAGGTACGCATGTATGTATGTAAATTCTTTATTGCAGAAACAGAAAATACCAAACAAAAAAAGAAACAGAAATACAAAAGGGATGTACAAATGCATAGGCAAAGGTAGGTGGGGTATTCTGAATTTCTGATATTTATAAAATAATCACAAATAAAAGAACATTTACATAAAGATCCAATTTTAACGTAATCGCAATTATAATAATTGCATTTCAATTTAGCTGCAAAAGCTCACACGGTCAAATGCTGCATAATTCACCGACGCACGACACGGATGGAGCATTCAGGTTTCAACAGTACTTAACTGCATACGTCAGTGCAACATCTCAAGGTTGTAAATTCGTAGTGGATTTACGAGGTCGCGGAGACTGCAGCCACGCCAGATGGTTTGCTAGACGCCCATAAACAACTCTAGATAACGTCATACGGAAAAACTAACAGACACTTAAATGATATTAGACGGAGCAATTTCGAAAGCTTGCAAAAATATAACTACAAAGTTCTAAAAGATAAATTCGTTGTAAATAATTGGAAGTGCAGCCTTAAGGGGATAAGGTCGCCTTTGTACATCCCTTGTTAACAAAATTTTGTGTTTTGCGCAATAAAGTGTTTATATATACCTACGAGTGCACACAAACACAGGATCGTTATTTTGTTAAAATCGTGCCCTTGTTCAGGATAAAAACAACATGTATGTCTGCATAACTCTCGAAACCAGTGATTAAAATAAGTTTTTTTTAGTAATGTTAATATGTACGGTCGAGGTCATAATTCGTACGTGTGATATCAAACGGTAACATTATCTAACCTTGCAAAATGGTTGTAGCACCGAAACAGATAAGAAGTAACTAAAGCGTTTAATAATAAACTGGATGAAAAACAGCACTGCCTTTCTAGAATTCGGATATTGACTCCTTCAGTACCAAAACTGATCTTTAACACGAAATGAAAATCGACATATAACAAATCCCGCTTTTTAAGTAGTAAAGCTGTACCTCTACCTACCTACGACATCTAAATTTCAAGATCAAAGGTTAAAATAACATAAGACACTTAAGCTGCATAGTCACAACGTAACAGACGTGGATACATAACTTAACATAATATAAACAATGTGAATGAGTGTCAAGTTTTTCTCAGCTCGTAATCCCAAAGGTTAGTGTTCCTGCACTCAATCTTATCGGCGATCAATTCATGCCATCCTCGACGTCTTAACACCTCTTACTTGGTTTCAGCGAGCGCTCGGCAAACTTGTTGATGTCCAACAATGTTCGACAACAACGCTATGAATCCATCTTGAAGCATATCACATATCCCGACTTAAGTTGGTGTGATTGATCCTTTGTTAAGAAACTCTATCCGCTTATCCCTTCAAAACCCTTACAGTAGTGCAGTTACTAATGCGAATAGAAATATTATATAGTAATTTAACGCACACTGAGATGACAAAAAATATTAATATTGCCAAACAAAATAAAAGGATACCACACTTTATTCTCCGTCCTGTTTGTTTCCATTGTTCATTTGTTTGAAAAATATGATTTTGCTCAAAACGAAAACGCTCAACTGGTTATCTACACAAAGCGCACAAACTAATAGTCAATACGTCATAATAACAAAACAAGATTCATGAGACAGATGAAAGCCTCGCGATTCTATTATGAAGCTGTTTGTAACTGCCAACGCCGATGCCTTTAGACGTTTTTCATGGATGCACAAGATCTCCCGATTTTTTCAAAGTAAAGCTAAAAATTCTTTTGCTCCTCGGTTCCTTGCTTGCCTTTGTTAAAGTCTCGCGTTGAAGCATAAAATGCAAATTGCACGCTCCCGTACACCACAGCAAATTTTATGAGGAACTTTGCTATTGCATCATTTTCATATTCGAAAATTACGGCTTAGTTAGTCACACGATATGTTATATAAGTAAGTGAGGTTATTTCGGAGTAATGTTTCTAAACATTGTAATCATTAGATTTACTATCGCTTTACTACGTCTATGTTGTAAAGCTCTGGGCAAACTGTGGCGGCGCTATCGGCAACATTGTTCGGAACTTCTATTAAAGTTCGCTTGAGTTGTTTTAGATTTAAAATGACTTTTTACGATTATATTATTTTATTGCCACGAAGGTATAATGACCTTCAACTCGGAACTGTTATATGTAAACGAGCACTTCAACTTCTGGTGGACTTCATGGAACAGTCAATCATTGATAAGACCGGGATGGAAAAGGATTTCATTGAAATTTGTGCTAATAAGGTATCGACCATTTGTATACACTCCGATTATTCAATGAAATCAGATTCCATCCCAGTCTTATCAATGAGTTGATTTAAGTAGGTATAGCTAAATAATATGATTTAGGTACTTACTTATATTAAATTTTAGGAGCACGTGTTTTATTATATCGGCTAAAACTCATATTTAATAAAAAAAACCCTTCAAAGATCATTGAAGATACACTTCCTGTGGTATTTTTTTATAATATTAGTTTTAGCCGATATAACAAAACACGTACTCATTATTTTTTCATCTTCTTAAACATTTATAATCAAACCGCTATGAAACTTGGATATTTTTTTTAAATATCTCTATATAAGTTAGAGGGTTTAGTCACTTTTCAGTACTTTGGAGGTCAATTTCTCCAAACAGGTTGAGTTTGGGCCGCTAAAAAAAAATACGTGTCTGTTATTTTAAACTACTCTCTAACATATATCAAAATCAACAAAATCGGAGCCGGACAGTTGGATACCATTCCTTGTGAGTAGTTTGTCCTTCTCACAAATATAAGTTGGATGGTGTAGACGTGTCTTGATAGTGCGGATGAGTGGTGTAACGACGACTTTAGATTGTTTGAGACAGGAGGTTTCACATTGCAACACTAAGCTTGTGTAGCCGACCTTAAAAGTCACAATAATTAGAGTCGTTTGTCCCTTTCTGTAGACTTTAGGAATTTGTGGAACTGGCTTAAAGTTCGACACGACTTTCCCAGGGTAGTTTGTCCTTTTTTTAGGCGTAGTAAAAAGGTAGAATTCAAGTAGGTAGATGGTTAGAGGGTGCGTCCCGTCTGGAGGCGAAGCACATAAGACGGGGCGGTGGCGGAGCCCCGTCTCCTTTTCGAAGGGCACACTTAATCTAGCTTACTACATATGTCTAATCTAAAAAGGATCTAGGTTACCTATGGGTACAACGTAGACCTACCAATTTTACTATACGATCTCGCAGGCCTTTGGATTCATTTGAAAGTGACTAGACTTCCAGATTAGGCGATACTACCACACCAGACTATATAGACAGGTTCAGGTTAGGACGCGTGTCGTTTCGATTTAGGTTAGGATAGCTGGTCGTTATAAAACGTGGCACCCATCGTGCAAACAGCTTTGTCATACCCAAATCTTCATGCAGGATTTTATGTACTCGCTCAGTGGAGATGCCTGTGTTCTCATCTATTTCACGCACCTTCACTCGGCGGTCGTCGAGTACAATATTATGGACTTCTTCAACAACATCCTCAGTAGTGACTTCGATTGGGCGACCAGAGCGTGAAGCATCAGATGTGCTTGACCGGCCACGTTTAAAATCATTTATCAAGTTATAAACAGTCTGCATCCTTGTTGCGTTAGTACACACAGTCCAGAACAGTATCAAGTTCAGTTTTTGCTGTGGCTGCACTGCAACCCTTCATAAAGAAATGTTTTATAACAGCACGAAATTCAGATTTGTCCAAATTTGTTGAAAATTTACGAGTGATCACAGTTAAACAATGGTTATAAATACTGACAAAAACTTGTTCTTTTTTTGCTGAGTTTTTGACAGTCTTCATTTGAAAGATTGTGCCTGCCAGTGTTAATGCCATTTACCAGAAAAAAGGTTTTACAAATAGGTTTTAAAAGGACTTATCAAACAGCCTTCGTACATATTTCTACAATGTTAAATTCTAAAATATGACCTACCATGACTAAAGCATAATAAAATATTACATTTCATTAATTAAAATGAATCATAGTCAAAATTTAATATAAGTTAGTACCTTATACCCTTATTAACTTATTCCTGCTAAATATTTCATTTAATTTTATTTGCATTCAATTTCTTATAATTCTACATTCTACTCTCATAACTTTCGCATAATGCAACTTCAGAACCCTACGGGGTGCAGGCTGATTCAGAAAGTCGAAATAAATATTTAATTGCGTTGTGTATTGAGCACTTGAATTATATAAATTTAGATAGCTTTAAATGTTACTTTAAACGAAACAACATTATTTAGATCAGAAGCTCATTAAGCCCGCAAAGCTCAGCTGCTTCCATTTCCTGACATATTGCATTTAACATATCCATGTCGACTGCCTTAATTTAGCCCGTCGAAGCACTCCGGCCAGGTCGTCTTGTGTCTCTCAGACTCCATCTCTGAACTTTACTATTGGTTTTCACTGAAGGTATTGTATAAACAAAATACCTATAAGTTTAACGTCTTCACATTCAATGCTTAATTATATTAATTAATAATTTACAACGGAACTTAAAGTATCAATATTATTTTGCTCCACTTACCAATCAATTGAAAAAGACGCGACAAAATCAAAGAGTGTGTTTGATTTATATCTTCTTCCTCACTAAATTTACAGAAATTACTTACATTATACACTTACATTTATATTTTTTGTTTGAGATCAAACGGGTTAATTAAAATAATAATTGAAATAAAATCACAAACAATAACAAAACTGCCGAGCCGCGAATTTTGGATTGACAAGCGTAAGGCAACAAGACAACAAGACCTATACAGCATTTCTAAAAAAGCTTGTACTTCTATGAAGACATTTTTGACAGACGTCAATTTTTCCTATTTTGTTGCCACGTTTTTCTACCATTTGTATAATTATTAAGAATGTATTCGCTTATACAACTTTAATAACAAATAAATATTTCATGTAAAATAGAAAAAAAAATACAACGGATAAAAATGTCTTAATTGGTGTATTTTTTTTTAATGCTCAAATTCATTTCGATATCACGGTTGCTACTTGATATAATGTCAACAGAAACCTACTTAAGGGTTGTATAGACACGACAAAAAGTGTCACCTGCCGATGTGTCGACACGCTTGTAGTAAGGGCAAGCACACTTGAATCCGCAAACGAGCGAAGATCCGCCCTTACCTGGCGCACTCAAAACCTACAATTGCATAACAAAAACAAACACAAGTGCAGAAACGAGCGTTGCCTTTGTGTGGCATCCATCTTGCGGGTGAAGAAAGCTAAACAATGGTCCGTACGGTCTAACACCGGGCTCAAGCCTCTAAAGTCTACTGAGCGAGACAATGGCGGCGGGAATATGGGCTCGGGAGAAGCGTTCTTGTCTTGTTACCGCGAACAATATTGTTAGTTTTATGAAGCGACTGAAGGAACCTCCTTTGTCGGCTATATACAAACACAATTGAATTCTTTCCTTACCCTATTACGTGTAATAGGTTCGCAAAATGAGAATTACGTTTAGGGCAAGCCTTAAACTTTGCTAATTGGTTAGTTTACACTCAGTCCCCTAATTTTAGCATCAGGCTTAATAGGGAGGCTTGAGGTAACGTTCATTATAAATTACTGTTTCCAAGTAAATCGGATGCCATTGCTCATTATTCCGCCGGAGCCATGTGGGCACATGACTTGATCAAACGGCAGGTTGGTGATTGAAAGGGAACGTATCTAGCTCCGCAAACACCGAGTTGCGGACAATAGGCCAAAGCGGTTGTTTGTGCTGCCGTCAGGCGAACACACTTTTGTGATTAGCATAACAATCTCACTCGAGTACGCGATCCGAAAACGCCAGGCTTGCGAGTAAGCCACTAGAGCAAATATGAAGGGCTACAATTGTTTAGTGCGATTACACTTGTTTGACGTTTGACATCAGATGCCATGTAATGCTGATATTTTAGTCGGTACAAAACTGACACTGACTGACTGTTATATATTTCCTTGTGGTTTTCCATATATATATGAACCTACTTGCTTATTACTATCAATAAGGTGAAAGTGTTTTTGTCTACTTTTTGTTCTTCAAAATATATCGACGTGGGAATGGAATAGGGGTTTAAAAGCTAATATTATATTAATAATAACTTTTGCCTGCGGCTTTGATTGCATTGCATGCCTAGAATAAAAAGTAGCCTGTCACTCAGAAATAGTAAAGCTTTCTTTAAGTAAAATAAAAAAGAGTCGTGTCAGTAGTTCCAGATAGTTCTTCCACATGCATATTTCCAATGTTATCTCTTTACAGTATCAGTGTGTGCAAACCTTTGTACAGAAAGTAGATGTTGCTTTGCCTTACACAGACTCTACCATTCTAAACATTATAAGCGTCGCCAGTGCGACACCCAAATATGATATTCATCCTGAAAATACATATTTATGAGGCGGGCCTGAAACGCAAGTAATCCCGACTGATAGTATAAAGTTGAGTTGTTACATGGCTGTTAAAAACTTTGAGCGGCAACCCGCTACAAAGCACGCGAGCTAACTAGCTCTGATTGACGGGCTCGGCTCGCTACACACGTGCGGGGCACACGAGGACTGGCTTAACAAGGTCATGATTCAATTTATGAACTAAAATCATAATAAAACATGAAATGCAACCATTTTAAAAGACTGTCTATGAATCGGATTGGCAACTTACAATTGAGATTTTAATTGATTTATCTTGAGAGCTTCAGCTCAGGTAGCATATAATTTGATCACAAGGGTATGTGAGCATGTAGGTCCGATAAATGCAATATTCCAGGGCCTCTATCGCCGACGGCAAAATACATATCCTCTTTGATCGGTTATGGTATTGTTTTGTCGTCAGCTGCCATTACTGTCAAATAAGTAAGAGCTATCGAAACGGTCACAATACGATAACAGCTCAAACACGACATGGTTTTTACCGTCGGAAATAGAGGCGCAGATGCGTAATATTGCACCTATATTTATACTATTGTTATAGGCCACTATACATTATTACGATACTTGTATGACTAGATATAATAAATTCCATATCATTTAAGTGATTTAGTGTACTCACAACCAGTTTCTACATAGCAATGACATGTGCCTTTACACATTTGATAGACACACACAGCTAACGTGCCCGTTATCCTGAACTGAAGTCGCTCTTAAAGCATTCAATGTAGTGTACCTTATTTATGACAATTTATGGTAATGTACCTTGTAAATTTTTCATTGCCTGAAACCAATCGCCGAAACGTTCTACTCTCGATACACGTCGTAGCTTGCAAATAGAATAGGGTGGGGCACAAATACTTGCATGTTTACTAGCATTTCCTCTTGCTAATGTGCAAAATGTTTCGGCCCACTCTATTTAAAATAAATAATCAGTGATTTTCTGCAATAACAAAAATGCTACAATAACTTGAAATTATTAATTATGTTATGATTGTGTTGCAACATAGTTTTTTTTATAGAATTATATGACAATTGTAATATACCCATGAGTAATAAATTAATAGTACCTACTAGGTAGGTACGGTTAGGACTTGTATAAAATATTCCTAATAGTCGGTTTCAGCATTATCAAGTCTTTCTTACAGTAATGTACAAATGTGTTAACATCATCATTTTATAAAACAACTAATAGGTTTCTATTGTGTAGGTGTGTTCTTGATTGGAATAACGTACGAAGTATGTGATTTTAAGCGACCAGTTGCGGAAGGTCGTTAAAAATTTAGGCCGCTTTCATTGAATGAATACGTTTTTAAATAGCCTTTCGCCTACACGGCTCCACCCGTCATACGTTACATCTTCAGTGTTCGTAGTTTTTCATTTACTACATTCTGTCCATTCCGTGGTCCAGTTTAGAGAACGATGTTCTGTAATAATTGACGGAGATGATGTATTTGTCAGATGGGTTACAATCTTTTCAAATTAAAATAATTTAGAGGAATAAAAAGCTCCAGCTATATAATATAAATTAATAAATACCAATCACACAAAAAAAAAGATCCTAAACTAAGGTCTAAGATACTAGACATTTTTATTATCCAATATCGAACTTGATTTAAGCTGTACAAAACGTCTTTGATGAATTTTTATTTCATCTAAAAAATAAATTGTCATCGGCACCAAAACTTCGACTGTGGTCCTAAATATTTAAATACTCAGCATAGGAGACATTTAACGCTAATGCCTATCAACTTCCGTTCAATGCAGCCTAGCAGCCCCTTGAATTCAGTCGATTTCAGCACTCCATTATTTTCAAAATTAGCATACGAAAGTGCGCCTAATCAATTCGAATAGGCACTCGAGTCAGAACAAACTCTAACATAACCAACGATTCCGCTTAATTATTTCAAACATAAATCTCCAGATATTTGCTTATTATGCTTTTCTAATTCTAGGTTGACTGCAGAGCCGTCACGCTAGCGGCAGCCGTAGGTATAATTTCCAGAGTGGATTGCTAAGGAAATGAACAAAGCTATTTATAAAGTGGAATTAAAATAGCTCCAGTGGAAGCTTGTGATAAACTTTTATAAAAGCATAATGGAATAAATTGAACTTCGTAGAAAATGTTTCCTTTGTGATTTTCCGGTTAATGGATGTATTTGCTATTGCACTCCAGTTTCACGGTTTTCACGGCGCCACGGATTTCAATGATTGGTTTCTGGAGCTGTGATTCGTTATTTTAAACAAGAGGTTTTAGAGTACTGAGTTTTATTCTTAAAATACTTTTGCACAGTCCGACAGTTGTTCGTTTTTGGAAAAATAATAATAATGTTTAGTAAAGCATACTGCTAATGTGTATTTGGTATGGAGTACTGCCCATTGGGAAAAATATTTTTCGCCTAATTTCACTTCCCAAAAAACTTATCGTAGTAGTTTCATTTCTCAAACGAATCGTTACCATGTTTACATATTGTATTTTAGTCATAAGGTCAAATTATTATTTGGCATAATTTTACTTTAACGTTTATTAAATAAACGGCGTTCTTTGGCTTATATTATATTCCAAAAAAATTTTAGTTCAAAATGTCACTTTATATGTTACAACATGTGAGTTTAGGTTAAAAATCAGGTACGTAGGTTTAGGTTGGTTCGGTGTTCATCGGGCCTGAAGAACTAATCTACGCAGAATAGAAGCCCGAAGCCGACTGAGTCACGGATAAATAACTCCATCGTGTCTACTTTCAGTAAAAAAATATATCAAGTTAGGTTATTAGGGTTGTTACTTTAGGGACGATGCAAATCATTTGCCTTATTTTATTTTGCGTAAAATTTGTAACATTTCACTACATGAAATTTGGTAAAATGAAACATGACCAAGTAACTATTTGTTAAACAATAACTTGCCAAAAAATTAATTGCTATAAGCTACTAAATTGCGATAAGTTGTTTTTTTATCATTTTTTGCCAAATGATAATTTAAGTAAAATTTAGTTTGGGATAGGACAGTTCATTTTTAAATTAACTTATTTAAAACGTATCTCTGATAAGTTAGTAGGTACTTACTGACAGAAAGGGTGATGGTGGATTTTGTATGAACCCTCCCTCCAGCAGTGTCAGTTGCAATATCGATGGGGTTTTTTGAATGAAAAAACAATTTATAAACCCAGAATTCCTCGAACACTAAAGGTTTTTAAGAAAAAATATAAAAAGTGTCACCGTGTGTAGCTTAGTATATTAAATTTGGTGAAGTTACACCTCTGTTTACGTTAAAATGAGCGGTATAAGTCCTGTATGCACGTGCTTCTAAAGTATGAAACAGCAAGCAGCAGCAGGACTTTACAGGGCTTCTACCTGGACCCTAAATACGGTAATATAATTATTTTCCGTGATAGAAAACTATTAATTACATTCTATCTGGTCAGCTCAACTGTAGGGTGATATTTTATTTCGACCGAAGTTTTTGTGATTTTCAAGGAGGAATTATGATGACATGGGTTATACAGCTTATTTTACAGCAGGGCTATAGCAGTTATATATCTGTGTCCTTTTCTCTCCGCGTAAACTGAACTGCATAGCTATGTATGTCACAATAACCCCCAGTACATTAACAGTGACTTTTCGTATCACGTCACAAGCGACAGGCGAAGTCGTCAAGCGATTGGTTTAAAAATGAAACCAATAGAAACGCTAGTTCGCGTAATGTATCTTGGCAAGGACCCCAGATTATCATTGCCCCTTTTTGTAGGAGGTAAAAATGGCAACGGTAGAACTGACAAATTCGTCTGGCAACAAGTTTTACAGTTCTATCATAGCCATGTCAAAAAATATATCGACTTTGTTGCAAATAGCCTCGTGATTTCTAAATAGCCCAGTTATACGCAAAAAAAAAACAACTGATATGTCAAGAAATATGTTATAACAGCTTCTACTTCATCAAACTAGACTAAGATATTTGTTAATCCCTTGGGAACTTGTAAATTTTTCCAGATTTAATTTGCCCATTGTGTTAATGCATTTCATCTAAATCTACTTGCAGTGTGGAGTGACAAACTAACATACAAACTTTCGCATTTATATTATTAGTGGGATGTAGGCCATTATAATACTCGTACGCTTAACAGGAGGCATATAATAATATTAAGTTCGTTACGTTTTTACGACTGCATTATAGTTTATAACGTCGTAACTCATAGTGGTAAACGTTTTGTTCACATGTATTGTTTCAGTATTGTAGCAGAAGCTCGATAAAAGGGTGGACTGTGACCCAATTTGATCACGTTTCTTTGATGTCATTAGCGAACTCTACTGCATTTGATTGTATGTACCTAGTGTAACTGGTGCATACAGGATTTGGTGGGATGGTCAGGGCCATCATTTTAAGTCCCCGCGCTGGTCCACTGCGGGTCCTCGGGTTAGGACATCAATTTTTTTATCCGTCGTCAAAAATAGAGCAGGTTCTATATCGGCTGTTTATTGAGTTTTTTATCAATGTATGTTCACCGATTTCTCCATCGATTGTGGACTGATTTTAAAAAATCTTTTTCGTTTGATAATGTAGGTATACTTTTGAGTTTGTCCAATTATTGATACCAAATCGGTATCTCAAATATTATAGGCATATCTACATATAATGATTCTGGTTTATTTGATTTGGATATTTTTCACCCCGGGAAAATATAGTTCCCGACGGAAAATAGATAAACGAGTCGACGTGGACGGTCGAATAAATAAGCTTACTAATTAATATTATAATAACTGAAAGATAATAACATTATGTCATAATCAATCGCTTTTCTAACAAGAATGTCCGCGTGCGTATCTTGTTAAATATTTAGCCGCCGGAGAAGCACAAGGGCGAGTTCATTAGTTATTACCTGAAAAACCGGTCAAGAAGTAACAACTCGCACACCAAGTACGTAAAAAAGGTTTGTTGTGTTGCAGTGTGTTTATGTTAATTACATGTTGTAAGTTTATTTGTTAACTTTTTGTTTTTTCTAAAATAAACACAGTCGCACTGCCGCCGTTGCGTTGAGTTTATCTGCGTTTTGTTTTCTTGAAACGAGAGTATTTCTTTAATATTTATCTAAATCCTTATTTAACAAAAAACCTTTCACAAATATTTACTTCATTGGTTAATTCAATCTTTATCGTCTACTAATACATAGTCAAGGAAGCTTTTACGTAAAATAAATATAAATACATAGAAAAATTCCATCTTATCTAATCTTAAACAAGCCGTATGATTAAAGTTTTATGAGGACCCTAACAAGCAGCAAAGTGGGATTGTTGTATAAAGTTCCGAGCTTTAAAGGACGACACGAGTGCGTTCGTTATGCACGCCACTATGTGAAATTAAAAAATACGTTTGACGAATCCGACTTTGTGCTGCATTGTTATGCTCTAGAAGGTTTTACTAGGTACTTTAAAACTACTTATTACATAATTAGGCCTTATTGGCCTGGCCCTGTTTGATTTAACGAAAAGTTTGACTTGGGCTGTAGCGCACCGCTATCGCTGACTGTGATTCTGTGTGTATGCAAATGTATTAAGATAATCAGCCTGTATAAGATCCATTGTGCCGAGGCAAAAGACTTCTTCCAGAAAGAAAAAATCTACACTCGCGCGCCACACTACAGTGCGCGTTGGAGACCTTTGCCATATACAAGATAAATCAATAAAATAAATGCGCACCCCGATGACTATGCATTTCATGCGGTTAGGTGCACGAGAGATGGCATCGCTACTGCACCGCGAGCGCGCCAGGAGCAGCACCTCCTGAGGATGTTCGCTGGACGCCTGACCTGTACACAGGACACAGCACTGGGTCGATATTGGTATTGCTAGGATAAAGTAGATTTAGAGTTAGATTAAGATTATGTTTTATCTCTATTTATTTTCTTTATACAAGTTGTGATATTAAAAAACAAAATGTGAATTTCTACCTAAAACAAAACTGACATGTAAATGTATTCTACTATGTTAATAGCGATAAGGAATTGTACTAACTCTTCTATGGGGAAACCTGAAATAAATAATTTTGAATTTGAAAATAAATATCAGGGGACCACGATAAACATACCTATAAAGAGAAATAGGTATATTTAAATTTATGGAAAACATCCAAAACTCATACACAAATACTCGTGCTCATCACATAAATGTTTGCCCTTAACAGGAACCGAACCCAAACGGCTGACTTCCTAGGCAGGGTCACTACCAACCAGGCTAACCAAGTCGCCAATTCAATTGCTTTATTAGTCAATCACCTAAATATTTTAATACTATATCACTAACAAATTGAAAGACTCAGTAGGTAACAGCTTTTAATCACCGATTACTTCTGATTTCGTCCACCGTCATTTCGTGTAAAAGCCTCAAATTGACCGAGCTAAAATTTAATTTTATGATCGCGTAGACCAGGGTTGTTGACCTATTTAACTTAATAGCTTTACCGTTTATTGGGGTCCTCATTGATAGACAGATGAGACGCTGTTAGCGAATGTTGGAAACATTTTTAATCTTTCGACAGAGCACTTAAGTATTATCCATACTAAATAAATAAATGCGAGAGCCACTCTGTGGGCTTCCTCGTTACGGTTTCGCAGCCAAAACGCTGAATTTTTAATGAAGTTTGGTATGGATATAGCCGGAAAATAAAGATAGTTCCAGAAGGACGACTAAACGACGTTGTTAATAAACGACTTCTACTCGGATGGAGTCGAGGGCAAAAGCTAATACATATACAATATATCATCTTAATGTCAGGTTGCATTGTCGTATACATTCAAAACATCTAAAAGTTGAAAGATACCTTTATGAATCCTGATTTATCAAAGAAATTCTCAAAACTCCCAGAAATACACGAGACTAATGACTTGTTGTCCATTGAAAGGAATATTTACGAAAACGCCGTTCGTTAAATTGTGATATTCGATATCATGATCGCGTTAAGTTTCACCCTCTTTAAAAAGGGTAATAGAATAGCAGCCAATTATTTTAGTTGTTTATAAGAGTTAACTTTTATGCATATATCCGTAGGGTTCTAACATCGTATTAGTAATCTTAATGTAACTAGAGCTTACATTTATGCCATGAAAAAGAATGTTATAATGTAGGAGCGGGTAAACGAGCAGAC
Source organism: Acleris sparsana (assembly GCA_923062465.1). Taxonomy (NCBI): domain Eukaryota; kingdom Metazoa; phylum Arthropoda; class Insecta; order Lepidoptera; family Tortricidae; genus Acleris; species Acleris sparsana. The sequence goes on from OV281293.1 coordinate 10,784,298, forward strand.
TATAAGTCACGACATGGTAAGTGAAAACCACTGCCTTTCTATATATACACCGTGCTTTTTTTGATTTACGATAACTTTAAGGGAACATTCTTTAGGTCAAACAAAGTTAATTTCCCGAAGACAGACAAATGATAAGTCTAACGGTTTTAAAGATATTTAATTTTTAAATTTAATCAGTTAATCACGTTAAACTAGTGTAAAAGGCTCTTAATTGATAACAACAATTTTCTTTTAATACTTATGAGTAAAGAGTTTCCAATTGTTAGGTTTGTATACGCGTCAATCTAAAGTGACAATCTTGTACCTGTCAAGTGTTATCTTTACTTGTGTGTGTATGTCACGCCAACACAGACGTATTTGACACTGATAATTAGTTAACTCTAAAGGCCCTTTTAGAATGACCAAAGATAAAAGATTTCATTATTTTGTTCTGAAAGTGAAAAAATTTTTTTTTTTGCAATGTTTAAAAATCTAATCTACCAATTAGTTTCTATGGATATACCTAGTAATATGCCGAAGTTATCGTAAATCAAAAAAAACACGGTGTATAAAAGGCAAGCCTGACTCACTGACTTATATATCCACGCACAGCCTAAACTACTGTACCTAGAAACTTGAAATTGGGTACAGGGGTCCCTTTCATGACGTAAGTTAAAAGTTAAAATAGAGGGAATAGCGGGAAACTAATTCTACGCGTACGAAGTCGCGGGCGTCCTCTTGTTAACAATATATACAAAAGGCCCTAAAATGAGTGAGAAATAAGAGACCTACACTAAGCATCAGATGAGTTGATATATTATAAAGAAGAAGAGAGGCGGTCTCTGTTGACTCTTTATCAACCCAAAGGTTAGCGACCACCCTAAATAGCTGCTGGCCCATTCGCAATGCAACTAGTACTTAACTTTTGCGTTTACTACTAGTAAACGCAAAAGTTACCAGATACCAGATTTTTAAACATGTAAAAGGGAAGAAACTAATTTATTTGTGACAAAAACAACGAATATTGACTTGAAACCTTTTAACAGAAGTACCGTCCCGTTAAGAGATATGCGGCTCTGAAAGTATGGGTTACCAATATATTTATTTTTATCTATTTAATACCTGTAGCTATTGTTTTCAGCCAATTACGTTGCTTACTTATTCTACTGACTGTCCTCCGTATTTTCAACCTGAGTCAACCAATATTCCGTGGCATAAACATCCTATTTCACGTTCAAATATGTACAAAAGGGGTTCTATCCTCGTGCGGAACATACTATTTGAACTTAGTAGCCGAATAAGAACCTCTGGGATTACCTTTCCCAGACGAATGTGGAATAAATTCCAAGAGTTCTTTGAAATAATATCTCGGGAAGCAATAAACCGGTAAGTTAGAACATACTCATGAGAAATACACCAAAGTTTTCAGTGGAGCCGGAACTTACGAATACTTATAGAAAGACCTCATAATAATTTTCTGTTCACGCTTTATGGTCGGGCCGCGCAAAGCAAAGTTACATAAACTACCTCATGCTTAATGCTATGTGATCAGAATTTAAAAAAACCTTACGGTCTTTTTTTATTTCATTATATGTTTTTACTAATAAACCTATAAATAAATTGAAGATCAAATACTTATTTGATAGTACAAATGTGGATGCAGATGAAAGTAACACGATCCTTGAATAAGTCTTAATATCGACCATCCGTTTGTAAACGAGGAAACAACTTACCGCCGCGCGTTGACAAATTGCGACCAGCTCAGCCGATAGTCTACTCTACACCGACCGTAGATTGGTGATAAGCGACCAATTTGAGGAGGCGCCACGACGGGGTACGGAAGTCGTTATTACAGTAGGCGGTGCGACTGAGCAAATTGCACCCGAACACGCCATCTGAACGTGACAGCACTGTCGAACACATTCCTTATTTGAAACGTCTCACCGTGACATTCGAACTGTAACTTATGAATTTCAGATAGACATACGTAATAACAGGGTAGGTAACTTGTTAGGCTCTACGACACTTCACAGTGCCAACGTGGACCTTTTGAAATTGAAATAAAGTTTTTAACTTCGTTTTATGGAAGCTACGGCTATCTGGCACATTATTACCCTCGAGTCAAACGACGTGGATTAGAGTAATTTCCAACTTTCCTAGTCATTATGCTCGCTCTGTACTCTATGATTAAAATATGTACCTAATGAACGCGTAATCTTTTGATTCGCCTACATATTTCTATTCTACCGTTTCGTAACTCTGTTCTACAAATGGATGTTTCGGATTCGGCTACAAAGGCCTTAATTTTCCGATTGTCATATCCCTTGACTTTGGTGTTTGAATTTCTGTAATTGGATTGTGAATATTTGTGTACGCGCCGAGTTCTGACTGAAGCACCCTTTTGTCCGGGAGCCTGTCAAGGTGTAAATTGGAAAGAAAGTATCACTGTTCTTAAACCTTTTGTTTTAATTAACTCATGTTCTTTTTTTTGAATTTTCTGTTTTGTGGGAGGATTTTCCGTCGTTCGTAATCCTATCCTATCCTTTCAGCCCACATTAACCCACTGTAGGGCACAGGCCTCCTCTCTCTGCAACAGGCGGTCCGGTCCTGCGCTTGCCTTAACCAGCTCTTTTCCAATACCCGATACCGATACCAGATCCGGAGCCTAAGGGGCCGTAAATTAAGGATGCTGTTAATGTTTCGTTTGTAATCTACAAAATAATTGTATTGGTAACAAAATGGTTTTATTAAGGAAAACAGGTTCCATAAAAAGCACAAAATATAAAAAAATACTATAATGACACAATTTAAACTGAACTAATAAAGTAAAATAGAGAAACTAAACCACTATATATAGACGGCAAAACGGGTCACCCAGATCCCGCGATGACCGGCTTATGGAAGCCCCTCCAATGCTCGTGAAGCGGGCTCGCGTCCCACTCCGTTACCGCCAAAAGCAGTGTTGGAGGAGGTGTAGATGGCCCTTCTGGTGGTAGCGTTTCTCGCGCGCAGCAGCGCGGGCCAGCCTGGCGGCCCTGACGCGCGCCCCTCCGCGAACATGGCTCTTGCGCTGCACCAAATACATAATTGTGCCTTATTAAGCGTCAAAACGACTGAATGGTCGTCGTAAAAACGTTATGGACCTACTTTTAAACCAACATAACAGTAACGATGACGTCAATCTTTACCTTTACCTTACCTGTTGAATCTATTTTTTCCGTTTTAACTCAGTCAACATTCCCAAATAAAGCGGATTAGGATTTAAAAAACATTCAAACAGAATTTATAAATATAGGCAATTCAGAAACCAGTATTTCTGTTATACGGTGTTTAATAGTGGTAGGACCTTGTGCCGGGTACGTCCATATCGCTACGATCATCATAACCTTTACCCCCGGCAAGCAGCAGTGTTAACATTATTGTGTCCCGGTGTGGAGATAAGATAAACCTTGAAATTACTATAGCATAGAAGTATTCTAACTTAGTCCTTAGGGTTGGCAATGCATTTGAAGTCTTAGGATTGCAGTCCAGAGATCGTTTTTTTTTATCGTTTAGTGAAGCTTTTTGTTAACTGTATGTATGTACCTACTAAACAATACTTTACCAACTGTTTATACAATATTATGTATATTATTATTGAACCTGTCACCTTGTAATTAACAACTCAAATCTGGATATTTTTATCGAATATTTATTACTTTATTTACAGCTCGGCTACTTTCCTAGTCACAGATCTTATTATAATTTGGCCATTAGTGCACAAAGCCCACGGGCCGAAAACGATAGTAGCCTATTTGTGGGTTAAGCTTATCAAGAATAGACATTTGAAATTACCCTCGAGACCGGGCTGACGTTTCACGGAGGAGGCACTATCAACGCCCGGGGAGCATTCTCAGGTAACAGCGGCACTTTCAAGGGTTTCTCTTATACGAGTGGATAATTATATTGCTAAAAGGTGTCAAGCGCAAATATACCTTGCCTTAGTAAGTATAAATAGCATTACGGAATTGTTCGTAGTAAAAAAAATCTGTCATTACCTCATTCATGCCATTATAAGTAGATATCACGTCTTTCATTTTTACAACCTCGTCCTAACGGCCCAATGAAGCTGCAAATAACGTTTTGCCAGTACGCAAGATAGTGGTCATATTTTAGTTCCCCGCCAATTAAGAGCTCTGAAAGCCACATTAATTTTAATAAGTCTCGCATATAAATTTCCATTTACATCAAACAAATATCAGCAGCATACGAAAAATTTCTTAAATGGTTCTCATATATTTTAATTAGGGTTGCTCATGCAGACGTCGATGAGGCGGCCCGCTGAGTGCGCCGATACGCCCCATGGTGGGGGTATTGCCTAAGGGGTAGGGCAAGCTCGACCAAACTAGGCTAACGTGACCCGTGCGGGCTAGAATCACGCGACCATCTGTGTCTGAACATTGCAAAGCCTAGCCGAGGGGAACCAACGTCTCAGACTCAAATCGCTGAGCGGTGATAAGATAACTGCGGTGATCAAGTTAAACTAGTTCTATGAAGCGAGTTCACCTTAACTGCCTAAGAGAATAACACCACTGCCCCCTTCGGACCGTTTTATTCCTCATGATAACTTATTAGAAATAGAAAAACGCCCGGCAACACGCTCGTCTCGGTGCGCAATCGCGGCAGTCTCGTCGCGTTTTTCGTTTACCGTGTAAGTAAATAAAACTTAGCCGAAGGCACGAAACACTGCGGCGGCACCCGACACGAATAAAATCTAATTTTCCGCATAACATTCATCCACAAAGGACGACGTTTCAAAAGCATATAAAACACATAAAACTTTTATAGGCGGCGAGTGTTGTGTGATGCAGCCGGGCTCCGGTTTCCGCTTCGCGCTGTCACGGCGAATAACGATGAATTATTATCTTTATTGCTTTGGTCGGTTTATTGTGTTGTGAGCGAAAGTTGTCAAATCAATTGCACAAAATGTATCAATGTGCATTAGTGTGATCGAATATAAAAGATTCATGAAGAGGTCACGGCAGGCAGTACTCAAGGGACGCGTGATCTGCCCCGCCTGCAAACTGCAGCTGAATACTTGAGTTATCTACCGTGTTTGTAGAGCGGGCCGCCGCGCGATAGGGCCCTTACCCTCCCGTATCATCCACGGCTGGACGGCCGCGGTAATGAGGGAGAGTTGCGTAATTTACGGCGAGGGAGGTTATGAACTCAGGGTGCAACTGTTTGAAGTTTTTACGCATGTTTGGTCTGCATACACACACAGGTACCTTCTTGCCCCCGTTAATGGATGCTCCTCTATTCGTTCAAAGAACCTTACTAAGGTTTTTCTGGAAAACTTGTTGTGTTGCCTTTTCCAATGGGGTTATTATGACATAGCTATGCAGTTTAGTTTGAGAGAGAAAACTAAATAACTGCTTAGCTCTGTCTGCTCAGCGTAAAATTAACTACATAGCCATGTCATAATAACCCCTCTTTTTGCGTTTTATATGAATCAATAGTACAGAATGAGTGTTCTTCTTAATTAAATCGATTCGTCAATACCACACTCCTTTTACAGTCCATTATATAGTTTTCATGTTTGCCAGTAACTTGCACACTTTGCGTGCAAGGAGCTTACCTATTCCAGCTACTAGTACGCCCATACGTTATTAACTTGCAATTTTCTTTCAAGTACTGGAATTTTCTTTATTACTATTTTAATGGCATACTGTACATAATTTCTATATTGGATTCTGAATCACAATTCTGCTCGCAACACATAACATTTTTTTAGGTATTTTTACAGCGCTAAATTATTACTGTCGTTCATTAAAAGCACTACTACCGCATGTTAACTCCATCCTCGGTAACATAATATTAAGTCATTAAATTTGATGAGAAAAATGGGTTCATTACACCAAACATTAAACGGTGACTTCCGAACTTGGTACACCTACGGCAGTGATGTTATCACGCATGAGTTATACACCTCCACAATAAATACACCTTCCGACCCGTGATACTCAAATCACGAGAGTAATATTCATTCTCGGTTGTTTTACAGAATGTTATTTAGCAAATTGGATCGTTTTTGATAAGTTTGGTAAAGTAAAGGCCATCATATCCTTTGCAATAGTTATATAAGATTTCACTAATAACTACCATGTTGCGGATATCTAGTGCCATGATTAACCGCGATAGTTTTAAAAAGCAAATAACATGTAAACTCGTATATTTAAGAAGTATTTAATAGGGTGTGTCGCAGATAGGGAAGAGAACTGGTTAACTTGATCCTAGATATGGCAGAGTGCAAAGCGGGTGGAGGGGGTAGCCTAAACGATCACAGCGCTCGCTACGGCTAAATTTGTCATTTTTGTCGCTGACTTGAGCTGTCAAATCCATATTGCAGTAAACATTTTCTAATCGTTTTTGAGATAAAAATATGGTCCTGGTAAGATGTGTTGTTGTGAATTGTAATAACACCAAGAAGAATAGCGACTGTAAATTTTACCAATTTCCAAGACAATTGTGGAAACGTGACCAAAGAAATAAGTGGATATTTGCCGTAAGAAAAAAAAAGTAAGTTACTTAACCTCTAAAATTTTAATTAAAGTACGTTATCATTTGATACAAGTATTAAAATTGGCAATAATGTTACTGACTACCATTGTTCAAAATTGTGTAATATAGTAAAATAACACAAGATTTCATTAATATTTTTCACAATATTTACTTAGGTACTTCTTGTTTGACAGCGGTGACAATATTGTCCATAATGGCCGCCTGTCACGTGGCGCTGTCGTCGCGCTCGGTCCCAATACACCGCCCTTGTGAGAAGAAACCTGGAGGCAGCCTCTGCCGTTTAGAATCCCCATGAAGCTTCTTACATCCTGCTGTTACAAAAACGACAGAAAACCTTCTTGCGATTTTTATACAAAAAGGTCTATGGGTACTACCCGTTCCTGTACCTAACAAAATGTATTCTGGGGACCTTAGGATTTTTTTTGCTGGAGGTGAGGCGAAACTATGTCCGGATGTCGTTGGCTGGTGCTATCCTGCGAGGGGATTCTGACTGTCCGGGTTTAGTATCGCAACTGGTGTGTCTCTTCGTTCCCTCTGTGCCGAAATATGCTTTTCGGGAACGAAAGTACCCGCTGCTGGACGTCCCGGCCGCGCGGACTGTCTCCCGCCCCAAGTCGTTCGCGCTCTGCAACTGCTTAATGCATTTTTAGATACGGCTCCAATTACTTACGTGCTTGCATCCAGATGGGTGTCAATACGTGACGAATGTTGGAATTTTTGTGTGATGATGAATGAACGGCCATTCCATTCCATCATCTATTCTTTAATGCTTTATTGTTTATTGTCTGTGTTGCTTTTGTCTTATGTTTATTTAATCTTAAATTCCCAGTGTTTTGTTTTACTGTTATAGTGCGCAATTTCATTAAATAGATAAATAAATAAAATAAACTTACGTAAAATCAATACTTATGAGTCCTACATTTTTTAAGGAACGCTTTATCTGCCTATGTTGGTTTATACCTACTGAATCCATGTAAAATCCGCCAAACCACTTGCAATAGAAAACTAGTTGTGTTTTTGAAGATAGGATTTTGCGTTTGTATCGTCCGACATGCTCTTGCTGTCCAAACCAATTCAAACGGAAATGAGGCAGACGAGATTCGTAAGCGGTGACACGTCAAGGATAACATCGGTTTAAGAATAGTCAGTCAGAGATCGGGCAAGTGGGCGTCATTACTGGCAATAATGTGAACATGACTCCAACGATTTTAATTAAACAAATTAAATTACATTAATTGATTACTTACCTTAACAATTATTTTGATCCTTTGCAAGATAATAATAAATATAAGTATAATATAAAGAATTGTTATTGTGTAGATTTATTAAAGCCAATACACAGTATTTTTTTATATTTTAACCGTGGTTATTTTATTCCTTTTCACCGCTAAAATAAACTTATGAGGTGAAACGGTCCTTCGCAATCCACGGATGTTAATGGAGCAAATTTAAGTATATTAATATTAATAGCCACTCCTCACGTCCTTGACCTATTTATTTATTACTGTCCTGCAAAGGATCAAAATTAAAGTTCAATTAATTTGTGTGCATGCGTGATAACATTTAATTATTACGAGTATAATTAAAATCTTTGCAGTCATGTCCACATTATTGCGAGTAATAAAAACATTTCGCGCTTCACTACTTAATTTGACGTTGCACGATTAGGTGAGAGTTCTCCAGTCTATGGTATGTCATGATACCTTTTAAGCATCAATGTAACCTTTCGTTCAAGTTTTTTTCTGCTAAATAATAATATTCATTTATTGTCAACGGGGTAACCAAAAATAGGTCTTTAAACAAAGATGAAATATATTTATTCACCAGCCATAAGACACCCATATACAAAAGATTAAAGTGAAACAGTGAATGTAACAGAGATAGCATGACATGTGTGTCCTCGCGGCGGTGCAGCAGACACCGGCTCAGCAAAATTCTGAGGTGTCAGACACCTACAGCACTGATTTTCAGCCATTACCGGCAGTGACTCACAGAACGCTGTACAAACAACTTATATTATAGGTGTAAACTACTTAGATAACACAAATATAAAGTAAATGAAAGAGAAAATAATAGTAAAAATAAATTGCATACATAAATACAACATACAGCCTTGATAAAACTAAATATGAATTAAAGTAAAGGGTCATTTTACGAGTAAAAGCAACAGGTTGAAATATTAATATGTGTAGGCAAGTGCTGAATGAGGGCTAGTGTTTCTGGAGTATCAACAAATAGCCCAAGCCCAATTTCTCAAGGTTTTTAAATTATTCTTGAAATATAAATTATATCCAACCACATTTTCGCAACCCTAACCCTTACTAAGCAAAATGGAAACTCGCCATCCGGACTATTAACTAACACATACTTTTAGCAACTGAAAAACTCCGCTCATTCGCATAGCATAGCCGCCACACCCTTCTCATTTGTCAAATCAACAGAAATATATGCGCGAGACCTTACAGATTGATGGGCCGGCCTAGATTGAATTACATCTCGGTATAGCCTGACGAGGGTCTTAGATTCCATGCGGGTGTAAGATATCCGCGAACAAGAATAATACGGAATGAACTCGGATGTCTGATAAAGTGCACACGTCTCGTAACGGTTAAGAGCTTATTTAGTTGGGGTAATAGGGGTGTCGGAGATTTTCAGCGATCTTTCAGGGTTCTATACGTTCGGACTTTGCTTGTCCAACATTTTGCAATTACACAAATCATAATATCAAAGACATCAAAAATGTCTAAAAATCAACATTAATCATACATTATTTTGCAATATATCGGAAGTGCACTGCAAAATATATATTAAAAAGAAACATTTTTGGTGTGTGTAATTCACGTTATTAAAGGCTGTCATTTGGTCATTTATTTTGTAATATTTGGATCTCCCTCTGCATGATATTAATATTCTTATTTTGTATTTAGACTTTGCGTTAGTCATATAGACGGGTACTTATTATTTTATCGAAACATCTATCAACGAACGTGTCATTACGCAGAACTTTCATTTCATCGTAAAGTTTTTCTGTGTTATCTTACAGTGTTTTTAAACGTATTTGCCCGTCTTTTTACGTTTTTTTTTAAGTATTCACATTAAGTTTGTTTCTCTATACTAGGTGTCCCACTTAAAAACACCACTGAAAAACTTATGAAATAAAACATGAAATTAATGTTTTTTCGTGACATGGATATAAGGGAAAAATTACAAAATTTCTGATTAAAATGATCAAAATCTCCGAACCCAGTAAAAATGGCTGAAATACATAGGGGTTATAAATCGATAGCTTTTTAGCCGCTCTATCAGCCCTAGGCGGGTTCACGTCGGTGTATGGGACACCCTGTATAAACAAAATATACCTGCCGGGTCTCAGTGCTTGTTTACGGAGACGCGGGTCGTCGCGCGTAGCGTTGGGCGGCGCGGGCCGCACTAAATTCGAACATATGGCGTTGTATAAAAGCGTGTTTGCTTGAAATACAGCGTTACTTGCGGCGTCTCACGCGTCAATAACGGCGGTTACCGCAGTTGCGCCGTGAGCGGGGCCCGCGGCGGCGGAACCTTCTGACAGACCTTTGCTTCGCTACCCGCTACGCTACACGCTCGAGAGTCCGCCGCGGATGCAGCGCCGGGCACTGCTACTCTTTACGCCCCGCACCACGCGCCGCATCACGCCGCGTATCTTCATAAACAACACAGTACATTGCAATATGTTTGTGTTTGCACGTGTGATGACGTGGTCCGCTGCACGCGCAGCCTCTCTGTAAACAGAAAAAACGTCCGACGCGCCGCGCTATGCCAAGCCGCACGCCGCGCGCGACGCTCCGCGTCTCCGTAAACAAGCCTTAACTGATGAATATGAAGCGTACAATTTTAGATATGTCATATAAATAAACTGGTGACACTAAACAATTTAACTGAAACATCAGTTAGCAATTTTTTTTTTATACTTTGTTGTTGTTTTTTTAAGGGGTTCCGTAGTCAAACTAGGAACCCTTATAGTTCCGTCGTGCCCGTCCGTCAATCCGCAGTTCTTAGCTCAGAGTCTCTTTATTCTAGAAAGCTGTTATTTGGCATGAATATACATATTAGTCACGCCGAAAAAGTGCTAAAATAAAGATGGTTTTTGTGTAGTATACTGAGCATGGTCAGACATGCTCTGGCCAGGTTTTTACTTTTTTTGTACTATTATATTTTAAAATTTGCAATGTAAATTATATCGTATTCAAAAGACTTTATGCTATCCATTACAAGTTACCATTCATGACAAAAATATAGCATTATATTCAAATGCTAACCAACATTGTAATTATACTAATTGATAATGAATGATCGGCAATTAACCTAACATCCGGCAATCGATAGATATCGACGTGTTTAATGAGTAGTTCATCTGGAGTGTAGTCTAATGGGTTGTTTGTCCGCTTAATTGGATTTCCTTTACACCCTCTGAAGCGAACCTCTTCGGAGGGAAACTTTCGCTTCACGTTGTAATAAGAAAACTATCTTGTACGAGTATTGTTGGTCAAGTAGCAGCTACGTTGCAAGGCCGTGGCTTTACATGGAGACGAGAAGTGGTTTTTTAATGTTATAATACTATTATAACAAAAGTGGAGTTTCTTTGTTAATTACTGATGAGAAATCCTGCTGTATCAAAATCCGTTCCTAAGAGTTCCCTTTTAAACTGTGAAAGAAGGAGCGTTATATTTTTCGAGTGTATGTATGTATGTCTTCTTTTGCACGCTCTGCAGCCTAAATGGCTTGACAGATTTTTACACAAGAGGTATCGTAAGATTTGTCTTGGTTGTTGGAACAACATAGGAAATATTTTAATTAAAGTAATGAGACGGTGGGTTAATTTTATTTACATATATTGATGACAATGTCAAAAAATGCGTCTAATTTTTAAAACTTGAAGGTTGTTATGTAAACTGTGACCACAACAGAAACAAGCTGCTAGGTCTTGGTTAGTTAGAGTTCTCTCTATGGGCGTCGTCATATACAAAGAAATAAAAGAAATGAACGCGAGCGGAGCTCCGTCGACCTTGTTGTTGGTCTCAACACCGTGCATTTATTTTATGCTTACTCGTGACCTGCTTTAGGCATCGAAACACTTAAATATAATATTATATATTAGTCATACCAACTTCGCGCTTCGCTTGCGTCACTTACTTTTGTGCAATTAACATCAAGAGAAAAGAATAACCAAACTTAATACTATTGTTTAATAAGCTAACTTTAATAAACTACTGCAAAAAATGCAAGATTTCTCCCTCTACACTCTTGGAACCACCAGTATCAACTATCAAAAATACAGTGTACAAATCCAACTGCATTGTACAATTGTATAAAATTAAAAAAAAAAAATGGTGTAAAATTTGTATCCCTTTTCCTACTGAATTAGGATAGATACTATATGCCATACTTCAAATTGGGAAAAGTATGTTATGCCAAGCGATACATTCGATGAAAAGATAAATGGCATATTGAAAAATGACCAAGTCAGTATTTGCTAAACAACAGTTGCTTAAACCAAAACATTCAGTTGCGAACTCATAATTAATACGTGCCCGATGAGTACTTGGTCAGTTTCTCAAGTTTATCGGACCCGAAATAACCAATTAATATTTAACAAACCAATCAATTATTGAGTTCCTTTCAAAATAAAACAGGCAAGTTTCTTTTGTTGTGTGTGCATGAGTCAGGCGCGTTCTCAAGAAACCTTATAAAGCAATTATTTAATTGATTGACCAAGATCTATATTTGACAGTGCCTTAAGGATATCCCAATATGTTTGGCTACATTACGGTAGCTCTTATTAACTTGACAGCAAAGGCAGTTGTATTTTACAATACAATGTTGATTTGTATTTGTATAAAAAACACAATTGTTAGTGGTTTCAATCAAAAGCGAACTTGAAACATACGCTGATATTCGTGGAATATTTTGGAATCGTTAGAATTGACGTCAGTAAGCAGCTGATGCGATAGATGGTCAGCTGACGTTAATCCTATATATTTGTCAGTTTTTGAATATCGCTAACGTTAATAACCCTAACAATAGCGATATTTTCTTACTCTGGTTTATCGGCTCTGGCCATCCCAGTAGACGTTTGCTTAGTTTTTAGGGTTCCGTACCAAAATAGTAAAAAAGGCCCTTATGGTAAGACTTCCGTGTCTGTCTGTCTGTCTAACTGTATATCACAGCAGGTTTTCGTAGCAACAACAAATGCTATTAACTTGAAATTTGGCATAGTTGTACAACTTGCTTTGCGGGCAAGCAAGTTGTACAACTGTTCTGTTTTAAGTTAAAAAAAATGAAATTAACTTTTATAAATAATTCAAAAAAGGGGCTTAAATGGGGTGTTGAGAAATGAAAGTGGTTTGTTTATAGCAAATCAATCTGCACATTTCAAAACTATTTTATTTTTATTTTTGGGATGTACTGTATGATTTAGTGCCAAAAATTTACAAAAAAAACCAGACAAGTGCGAGTCAGACTTGCCCACCGAGGGTACATGACACGGTTAACTCAAGTCAAAATTCGGACCACCGTTGCTTCCGTAAAAATCATGTTTTTGTGATTTAATTATATATTATATTTTATTACTTAAGCTACGGTTGTTGCATTGATTGTTTGCAAAATAATTGTATCTATATTTTGACGCATATTTATCTCTTTTTGGTAGTTGCTTAGAAATCTTAGAATTTTAAAATAGGATGTCAATCCAACAAACTACGAAACAACCTACGCTCGTTATTTACTTTGTTTATTCGGTAAATATTCGGCAATGTAACCGAACTATTCGGCCGAATACGAACATTGAAAAACTTGCTGAATATGCCGAATACCGAATATTCAGTCCATCTCTAATCATCATCAACAATTCTACTTCACTAAATGGTGCTTTTCAAGAGCAAATGCACGTTTAACTATATGCTAATAATGCTTTAAAAAATACCGAAATCGCTATAGATGTACCTAAAATATTTGAAGAGTTCCCTCAATTTCTCCTGGACTCCATCATCAGATTCTGATCTGATGACAGTGGGACTACTCCGGAAGTTTGTTCTTTCAAACAAAAAAAGAATTTTCCAAATCGGTTAATAAATGTCGGAGTTCTGAGGTAACTAGCATAAATAATAATAATTATTAATAATAAAACTTATAAAATCACTGTTTTCAGTTTTTTTATGTGTATATATACACAATTATCTATTCGGATGCCAAATTTCACCTTTCTAGGTGACCTGGAAGTGGGTTAGGTTTTGATGATCTGTCAGTCAGTCAGTCAGTCAGTCAGTCAGTCAGTGGTAAAAATGCCAATTTTTAGACGTTAATATCTCAATAACCGTTTAACCTTTTTTTATGAAATTTAGGGTTCTATTTAATAGATAGATTTCAGATTTTTCCCTATACCTGTAGTAAAAGACGGTGTTACTTGCCAAATTTCATAGTTCTAGGTCAAGGGGAAATACCCTATACATTTTGATTCCTTCGAGAGTACCGAAATACAAGTTTTTTGCGCTATAAACGAATTCTTTATCTTTTTTTTACCTTAATGTAGAAGTTTGATTTTTTCACAGCTTCCAGGGAATGTAGGCTCTGGCCTACTCCGGTATATGGTTTTAATTTCAACTCGATTCCTTAACGAGTTCCCGAGATAAAGGGTCTTGACAGACAGACAGACGGACAGACAGACAGACAAACAGACAGACAGACAGACAGAGAGACAGACATGCAGACAGACAGACAGACAGATAGACAAACAGACAGACAGACAGACAGACAGATAGATAGACAGACAGACAGACGGACAACAAAGTGATCCTATAAGGGTTCCGCTTTTTCCTTTTGAGGTACGGAACCCTTAAAATGATCTCCGAATTTATTAATCAAATAAATCTTGCAAATCCCTGTTGTATAGATAATTACTTATATTTTATGGTAAAAATAAAATGAAGTGTTCATTATTTACAGTTTTTGAGATTATTTTTTTTTATTAAAATTTAGGCTAGTCGAAATGAACCTTATTGCATAGAAAATATAGAACATAATAGATGGCACTTGACCGGTTTTTTTTAAAGGTAAGTGAATCACAATTTAGTTTTTTCCAAGCTGTATAAAAAAATACACGAACTTAATCCTCGTTCATATTCTGTTCACGCCAGCAAACTACTCGAAGCAGGGATGAAAAGCATCGCAGTATCGACAGACTAGTTTGCATAAAATATATATATTTACCAGAGATTATGCTAAATTTTGCATATAACGTAAACAATGTCGGAGGACTGACACTGCGTGGATTAGTGGGGGATGAATTAAAGTAATTCTGAACTAAGATGTAGGAAATTAATAGTCTAAGCATGTGCTTACTGAGCTCCTAAACTAAGCGTTGCATATTCAACGAGTGATTTGCGTAGGTAAGCAATCGCTTACATAACTAAATATATGTTAAGTGGGCATGAGATGTAGTTGATCTGTGGTGGAGCTAAAACTTAGCTTGCCTTGCATTGCGGGACATGGTGATAATAGTAGTAGGAGAACATCGACGCTGATGGTGACCACGCACCTGCGAACCTTTATTTGTCGGATGCTTCAGTGTATCAATTATTTTGTCATTTATTAATTAACACAGGCACAATTAAAAGGAATTTGTTGCATAATTAATTTGATTACGAAAAACTATAAATTATACGTTTCAGAACATATTATAGATATAATTTTATTACGAAAAACGGTGAAAAAGGGGTATAAGTCTAGTATATTGTTTAAGTTATATGTTTTGTACCCTTTTTATTACGAGCTCGAACCGACTTACGTTATATCCCTATCTACTAGCCCAAGAGATTTATCTTTAATCTACGCTCAAAGTCATTATATACCTCGCGATGTGAAAGCATCGCTTATTAGTCTCATTACTCCGTTTTTACGAATTATCTAATATAATAACGGCTTTAAGCTTGTAACAATTGTGGTGGTGCCGTGTGGTTGCCGGCTTAGAATAGTGCCACTCAACGCCTACCTGTGGAAGCCCTAAGAGACGACTACGGGATTAAAGGCTTGTAGTATTTTTAGGCGATGGGCTTGCAACCTTTCACTAATATACACTGGTAAACCTCTTGGCCTGTATGTGCAAAATGTGGTTATAGAATTAACAACAAGTTGTTAGAGTTGTTGGTAATTCTGTAGCTCTGCCTGCCCCACTCCGGGATGAAGGCGTGACGGTATGTATGTATTTGGGTAACATTCATAAATGATAATGATTGACAAGGATACTAAAATGTGGCGATATTGAACGGGAGTTGAACTGATAAATTTAATCTTGCTTACTGGTTTTGCAATAAGTATAACCTATTTTCTACTAATACAATCAAAAGTTACTAAAATACTGTATTTTTTTATAATTCAAATGTTGGCTTATTTTTGACTCAGCGGGCAAAAAATCCATCAAGGGCAAAATTGGACGGTTTCACGGTATGTAAACTCTTTATTGCACAAATAACCAGTTCCGAATTTATTCGTACATAGACTTAAGATTAACATGTCCCTGGCGAACATATCCCTTTTTTCGATGTACTATTGTAACTAAGAAGAAGCTAGATTGTCATGCGTACCTAAGTACTCGTACTTTATAGTGTTACAGAAAACTCTCATGAAACCGAAGCGAACCGAGGGCGGCTCGCTAGTTACATTATAAAATATGAAAGTTTGTGACAATGTCTCGATGTTTGTCCAACAACAACAACAAACAACAGGCGGATGACATTTCGCGCACAGGTAGTACAAGTTAATTAAAAACAAAACATAGTTTTCCCACCGTGAAAAAGAAATAGGTCAACGGGAAATACCCTACTCTAAATAATTTTGATTTGATTCCCTCGACTGTGTCAAAATACACGTTTTTTGCGCCATAAACGAATCCTTTATCTTTTTTTTACCTTTATATACAAGTTTGATTTTTTAACAGCTTCAAGGGAATATAGGCTCTGGCCTACTCCGGTATATGGTTTTAATTTCAACTCTATACCTTAACTAGTTCCCGAGATAAAGAGTCTTTTCAGACAGACAGACAGACAGACAGACAGATAGATAGACAAACAGACAGACAGACAGACAGACAGACAGACAGATAGACAGACAGACAGACAGACAGACAGACAGACAGACAGACAGACAGACAGACAGACAGACCGACAGACAGACAGAATAATACCCCAAAAATACCCCACAGCACTATTCAGCGATCGAAAACATGAATTTTTACTAAACGCCTTTGTAGAACATATTCGAAAATGTTGGATACCCGACCTTTTGCAAGGCAGGTACCCTTAGATAGGAGTACCACTATTTTTTTTAAATAACATAATCATCAGAATATTTTATATATTTTCTGTAAGTTCAATAAGCCGTCTGATTTAATTTCGAAATTCGAACAGCTCCGAGTTCCCAGCGCGTGTAAAGGTAATCCTATCTTCCCGCGGAGTATTTTTTCACTAACAAGCTTTTTCAATGTCGCGGCTCGAAATGACATCACGCCATATTACCGCTAATGTAGTTACTTAGTAACTGTTCGATAGCTTGATGGCTTTTAACTGCAGGTTAATAAATTTCAGGGGCTAATTAGGCTTACACGTTGACCGGAACTGCCCCATAGTGGCGGATAAAAGCTATAGCCGAAAATACGTGAGTTCTAGTTCTGTTTTAACGACATAGTTTCACATATGATTAGGCTTTTATCGTTCTCCTTAGCCGAACTTTGAAGGACGTAGGCAACGTACTTAACGTATAACTAGTGGTATTTATAGCGTTTTTTGTTAACTGTTACTATTTAGGGGTCTTTCGAAACCACAAGAGATACAGAGAACTGTCTTGGGAAGTATTCGTTTTTTTGGGGAAAAAATGGCATAATCATTTTTTTCGTAAAGCGTGAGTGGTTTAAAAAAAAAAGAATAAATTGTATTTTTTTATGAATACCTACTCAGTTTTATGTAAGGATATTTTCATTGCGTATAAGAAATAGAAGTCATTAAACTTTATAAAAAACATACATTTCATAATCGACTTTTTTGTACAGGCAGGCTCAGTAAGTGTCAAAGATCATATAAAAAAAAAATATGAAAAAAAGAAAATTAGGAAATCAGAAATTAATTAAATTTGATGTAGGTACGAGTACGTACAGTTATACGAGTATAAACACTGTCTAAAATACAATATTTCATAAATAGTTGTTGCTAAAATAAAGGTGTATGAAGAGACTATTATGACTGTAGAGGTAGAGAGATAAGTTTGTCTAGATCGTAGCAAGTAGAAGGAAGTGGCCTAAGCCTTCTGCTACTGGAAAGAGGCGTGTTGCATGTATGTGTATGTATGAACAAACACGCAATGGTATTACAGGATACTCTTATTTTTCGCATCGATTTAGTTAATAGATGGCATTTCATCGTTAGCTACGCAGCGTAGCTAGTTCCGTAGCATTTGCGTAGCACTCTACGAAATCCCGTCTCGAAATTGAGATTGTTATACTTTCAAAGTTTAAATGCATTCTAAAAATGTAAAAAGTGTACTTAAGTTATGATTAATTCCATAATTAGGCATAGCCGTGGCATCAAAATCCAATCAAATGTGAGTTGCACTCGTGTAGAGAGGGTTCTGTAATATAACAAAAAAATAAATTTCTGAAATTCTTGTCTTAGGGCACATTCATTAATCCATTTTATTTGCTGATGTGGGGAAATCATTAAAAACCGTTTACATTCATAAAGATCAATGAGTTATCCCAACGCTTTGAAACAAAAACATCAATTCAATTAGACTAAATTATTTTTCCTAGAATTGAATTATTATTCGTTTATTTTCCTTTCTCGTGTTTCTATTTGGAAATGGTAGAGATGATGTCGTCGCTCGTCAGCGATTTCAATTAATTTTTCTCACTTGATCGATCGTCGCGAGAACAAAGCAATTACGACACTGGAACGTAACCAATAGCAATTAATTTGTTTTCGCGTCGATGCGCGCCGGCCCAGCTCTTTGTAGGCGTCAATTCGACACCATTTATATTAAATTGTTTGTACTACGTATTTATTGGGCGGATAACGAATTCCGAAGACGAAAAAAGGCGATACGTTCCCGACGGTCGCTGAAATGACATACCAGCATTAGGGGAGCGATAAATATTTTAGAGTCAATCCGTAATTGTTGTTTACGAGTATCTTTCGTGCCGCTTCGTTGGATATGACATCTCTTAAATTTGAAGTGGCCAGCCAAAAAATCAATAGCAACGTTGTTTTACGAAACCAGCTTTTTCGTATTATAACAATTGCAGAAATTGACCTCGCGCTCGCGTAAGACGTTGTTTGTGACATATTATTTTCCTAATAAACACACTTACGAATTAGGTAAAATGAAAAAAGGATCATGACAAAAAAGGTTCAAGACAATGTACATGAAAGACGTCAACGCTAGATCTATTTAATTCAAACAAAGGATATTTCTTGGTAATTCTCATGTAGGGTATATTATTATGTGAAAGGAGGCTTTACCGCGGGAAATCTGGAAGCAATATTTAAAATAGCTTTTTTACCCAACCAAAGACCGGCTTTCGCGGGACCGAAGGATACAAAAAAGCTCCAGATTTACTATTCGACTTATGAATATGTATTGTAACGCTACTGTGTATTTTTCCTTTCTGTATATTACTATAGGCTTATGCCAATTTAATGTTCTAATAGTCAACCAAAGAGCTCGCTGAAAATCGTTTTGGTAAATGGCAATATTCTCATTTCGTTAAAATATCGTAATATACGTAGGTATTTTGCTTATTTTAAATGTCACAAAACCTTAATTTACATACGTCAAACCCTATTCTTGTTAAGACTAGAATTGAGTTTGACGTTTTATAGATATTCAAATTAGAGACCAATAATCAGAATTAGCTCCTTTTATGATTATTGAGTTTTGTTTAGTTTTTAGTTCGTATAAAAGTACCAAACAAACGGGATATACAGCTACTTGCAAAATAATTAACATTACTGGAGATGCAGTAAATCACCGAACGCTGCTCTAACGAATAGGTTAAGTAATCGTATTGCAGGACAAACTCTAATTTGTAGTTACAATACGGTAGGTTACGGTCAATTAAACAATTGTTAGCTTGTAATTAATTAATAGACAGATTTTTCCTTTACTTGTACTGTGAATGTGAAACCTAGCTCCTTACCTAATTAAACAACGCTATGTCAATAGGTTTTCATTTCTTTGCAAGTGTAATATAATATAAATGTCATAATTTAAAAGATTGATTTTTTTCAGCAGCTCCTAGGGATAAAATACCTAAGTATTTAATATTTATTTTAACTTGATAACTATAGTATGTGTCAATTAAAATTGCCAAAGGCGTAAACAAATTACGTACTGTTTGAGACACAACCTCAAATCATCAAGCGTGTTTTTATTTAAAATGTTGTATAATTAATAGTTATTTAATCCTAACTATTATCTTCGTTCGTGTGTCGCGTTGGCGCCACTGAAAATCAGCGTCGCGGTTCAGGCCGTGACATAGTGCTGAGTGGTGTCAATTTCGACGACAGGAATCACCCATGGCAACATTATGCTAAAATTTCTAAATTCCTTTTCCTTATTGTTTTTTTTTTTTTCTGTGTTGCCATTCTTTTTGTCAATGTTAAATTTAATCTGTGTTTTATTTGTTTTTTCCTGTGATCGTCGAATAAATATTTTCTATTTCTATTTCTTTAAAATCACATGTTCACACAGGTTGTGTTTACATGTGTTTCTGAGAAAAAGGTTTTTGGCAGACAGTCCTGTATGAGTTTCGTTTTGAGGTCCGGAATCCTAACGGCCTTAGCTAAAACATGCGCTGGTGCACCCCTGCGTCTCTACTTATATTGAAAAATAGTTTGAGCAGCGCTGACTGGCGCGGGCATGTTTGACGTACATTCATCCACAGGTCCGCTCCGTGCACCATGTTCTCTAGCAAAGGTCCTAAAAGTGCCACCCTGAACTCATATTAAAATTCCATAGCAATGTAAACCATAGTCCGTCAGAAAATACACTGTCTAGTTATATGCAATTTTTCAATTGGTATCCTGAAAGTACATCTAGTTAAATCCCTAGCGTATTCCGGCTGACTAATGCTGTGCTCGACCGCGCCGGTCAATCGGACACGTATATCGGCCGGTCACGGAGACCAAACGAACGTGTAATAAACCGAAGACGTGATGCGACACACCTACCCTCACCTTACATTTTTCCGCCGCCTATAAAAAGTCCGAATTGGACGCTTAATTATTCATTGAAGTTTAATCGAAGACTCGGGGATATAAATTTTTTGCAAAATTAAGACACGTATTACCAGTTCATATTTAGAGCGAGAAACGCAACGTGAACAAAACGATTTTTAAAAGTTTCCGTGAATTCCTCCGGTTAGTTAGTTTGAAAGTGATTGAGAAGATACATTTAAGCAAAACACTGTCAGAGGGCAATTGTTAAAGCACGTCATTTATAAAATGAACACGAATGGTCCCATAAAACGGAATCATGAAAGTTTATACCCTGCTTTAGTTAAGGGCGCACCATTCAATCGTGACGTAAAAATTTTACGAGCACACGTCAAGAGAAACACCAATGAGGCAGTAAACAGTCCCCTTCCGATACTTAAGTTCTTGTAGAAATTCATTAGCAATTACTCTTATCTGCATTGCCCGTTGCGTAATTTGAGAGCGAAAACTCGTTCGGCTGAAAGCGAAATTACAGGTTAGGTTATTTCTTTTAGAAATGTCTATTTTACGAGCTCAGAAATGGCACATTGTGGACAACTTTTATAAGGCGACCAACTGTCCAGAATTTTCACCTGTCAATTACATACATCAAGTATTAAATAAGAATTAAGTACAATAAAAATATTTATGTAGTTTTACCAACTTTATCTTTTGCTATTAAATGTTACATAAACTAGTATCACAACTATCTGTTAAAAGTTTGAAAGTCACTCCCGTGAACAGGGTTTACTCGAATAGATGCGAATTGTAACATTAATGATTACATTTAAACGAAGTCCTTTTTCAATTGGCCGTAAGTTTACCTGTTAAGATGACAAACTATCCACATATTCTTTCATCGCCATCATCGTCAGCCCGTTGCAGTCCACTGCTGGAGATAGGCCTCTCCCAAGGAACGCCACAGAGCCCGATCTAATGCTTTATGTATCCAAGATACACACACACACACACACACACACACATACACATATTCTTTGTTATATCTTAATCAATCAAAAAGTATAGTGACTTAACTCGAATAATTGCTATATGTATTACTATATTATAACTTACGCTCTCTGCCAAAGCTTTTGCAATAGGTACCAATCATATAGTAAGATATAAAATATGTAGACAATTAGTAGGTAGGTTTGCAATATACCCACTTGTACTGATGGTTAAACATGGTGGTTTTTTATTTTATAGCAATGTGATGGCACCTGAGCACTCAGGCCACTTTATAGTAAGTGGGATCTGAGACCCATAGACATTTAAAACCTCAAGACTATAATCTCAAAACTGCAATCCTAAGACTTCAAATACGTTGCCAACCCTGAGGACTGAGCTGGAATGCCTATGGTAGTAATTTCACCGATTGTCTTATCCCCACACCGGAACACAGCAATGCGAACACTGCAGCTTGGCGGTGGGCTAATGGATAAGATGGTGGTGGTAAGGTCCTACCACCACTAAACTCAAATCATGATGGATTCAAAATATGTTGTATAGTCGCCGTAATTATGAAAAGGTTCGTCACTCTTGTACCTTAACAGCATGGAGAGGGAAAAGTGACGTACCTTTTCATACCGGTACTATACCTTCCAGTTTCCGGCAAGCGTATGTTGTTTTTTTAGATCACGTACATCGATCTCCTAAATACAGTAAAACGCACATTTTAATAAAAAGGCTTCTTCGTTCATATTCTTAATCCTTTTGGAAATACTAAAAAATATTTAACTTTACGTAATAATGATAGGTTCAATACTTCCACCCACGTTGTTCGATCAAAATCCCAGTGAATGAATCCACTTAGTCCCTCTCGTGATCGAGTAGCTGTTGCCTCAAAAATGGGTGTCCTTTGTTCCTGATCAGGTCCACAACCTTTGTTATGAATACAGAGCTAAATTTCGCTTTAGGGCGGTTAGTTTCAGAGTATCGAACGCGCTGCACGCACAGTAGCTCTAAGGCACTTCAATTGTAACAAAAAAGATCAGCTACATTCTCCGTCAAAAAAAAATTAAGCTGCCAGAAGGTCGGGTCGAGCGCTTAGGTATTACAAGAGCAAACAAATAATAAATAAATCTATATAAAGTGTACGCATTGTCACGTCCGGATGGTTTCACGTCGTGACAAAACAGAAAAGTACGAAATATACTACGAAATAAGTAGTCGAAAAAGTTTGTAGAATAAGTAGAAGAAAATTAGTTAGGTGAGATGAAGTATGAGGTGCTTAATGAAACAGGTTAGTAACCCTCACAGTCTTTATTCCTATGCAGCTCTATATAAGATGCTATTAAATTGTAAACATAACTTTACACATAATTCTTATTCTACCAGAAAATATGTTTAGCTCAGCGGAAGGCTCGTCGTTTTACACATGTAAAGGTTCTATTGTTATAATTCACAATTCTTAGATAATTAGTTGTTAGTCCCTAGTTATAAAGTTACCACCAATTCCAATCTGAGTTTAAATAACTATTATTGATATTATTTCCACAGATCTTGATCTGAAGAAAACCTTCCTTCCTGGACGATCGACTCGATGTAGTCTCAGGTCGGTCGGCAGACTGGTGGAGTGGCCCCAGCACATTGTGTTGCAAGCCACAGTATCCTCGGTCAGCTCACAGCAGCTTGTGAAGGTCTACTGAATCCTCATGCCTATACAACGCCTACTAAAGGTTGGTTTATACCTTTATATGCTACTTCACTACTTGCATGTTTACTGAATTATCAGGAATCTAAACATGAATTTATTACTTACAGATCTAAAGAGAGTTCCTGTCATATACAGAATGTCTATATAAGCTATTGCATAGCTTTACTGAACTCGAATATAGTTGGAGACAGAATCGAAATAACTGAATGCAATACTACAAAATAAATAATTCTGAAAGTATCTAAACCACAAGAGAAACAGAATCCTGTTAAACGAAAGAACAGAAAAACTAAAACCAGTACATAACTTAAAATATATAAAGAGGTGCAAGACAACCGCATCAAATATATGATATGTTTTCCTATAAAAATCGTGGCACATAGACAAGGATTTGCAATATGTTGATGTTTTTATTGTCTGCCATAAAATTAAAGTACCGTTTTTTACAGTCCATAACGTTTTCATCATAATTTGTATTAGTCATAATGTTAAATGTCATAACATTAGTAAGTGTAACTTGCAGTTCCGATTTTCGCGGGTTACATTTTTGACGAAAGTCATAAAAAATGTTTTCATAACATTGTATGGTGATAATGTATTCCATTTCATATTGGTAAATAATATTACCCGTCATAGCAATTGTTAATATCTAATTTGTTATACATACATTTTAAGTACCTTTTGTAAACGTTTCTCACTCACTGCAAATTTAGGCAAGAGAACAATTATCGGTTCCTTTGAAAACTATAGATATCTTATAACATTGGAAAATTGTAATGTTTAACATTATGGATCATTAAAGTTAGAGTTATTATGTTTTCCAATTTCTATGACTCTTGCACTTATGACTTAGCACTTATAGAAATCAATTTCTGGCTTTAAAATTCGATACAATAAGTTTTTGAGTGACAAAGGGATCCCGTTTTTATGAAAAAATACTAAGATAATTAATTGGTACGTTATTTATACAAATAGTAATTATACGTTATTTATGCATATAAGTTTTATACAAACCTGTATATCTCTGTTATTACTGTTCAAGTTTGGTGCGGACACCTAAACCTCGACTGGGTAGTTTTTTCGAGCCGAAAACTCGTTTAAAAGCGGATATTGCATTTGAGAGCGCTACTACGGAGGATCGATACAATGAAAACTATTTTGCTAGTTTCCTAAACGTATGAGGTTTTCGGAGAAAATATGCCATATTTGGTGTGGAGTCATTGCACTATTTCTATAAAGTAAATTTGTTTAAATTTTCTATACTATAATGATACTATCAAAATCCTGTCCATTCCGAAGGTTTATACAAAGTTTTAGCCCAAAGGCCCCTTACATTATTTTTACTATAATATCATTCTCCAGCATTAAGGCTTTAACCGTCCCTATAAGCTCAAGGTCAACCTAAAATAAATGTGAACACAAAAAATCGATATACCTACAAGCTTGAACTCGAACCCTACGACGTCAAATCAAGTATCATACAATGTGCCGGCCTGCTGAAAGAACTGAATACGTTGATTCTCATTTTAATTAACAAAATAGAATTTTAAAAACAATGTTTGTATAGAAATGCCAAAAATCCAAATCAGCGCAGAATTGCATATAAAAACAAACCGTAAAAAACAAACTGGCGGAGATTTCCCTTCTTAAATTTCGGTTAGAGTAAACATTCCGTGTAGTAAACACCATTACTCCAAAACACATAAACAATCCGCGCAATATTGCGGCGCGTACGAGCAAATAAAGCACGTGATCTAATCGCATTAAAAGTTAAAAATGAGTTTCCGTTACGGATAAACGTTAAAAACGAAAATATGGGGAATTACCTAAGTGGGGATTAAGGCTGGGCGGCTGAAGGGTGATCCTGCGCACGGGTGAAATATTAAATGCCGGGCAGACAGTAATTAATAATGCCGCAAGCCGGCCCGGCGCCGGATGTAACGGAAAAAATCGCCGGACCAACACTCGGTTTTTGGAAGCAGTTTTATTGCATAGGTAATCTAACCCCACACTTGAGTTCGCTAAGAGCTGAGCCGATGATTACATTATGAATGATCGCTGACTCGCTTGCGGTTTATATGTGGGTGTGTAGTTCAAAAGGTAGGGAAGTTGAGTAGTTTTTATTTACATCCGTATACCTTTACATACTAATCATGTTATAATAGAATCACTCAATTACGTGTAGAACTCTATCAAAGCCGTATCGTGATGGTTAACCCATTCTTAGATAGCAAATCTTGCATGCAACATAACATGCTTAGAGTCCATCGTCGGCGAGGAAATTGAAACAATTCACAGCAACCCCGAGCTGGAGATCGATGTTAATAAGTCAATAAAACGTGGTCGATTGAGCCAATCTTATTTTATGACTCCCCCGGCTGCAAGATCAGATATCCCGTGGAAGGAAAGTTTCCAACTCCGCTTTCCATCAGCAATGGAAAAACAATAACGAGCGTCGAAACTCATAAACTGATAAACAACCATTTACATAGTCGACTCGTAGGGTTCGAATACAAGATAACAACATTTACAACATCCTGTAACGAGTTAACTTTATTAGGGAATTTTTAAGAAAGAGGTTATACTTTGATGATCTTGAAAATACTTTATTGAACTTTAAATTAACTAGTTCATTAACTACTTAATAGCATTTTTTCATTTTTAATAATATTTTATATATTTTCTTAATTTCTTATAGATAAATAAAATCGTGTTATTTGTGAGACAACCCTGATATTTTTGAAACAGCGCAAGCACTCGCAAACCAGAGTAAATAAAAAGGAAAACGACGACCTTCCCGTCATAGACAACCTATTTATCCCGGGGCATGCCGGCGACCCCACGGACAGTTTGATGCGGACTTTGATGACTTTATGTCCCCTGAATCCAATAAGAGCTCCGCAACGTCAAGTGGCAGTTGGGACTCATAATACCGTTTGAATGCTCAGGGCTCATATACAACGCACTAATAACGATACGTATAACTTACGCAAAAAGTTATTTTTTTAAATATAGGTGAATTATATTTCTTTTACGGAGAGACCCTCAAAGAAGTTGGTTAAAACACGAAATATTTTACTCGCTTTCTCCCCTGGGACCATTTTGTTTACTTAGGGAAATCCTGAATAAATTTGCCGCTTTCACGCGGCTCACAAATCCCACGTAAAACTATTCATTTTGTAGGTAAAGGGCAAATTGCGACTAAATTGTTTAACTTGGAATTTCATGCGTTGTTGACCAACGAAAATACACGGAACAGAACGAGTTTTTTTTTGATATATTTTTATTTAGCTTTTCTACTTACTCTGAATTAATTACGTGGCCATATCTTTTAAGACTAAGCTGAGCATGCAGTGGCGCCCACATTACAATTATTGTATTTTATAATAAACTGAAAACTGCGAGTTAGTAGAAGTTGTCGCTTAGCGGGAAACGTGGCCACCTTCTTCCGTTAAGTTGACAACACGAGAGGTGAAAGTTATGAAACATCGTCATATATGGTTTGCATTGTGTATTCACAAAACTATCCTGTGATTTCGACACTAAACTTTAGTCTCAACTCAATCATAGTAATGAGGGCGCCACTTGACGTTTGGCGTAGTGTTATATACCACCGGTGCACATAAGTTATTTAAATATTATTTCACAGCCATGTGGTGGAAAGACCCAGGTCGAGTGGTTTATTACAAATGGTCCCATCATATTGTCCTGTAGGTAGATATATTGCAATGTAACAAACCGAGCAAACATTGATATGTGTGTAAATTACGGAAAACTTGTTAACGATGACTTTAGAATTGTAACTCGTTGGCTTGTGTCAATACCATAAATTTTTTCTATATTCGTTCAGATTAATTGGGTGGGATTTAAACCTACTGGCATAATAAAAGCACGCGATGACAAACATCGTGTTTTTTGAGTAAGTAGGGTCTGTAATTAAAAAAAACAGGTTCAAGTCCCATATTGAATCCTCCTATACCTACCCACTATTTTTATAAATATAATTTGCGCAGTAATGTACTCTAAGAACTGACTTATAAGTAATTTTAAAGAAATTGAGTGAGTCTATCTGAATTGGGATGAAGAAAAAACTAATTTAAACGTCAAAGAATACGTCCATTTCAAAAGAGTCCCTAATTTACGCTCTACAGTAAGAAAAAATCATAACGTTTATCTATCTTATTACAAGGCCTATAAAGAATTTGCCTAAACGCAATATTGCCCTGGAAGCACTTTTCAAGATAAAATTCTTATCTTTTAATAGACGATCCTGTTTGCAAAATTTAGAAGTTTCAGGTTGACTATGACTCAGTTCAAGGAAAATAGAAAAGGACGCGTATTTTCCCTTGGCCGTCATGACGAGAGCAGGCGTGTAAAGTCTAAATATTAAGGACTGCAGAAATCAAAGAACAGTGCCATGTTCCTAACATTTTGACAGAATTCTACTGGTTTTAGCTTTCGGGGAACGCAATTTGGCTACTGAAGTATGTAGATACTTGTACAGTCAGTGTGGAAGGGAAATTGAAACTTAAATACTCGCAATTGCTTAATTAACTCGTCAGTTTATTACAAAATAAATCATCATTAAAATCAAGTTATCATTCGAAAACGAAATTTTAAAATAATGTGTTCTTTGAGCAAAACATGCTACTTATTTCCAATATCAATTAAAAGTATTTCTTCATAATGTGACATTCGCTGTTACACCTTTTACCAATGTATTTTCCTTTAAGACTACGGCGTTTATCTATTTTACATCTTTATACTATTTTACTGGACTCTAAAATAGCACATGCTAGCGGCAATTGATTGCATGCAGGAATAGTGAGCCAGACGCAAATAAACCGGCTGCGACCCCTGGATATACGAAAATGAATGTGTCTGAGACGCACGACGTATCATGAAGTTTATGAATTTTAAAGAAGTTGCCGGGTGCCAAATTGACGCACATTATTATCTTGGGCTCGTCTTCGATCCGTCATATTTAATTATAACTTACATACATACATACATACATTAAATCACATCTCTTTTTATTTAATAATTACTTTTCAAATGACATTTAGTTTTAACAATCCAAAGAATCGCTTTAATGGTTTTCTTTGTAAGTATGCATCCTTAATAATTTTTTTCAGACTATTTAATGGTAGTCGACAGTAGCATGGAACTCATTTTTAACAACTAAAAACCGTTAATCGTTTGTTAAATTATTGGTAAAGTTCGTCCTTCATGTAACTTTTAAAAAGGGATGAAATTAAATAATTTTAAATCATTACCAGCAAACTTCATACGCATGCTATTAAAAAACGTTTAGCTTGTGTGAAAAACGTGTACCTTTAGAGTTAGGTATTTTTTCAATAATCAAATTTCTCGTTTCTCGGGTCCGAGATTGTTAAGAGCGGAGTCAAAGCACAAGAGTGTGCTCGGGTGGGTAACGACCTCTCAAGCCAAGTGGCGAATGCTCATGAGCATCCCTTTGATCCACCATTCATACGCCGGCCTTGTTGCCTAATGAGATGGCAGTCATTCTCAAAAACGGTCTTTTAACAACCACAAAACGCACACCTATTTTGCTTGCTCGTTATAAAATTATTCGTCGCCCGCTCTGCCAAGTTAAATGACTACACAAAAATTGCCAGCCGTTCCATTTGTTTGAAAACCTGCATTTTATTTGACTGATCGATTTTCAACGCGCAACTCAATTATGCTGTTCTTTTTAATCAAACAAAAAGTATTGGTAAATGAAAACTATGTCCTTTGTTCAAGCGGCAAATGAAATTAAACAATACTTTTTCCAGTTTGTAGCTATTTTAAAAGTTCTCTATAGCTTTATTATATAATGCCTTATTGTAGAGTTGACTTTGTGCCTCTAGGGGCACCGGTAATAGTGTAAACTACAATAAACGTGTCGAGCTTCCCTAAAATAATAATCCAGATAGCATTAAGGGAGTCATTTGGAGTTTCTCATTCCACATAATATTAGCTTGAGGTAGGTTGACGCTATTTGGTCACGCTACGACTACGCCGGCTTTATACTTCGTTTTATGTTCGGCATTCGCATAAAACATAATATTGCTCCAGATTTGTTTTCAACAATCACTTTTCTACTTTGTTTTTATACTGGAACCCAGTTTCTGACAGTTGCACCAAGTTTGTCAAAAATGTGTTTCCCAGCTAACGGCAACAGTTTAACTTAAAATTCCTAAACCAAATTATAAAATCACGGTTATTGCCTCATTTAAATTCTTCTTTTATTTAAAACAGTTTAGACTTTAACTTGAGGCAAAATTTATAAAATTGCCCAAAATACAGCTGAATTGAAACCCCGTCAATATTCTTACCGCCAGCCCCGGCAAACGCTTGTAGTAACCGGCCTTCGGTGAGTACCGTAATTAAATCATTTTAAACTGGCACTACTCTCACTCTTTCGTATCGTAATGAGAAAAATATATAAACTATTAGCCGATAAAAATTTGTATGAAACATACGTGTTTCAGAAGGTTAAACAAAACGTTTTCGAGGAGCAAGTGTTGCGAAGCGTCGCTCGATTTTATCGCTAGCGACGTT
Organism: Acleris sparsana; assembly: GCA_923062465.1. Taxonomy (NCBI): domain Eukaryota; kingdom Metazoa; phylum Arthropoda; class Insecta; order Lepidoptera; family Tortricidae; genus Acleris; species Acleris sparsana. Next base: position 10,814,334 of record OV281293.1, read on the forward strand.
ACCCATTACTTCAGTAAGTTTAACTAGCAGGTAGATAATTAATTTGTTCCAGTCAGTTTCCCGCTTGTTTTATAGGTGCTCTTAGCATAACGTGGAATACTTGGTTTTTACTTGAGGTTGCCGATTGCCGAAGCACCAGAATTTTAATTTGCCGTTTTTCATTATACTGAAATTGCACCCTGCATTTCGAATATGGTGTATTGGGAATCCGGTAAAGAGCGAAATGCGATATTTTAAAACTCTAGTATTTTGGGAATATACAACCGTAACTAATAGTAAGTAATAGTAACTAGATCGTCAAAATTTGTTCGTTTTTTTGGAATTGCTATCTTACGCTAAGAGGCATAAGTTTGTATTAATTTATACAGTTTAGTGTAATGTCTTAATCCCGCGAATAGTCAAGTTAAACAAAACGGTATATGTCCTTTACTCTTCCACCAGTTTTTAAATTATACTCCGTTACTCGTACTTTAAACAACCTTGTTCCTCATTTCTAAACTTGCACATCGTTACACCACGGCGTGTAGCTAAACGCTGTCTTCAAATTAATTAAGCCGTAGCTTACGTAAAGAGTTCGCGCCCTGCCGGCGAGTGCGTGGCGCATAGCGCTTATGTAAAAGACGTGTAGAGCTAATTCGGGATCTTGTGCAAGCGAATTAACGTGTCTTAAGAGCCGAGGAGGAGTTTAAAGGCAAACTCCGCAGACGCTTCCAACGGCTCCGAGGCCACTTGATTAGCCGCCAGCGCGCGTTGCGAACACGTCTTGCTCTCACTTTATACTATCTTGTAAACAATATCTTAGTGTAGGTAGCATCACTCAGTTTTTAATACTACGTTATGCTGCAATCTAATGTGACAGCGTTTAGCGTTTACACGTAATATAAAAAAATTTGATTTTCCTATTTTACTAAGTTGATTCTTACAAACTGATTAGAGTACTCTAGTAAGGCGTATTTATAATGCTAATATAGGTATTTGAAAAATAATTTGCTGGTTTTGAATATCCTGCTTTGAATTAATTGAAATGTTACCTACTTTGAAGTATCAATGCTTCCCAGAGGGAGTTCCCATTTTATGTATACGTAGGTAGCATCCAGTTACCAACTTCGAAGTTTCAAGCTGCCTTAAGTTATAAAACTACATTGAACAAGAACGCGGTAAACACTGCTTGCGTTTTGTCTCTATCGACTGCTCTATACTTACAAGTGACTGTTTAAACATTAACAGAACGAACGAAACTATTAGCACCCTCATTACTCTCAAAGAACGTAGCCCATGACGATCACTTGCCTCGAACTCGAGTCATACCTAATGAGCCACTGAATCGTTTCCCACGAAACGCCCCATAAGCCTAAACGACGTAATAATCGAGCCTGTTACAATTTTAATTGATACTTCTTGCCTTTCATTCATACGCTAAAGATAGAAAACACATCGTGAATGTAATGTATTTTGAAAATGATTCATGTACACAATCAACACTAACAATGCAGGTTGATTATGTGCAATCAACACTTTTTTTGACCACATTAGGACCCTGTCGCGGAAAGGCACCAATTAATTTTATCGTATTTATTTCTCGTAACTTTACGTTGTAGTTATTTTATCACAAATATAATGACTCCATAAGTTTTAGACCATATATAGTTATCCTTCGCTAATTTGCTATCCATTGATAAATGTAGAGTAGAGTAAACAAAATATAATTATTTAGTACGAAATAGAAACGCAGCCTACGTAGACTGAAAAATGTAAGTGCTTAATATTAATCGCTGCTTTCGCTTATTTATTTCCCCGGCTACACCTTGTTAACTTTGTAAAAGGTCGCTGGGGAAATATACTTTCGCGCGCAGAATTTGTTCCTTGACCAATGCGAGGCTGCTTTTCATATTCTGTAATGTGACACTTTAGAGAATTTACAGCGTGAAGAAAAAGATAAGTGAAAACTCGAGCTTGCTTGCATTTGTTTCCAGGCGTTCAGAAAATTACAATTTGTGAAGTTGCACTTATTGGCGATGTTAGGAATTTAATTTGCGGATAAATGTACAGTAACTGTTTCATTCATACGAATGTACAGGCATAAATGTATTAGTGGTACATCATAGTCAATAAAAATAAACTAACTAAAGGTTTAATACAATTTTAAGTTCTAATACTAAATCGAACAACTGCAGGGTTGTGGCAACAGGGGCCCTATCCTTATTTTTGTGATGTAATTTTGACCCAAATCTTACCTAAAATATCCCATACTGAAAGTTGATTCACTTTTTGTTCCAAGTAATGCCAGAAATCTTTTGTTCAATAAATATAAATCAATGTTCTATCTGGTCGTAACAACACCATGTTACGTCCTCCTATAAACGTATATTGCCCGTATGGGAATGCCCCTAGAACAAAATTTGGACAACTCTATGATGTAAAAACTATAGTTGTGACTCCATGACGTTACAGTGATGTGCTCAGTCTCGGACAGACTCCGAACGTACGAACCCACTTGTCAATTATTATTATTTGTGAAATCGTGAGACCGTGCTATTTAGTGCAACGTAGTTGGTAAGAAATCTCATCCCCTGTTTGACCACTACCGTTATTATTGCTTGGCCAAACGTATTTTTCGCACGGTCCTACCAAGTTGTATAAATCAATGGCTATTATCCGATCTCTTCTCATAACGTATTTGATGTGAGGTCCAGCTGAAAACCCGCGTCGTGGTTTCCAGTCACAGCACATTGCCGAGTCGTCCAACCTCCTGGGGCACAACGCCAGTTAATTAATAATAAGTTAAAAATATTTATAATGGTGCTGTGGTAGCGTAGCACCATGGTAGAGCTAACTAATTGTAAGTAAATATTTTACATTGTTATTTCTAGATTCGTTCAAACGAAAAGTATGCGCCAAATGCGTTTAGATATATGGATGATAGTCTGGTCATACAAATATTAACGTCTGAACGGAGGTGAATGAAGTTTGGCATACATATAATATGTAAACTAAAGCCAGACGACGTAAAAAAAAAAAACAGTGGGCAGTCTTACAAACCAACAAACAAATAACAAATTTAACTCTGGCTTTGGATACTAAATAGACGATGTACAGGTTGTCCGGTATATAGTGGACTACTTTACAGGGCTGGATAGCTCAGCTCAGGAGTGTTGAAAATATGATAATTCATGTTTAGTACAAGCCGCACGGAAAACGAGATATCTCCACTTTTAAAAATTTGGGAAACGCGGTACCGTGGTTGGCCATTTTAGATAATACGACCACAGTTATTAGAATTTTTCAGTTCCGTTTGTTGTGAAAGAAATCTGATTAAATTTGCTTTAAGACCCTTGTAACGAAATTAATAAATATTTAACAGTTTTTTTTAACTTTTCAAGTTATTTTTAAAGTTTAAGATTCTGAGTTTTTCTATCGGCAAGTTTGACATCGCAAAGTGTAATAAAAATGTATCAGAACCTGTAGTGCTGCTTTCTTAAAAATTTGCCTGTTTAATGGAATTTCTAAAATAATATCACTATTAAGATTATCGATTACAGCAGCGAAGTTATTAATAAGTTTGTCCAAGAAATACTGAATTCTATCAAACCATCAAATTTAAAAAACGACATTTGCTTCCGTTTCAAATGAAGTTAACTGGTTTTAAATGTTTAAAAAGACAGTTTACCTGAATGTGCAATGCTACAACACTACGATGAAAGGTAATAAATACCACCACAATAGCCTATTAGGTCGATAAAAAATATGTTACATCATCAACATAGAACAAACGATTATGGAAATGGAGTTTAGGATTACAATCGTTATGGCAGAAATTAGTTGCTGCTGTATTTCACATTCACCTAAATTGTCTTTTAAAACATTTAAAACCAATCAACTTGACATTAAATGAAAGAAAAACTCGTTTTTTAAATTCGAAAGTTTGATAGAAGCTTCTAAAATGTCCACGCTTTGTGAATTTCCGTGCATTAACTGAAGAGATTAAGTCATTCAAGCACAGATCGCATTACATCCCTTTGGCGAGTTAATTTCGCATGTCTTACAAAGGGTTCCCCTTTCTTAGGCATTACTACTTTTGTAATATTTCTATTTTTCAAAATAACTTTAAGCATACCTACGAGTTTCGCATAGTTTTAACACGCATTAAGTCCGTTGACAAAATTGTTCGGTATCAAATTGTCAATAGTAGGTAGGTATGCTATTTTAAAATTGAACAAACAAATAACAGAGTTACTATCATATCAACGTTACGTTACGCTTTCGAACAATTGAAATTAAGCCTAACAGACAGAACCCCTTACAAAGCTTGAACTCAGTAATATCTCAAAAAGCGCCAATACATCAAACTGAAATACGGATTCATCGTGTGCAAATAAAGAGAGCAATTTTATTAGCCTTTTCACCCGATAAACACATTTTTGTTCCGCAAAATAACGCGGTTCATCATTTATTCGGATGGCCGGTCCCCGCGCGGCGCGTTCATAAACAAGTGCAGGCAGGAAGTTTGGCACAAAGTTTTGCGTATTTACGGCGACGGGGACCGGGCCGCGCTGCAGCGCCCTCTATCGGGATTTTTTGGCAAACGGCACCGAAGCCATTTTTATTAGTTACGATTGTACAGTCACACCTAGTGATTAGTGAATGTTGAGCCACCTACTAGCAACTCGGCCGTGTTAAAACTTACGACCAAGACGAAAATATTCTAAATTTGATATAGATACAAAAAGTCTCTCAATCGTTAGTGTGTGTGTTAGTGATGACTTCACCTTCGTAAATTCTTCTTTTTTATCTTTACAAATTTTCTTTTGTTTCTCTTTTGTACAATAAAGTCTTTGATTATTGTCCGCGTGCCGTGCCCGCCCATCTCATCATACACCGCCTCTCCCAGGACGGGGAGTTGCGTTATCGCCGTAGTTGCATATCATTAACGTAACTAATGATAAAACAGTGCACTAAATCCCAACGTCAGCTTTCTTGAGATTCCTCGGAGGTCATGCGCAGACTGTACATATGTACAAACATACGAGTAAAATCTTAAAATTCAAAATATTTATCGAATAAATTGGCCACATGAGGGCTCTTTTACACGTGGGTAACCTAGAGTGAATCTACTAGCGCTCCAAACAAGACCATTATTAGTACCATTAACTCCACTCCAGTAAAAGCATATATCATAATTATTGTGTAGCAAGTAAAAAAATGGCAGTGGTCTAACATGTCCTTAGTTTGACTGTAAGTACTATTGGTACAACTAATCGCTATATAACAAACAGCTAAAAAAAAAACAAGTTGCACTACTAGTACAATATTCTCATGGCAACTGGCTACGACCACAAATAAGCAGCATTGGATAAAGATAAGATCATATACCAATTGGCAATTTCAATCCGAAATGACCCCTATTCTTTTCTCCTCCTTATTTTCCCAAGCAATACAAATTGATAACCACCCCAAGTTACATTCCTCCACACTCTGCAAAATATGTATTTAGTGTTTCAAAAGGTGGTGATGGAAAATAAAAAAGTTTGAGAACCGCTGGATTAGACTTTATCCCAGGAGTATCAAAGGCAACTATTCGGTTCTCTAAATATTTTCACGAAGATACCAAAACTCAGAATTGGCTTTAATATATAATGGGTTGTCTTTAGCTAGATTTCATTAAATTGTTATATTTTGTTCCATTGTGTATATTTGTTTTATTTCGTCACGGGATCGGCTTCAAATAAAATATACAAATCACCTTAAGAACTCATAATTAGAACTGCCTTATTTGCACTAATGACTAATCCGAAATACGAATGTCTAAATCTCTAGACTGCTGTAGATGCATCTCTCCAAGATTTCCCTGAGTAGAATTAGAATCTTTGGCCACAAGACGCAGAGTGCAGATTGAACTGTCAATTATGCGCTTTATGTATATCCATTTCCTATACTAATATTAGTGGAAAGATATATTGGATGCCCAGGGATTTATCTAATAAAGTACTAATAGTGTTGTAAAACCTAATTCCGACCCATAACAATAAATGGATACAGTTGTATTTTCATTACAAATTAAAAATATATATTACGACCTTGGTACAAAACCAAAATTACACGTCTGGTAAGTAAAAATATGATTAAATGTCATTATTTAAAACCAATTGACAAAATAAGGGTTTCTATGGAAACTACCAATTCAGTAGTGTAGCTTTTGATAAAAAATACGGTACTAAAAACATTACATTCGAAGGAGCACGGTTATATAATAACTTACCTAAAACTATAAAAGAGGCAGACTCATACGGTAATTTTAAAAGCAAACTTAAGACCTATGTCATCAATAATATCCCCATTATTTAACTTGAGTCAGAATCCGGCCCTCACTTCTTATCGCTAGATGTAATAACTGTGCGAGCGACGCACGCGTGTATTTTTTTTTTGCTTAACAACATTCCACCCGTTATGCTTTTTGTTATTGGTGCAACAACTACCCACTTTTGTACTTGCTATACCCTATAATTAACTTTTACTTGTGAACCTTTTTTATTGTTTGTTACACATATAAGCGCTCACGGGCGTAATGTATAATTAAGGCATGTTAATAATTGTTTTCTCAATAAGTGAAATGTATATTCTTTGAGAAAATAAAATAAATCTTTAACCATAAAAAATAAGGGTTTGTTGAATACTTTCCAAACCACGGAAATGGTTCTTTAATAGCGTGAATAGATCAAGATTGGAGTAACCGTAAGAAAGTACAAGTATAACTGATCACATATGGAAAAAATGAAGCATAAAGCCAAAATCACTACTAACTATTACCGTGGTATATATACCTACCGCTGTATTTTATATTCCATTTTAAACGTATTTGCAGGCCATAAAATATATACAGAGTACTCAGAAGTTGTGCAGAAAACAATAAAAACCCATTTAAATACCTTAACACCTTGCCTTTGCGGGTGGTAGGACCTTGTGCAGGGTCCGTCCGGATCGCTACCACCATCTTATCCATTAACCCCCCGCCAAACAGCAGTGTTCGCATTGTTGTGTTCCGGTTTGGGGATAAGACAGCCGGTGTAATGACTAGCATAGAGGCATTTCATCTTAGTCCTCAGAGTTGGCAACGCATTTGCAGTCTTAGGCTTGCAATCTTGTGAATGCGAATGTCTATGGGTCACAGTTTCCGCTTACCATCAGGTGGTCTGTGTGCTCGTTTGCCTTCTCTATGCCATGAAAAAAAAAAAAAAACTATAGTTCAATTGCCATAATTATTACGTAAAATACTAAATAAGATTCGAGTTCCCTTACTTATGGCATCACGCGTTTGTAAGGTTAAACCTCTTTCTGCGCTGCCGTCGCGGAAACTGATGAATTGCGAGCACTTCGTTTAATTCAAACACTAGCGCTAATAGGTCCGTTAGTCAACTAAATAAGCTTATTTTGTGTACAAACTATGTTTTAGATATTCAATGGGTTTCGTTGGGTTTGCAAAAAAATGCGTATTTGAAAATACCGCGGTGATGGTCGCCGATTTTACCTCAATCTTCAAACACAAGGACAAGGTTCTAAGTATGCTCAACATTTTTATTGGGTGGCTGTACATACACGTACTATGTAGGACTAGTAGTAGTAGGGAATTCCAGATAATCGCGAACTTCCTAAAAATATGTTATCATGAAAACAATGTTAATAGGGCTCAGTAATTTAGTAGATCTTGTCGTAAACCCTCTAAGATCACGGGACAACCCATGGGGGATCGCGTACCCCACTTAGAGAAACCCTGATGTAGGATTTAGAATGATGATGAGGTGTACAGTTTTTGACAGCTACCCCTCTGACTGCCCCCTACATGGAAGGGTGCCTACGGCATAAATATTCTCCCATAATCAAAAGTGCTAGTACATTAATCTTTAAACTTAGTTATCTTGTAACTTGAAAGTTTGGCTTCAGTAATATGGTTCTCTTAAACGTATCACTTTTTAACTCGACCCAGCTAGTATTAGCCAGCGAGTTTAAGCAGTTACGTCAGAGCGTACAAAATACATTTTAGTGCGTGCATTCTGAATTACAGCTAGTATTAACCAGCGAGTTTAAGCAGTTACATCAGAGCGTACCAAATACGTTTTAGTGCTTGCATTCTCAATTACGTAGCTTAATACGACAAAGGACACGATTCATTTCCCCCAGCGCGCTATTAAATTGTCGATCTGTCGGGGCCTCTATTCAACACGGTAAAAAACATATCGTCTTTGATCTGTTCTGGTATTGTTTTGACGTCATCAGCCATTACTGTCAAGTAAATAAGAGCTATCAAAACGGTGACAATCCGATAACAGCTCAAAGACGATACGGTTTTTACCGCGTTAAATAGCGGCCCTGCAGGTATGTCACGTGACGACGATCTCACACAAATTGATCCCAAACTAAGCTGTAGTCTTATACTATGGATCATCATCATCATCATGTCAGCCGAAAGACGTCCACTGCTGGACATAGGCCTCCCCCAAGGCTCTCCACTCAGACCGGTCTTGTGCTTTTCACATCCACCGCGCTCCCGCGATCCTGACGAGGTCGTCACTCCATCTTGTTAGAGGCCTATCTACAGTTCTACTATGGATATAAATACTTATATAGAGAAATAAAAGCTTGGTCATCCAGGTACTAAATACTTAAATACATGGAAATTGTTCGTTATGTGATTATTTTAAGCGTATCACTTTTCAACTCGACGCAGCCCATAATAAGGTTAACTGTAAGAGATCCCTAAAAGGGATAAGTTCGCTTTCGTACATACCTTTTGTGTTTCTGTTTATTTCTTAAGTTTGTTATTTTCTGTTTGTGCAATAGAGTTTACATACATACATACATAACCGGCGAGTTTTAGTAATCCCCTCAGAGCTCAGAGCGGAAAGATTATTAGATTAAAGATTTTTTGCGCCGTTTGTATGTTCCTAATGGATAGAGGAGAGTAAAATTCCGGGTGTTTGTCTCTTTTCTTTAGCAATCATCAGATCATTACTTGATCTGTTGGCGAGTATAGGCATGACTCAGCGTTAGGAGGCGCGAAATCAGCTTCGAATGACCAAGGCACGTAGTGCAGCCTATAGTCAAGCTTTGATAGCCGAAGAACTGATAACAATTTCCGATGTCCTTATCATTATTTCGTTCACGATCAGCTTGTTGTTAACCATAGTATTATGTTATTTTGTGTGTTCAAACACTTCAGTTACTATGGCAAACTAAGTAAACTTACTTAGTAAGTAAACTTGACATTTACTTAAAATTAGTCAAATTTTACCCTTACCTGTCTCGCGGTTTGAATATTGGGAACGAACATAAATACCTTCTGAGATTTAGTCAATAATAATATAATAATAATGTTTGCGTAGTAATTTTCCCTGAATTTTGTGGTATTCCATAAATAATATTGTACTGTATTAGCTGCGAGTACAGGGAAGACCCTACGCAATAAACGGTAATTCTTAAGACTATTTTGTACAAAATAAAACATCATACACGTAAACAATTAGTTTCAATTTGCAAGATAACGCAGTAGTCAAAGATTTGTCACGTCGAGTTCCGCTGCAGCCGGATCTAAATTACTCTTAAAACACTTTAAATATATTTATTTATTTATTTATTTATGTATATAAGGAAAACCAACAGCTTAAATAAATACACTAGAAATGTACATATAGTCAGAAAGCCAATTACAGGTTCTTGCCGATAGAAACACAATATCAATAATAATTTAAGTACCTCGCATTAAGCCGATACAAGTGCATCGACTTGGGATTATTAATATTAACCAAATACATACATCACTTAGCTTAAATAATATCTAGATAATACCTACTACGCAGGAAGGGTAAGCGGGTGGGGAAGGTAGGGATTATCAACTAAAAAAACTGAGAGAAGGTAAGGGGAGGGACACGCTCACTCGAAGTAACTGTTTATTAAAGCACGTCTTAGTAGGAATATAACTGAATACACCGCGGATACACCCACCCCTGATAGCGAATACATTTACAAGGATTAATTACAGTCGTACTGAAATACTTTTACACGGAACCTATGACCGCGCTCGTTACGAATATGAGCTTTAAAGTTTCGAATATTCGATTGCATGTCCGCTTCCTTTTTCAAGTCTACTTAATATTTATGGCTAATGATAACTGTTCACTTATTCCCCATTATCTACCCTGTTTTGGAACAATACCATACTATTTGTACATGAATAATAAATTAACGAGTGAGCATTCAGCCTGTAGCCAAAACGTGCGTAATAGAGTTTGTCCGTGTTATTACAAAAGAAATTGTATCTCATTACCTAATGATACCTACTTCGATGTTGCCTAATGTGCCGTCGTCGTATTTTCTTTGTAAGACATTTGGGCGAATACAATTATTTGTAAGTAGGTACTTTCCCCGTCCATTATATCAAAGGTTTATTTTGTTGCAGTTTTGTCTGAAGAGATTGTAAATTTGTATAACTAATTTTAGAACCCCATTTAGACAAGATAAAGAAAACACAAATTTTCAGCACCTTTTCTAAAACAAATATGTTCTACATTGCGATGCAGGTTTCTCTAGTGTCTTTATTGTTTTACAGAATTCTTGTTGCGTAAGGTAGTGATTTTACATTTCTATTTGCGTGATAAGTATCGAATTTCGTTATATTAATCGGCACCCAAAACGAATAATCAAAACAAACACGTTTTAAAACTTCTGTCCGATACGTAACTACTATCCGCTATCTGATGGGATATAAAGATAATTAGAAGATAAAATTAATAGTGTTGTAAAAACTTTAAATAGGTGGGAACGTTCAACTGAAGTTTTTACTGCTATACATAATACATAAAAAAGTTAGGTCGGTTCACGCGAGTAGTTAGTGCAGTTTCAGAGTTTATTATTGTAGTCGGGGGAGATCACTATCGGAACGCTGTTTCGGAGTCTTTTATATGGCAACATTTTATATTAGGTGCTTGCGTACCTGAAATATATAGGTAACCGTTAAGTTTGAATCAATGCAAAATAATATTTACAATTTTGAAATGAACTGCCAAAAGAGACTTTATGTAAATAATGTCAGACATATTGAGCTAAATCCAGCATTTGACGCAAGAAATATGATCACGAGGACGCAGTGTTTCTCTAGGACTCTTTGTATCAAATATATGCGGGTGATTTACTCGAAGCTAACATATGGAATGTATTTTGCATTATTATCACAAAAGGAGCTTCTTCCTAGCAAATACAAATCTCCAGAGTAAAAATTTAAAACTATTGTGGTTGCCGCAAGGCAAATGCTACTACAGAAGAATAAAATGTACATTCTCTAAGCAGGTGTCACATGTAAATAAATGCTTAAAAAAATTGCTTAGTTTTCTTGTAAACTTAACATCTAATCAGTTATTTCGGTAATTATATTAATTATAGGTACTAGTAAGATAGGCTGTTGCCAGATCCAAGTTGGACGATTCACCGAGCCAATTTCCTAATGCTAACCAAACTTACTTATCTGAAGTGCTTCAGAGCCAGTTGTGGGTAGTTTAAAGGCATCGTTTATGGAAATTCGTCAAAGAGGTCTGAATCTTTAACGGGAGTCGCAGTTAATAGTTCCTACCTTGTGAAGTATTAAGGACGCGATTGGTCGATTTAGGTAAATGATAAGAAGAGGTCAATAGGTATTCTTACCAGAGTCGACTTCAGGCAGTGCAGAACATTAGCCAAAGGCATTTTGAATACAGTTTGCCTATCGTATTATAGCGGGAACTATCAACGTTTAAATTAGTTTTTAAATTAATTCTGTTATATAAATAAATACAAGTCGAGGACTTTTGCAATGTTTATAACAGGAGTGGTTCAATAGTTGACCCTTGGGGCACATCCCGCACGTCATACCACATTACATGTGGTGGTAAGTAGGTATGGTAAGTGATCGTTTTGAAAACTTGTTAAGTAGATTTTTGTTAAATAATAATATTTCTTGGTATCTTGAACTTAAAAATGTCGTACGAAATTGAACTAAAAAATATACCAAGTTGACGTTTCAATTTCAATTGATACAAGAATTGGACCTATTTAAATTGTGTTAATTTTGGAAGATGTTGCCAATTTAAAACTCATTACTTTACAATATTCGATAACGTAATTTGCTGTTACCTACTACCACAGGTAAGGCTGGTCATGGCCTACTGCTTTTGAACGCATAGTAGAGGAATTATGATATGCGTGAAGAAAAAAAAAAAAAAAAAGTAAAAGATTGAATTATGCAAAAAATGTGGTAAGTACATCAGTTGGTAAGTAATTACAGACTTCTACACATTTCGCCAGTACATGGCATGCAAAAAATAAAAGGCAATACACTTATAAATTTAATATATATACATAGAATAAATTAATAATTTCATGAATTATTTACAGGATATCAATATCTTAATTACAATACTCATTTGTCAACATTAATACTACTTAAGTAAGTTAAACCATGTAACATTACGATTTATAAACATAGTATTCGAAATATTCGTTTACAGATTAAAAACACTCCTGGGTAAGCCATTTTTTTAGTACATTTTTAAATTTGGTCAGTGGTAGGTCTTTTATTTCGCTGTGCAATCTATTGTAAAAACTCACCATACAGTTAGTATTTTTACGAAATAATGTGGTTAAATAGTGAGGATAAACATTAATTGGTAACGATTAAGTAAACGAGATCAAAAATCTATCTCCAAAAACCACAACAATGAGCTAATTTTCTATCTTAGATAGTGCTGTGCTATCTTAAATCATGTTGTGTAATCGCCTGTAACTCGAGAACCATTGTTTAAATACCTAAGTAATATTTTTGTATTTGTACTATTGGCTGTAATGGGCGGGAACACGTAACTCTAGCGAAAACCCACTTTTAGAGTTCAATTTTAGCTTAATCCTCCGAATAGTTAGTAAATTATAACATTTTACACATTATATCTTGAAATTTTGGTACTGGTAAATAACTAATTAATCTAAGCATAGGTAATTATTAAATCCAATAATAGGAAGTTATTCAGAAAATCCAAATGGTTTTCGTATTTTCATAATGCTGAAATGTTATATTCCCAATTAACATGTTACCTCTCTTTTTTATTGAATGTTTCACTGCTTGCTGTAGCAAGTACAGAAAGCATTGATATCATATACTAACAGATCAGGGTATTATGTCTAACGTACAAGCCAATTACATGTAGGTATACACAGCATTTCCGGGTAACTTTAGCGGACTAAATAGAAACAGTAGGTAACACTAAACATCAGTACGCAACAAACAGGCCAAGGTTTTAGTTTAAAAAACCTCTTGAATAACTTCAGAATCAATACTTACAGTTTTGTGTTACATGATGTAACTTACATCCAATCCTCGTCTTGTATTTCCTGGCCCATACCTAATATCTGTTGAAATGTACCTATTATTTTACTTAATGAGCAGCTATTCAACGAACCACTAACTGTATATCGACCGACACGTAATCCAACTATTGCAATTAGTAGATTTGCATACCTAAACTACTAACGCAAAGTAGCTTACTTGCAATTAGAACTCCGTTTGATAAGCTTTCAATACCAGAAACGTTCAACAGTATTATTTTAACACAATAATAAACGTCAACAGTTGAATTTTATGGTGTTCCCTTATTTCGCAAACAGAAATTTCATAGAATTTCGTTTCGCAGAAAATGTTTCATTATAATATTTGGTTCTTTTATTTTTATTTAGCATATTATTGTATCAACGACTATTTACTTGAATTAAACATGTTCCACAGAAACATACCTAATTCATTGAATTTTATAATCTAGTTTTTTTTATTCAACTAACTTACCAAACAGTAGAATTATTTTTTAACGAATATTATTTGTTTTGTAGAATAGGTTAGAAATCAGCTACCAGAAAAGTAGGTGCGGTTAAACTGCGACTTCGTTAAAAATGAGTTACTATCAGAAAAGTAGGTTAGGTTAGGTTAGAACTGCGACCCCGTCAGAAACGACTTGCTACCAGAAAGGTAGGTTAGGTTATGTTTGAACTGTGACCCCACCAGAAAACACGCAGTTGCTGCATGAAACTGTAGGTACTTTTATCTGTATTAAGTTAAACATTAACTAAATTATATGAGGATCAAGAATTCTGATATGAATATCTAAACATAGAATTTTATTTGTAACAAAAATGTATGATTTAAATATAAACAAATATTCTATGAACTAATAAAATGATGAAAAAAATCGAATGATTTTTATATCAGCAGCATTTTAACTGTATTACACAACAAAGTCAGATTTTTCATTGTTTAACGAAATAACCGACCCACCAACCCCCGAAGTCGGAGGTTACGTATGCCGTGTTCATTCTTAGTACTTGTCCGATATAGTAAACAAATTTCTAACCTTAAAATGAATCTACATTAATATTAAAAAGAGGAAAGTTTTGATCGTTTGTTAGTTGGTTTGTTTGCATTGAACAGGCTTCGAAACTACTGGAATGATTTGAAGAAATGTTTCACCATCAGAATCCTACATTATCCCTGATAAACATAGTGTACCTATGTATTATTTTTCTAAATAAAATAAAGCAATCACAGACAATATAGCCAAGTGATGTTCAAAATGTTTACTCATTTTACTTTATTGTGAGCTGTTTTAGCCAAAAAATATCATTTTGAGGTTGTTCATTTGTTTGAGACGAGTAAGAATGAACATACGATATTTTAATTACAGCATAAAGATTGTGAAAAATAACATCCGACCTTCACTAACTCTAAACAACTTCGCAATTCAAATGTGTATTTCTATCGAAGCGAGAAATATTTATGTTGAGATGTAAGCCCTCACATGCTAGGCGATTCGGTAGTGAACTTTATACAGGAGTTTTACGAGACCCGACGCGCGGGGTCTCCTAAATCCTTACCTCCTCCGGGAGTAAATACCAAATAGAGTCTAAGTTTCATTCTATCCGTTTTTATTTTATTTAAGTGGAGTGGCAAAAGCACGATTTATAATTATAACTATACATATAAATACACTTAGGAGCAAAAATAACGGGTCAGAGTGCGTTTTTCATACTAAAGAGGCTATTTCGAAGCCTTGGTTCCTCGCCAGGGAATGCTTGTGTGTATTTACGGAAAGCGGATAGTGTTCATGCTGACTACACTGACTGCAAACGCAATATTTTCACTTCTCATGCTCTTAAAATGTTACTTTACTCTCCGCACCTCGGAAGTAAAACTCCTTACCTTATTAATCCCTAGGGATCAAAGTCAGTTTTATTTAATTTACTTTGGAAACCCCTAAACAGCCAATGACGGTGTTTGTGAATGGAGGATTATCGCCATTTTCAGTGATTGTGTACAGACAATTTTTAGGGCCTAGAAATAAACTCAAAATGACAACTGCGCAAAAATATAAAAAAACGTATTTATTTTGTAAAACACAATTAATAATTACAAATATTAATCTATTTAATTATATTAAGGATGAATTCATTTTATTATGCAGGGTCCAATTCGTCTTAAAATGGTTTTCAAGTTTGAACCTGTTGGCTAAATATGTAAGCATTTAAAGCGTCACTTTACATAAAGAAAAAAAGAAACAGAAAAAAACCGCGGAAGTCGGAACAAATTTGTAATCACTCAGGCTGTATGGATCAATGTCCTTCGCCTTTCCCTCTGAGATAAATAAGATGAAAAAAAACATTGTAAGGAACTTTGTTATAATCAATATTGTAATTTTGTATAAATAGAACAAATTATATTTTAGATATAATTTTTTTTTTGTTTTTTCATAAACAATATATTGTGTTTGAAATGATAAAAGGAATAAGTTGTCTTATACTTAGGATATACACTAAAGACATGAAAATATTATATAGGACAAGATGAGTAAAATAAAATAAAATTTCTAAAAGCTATAAGTCACTTAAAAACTAGTTTCCCTCACACACGAGTATTTCCTCGACATTGTAGAAACATCCTCTCAACAAATAATTTTTCAATTGTATATTGAATGTTGCTTAGTTGGTAGTGATTTTTAAATCTGTATGAAGCTTATTGAAACTTTTTACTGTCTGATACCTACTACAATGCTGAGTTATTTTGTGCTTAGGGCAGAAACTAGACATCACATTTTTTGTGCGCGTGAGAAACCTTAATTGTTGCTCCTCGCTAGTCTCATACTTTGAAATGATTTTTACAACCAATACTAGTGCATATAAGCTGGGAACTGTCATAATACCCAAGTTTGTGAAATGTTCTCTACAGGAAACCCACTGAGGAAGACGCAAGATTGATCTCATTGCTTTCTTTTGGTCAATTAAGGCTTTGTCCGTATTGTACTTAAAACTGTTTCCGCAGAACATAATGCTGTACCGCAATTTGAATTCGACTAAGGCATAGTACGCTGTCGTTAATTGTTCCACTATTAGATCATCCCTGATGCTTTTTAGAGCGTAACAGGCCGAAAGGATAGAATTTTGAACCGCATTCAGCTCCTGCTTCCAATTTAGTTCTGGATCGATGTATACCCCAAGGAATTTGACACTATCCACCAACGCTATTTTTCCTCCGTTTACAAATACATTCAGAGTATCTGATTTTTTGGAGCTGAATAACATCACTTGCGTTTTTGCGGTATTCAGTCGCAAACCAATGTTGGAATACCGTTAGCGCGTAATTTGTTCTCTCCTCAAGTTCTGATATACTTCTGGCAGCAACAATTGCACTAGTGTCATCTGAAAATAATGTTAAGTGGCACTCGGGCACGGTGCTATAAATATAGTTATACAAGTCATTTGTAAATAGGATAAATAACAGAGGACCCAAAACCGAGCCCTGTGGGACTCCTCTTGTTACACTGACAGATTTAGACTTAACCTGTACATCAATATTCTTATCTATATTTCTTAACTCCACAAATTGTTACCGGTTTCTGAGATAATTTTGCAGGCGACGGTAAGCCTTACCCCTGACACCATAGAAGTCAAGCTTTTTCAGGAGTATGTCATGGCCTACAGTGTCAAAAGCGGAGCTAAGATCGAGAAATAGTCCCGCAACTCTTTTCTTTTTATACATTTGCGACACAACATCGTCTACGAGTGAATTTATCGCAACTAACGTTCCCAATGCTTTTTCGGAATCCAAATTGCTTTATTGATTTTTCAGTTATATAAGAGAGGAGGCGAAATTAAATAAGTTTTTTAAAAAAAATCGACAAAACCGGCAGGAGAGATATCGGACGATAGTTTCTACGGTAATTTTGCACTTCTTTTTTATATACCGGCAAGACTACTTACTTTCTACTGCTCAGGAAAAACACCCATTTCGTAGCTTTTATTAAAGAAATCAGTAAGGGGTCCTGAAAGTATATCAACGCAATTCTTAATTACTGTAATTGGTATTTCATCATATCCATATGATTTTTTTTTCTCCATAGACTGGATAATCTTCATTACTTCAGGCGACGAAAAATCCTTCCATGACATGTCTTTGCAGCGATATTGAGTCCACTGCTTTAGCAGTGATCTCGGAGGACAAGTCCCCCGTGCTAGGAATTTTACTGTCCCATGGTCAAATTTCGCAGAAAATAAATCTGCGATTTCTTGCGGATCCTGTATCAGATTTAAAGATAATGTTTTTTTTACGATTTCGAAATTTACCCTTATGTTTGTTTACCACTTCCCAGATTTTCTTTGATGAAACTTAAGCTTTACCGATTTCTCTTTGTACTGCGATTCTTTTAGCCTGTCTTATGACTTTTCTAAAAATATTTAGATATAACGCTCGATATTTTAAAACCGAGATAGGTATGACAACTAAACTTGCTCGTATTACAAAGAACTCGCTTCATTTTACGTGCTTCATTAAGTGCTTTTGAGATCCATTTGGTTTTTAAATTATGCCATTTTTTCTTATTTTTGTTAAAACTTTGATTAAAAGTATCAGTAATTTTATTCAAAAAGCTATTGATTCCTATATTATGCCAATTTATATTAAGTAGCAGTTGCCTAAAAGTCTATAAATTATTTTTCGAAAAACAAAGTCTTTCAGTTATCACAGATGGTTCTTCCATTTTGTTTTGTTTTTTACAGAAACTCCACAAAAAAATGCTGCGTGTCCGTCTGCTAATTCATTATGATCTACCTCTGTGTATTGAACGGGATCTGCTGGCAAATTCGTAATAAAGTTGTCGATACAGGACTGTGACTCATTTCGCTTAAAAGTAACATCATTAATAAGATTATAGAAGTTATAACAAATTAGCAAACTCAAAAAATCATTACTTTGTTTATTATCTTTTAACAAATTAATAATAAAATCGCCACATATTCGCCTTTTTGTTGAGAAGGTTTTCTAATAGCAATTCTAATTGGTTCATAAATATTTCAAAATTATTGTCCTTAGGACTTCTATAACAAAATAAAATATGAAGATTGGTAGCTACATCTCTTACACCACAGATTTCAAAACTTTCCAACACTTTCCAACTTCTTACAAACATGAATTTCCTCGGTTTCTATAGTTTTTAAGTTCATGATAAGAGTTCCACCCCTTTTTTTTAAAGTCCTCGTGTTCTGAGACGACAATGTATAATTTTCTACGTTAAGAGAGTGTACTAAATTTTTATTTAAGAAATGTTCACTTAGACAGACTTAATGTACAATATCATCTCTTTCGTTCATCTAAATCTCAAGGTCGTTTCTTTTATTAGATAAACCACAGACATTTTGATGGAGAATGGTTATCACATTATTATTAATTTCATTACACTTAGTTTCGAAAAAACAATCCTCATTAACTTTATTATTATTCAGGTATTTATTAAATTTTCTGTAAGTTAGGTTTTTTACAATAAAAATTTTAATATAAAAGTAAAATAACAATACTAATACAACAAAATAAACATTATAATAGTAGATTGTTCAACAAGGGACTAAAGTAAGCCATTATGACACGAGATATTTATCCACCCGAGCAAAGCGAGGGTGGATAAAGTTCGAGTGTCATTATGGCGTTTTAGTCTCGAGTTAAACACTCTACTTTTCACTTCGAATGCGAGAAAAAAAAAACTCTTTTTGTAATAATTTTGCACCGTTGGCATTTTGAGGTTATTTCCACGGCCTAAAAATGGTCCATACACAATCTCTGAAAATGGCGATAATCCTCCATTCATTAACAACGTGATGTTTAAATGCTTGCATATTTAGCCAACAGATACAAACATGAAAATTATTTGGACCATGCCTAATAAAATAGAACTATCCCTAATATATTTAAACATATTTATATTAGTAATCATTAATCGTGTTTCACGAAATTAAATCTTTTTTTTAATAATTTTGCACAGTTGGCATTTTGAGGTTATTTCCACGGCCTAAAAATGGTCCATACACAATCTCTGAAAATGGCGATAATCCTCCATTCATTAACACCGTGATGTTTAAATGCTTGCATATTTAGCCAACAGATACAAACTTGAAAACTATTTGGACCATGCCTAATAAAATAGATTTTATCCCTTATATATTTAAATAGATTCATATTTGTAATCATTAATCGTGAAATTAAATCGATTAATTTATATTTTTTGCAAGAAAAATGATCCATATACAATCACTGAAAAAGGCGATGATTGGCAGTTTAAGGGTTTCCAAAGTAAATTAAAAAGAAAAAGTACTTTAGTCCCTAGGGAGTAAAGTGTAGTTTTATTCCCTAGAGATTAAATACATCACTTTAGTCCGGCTATACAAGCCAATTGTGAGTCATTTTAGAGCCTGAGAAGTGAAAAAAACCTAACCTACGAGTGCCGCCGGCAGCGGGGCAGGGCTCAAGCTACCGATGGTTAGGGCTGTAGAGAGAGGAACCTCCTCACAATGCGTGCCGTGTCGAGGAGTACTGCCTTCTGTATCTGGCCCTTGACCCAGCCATCTAGCGAGAGTCTCTTGAGGTGTTGGTCGAGACTCTTCGCTATAAGACCGTTTGCCGAAACAACTATCGGGACAATGTTCGTCGAGTCAACATCCCACATGGCGGTCACCTCGTGAGCCAAGTCAAGGTACTTGCTGAGCTTGTCCTTCTCAGCCTTCACGAGGTTCTCGTCATGCGGGATGGTGACGTTGACGAGCACTGCCCGACGTTGAGATCGATCTGTCAACACGATATCAGGCTTATTGGCGACAATAGTCCTGTCCGTGATGACAGATCGATCCCAATAGAGCGTAGCACGACCATTATCGTGAACTGGCGCCGGTGTGTACTTATAGTACGTCCTTCAGACTCAACAAGACCATTTTGAAGAGCAAGTTGCTGGCTGATGGATGATCCTGGCCACGAGGTTATGTCTGTGCAAGTACTCGCCGTTCGCCAAATGCGACCAACCGGAAATTATATGTCTGAGGGACTCGCCGGGGCAACGGCACGCTCGACAAATGTCGACCGTGCCATCCCTCAGTATATTTCCGGTAATTGTTCGTCATTATGACCTCGTCAGCAATTGCACAGACAAAACCTTCGGTTTCCCCAAAGAGGTCACCGAACCGTAGCCAGTTCGCGGACGCTAAAAAGTCTACGTCGGGCCTTATTAGGGCCCGGTAGAAGCGTCCGTGTAGCTCCTTGCTCTTCCATATGTTCTTGCGGTCTTCAGTGCTCAACACCGTTGGTCTGCGCCACCTCTCGTTTGCCAAGGAGAGAGGCGTGAGGTTCCTGTCTACTGCAACCACATCACGATGCATCCCACACTCATTGCCAAGGACAGAATCCCTGAGATTGCACACCTCGTGGTTGTGGAGATTCTTAGCATTTAAAATGCCTCGACCGCCACGCTTCCTCGGGATGTACAATCTCATGACAGATGAGCGTGGGTGCAACATGCGATGTGATTTGAGCAGTAGCCGGACCCTCCTATCCAGGGCATCCAGCTCAATCTGAGTCCACAGAGTGTTTAACGCGAGACTAAACATCCATAATGACACTCGACCTATAGCCACCCGCGCTTTGCTTGGGTGGCTAAACATCTCGTGTCATTATAGCTTGTTTTAGTCCCTTGTTGAACAATCTACTATTAGTGTCTGTAGCACATCCGCACCCGGGTCTCAAGTTTTACTAAAAAAACAAAGAAACAAAGGGCACTGACGCATGCGTAAGAGCTAAATAAATGCGCCTGGAGTCTTTGAAGGCTTCGTCCATAATTGTGGAATACATGCGGCACCACATTCATTTATCAGAAAACGGACAGGCATAGCATAGCAAAATTATTTCTGCGAATTAGGTACTAAGGTAATTCGCAATGCTCCGCTATTTAAATGCGGAATATTTGCTTATGCAAGTTATCTACTTTTATGACTACCTACGAAAACGGGAGATCGGGCCTTGTGGCGAACCCTGGGGGAGGCTTACGTCCAGCAGTGGACTGCAATAGGCTGAAATGATGATGATGATGATGACTACCTACCTAACTATGCTTTTAAATACCTTCAAATACCTAGTACCTACGGTATTAATTGATAATATTTACCATATTACAAAGTTCCTGTGGTCAATTATTAAGAATTAGATCATAAAAGTTTTGTCTTAATAACAAATATTGAACGGCTTGCACTCTGTTCGGTTTATACTCTCGCATGCCTTTATATTTAGACCCGCGCCGCGCCGTGTAAACCGTTCAAACCATCGTAAGGCCGCTAGACTCCCGCAATATTTTCCAACCAAGTAGCTTCCTGCATTCGCCAAAGGAACGGCCGTACTAGGTACGTACTTACAATTACATATTTGGTATTACCTTAGTGCTCGAGGTTCTTAGGTAAAAGTGCTTGACGCAAATGGCGCAATAAGTTTCCTGAAATCCTCAGATTTATAGTCGGCACCTGTTTGACTGAATAGCCGAGGAATTTACACGTTAAGGGACGAATTTCTATTGCGATGACTGCTTGGATATGTTCATTTCGTTTCTTTACGACAAATTATGTATATTCCTTGTATAACGAGAGTCATCTATACACAAGTGTTCGGAATTTAGCATTTCAGAAGATAAGATTCAGTCATCCATTGGTTATTAGGTACTTAGGTACTATGGTAAAAGAAATGATGCTAGATAAGCATACGCAAATATAAAATCGCGAGTAAAGAATTATTCTACTTACTCGTAGGTACTTTCTTAGCAATAAAGCAGACTGGTCGCGTGGGCGGTAACAGGTCTTGTTGGTACAAATGCCAAAATACATAAATGGTTGAGATGTAATTTTGTCAAAAAGTACAAAATGTTTGTGCCACCAGGTCATGTTGTCTGAATATTTTAAAGGCAAAATACCTATGCTATGGACAACATTTCTTTCAGTCAAAATGTTTACTGCATAGAATGAATTACGGCTAAATTGTCAATTTGTCTGAAAGTTTTCAGGACAGAATACTCTGTGGCCAAAATGTACAAAACGAGATTGACTAAATGTGCTCTAGTCGAAATGTTTTCTCGATAGAATTCATTACGAACGGCTCAAGTGTCAATTTGACTGGAAGTTTTCAGCACAGAATACTCTGTGGCCAAAATGTACAAAACGCGATTAACTAAATGTGCTCTACCCAAAATGTTTTTACAATAAAATTCATTATGTTGTTTATTTATTTTCATCACACTTGTTCATCACACTATTTGCTTGTAAATAGTGTCCTAACATGCTAGAAAAATCGACCGTAAATCCAAAATAAATCAGTGCCATTTGTACCATCAATGGTACTTCCCAATGGTACACCTCGGTTTCATGACATCAAAACATTATGTCATTTGTTCATTATATCATGTTTACATTTACATACTTTTTGATGGTTGTACATTTTAACCCATTGAACATTCCGGCACTTGTAACAACATTACCCATTACCATTTTGTCGTTTTTTCTTACAAACATGTTGACATTAATATACTTTTTGACTTTTGTACAATTTGACAAAGGGATTTTTGAACCCATTGAGTATTTTGGAATTTTGACCATTTATCTTTTTGTACGTTTTGTCCCTCATACAATTAGGTTCTTAAGTTTTTGTGACATTTAATTGTTTTGTCTTTTGTTCATTATAACATGTTTACATTTAGGTACTTTTCGCCCGTTGTACATTTTGATAATGAGACATTTTGAACCATTATACATTTAGACATTAGTACCAACAAGACCTGTTACCGCGTGGGCTTGCTATTTACGACTGGTAATTCTTTAACACATAGTAACAGGGACTAAAGTCGCCGTCAATAGAACTTGTGAACGACGTAAACAAATTAGTACTGTTTGACACATAACCTCAAATATTCACCCAGCGTGTTTTTATTAAAAATAACGTATACCTAATGAATAGTTATTTCATCTTGAACTTAATATGAAAATAATGATTTAGTGTATAAAACGTTGCAAAGACCTCACTTGATCTTTAAAAGTACGTGATTATGGAGTACCTAACAGTCCGGGCAGTTGCTTCGGACTCGTGTTACATATTTTTAGGGTCACTTAGCCAAACTAGGAACCCTTATAGTTCGTATGCTATGTACGTTCTATGTATGTTCCTATGCACTATGCCCGTCCGTCCGTCCCCAGCCTAGCTCAGAGACTTAGTACTAGAAAGCTGTAATTTGGCATGAACATAGATATTAGTCACGCCAACTAAGTGGTAGAATTAGAAGTTTTTTTTTTTTAGTGTACCTCGCCTACACGTAACGTGAGTATGTATTTTTTTTCTCCTCTACCCCATACTGTGGGGTAAGTAGACTTCATTGGTTCTTGAGTTACAAACAGTTTAAGTGTTTATACCTACCGAAAACTTATTTGCGGTGTTGGTAAACTGACCGCGACCTATGTCGACGTATGGGGATAGTTTTCCAACGGCGAAGTTAAGATTGTCGAGAGGTCTAATTTGTTTGAAGTAACGGATTCGGAACCCCACACTGAGCATGATCCGACATATGAAAATGGACCAAGTCCCGAACTAAGCTCTATGGGTAGAAATGGATAAACACCTGAAATAAATAACTACATACTTTTTAAGTAGGTATGTAAGTAGTAATTTTAAAAAGAAAAGAAAAAACATCCAAGACTCAGGGATAAATTCTCGCGCTTATTTATCACACAAATATTTGCCCTTACTGAGAGTCGAACCCGGGACTGCTATCTTCGTAGGCAGGGTCAGTACCACGTTGAATTTCGGCGTCGCCCGAACCATTGTACCGGGTGACTCCTAAGTTGTGAACCCAAATATGTTTTTCTATCTCTGAACCGTTAGTTAAAGCACTCGTAGGTACGTAACACTATGCAAAAATGTGTAAATGTATTTTGTAATAAATTAATAAAATTATTAATTTTAAATTTACCATATCTCATGGTTACCCTACCTCTTAAGTTGAACTGTCATCTCTAATACGAAGTACTCCAAGTACTACAACGTACATAACTCGTCTAGTAGAATAGGGTGACCACATGGTTGGTCTTTAAAGAAATGAAGTTTTACTTCAACAAAGTTTAATTGTTAGTTTTAGGAGTTAATGCACTGAATTTGCCTTAAAATGCTGCGTTAGGAACCATAATATCGGTCCACAACTTAGGGCCCTTTCCCACGGCAACATTACGTTTTTTGGCAAGTACAGTTTTTTGCAGGATCCCGTTTACCTAGTGTACGTTTTTTAATACTATCTGTCACATCCTGCGGGACACAAAACGGGATGTTGCCGTGGGAAAGGGCTCTTAAATAGTCTAAATAATTTCTGATATTAACATGAACATTCATAAAGTCAGACGCGTGTGGGATCTTTTATTATGTCGTGGTTAGTGGTGACACCACAGTCATAACGCTCATATATTTTAATACTAGCGACCCGCCCTAGCTTCGTTCCGGTATATGTGAGTTTTATGTAACAGACTTACATAAACCAGAACCTTCTGTGAAAAAATATCTGATAGTGAAAACCGCATCAAAATGCGTTGCGTGGTTTAGGACGTGTTAGCGGATATACCTACAGACAGACAGACAGACGCGGAAAGCGACCTTGTTTTATACTATATAGAGATCAAGATTGTATAACGTTGTTGCGCTACAGAAAAACGTGAAATAGTGCCACGACGAGGTTGCACCTCGCTTGCAGTTCAAAATAAAATGCAATGACTGAGCAATTTTCGCTACGAAAAATGCCCCCAATCAGATCAGTGGTCCGTTAATATCATCACAGACTGGACGCGGGAGGCGTCAGTCGGGGATCGAACAACTATCAATCTTTATCACGAACTCACTTATCATAGTCGTGTAGATTCTCGGTTCTGAGGGTCGGAATCTGCAGCGTCAGTGGATCCTTATTCCCAGAGAATAAGTACCTACCTACCTACTATATACGATACCAATTTATGAAAAATATTAGGAAAATAAATGAAATAAATACCTCAATCATAACTCTACTAGGATTAAATAGATATAAAACCCTGATACATGGGTGATACCAACTTTTAGAGCTGATAACTCTTAAATGGCTCAACCGAATTTGATCAAATCTAGTTAAAAAACCATCCTGATTAAACTTCCTTTATATTAAAAAAACGCGTCCCATTTTATTGTTTGTATGTCTTGGAGAAGGTAAACAAGCACACACGCATGGTCTATCCCTGCCAACCCTGTGGACTGAGATGCACCAAAGAAATAAATATCAGGGGACGCTCTCACACAAATTGACCTATGTAGTCCCAAACTACACAGTAGGCTTGCTTAGGAATGCCACTATGCTAGTAATGTCACAGGCCCGCGCCCGTATTGGTCCATCAGAGCCCTTAGTGCAAGTTGCTAATGCAAAAAACGTCTCGAACTCGTTTGCATATCTCGTATAAATAACTCAAAACACGTTCAAGACGGTCTTCCGCGTGGGCAGCAACTAACACTCAAGGCTCTGTTTGGGATGATATTTTATACGATAAACTTATAGCACCCCTCTTTTTCCGTCGGGGGTTTAAGTCAGTTGAGGCTTAGTAAATACCTACACCTACCTTATTGGCTTAGGCCGCAGCTGGCTGGTCGAGCGATTGGCGACGCGACAGCGACGCAAATTGTTAGTGTCAACATTAACAGGGACACGTTACTGATTACTAAACAATTGAATACTATGAGATAATCAAAATCTTGTCGCAAGTCGCTTAATCAAGCGGCCGCCAACATAGCTTTAAAGATATTTGTTTTCCTAACGTCGCTGTCGCGTCGCCATCGACTGGCCTGTGCGGCCGCGGCCTTAATGAACTTTTTAAATGAAAATTTACAATATGTAGTTTACTTTAATCCCGTTTCATAAAAGCTTTTAACTGGTAACATACTTAAGCATAAGTCTCTTTATAATACGTAATTGTTGGAGAGATATTTCCGCTTGTAATAGATACAAGCATGTACCTACCTACAAGTTACAAGCTTTCGTGAAATAGGCCCCTGACCTTTTATTGTCCACAGGCAAACTGAAAATCATTTTTTTACTGCGTTTTCTATTTCCACATATTACTAACAGCACAAATACGATTTGTATTTTGTATGTCACTAATAAAACACTATGCGCGCTACGTTAATGAGATTAATGACATTAATCTCATTACCTAGCGCGCAGTGTTTTAGTCTACCCATTAGTAATGAGTAGACTACACGACATCGCGTCCGTTACTTATAGCTCATGGGCTGGCAGCGTCGCACGCAGATGTGATTTATATAGGTTTCCACTTTTCCCATAGGGCGTACCGCTTCCACTGTATGTAGTTTGCGACATTTTAACTTTCTTAATGCCTATCTACTAAGTACCTCTATATACAACAGCTCCATGCTATAATTGCATTGAAGGCAAACATTCAGACTACTGGCGACATCTACATCGTCGATTTAAAACTACATCGAGGACGGCAACATGCATCTTCATATTCATGCCATTTAGGTGGCCCAAAGAGATCGAAATGAGATCCAATCCTCGTACAAACATCTGCCCGAACCATGGTAAGGAGACCAGATACACAAATAATGTTTTTTTTTTTTGTTTTTTCAGGGGACAAAAATTTTGGAAGACCATATGTGATCCTATACGCCGGTTTTGTGGGGTGTGGGTTCACTTAAATGCACGATAACTTCCGCTCCCACACAGCCTTGATAGTCAGTGCCTCCTACTTTTCTATTCAAGGAAAAATTGTTGCGTAATTTGATAATTATAGTTAAATTTCATAATTTTCTGTTGTTAAATTTGATAATTTCAGGAATTTTAGAGAGTGTAAATAATTAAATTTGTTTTATCACTTAGATCTTTTCTTTTCCTCATAGATGATGTGAAAAGCAGTATGTGTCACCAGGGAGCCAAATTATTTCCACCTTGAGCGTTTACACTTGAATCCCTTACTACGCTCAGGATTCAATGTACGCCCTCGCCGTAAATACGTCATTTTGCTCCCTTGTCACACAATCTACTATTTCTCTAGGTTAGAAAGTATTTTTTTTATAGTTACGATTGGCCACGGAGTCTAAGATTATTGAGCTACGTCATATTATTAAAATAAAAGCTATTCATATATTTAAACTCGGCTATACGTTAAACGACGTATGTATAGGTTCTTATTAAAATCATTTTACGACTGGTCTATTTTTGGCAATTACAGAAAATCAATATGTAAAATTATTTGTCTATTCTGCTGCCCGCCATAATGCCATGATAGATTGTTAGCATAGCACAAAGACCTTTCATACTACTAGATCGTGCACCGAAAAAAATTGTTTAGCTATTATGAGATCTGTCTTCATACACTTAGGGTAGGTATTTCCTTATAAGTGGTAGCTAGATAAAAGCCGGTCCTGGCGAGAGGGCTCCCGCTGGTAGTGTGTCCTTGTCTGACGTCTTGCTAGCTCGATTAATCATTGGGTTTGGTAGAAACGGTAGAAAATTTTATATTTTTCTTTTTTATGATTTATCAAAATGAATGATTCATAAACTTTGAAACGTATTTAAATATTATACAGTTCCTATAATTAATAATCAATTCGTTGTATTTTAATAATAATTCATTAATACTGAGTAAGAGTAGTACTCAAATGTTTGGGCCTGGTAATACTAAATATAATGGCGGTTTGCTCATTGAGTAATTTGAACTTGTTTTGTTGAGTTTTATGGATAAGTTCTAGAATATGGTGAATTCTTGTTGTGTGACAGGGTGCAACAATGAATCATATCCTGGTAGCCGCTTTTCTTTCCACGGGTAAGTAAATCAAATCATTTAATGTAAAAAAATACACAAAAACAACAATCGTATTCTTTAGGATAACCATGAATTTTGTTGATCAAAGCTTTTTTACAATCTCGTTGTAGTAGGTAGAGTCTGGCAAACGAAAGCTGTCCACAAAAAAGGGCGGCAATTCAAAAATCAGCAGCTGCATAAGCTGGATTAAGCGATACTAAACGTAGTTGATATTATTTTATTCGTCAGAAATGTTAAATGATTGTTTCTATCTATCAACTCCGTTTGTTTAGTGTACAGACATTGATATCTGCTGCAGATATTTTGAATTGCCGCCCGTTCTTGTGGACAGCTTTCGTTTGCCAGACTCTAGGTAGATACCGACTGTTTTATCAATTGGGGATGTACCGGTCACCGACCGTGTTGATGTTGTCGTGTCGTTAGCATCAATATATCAGGATACTTACACAATCGTTTTTACAAGCAATTTATCCCGTGTTCTGTTTGGTCATGGTCACCTCATTAGAAAGGGACACGCTACCAACGGAAGCCCTCTCGCTCGGACCGGTTTTTGCGCCGTAGTACACAGTCTAGTAGTATGAAAGGTCTTTGGCATAGCATGACACCCTTTCATTACGTTTCGGCATGGCCGTCTAGAAAAAACGTATACTGCCAACATTAGAAAAGTTTAATCGAGTTGATCACGACCAAGGAGCTTATATACAACACTGGAGGTTGAACGCCGAACATCTTTTATAAAATGTGCGTGTAGTATTTTACTTTCCTCAGTCGAAATGAGAAGTAGTGTCTAACTCGGGTGAAATTACGCACGTCCCTTTGAACTATTGACGATCTCGGTGAAATGGGTCACTTTCAACACTTGGTTATCAATCTACTATTTCAAAGAATATTTTTTTTGTTGTTAGTATCTTAAAAACGGCAAAACATACAGTGCGATAGCTCTTATCTCTCACTCGCTCTCATACGCTCTTATTAAGGGCGAGTGAGAGAGAAGTAAATTTGTATTTACCCGATGCACATTCTAAGTAATCTGAGTCTGAGTGACAGACTCTACTTTGGTATGATTGATTATGATTATATTGTTAAAAACCCTAACCTTAAAGAAAAACCACAAATGCAAAAAACCGGTCAAGCGTGAGTTCGGCTCTCGGTAATTCGATTCGAAATCGAATTCAAATTGTAATTTAATAATACTAATACCTCCGACACGCACTTGACCGGTTTTTTTTGCATAATTTAAAATTTGTTTAAGTACTTACCTACTATTTGTCAACTGTCTTCATAATGTACTAACACAACTGCATTTAGAGATTTATGTAAGAAGTTCAAACCAAGGGGTTAACAAGTGGTGATCCCGTGGCCACCATCTGACTCTACCATCAGATCACTTCATGGAGACTATGTTAACAGTCATGTTTACAAAACATGTAGAATCAACCTTGACATGATTTTTCACCAATCATGGCTTAATAATTTAACACGTATTGTCCAGTGTTAATTCTAACACGGCTATGTTATTAGGGGCCAATTAAAGCTACAAATTATACAGCAGGGAAGTGAAAATTTTGGACATCACTTGTATTAAATATACTTATCTATGATCAGATTTGTTTTATATTGTTTTATAAAAGAGGCAGGCAAGCAAGCATGCGGCTTATGCGGGTTACTCAAGATGAGTTGTTGGTCCGTTGCCAGTCAATTAGGGAAATGTAAGCTCTTTTCTTAAGGACAGCAATGTTGGGCTATAAATACCGCCGAAGGGGGTTAATTCCACAATTTTACTGTATGAGGCAAAAAGTGCGTAGTGAAACGCATGGTGGAAGAACGCCATTCATCAAGGTGACGTTAATCCATTTAACAGTTTTTAGATTAAGAGCTCTAAAAAACTGCTTTATAAACGTTTTCCTGGGTATGGGTGTAAAAATATAGATTAATTCATAACAAGAATATTTTTAAATAGCTTCAAGAGTAAAATAAAATAATTATTAATAACACTAGAGAGAACCTCATTTAATTACACAATTAAATACACCACAGTGCCAATGTTACTTTTTTACATATTCTTACAATCTCCATTATCAGATCAAATCAAAGCAATCACTCTCTGTGCACTAGCACATAAATTGCTAGGCACGCCAAAACCGCAAACTGTAACAAAAACACAATTTATTTGTATAGCAAGAAGAAAACCCTTAATTAGCTACTTTTAACTACCAGATATTGCAGAGTTGACTTTTGAAATTGGATCTATAACTTAATGCTTTTCATTGCTTAACCCCTCAGGTGTCATTACGCACAACATGTTTGCGTAGTTTTTTTGGCATTACGTGACTTATTAATTTGACATACAGTTTAATTTTGATGTACCACTTTGACATATCGTTAACGGGTTAAAGTCATCTTCATGAATTTAGGTTTATTTTTGGCCAGTAAAGGCCCGGCTACACGCTCCGTCATACTTGCGCAAAGTCCAATTTGCACAAGCAAGCATGCGCGTTAAGACGGCAAAACGGTATACAGCACAATTCCAATTCCATCCGATTCAAATTTTTGCACAAACCGCGTGCGCACGCAAGTCACTGCGACTGCGTATAGCCGGGCCTGAACTGAGTGACCATTTGAAAGTTTGGAATGAAAGGGAATAGACAAATTTGTGTTCCGGTCATCCCAGAAACTAGTAGTCCAGTCTGTAGACTTAAAAAAGCCATCACTTTACAAAAGGTGGAGCAGTTCTTTTTTTACCTATGGTGTTAAGGAATTGGGCCCTAATAAAAATCCAAGTTCCTGAGAGCCATTTTAAAATATACCTTCTTAACGATTACCTCTATGATAAAAATACTAAGAGAAGCAAGGGGCGGAATTTTCATAGCTAAAATCAAATGTCAAGAGGGATTGACCATTATGTTTTATCGACTATTCCAGTTATCGATTTTACTAGATACGATTCCGGACTATGACAAAATTCGCGATTATGCCGATTTAATAGCAAAAAGTTAATATGTACAACCAAAACGGCGTTATCGAGCACTACAAATATGCTCCAGTTACTTCAACTCAGGTAGGTCGCCCTTTCTCATGGTATAAATAGATCTACAATGAAAACAGGACCAGTTTAAATGATAATGTAGAAAAAACAGTCAAGATTCTTTCTTACTATATAGAAAGATTATATAGAAATCGTTTTTTTTTTAATGAAGCTTAGTCTACTATCAATTATACTGTTTAAAATTTCCGTATTGGTTTTATATTTAAATTGTAACAAAATAAAAGTAGTTCCCGTTTTATTAATGTATTTTTTTTAATACACTTTTTTTTGGTAGTTGAGTGTCTCCCACTCCAGGGCAAAAGCCTTCCCATTATAGGTTTAGTTTCATTACCAAAAACATGTCGTGCTAAGTGACAATTAATTATCGATAGTCGATAAAACACATTGGTCAATCCCTCTTGACTTTTGATTTTTGCTATGAAAGTTCCGCTCCTTGATGAGAAGTATAAACCAGACCAAATTTTGCACAGTTTGTGTATTATATGTTTTTAAGTATGTCATCCCCATAAAGTTTACAATCAGTGGAAGATTTTTTTTTACTAAAAAATAATAAACAACTTATTCCTCATGACTCATGACAATGAAGAATAAAACTAGAATCAAGTTTGACTGTTATACTTAGATTTATGTTTTCAAGTAACTATTTAAAGTTTGAGAACACATCCAATTCGCCCCCTAAATGGTTTCAACTCACCTTAAATTTAGGATACTCGTTCATATAAATTGTGACCATTCCAACATAAGGCAGAAATCCCCTAGCACGGCCCACTACATCTTTTTTCGTAAGCCACAGCTGCCCCTGCGCGTACAGACCTCGGTCATCAACACTGTTGTTATCTCCCTTGGTTAAAAACTTAACAGTTCCATTATTCCTGAAATAAAATGAAAACACCTGTTTAAAGCCCAACCAATCGGACAAACAACCAATTCGGAGTAAACATGCAGGCTGGAATTGTAGATGGGCAGCTAATCGATCCCAGCAAGCAACTAGCTAGACTCAATTATCAGATAAAGATCTGAACGACTTGCTGGAAGAAGTATGCATGTATAAAGTGTGAGGCCCCTCCAGATAGTGCACCCATTTGGGCAGAGTTTTCCTTTGTACCTGGATAGGAAAAGGAGGGCATATCGAGTGGCCACCTCGTTCACCAGACCTCAATCTCTTGAATTTCTTTCTATGGGGCTGTTACAAGGAAGTTGTTTATGAACATGAAAGTGAGACAAAGACACAACTTTGAGAGAAAATGGAAGTCGCACCTGCACTTATAAAAAATAATGCCAGCATGTTTAGATGAATAAAGTTAAATTTTATATTATGTCTCTGTTGATCGGAGGTGGAAACTTCTAACACCTAATGCAATTTTATTTATTTATTAAAGATTAAGAAAACTGAAAAATTTTGAAGTATACTTTAATCTAGCAGGGGGGCCTATTGCATAATAAAGTACAAGCTCATATACTATTAGTAATAATCCATACAAAACCACTAATACTATTAGCTTGTACTTTATTATGCAAAAATCTGCCCCAAGTCGATCTGACAAATTAATAACAAATAATGACAACATTATCAATAATTAGGGAGTCTGATATTTTGCCGAAATATGTTTGCCAATGGTGTCCTTTCCCAATGTTTCATTTGCCAACCCAATGTTTTTCCTGTAACTGTAAATATTTCAGGATTTATTTCAGTAGGGTGATGGCACCAGTGTTGAACACTTTTAGCTGACAGGCAATTCGGTCGTAAATTGATTGTTGCAAAACAAATGAATAACCCTTATCTTCTGTAAGATAAGAATCAAGTGTCCATCATTGATCCTCGTCCATTACTGGTTCCATTACCCTACCATCGTGTAGATAGGTTAGGTTTCGTTATTAAAATCCTAAAATATTTACTGTTACAGACAACAAAGGGTTAGCAAATGAAACTGTCGGGAAACGATACAATTTGGCAAACATACTTCGCCATAACAAAGGTAACCCCAATAATTAGTATGCGATTATGTTGTTATAATTAGCATTAAACAGAACAGTATTTACTACAATATTTGGTTAAACTTTCAATAGTTTTTTTTTTCACAAGAATTTTACTAAGTCCAGTTAATATTTTGCTAGACATCTTTCTAGGAAACCATTTATATTTCAGACACCTCAGCTGAAAGTATCAGTTAATAAGTCACATTATCACACAACCTATTAAAAACAATGATAGTATTACAGTATTTTTTTACAATGTTATTTTATTAGACTTGGTAGTTTAAAACAAAAAAAGTAAAATTATAACTTTTTCCACCCCCAAGAATCTAATGAGCACAAAATGATTGGAAATTATGGCCTCTATGACTGTGATTGGTTTGATCTACACTTCTGATTACACCCTGTATAAAGATAACATGTTCCTAAATAGAGTGGCATCTTTGTTTAAACAGGGCACATGAGATAGTAAATAATAAATAAATAAATAATTAAACCTAATTGGGGACTAGTATAGTAGAACCTGGCAACGCTGATAGACACTTAACAAATAATTTATGACAGTCCATTAGTGCAGATGCTAGAGTTAAAGACCAAATTTTTCATTACATATATACATACATGATTGTTAATAATTACCCTCTTTTGGCTTCCATCAGATGGGTACAAAGGGTTAATCTCTCTAATCTCAGAAGCAAAACATATTTAACGGTGTCCTTTCATTTTGCCAAACAATGTTTCCCAAACTGATTCATTTCCCAACTGTTTCATTTGAGCAAATGGATTTTTTAACAAAACTGTAAATATTTCAGGATTTATTTCAGGACTTTGTGTAGAATCCTATGGGTTAGGTTAGGTTAGTTTTTAAAAAATCCTGAAGTATTTACAGACTAAACACAGTGTCTTAAACACCATGAAGTTAGGTTCATATATTTAGACACCTGTATTTAGCAATAAGGTAGTAAAGAGTAGACACAATAAGAAAGACACCTAATTGCTACCTTAGAAAAGATTAAGCAGGCATCACAATTGCTGGAAAATTTAAGTACTTTCAGTGATAAAAAGATATTAATTATCTAAAGTGAGAAGTAGCCTACTTACCTTTCATGAAGCTTTAATACCCTATGTACAATTGGAATGTCGCGACCCTCAACCTTAAATACGACGATTTCTCCGACACGGACCGGTTCTTCAGGATAATTGGTAAGGAAGAGCAGGTCTCCTCTGTGAAAAGCGGGTTCCATACTTCCTGACAAAACCACCACGATAGGACTTTCGCTGCCGGTTACTACCATTAAACCTTTCCATATCATCAGCGCGGAGGACACTATCATACCAAAGCTCAGCACTTGGTAGATAAACTGAAAATCAATGAGAATTCAAATGAAAAACACCCAACGCACCGCTCACGTCATCTCTCGGGAAATATTCAATGAAAATATACCTGTCGTTTGTTCATGCGTTTCACATCGTCAAATAAACTGTCCAACATTTTTGTTTATTGTTTTTATCAGGGCCTGGTACAGAGTCTTGGTTATTTATTTGGTTATCCGGAATTACTGCTAGCCCTTCTTTGCCCTTCCTTTTGTCGACAGAAGCAACCACGTCAGAAATGTCAAAAACCACAGGAAAGATATGACTACAGATTATTAAGGTATGACCCAATGAACAAGTTAAATGACACGTTCACTATCTGCTTCGTGCGCTTGTAAATATGTCTTGAATAGTTCTTATATTGTAGGGGGACGACTTGGTCTCCATACATATCACATATCATACATATAGAGGAAAAGCTAGCTTTTTATTTACACGTGGTTCTTCTCGTAGACCCTTGAACGGGAAGGAAGGGGAATAAATCCCCGTGGTACGTTCAAGAAATATAATGCCGAATCATAAAGTTGAAAAAACATAAAAAAACAAATTACTTCCTCTTATTCTATAGTCCGGGATAGATGTGCGAGTAAGTACGCCGTACTTATGGCTCGGCCACCTTACTCGCCCGTGTGTCACCATAAGTAGGCGAACTTCTAAAGGTAAACACAGGCGGAAAAGGTCGTCGAGCTCTAAGTACACGTACTTACTCGCCTGTCTATCTGAGCCTTATTACGAAAAAATGATGAGCATAAATGTATGGAACCAAGCCCAATCGTCAATATAATTATAACTTATGTAGGCTTATTGATCCCACTGTTTGCTTTAATTGTTGTGAATAGTAAAATCAAGTCAAGCGTGAGTCGGATATACGGGGGCATTGCGACGCATGCGGGGCACAACTAGTGTAGGTAGTATTAAACGTTGTGTTTTTGAATATTTGAAGGCTGATAACTCTCTTCTCCGGGGTTTTTGTAGTATCCCAGAATTAGAAAATGAAGCTTATGTAACTAGCTTTCACGTGGTATACACGGTGTAACACGAGAAAACCGAATAATTTTAACAGTGTGTTCCTAAGGCCGTAAGAAACAAAAAAGATTATATGAACCCAGGTCGAAATATGATTTTAATTTTTGTTATGTTTTCATACATAATAAATTAATTATTTTTCCTACACCAGTAAATCAACACCTTAGGATAAGCTGGCAACGTTTCTTATTGTTATCTCTTTTCATTAGAAGAGGCAGACATACTCATAGAGCAATTTCCTTGTCAAACAAATCGTTTCAAAGCAGGATTTACGTACAAATGCAAACGAAACTTCTTACTACGTTTGCAATTGTTATCTCTTTTCATTAGAAGAGGCAGACATACTCATAGAGCAATTTCCTTGTCAAACAAATCGTTTCAAAGCAGGATTTACGTACAAATGCAAACGAAACTTCTTACTACGTTTGCAATTGTTATCTCTTTCCATTAG
The DNA here is from genome assembly GCA_923062465.1 of Acleris sparsana. NCBI lineage: Eukaryota > Metazoa > Arthropoda > Insecta > Lepidoptera > Tortricidae > Acleris > Acleris sparsana. The sequence goes on from OV281293.1 coordinate 10,850,447, forward strand.
AAGAGTTAAGTAACACTTGGAGTCAGGCATTATTGTTTTATAGCAGGATTTACGTAAAAGTGCAATCGGAACTATTTACTAATAATTTACCTATTTAGACATGCTTCAGACTATCGCAGAGAGATTTACACTTTCGCAAAGTTAAAAATATTGTAACAGCCTCATTCGATTAAATTGGTGGTTATTTTTGCCCCAAACATTACGAGGACCAGGCAATTCTAGCTGTTTATTTAATCAAATAGTTCTAGGGCCTTATGAATAGGCCAAGAACTAGGGTTCATTTACTATTCGCTCTTGGATTCTCCAATGGTTGCGACAAGGCGTTGGGTACAAAATTAATTATGAAATGAACAAGTGGCCATGGCCTACCAGCAGTAAGCCAGTAAAAGTAAGCAAAATATTACTGAGACTAAATAAATTAACTGGATTTTTTTAAAGCAAAGTCTACAAAAAGTAGCCCAGAAACAGTTATTTTGAACTGTCATGGGTACTCCTTACATCAAACTGAAAACTACTGGCCACTTCATTCCGCAACCATAATGACATTAATGACTTACATTGCGTCATTGACATTGTTGTTATTGATATAAGATTTGTACGACGTACATTTTGATTTTCACAACGTAACTTTTATTATCTTGTACTGGTATTTATTATCTTGTCAGCCTTATCTAGTTGTTAAACTAGGCATAAGACGTTACAAAGTGTCTTCAGAAATAATGAATGAAATTGAAGGATTGACTTATGGAACTGAGACGTGGTCCCTCACAGTGAGCCTTTTAAATAAGCTCAGAGTTACTCAGCGTGCTATGGAGAGAGCTGCTCGGAGTTTCTCTACGGGATAGAATCAGAAATGAAGAAATCCGTAGCAGAACCAAAGTCACCGACATAGTTCTCAGAGTCTGCAAGCTGAAGTGGCAATGGGCTGGACACATTGCTCGTAGAACTGATGGCCGGTGGGGTGTTAAGGTTCTCGAGTGCAGACCACGGACCGGGAGACGCGGTGTCGGTCGGCCCCCTACTAGATGGACCGACGACCTGGTGAAAGTCGCCGGACACCGGTAGATGCAGAAGGCGTGTGACCGTTCGTGGTGGAAGTCTTTGGGGGAGACCTACGTCCAGCAGAGGACGTCCCCGGGTTGAAATGATGCAAATAAAAGTATCTATGGTATGCTTTTACTTAATAAATAAAATAAAAGAATTTTGTGTATTATTTCGTATAATTTGTGGATAACATGAATTGCATAAGTAAGATTATTTAGTAATTACAATAATAAAACGAAATGTTTACAAAATTAACTCGCAACAAGACTATCTACTCCTGTCGACAGTATTCATTCATAAACAAATAAAAATAAACTGCATAACATAAAAATATTACATCCATTAAGATTCCGTTAAGTACTTACCATCTGAGGCCCGTGGCAAATTCATTGGATGGGGCCCTCTCAGTAAAATCGTCATGTTACTCCTGAGCTCGCAGCCTCTCGGGCCGGAAGGCTGTCTCGGGCCGAGGGGCCTCTCGGGCTGGGGGCCCGTGGCATTTTGCCGACTTGCCACCCTGTAGTTACGCCACTGGTATGTACCCAGTGCGTTGCTGTCGGTGTCTTTCTTACACTTTGCTACTTGATACTCCAACGAACTGGTAATAGCACGAATACTTTTAATCCGTCGGCTTCATCATTATCACCATTTCTTCAGCCTGTTACCGCCACTGGTGAGCACTCGAGTAGGTACGCCATTCATCCCGAATCCCGATCATATGCTGTTCTAATCTAATCCAAAATTGATCCGGCTTGCCTTCAGTAATTACAATGTTCCAAGATTTGTGAAAGTTTCTTCATATTTGTTTTTTTTTGTCATAACATTCAATTGAATATTGGATTATTATTATTAATTTATCGATATTTTTACGTTTTTGGAGAAAAAATATTAAGCTGACGTTGACATGTAAACATACTAATGACGGTTCTGAATGAAAGTCAATTTACAGTCAACTTAGACGTGGCGGGCTCGCAACGTCGCAATTGTAAGGGTGTTTTTTACTGGAGATTTCATTACGACTTTTTTAAACATAAACGCAAATATCTCAAAAACCAAGCTGAATCTAGCAAACATTATACGTCAATTTTAACTCCAAATAATGTCTGGAATACGCTGTTAAAATTATTCGGTTTCCTCGTGTAACACCGTGTATATGAGATTTGTATTGGGTATATGGGCCAATTTGCCCATCATTATTTTGCATTGTATCATAAATATAAGATAGCTTTAGGTTACATTAGTTCTTCTGCACTGGTTTTCTGTAAACGGATTGGTTCTCAATTTGGCTAAAACGCATGTTCTCCATTTCCACCTAGGCGGTCGGCCACCTCGTCCTCTCGCAATCGTAATAAACGATATGATCCTCCCACAAGCCCTCACCGCCAAGTTTCTAGGTGTAACACTCGACTCAGCACTGAAGTGGGACACCCAAATAAACATAATCTGTTGCAAACTTTCAGGTGTCTGCTTTGCTCTAAAGCGACTATCTTTTGTACTGCCACCATCCCATACTCGTAGTAGTTACTTCGCACTCTTCCACTCAGTCATAAATTAGCCTGGAGTTCCGGGGAACCGCCGCAGAGTGGCGCCGCGCCTTCATCTTGCAGAAGCGAGCAGTCAGAATAGTAGCACGTGTCCCTCCGGGTATACCTGCTCGTGAGCTCTTTATCTCGTTGCGGATAATGACAGTGGCATCACAGTACATTTTCAACATAGCGTGCTACATTAGAAAAAATATTAACTCTTTCCCAGTAAGATCCGACCCACTCATAGGTTTAAGAAATAATCACGCCGGAAAACTCAAGACGGTGACCTGTAAACTGGCTAAGTCTACCAAAACTACCCACGTAATCGGCCCGAAAATTTACAACGCCTTACCTGACGGCATCAAAAAATTGGCAAACGAAAATTCCTTTAAAAACGCATTGAAAAAAATACTTATTAGTAACGCATTCTATGAAATATCAGAATTCTTCGATTTTACTAGTAATATGTTATAGTATTAATGTACCGGATAAAAATCAATAATATATATATTACTTAATCATTAATACCCATTATTGTACCTTGACTTTAAATGAAATATTTTTGTAATGATTGTGACATGTAATATTCTGTAAAATATTATGAATAAATGAGTATATGAGTATATGAGTATCAGCAGGCCCTAAGGGCCAAACCACCCAGAAATAGGAGCTCCGTCGACTATGTTAAATTTGATTTTGAAACCTCGTGATTCGGCAGCATTATATTTCTCGAAAAGATCACGGAGATTAAAAATCCCCGTGGTCAAGGGTCTACGAGAGGGACCACGGGTAACAAGGGTAAAACTCACTAAATTTACTTACTGATATTAGGTTAGGAACTTAGGACTTTTGGTAGCATACTGTGGTTCATGAATACATGGATCAGCTATTTTATAATACTTATAACATTCTCACCACCTCGATTTTGACCTTGGGGATGGTCATATTTTAAAAAAGATAAGATAAGATAATTTATTGGTAAAAATAATATTTACATGTCACATTTAACAACGGTCATTTTGATATAAGTAATTAATTACATTTTAAAGTTACAACATATGATTCATTACATAATACATTCTATAGTTTTGATAATTGTACAATAATTTAAAAACAATACACAATAATGATTTAGGTAATTCGAGTGATAAGATAATCCATCCATTATAATGGGTTGTTAATGTTTGTCCATAGGTCAATGATCTCCTTGAAGGAACTCGTCAATATTGTAACAAGCTAAGTTGATAAGCAACAATTTCAGTTTGTTCGAGAATATTGCATCACTTGCGGACAACTTTATATGATTAGGTACCACGTTATAAATTTAAGGCCCGATGACGCTGAGCGACGTTCGGACCTTTGCGAGTCGTTTTTTAGGAGCCAGCAGCAATGGTTGCCTGCGGCTACTACCTCCTTTGGATAGATTTGTCTTGTAGTTTAGAAGATTTGACCTTACATATTGGCAAGCAGTCAGTATAAAACCTGTCGGTAGCGTAAGGATTTTATATCTTCTAAACAGTTCTTTTGCTGGGTGATCAAGAGGTTTTCTGGCGATTATTCGCAATGCACGTTTTTGTAATTTAAATGCTCGTTCGCGGTGAGCCGCCATGCCCCACAAATCAACGCCCTGGATTAGGAGAGAGTGGAAATATCCGTAATAAGCCTTTTTTAAGTTATCTATTGCCAGGCTCGGTGCGAGTCTAGACAATGCAAAAGACGCCGACGAGAGCGAGTCACATAGGGAATCGATATGCGGGGACCATGTTAGGCCAGAGTCAATTATGAAACCCAAATATTTAGTGTGTTCTACTTGTGGGACAGAGATGTTATTAATTGCTATATCGAGTGGGTTTTTATTTATATGTTTTAACTGGAAATGTATAATGTTCGTTTTCTCCACATTCAAGAGCATTCCATTTGCCGAGAACCACCTGTTTATTTGGAACGACACCAGACTCAGTTTGGATTTAAGGGAGATGAAGTCTTCAGCATGTACTATGATGCAGGTGTCATCAGTAAATATTACACACTCTGGTTCAGGGCAAGCAACAGTGATATCATTAACCAGCATCAGGAATAGGTTATTTCCCATAACAGAACCCTGCGGGACCGAAGACCCACCTATTCGTTCGAGATCTGATCTCGTGTTTAGGACGCATGTGCTCTGTTTACGGTTTTTTTAATAAACTAATATACTAAATAAACTAACATAAGTTACTAGCATGTTTTATCCATAAAATACATAAATACATACACGCCTTCATTCCCAAAGTTGGGTAGGCAATGCGACAGAATTACCAACAACTCTAAAAAATTGTTGATTCATTATCAACAAATTTTTAGAGATCCATAATTATTATTTTTTGCAATGTTCTCACCGTTTATCCATAATTAAAACACACATTGCTTTTACAATTATTAGTTTTTGTCTTTTTGTTCCTAAAGCGAGTATAATAGGTGAACCTATTATACTCGCTGGTGTCAACTCTGGAAGCATACAGAGCTATTACAGAGAATTAACAGCATACACACTTTGGATTCGATTTTAAACATAACATTTAGATGAGCAAGAGTGGTTACAGGCCTCACTTCCTGTGCGATTCGGTGGTTTAGGCATCAGGTTGGTTTCTTACCAGCGCCAATTATGCGGCAATATTGTAACCAAATGGTCTCATGCGCAACGATGGTAAAAGACCTGATGGGATGACTCTTGTTCCGTGGCAGTTGGGCCGACCGTTGGTTTGGGATGCCACTTGCGTGGACACCCTTGCGCCGTCACACCTTCCCGGAACAAGTACAAGGGCTGTTTGATAAGTCCTTTTAAGAACTATTTGTAAAACCTTTTTTTTGGTAAATGGCATTAACACTGGCAGGCACAATCTTTCAAATGAACACTGTCAAAAATTCAGCAAAAAAGTTTTTGTCAGATAACCATTGTTTGACAGTGATCACTCGTAAATTTTCAACACCTATGGAAAAATCTGAATTTTGTGCCCGTTATAAAACATTTTTTTATGCAGGGTTGCAGTGCTGCCACAAGAAAAATTGAACTTGATTTTGTTCATGGCACTAACGCACCAACGTTGCAGACTGTTTACAACTGGATAAATGATTTTAAACGTGGTCGGTCAAGCACATCTGATGCTCCACGCTCTGGTCACCCAATCGAAGTAATATTGTACTCGACGACCGCCGAGTGAAGGTGCGTGAAATAGCTGAGAACACAGGCATCTCCACCGAGCGAGTACATAAAATTCTGAATGAAGATTTGGGTATGACAAAGCTGTCTGCACGATGGGTGCCACGTTTGTTGATAATCGAACAAAAAAGCGAAAGAAAGCGAATTTCAAAACTGTGTTTGGATATGATGAAGCGTAATCCTCGGAATTTTTCGACTCGATTTGTCACTGTGGATGAAACTTGGGTCCATCATTATACACCTGAATCAAAACAGCAATCAAAACAATGGATGGCGACTGGTGAGCGTGCCCCAAAAAAGGCCATGACTGTTTTGTCGGCTGGAAAGGTGATGGCGACAGTCTTCTGGGATGACGAAGGAATCAATATGATTGATTACTTGGAAAAGAGAAAGACTATCACTGGCCGTTATTACGCAGAGTTATTGGACCGTTTTAATACCGAATTGTTGGAAAAACTACCAAAATTGTCCCCCAAGAAAGTCCTCTTTCATCAAGACAATGCCCCAGTGCACACGTCAACTATTGCAATGGCCAAAATCCACGTGTTGGGCTTCGAGCTGGTTCCGGATGCTCCGTATTCGCCGGATCTAGCTCCGTGCGATTATTACCTATTCCCAAATCTGAAAACATGGCTTGGAGGGCAACATTTTTTGACAATTGAGGACTGCATCGCAGGTGTAAACGCCAATTTTGAAGACCTTGACAAAACGTATTTTTTGGAGAGGATAAAAAAGAATGATATAAAAAAGATCAAAAGATCAAAGATGGCGGCTTACGCTGTGACCCCTCGAGGTCTAAAACTTACATTTTTCATTACCAGCCTATACTTAAGCAATACAAATCTAAAAAACACTTCTACACCACCTTTTGTAGGGCAAAGCCTCTTTTTTGTCCCCACTGATTGGATTATATATAGGTTTTCCTTAACACAAAAGTTCCGATTTACACAGTATATGTATAGGTAAGTTATGTGTAGGTATTCATTAATATTAAATAATTTAAGGGCCATGAGCCACACCACGTACCAGATAGATATACTATATTTTTAATTTTGTAATACATATTGTAAATCATGTAAAAGCAAAGAACTATTTTCTGTATTTTTATTATTACCCCTAGGCTGACTCTTATTTAAAGTTCATTCATTTATGTTACACGAGTTTGGATATATCGTATGTTCATATTTTCATAAGTTTTGAGACAAGCATTTACTTTAAAAAGCTGCTGTATAATTGTTTTATTTCAATTTTTAATTTGGAATGTTTGTGTTCTATTTGTATATTTTTATGGTCTCTATCGCATATTGACCAATACGCAGAATAAACAAAGTACCTACTACGCAAAATTACATAATTACGTAAATTGAACAAAACGCTTTATGACAATTACGTAGGTATTTTGACCTATACGCGGAATGAAAAAACTACCCACTCCGCAAAATGACATACGTAAATTGACCAATACGGTTGCTTTATAACCAATAGAGCAAAATATCATGTAGGTTTAAGTTATGTTAGTATTGCAGCAGGCCCGGAGGGCCAAACCACCCAGAAATCGGTTACTCGGTTAAATTCGTATTAAAAATCGAGATCATTCAATATATAGAGCTAATTGTGTTTGGTCAGTTTACGTATATAATTATTGCAATTATTTTTTTGGCAAGTTGTGTTTGGACATTTTGCGTATTTTGAGCGATACAATGGAAATATTCGATACTGTTGTAGAATTTTAGTCACTAAAAATCTCTACTATACCACTTTTATGCATACCTTACGTGTCAAGAAGCTGTAATAATCACCCTTTTACGTGAAAAGGATTTAAAATCCACATATTTCGTAGCTTATACAGGGCTGCCATTTGTATTGGCCTAATTTAAAATAAACAAAGCAATACAGACAAAATAATCCGTGCTAAACCAATTTTTATTAAGTATTCTGGTGTATTTTACATGGTGTCCCAGAAACCGATGTCAATCCGCCTAGCGCTGATAGAGCATCTAAAAAGCTATCGATTTAACTCCTATGTATGTTCAGCGATTTTTACTAGTTTAAGGGATATTAATCATTTTAATCTGAGTTTATGTAATTTTCCCTTATGACCATGTCACGAAAAATCATTAATTTCATGTTTTATTTCATAAGTTTTTCAGTTATGGTGCATTGCTTTGGCTTGCATAGTTTTTAAACCTATTTGCCCGTTTTTTTTTTAGTAATCACATAAAGTTGTTTTTTCCATACAAAGTGGAAAGCAAACACTTGGACACCTAGTATGGAGTTTTTTTTTTATGCGATTATTTGAAAAAAATACTAAAAAAAACCGGCAAGCAGTTTTAAAAACTTCCCTGATTCATAATGATTCTAATTTTGTCAGATACCACTGAAAAAGTTATGAAATAAAACATGAAATTAATGATTTTTCGTGACATGGAAAATTACAAAAATTCTGATTATAATTATTAATATCTCCGTGAGCGGAGATGTCGGTAGGGGACGTCCTAGACGGACGTACGGTGACGTACGGTGTGCTGATTAAGGGCCAAATCAAAAGCACCCGAAACCGACGTACGTGCATGAAAATATTGATGAATGTAGAGGAAGCGAAGTGTATATGTTTGGACCGATGCACCTGGCGTTCCATAATCTCTGCCTACCCCATTGGGACAGGCGTGAAGATATGTATGTATGTATGTATCTCCGAAACTAGTTAAAATCGCTGATCATACATAGGAGTTAAATCGACAGCTTTTTATATGGTCTATCAGACCTAGGCGGGTTGACGTCGGTTTCTGGGACACCTGTATACCAATCCAATATACTTTATTAAAATAAAACAATAACATGTACCAAAGCAATGAAAAAAAAAAACAAAAAAAAAAACAATAATAAACTTAGTTGTGTTTATATATTGACATAACCTATTAGTGTCCCTAGAATATTTTTTACATCGAGCAACACGGCCTTCCTGGCGGAAGGGAGGGAGTCGCCTTAGCTATGAATATTACAGTCAAATAGTTCTGCATTTCTTGCGGTGGGAAATTTGGCACACAAATGCAACTCTGGACACCTACAAACAAAAAAAAAACTGTAATAATACATAAAAAGTTGAACAATACACTGACATAACTTGCACATCTCGAGCAATTTTTATTACGAACGAGTCGCAATTTACACATTGACAATGATTGACACGATAGGGTTTCATCTCTTTCACACATGATAGGGTTTCATCTCTTTAATCGGCGAGAAGTCGGATTTCTTGCTCAACAGATCCTATTTGGTACGGGCGTGCGGAATCGATTTTGGTAAACAAATCCGAAAATTATATTACAATAAAATATACGATTTTATTACGATTAATACAATTGAACAGCAATAATACGATAAAGCTTTTCTTACATGTGCAATGTAACACAATCTTTTTGTAAGTTTGACGTCCCAGACCTCTTTTTACAGCAGAAAACAGGGCAATTCGGAATTTTAAGTGTAGGTAACGTTCACTCGAGTGACTGGACTTTGTCTAGTTGACAATCCGAGTGACAACTAGTTTTATTATATGCGCATACCCGCTTGGGCGTGTACTTTGACTCCATGTTGCTAGATGATTTTATATTATGGTTTTGTAAAAAGCCAATACATTAAAGGCCCCTTAATTATTTGGTAATAATATACATACTAATTCACTGTAAACGCAATATTTCACAAAGGTGGGATAGACAAACCTCACAATATTATGGAAGTGACATTTATTTATCTTGTCGTTGTTAAAATCTCCATCAATTCTTTCTGTTGTATTGATTTTGCATGGATCTTCTGGGCAATTAGGCGTTACAATACAAGAGCATAATAAGTTAAAGAGAATATACCAATACTAGAGCTTAAACCGTTTTCTTAGAGTTAGTAATCAAATCTCTTTTCGAGACCAGCTTCCGATTAAGGCGTTAACTTGGTTGTTATATATCGCTCTTAGTGTTTCTAATCGCCATTGTAGACCAGCTGGTCTATTGCCTAACGCACTCGTAATCGACTTCAAAGTAGAGCAATTGGTTTTATTTTCAGACTCGCCTTCGAACTGTCAAAATGAAAACAATTGCGATTGCGAGTGCGTTAGGCAATAAGCCTGCCGGACTATCGCTTAAGCTGTTAATTGAGAGCAAACAAAAATGCTGGCTGTATTATTACTACCTATATGAAGATAGGTCGTTATTATAAATGAACAAGAGTATCTGTCTGACAGAGCTGGACTATTAAAACAATGCCAATGTGGTAACAGTGAAATTATGGTGAAAGTAATCTTTGCAGTCATCCAACATAGCCATTAATACTACGAAATGTAAGTATTAAATCATCCGCGGTTGAAGCTCGATCATTTCTTTGCCCTAATGTCAGTAAATGTAATATATACTTTGAATTCGGCTGTTGATTCAGATTCAATAGTAAAGGTATTTAAATCGCTTAGATCAACAAAAGACTGAGGATTTGTGGGGCACATCAGTTAGAGTAATCTTTCATATCATAGATGTATTTGCGCCCCATCTAGCATTAATTTACATAAATTGCATATCAGAGGGCATCTTTCCAGATCTCATGAAATATAGTACTTAAAGTCATACCACTTTTCAAATCAGGCGAGATGAGTGATATAACGAACTACCGTCCCATTTCCATACTACCAGTTTTAAGTAAAGTCTTTGAGAAACTAATGCTGAATGATATGTTAGGCCACTTTAATAGAAATAAACTACTTAGCAATAACCAGTTCGGCTTTACCAGAGGTCGATCAACAATTGATGCGGCATCTGTACTCGTTAAATATATATATAGCAGTTGGGAGAAATCCTGCGATGCAGTAGTAATATTTTGTGATCTTTCTAAAGCTTTTGATTGCGTAGATCATACGACCCTTATTTTAAAATTAGAACATTATGGATTGTCCAATAAAACCTTTAAGTTTTATGTCTTCTTATCTAAGTGATAGAACTCAACCAACTGTTGTAAAAAAAAGGCAATCTGTTGGAGCTACAGTAAAAATAGGTGTGCCTCAAGGCTCTATTCTAGGTCCTTTTTTATTTTTGGTTTATATAAATGACTTACCACCAATAGTAGATAAACTTTGTGATATTGTACTTTTTGCTGATGATACTTCACTAATTTTCAAGGTAGATAGAAAATCCGTAGACAACAGTAGGATGAACGCCACACTAGTTAAAGTACTTAATTGGTTTACTAGTAACAACTTGCTACTAAATAATAAGAAAACTAAATGTGTTAGGTTCACTTTGCCTAATGTTAAACCGGTAGATTCTAGTATTTTTCTAAATGACGAGTGTTTGTAAATGGCAGTTTTACTAGGCATAACAATAGATAAAAAATTGCAATGGAGTCCCCACATATCAGTACTGGCAGGTAAACTAAGTTCGGCAGCTTACACCGTTAGGGAAATTAGACAAGTAACTAATGTTGAGACAGCTCGCTTAGTTTATTATAGTTATTTTCATAGTGTTATGTCTTACGGTATTCTGGTTTGGGGTAAGGCAGCTGACAAACAAACTATATTTGTATTACAAAAAAGGCCCATTCGTTTTATTTACAATTTATTTTCCCGTGACTCCTTAAGAGAACCTTTTAAAGAAATTAATATCTTAACTGTAGCGTCTCAATTTATTTTCGAGAATATTATTTATGTTATTAAGAATTTAGATTATTTCACCAAAAACTCTGATATACATATTTTAAATACTAGAAATAAAAATAAAATCGCTATTCGAAAATTCCGCGTCCGTAAAGTATATAAATCATTTGTTTATCAATGCATTCATTTCTATAATAAATTACCTGACGTAGTTTTAAAGTTACCCTTTCCAGAACTTAAAAATTACTTGTAAAAGTCGTTAATTTTAAAGTGTATTATAGGGTCGAGGATTATCTAACAGACAAAAATGCATGGCCTAAACCCGAAACTAAGTCAATAATAATTTGTTCAAATGCAAAAATACTTTATCTTGTCTAGGGGACACCGTTGATGTATGAAAACATATCGAAACTTTTATTTGGTCGCATTGCACCGTCTTATATACACAAGTAGCTGTTGTTTTTTTTTCTCCCTCTATCTCTCTCCCAAGATTTTTGGCATGTTTTCCTGCTGAACTACGCTTGTTATTTAATATTATATTTAATTTAATATTTATAGCTTTATATAATGCTTAGACTAAGTAGGACCATTGTAATATTTAATATGTTTAAAAAATGACTGCTTAGTTTATTGCGGCGTTTCTTCTCAGCAGGGGTCTTCTCTTGGGAAGCGCTGGTAAACTCTTGACGTGTAAAAGTTCCCGAGCGGCCTACTTACTTAATAAATGATTTTTATCTTTTTTATCTTTATCATCTCTTGCAAAAAATCTCCAAAAGATAACCCGATTTTATTATATTTTCAATAGAAACAATCTCCCTTAACAAATCTTTTTGTTGTTCACGTACCTTGAATGAAACGATAAATAGCATTTACAACTTTAGTAGTATTAGTAGAATGAGTACTAGCATGTTCCAGAAAAATAACTATGCCATGTCAACATCGATCGTTTCAATAACTCTCAACTTTATAGTGACTGTGTTGGGAGTGGTTACATCGGCTACAAGGATCTCGGCCCCGTTGAACAATCCCAATTCGCTTATTTTCTTCTTTAGATTGTCTCTTGTCCTCTCTTCTATGCTTCTGATTGAAGACATGTAAAGAGTTTTGTTACGTCCATTGATAATCGTGGTAATACCTGCGAAAATAAGTCAGTATTAGATTCTAATGTAGCACTAGCTAACAAATAAATAGTCTTCTATTCACAGCAAAGACAATATTTAAAGGTAGACGCAAAAAGGGGCGTTAGCGCACTAAAATCCTCCAGGCCCGTATTAAGAGGATTGTGACGCGACGCTTAAACCGCGTAGCTGTAAAAAAATCTTACCCCCTAGATCAAGTCCGATTTCCACGATTTTTGAACATGTTATAGTTGTAATGAAAATCTTGGTGTGTACCGTTGTTTAAATTTTTTATTTTCATACGTTGTTAATAATAAATATTTAAATATTTTCGTGGAAACTAAAAGTGTAGACCTAGTTTTTCATAATATCTACAAAAAAAATCGGACTAGATTTAAGGGGAGAGAAACGTTATCACATTTTGTATTAATAAAATTTGCTTCAAAATCCTCTTAAAAATCGGGTCGATAATAGTGTAGGAATTGGTGGCCCCCTCCTAGGGCGCGGACCACAGGTTGAAAAACACTGATTTAAATTACATAATTAACTGGTTCAGGACAAGGCCATTTACCGTAAGCACCTATGGTTAAACAGGACTGGAGATAAGACATCACATCAAATATCCTATTCTTAATAACATTGTAAGTATTTCATTAGGCCTGCCTGATTATAAAGATAGGTTGGACTAGACTTCCCAATAGTCGGGCACTCGCATTTTGCGCTGAGGGATGTAATGAGATTGAGAGTTGAAGGCTTGATGCCAAAAAGGACAGAAAGTCCTAATCAATTATTTGGATGCATACCTGGACTCTTCATCAAATATTGCTGATCTTCACACAGCTTGGAAATAACTGATTGCAATGTTGACTCTGGGTCCAATTCCATGATCCTCGTGCTGTTGCTACAAGCAACACAGTCAGGCCGTTTCTCTGCATTGAATGTGTAGGTATACACACCATCAGCTATGTTCAGCACCATGTAATTGTTCATGTTGACACAGCATGACGAAGCTAATTTGAAAACCTAAAAATGTGATGGAGTGAAAAAGCTGATCTCGCACCATGCCAAATGATAGTTAAAACAGGGAACAACACACTAAAATAAATTTTATGGTTTTTATAAATAATCCTTGCTTTTGCCTAGAACTTCATTGGTCATAAATCTTTTTTTGTTTTATAATAGCTACAAAGTTTGTGTTATATTAGTTATCATTATATAACTAACCTCAGTAGCACAAGCCGCAGCTATAGCAGCGTTAGTGCTGGCTACAGCTGGAATAATGTTCTTTAGCACACCCTGACAAAGCCTGTATGTGACACCAGTGATGCCGTGCTTCAGGGCCCGTTCCTGAGCTTTCTCCAGCACCCAAGCCACATGCTGGGGATCATCTCCATCAAGTTGTGTGGCATTTCCCCATGGGTTTTCTTTAGGCCATTGCAATACTTTTACATACTCAATGCAGTGCTCTGGTAACCTGAAATGAAATAATAACATTCCTTTTCTAGTTAAAAAAAAGTGTCAGGATGGTAATGTTCATGTATGATCAGTATAGTCGACTGATCATACATGACATACACACACAGCTCAGCATATATGACAATTAATAACTTAACTTTCGTGTAGTGAACTGAATGAAAAAGGTGGCGAACTTTTACCATTAAGTTGCTCACTCATAGTTCAAGTAATTAAGTTAGGTCATACACCCTATAAATTAATCGTGTATTCAAGACAATACTTTAGTTTATTAGAAAGTAACAAAATAATAATGAGGGCGCCACGAGCCGATGAAGCGTAGTCTTAATGTATAGAGCCTTTAACCAACTTTTCTAAAGCTTACTTTTAAAGGTGGCATTTTTTTAAATCTGACAGTGTATAAAACTTAAGAAATACCCCTTTTGGATGTTTTAATTGTAGTAAACTGTTTAAATAGACATTTGAAACACGTAATACAGCATATTATTGATACCCACTCTGCTATTCGGGCTCTAGTCGGATCACAGTATGATACATTATAGAAAGTGAGCTACAAAGTTACCCTAAATACTTAGATAGTTAGTTGAACCACACTAAACCCTTTTTAGAGTTCCGTGCCCGAAGAGATCCCAACGGGACCCTATTCATAAGCCTCCGATGTCCGTCCGTTCTAACTTTGAACAGCTGTATCTTTTGAACCGTACGTAATAGATAGCGTTTTTTTTTTAATTTGTTATTATGGCAGATTATCTAACAAATATAAAATTTTAAAAAGTGAAATAATAAATGACCCCAGACAAGAAACGTATTTTATGTTTGTTTCGTAAAAATGGTAAAACACAAGCATAAAACGAGTTTGGGTAAAAGTGATGTCATTTGTAAAACTCATACATTTTCAAGTAGAGCGGCCACCAATTACTCAAAATAAACATATTTTGTTATGTAATTTAATACTCTAAAGTGCATCGGAGCCGAGATATTTAAATATTCATACCTGAGCATACTTTTAGTACCAAAAAATGAAATATTTCATTTCTCCGCTCCGATATTATTTAACGCCATAAATTATATGCATCTATGTATTCTATGTATATTTAGAGGTCCTCTAAATTTTATGTAAAATTCATCTGTGGCCGCTGAAGAAACAAAATGTCAATTTTCTTCATACAAAATTACCCAATGCCCTTTGGTATGATCATTATACAAAACTTGAAAAAAAAATCAAATACTAATGGTCAAATTTGAGTAGGGCTCGCGACGAAACAGAGAATTCAAATTAGAATAATAATACCAACTATGCGGCAATACGGAACCCTCGGTGCGCGAGTCGGACTAGCACTTGATCGGTTAGTCTAATTTATCAAGACTACTTGCCACGTTTTGGCAAAAAAGGAAGTTAGTTAAATAAGGATATTATGTATATTTTATTTCTCTAGATAAATAGAATTATGGCTATTAAAAAAGTTGCAAACTAAAAGCTGGCTACCAACTACCTACTCGGTTAACAAGTTCTATTACAAAGTTTTATTACTAGCGGCCCGCCAGCGGCTTCGCCCTGCTGCAAATTTTCGACTTTCCCAGTGGTTTCTTTTTGTGAACTATTTTCTAATATTTTTTAAATGTAAGAACCTAAGAACCTTCTACGAAGTATTAGTAAAAATATGAACGAAATCGGTAAAGCCGTTCCCAAGTAATAGCGTGACCAGAAGGAATAGGAGTTCATCTTTAGATATACTATAGATCAGTGGCGAAGCGTCACGTAAATAAATAGACAAGCCGGAGCAAAAAAAGGTGTATGGCGTGTGTCGGTTTTACGTTTTGTTTGTATACCTACTCTATGCATAGGAATTTTTGGTAAAGCCGTAAATAATCGGCTTGTACGAACGCCTCGCGACTGCTATAGATTTCATTTCAATATAAGTAAAAAATAAAAGCTTAATTAATATATATTTCTAGGAACACATATTAATTTCTCATATTTTTGGTATGATCTTTTAACATTCACGGCTGGCATTAGTAAAATAATGCTCGCTCTTTCTAAAAAAAAACTCATTGGAAATGTTAAGTCTTTGTTTATTAAGGAACTTATTTATTTGATATTGTAAAGTTTTTCATCTCTGTGTATTCTTAGAGACCAGTATTATATTTCTTAATATGCTTATGAGTTATGTCGCAAGAGATTTAGTGTTGCACATTGCTGCAAATTGGTGCATTGTTGATTTATGGTGCGTTCCTATATTCAAAACCGATGGTAGAGTTGTAAGGTCTCATTAAAAATTTGGCACATTTTGTATGTATGTCATTCCACTACTGCCCATAAGGAAAACGATTCGTTACTTGAATATAGGAAAAGGGCATTAATGAAACATGAAGAATAACATGCAAAATTGGACTATATGAGAACTCTTACAAAAACTGTGGGTGTGTTATCAGTATCATCATCAAAGGGTGAGTTGAACCATGTCTTCCTGGGTCAATGGTCCCATAAAGCTTGTACATCTAATTATTAACATTTTTATTCCATATAAATAACTCCTTTAAATTATTATTTTAATTGTAATAAATCTCGGTAATAGAACTTATTAACCGAGCAGGTAGCATTATGTGACCTTATTATTTATTTAACCTTTATTGCACAAAATAAGGTACGAAAGGCGGACTTAATTCCTAATGGCATGATCTAGCAGCTACCAAAATAATGATAGTGTAACGGCACCAGTGTTCGACACTTTAAGCTCACATACACCAATAATCGACACTTAACTCTTAATTCAAAGATCATACAGTCATAAATTGAGTGTTACAAAACAAATGAATAACCCTTATCTTCTGTAAAATAAAAATCAAGTGTCGATCATTGGTCCTTGTCGATTACTGGCTCCATTACATTACAGAAACTGACAAAAGTCCAGAAATATTGATAAAACGAAAATATTACCTTGGAGTGTTTGCGATGGTACACAGTGGGAATGTTATCTGAGGCGGATACAGGTCTAGTGTGCATTCAATGCAGGCACTCATCCCCGGCAGAATGACTCTAGCATTGCCTTTGAAGCCCTCAGTACCACCATCCACCATAGGTATTAAACTGCCTTGATCTAAATGACCTAAGTGAAATAAAAGAGTTTTTTTTTTATTATGTCCCAGTGTCATACCAACCTCGTAACTATTTCAATAAATTAAGAGCAAGCACCATTGTTACAAGTTTCAGTGTTAAAGCTTATTTGATTTCTTAGTTATGCACTATAACCAAAGAATGGTGATCTACTAGAAAAATTACAACCAATGTTGATATTTAAAAAAAATTAAGCCTATTAATCCTACCTCACACATACAAATTTCTATTCCCATTAATTTATGGCATGCAAAATTATGAACATATCTTTTTGTCTAGTAACTGCTAAATTAAATACTTATCCAAAAACAGTAAAGTTTGTAGTCAGGGTATTCATCTTGCTTTAACCCGTCAAGTGATCTGTCAAAGTTGTTGTGCATCAAAATTAAACTGTACGTCAAATTAATAAGTCACGAAATATCAAAAAATCTGCGCACACATGTTGTGCGTAGGACACCTGACGGGTGAGGGTAAACAAGCAACTTGTTGCGGCTGTCTGTTGCTAGAAACTATTGCTGTTTGACTGTTACTTTATTATGCTAGATTGGCACCCGTAACAGCTTGTTTCAGAGCCTTAGCACACCGGAGTTGTTTATATTGTAATATAAAGACAACTATGACAAGATGGGGTCCTTATATAAATTACCATCATCATTATATTGCAGCAGAGACACCAGCATGCCATTAAGCCAGCGTCTGGCAACTATGGAGTCCAGGCCACAGACCACAATGTGGAACTGACGGTAGAATCCATCATCCTTATCTTGTATAGCACTGTGATGAGCAGTGGCGGCACAACCAGGAACTCTAAAAACGCAATACTAAGTATATTGTTAACAGTAGCATTAAAAAAAAAACGAAATCTAAAACTGGCCTCAAACTAAATATTACGCTTTTTTTATAGATTCACTATATATTACCAAGTAAAACAGCCCTTATAAAGATTTACCTACTGAATTATTATTTGAATTTCACTCACCTTTTATTGACAAATTCAACAGCACATTTAGCCTTGGATAAACCAATATCATTCTTTCTAAACAAAAACTGCCTGTTTAAGTTAGACAATTCTATAGTGTCCATGTCTATAATGTGGATATTTTTAAAACCCATCAAAGCCAAGTCTTTTAGTAATTCACAGCCAAGACCACCAGCTCCTACCACCAAGATTTTGCACGAATTCATAATGAAATCTAATATCTCAGCGGACGCTTCAAAATCAGGATGGCAAAATGGACCGGATCTCTCTAATAGTTTTCTTATATTTATCCATCTTCTGTGCAGGTATTCAGGCAGTGCATCAGCCATGATACTGTAAAAAGGACATTAAACAGAATTCCACAAAAAAGTAAGTTAAAATTGAAACAATAATGACTTAATGAGAAATACCGGCTAACAGTTAGATCTCAGTTTACGGGTAAACTTACTTGATTAAATACTGATTTACGATTTAACACTATACTATGAGCTTTTATTGAGGACCTTCAATAGGAAACTGCGAAGTTTATTTTAAACAAATAAGAATCAGCATATCCCTTCTATAAAACTCCAACCTAATTGAAAAAGTTAATTATATTATTAGCGCGACTGTCAGATCTGATCTGTCAGTGCCTAGCCAAATTACCATTAGGTATTATTATAATATAATCTGTGAACCAAATGTCAGTTTTGAAAAAAAAAAGTCAGAGTTGCCCATTCACGCCGCATCATAAACTAATATACAAAAATGTTTTTGTCCTTTTAGCTACAAACTAACCAAAGTTAATAAAAATATTCTCGAATATTTTATAAAATATTTTCAATACTCATTAGTTTATTATTTTTAATTAATATTGAGATTCGCATAAAAACAAATGTTATGTTCTATAACCGAATAGATGGCATTACGTTTGGTGTGGTATTCATTTATTTGTTGAAAATGGAGGCGTGAAGAAGAAGGCTATTGTTGGAAAATCCGAATTTTCAAGTTAGCGGTTGTGAGGATTTCCATGTGAGTAGAATCATTTGACTAGATGCATAGTTTTCGGCAGCTCTTAAAACGTATATCTTCTGTGTTAAAATGAAATAACTACGTATGTTATCTTTGATATTCAAGGGAGAGACTTATGACCGATAGTATTTTTCGTGATTATATTATAACATGCTGGATTCAAATTTCGGTTATGTTTTAGTACTTTATTAAAACGGATCGTGCGTGAAGATTTGTTGCAAAAACTTTGTGAAAAGACCTTCACTAAAATAGTAATGAACGACATACAACTAAATAAATAACATGCGTAGGTACGTTCGTGCAGAGGTACCACCTGATTCATTGTCATATTCGTTTGTCGACTTAAGTCGTTGGTCCGTAAATGTATATATAAATAATTCGTATAAACACTCAGTGGTTTTATTAATTGACATATCGATTTTCTTTTTTAGGTTTTAACATGGCTGGAACTAAAATAAATACCAAGTCCAAAGGGAAAGATGAAAAGGGCAAAACTAACAAGAACGTAAGCAGTACCAATGAAGAAGGTGAAGACCATGATTTTTCATTGCTTAGAAAACCTGTACTCACAAGTGTCACTGGTTTTGCCCAGGCAAGAAAAATATTTGATTTTGCCACTGAAGAAGTAAGTAAATATTTAGATTTTAATTATTTACGATTAGTTATTCAAACATAATAACATAATGTATTAAATAGAGATTTTTTATTTTATTTCACATGTGATTTTTAATCTTATACCTAAATATTTTTCAGCTGAAAAGTCTTCTGGCTAATGAATGTGACTTATTATATGAATGCAAAGTATGTCGAAATATTTTTCGGAGTTTGGCTAATCTAATATCTCATAAACGTGTCTACTGCAAGGAGAAATTTAGTTCTTCAGTTCACAGTCATTTCATTCAAAATACATCTGCTGTAAGTATTTGAGTTACACGCTTATGAAAATGAAAAGAGCATTTTTATAGTTAAGAAATATGTATAATTCATCATCTATATCTCTGTCCCATGGCATGCCACTGAGCTTGGTCTTGAGTGTTTTATTTCCAACAGCCCCCAGTCACTTTTTGTACATTATCGACAATGTATAATTATCAACTATTAATAAAAGAAAATAAATGCAATTTATATTTGCTTATATTATTTGTATATTTGAATATTATATATTACTCTGTATATTATCATTTTGTACTGATAAAAAGTATTCTGAGTCTTAACCTCCTCTTGGCATTGTAGGCCTGTATTTATGTAGGTCCAGCAATGCTAGTGTCAGTAATATAAAGATTCTGTCCATACTGTTGGTTTTATATGGTGTTGATGAATAGAATTTAAGATTACCTACTTAAGCATAAAATTAAAATAATTACATTACAGGCAAGCGAGATGCTAAAAATTAAACGAATGGAGGAAGCTTACCAAGAATCTTTGAAAGTCACTGAAGAAATTCCAAATGAAAATGATGACCGTATAGCTCTAACGAAAGACCTGACCGGGATTGTTGAGAAACTTTCGAAAATCAGAGGTCATTACAATTTTGATGATCAACAAGTAACACTGCAGAAAATACCAACCAGTTCTGTGGCAGTTTTCCAAAGTCAAAGTGATGAAAACAAATTGGATAACATGCAAGCTCAAGTATGCAATGTTATACATTTCAATTTATTTTATTTTTGAATAGATGACACAGTAGCCTAGTCTGTAGTGACACTACCTACGAACCTAGCGGCCTCGGGTTGGATTCCCGGTACGGGCAAATATTTGTGTGATGAGAGCAAGTGTTTATTACAGAGTCTTGGGTGTTTTCTATTTATTTAATTATGTATTTATCTATATAAGTAAGTTTATTGTTGCCTAGTATCCATAGTACAAGCCTAGAGCTTAGTTTGGGTTTGGGGCTCTGTCAATTTGTGTGAAATTGTCCCCCGATATTCATTTATTTATTTGTATGTGTATTTATTACAATAAACAACCTTGTAGATAATACATTTTCGTGTATACGTGCCAAAGATTAAATTCTTATTTAGGTACATGAAGTGCTCTTTAGTGAACTGTCCAAAAGTGGGTAGGAAAACATAAAGCCCTAGGTAGGCAAACAAAATGTACTGAAAACGGATAAGTTTTTACATCATGAACTTATTTATAATTTTCAGGTTCAAGAACTAGACAGTATCTTATCACGAAACCAGGCAGTTCTGCAAAGAGATGGTTCATTTAATGTGCAAAGTTCATTGAATGCGGACAAAAAAGATGATTCTGACAATGTCATACAAATTAGTGATGACGAAGATAGCGATGACACACAGATACCCAAATGCAAGATATGTAAGTAATATGATATACCTAATTATCTTTACAAGTGTACTTGTCATTATATCAAGTATTTATATTGTAATGTAGCTTTATAGTTTACACCTTTTCGCGAGTAACAGATCAGGTATATATATATACAGTCACCAGTAATAATATATTATCCAACATTGGGCGCAAAAATATCTGACAGGTCTATATTACTGGAGGTATAAGAGCGTGTCAGATATTTTTGCGCCAAACTTTCACCTCATTTAACTCCAAGCTACTCATAGTTTGAAATAAGGCATACCTACCGCCACTCGCACCAATTAATTGAAAATGTAATAAACTGAAATTTACTTTCATTAAACATTTATAATATGCTGGGGGTTTTGTATATAATTAAATTGATGTTTATTGAACATATAGACAAACGTTACGGCTTCTCAAGAAAACTACTTCAATTATTTATCTGAAGATGTGCCGTTGGTAGGATGTCCCTGTGCGCGTGTTTACTCGATCACTATTCTTGGCCGAATATTCGCACATGCGGAGCGCATGTACCCTTTTTGCATATGTATAAAAATGTTTTTTTTCTGTTTAAAATGTAGGCGACATGCAGTTTTCTACGCAAAAGACTTTGAAATTTCACATGAAGTACAAACACCTGGAGAGCAGGCTGGTCTACCCCTGTCCCGACTGCTTTGAGATATTCTCCACATCTTGGAGTGTTTACCGACATCTGTTCAAAGTACACAGGTACTTATTTACGTTACCTACTTTAATACACGTATATACCATCAATATATTATTTGAGAGGTATCTAATATAAATGTTAAGTCAAATCCACTTTTTTACGTCGAAGGAGGACAACTTTGCCGAGTTTTTGTTTTATTAAACTTATAATGATTCCAAGGATGACTGACGAAATACGAATAAGACTTTTTTCTTTTGATATGAAGAATACAGTTAAAGGCATTAATATCTACACGGTCATTCCGCCAGAAATATGTATACATAGACCTTATGCAGTGGCATAACGGCGTATAGATTTTTTTAACGCCTTGGGATTGTATATATGTTTTTGTCTTTGACTGTACCTACCTCTTTATATTATTATAAATGTTTTTTTTTTTACAGGAAGTCAGCTGCGCAAATAAGAAGGCTGAGAGAATCCATCCAATCCAAAGCTTTCAAGATGAACAATCCTCCGGCATCCTACGAAAAGAGAAAGAACATGAAACAAATCACACCTCAAAAGATCAGCGAAGAAGAGAGACTGGAACAAGAAAATCAGGTATGATTAATATTTTTTTTATTAATAGGTACTTTATGAACATTAAATTATTTAATTAAAGCTATGAGATCGCCGCTTCTTCTTTTTAAACGGTAGCCTCTACGTAATTCTGGCAAAAAAAAAGATCCCATTGACCAAATGCAACATAATAGTCTCGTATTCCACTCAGGCGCTCTTTGAGAGGATATACCTACCTACTGTTTACAGCACACACGCACAGCAAGGTTATTTTTACGGTCGTGGGTTCGATTCCTAAACTATGTGTTTGTATTAGGTCCTGATTGTTCTTGTGTCTTTAACCGATGATACCTACAGGTACTGTATGAAGTCACGAGTAAATATTGGGTGGGCCCTGAAACCCATGACGATAGTCTCAACACTCGCATCACGGCGGCTGGGCTGGGTCACGTTAGGCCGGCAGTGGGATAGTTGCTAAAAATTTAATCTGACCTCGGCATACAACCGTAAAAGGAACAAATGTACAAAATTACAAATTTTATAATCCTGTAGAGCTGCCTTCACAAAGATTAGGAATTTATTTCAACAAGAGACCAAATTCGTTGTGGGCAGTGCTTTTTTTACGGGCAACTTCCTCCATCCGGTCACGGTAAATTAATGATCGGTCTGTATGCATAATGCCCGCATCAAGTGGGTAATGTAATTAAAACTGCATGGTTAATCCATCACTTTCACCGGTCAGTATGAATAATGACCACCCTGGGCAATGTAATAAAACGTAACCTAAAGCCTCATTCGCTTGAGCGATTTTTCAACGTGCGTTAAAAAACCGTTGGTTTAGAAGAACAAAAGTTTCTATGAATGCATTTACACGTGAGCGATTTATTAACGCGTTGCTTTTTTATCGATTTTCAACCTTGGGTTGGGCGGTACCTACAGAGTGTAAATTTGCCCGTTTGTATTTAAAACGCTTTTATAACGCGCGTAGGAAAAGCGCTCGTGTAAATGTGGGCTAACATGTAGCTAGCTGCTTGCGCGGGCGGCCCTCCCCCTGTGCGTGCCCCACACACGTCGCACAGCGCGACCGAATTTATTACATTGCCCGGCTAGAACTAG
Source organism: Acleris sparsana (assembly GCA_923062465.1). Lineage (NCBI taxonomy): Eukaryota > Metazoa > Arthropoda > Insecta > Lepidoptera > Tortricidae > Acleris > Acleris sparsana. The sequence continues at coordinate 10,874,198 of OV281293.1, forward strand.
AGAAGTATTCATACTGTCCGGTCTAAGTGATAAATTCAAGTTATCTAGAAGCTTGATTTATTATATGGACAACGAACGGGCCGTCGGGCATTATATGGGGCATAATATGGACCAGCCATGGAAATAAATATATCACTTAGCCCGACGTTCTTGGGCATTGTTCATAATGACCGGTCTTTATTTATACTGCCCGGTTAATTAAGTTGGTCAATAGAAGGCGCATGCGGTCACGTCGAGCGCGCCTTGCGCACGTTAGTTTAGATTATATTGGTTAATATTAGCACAGCTCCGCTCCACTCCGCTCATGTCCGCCTCAGTGGAGCCGCAGCCTACACATATACACCTACAGGCCATTCCATCTAGTCTTATTTAGTAAACTCGTACCTTCATCTCAAAATGCTCCTTTTACGCCTAATATAACAATTTCCTCATAAAAAAAACAATCCATGTTGTAAAATCGGGAAAAATCTTGAGAAAATAAGGGTTATAAAAAAGATATTATAATATTAATGAGACAAGTAAGTTGGAATGGAGTTCAGGGCACTGAACGGGTTAAGTAAGAATAAGGATGTGTCATTCAGGCTTGGATGGATAACATGGAAGGCGACGGCGAGCTCCCGCGCTGCGGCGGCTGCGGGCGCACGTTCGAGCGGCGCGCGGCGCTGGCGGCGCACACGCACACCTGCCAGCCGCGCTCGCGGGCGCTGGCGCGCCGCCCGCCCGAGCACCGCCGCATCGAGATACAGATCCGCAAGGACTACCACAAGGGCCCGCCCGCGCTCAACCTGATGCCCGCCACCGACACCAATGGTAACCTCTCGGATGTCCCTTGCTGGTGCATTTAAATTCATATGACAGTAAAATCTCTGTAAATTTTCTTTTTTTAATGTTCTTTATGACATGTTAGTTGCGTTGTTATTATCTTATACAATTCACTGGGTTCGTAGCATTAGGAGTTTGTGAGTTGTTTGAGAGTGCAAAAATATGGATGGAAAGAATCCTCTAATAAATATGTTACGAAGTTCTTATTACATTGGAATAAGGTGCATTGGGACATATTTTTGAGTTGTTGACTTGATTGTACTGCTACATTCTGATTTATGTGTTCTTTCAGATAACAAACCTACCAGTGAAGAAACTCAAACTGTGACCAAAGAGCGTACAGAGAAACAACCTGAGCCTAAGGAGAAAATTTCTGAAACAGTCGAGAAACCTGCAACTTTGGAGAAAAAAAATGAGAAAGACGGTAGAAAAATTGAGAAGGATAGTAAAAAAATTGAGAAAGATAGTAAACCTATCGAGAAAAAATCTGACCCGACCAAGCTTAAACTCGTGGAAGCCACTATGGACATAATAGAGGATAAACCAACCGAAAGTGTTGAATCTCAGGAAAAACTTGTGCCAGTCAAACAGCAGCCCGATAGAAAATCAAAGATGAGATTGCCCTTCGCACACCAAGTTGAAAAGAGTAACCTCGCCGCATTTAAACAGAGAATGTTACCAGACATAGATTTGGAAAAGATAGCTTGTAAGAAGTGTGATACTAAGCTTGTACGCGTTCAGGATCTACTTGAACATATGGCCGGGCACTACAAATGGATGCGCTATGCTTGCAAGCTGTGTAATTTTAAGAATTATGAGTTTGAGAAGCTACCAGAGCATGTCAAGGTTGTTCATAAGCTGAAAGGCGATTCTGACTTCTATTTTAGTACTGTGAAGGCTATTGACGGCACTGAGGCTTTGGAATTGGCTGAGCCTGTGGAAGAGAGTGACGTTAATGAAGAAAGCTCCGAGTCGCGGCGCCCGAGCCGCTGTTCGAGCGACTCCAGCCGGCTGTCGGACGACAGCTCTTCCAGCAGCACTCGCATGGAGTCCGGCTCTAGGAAACGGAAGATGTATCACAACAGAAGCGGAAGTAAAAGAAAGAAGGACCCTTTAGTGATCGGTAACATGATATTTGTATATTTATTTACATTTTAGTTTCCATTAGAGAACCATTAAAATATTTTTGTGGGTAGGAAGTATATTACACATAAACCTTTAAGAGGCCACATATGCCACGCCCACACAAGATTAAAAAGATGTGACTTTATATGCTTCCACGCAAAGAACGTGAGATGAAGATAGATAGCGCGCGCCTTGATTGCAGGGTCAAATTCAAATATAACTATGGTAAAAATATAACATACATATAAAAAAATGGTTTACCGGAATTAAGAAGCTATAAGTACTCAACTATTGGATCAAATATGATCGTGAAAGATCGTAGGATTTCGAATATTCAACCAAACATATGCAAAAAATGGTGAGAGTCAGAATGGCGGGTGTACCTTCACAAATATATAAAATGATTATACTAAAAAAATGTACTCAAAATGTACTATTTAGTACCTACTTTAAAATAAATTGTACCGCTCCACAAATAATGTTTTTACAATGTGAAGGTACACCCGCCATTCTGGCAGTCAGGACGGCGGGTGTATGCCAATTCACCATGAACTGATAGACTATTGACTAATGTTATTACTCCAAAAAAATGTACTAAATTTGTACTTTAATATGCAGTTAAAAGGCGTTATCACTAAAAAGTGTACCCAATTAAGGAGTGAAATTAAGGAACTTTAACTTTGTCAGTTTTGTGACGAAAATTAGCCATAATTGCGGCCGTCAATGTATAGCTAATTTTCGTCACAAAACTGACACAGTTAAAGTTCCTTAATTTCACTCCTTAATTGGGTACACTTTTTAGTGATAACGCCTTTTAACTGCATATTAAAGTACAAATTTAGTACATTTTTTTGGAGTAATAACATTAGTCAATAGTCTATCAGTTCATGGTGAATTGGCATACACCCGCCGTCCTGACTGCCAGAATGGCGGGTGTACCTTCACATTGTAAAAACATTATTTGTGGAGCGGTACAATTTATTTTAAAGTAGGTACTAAATAGTACATTTTGAGTACATTTTTTTAGTATAATCATTTTATATATTTGTGAAGGTACACCCGCCATTCTGACTCTCACAAAAAATGTATCATTTTGTTGTAAAATAAAACTATCGAGGATTTTGTTTCTAATCGTGTTTTCACGTTTACTAGTCTCAAGGAAATATGATCAAGTTTAATATATACGAAGAACAGACAAATAGGCGTTATGGTTATTGAGATTTAGATCGCGGAACACTACAAACTTTATAATATATATGACAATTCTCTGAATAATGATGATAACTTATCAAAATATTTTATCATCCCTTGAAATAACTAAACGCACGAACGAATATAGCTAGTTACTTTGCTTTACACTATATAGAGACTACTACAGGACTCTAGAATGAGTTTCCCGCTGCTTTATTTTAACCCCTTAGAGGATAAATTGGCCGGCCGGCCCCGGATATCTCTTATGCCCGATGAGACTCGCGTGAGTCTGGATCGAGCATTAGATTCACGGGTGCGTGTGTGACTAGTCCACGGTTACTGAGCCCTGCCGCCACGACGAAGTAGGCACCGGCGGGGTGTTCTTAGTGCACCACTAGGATATCCAAGGAATATTCCATCCATATTTCAAGTCCTAGTTCGAGTGGTTTCGGCTGTCCGTTAATCGACTAGCCAGTTTCTTCTTTTATATACAGGAAAAAACAAACGCCACATGGACGACAACTACCATAAATATTGGAAATAGTAAAAGTTCTACGCAAAGGAGACTTACTTTTATTTTAAAAAACAAAAATTTAGAATTTTCAACAATCCATAAATGCTGGAATTATTTTTTCAAATATAAAAGTAAGCCTCCTTTGCGTAGAACTTGCTATTTCCAATATTTAAGTTAGTTGCCGTCCATGTGGCGTATCTTTTATTTATTTGGTTTACCACTAAAATTATATGAGTGTCCATGTAAACCACACGGATAATATTGTTGTTTGTACAGCGTTCCGTGAGTCACTGCCGGTACTGGCCGAAAATCAGCGCTAACACCTCAATTACTTTTACATTTTGCTGAGCCAGGTTTCGTTTCACTGCCGCGGGGACACACATTTCCCTTTGCCTTCATTGTTTTCTTTTATTTATGTATATGTGTGTCATAGGTTTTGTGAATGTATTATTTTCTTCTTCTATATTCTTTGTTAAAATTTATGTTTCAGATGAAACGGATGACATTAAAGAGAGCGACGTTTCTATCGAAAGAACGATAAATAATGTTGAAGATAGTGAATCCTCGTCAAATATAAAAACCTTTGAAGAGAATTCATCAGATATAGAGGATGTCGAAGATAAACATTCGAAACGACACATAATAGAAGTAACTTCATCTGTCGCTTCGCGAAGACCCGTTCGGAAGAAGACCAAACCTAAGAATGCAGATTTTGAATATGATTTGTCGAATCTTTTAAAAATGGAAGCACAAGGTTACCGAGATTCTATGACTGTAACTACCACAAAACCGACCCAAAACAAGAAAAAGATTCAAGAGCTACAAAGTAATTATGATAATATCAATAAAGACCACATCGGAGCTTTAGCACTCTTATCTAAGAAAGCCGTTGATAAAGCGGCAGCTGAATTAAAAACCATTAACTTCAGTGCTCCTATTTTTAACATTCAAAAAGAACAGCGCACGCCAAATATATTCGCAAGACCCATGTTGCCAAAGTTTTCTAGAGGAGATAAAATGTCGCCGAAAAAAGATAACACCGAAGAGGCAAAAGATATTCCGAGAAAAGTGCCGAAAGAGAAAGATGTCAGCCCAAATAAAAATGCGGAAAATGAAAAAGTTCCTCTAGAGGAGAGTTCAAGAGTTAGAGATGATGTCAGTCCCAGAAACACTAAAGTTAATGACAAAACCAGCAACAGTCAACAGAAACAAATTACTAATACAGAACAAATTGAAGCAATGAGACAGAAACTAAAGATACCTGCAGTAGTTCCTATTAACATTCGAAGACAAAGTTTAGAACTTATGAAAAACCCTATTATCAACCAAAATATTACGGAATTCTCGAAAGCTGGGATGAAAACAAAAATTCTTCTCATAAAACCAATCAATAGAAATAAAGATGGAGTATCAGTAAATACCCCCTTGAAATTCCAGACCATAAAATTAAAAGAACCAAACACATCTCAAGAAGACAAAGATCAAATAGTCGTAGTGAAAGTCCCTAAGGTGGATCGAACAGTCTCACGGAATGTCTCTCATAACAACACGAATAAACGATTATTATCTGCACCTCAAACAGAGACTTCAGTCAATGACACGATCCCAAACGCAAGAATTAGTGACACTGAGAAATTAGGGGTAAACAGTGATAGCAAAAAACCCAAACGATGTAACAGTCCTGAAAACGTTAATGCTAATTGCAGTAGTTTAGATAATTCTAAAATTGAAGAATCTTTCACTAATAATGTTGATGATAGTAATTGTAATAATGAACCAAGTACTGATGTTACAGATACTAACACTAGTCCTGTGCCCATGGAAATTGAAGAGATGCATATGAATACCGTAGAAACCAGTAATGTTATTAATGATACTTCCAATTGTGATAAAATCATATTAAATAATAACGAATCAAGTGTCACCAAGATCGCCGCTACCATCCCAGGGCCATCAATCGACCAGAACTCTGTCCAAGAGTCTCTTCAGAAGGTAGAAACTGTTAGTAATGAAAACGGAACAGTTAATCTTGATAATAAAGAATTAAGTAGTACGCCTAAAAATGCCATAGCTCTTCAAGAATCAATCAATAGTCAAGATTCAGAAACAAATGTAGTTACTAAAAGAGACATTATTCCATTATAATTGTGATTTATTGTAATGTAGCGGATAGTGCAACAAATTTAGTTTTTGTAAAGTAATTTGAATTCGGTTAACTTGTACAGATTAGATAATAGTTTGCCCTAGTTGTATTAGTTGTATATTACAATTATTAAGGACTCTTCGCCTTTTATTTTATAAGCACGAATTCTTGCCCACACTTATTGGTCTAATACGTGATTCATCCAAATCGCTGTTTTTTTAGTTTGTTATGCAATAAGAAACTTGGTCTTATACATCATATTAAATGCTTACAGAACCCTGTGTGGCAAAATCGTAAGCAGTGAGTCGTCTGACACTAATACCAATGAGTAGGTAAAGGTATAAGAATTCATCTTTTTGTTCCATGTAACTACCACATGTTCGTGTACATGTTCCATGTACCATGTAACTATGTATGTAGTGTCTTGGTTCACTGCCGTTTGGCCAAACAACATTTCCCAAACTGGTTCATTTCCTAACTGTTTCATTAGGGCAAATGTTTTTTTTTTCTAAAACTAAATATTTCAGGATTTTTTTAAACTAACCTAACCTACGGGATTCTACACGATGGGCTTGAATCAAATCCTGATTTTTTTACAGTTTAGGAAAAAAAAAGCATTTGCCCAATTGAAACAGTCGGGAAATTAATCAGTTTGGCTAAATGAAAGGACACCAGTGTCTTTTTAGTACATTTTTACCGTTTGTTTGTTTGTTTGCATTTAACAATTTGTTCAAAATATCTTATGGTAACTGATTTAGAACATTTTGACAATCGGTGGTACACTTCCCATATTTTTTCTTAAAATGAGGTAAATAAGCCATTTACCTTACACATTTCATATTTGGCTGTTAAGATCTATCGGTGTATACACTGTATTGCCACCAGAAAACAATTATGATACCATGTCAAAGGCAATATGGTTTATCCAGTCGAATGGAGAGGCACAGGCGCATAAAATAAGATTTAGAACCGATTTTTTTGTGGTGGTGACTGTTTTAAGGGATCTTATAGGGATCAAGTAAGCATATACAGGGTGACAAGTAACTCTACCTATTCTTTGAAGGGGTTATCTTAGCTAGAGCTAATTTGCAATAATTTTGTCAAGCACTTCAAATACTCGAAGAGTTCAAACTGGTGTATGAGTTGGTTTCAGTAGCGGTAGAGATCAATGCAGACCAAGAGCTTTCCGAATTAAATTCATATCGTGCCTCCTGCTCGTTTAATAAGCTTAATTTTTCAATCCTGTTCTAAAGTGGACTGCACCTTTTTGGAAAGCTTATGAATTGAGGAAGTTATTTCCTTGATTTGAACACCAAGTGTCATAATTTTTCTTGGAGTAATCCTCTTTCCAATATACGTTTTTTCTAAAATGACTTCTTTATGTCTGAGGCTTTTGGAATTTTCCCCAAGCGTTTTTGTTTAAAGTTTTTTCTCACTCATCGGCTATTAGAAAAATGTTTTTTTAGTTCCCAGAGTGAAGTATTTTTTTTACAATTTGCATTTTTACGTACCTACACATTTAGCAAGGGTTTCACTAGGGGACAAATGTTCAGCAACACGTGTCGCCAGCGACGTCGGGTGAAGTGGCGCAACGTTGCCTAACACGTCGCGCATGTGGCCTGCATGGCTAATCTAGTATAGTTGCCGGCAAACTTCTTGAACACGTAACCTTGCTTGCGCAGAAGCGATTTTTAGGTTTCGTTGGGAGGGGGGGCCGCGGGCGGCGGGAGGTGGCGGCGGGGGAGCACGCGTCGTTCGCACCCATTGGTCAATCAGTTGACGTTTGCGTCCCGCACCGCGTCCACGTCCCTCTGCCTCCCGAGTACACTTGCATGCACTTATAAAGCCGATTGTTATCATTAATTTTTTGTTGAGGTTTTGTTGATTGTTTTAAAGTAACTTTGTTGTTATGGTTAGTGGTTGACTTTTTGTTATTGTTTTAAAGTGACAACATAATGCCACGCCAAAGGAACGTAGTTTTAAAAAAAAAGACAAGCTCGGAAGATGGTGTACGATGTGTATTGTTTCTTTAAGAAAGACGGAAAGGGTTTTGTGGAGACAGTGAAAAATACTGCCGAAGCTACGAAAACGTCTGTTAGCACAGTCAGTCGAATTATTAGGGAAGCGAAGGGCTCCGACCTGCTCACTGTATTTCGGATTGTATTTAAGACCTAGTACCAGCGCTGGTATTGACTTAATGGAAGGAATATCCTTTTTAGTTCAAGACTAATCTATTTTAAATAGTTTCCTGTATTTTTTAGTGTTATTCTAATAAGAATATAAACATTTTTTTTTCACTAGTGTATCATTTATCCTAAGATTTGAAAATATTCTGTAACAAAAATTAGGTACTTTTTTTGCACGTATGTGTACGATGCGCGAACTTTCCCCCACTACACTACCTCGCCTAATGTTCAAGAAGTTTGACGGCAATTATATGTAACGATTGAGACGCACTGAGCGGCAAGCGAGAAAATACAATTTCTGCTACCCGTGCAGATATGTTAGGCGAAGTTTCGCGAAACCGTTCTGCATCACCCGACGTCGCTAGACTTCATGTTACCGACACCTGTTGCACTATGTCTTCAAATATATCAAGTTAAGTCGCTCTACTTCACCGAAAGAGTCGTGGGACGTTTGTCCTCTATTGAATCATTGGTACATACGAGGGGCGGCTGAAAAGTTCTAAGCCTAAGGTAGAAAAAAAATGTTCAGATTTTTTTTACTATTTTTATTTTTCAATATAATCTCCCTCTAATTCAATGCATTTATTACATTTTTTAAATAATGCTTTTAGACCATTAAAAAAATAAGTTTTATTTTGGCTGTCGAAATGTTCCTGTACAGCCGCCTTCATCTCTTCATCACTGCCAAATCGCTTGCCCCTTAAATCTTTCTTCAAATTGCTGAATAGAAAATAATCACTAGGGGCCAGATCTGGACTGTAAGGTGGATGATCAATTTCCTCGAAGCCAGTTTCCTTCAGAGCAAGCTTGGCAACACGAGCGGTGTGAACGGGGGCATTGTCTTGCAAAAACAAAATGCCTTTGCTCAGTTTGCCCCTTCGTTTCTCGACTATGGCTTGTCGCACTTTTCTTAATAGCTCAGCATAATAAACTGCATTTATTGTAGAGCCTTTCGCCAAATAGTTTATTAAAAGAATGCCATCGCAATCCCAGAACACGGTGGCCATTAGCTTAGACGCCGATCTTTGAACCTTGAATTTCTTTGGCGGCCTTTCACCCTTTTCGATCCACTGCATAGATTCATACTTCCATGTTTCATCAACAGTTACTATGCGGGAACAAACTTCATCTAAACCTTCTTCACATAATTCTAAAAATGCCTGAGAAGTTTGAACACGACGTTATCTATCGAAAGCTGTGAGCATTTTCGGCACCCAACGAGCACTTACTTTTGTCATATGCAAATGTTGATGCAAAATCTCTCCAACTCTTTCCTTACTAATACCTAAGGCTTCAGCTATTTGCCAAACCTTAATTCTCCGATCCTCTTATACTAACTTTTTGACTTTTTCAGTATTTTCTTCAGTCACAACCGATATTGGCCTTCCTGAGCGAGGATCGTCTTCGATCGACTCCCGTCCATGTTTAAAAAGTCGACTCCATTTTTTAACAGTGGCATGAGAAGGGCCAGATTCACCGTAAATACTAGACATTTATTCAAAAATTCTTTTCGGCGATTTGTCACTTTTCGTGAGGAACTTAATGACTGCACGGTGCTCAATTTTCGTGATATGCGTTGATAATTCACACATGATGACCTTTAGCGTCGGATATCTCGAGATGTAATAAACAAAAGACGACATTTTTTTCTTTTATTTATTAACTTTTTAAATGGTCTTTTTAGTGGCCAGTATCGCTAACGCATATGCAACCTCAAAATACCTTAGGCTTAGAACTTTTCAGCCGCCCCTCGTAAGTCCACTGTCCATTTCCACAATTCGCTACTCTATTACTAACCAAAATTAGTATAATAAATATGAAGTAGGTTTAGGGTACGTTAGTTCTTCAGCAGGCCCGAAATGCTCGACACTCTACACTCAGAAATAGGAGCTCCGTCGACGTCGACTCTGCTAGATTTTATATTCAAATAGAAATTATTGGTAGAGTAGCGAATAGTGGAAATGGACAGTTCACCTATCCCTACCAGTAGAAATAAATCTACAAACACGTGCACTTATACTTGTAGGGATAGGTGTACTAGCTTGATAAATCGCGGACTTCGGATGCAGTTTTAAAACCCCTTCATGATTATTAAATTTTTGGACGGGGAGCGAAAACACCCTTATGAGGTGATAATTTCAGAAAGAAATCGGATCAAATCCGCATGTTATAAATGCGAATGGGTTTATTGGTTTTTGCTTATTCCATCTTCACAGATAATCGTTCCGGGTGAAATATGGTAGGTAAGTAAAATAATAGCACAGAGGCGGCGATAGGACTTCTGGTTTGTGGTAGATCCCAAAGTAATAACGATATAATTAAAAAACTCAAGTAAAGCTACTCTTGCATGTAGTTGTACCAACCGAACGGTCTATACAGACATTACAGACCGTGTTGGACCGTTGTGTTACAACTACCACAACCGATCCGTAGTCACACCAATTTGCCACATTGGTGTGACTATGGTTCATTTTATTTATCCGTAGTCACACGAACACATAAATAGGAGGAAGGTTTAGGTTAGGTTCGTTTTTATATCAGGCCCGGAGGGCTAGAACAACCCAGAAATAGGAGCTCCGCGTCAGCGGAGCTCCGTTGACTCTGTTGAGTTTGATTTTGAAAGAGAAAAAAATCGGTCTTGGTGTGAGTACGGGTAAATAAAATGAACCATAGTCACACCAATGTGGCAAATTGGTGTGACTACGGATCGGTTGTGGTAGTTGTAACACAACGGTCCAACACGGTCTGTAATGTCTGTATAGACCGTTCGACATCCTATATTTGAAATTTGATGTAAACGTAGTGATTAGTCTTGTCACACAATGTTACACAACTATGTCAAAAAAGTCAAAAAAGCTAGTCCGCAATAAACTCCTTGACGGACTAACACCACAAAATCGTCAAGGAAACAATGTGTAGTCTGTAGAAAGTTACAGGAGCTAGCATGTTATACCTGCTACTACCTAGGTCATTCTAATATCAATGTCGTTCATTACGTAATATCGACCTGTTGTCTAAACTGCGCGTAATACATAATATAAATAGATACACCTAATATTTTGATGGCTTCAATGCAAGGCTGTAAAGTAAGTGTACAAACCTACAATTCAGGTATATTTCTTTAGGATCAGCAAATAAATAGATCAGCTGATTAAAATACGGTTTGTAAGCTGATGACTGATAAAGATCGATCCATTTCTGCAATTGAAATGTCATTTTGGTAAATTCTAAAATTGTATTTCATTAAATTACCTAAGTATTCTAAGTAAGATTCCTAACTAAACATCTAATCTTAAAAAGTCGCTAGGTAAGGTAAACCTTATGAAAATGATTAAATAACAAAAAATACATTTTGGAAACACTAAATTTAATTAGAAATACCATTACATCTGCATCCATTCACAACAATAACAGCTTTAAGTGCTCTTAGCGAGGGTCTCTGCTTTGGCTACAACTTCCTCGATGGGGCCGACCATGTAAAAGGCCACCTCGGGCAGGTGATCGTAATCGCCCCCCAGGATCTTGGAGAAGCCCTTGATGGTCTCCTCGAGCGGCACGAGCTTGCCGGCGTGGCCGGTGAACACCTCGGCAACCTGGAACGGCTGTGACAGGAATCGCTGGATCTTGCGTGCGCGCGATACGGTGAGCTTGTCCTCCTCAGACAGCTCGTCCATGCCCAAGATGGCAATGATGTCCTGGAGTGACTTATAGTCCTGCAGAATCTTTTGCACGCCGCGAGCCACGTTGTAGTGCTCCGCGCCGATGACGTTGGGGTCCATGATACGTGATGTAGAGTCTAGGGGGTCCACGGCGGGGTAGATGCCGAGCTCAGCAATGGCGCGCGACAGCACCGTAGTGGCGTCTAAGTGAGCGAAGGTGGTGGCGGGCGCGGGGTCAGTCAAATCGTCGGCCGGCACATAGATGGCCTGCACCGAGGTGATAGAGCCCTTCTTGGTGGTTGTGATGCGCTCCTGCATGGTACCCATGTCGGTGGCCAGCGTGGGCTGGTAGCCCACGGCGGAAGGGATGCGACCCAGCAGCGCGGACACTTCGGAACCGGCCTGTGTAAAGCGGAAGATGTTGTCAATGAACAGCAACACATTCTGGCCCTCCTGGTCACGGAAGTACTCCGCCACGGTGAGCCCAGTGAGCGCCACACGCGCGCGCGCGCCTGGTGGCTCGTTCATCTGCCCATACACCAGCGACACCTTGGAGGTCTTGTCCTTAAGCGAGATGACGCCAGACTCGATCATCTCCTGATACAGATCGTTGCCCTCGCGCGTGCGCTCGCCCACGCCCGCAAACACGGAGTACCCTCCGTGCGCCTTCGCTACGTTGTTGATTAGCTCCATGATGAGCACGGTCTTGCCGACGCCGGCGCCACCGAAAAGCCCGATCTTGCCGCCCTTCACGTACGGCGCGAGCAGGTCTACCACCTTGATGCCAGTCACCAGGATCTCCTGCTCCACTGACATGTCCACGAACTCGGGCGCCTCAGCGTGGATGGCGGCCCTCTTGTCGGTGGGGATGGGGCCGCGCTCGTCGATGGGCTCGCCGATCACGTTGATGATACGGCCCAGCGTCTCCGCGCCGACGGGGATGCGGATGGGGGAGCCACTGTCGAGCACGGGCTGCCCGCGCACCAGACCCTCCGTACCGTCCATGGCGATAGTGCGCACTACGTTCTCGCCGAGATGTTGCGCCACCTCGAGCACCAGCCGCGGCTGGCGGTTCTGTACCTCCAGCGCATTAAGGATGGGCGGCAGGTCGTCTTCAAACTGCACGTCCACCACGGCACCGATAACTGCCACTACCTTACCATTGGCCTTGCCTGCGGCTGCGGCTTTCGCTGCGTAATCCCTCTTGTTGACTGCGGAGACAGTGGCAATTTTGCCACATTCTGTAACGGCCTTCTCGGCTACGGACTTGGCAGCTAAAAAGCCGCTTCCAACCCTACTTACTGCCCCCAACATTTTGATTATCCGGAGCACTTGGTTGAAGATAGTCAGCGGCCGGAATTATGTAACGTGAACGAGCACGACCGATGGCAGATAATTTAGGTCATAGACAAAAATACAAGTCGTTATCTAATACCACCCACTTCCGTCAGGCTATGATAAAATTGACACAGCCTATTATATTTCAAATTTATTTTGTCATCGTCTCTGCTATATTATTTATATGCAGTCTATTTACTTATAAAATTTCTTCTTGGTATTGAGTGTTAGATTAGAGTTTTAATGTAGTTTCATTGTCGAGACTATTCTACTCATTATCTCTTCCCCTTTATGTCTATGGTTACTTGTTATCAATCTGTCATGAGACAACGACTGCCTGCAGGCTGTATGGGTCGATGTCCTTTGCCTAAGGGATAAACCACAATCCACATGAAATGAAATAAAACTGCCTACTCCGGCATCTTACTTCTCGTTTCAAGTGGACCATAGATTAGACATACCTTAATAATCAGTGAAGTGAAGTGGACTCGCAGTGGTACAGAGGTTAAAACTATATTGACCTCTGTCCTACATATCACGAAGAGAGACCGCTTTTGAAGAATTGGCTTAGGCCTCACAGTCCAGGATTTTACTAAAAATTTACAAAGATTTGGCTTCGGCTTTACTTAAAATTGGATCTTAAAGTATGAAACCTATGACTAGGTTGTATAGATCAATGTCCTTTGGGTTTCCCTCTGGGATATAAACAAGCAAAAAAAAAGACTGCCTGCCTTATGTCAAAAATGACAAATTGACTTACCTATTGCTTGCCTAATCTGTGCTGCTGCCAATTGGTATATTATTTTTGAACTACCAGCGCTGTATAGAAATGTGGTTATTATTTTAGTTCGCCTATATTTATAGATATAAATTATGTATCGGTGCCGTCTTTTATCACGGGTGAGTTAATCTTATTAATATATTAAGTATATATTATACTTAATAATATGAGACATTACATTAATTTTATTTTACTCTAACTAAAGGTCCTATGGCGACAACGAATGAATATAAAACCAAATTATGCAAGGCCCGATTTATACAATGTATCCAGGATTCCAGAAGTAAGGCAACAAAGTACAGTTTCTTTAGATGAAAGTTATATAAAGAAATTCATGAAAGCAGTTGGTTGGATGGACCAGTCCAGGACTGTAAGTATCGGAATTTTAATCCTTTCTGCCAACATTTAATGTGTTGCCAACATTTGCAGTCTTAGGATTGCAGTCTAGTGAATGTGAATGTCTTTCATTCAGTTTCCACTTACCATCAGGTAGCCTGTGTGCTCGTTTGCCTGCTCTATGCCATAAAAACAAAACAATGTATTTATAATAAGAACCCTGACTAAAATGGAATGCCTCTAAGCTAGTCATTACACTGGCTGTCTTATCCCCAAACTGAACAAACACTGCTGTTTGGTGGTAGGTTAATGAATAAGATGGTGGTAGCAATCCAGACAGACTCTGCACAAGGTCGTGCCACCCTCCCCATTATGCTTCTTGCCATACTAACTTTGGGTGCGTTAACATAAGGCCCACCATACAATGAAATTGGCCAATGGAATATGAGCCTATTGTGAATATCATAGAGTCAATTTTCTAATTAGATTGTCTGTCATAAAACAAAGGAAAATCCATTTTATATCCTTTGCAATGGATCTTTATTCCAATGGCCATAATTAAGTACAAATTTTTGTATGAGGCACTTGACTGGAGTGGCCATTGCCTAACGCACACACAATCGCAATTGTTGTCATTTTGAAAATCAAATACTTGTCTGCATACAAAATGAAAAGTTTTTTCCCGTTTTTGAGCCATTTGTGAGTGCTTTAGGCAATAGCGATGTATGTAGGTTAACAAGTTTTATATGGAATTTCAATAAATTTTTTTCTATATTTGTCTTGTATTTTTCACAGCGTTTAAAACTAACAGGCTACTTCCTCTATGAAAATGTACCGAACAAAGTATCTTATGTGGAATGGTTTAAAGACCTTGATTTGCCAGATACATTTGCCTCCTGGTTCACCATAACTGAATTACATGTCTGGCTGCTCCTAGTTCGATATATGGCAGATGATATTGTATCAACTGTTGAGGTCAAAAAGAAATATGTTAAAGGAGATGGCCATTTTGTTAGAAATTGCATTATAGAGGCTTTATGGGCAGATGTCGGGAATAGGATTAAATTATTGGAGGTAAGAATACATAATCAACCTGTTCAAGGCCCACTGTTGATTTGATGCCTACTTTCATACCCTAATATTTTGGGCATCTGAGGGCATATGAGGAAATTGTCGGCGGTGTGCGCCGGTTTAAAATCGGCTCCGATCGGCGGCGTAAAATCGGCGAGATTGTTTCTATTATTAAAATTTAATAAACCTTAGTTAGCTTGGGTAATTAATACAGTAAAAGTATTTACTTACAGTAAAACTATACAACTTATCACATAAAATGAAAGCTAAAGGCTTTTTTTACAGTTTCCCGTTTGTTTGTAACAAAGTGGTAAAAAATTTTTTTTTCATGTTTCACTAATTTTTTTTCTCCCAATATTATAAACCCTATGTCCCTTCGACAATTAAAGTGAATCGAATGACTCCTCAAGTCTCCTCACTTCGTCGAGCCTTTAGACTGCAGAGCGTGCGCAGAAATAAGACATACATACATACTAGGTACGCTCGAAAAACAGAACCCTCTTTCGGGCAGGCGGGTAGGGTAGGGTAGTTTTTGATAAAATAAGATGCTAAGAACCAAGTGATAATTTTTTAAATATATTTTTATACTTATAATATTAAAGAATAACCACTAATCACAAACTAAGATGTGTTTATTTATATTTTTATATACATAATATTAGCTTGAATTTGGCGATATTACTAATTTTACCCTACGCCGATTTTACGCCGATCGAAAAATCGGTGGTGGCGGCGCGGTAAAATAAAAGGCGGCGCCGCGCGGCGCACACCTCTTCTTATTTTCTTAGATCTTAGATCAATAAAATTACTGTGATATCGAGATTTATTTACATGGGTATTTAATTCATAATTCAAGGGGGCGAATCCAGCTATTGCCAGAAAACAAGTATCAGAATTGTCAGAGCAGTTTCAAGCTGCTCTAGTAGGTTATGACGAGGGCCTGTTGGATGACCGCCTGATGGCCGCAGCGGTTTGGAGGAGGTTCTACTCTATGTCAGAGGATACTAATCCTGAACATGTTGAGAGAATTGTCAACTTTATCAGACATCAGGTAAAAGTTTTCTATTTTATGATTATATTATGACTTGTGATGTATTTCATCTTTTCAATTAATTTCCTGCATCATTTTATTATAAGCATTAAATAATCATCTGTTGTAATTTATTGTTACTCGAATTTCCTCGCAACTTATGCCCGCCTTTCATTGCGAGCAGAGCGGCCCCCGACTCCGTTTGGTCACAGAGGAAACATTTAAAGTCACCGTTTTAAGCCAAACGGAATCAAGGAAGGCGGGCATTGTAGTTGCGCTGTTCTTAAAAGCTGGATTTGACAGAATATGTCATGTTTGAGGTTATATTTTGTACTGTGTTAAGTGGTAACTGATACCTTTTGATTTTTGAATTTGTCACATCTGGAATGTTTATGTCTAGCATTTGATTCATGTAATTTGGTTCCATTATCTGAATTTCTTTTTTTAAACTTTACAGATCCAAGAGCTAGACAAGGTACCTAGTGAAGATTTAAAGTGGAAACCTGAAATTAAATGGTTAAGTATACATAAACACTAGTATTTATTTGTAGTTCTTTTTGTTAATTGTAAAATATGTAGTTATGTAAAAATTAAAACAAACACCTGTAATATGAAATTTATTTATTAAAGCTTTTAACGCTGGGAGAACAAGTTCCTCAACTCTTCACATTTCTGCCTTTGCCATAAGACTGTTATAACAGTTCTACATAGATAGTCAAGTTTGCAATCTGTGTTGCACCAAGGCCATCTCGTATCACTGAGTTTCGAAAAGAAAGCTGCATACAAGTCCAAAAGTTGTGGGCTATCCGTGACCATTCTTGTGACTAGGTTGTCCATTGATGTGGGAGATAGGTCGGGGAGGTTGAATCTATGTTTGATGTCGTATAGCTGGAACCAGTGGGGTCTCCTGTTCGGCGTTAGATTGGCTTCAGTGAGGTTGTACATATAGTTTATGATGTTTATTGGTTCCTGCAATGATAAGTGATTGATGGTCTTAATTAAGTACGTTTTTAAGGGAAACGTCAGAAAAAAGTCAGATGTTCAGAGTTGACACTCTTAAATGTATTTTCAGAAATGGTTATTTGACAAGTGGACCAAACTAACTTGTATCCAGATTTAGATGTGAGAAACAATTACGTCAATGCTTTCAAAATCTTATATACCTAATTTTGTTTAATGTTAACATTTTGATAACAAGTCTTTATTGAAATACCAAACTTTTTTTTTATCTTATATTTTATTCCCTAATACCAATGGTCATTATTCAATAATAATTATAGTTGATCATTATGCACAATAACTCTAATAAATATAATGTAATTATCCTAATGTATGGAGGATTAATGTTTGTTCTAATACTGCTGGGTATATACCAATATTGTATATGCTATGAATATTGGTTTTATTTAAAACCTTTTAAGTATTATGTCAAAGATATGTTATATACTTACGTATGTATTTCATGATTATCACAAATCAGATTTATTAGGTATATTAAGACAATTGTTAATGTAAAATTTTAGCTAAAGACGTTCAGACCAAATACGTTATAAACAAACACGGTAAATGTAGGTAGGTATTGTTTGACAAACATAATTTAAGGCAAAAGTGTTATGGCACATGTGTTTAGGATAAACGTTATTATGGATTGCGTGGAAAACCCGTTGATAACATGTAGTTAGTGGTACAGTCAGCGTAATATAGTTTGTAGCATCCAAAGTAGCCAAATAGTTCGTTACACGCCCTTGTTACTACGGTAATAATGACGTGTACTATTTGGCTACTTTGGATGCTACCAACTATATGACGTTGACTGTACCAACCAAATTACCTATCGGCTCTACAAAGGGGGGCACATCAAGGGCCAATGTAAACGATGACTTTATGCGGTAGAGTGAGAAAGAGACTAGTAGATGTTGCTCGCTCTAGGGGTGATATTGCGAGCCCAAGGAGTCCAAGGACTCACAAACTCACAAAGCTATCGGCGTCAAAAGTGGCTATCTTGTAGTTAAGGTTGTAGTTGGTGTAGGAGGTGGCGCTGCCGGCGCCCCACGCCACGCGCACCGGGGCTCCGTCGGGGCCGTAGAAGATCTTAAACTCGTCCGAGTGCGTATGGCCGTTAAACTCGCCGCTTATTGTTGAAGCAAATCTGAAATATATCAGAGCCATCAGCGGTATATCAGAGCCATTAGAAAGTTCTGCCGAGTTCCAAGAATAGTAAATAGGACAGATTTGCGAATGCAATAACGCTGTCTGTTTTCCTGCAAATCTTATGTCTGCAAAGGTACGTCATTGGATTTTCGTGCGTATACGCTTCACTAGGTGATGTGGTCTATATTCTGCGTATGACGTCCTAGTGTCTAGAGCACGGGGCCCGTAAATATGCTATCGACTGCCAGAGTCCGCTATTGAATAGACAGAGCACCGCCTAAGCATGCAAGCAAGCAAGTCCATTATGCATGTAGGTAGGTGTACCTGTAATGTGTAACATCACTCTCTTATGTTCTGGGTACCTGTTGTTCTTTTATCACTATTTAAAAAATAAATACGAGTCCAAAGATCAGTCTGACCTGTTTATAATCCGGTTGTACTCCCGAGTCCACGTGAAGGTCAAATCAGACACACCTGGTGGGATGTGCGTCACTATATGAACCTTCTCCCCGGCCAACTCCGCTTTGTGGAGCTCCTCTACTAACCAGTCCAAATGTTTCTTATGGTCCAGCGGATCGTACACTAGCCACCTGAAATTTTAAACAGGATGGTGATGTTATGAATTTATAGGTTGGCAGAAAAGAGTTTAAGACTACGCCTGAGGGTCCAGTGGCGCCCTCGTTATTATTGCTTATTGTGTTTTTTAATAAACTTTTAGTTGTAGTAGTATTGTGTTAAAATCGAAAGATGAATTCTTGTTGTAGGTACAAATTAATACATAACTTATAGTTGCACTTTTTTCCGTTAAGTTGGCTACACGAAGGCTGTTAAACTTTATCATATATGCTATACATTGCGTATTCATTTGTGCAAGAAAAAAAAAACATTGATTGCAAGACAATACTTTAGTTTATTATAAAAGACAATAATAGTAATGAGAGCGCCACTGGACGTTTGGCGTAGTCTAGTCTTAACGTGGTGATACTGGTGATTTATTATAAGAGTTTAATATCCGTTTCAGTTTGCCGGTCCGTCCATCCATCTTGCTGTCTCCTTTTCTATAGTTTTGCTTACTTACGCTGATGAGTGATGATCAATAACTAGAATGAATAACGGCAAAACACACGATCTCTTACCAGTTGTATTTATAAGCGACATTGTTGTTGATCGTGATTACTCTCAATCCAGGTCTCACCAGGATGGAATATTCGCCCCGTTCCAGAACGCTGGCCTTCGCATCTTGGGGGAGGTAGAACTCCCACTTATTAGCCAGGGCTTCGTATAGCCACGTGGTGTTTAATTTCTCTCCAATCACAGTTATCGGTGCAAATCTGTCGATTTGAAAATTATTTTAATTAGTAAGCAGCAAACGGTACTTCTATTTTCGCAAATGTATCGCTCAGTTCGTTTCTATCGTTACAGACTAGGTAGTTAAAGATATCCCGATCCGAGCGACAAAAAGTAAACGACAACCTGCTCGCCTGATACCTATAAGAGTTCCTACCTAAGGCTAAGGAACATCCGAGGTGGCAAAAATTACTAAATGTATCCGTATTACCGTTTAGATCGTTGAAAAATAATAATTGGTAACATCGGCTTACTGGTTGGTTGGTTGAGATTCATGGTTTCCAATGACGGGAACAACTAATACGTCGTCACCGAAACTTTTCCTTATTTTATCTACGACGTAGCGATTCATGTCGTTGATCAATTCATATGTTGTCTCCCAAACAAAATGGTCGATCGTATCGCCAATGTAGTACACCACTTCAACGTTCTGAAAATGGTAAACATTTGATTATTTATATTATAGTAGTAACCAGTGATAAGATTATTGTGGACGCTGTAGTTTCGAGCGGTCATCAACAAAAGGTGTTCTTTATTGCTTATCAAGACCAAACCAATGAGTCTAGACTCGAGACTTTTTGTTCTACCTTCATCAGATCATGCCTTGCCTTATGTGTACACCTTAAAACAATTGCATGGCATGAGGTTTACAGAATTATTCGTTTTTTTGGGCAAGGTGAATAAGGCAACCGAGCGCACAGGCCACCTGATAGTAAGTAGGATCTGAGACCCAAGGACATTTACACTCACAAGAATGCTGATGATAAAATAGCAAATGCATTCCAACCCTGACGATGGTCACATTACATTTCAACCCATTCAAATACCGGAACTGAGTTATATTGTTTTGCAACATTTGAACCATAACATTGTTAAGTTTATAAAAGGAGACAGCAGTTCGTTACCTTATGTGTATCAGCAATCCTGTCAACGACATCATCGAACGCCCAAATAGGTGAATCACAATTTCTGTAATCTCCCCAATACCCTGCTGGGGCAGAGTTCTTCGCTGGTTTGAACCTCGTCTGCGACAAACTCCTCATCTCCCGAATCGTCGCGGCCACAGACAAATCTATTAAGATCTCTTCGTCTTTTTTCACTAACGTTTGATCGTAAATAGACTCGTCGATGTTTGATTGGTACGTGAAGGCTTTGGAGACTGTTTGGCCTTTCCGGCAGCAAGTTGGTTCGCCACAGTCCGCTGCGCCGTAAGGCTCGTAGAGAGGGTCTATGTGGGCATCAGTGATAAGAGCCACGGTGAGCGGCTCGGCATTGCTGGGGGGGTTCTGTGGCAATAATTAAGCACGTGTAGACATAGGTTTGATTAGAGTAGGAGATCATGGACATCAATTGGACCTGTTTATCGACTTTTGTATTCAACTATAGCTACAATTATCTCGTACCTCGTATGTAACTTTACCTCGTCTAAAAGAGAATCGGGGCTTGTAGGTACAATACAATACAATACAAAACACTTTATTGTATACCAAACAAAAACATTAGGTACAGAGAAATAGCACAATTGAAAACTATGGAAAACAACTCTTTCAGGTAACCTTAGAAGGGATATGATGACAAATTAAAACATTTATATTATAGCTTAGTGTTTGGATCGAACTTACCACAGGAACATCCGTCAGCTCGGGCAGATCGACTTGCCACTCGAACCGCGGGTCGTTGTAAACGCAGACGTTGGGGTTATGCGCCGCCTGCAGGACGAGTCCGCAGAAAGTTCTGGGCTCCGCTTCGGGGGTGGTCTTCACTATGTGGGTTAGAATAGGCTAAAAGTAATAAAGTAATATCCATGTAATTAAAAGTTGCACTCGGAATTTGCAATTAAGCGACTCCGTCAAAAAGTGGGAATGCAAATTCTGCCACCAATACATTTTGATTTTCGGAAATTATGGGCCACACTCATCAATGGTCCATAATCTAGGCTTGCTTCCAATAAAACATACCTATACAATACGCGTATAGGTGCTTTGAGGATAATTTTTGTTATTGATATCATGGACAACCGCCCGCGCCCCCGTCAGGAAATGTGCTGTGATCTAATGTAAAAAAATATGATACAAATGACATTAGGGTATTTTACATGACCCCCTCCCTACATAAAGTTTTTTTTTTGATGTGTGATCTTAAGTCGACTTTTGGGTGGTAAGGGTGAGCCCTGCACAAGGAAATCTTTCGAAGATGCGATGCGACTCATATGAGTACAATACTCAAGAACATGAAAAAATACATGACAGCGGCTGTGCTAAAAAATTAGGACATTAGTTCGATTTTAAACTCGAGACTTGTTTTCACCTATATTCAGACCTAGTGTTACTTTATGTCACGTGAGAATATTACAGTTCCACCCGTCACCGCGTCAAACTCTTCTTTAAGTTACCTATACTACTCGTAGTTACAACATAAATGAATGACTATTTACCATATTCAGGGCCACAGCTCCTCTGCAAACCGTGTTGCTTTCTATACCTAATGACGTGCAGAGCACTGTGATTGTCTCTGTTAGTTGATCATCTGTTTGTCCAGCTGCTACTCCGTCAAATAGAGCAGCGAAAGCGCTGCGACATACCAAGCATTCCAAGGTCTACGAAAAAACATGAAATATATAAATGCCACCATTATTTTTTCAGATCAGTTTAATAACAGTCAACAATGGTAAATTTTCGTCGCACAGCGGTAAAGTTTCATCGAAAATGGAATTGCGTGAGTTTAGTATCTTAGCATCCCCGCCTTTCACTTTACTCTACCTAAGTACCTACCTACCCTTGTAAAGATTCGCGGAATAAGAGGCTTGCGGTTTGGCAAAACATTGGAGTGACTGATGGATGAGATATGAGACAAATGCAAAAGTGCGTGTTTACCTACCTACATATGATAATGGCATAACAGCAAATGGATATTTTAAGCACTCATGAGGTTAATGGACCTGGTATTTACAGTGTGTGTATCTCTATTCGTATTTTACAAGCACTCTGTACTTACTTATTTATTGATTAACAGTAACATCTACCTAAGTACCTAGCTAAATACTCACAATAGGTACTTAACGCTGATTACCGGTAGGTAGTGCATTGCACTTGTAGGTATACAAGTGCAATGGATTATCTATCACAACACAACCACTTAACCACTTACATGATTTATACTTATTGAATATTTCTTTACTTTCTGTACTTTATTAAGTACTTGGAAGGTATGCTTAATTCTTATAGCCAACGTGACATTAATAAATGACCACTAAGCTGTTACCTTTGACTCAGAGCCTCCGTACACCAACCTCGTGGAACAGTCGGGGCCGGCAGCTTTAAGCTATTGCTGATGTGCGATCTGCCATGTTAATACTTATTTACGTTCACAAATACACGAGCCGTTTAGGTGAACACTTGCAGTTGTTTTCGAAAAATTCAGTCTATGTCCAGTTGAATTTGTGGTTGACTTTAACCGTAAGACGACTGGTCCAAGCGTCCGTCTAAGGAGATCCCAAAGTCTTCGGTCTTCTCCCGCGGCTCTCTGTAAGTTGTGCGACTATATATACCTATAATACGTACCGTCCTACTTTGACCAGAATTCTCCAGTGATCTCGCAGTCACATACTGGGGTAACCGGAGTATCTCAAACACATCCTCCAACCGTTTGTTCTCGTCGTCCGTCAACTCTTTTCTAACGAACTTTTTGAATAAGTCTTCGACTTCATCTTTAACAGGAAAGAACAAATATTCATTAACAAATTTTTACATAGGCTGAGATATCAGAAAAGGCGGGTTCGTGGATAAGATAAGCCGCGGCCTAATTAGGACGGAGCAAAGTTGCTTACCTAAAGGGTGGTCCAGACATAGAGGCCGCTTGTTGCAACTGTTTCTATGGCAACAAGCATAAACAATTGAACCAAATGTCAAAAGTATCTTAAATATAATTTATCCTAGTTTGCATTTCGGTATTGAAA
Organism: Acleris sparsana; assembly: GCA_923062465.1. Lineage (NCBI taxonomy): Eukaryota > Metazoa > Arthropoda > Insecta > Lepidoptera > Tortricidae > Acleris > Acleris sparsana. The sequence continues at coordinate 10,897,847 of OV281293.1, forward strand.
TCTTAAAAATTCGCTCATAATGAAACGTATCGAGCACGAATGTCGAGCTAGGTCAATAATAGAATTTTACGAACGCCATTCTCAAAATCGTCTTGACACTTTGTACCACTTCCGCCAGCAAAAAGTACCTGACCGGACCATCCGAAATGTGTTAAAGCGATACATAGAAGATGGGTAAGTAGGATTCAAGCAGCTTCCTGGGCAGCAACCGTCTGTAAATACGCCTCGATTACAGAAAAAGGTGTTGAAGAAGGTGAGACAAGATCGCAGCAAATCTGACCGTGTCTCGTCACGCGAGCTCGGATTGACACTTTCTACTTATCGGCGAGTAAAGAAAGCAGCCGGGATTAGAAGCAGAAAGAAGAGACGTAGTCCTAAATATAATCCAGGTCAAATAGATCGGTGCATTAAAGGTGCAGCTAAGCTGTACAAGGACAGTACTCCCAGCGGGCGTAACTTTTTCTTTGTTCTGGATGACGAAACTTACGTGCCGTTAGATCCGACTCAAGTAGCGGGGGACAAATACTACTTATCGGATGATGAACAAGAAACACCAGTCGAAGACACTTTACTCTCGACAGGGAAATTTGAGAGCCGCTATATGATCTGGCAGGCCATCTCCGAAGGTGGGCATATCCGAGCCGTTCGTTACTAACCGCACAGTAAACGGCGAAATATACTTGAAAGAGTGTATTAAGAAACGGCTGGTGCCTTTTATTCGGAAGCTAAATGTACAAAGACCCGTTTTGTTTTGGCCAGACCTCGCTACGTCACATTACGTTGGACCTGTGCTTGATGAACTTAAGAAGGCAGGTATCTCTATTGTACCAAAACGAGACAACCTACCGAATGTGCCCCAGCTTCGGCCGATGGAAAGATTTTGGGCTCTTTGTAAGCAACGATATTGCGAGTTAAATAAGCCGGCGACCAACATTGCAAGTATGAAGCGAATATGGACGCGGATTTCCAAGCAGATCGCAGCCAAATCTGGAAAATCGCTGTTCAAAAGCTTCCGTTCCAAACTATTAAAATGTGCAAAACAAGGTCCCGTTGGAATATAATTTTTTGATATTTTTAATGTAAATAAATGTTGATCTCAAAACAAAACTCGGATTTTGTATAACTATATTAGTTTTTTTTTAATTTGTGTTTTTACAGGCGGCCTCTATGTCTGGACCACCCTTTACTTGCCTAAAAAGGTGATCTACGTATTTATACGGATACTTATACTTAGGTATACCTAACAAGCTCGACGTACAAATCTGACTAGGTCCGTGCGTTTGCTGTGGGACTACACGGTAATCCGTGTCTATAGGTAATATAGTTCCCGTCCGCTCAGTTGAGTTTTGGTCGAGGTGAGTGCGTCTACTCTGCGTCAAAAAAATGCAAAATTGCGAAACAGTGCAATACTCATGGAAATGTTACTGCATCTCTCCATCTCACTGTAGCCATTTTTAGGGTTCCGTACCAAAATGGTAAAAAGGAACCCTTATAGTAGTGAGACTTCGTTGTCTGTCTGTCCGTCTGTATGTCACAGCAGTTTTTCTCAGCAACTACAAATGCCTATTGAAATTTGGCATATTTGTACAAATAGCTTGCCCGCATCTGTTTTTAGTAAAAAAAATACATGATTCAGATTCAGACTTTTATTACACAGTATAAAATACTTATTAATTTTACAAATAATTGAAAAGGGGTCGGGAATGGGGGGTTGAAAAATGAAATGATTTATAGGAAACGGGGCGTCTCATGAATCTTGAAAGGGGTCAGTGTGCACATTTCGAAACGTATTTTTAAATAATTGACCTTGACGTAATTTTATAGTTATAGCCCAAAAATGTACAAAAAGACCGTTCCCCCCTTATCCCCGAAGTTTATGGACCAAAAAATCTGTATAATTAATGATTATGACTGGTTCTTTTATTTCCATAAGGCAATGGGGGGCTACTTTTTTCCTGGTGTTAAACTTGTCAACGTAGCGATCCGCATCAGTAAGTCACGAATACGTGACTTCGTGGAGTCTGCATTCTGCGGCCGAATTTTCGGACTGCAGACTCCTAAGCCTAACCACACCATAACTGGAACTGCATTTCTCTATGCTTGGATTTTACGTCGCCATATACTTAACGGCGTCTGGCTGGGGCACGTACAATTTTAATCGAAAGTGTGTTTAAAAGGGCTTTGCACGCAATTTGGTGTTTGAAAATAACTAAACGCGATATACCTAAGGACTTATATTATTACCTAAGTAGTTATAGTAGGGAACTTTAATATTATCTTAGGCATGGAATATAATATAGGCCAAGTGCGAGTTGAACTCGCGTGGAGAGGGTTCCGTACAAATATAAATATTAATACAGTGCTTTTTAAATTAATACAATATATATCACATTTGAAACCCTCACAGTAAGACGCGAGTTAACTAATACTAGCGCTATGTAGTGGTGTTTTAGTGAACTATTTTCAGTATGTGGATGTATTATATTGAGTTTACCACTTTATTTTCAATTGATAAAATTCTTATAGGTTTTCCTGTAATCTATAAGCAATGAATTATATATAGTATTTATTTCAAAATTTTAGGCTCAGTATATTCGTAGATCAGGATCGTGTTCTTACATGAATAAAATCAAAACTATTTATTTTAAAATAATAACAAAAATATATTTGTGATCCTCCTAACGAGTCCTTCATTTGATATATTATTATGACACAGTAAGGACTGCAAAACGTTTGTGTTTATTTCGCTGTTTTGTCTCCCGAAAATTACCCCTATTTAAAAAAAAGTATTTAACTACTTTGCACATTTGTGTTTGGGTCATAGGAGAACACCATCCTACTTACCAAATTTCACCTGATTTGGTCCTGTAGAATCGGATGAAATTGGCTGTGACAGACGGACGGACAGACGCACGAGTGATCCTATAAGAGTTACGTTTTTTTTCAATTTTTTATACGTAACCCTGAAAATGGTTAAAACAATAAAGGCTTAGTGTGACTTCATTGAGGTTTCATTATTTATAATGACTTTATAGAGTTTGCGTACCTTGTCACATTAAACTATATTGAAGGTATTGTGCATTGCTCACATCAAACTCCTTGATGCTACATATATGGACAATAAAGATCATATATTCGTGTAGTAAAATTATATAAAAAAGGATTTCATTTGATTTTTGTTTCGGATATACAGTGTGTGGCCCAAAACCGGGGATAATATTAAAAACAGGGGCTCTATAGATCACCGGTAATTACATTATAATGGTCTTACCTAATTAAAATCAAAACTTAACTTTCAGTTTTTTTCTAACAAACTTAATCGCAAATTCAATGTAATGCAAACACCGCTAAATCTACCGCGTGTTGTCAATGGCACCCTGTACTCAGACATACCGCGTACCAAGTGACCAAGCGACGATATCGCGACGGGAAAATACATTACCTACGATTTTTAACTTTGTAGGCCGTTTTCTCCAAAATTATAGACTTTGTAATATTAGATTCTTGTGATAGTTAATTGAAGTGTTCTAAAGAATCCCCATTTAATTTTTTCGCCCCGGTTTTGGGCCACACACTGTATATATCGAGAGTATTCCATATATATATATATATATATATATATATATATGGAATACTCTCGATCTATTTTGATTCGAACTGCCACCTATAGGCATTTGTCCCACCGCCGACGATGAGCGGGAACAGAGTAGAGCCAGCGCAGCGATCAACTTAATATTGTGCTCTTTTATTGACACTTCTTAATCGAATCTATATCTTTTGTTTTGACGAACTATTGGAGTGTTTTCGCCGGCAGTGTGAACAGCCCAGCCAGCGATCACCTATTAAGGTTTTTTTTTTGACGAGGGATCTATACCTACCTTTCGATCGTTTCTTGAGCGAGAAAATAGTTGATAGGTAGATAATCGCTTCCTCGCCAGCAGTGGGACAAGTGCCATAACAACTTAGCTATACAAATATACTTACCATACGATACGAGAGTCGCTGCAGTCACAGTCATCATCAAAAATGTCACAATAAGCTCCTTCATCTTTGCAATATTCGTCGTTAGTGACCGATGACGTAGAGGTTACCCCACTTTTATAGAATCACCGACCAATCATTGAACTATTTAAAAACTCTCAAACTATGTCGTACGCGTGATCTACACATGCGGGTAGCACTGATAATGCGCGTTAGCTGTTTTCGTAATTATTTTCTATACTTTATCAGTTTGTACTTACGTATTAATCCATCATCAATATCTGTATTTAAACAGATACGTACAAATTTTGATAAACATTATTTGTTTAATTCGACTAAGAGATAATAGTATTAAACTTTTATTTTCCCAAAAAAAAACTAAAGTAAACGATTTAGAATTTTATTAAAATAAACGTTTTTATACATTGTTTGTATCCTTAAATTATTTTATTTTACAGAGTATATAAAAAAAATCGGCGCCGACAGAACAGCTTAAATGTTGATATTGCTATAAATAAAATAAAAGTTAGATGTACAGCGTTGGTCATGTTTAAGACAAGATAAATGAAACTTCTTGCACTATAAACGGTTTGAACTGTCTCGGTCGACTACAATGATACGTTCCCCAGACGCTAAGAAAGCATATTCCGACGAAAAGGTTAGAAATTATCGCCGCACGAAAATCGTCGACGAGACTAGCTGACGCGTATACGTGGTTAAAAACCTGTTGTGTTCTTATGATATCATAATTCTGGTACATATTGAAACACTTTTATGGTGTACGGATACTGAACAGATATAATTAAATATTTTGTTATTATTCTTGGATGATTGTTAAACTTCGCTCATTTCCACGTCTTCAATGTTCAAATCGTCGAGCATCTCCGCAAGTGTGATGCGAGGCAGAGCGGGATCGATCTCGTCGGTGTCTACTGGAACGGCGTTTTCTTTCTTGAAGATGTTGATGTTATGTCTGAAAGCGGGGTCTTCCTCCAAGTCATCGAGGAACTCGTTGTAATCCCTAAAAAAATATTACATTAGGGCAGGTGTAGGCAACTCAATAAGAAGACTTGTTGCGCCTAATATAGGGAAAATGTCGAAAACTTGACATGTTGGTTCGTTAACAATATTTTCGATATACATAACATTTAATTATGAAACTTGAAGAACATTTTCCTATTAAAATATGCGAGAGAAAAGCTGTAGAACTTCACTCTTAACTAAATCGGTAAAAGCACGTCGATTTTGGTTACATTTGTTTCCCAGGGCTAAAGGATAACGAAAATTAAGCGAAACAAATATTTTCTATATACAGAGCTACTTAAAAGTACATAGGCCGCTGAGCTACAATGGAGGGGATGTGTTTGCGAATGGGTACAGTCGCCAACCAATAGCGTGTGCGCATTAGCAAACCGGCCGAGTGTTACCCCGTCCCGCCCCCTTCATATTCATACCACCAATTTGGTCCATAGCGTATAGCGTTTTAAGGTGGACCAAGAACTCGCCCCGCAAAGTTTTTTTTATCCAGATGTTTGGGCTGTACTTACTCATTAGTGGAGCTGAGTCCATCGTGCAGCTCCTCCGCCATGTGCTTGAGCTTCCAGTTGCGCGCGCGCCGGCGGGCGGCCCGCCCCCCGTAGTGCTTCTTCACCAAAAACACGTCAGGGATCACGCTGCTATCCAGTTTTTCCAGGTTAGCGTCGTTCACGTTCGAGTCGCCCAGGTTATATCTATAATTCAAAAAGAATCAAAATTATAACTCTATGGTCGACTGCCATCTTTCTTGTTCCAGACGCAAGGACGTCGAACACGAATTAAAATGTTTAAAGCGTTAAACAACTCGTTCACACGCTTCAATCGACATGTCACGGAAACACTTATTTTTGCCGTAGACGGTTGGGCCGTGAGTTATTCTATACCCGAAAATATGAAATTAAATTGGCCAATGAGAAGTCGTTTTATTTTTTAATAATATTTATGTCTTCACTGATAGGCAAACGAATCAGATTCCATACAGCTATATTGGTCAGTTTAAAAAACGCCTTTGAATGACTGGCCACTAATGCGCTTATTACACCTTCCTAAATTAGTCACTAACAAGAGGGACGCAGCAATACGTTGGAACGAGATGGAGATATCTACATACGTCTCTAACGTATTGCGGCATCCCTCTTGTTAGTGACTAATTTAGGAAGGTGTAAAAAGCCCTTACGAAAGGCATCGTTAAAAAAAAGTAAAAAATGGCGGGAGAGCGTAAAAAAAATAATGTGTTGAATTTTCGTTGCGATAATTTTCGGTGATAAGTTCAAAAGATTTTTTTTATTTACTTGCTGTCGTGAAAAGAACTGTGTTAAGCCTCGGCCGAAAATGCAATAGATGGACTCCTCAACAATGTACTATTTAGGGTCTAGTTACGAGTCAAATATCACTATTATTATTTTTATGTGAAAAAGGAGGCAGACAAGAGCAGAGGAGTGGAGGCATGCGATCCACCTGAATAAGTGTTTGAACACTAACTTTTATTAAAGGGAATGTGATATTCTTCTATTAAGATACAGAAAACCTTACTTTCCGTACAGGAGAGATGAAAAAAAGAGAACCTAAATATTTAAATCTGCCCTAAAATTAACATTTTCATTGTGATAAGTAAATATTTCAAGAATGACTGACTATCGAGTTTCTTTCGGCACTACTTCTCAGCGTGGTCTAGTCTTTGAAAATGCTTAGATTCAAGATATTATAAAACGCAAAATTTGACATCTTTACATAGTATAAAATGAAGTCGCTTCCGCTGTCTGTTCGTTTAGATCTTTTTAACTGCTCAACGGATTTCAATGCATTTTTCAGCAATAGATAGTGATTCAAGAGGAAGGTTTTTATGTATGTATGTTTAAGTTTTGGATTTCGAATGGGTGTTACAGAAAACTCACACTAACGGAAGCGAAGCGAGGGCGGGTCACTAGTACTGAATAAAGATTTTTTACCTTTGACTTTATTTATTTAGATCATGTTTTCATTGCTTACCCTAGAACGGTGTCACCTGGTTTCAGTATATGTCCGAGGTGTGTTTTAGTGTGAATAGGACTGACATCGAGGCCCAGTTCACTGGCCTTCACCACCCACACATCTGCAACAACATGCTTGTTGGACACTGTGCCCTGACCTGGGAATGACTTCTTCTCCTAAAACAGAAAGTGGGAATTATTAATAACCTACAACTATAAAACACGATAAGTGCCAGAAACCTATCTGAGTCTAATTGACAAATGTTAGTACCAACAACAAGATTACAAGTAAAGAATTGAGATATGGTAAAAAAATGCGCAATCTTATGTTAATCCCACATAAAATATAAATAATATAATCACATTTTCTCTCAAAATGTCAATGTCCATTACAATATATTTCACCAACTGTTTTGGGTTACAAATTGTATTAAAAGGGGTCCTCCAATATACTGTTGCGGAGACATCAGACACTGAAAACACAAAATAATTATTTTTCATCACACTTGCTCGTAAATGGTGTTATTCCATGCCTGTATACAGAAGGACAATGGCCTAAATTGTTCCCGCGGGAATTATGGCGACTTTGTCATCCCTAGGGAGTAATGACTTTCTTTTTAAAATTTGCAACTCTTTCGTACATAATTTCTGACTAAGGAGGTTTAATTTTCAGCCAAAAATTAAATCGGTTTCTAATTTCATCTTTAAAAATTAGCTATAGACTAACTTACATTACACAAAACCTATATGCTTCATTAAACTTCATTATTTTTATACCTATTTCAAGTTTATAACAACATTTATCATTAATTTTAGTAATTATACATTTTTATCAAATTGGCTAAATCTGGCTCGAATCCAGGTCGAAACTAAACGCAGTGTCTGTGGTCACAAAAAAAAAATCGTTTCCATTGACGTTCCCGTCCGTCAAAAGTTATTTCTTTATATTTTGCAGAGTTAAAGTGTTTTCTCTTTGTTTTTTTCCTCGCAAATGTGATGAAAACCATTGTGTGTATCACAGGCAGTAAGGGGATTACTAACTCGAGTCATTAAACTTCTAACACTCTCGTTAGTAATTCCCTTCATACTACCCTTGATGCACAATGTACTATTACAATAGACACTCTGGACTGAGCTCCAGTTCACTATGGGACAGTGCAACCAATCAAGAATTTGTTTAGGCGGCTGCTGGAACTGCCACTTAATTCACACATAATGACACATAAGGCTTGTTCACGAAATAAAGTAGCCACATAGAGTCGGGCATATACAATTATATACATAGATTTTGGTACGCTAATACGTCATATTTCAACATAGATATTGTCTAGTTTAAGAAAAATATGCATTAGATATCATTAACTTGATAGAATCAACGTGCCGAGGATAAATGAAAATATTCGCAAATTAACTATAGTGTACAGAAAAGGGCATCTCCAAGAGTCAACTTGTAAAAAGACAAAAAGTATTTAAACATGGCATGCGAAAACTTATATAAATGTTTGCAGAGTTTAATATACTGCGTTTAGCTTCTGCTCATTATGCTTAAAGTTCCATGATAAGGAAAACATTCGCCTGATTGAGGGATATTGGGTATTGGGATAGTGGGTGCAGTAGCTGACTTCAAAAATATATGAAATGCGGCCGCTCCTTAGTTCAGTACACTTCAATTCGTACGCTGATGGCAGGTGTCCGAAAAAAGCAATTTGCTTAGTTTTATGACTTCCTTAAGAAACTATGTAGTATTTTAATTTTAAAATATTTGTGTTATGATTTTATTTTGAGTTTGAAATATTGTGGGAAATCCACGATTTATTTATATGATTTATTTATATTTTATCGCTGGCTACTTTATTTGGTGAAGAAGCCTTATGAGAGACATAAGTACAAATTAATTTAACAATGTGTTGCAAAAATACCCAAAAAATTAAAATGGTTCATCTCAGTCTTAAAACTTTTTTGACAGATGGCAGATTACCAGGATGGAGTTTTTTTTTGGGTATTCCTTTAACCCACTGTATATAGATGATAAACTGCCTACAACATTACCTTGCCCATTATTTGCATCTATCAAATGAATAGTGCTGGTGACCCTATTAACCAGGCAGATAGGAGAGATACCTCCAAGGTGCTGTGTCAGCTTCTTTGGAAGACACACTACACTGTCCTTTGATAGTGGTACAATCTCTATACTGAATGTAAATTTGTAGTTATAAACATTGCTGTGTATATCGTGTGATATCAGTTTCTTGGAATGTTGACACTTGATGGGAAGCACAGATTGAATAAAATCCACCATCTTGCGAGCATGACTCTCCGTTGTATAAAAGAAATCCAATCCATCTGAAAAGAGACAAGGGAATTGTAAAAATGTCAATACCACAAATAGAAAATAAAATATGTTTAAGTTAAGTAAAACTCACCATGGTTTGGCTTAATACCGAGGGTGTTTTCATGAGCTTTATGTTTTAAAATCAACTGCTCTAAATAGTAGAATGTTTTTCTGTTATTAGCCCTCTGCCTAACTTGTACCATGGAGCGCCAGTAGTCTTGTGCCTCAGACCGGTGGCAAGCATCACACATCTGGTGCTGGATGTTGAATTCCACTATAAATGTTTGCTGGAGCACAGTCCCTCCCATCACTTCTCCTTGTACTGTCAGTTTAACCTAGAAGATAATAAAAAACCTTTTAGAAATGTGATTTTAGATATGAAGTATTATTTTGCTGATTAATGACATTCTGACAAAACTTCAAACATTTAAAGATTTTTAAATAAAAAGGCCCACTGAACCCTTCACTTTCATAAATACTGCAATATTCAAGAAGTGTATATTGTCTGTGCCAATGGAAATTGGCAAAGATGTAAATACAACCAAATAAAATAATTTACCATAATTACTCAATAATCACATGCTTTTAAATATGCAATGATTTATCCACTTGGTTTTTACTTTTACATTAAGATTAAATAACTATTAATTCTACAATATTTTGAATAAAAACACACTTGATGAATATTTGAGGTTATGTTCAAATTTTACAAAAGTAAATAAGGTAAGGTTAACTTGACGAAATCTATTAACGGGATAAGTTTGCCTCTGTAAATTCCCATTTTCTGTTTACTTTGTATTAGTGATTTGTTTCTTTTTGTACAATAAAGCATTTACAGACATACATATAAGTTAACACTAAGAGTCAGTAAACTAAAATGGAAATGGTCTGGACACTTGATAAGGGGCAATGACAAGTGGAGCAAAAGGGTAACCCATTGGTATCCAAGAGAAGGTGTGCGAAGGAGAAGCAGGCCACAGAAAAGGTGGGATGATGACATTACGCAGATTGCAGGGACAACCTGGCACAGAGAGGCAAAAGAGAGACAGGAATGAGAGACTTGCAAAAGCAAAACAACCTGCAAATTTTAGAATATTAACCGGTGCGTGGAAAGAAAATATGATTGCTTTGTGTTATAATTATGAAATGTAAATATTGTGTGAATGTCTGAATAAATTGGCTTTTTATTTATTTATTATTTATATAATCTAACAACCACTACAGCAACAAAATAGTAAGCTTACTTTGATCCTCTTGGAGTGGGGCTCAGTCCAGGCAAACCCAGCATCAATCAACTTTACTCTGCCAAGACCTTTCAAGCGCTTCAGACAAAGGGCAAGAAGCTCTCGAGATTCGAGTGCTGCCACCACCCACTCTGAAGGAGGTTGAAGATACCTACAAGTTGACACAAAACTACAGAACCCTCAAACATTTAACCAACTCAAAGAAATTGTCAATAAGTGGCATCATATTGGAACAAATATAAACTGCAAAAACTGCTGTTTATGAACTGAATCAGACAATATTTTAGAACTTTAGTATTTACATACATGAAAATAATGAATTACAAATAATTATACAAGGTAAATCTGACCTCTCACATCCTCTGCAGAAGAAGAGTGTCGCTTGTTTAGGCACACCATCAGAGATGTCGACATGAGCCCTTAGACAAGCCACACACATGTTAGAAGGATTAGCCTCTATGGGCACAGCGCACTGACAACATAATCTGAAACCCAAGTACATAATCTAGCAGGGAACTTTCAAAAAGATGCAGTTAAACAGAAGACAAGGCATATTAATTTAACCTACAAGTAACCAAAAGTAACCTACATTCGCGTGCTATCGGACGCTAAATTTTCAGGGGGAATGTATTCCATGTTTTTTTTTGAAATAATAATTAATTCTTAATTTTATATACGATTGTAAGCAAATTTATAAGAGATAACAACAAAAGAAGGAACACCGTGTGCGTATGATCCACATTTCACAAGCACAGATTATAATATAAGGTATGGGTATGGCATGATGTTTCACAAGTCGCCGTTCGCCGTTGACGTTTATTTGACAAAACCACAGACAGAACAGAATATAAGGGTAGGTATGACCGAACACTATTATACCTTGTTATGCGCTCCTACAGGCAGTTGCTCTAGGCTCCACATTCGCAGTGTTCACAATTCAATTGTGTTCACAGTATAGTTCACGCGCTCGTCGATGAAACTATATAGGTTTACATTAAAAGTACAAAAACAAATAAAATAATGTTATAATATTATGTCCAGTATTAGTGGTATTGGGCTAATACATATTTTATAAAAGTTGCGCGTGAATGTGGGGCCTTGTTGCGCTCGCGCGTTCACAGGCCTTTTGACGCGGGCCAAAATGCCGACAGCCGTTAACAGAGTATAGAATATTCTATTCTCCCTCTACGCCGACAACAAGGCGCGAACCCGCGAACGCCCTCCACATTCACGCGTTCGCGTATTGGGTTCGCGCGTGAATGTAACGAGCCCATTAAAGTAGATAAAATTTCAAAAACTAAAATTTATATTTTAAAAATTAATCGGGTATAGAAACACTATTAACACTGTAAATCTCAGTATACTCAGTTATCAGTTAAGTTGTTTTTAAAGAGAGTACAATGACAATATACCTAAAATATTATTTCTCTTTGTGAGATGTTGATAATTGTGAACGCAACTTTTTATACTCTATGCGAGTCGTAATAATGGCCCCTCCCCCTCCCGACCTTCTCCACCTTGAGACATCATCCCTGCACTTGCCGCTTACGTAAATCCATCTGAGTTAACGTGAGCTTTTTCCCATTTATCCTATTCGATTAATTAATTTACGAAAATGTTCTCTACCGCCTGTAGAGTCGGTCGATTGGCCGCCAGGTCGGTGGTGGACAAGTCTGTAGCAGACAAAACTCCGTTACTCTCTGGAGCCCTGGTGAACAAACGTGATTACGCAGCCGCAGGCAAGGCCAATGGTAAGGTAGTGGCAGTTATCGGTGCCGTGGTGGACGTGCAGTTTGAAGACGACCTGCCGCCCATCCTTAATGCGCTGGAGGTACAGAACCGCCAGCCGCGGCTGGTGCTCGAGGTGGCGCAACATCTCGGCGAGAACGTAGTGCGCACTATCGCCATGGACGGTACGGAGGGTCTGGTGCGCGGGCAGCCCGTGCTCGACAGTGGCTCCCCCATCCGCATCCCCGTCGGCGCGGAGACGCTGGGCCGTATCATCAACGTGATCGGCGAGCCCATCGACGAGCGCGGCCCCATCCCCACCGACAAGAGGGCCGCCATCCACGCTGAGGCGCCAGAGTTCGTGGACATGTCAGTAGAGCAGGAGATCCTGGTGACTGGCATCAAGGTGGTAGACCTACTGGCGCCGTACGTGAAGGGCGGCAAGATCGGGCTTTTCGGCGGCGCCGGCGTCGGCAAGACTGTGCTCATCATGGAGCTGATCAACAACGTAGCCAAGGCGCACGGAGGGTACTCCGTGTTCGCGGGCGTAGGCGAACGGACCCGCGAGGGCAACGATCTGTACCAGGAGATGATCGAGTCTGGCGTCATCTCGCTTAAGGACAAGACCTCCAAAGTGTCGCTGGTGTATGGGCAGATGAACGAGCCACCAGGCGCGCGCGCGCGTGTGGCGCTCACTGGGCTCACCGTGGCGGAGTACTTCCGTGACCAGGAGGGCCAAAACGTGTTGCTGTTCATCGACAACATCTTCCGCTTTACACAGGCCGGTTCCGAAGTGTCCGCGCTGCTGGGCCGCATCCCCTCCGCCGTGGGCTACCAGCCCACGCTGGCTACCGACATGGGTACCATGCAGGAGCGCATCACAACCACCAAGAAGGGCTCTATCACCTCGGTGCAGGCCATCTATGTGCCGGCCGACGATTTGACTGACCCCGCGCCTGCCACCACCTTCGCTCACTTGGACGCCACTACGGTGTTGTCGCGCGCCATCGCTGAACTCGGCATCTACCCGGCGGTGGACCCCCTGGACTCCACGTCACGTATCATGGACCCCAACGTCATCGGCGCCGAGCACTACAACGTGGCTCGTGGCGTCCAGAAGATTCTGCAGGACTACAAGTCGCTCCAGGACATCATCGCTATCTTAGGTATGGACGAGCTGTCTGAGGAGGACAAGCTCACCGTGTCGCGCGCGCGCAAGATCCAGCGGTTCTTGTCACAGCCGTTCCAGGTGGCCGAGGTGTTCACCGGCCACGCCGGCAAGCTCGTGCCGCTCGAGGAGACCATCAAGGGATTCTCCAAGATCCTGGGGGGCGATTACGATCACCTGCCCGAGGTGGCCTTCTACATGGTCGGCCCCATCGAGGAAGTTGTCGCCAAAGCAGAGACCCTCGCCAAGAGCACGTAAATCGATCTGTATGAGTGGAGATGGGAAAGCTTATTTATTGGAAGGATCGTCTTGAATAGGACTGATTATAGGATAGTTCACATTTGCCTCTGGACTTTAAAGAACGAATATGGGGATCTACTCAAGTTTCTACATAGTAGACGTTTCCATTGCTAAGTATAACATTTTAAATAATGTATTACAATATACCTAGTATTTATGGAAGTAGTTTCGGCAACGTATGTAAATAGTCCGATTAAATCAATATAATGCTGACTGAATGTAATATTGTAATGCATGTGTCGAATAAAGTTATAAATAAATACCTACTTACTTGTTTTTCTACTTCTTTCGCTGCTAGCTTTCAATTCTACCTAATCTTGCTGCCCTAAACCGTCTCATACGGCAGCACTCTAGCAAGTTAATGACGAGTTGTTCCTTAACGCATTCACTGCCACCCTCTTTTCCTTGCCATTCGCCAGGTGCCGCACTTTGCTGGGTGCTTTAATCGCATATGTGAGTTCAACGGATTATTACCCAGTGCCTCCGCCGCACATATGAGTTCATACTAATTTGACAGTGGTTTGTTCGCATTGGTACTAGATAATTATTTTAACTCTAGGAAACATTGTTTTGAATGAAACACGGTAATTAATATTTTATATTCTTTAATCACATTGTACCAATTAATTGTAATTGTGCTTCATATATAACTAAAATTGAACTAAATCGAATACAACTGAATTGACTAACAGAACACTATAGAAATTGGCATACTAACACAAAAAAAAAACACTATTTTACTTACTTATAATTTCTACTACCATTTATAATGTATTATAATATAATTTATGTACATACAAAAATATCTTCTGATCCAACAAGCAACATTTTAGACGTAAGAGGAACATTTCAAAATTTACATCTCACATATGCGTAGTGTTCCCGAGGACTATAGGCTTTTAGCCCTAAATTTAAGCCTATTGGTTCTCTTTTAGGGCTAACCTAATAAAGCAGGGCTTTAAAAGACTTGTCATTTTAAAAAGCCTATGGGCTTATAAAAGCCTTTAGGCCTTTTTTGTGATGGAGTCTTTTTTTCCAAGTAATAGGCTTATTCAAATTCAAATTCAAATTCAAAATCATTTATTTCGGACTTAGTCCATAACGTGTTAGTAACAGTATTAAGTACTTAAATCTAGTTTTAGTAATATATTAACGTAGGTTTTCTATTAAATAAAGTTTTTACATAAGGGGGCATGTAGCTGCACCCAGTGCTTTAGCCACGGTGAGTCCCACCGGTCGGCCAGCGTGCACAGGATGGTATTCGAGCTGGCGCGCCACCGCCTCAACAGCGAGCTACATCGCTTCCTGATGATCGCATGGAAACCGTCAATCCGCCCCTCCGCAAACATACCCGATGCGCTGCAGTGTCGCGGCAGCCCGAACACCACCCTGTACGCGTTGTTGTACTGTACTCGCAGAGCGCTGTATGCCCGTTGCGTGTAGTTGATCCATAGGCTGCACGTGTAGAAGGACTGGCAATATGCTTTAAAGAGCGTAGCCTTCACCTGTTCGGTACATCGTGCAAACCTACGAGCCAGCATGTTACAACGCACAGCCAGCGCTCTGCGTTCCCTCTCCATGTCCATATTGTCACACATGTCGTCGGTGACCCAGTGACCCAAATATTTAAAATGCTTCACTTGTGCTAAGGGAGTACCACAAAGAATCACAGGTGGAACTCTGTAGGTTTTATTACCTGCTTTAAATAGCATAATCTCGCTTTTATTAGCATTATATTTGAGCCCGTGTGCCTCCGCATACGACTCACATTTGTGCAACAAACCAATTAAACCACCCACTGAGGGGCTCAGCAGCACCATGTCGTCCGCGTAGCTGATGTTATTAACGCGCACTCCATCTATGGAACATCCTACACTGGCACTGCTGAGCTCCTCCAGCAGTCGGTTCATGTACAGGTTAAAGAGGCGGGGCGAACTTAACCCCCCCTGCCTCACCCCGCACTCCAACCTATACACCTCCGAATACGCTCCAGCCCACTTGACAACATTTTCTTGGTTACCGTACCAGTACTTTAGTAACGAAGTAACTTCATACGGCAAATCAGTCTCAGATTGTAACTTATGCCACAGCATGTCATAAGATACTAGGTCGAATGCCTTTGACAGGTCCAAGTAACAGGCATAGACAGGCGTTTTTCTGGCCGTGTAGTACTGGACAGTCTGCTTTAGACATAAGATGGCAGACTCAGTGGATAAGCCAGGTCTAAAGCCGAACTGAGCGTCGTGCAGACGGATATGCTTTGCCAGCTGTTTATCGAGCAAACTGTCCAGAACCTTGGCAATGACATTAGCCAACGAGATCGGCCTGTAGTTGGACATATCAGAAACGTTACCAGTTTTGTTCTTTACTATTGGGACAACCACTGTGCGCATAAGTTCATCCGGTAGGTAGCAATGACTCAAACAAAGGTTAAAAAACAAAGCAAGAACTCTCGGCAAGTGTACGCCCGCGTGCTTCAGATGCTCTATGCTAAGGCTATCCTTGCCAGGAGACTTCCCTCGCACCATCTTTTTAATTATTGAAGCTATCTGTTTAGCAGAGAATCTCACAATATTATTCTTATTATGCGTCACAGCATCGCATAGAGGAGACGAGGGCGCAAGTGGTGATTCCACCTTAAAGTGGCGCTGAAACGCATTGGCTATATCACTCGACTCATGCAACCCAGCTACGCTCACAGGCAAGGCCGATTTTGGGTTTAATTTATTCGTCGACTTCCAGAATTTACCAAATTTCTTACTTGAATGTAGCTGCGCAATAATATCCATTCGGATTTGATCTTGATTATTTTGACAGAATTTTAATTTAGTTTTGAATACTCTTTTAGACTCGTACATTTTAAAGTAAACGTCTCCCGAAACCGGTTTACCGCTCGATAACCACAGTAGATAACAAAGCCGGGCCTCCCTGTGAGCAGAGCTGACGTGCTTATTCCAGCCAGGTACGTACTTATGTTTCCTACATTTAGGTGCATTATGACAGAGTCTCGCGCCCTCCGTAAGTATACATGTTATATATGAGTACATGGTATCCAATAGTGATCTATGATGTTGATCAACACATAACTTATCTGCGCAATCAGTAAACATGGAAGGAAAATGAATGTCTCTAAATTTTGAATTACAATAGTCATGAAACCGTTCTATCTGTTTACTATCCCTTTCACCCCACATTACTTTGTTATACGCTACAGGAGGAGTTATAATTTTGGGCACAATGTTTGCAATGTTACATTCAACTAACAAGGGTAGGTGATCAGACCAATAAACATCCTCATTTAAAACATAGGTATTTACAACCGCCTGCCGCGCCGCGCTAGTCACTATGCAGTGATCTAGCCAGCGCTGGCAGCCATGCGCCTCACTTACAAAAGTGTAAGTACTGGCCGGTAACAAATCTATATCCACGCACGACCAAGTCTGCTCGCAACTGAAGTTCATTAGTTCAGAGTAAAACTGCTCACCTGGATGCGAGTTAAAATCCCCGAGCACAAATACGGTCTCAACGGCACTACTCTCAATTATCGCACTGATTTCACTGAGACACTCAATAAACTCCGTCAAGTTTTCGGCCGAGGCAGTAGGCATGTAGACCGATATTATTAACATCGCACGATCACTAAGCGCGACTTTGATCGCCGCGAGGCGCACACTACTACATACTATTACCGAAACACACGGGTACACACTTTTCCTCCATAGCAGGGCCACTCCGCCATAAGGCCTGCCCCTCAGAACCCCGGTCGACGTGTCGACTGCCGAAACGCCGGTGTATCCGAAGTCTGAGTCAATACTTCCCAAATACGGTATATCATGCGGCAGGAGCCATGTTTCCTGCAGTGCAATAATATCTGCCTTGCAACAGAGCTTTCTTACACATTCAACAGAACGAATAACATTTTTGCAGTTGAAACTAATTAGCTTTGTGATACTAGCCATAATTATTATTATTGTTATTTGCCCACTGCGGCCGTTTTGCTCTCTTTAAAATCAAAAAATTGCCGAAATAATATGTCTTCGGGCCAGAAATCATCCTTCATAAACATTTCCAGTTTATGTTTTGGCACAAATATTTTGAATGCATTATAACCTTTTGCTTTTTTCATATTAATTTTTACCACCGTTACATCTAACTCCGACTTCTTTTTCACGTAGTCTGAAACTTCTCTTTCCGAAACCTCTTTTGAAACTTGATAAATGTAGATAGGCCTCTTTATATCAGCCGCCTTGAACTTATCATTTACGCCCACAATTGCATTCCCTCTTTTTCCAACAAAACGATTTCTTAGCCTTCGTTTTTGTACCAATGTCCAATCCTCTTCCTCAGCCTGCAATTTCCATTCACCTCCACTAGCAACCGTGGCAAAAGATGGCGTTTGTTTTGAATCGGTACGCTCGGGCGCAGCTATCGGCTCAGCGGTCGGCGTTTTAAACTCCGGCGCATGAGTCATCGCCGCGTCACCAGGCGAACTTTTTCTAATCACCGTCTTATTCTTGTTATTATCACCTGACATGCTCGAGTCATTAATATGCTCGTCAGCAGTTAACACTTGGTTACATGAGCTTTTTAGTTCGGAGAACATACCAGTCTGCCTGATTTCTCTATAGGTGGCTGTGTTTTTAGTAAAACTAGGTATGGTATCCATTATGTAAGATTGCTCAGGCTCGCCACATGTAGGTGGCAAACCCATTGGGCCGCTGTTACACTCCAAGCTGCTAGTAAACGCGCCACGTCTCGTATTAACGTTACGATAAGAGTCATTAACATCAGGTATAGGATTTTTAATTGCATCTAGCTTCGATTTCAATGAGTCTACCCGCTCAATAGTGGCGTATTCCTCCTTAATTTGCTGCACATCTTGTTGTAACTTTAAGATGTCCTTTAAAAGCCTTGTGCAGTCTATGTGGTCCCATAAAATTGGGGGTAGCTTATGTAGCTCACGAGCGACGAAAACAGGCACTTCGTCCGGATGGGCCTCCTTTATGGTACGGACGATATCATCTATATTGCGCAATGTCTTCCCAGATCCTTTTCGAATTTTCGTCCGCACTGAAGACGACATTGCATCAAATAACAAGTTTTTCGCAGTTTCTATGTCACTCTCCGAAAACGCGCTGATGCATATGCGGCTTAAGCTATCGTCGTTCATCACATTTATCTTATTACTTACAAATGCAAGTACCTCGTTAATCACAATGTTGCACTTTGTACATTTAACTACATCAGGCGGCATTTTGCCTCGCAGCGATTGCGCACACGCACGACACGAACGATCCCGAGCGCGATCGCGCGGCCACTGACTTATGTAAAGGCTAAAGCTTTTTTGGAGACAGCCTAAGAAAGTCATTATTGCCATCATCCATCAAATAATTAAAAAATAAACAACATCAAACATGTATTTTACATTGCATTTATATTAGTAATAAAATAATGTTTATACCATTCCCCCTAAAAACAATCATATTTTTAGGGTTCCGTACCTCAAAAGGAAAAAACGGAACCCTTATAAGATCACTTTGTTGTCCGTCTGTCTGTCTGTCAGTCTGTCAAGACCCTTTATCTCGGGAACGCGTGGGGGTATCGAGTTGAAATTAAAACCATATAAGTACTCCGGTTTACAGCCCCTTGAAGCTGTAAAAAAAATCAAACTTCTACATCAACGTAAAAAAAAGATACGGCTGTTTATGCAGCAAAAAACGTGTATTTCGACACTCGAGGGAATCAAAATGAGGGTATGTCCCGTTGACCTAGAACTATTAAATTTGGAAAGTAATCCCGTCTTTTACTACATGAAGAATTCATGAAAATGTTGACAGATTGGACGATGAATACACAGAAAGGCTGTGGGTACAGGTGCCATCCACCATGTCCCTGTATAGAGCATTAATGGAAATTACAAAAAAAATATTATTCCGTAATTCGTATTTTTTTTGTATATCTTAATAGTTCCGTAATTAATAAAAACGTTACAATTTAAGGTAGGTAATTAAAAAGTTTAATTACTAGAGTTAACTTGATAATCTCGAAAAGAAGCTTAGCCTTGAGGACTAAGAGATTCATAGTCTTCATAGCCATTTCAGAGGGTTAAGCGTTACTGTTGTCAGACTAGCCTTAAAATAGCTTAGGCCTTAGCAAGACCTTTTCGACCTCCAACCGGTAGTCTTAAATAGGCCTAGCCTAAAGGACTAAAAGTCTTTATAGGCTTTTAGCCTTTCAAGCCCCTTAATTAAGAGTCTAGGCTCCAAAAAAAGGCTAAAAGCCTATAGTAGAGAAATTAGGAGCCTTCTTTTAACCACGAAGCCTTGATGGAAGAAGTGGTTACTAAAATCAATGGACGACTATAGGTACTTTTACTTAATGCCAACTCATTAGGAATACTTAAATAATCTCATTTAGTTAATTTTTACTTTTAATCATACTCTTAACGAGCACTGAATGTGCTCATTAAGGGCAGGGAGATAAAGTGCCAAAAAATGAGATATATATGTCATTATTCCAATGAACTCATTTTTGAAAATCCATCTCATCTAAAACCATTATTTAATTTTATTCCATGATTAAACGTGTCTTGCAAGCTTAAATACCTACTAAAAACCAAGTTTTCCCTATATAAAACATTTTTGATTTAAAAAAAAAAAGGTGCACCTGCCCGGGAAATTTTGAGTACGCCGAAAAATCATAAATAATTAATACTAAATCCGTGCGGAAGGATATTACGGGAAATTGTGCACTTTCTGAGATATTCCGTTTTTTCATGTAGAAAAATTATTACTCGGCCGTTTTCCAGCGAAATTGACCCATATTCATTTTTTTACCTAATTATGAGGAGTAGATTCGATTTCAATAAAAAAAATAGGCACTTAGAAAATTAAGTCCCTATTTCTATGGAGAGGCCATTTTCGTTCCACAGTGCGACGTGAGAAAATCATAGACATTTTTAAACAATTATATAAGCTTGTTTGTAGTCGCTCAACTATCTTAATCGAGATATCTTATCGCCACCCTAGAAATCGGTACCGTTGAGGAGTTCCGGTGGCCATCTGTGGTCTTCATCATCAGTTCCGCTTCAGCAAATGATACTTTTTGGATGCAAATGCTGGACTTGTCACTAATAGTAGATTATACACCGAGGGGATAAAGCACAGTTTTATGTCACGGGCGCGATATTGAATCCTGAACGTAACGAAGGACTCCAGATTTAACTCCCGAGTGTTAGAGTCCTGAGCGCAGTGAGGGGTTCAAGCGCGCCCAAGACGAAAACAGCTTTATCCCCGAGGAATGTACTCTACTTTTCTCACCTTTTGCGAGACAATAAAAAAGCGAGTCTACTAAAAACAGCGTTTTATTATAGTAGGTAAATTAAAATTAAAAGTGAAAATTGATTGTATGTACCAATGTATTTTATTGCAGCGTCTTACAATACTCGCGGCTTTTGTTTAATTTCAAATGTGTTCCATTCAGCTTGCCGTGGCCAGCTCGATTTTAGAAAATGTTCGATTTTCAAATTAGGTTCGAACGGCGGTGGCGGCGGCGCCGCGCCTGGCCTTCGAGTATTAAGTAGTTGATCTTTTATTACGAAATTTGACTTTAAGGCCATTGTTATAAGAACTATGAAAAGTGAAAATATTACAACCCAGCGGGTTATAATGAGATTCAGTACAACATTACACCCCGGCTAAAGCCAAGGGCTTTAATGACTTGGTTTGCGTAAGGTTTGCATGATATGTAATTTGGCATTGTCGAGCAGGTGGTGTGAAAACATACTAAAATCGCTATATGTTTGCCTACAATATTCACTACGCAGCAATCTGACCCCCTGAGTGTTCCCGGCTGGTTTGAGGCATCCTCAGTAAGATGGGCTCGTAAGAGATGGTAGTTATTATCAGTAATGTAATTTAACCTTACCCGTAATGTAATGTGCACCAAAATGGCCTTGTCTTGTATTGGAAAATTAAGAACGGTCAGGGACGTCAACCCATAAAAAACCTTAATAATGTCGTTGTCATTATTAGAGATGCCAAATCATTTGTTGAAACTCAACCTTATTGCTGTAGAATGTCAGATTGACTTGGGGAACTAAGGTGGGTCACTAATTTAATTCGTGGACTATACCTACATTATTTATTCCATAATTCGTAGGTACTTATTCACTCAAGAATTATCAACCAGATTGAATGTATCACAAATAATAATTGAATGTGTTCTAACGAATTCGACTTGAGAGAAACTTACAATAAAAAAACATTACAACCCCAAATAGCTGTTAGCTCCCAAAAACATGAACGAAATCAAGGCTTTTTTTAAAGAGCTAGTTTAAATGGGGTGGTTCTTAGCCAGGGCGTGGCCAGCCGAAGATCAGAGGGGATTAGTAGAAGTATAGCCTTGCCAAGATGTATTGCGCTAACTAGCGTTTCGTTTTTAAACCAATCGCGTCACTGGTAGTGGTACTAGTGGTGGGCTATTCCCAGTAGTTCGCACTGCTTGTATTCTTTTATCTGTGGCACTGCGAAGTACTGGGTGCCAAACCAATCGCGTCACTGGTAGATCATGTGACTTTTCGTATCACGTTGTCTACCACTAGGGGCTATTCCCAGTAGTCCGCACCCAGTAGTTCGCACCACTTGCCGGAGGTGCGGACTAGTGGGTTTTTTTTGTCCGCAGTGCGAATAAAAGTTTGGTTTAAAAACAAAACGAATAGAAACGCTAGTTAGCGTAATGCATCTTGGCAAGGGCCTCAGAGGATGGGAGAGTATGGCGGCACTTCAATGCCCCGCTTGGCGAGGCCATTGTTTCTTAGCTAGGTTTAATGAAAATCGGTTCATTCTGAAAGTAGTGGTTGCCATTATATAGGGGATTTCTATTTATTGAATAGTTATTACTTGTAGGCTGTAGGTATATGCATTCATTTCTATTAAAAATTACCTACCTACCCGAAGGTACCACGTTCAGCACTTAAATATGACTTGAAAAAATATTTGACGTCTACTTAAATTAAAGCTAACTAGTAGGGTCGAGGACTATCTCTATATTCACTGTTTTAATGCTTAGTTAAGTATTATCATGAGTATAAGTAATGGTAAAAAAAAAACAAACTGTTCTTACAGCGCCTCTTCTCAGCATGGTGGTGGTCTCCTCATGGGAAACGCTAGTAGATTTTTGACGTGTAAACAATGCCGTCTTTACCATAAGGGCACACGGGGCCCCGAGGAAAATTTATTACCCATAATGAATGGAAGATCATTGTAGAAAAATCTTAATAATAATTAGCTTTCTTTACTTTCCAAAACGGGCCCCAAATTCTTGTGGATGCCCCAGCATAGTTTAAGACGGCCTTGCATATAAAAGTGACCGTACGGCCTACTTACAGAGTGTATGAAAATCGATTCAGTTTTGCATTTAATCTGGATCATATTTATAATTGGACAAAATTGCCGATTGCATATACAGGGTTATTGGTAAGTCGACATATTCCCGTTAGGAGGTGATAGGGGTGACTATTTGCGATCATTTTGACCCCCATATGCATTATGCAAAAGTGAACTATTTTTGAGTTATCGCGACTTTTAGTTTTTTTTTAAATTAGTCGGAAATTCAACTTGTAAAATTTATTACAAAAAAGTATCAATTTAAATCTTTTTTTTCTTCTGATTTACAAAAACGATTAAACACTGGTTATTTCTCAATATTAAAACAATAATTATCGGTCCAAATTTAAAAAAGCGAGACGGAATATGAAATTTTTTCAAATTTTTTTGCGATCGCTTTCCACTAAAATGCCTTAAAAACAAAGAAAACGTTATGAAACTTGGCTTGCAGATTATTTTAAAAACTCAACTATTTTCTTAGCTCTCCAAAAATGCATAACAAGTAGGAAATTATTTGAAAAAAAAATCATCACAAAGGAAGCGGGCGGAAACTTAAGTCACAAATGCCACTTCAAAAATAAAAATTAAAAACATACCAAATTTAAATCAACTTTTTTCATTTGCTTTTGTACAAGATGAATTTGTTGTTCTTATGCAATATTAAAAAAAAATATTATCTGTACACGTTTGAGAATGCGAGGCCGAAAACTAAAAAATACATGTTTTTTTATCAAACTCCAACATAAATTACACGAAAACAGAAAAATTTACCAATACATTTGGCGTGCAGATTACACATAAACATTGACGTTTTTCCAGCTTTCTAACGAGCTATTAAAACTAACTGTTATACTCGTAAACACAAATAACAACATTAACTTATGGAAAAAGTAAGCGATTTTTAGTTTTTTTTTAAATTAGTCCGACTAATTTCAGTCAGCCAAATGTATTGGTAAATTTTTCCGTTTTACATAATGCAGGCTGCGTTTAATTTAGACCTGACCGCAGACCGCATCCAGTGTGGCAATCCTTTAGTATGGAACGTATGGCAATGGCGCCGTTGCCACCAACGGCCGAGGGGTTAAGATCTTTATCAAAGCATTTGTTCAGTGAACGTTAGCGATTTTCGTCTGCTTACGATAATTTCTCTATACCCATACAATTTATTACCCGTGGACCCTTATCTTTTTGGTGGGGTCCTTACGGATACACTTCGACCCTGTGAGATCTCTAAAAAGATAAGACCCGTGGACCCACTTTGTCCCACCACAGAAAAACTTGAATCTAGGTTATACCATACAATTTTAATTGTGATACCAAAAGTAGGTAGGTTATATTCGTTAGGTATCTATAAACCCCTCGTATGCTTAGGCACGGATCCGTTCCAATTCCCTGCTTGCCTAACTGCATTTTATTTTAAACTTTCTTATATAGAACCGTAGGTTTAAAATCAATTGCAGGTGTAGCCAATAAACTATTGAAATTTACAAAAAATAGCTCCATACAAACATTTCTATGGGTTTGATGTCACGCGACTGGTCAAGTCAAAGCGTCGCCGTAATTGAACGTCAAATTTTGAAACGGTTCCCGCATACGAGGGGTAAATGCCCGAAGGGCAAACCGGCCTGGAATAGGAGCACAGGGCTCCGTCGAAAAGAGCAGTGGGACGAAGTACTGGGACTACGGGTAAGCTTTCATAAGAACCGCTATCATAAGGTCACACAAGCAATTTGTACAAGAGCCTCAATTATTACAGGTATAGCTTTTTTATTAACCCAACAGCAGTTAAAGACAGCAGTCATAGACTATTGTCAAAACATTGTAATATCAAAGTGTAATAAAGGGCCCAGTACAGATGTAGTGCATAATTATTTTCCTTCGTATTTTCACGGAAACGTACGAACGTGTCTTGCTATTTCAGTCGGTCACAGTACAAAAAGTACTGAGGTTGACTGAAGTAGCATGACAAATACGAACATTTCCGTCAAATTACGAAGGAAAACAATTATGCACTACATCTGTAATTCATATTCCACAATAGCAGTTTCACCATAATTGGAAAGACTTCTACTACTGGACAGGATAAGATACCAAAGCAAGAAAAATAAACAGAACCCAACATTAGTTAAGTTTTTTTATTATAAAGGTCCTTATCGCTTTCCTCCTACACGAGGCGCCGCTTTCTGGCTAACTTTAGCGGCCTTAGCCTTAGGCGGTGCCTTCGCCTTAGTTGGGGCTGCGGATGATTTCTTTGCGGCCTTGGTTGATTTCTTCTGTTCCTTGGCAGCCCTGTAAATAAAATACATATACATATTCAAAGTTGTAATAGCTGATATCTAACTATAATATCTATATTAAAGATTGGTCTATTCATCATTGGTAAAATCATTCCCACTAGTTCCATTATCTGAAGTCCTTTAAATAATGGAACTAGTGGGAACAAAAATTCCCACTAGTTCCATCAATGGATCTGTCAATGGAACTAGTGGGAATAGACCTACTTTTTGACCCAGGGGAAATGCCTATGCATACCCGCTCCTACGGGGCCTGGACGAGTTATGTCCGACTTGCACGGACTCCCGCGGGGCGTTGCACCAATCGCTTTAGGAGGTGGCTATGGGACCGCTATAACGTAGCGCCAAAACGTAGCCCCCAATAGCGGATGCCCTTTGGCCTCGCCTTTCGGCGCGGGCTTTTACTAGGCGGGCGCCTACTCCGCGGACGTCAATTTAACCCTAAGTTAACCTCAGGTTAAAATATTAACGAATGTCAGATTCATATAAGAACTGAAAATTTTAATGAATTAAAATGATAACCTTGGGTTTAACATACACGTGCAAGCAGGCCTTATTGTTCTCTTGCAGTATCTGGGTGATTATTCGGCGTTTTAACGGCCGTCATTATTGTTTTCGCATATTATTCAAGATAAACTTTTTAAATGTCTTATAATTTTAAATTTAATTAATACTACCCCCGGGTCCGTTGACTTTGGCATCAAAAGTTGCTGCTAATTATCCTTGTTTTCGTCAATATATTGAAGACAACAATGACGGCGGTTGAAACGCCCAAATATTCACCCATCTAAATAAATATATGTTTCATATTCAATTAATATAAATAAATGCACCCATACCTATATTAACTATTACATACAGTGTGAGTTTAAATAAAATAAAATGGAACTAAAAAAAACCCATACTGAATTCTTGCAATGTTTACATTTTACGTCAATAATGTGATACGTAGAAAGTGGCGCCCTCAATTAATTTCTACTCTTTCGTGACGCACTGTACATACATAAAAACATTAAACCACGCCTGTTTCCCAGACCTGTGAGGCAGAGACCACTTCTTTACACCTGCTATGACCCTGATAAATCTCATTCGCTTCTTCCACATTCATATATTAAAGATTCATTGTAGTTATTGTTCTTTCAATGCATAGAACTCTTTAATTGTTCTTATGCAGTATCATAATAAATATTTGTTTCATATTCTATTCATTCTATTGCCCTAATAAGTGGGGATAAGGGCAGGAGGATGAGGATGATGATTATATTTATTCTATTTATTAAAAAATGTGAACCTGCCACCTGCATTCCAGCAACTGTTCTCAGGATTTGACTTACTTGATAGCCTGGTCTCTCTGTGCTTTGCGCACCTCTGGCTTCATGTTCCTCTTAGCCATGATGTCGCTTAGGGAAGCGCCCACAATAGCCCTCTGGTATTTCTGCGTTCTGCGGGTGCGCTTCTTGGTCTGCTCTTCTTCTTGACCCTTCTTGAACTTGCGCCTGTGAAATTCAATGGTTTGTTTAAAAAATATGAACACCTCTTTCAAACTCGAATCTGAAAGAAAATCTTTGAACTGAGGCCTCGAAACTATAAATGATAATACATTTTAAAATTATATACATCATTTTGCGCCACCACTGTCTAATTATTTTTATACTTCTCATTTACTAAGGACTTGGGTTTGGGGGTTTTTCTTTTATTAGCCAGCCCCAGCTTTATTGAACATAACTAGTTTTCCATACTAATGTACAGTCAACAGCATAAATAAGTGATCATTTATGTACCTTGTCATTTTAACGTCGTGTTTGAATTGTCATACAAAACTGTGAAACAATTGAAAGTGACAGGGTACATAAATGATCACTTATTTATGCTGTTGACTGTACAAGGAAATCTAGCTCTGACTCAAGGTATATTTTACTTTTGCTGTGGAAACTAACTGACTAACATCACCACCACACTTTGGAATTCTTTTTAAGTATAGGAACGGGCCGCGCCGCTACGCCTCCGCTCTCAGACAATAGTTTCCTTATCTTCCACATGGGAGCCCTATATAATAAATTCCCATCAAAATGTACATAAATACAAACAAAGATGTAAATGTTTACATAGATAAGTATAAATGTCTGTGTATAATGTATCAATATACTTTCTAATAATTCTAATCTATAAATAAAAAATACAGTGGCAAGTATATTATTCACTTGTCATCATCATCATGTCAGCCGAAAGACGTCCACTGCTGGACATAGGCCTCCCCCAAGGCTTTCCACTCAGACCGGTCTTGTGCTTTTCGCATCCACCGCGGTCCCGCGATCCTGACGAGGTCGTCACTCCATCTTGTTGGAGGCCTACCTACAGCTCGTCTATACACTTGTGTTTGTTGACAATTAATTTATTACAAAAAACAAGGTAAATAAATCAATATCAATCCCATGTGTATATGGTTCATTAATGGTTGTACTAGAACATGTTTATAGACATAAAAGATAGCACCTAACATCAGTTACAAATTCTATTTTAGAAAAGATACCGTTTTGAGAAAAATACCTATGAACAAAAAGGTACAGAACCCCTAGTTTTTTAATAGCATTCAGCTGGCTATAACTATCATACTCAACTCAACAATGACAGTAACAATCATTTAAAATCTTCAAGTTTCACAACAAGAAAAAGGGTGAGTGTAAAGAAAACTAGCTAGCTTCTGCCTGCGACTTTGTCTGCGTAGAATTAGTAATTTTGCCGCATTCAAGGTAGCCTGTGTTAATCCAGTGTATAAGCAAACTCTATTCTAAATTGTATCCAACCAAATTCATCCATCCGTAACAAACTCACGCATGCATAACCTTTTAGCTGTTATGTAGTTCCACTTTTTTTAGTTGACATGAAACCTTAAGAAATTTCAAGATTGCCGCAAGCAAGGCTGCGGGAAAGTCATATTTAAACAATTAAATGTTCTGCGTTACAATTGCTCAACTATCTTAGTCAAGATATCTTATCGCCACTCTTAAAATAGGTACCGCTGAGGAGTTTCAGTAGCCATTTGTGGTCTTCATCATCAGTTTCACTTCACCAAATGATACTTTCTAATTCTCTGATCAGATTGTTACTAGAATAATTACTAAAATCGCTGCATGTATGGCTGTAATATTTGAGGAGTTCCCTCAATTCCTCACAGATCCCCTCATCAGATGTGGTGACTATGGGACCACCTCGGAAGTAAGTATACCCTATCAAACAAAAGATTTTTAAATCAAACTACTCTGTAAAAAGATATGCGTGGTCATAAGGGTCAAACTGAGATCCTTCTTTTTTAAAATCGGTTATAATACCTAAGTGTAATAAATACTTTTCTGAAAACCGCATCAAAATCGGTTCAGCCAAATGCGAGATAATCGCAGACAAACATACATACAGGTCTAACTGAGAACCTCCTTTTTTCGCAGTCAGTTAAATACCTACTTGTATCAGGTGGATAGCTTCTGAATGCATCTTCGTCCACTTAGGTTTTGATTATAGTTATTCTCTCAGGAACTTTAAATTAACTTTTTTTAAGGTAATTATATGAAATTCTGAGAAAAGTGAGAAACTGCACTGCTTTTAAAAAACATTTATTTTGCGTTTCACTATAAAGATGAAATTTAATTCAAGCATCATATTAATATCTTGGAGAATCTAACATTATTTGACTTAATAGATTTTGATTAGAATGACAGCCGTATTTCGTAATTTCAATCACTTAATGTACTCACAAGTGATGTGTTTGATAATAGGTGATTCTTTTTTTTATTCCTCAACGGTGTTACTAGGTTTGTTCTGATGGTTATTTTTTATGCCAATGAGAAGGTACGCGAGCACTCAGGCTACATGATCGTAAGTGGGATATGAGACCAATAGACATTTGATATCAGAAGACTGCCATCCTAAGATCAAATGCGTTGCCAACCCAAGTAAGACGGAATGTCTCTAAGCTAGAAATTTCACCAGTAGAAAAAAACAAAAAACAAATTGGCATCCTAAAAGTAGGAATGCGAGTCTGTTGATACCAACCTGTAGAGCACAGTCCATGTCACTTTGCGAGGATTCCTCCTCATGAGGTGAGCTGCCTCACATTTGGAGTTCAAGAATGTGAAGGACTGGAAACATTGGAGAAAACAGATGATTAACAAATAAGACTACTGTTTTACTAGTGTAATTTAAAGTTATGAGTTACAAATAAATAAATTCGGAAACATGAGTAAGGTTATATCAAAAGCGATCGATTAACTAATAAAAACTTAACAAACTGTAAAAATATATGAGTAATTATATTGTTAAAACCGTGTTTTATGTAGAAACGTATAAAATATTCACCTTTCCATCCACTTTGACCATGGTTTTCCCATGGCCGGGATAGATCTTGTATCCACTATAGGCGCAGAGTCCGATCCTGAAAATAAGGCCAACATAGTAACAACGACACACAAAACTCCAAAAATCTTTCAAACTAACAAGAAATCATTATAAGATCACATAAATGCATTAAGATATTAAATAAAAATTACAAAAACGTACTTCATTTTGACTTGTCAAACACGAAAGAACTGTCAAACCAAACACTTGAAATATGTCACAACTGAACCACAGAATACAGAAAAATGCCTTCCTTGAAAAAACCTCCGTATGAATACACAATGGCCAACAAAACAATTTTTAAAGTTTGCTAAGTAAGGTAAGGCTCACTGTCTTATTATAACAAATATTACGATAGACTATTCAAAATAGGGTTTACAGCTTCTACGAAACATGATTAAGTTTAGCTTCCCAGCCCAAAGTCAAAGCTGACCAAAGGGTTCTCCCTAGTTTTCAAGTTGAATCACTCAAAAGTAAACAGAGAAAATTAACAAACTACGGTGGGCTTGGCATTCGGGCTACTAGCGACCTGGCACTCCCAGCTTTCCTCTTTTCGATCCACAGCACAATCACCCTCATAAGTGAGATTTTTAACTTTTCTAATTTCCCCCGATGTTCACTGTATACATTCCCAATGACGAAAAACAAACGCTTGCACTTAGGAAAGCTTATACGGCAAACGTGTGTATGCCGCCAGTCAACTAGTAACTTTCGTTTTTAGGGTTCCGTACCTAAAAAGAAAAAACGGAACCCTTATAGGATCACTTTGTTGGCCATGTCTTTCTATCAAGATCCTTTATCTCCGGAACGCGCGGAGGTATCGAGTTGAAATTAAAACCATATACCTACTCCGGTATAAAGTCCCTTGAAGATGTAAAAAAAAAAACTATTACATTAACGTAAAAAAAAGATACGGCCGTTTATTTCGGCACTCTCGAGGGAATCAAAATGTGTAGGGTAGTTCCTGTTGACCTAGAACAATCAAATTTAGCAAGTCACACCGTTTTTTACTGCAATCCCAAATCTTAATATGTTTATAATAAAATGAAATATGTCTTACCTATCTTATCAAAGTAACTTACTAATACTTACTTACTCTTCGGCGGCCCTACTTTGAAAATCGACGTTCGATCCCTTTCTCTCAATAAGTCTTTGAATGACGATTGACAGGGATGGAGCTAACGTAACTTCGAACGTCGATTTTCAAAGCAGGGCCTCCGTACAGTAAACGTCAAAAATGACAAATGCAGACAGGTGACTGATTTCAGAACGATAAAGTGTGTTAAAGTGTAGTATCTCTTATTAGTCTGTGTTAAAGTCTAACCTAACCCATTCAGTTTGTTATCTAATTAGTTTTAACAAAATAGATTTCAGACTTAACCTTTCGTTTTCATCTTATTGTTTATTGTACATTTTGATCAACTCTTTGCAATGTTTTGTCCGGATTTCTCAGAATTTCAGGTATGTTGGCTAGGATCCAAAAAAATGTATACCGGTGGTAGTAATAACAACTTATTATTATCACCGAGTTCACTGAATGCCTACTTAAAGTTCATGATTAACCAATATTTATATCTCAATAAATGTATCTCTACTCGAAGACTGATCTAAGGTTAATTTATGTTATTAATTCTCGTAAATAATCTGCTTTAGGATGTATTGAAGAAAATGCGGGTACTGGACGACAAAATTGTCTACGCCCTTAATACATCAATCCCCACAGAGTCCTTCCGAAAGAAAATTGATGCCACTTCAGCATGTGCAGATTTATACACTCAGATTCAGCGAGGTAATACAGAAAGGGAAGCTGTTATCAAGAACTGCATTGTTTCTACTGCAGATACAGTAAAAAAACTTAAAACATCGAAAGAAGAGAAACCAAATGATTTTGAAATATTGAAAAGTTTAAAATCAGAACAAAGAAAGGTAATCTTATTTATTTCTAGAACTTTCAAAGAAAAAAATCAAAACAACAATTTTTGTAGTACACATCTTATTTGTTGAGGAGACAGCTGCAACATTTGTGATATATTTAACTTATGTGCTCGTTTGAATTAGTTGTTATTGGGTACACAAAACAACCCATTGAAAATGCAATAATGTGGCATCTAAAATCTGATCTGATCTGAGAGGTGATCTGATGATGAAGCCGGCGATGGTGAATAATGGGGCTGCTGAAGTAGGATTAATCTTTTGAATGCCCAACTGCAACTCGTGCCAATGACATCACCGTCAGCCACAGTCGACACAGGTTGAAGATTAAGAGACTTTGTAGTGTATGAAGTTTTAATTTGCATAGCATAGCAAAGAAATTTGGCATGTGAGTGATACATTTTGTATTTGACATAAGGTATTCAAAAGGTAACTTATGGTTGTTTGAATTGGTTGAAATTGGGTACACAAGATATATATGATATCTGATGAAGAAGTTTGCAATGGTTATAATGGGTATCTGCTCTATTGGCATATTAACTTATTCAGCTACTCCCAGTTGTCGCACCCCCTTTTCCACACTGCGGACAACTGGCAAAAGCCAAACTTATTGAGTATGAATTCATTTGTTTGGTCTTCATAAGAAGTTGACACGCATGCAACATTTTGTCAAAAAAATATTAAAGTAATAAATATTACTTCAAGTTCTTAGTTGGGGCTATTCCCAGTAGTCCGCACCTCCGGCAAGTGGTGCGAACTACTGGGAATTTTTATTCCCAGTAGTTCGCACTGCGGACAAATGGGAAAATCAAAATCCCAGTAGTTCGCACTGTTTAATTCAACATAACTGTTCAATTTCATATGGTATTATAGGAGCACAAATTGAACACAGTTATGTTGAAGTGCGAACTACTGGGATTTTGATTTTCCCATTTGTCCGCAGTGCGAACTACTGGGAATAAAACTTGCTGGAGGTGCGGACTACTTGGAATAGCCCCTTAGTTGAATGCATCACTGCTGTTCAAATCTAGAATGCCAAGGAATTCACATATGGGAAAGAAATCAAAAATATTGTTTAAAAAGTTTTTTTGCTAGTCAACTGCTCCCATTGATTAAACCTATTTTAAGACTGAGTAGGTTTAAATTATATGTCTCATACATTTGCCACATTTTGTATAACCACAAGTGAAATGCAGTACCGTGTAATTTAATTGCCAATATTATAAATGCAAATGTTTTTCATACAATACCTATAATTACATACACATTCGTATTGCTAAGAATTAGCTAGACTGCTCAAGAATTTTATATTTAGATGAGCAAGCAGTTTATTTTTAGTGACTGATAAGTCTCTGCCAGTACATTAAATTGTCTACCTTACGATTGCCAACTGAAGGTTTAACTGTTATGTTTCAGAGGAACAACTATTAAGTGTGTAGGAATATAAATCAGTATAAAATACATATTTATTTTTAAAAATAGCAAGTTATGTGTTAGTTAATAAAACATTTTTTGTTACAGTTACGACTTTTGCAAACTGAACTTAGTGTAGAAGAGGTCATCCGTGAAAAAACAACAAAGCTGTTTACAGAGAAATGTAGAAGCTACTATAAGCCAAATAACTTATGAAGACTGAAAATTAACATTTCATTTTTGATTTTGATAGTGTATATATTATAAATAGAATTGATTCAGTAACTGTGGTTTTTATTAAAATCTTATAATCTAATAATATCTAAAGCACAAAATTTTTTTTTAATTCCTGCTGAAAGTGCAGGAAGCAGTAGCAATATATAAACAATTATTATTAATTGATAAAGCTTGTACAATTTATCATGCTACTTGTTTAACTGACTACAGTTCTACTTGGCAGCTTCAGCTTCCTTTTGGGATTGCTCATCTCTATATTGTTGATGCCAGTCTAAATTCATTTGATGAACTGATTCTCCTCTCTTGGCAGCTGCTTTCCCTGCAAGTATGGCTCCAAAACTTGCAAGGGCTGTAAGAAGCATAAGATAATTCGAAATCTTAATCCGGGCTTCACTTCGTGACCTCTCAATTACCTCAGCTCTGAAAGCAATACACATTTCATTATACATATAGTACAAAGTCATTGTAATCAATGGTGAGCAGAAAATGTAACAAATCATGGAATAGAAAAACAAATAAACCG
Source organism: Acleris sparsana (assembly GCA_923062465.1). Classification (NCBI taxonomy): domain Eukaryota; kingdom Metazoa; phylum Arthropoda; class Insecta; order Lepidoptera; family Tortricidae; genus Acleris; species Acleris sparsana. Next base: position 10,931,779 of record OV281293.1, read on the forward strand.
TTAAAACATAGTACACTGCATTGACCTTCATTTGTTTTTCTAATCTTTCAAATAAATAGTTGCATAACATTTCGATTTTGTTGTTGTCCAAGTTCGTATTAAAAAATGAGACAACGTACGAGACAAATGATGGGATTTCCTCTTTGCTTTTGTACTTCTTGGTCCAAACAAGGATAAATTTCTGAAAATTATTTGGCCGATATCTTGCCGACATGGAGCCAGAGGTTGAGGCAGGAGACGGTGCCGGTGGCGGAGCTGCTGGCGGAGAACACATTCTTCTTACAAAATGTAAAGCAAACGTTCTTGGAAACATCTGTTTAATCATTTTAAAGCGCTTGCGACTACACTGAACTTGCTCGACGAACTAATTAAAAACAATGACTACACCAATCAGTTCGAACTATAAAGACATTTGCACATTGCAATGATTGCACACGAAGGAGCTCAATCACTATAAAAACATTGTGGTCGTTTCACATAAAATGATAATGTCATATTAAATTCCAGCCTCGGATTTTTTTCTTTATAAAACACGTGTCGTTAATTTTTCAATTTCTCAGAAAGCAAGTTTTTTATATATGTAATATGTATGTATTTTTGAGTATTCCTGAACGCATCCTACAATATCGGGATCTCGAAAACAATGAAATCGAAACTATGCATGCTCTATCATTTTATCTGTCTCACTCTTGACTTGCTCCACTATCGACGAAAAGAGACAGCGTAAGTAAATACTTCGATTCTCTCTGGATAGTGTCCCTGTCTGTCCGACTGTCCGACTATGACGTTTGAGTGTCGCGGATCGCGGAATTGCTTTGCTTGCTAGTGAAATTGTAATGCACAATCGTCAAAAATCTTAAGATCAAAGTTATTCTGTGTTATTTATTAGTGCCTAGTTAATGGAGATTTGATTACTAAAACAGTATAATTTCGCCTTCACAGTACATCATTGACTACAAACGTAAGTTTTAAATTGAGCGTGTGACTGCTTTTGGCAATATCCACATAAATTGAGTTTTACTGCGTTGTTTGTCTGGATCCGTTTTAAACGAATAGTAGTATGGTTTAATATTGAGGTGACTGTACCTTTTTACTACCATCGAAAACTTCTGGCACACCTGGCACTCATTGCATGGCATTTCCAATCGAGAAGCCAAGTGATTTATTTCAACAATGTAGTTATACATAGTATTATTGTATAATGCTTGTAGGTACAACGGATTGCACTTAATTTCTGTTCAAAGAGCATAAATATAAATATATTAGCGATTTCCTTCACATTTCTCATAATTTGGTAATTGCTGTCAATAACATTTTTGGTGATATAAAATATAAACATGTAGTCAATAAACATTTGTAAGATTTTTTGTGTTTATATGCCTACTAAAACGGTTTATATAAAGGGTAAGGTCTCTACTAATGTCCAACAGAGCTTACATCTACATAAATACCTTCACTATCCTTATTTGACCTTGATGCACAAGTGTATTATTTAGTCAGGTATGACTTGGAGGAAGGAGCATAATGTCTTTTGTTATTAATGTTTTCAGATCTATATTTTATTAATACTATGGATGTGTTATATAAGTCTTTAGGCAAAACTATTATTATGTTTCCTTAAAAATGTGCATGAAACTATAACCATGCTTTATAAGAAAATGTTCTATTCCTTTTGAAGGCATTGCAAAATATTATTGTATTCATTTATTTACATGTTATTGAAGTTGCATTTTTATTCTTTAGAATATACATTCCATTATATTTTAGAGTGGAAGATGATGTCATTTCAATATGCTTGGTCATACAAGTCCAAGGAGCACAAAAGAATTCACTCAACTGTTATAAGTGGGCACTAGAATAACTTCTGATTATCTGTGTGTCCTATGAACTGAAGTGATGTAAAACATTGTATGTATGTAAAAACTGAACACTTTATTTTACAAAAGGAAATAAACAAATACAAAGTAAATAAGAAAATTGTCATGTACAAAGGTGAACTTATTGATTTAAGGGATTTTTATACTTTACATCCTTATGTTGATTTTGAATGTGGATTCAAAATCCTTATGTTGTAAATTGTAATACATACAATTGAAATAAATGTGAGTGGAGATGTCTATTAATATATATTGAAATAATAAGATGCCTCTGCATATTTGCACATGGATGGCATAAAAACCTTCTTTATAACATATTGCAAATTTTGTACTTTTCCACTATCAAGTGCTTATTTCAGTAGGTAGTTGAATATGTTAGGCATATATTACGCACCATTGCCATTCATTCAAGCCAGTTGGCATTTGAGGATACTTCAATTTAAAAAAAAAGCATTTATTGCAACATATATTAGCAATATACGAGTTGCCATTGAGGGACTAGAAACTAAAAACCTTCCTCTGTGCAAGTCCAACAAGAAAATGGTTGAAGAGAGTAACACTTCTCTGAGCTCACTACAAGGGAAAGTCTGTGGCATATTAATCTCTGTTCTACCTAAAAACCTGGTCCTTGAAGGATTAAAGAAAGTCAATGAATATATCAACGGGATCAGTTAACACTACTTGAAGAGGATTCTGCAGAAATCGTGCCATATTTCAAGTCATTTTCAGCCTACAAATTAATACTAAGTGGCAAATGTCACAAGTTTGTTCTCGAATATGTAGAAAAGTATAGATAATATATTTTTTGAAAAAATAAATGTAAGTTCTATTAATAAATAGCATTTTGATTAGACATGATTTGTGCATATTTCGCCCGTTTTTAGGGTCTATTAATCTATTTATTATATTGACTAGTTCCATTATTAGTTCTTTTTTTTTTCCTAGTAGTAACATTTAACAAATGGGTTTTCGTTAATTGAACTACCTGGACTGTTTCCAAGTACAGTTACATTACTAATGCAGAGTTAATGTAATGGAACTTACTATCAAGATAATAGTATATATAGGACAGGTATATGAATATTGTCCTGCAGATTAACAAAGCATTAGTAATCTTGAAATGTGCATGTCCCTTATCTTCACAGCCCTTTGTGGGTTATGTGTTTTTTTTCATCTCGATGCAATAATAATAATAATCAAATTATATTTTTTTTGGCATAGATGTCTGGGGGTCACAAGCACCGTTACAAGAATGTGGGGCTTAGTGCCGACGAACTGCGTCGCCGGCGTGAAGAAGAGGGGGTACAGTTACGGAAACAAAAGAGAGAGCAACAGCTGTTTAAACGCAGAAATGTCTTGATGCCTTCTCCCAGTACCCCTGACATTGCATTACAGGTTGGTTCAGTAATTATCTGTTTCCTGGGTCAATAGGTCAGAAGGTCAAAAGGTACAGATGAACTATCATTATATTATAATAGCAACAAAGATTGCTTGGCAAAGAGACTTGTATGAATTTTAAAGGATTTTATTTTTATTTTATTTTTAGGATGACATCAACATTTCACAATCTGATGATATATCGATAGAGATGGTCTCAGCTCTCTACAGTGAGGACCCCCAGGAGCAAGTCACAGCCACGCAGAAGTTCCGAAAGCTGTTAAGTCGAGAACCCAATCCCCCCATCGACGAAGTTATACGGACTGGAATTGTTCCGAAATTCGTTGAATTTCTAACTAATAGTGCTAATCCTACTTTGCAGGTAAGATTAGTTAAGAATGAATGGTTGCCTTAAACATAAAACGCTTGTATATGCACCTTATAGGCATATGCACCTTATGCAGTTAATTTTGACTTTTGGCCAAAATTAAGTGCTTTTGCTAAAGTTATTTCAACTTTAAACAGGGTTTAAATTATAGTTTGTCCTGGGAGGTAGGTATCAGGATTCACTTTTTAACAGCCTATCAGGTACTGTAGCTGCAAGTACATCCTGCGTGACAGCTCACATGTCAGTATAAATTACAAAAAGAAATCTTGTACCGGCATTGCTTTGGCTAGGGGCCGTCGACACGTATGCTGATACGTTGTTGCTTTACTCTCAACGTTTCCAATTCCAGTTCGAAGCGGCGTGGGCGCTCACGAACATAGCGTCGGGCTCGGCGGAGCAGACGCGCATCGTCGTAGAGAGTGGCGCAGTGGGCGTACTGGTGGGGCTCGTGGGGGGCGGCGCAGGCGACGACGTGCGGGAGCAGGCCGTGTGGGCGCTCGGCAACGTGGCCGGCGACTCGCCGCGCTGCCGCGACACCGTGCTCGCCGCCGGCATCCTGCCGCCGCTCGTCGAGTAAGTCGAGCCCGACTATAGTGTTATAGTGTAGGCGAGATGTGCGGGAGCAGGCCGTGTGGGCGCTCGGCAACGTGGCCGGCGACTCGCCGCGCTGCCGCGACACCGTGCTCGCCGCCGGCATCCTGCCGCCGCTCGTCGAGTAAGTCGAGCCCGACTATAGTGTTATAGTGTAGGCGAGATGTGCGGGAGCAGGCCGTGTGGGCGCTCGGCAACGTGGCCGGCGACTCGCCGCGCTGCCGCGACACCGTGCTCGCCGCCGGCATCCTGCCGCCGCTCGTCGAGTAAGTCGAGCCCGACTATAGTGTTATAGTGTAGGCGAGATGTGCGGGAGCAGGCCGTGTGGGCGCTCGGCAACGTGGCCGGCGACTCGCCGCGCTGCCGCGACACCGTGCTCGCCGCCGGCATCCTGCCGCCGCTCGTCGAGTAAGTCGAGCCCGACTATAGTGTTATAGTGTAGGCGAGATGTGCGGGAGCAGGCCGTGTGGGCGCTCGGCAACGTGGCCGGCGACTCGCCGCGCTGCCGCGACACCGTGCTCGCCGCCGGCATCCTGCCGCCGCTCGTCGAGTAAGTCGAGCCCGACTATAGTGTTATAGTGTAGGCGAGATGTGCGGGAGCAGGCCGTGTGGGCGCTCGGCAACGTGGCCGGCGACTCGCCGCGCTGCCGCGACACCGTGCTCGCCGCCGGCATCCTGCCGCCGCTCGTCGAGTAAGTCGAGCCCGACTATAGTGTTATAGTGTAGGCGAGATGTGCGGGAGCAGGCCGTGTGGGCGCTCGGCAACGTGGCCGGCGACTCGCCGCGCTGCCGCGACACCGTGCTCGCCGCCGGCATCCTGCCGCCGCTCGTCGAGTAAGTCGAGCCCGACTATAGTGTTATAGTGTAGGCGAGATGTGCGGGAGCAGGCCGTGTGGGCGCTCGGCAACGTGGCCGGCGACTCGCCGCGCTGCCGCGACACCGTGCTCGCCGCCGGCATCCTGCCGCCGCTCGTCGAGTAAGTCGAGCCCGACTATAGTGTTATAGTGTAGGCGAGATGTGCGGGAGCAGGCCGTGTGGGCGCTCGGCAACGTGGCCGGCGACTCGCCGCGCTGCCGCGACACCGTGCTCGCCGCCGGCATCCTGCCGCCGCTCGTCGAGTAAGTCGAGCCCGACTATAGTGTTATAGTGTAGGCGAGATGTGCGGGAGCAGGCCGTGTGGGCGCTCGGCAACGTGGCCGGCGACTCGCCGCGCTGCCGCGACACCGTGCTCGCCGCCGGCATCCTGCCGCCGCTCGTCGAGTAAGTCGAGCCCGACTATAGTGTTATAGTGTAGGCGAGATGTGCGGGAGCAGGCCGTGTGGGCGCTCGGCAACGTGGCCGGCGACTCGCCGCGCTGCCGCGACACCGTGCTCGCCGCCGGCATCCTGCCGCCGCTCGTCGAGTAAGTCGAGCCCGACTATAGTGTTATAGTGTAGGCGAGATGTGCGGGAGCAGGCCGTGTGGGCGCTCGGCAACGTGGCCGGCGACTCGCCGCGCTGCCGCGACACCGTGCTCGCCGCCGGCATCCTGCCGCCGCTCGTCGAGTAAGTCGAGCCCGACTATAGTGTTATAGTGTAGGCGAGATGTGCGGGAGCAGGCCGTGTGGGCGCTCGGCAACGTGGCCGGCGACTCGCCGCGCTGCCGCGACACCGTGCTCGCCGCCGGCATCCTGCCGCCGCTCGTCGAGTAAGTCGAGCCCGACTATAGTGTTATAGTGTAGGCGAGATGTGCGGGAGCAGGCCGTGTGGGCGCTCGGCAACGTGGCCGGCGACTCGCCGCGCTGCCGCGACACCGTGCTCGCCGCCGGCATCCTGCCGCCGCTCGTCGAGTAAGTCGAGCCCGACTATAGTGTTATAGTGTAGGCGAGATGTGCGGGAGCAGGCCGTGTGGGCGCTCGGCAACGTGGCCGATTCGCCGCTACTTCCTTACTTAGCATTTAAATCTAGTCGTTTATTGCTTATAATCGTTTTTTTTATAATTGATTTCAGAATATTGAATAAATATACGAGACTATCTATGACCAGAAATGCTGTTTGGACACTATCTAACCTATGCAGAGGCAAAAATCCTCCAACTGACTTTGACGCCGTAGCTCCAGGTAGGTTATAATCTAAGAATGATGTTGGCGTTAAAGGTTTAAAATAGTTCATTATTTCCTAGGCAGGGAACTAGGCAATTGCGGGCCGAGTATTGGTTTAAACGGACGTGCTTGCGAGCTCTGCCAAGGCAAATATAGTGCTATTCACAAAAATCGGAAGAAAAAAATGTGTTGGAGTAAAATCTTCATCACTTGACTCATTTATGAAATTGCATACGAACAGAAAGTTCACGTAAAAATACCATCACTCCTTACCGCCTTTTTGTATATTCCAGACACAGATAAAACAAGTTATGTTGCGAATAAAATATGGATGTATAAGTCTGCCCTCATTTTATTATGGCCCTTTTCACTTTTTAAAAAGTCACAAATTAGATAGTAATTAAATTTGTATGCAATGTGCTTTTTTATTTATTTGAGGACTGTCAGTAAAATATGTACTTCGCGTCTCAATTATGTAGATATTGATGTCAACTTTACCGGTCATTGACAATAATACCGTGTGTTTGTTCACCTTCTTTAGTCTTATTCTACTTTAATGTTTACAGGTATACCAGTTTTAGCTCGATTGTTGCACCACACCGACTCGGATGTCCTCAGCGATGCGTGTTGGGCGCTCTCGTATCTTTCCGACGGACCTAACGAGAAGATCCAAGCCGTAATCGACGCCGGTGTTTGTCGGAGACTCGTGGAATTACTTATGTGAGTGACCTTGTGACGACAATATGTATTGTGCCGATTAAAACAAAAAGGAACTATACGTGTATGAAGTCTAATGCTAAGTGTAGTGCGTAATTCGAGGTATATTGCAGAGGTTTCTTTTTCTATGAAAATCAATCCTCTTTTATTCAAATCCTAGTTTAAAAACGTAGATATTAAGACGGCGGCACAATATCTCTAATTGATTTTCGATGTATTTATGCTACTTACATAGGTACAGTTAGCTTTATAAGTAGCTGGCCCGGTATTCCAGGCGGTAAAAACTTCTTGACATTAATGGCGGCAGAGTTAAAAACAATACCATAACAGGCCAAATACGATATCGTTTTTACCGTCTAGAATAGCTGCACCCTTACTGCTGTAGGTACTTTCAATCTTGACAAGTTTAACATCAACCATGTTTCAAGTTCTTAGCCGCCTTTTCCTTAATTAATGATGTCCTGAAATGGTTGGATAAGAGCACACCAGTCACAGCAGTATTTTTTGACATGACCAGGGCCTTTAACTTTGTGTCTCACGATATACTTCTAGCCAAATGTGAACTTTATGGTTTGAGAGGTTTAGTAAGTGATTGGCTTAGAGGGTATTTAAGTAAACGAATACAATTTGTAGAAATAACAAAAATTGTTTCGGGAAATATAATTACTAAACATAAATCTGCCTCCAAAGTAATGGTTTAGGAGTGCCACAAGGAAGTATCCTTGGCCCGTTACTGTTTTTGGTCTACATCAATGACCTCCCTGACGTAACTAAATTTAACTGTGTATTAATTGCAGACGACTTATCGGTTATTATACCGTCTCAAAATAGTAATTCCTATAATTTAGAAATAAATAATGCAATTTATAATATAGACTCTTGGTTGCAGACTAATAATTTAAGCATCAATGTAAATAAAACAACTTACATACAATTTATAAACAGGAATGGTAAAAAACGTACTTTGAGGGTGACATTAAGGGATCAAGAAATAAAAGAATCATCCCATACCACATTTCTTGGCATTACTTTAGATGATAAGTGCTCCTGGGAAAGCCACATAGACAGGGTGTGCAGTAAAACTAATTCTTTTGCCTATGCATTATGGCGACTCACTAAAACTTGTAACAGGCAAACTGCTATCCAAGCGTATCATGGTTATGTGTCATCCGTAATTAAATATGGAATTCTCCTTTGGGACAATTCTCACCATGTCAAAAGAGTCCTCTTGGCACAAAAGCAGTGCATTAGAGCAATATGTGATGTAGATGCCGTCGCCTCGTGCCGTCCCCTATACAAGGACTTACATTTGCTTACTGTGCCTTCCATGTATACAGCGTTATTGGTAAGTCGACCTATTCCCGTTAGGAGGTGATAGGGGTGACTATTTGCGATAATTTTGACCCCCATATGCATTATGCAAAAGTGAACCATTTTTGAGTTATCGCGATTATTCGTTTTTTTTTAAATTAGTCGGATATTCAACTTGAAAAATTTATTACAAAAAAAGTATCAATTTAAATCTTTTTTTTTCTTCTGATTTACAAATCCGATTAAACACTGGTTATTTCTCAATATTAAAACAATAATTATCGGTCCAAATTTGAAAAAGCGAGAGGGAAAACGAATTTTTTTCAATATTTTTTGCGATCGCTTTCCACTAAAATGCCTTAAAAACAAAAAAAAACGTTATGAAACTTGGCTTGCAGATTATTTTAAAAACTTAACTGTATTCTTAGCTCTCCAAAAACGCATAACAAGTAGAAAATTATCTTAAACAAACCTGAAAAAATAATCATCACAAAGGAAGCGGCCGGAAACAAAAGTCACAAATGCCACTTCAATTATAAAAATTAATAAACATACCGAATTTAACAACTTTTTTTATTTGCTTTTGTACAAGATGAACTTGTTGTTCTTATGCAATATTAAAAAAAATATTATCTGTGCACGTTTGAGAATGCGAGGCCGAAAACTAAAAAATACTTCTTTTTTTATCAAACTCCAACATAAATTACACGAAAACAGAAAAAATTACCAATACATTTGGCGTGCAGATTACACATAAAACATTGACGTTTTTCCAGCTTTCTAACGAGCTATTAAAACTAACTGTTATAATCGTAAACACAAATAACAACATTAACTTATGGAAAAAGTAAGCGATTTTTAGTTTTATTTTAAGTTAGTCAGACTAATTTCAGTCAGCCAAATGTATTGGTAAATTTGGTATGTTTTTTAATTTTAATTTTTGAAGTTGCATTTGTGACTTTTGTTTCCGCCCGCTTCCTTTGTGATGATTATTTTTTCAGGTTTTTTTAAGATAATTTTCTACTTGTTATGCGTTTTTGGAGAGCTAAGAAAACAGTTAAGTTTTTAAAATAATCTGCAAGCCAAGTTTCATAACGTTTTTTTTTGTTTTTAAGGCATTTTAGTGGAAAGCGATCGCAAAAAATATTGAAAAAAAATCGTTTTCCGTCTCGCTTTTTCAAATTTGGACCGATAATTATTGTTTTAATATTGAGAAATAACCAGTGTTTAATCGGTTTTGTAAATCAGAAGAAAAAAAAAGATTTAAATTGATACTTTTTTTGTAATAAATTTTTTAAGTTGAATTTCCGACTAATTAAAAAAAAAACGAATAATCGCGATAACTCACAAATGGTTCACTTTTGCATAATGCATATGGGGGTCAAAATTATCGCAAATAGTCACCCCTATCACCTCCTAACGGGAATAGGTCGACTTACGAATAACCCTGTATATACGAAGCCTCATTGTTCGTTAGGAGCCATCCGGACCTCTTAAAAAAAAAATTAAGATACCTGCGGTTTTCGTACCAGATATCCAGACCACCTCGTAGTGCCCGCCAAGAGAACCAAACTATACAGTAGAAGTACTTACTGTATGTCCATAAGTATTTATAATAAGCTACTCAACATATTAAAAAACTTATCTTTAATTAACTTCAAGCGGGGACTAAACATCTGGCTCATACAAAAATGTATATATTCTATGGACGAGTATTTTAATAATTCTGACTAAATTGTAACAACCTGATATTATTGACATAACTTATTCTCATGATTTCCATAATTAATAACATTATCTTATCACTGACTTCATTATTTTTAAATTTAGTAAATTCACATTTATGTATATTTTACGTGCTGCTTAGCGGCAGATTATGTGTTGCCAATGTAATTTTATAAGACCTTTCTATACACCATGATCTATGTAAAATAAAGATTTTGATTGATTGATTTGATTGAAGTTCAAACATGATGCTAAAATGACAGCATTAAACTGTGCTGCTACTTATAATGTCGAACGTACATTACTAAGTATAGAGTTAACTTCAGTAAACAGATTTTATTCCATCATATTCTGGTATATGTAAAAACCATACAAAAAAAACTGAAACACAACACACAAATATTTATCCTTGGCAGAAATCGAACTCGACTAAAAACTTCGTTGGCAGGGTGTGTCACTAGCACTACAAATAGCCTAGCCCTCGCGTTATCTATATTGTTAGTCTAGTTGTTATATTGTTTGACAGGCACAACAAAACAACAGTAGTGTCGGCGGCCTTACGAGCTGTCGGTAACATAGTGACGGGGGACGACTCTCAAACACAGACGGTCCTGAACTGTAACCCGCTGAGCTCGCTGCACACGTTGCTGCGTTCCGGTACCGAAGCGCTGCGCAAGGAGGCCTGCTGGACGCTTTCTAATATCACCGCAGGAAACGCTGCGCAGATACAGGTATATATTTAGGGTTTCGATCGTATCATCCATTAATGTATTTTTATCCACCTAATTTTATAATCTTTTAATTAAGTAGTTAGATATACCTATTCGATCGTACCGAAAGGCTACCAAACGCTTTGGGAGTACCCTATGATTAATCATTGCAAAGCTTTTTTGTTCTATCGACACAATGTTATTTATCAACAAGTTAAACAACTATGCCAAATTTCAAGTTGATAGCATTTAGTTTCAGAGAAAAACTGCTGAGACATACAGACAGATACCGAAATCTCACTATATGGGTTCCTTTTTTACCCTTTCGTTACGGAACCCTAAATGTGTGAGTCCGGTGGTACGGAACCTCCGGTGCGCAAGTCCGACCCACACTTGACCGGTTTTTTCCGGGAGCATACCTCAATAGTTCTTGTTCCGATTGTATTGTACAAATAGGAATCACCACCAAATTATTATTTTTTTAATTTACGTGGTTTTTGTTTTTACACGACTGCCCATATGTTCTAAACGGCTGAGCCGATTTAAATGTGTGTGGTATCGTTATAATCAATTCACCATCCCGGGTGACATAGGATACCTAAACTGTTAAAATTGAAATAACAACAATGGCAAACTGTCAATTATTTATGTCAACAAAAAAGTCTTATAATTATTACAATGTGGGTATCATTTAAAAGGACTTAATGTGGCCATCTCAAATATATACGAATATAGTAGTATTAATATACGGATTTAATAGTAATATCAAAAAATGCAGTCGGGTTTTTAAGGCTTTCCTTTCATTTAGTTATTCTCCTTTTCAGACCGTAATTGACGCTGAAATATTCCCAACTTTAATAGACATTTTAGGACAGTCCGAGTTCAAAACGCGGAAAGAAGCTGCGTGGGCGATAACTAACGCTACCAGTGGAGGCAGCCATGCTCAAATTAGGTGAGTATTATGGTGTGTAGACTCTTTGACCACCTTGTCTCATGCGAGGTTTAGACTAGCAATAATAATTGCCGAAGTTATTTTAACTTCAGTTCTAGAGCAAGAAGCACAATAGTGCTGTCTTTTTCTAGCTTAAAAGTTAGAGTAAGATAGTAATCTACTTCTGCATTTTTTATTACTATTCCATATTTTGAGTCACTGAGGTTCGGATTATCTATAATCCATTAGTGATCTGGGTTATGTCGGATCAACCATTTATGTATTTTTATCCACCTAATTTTATAATCCAAATAATTAAGTACTAATTTATTATCCAAATAATTGAGTAGTTAGCTATACCTAAGTACCTTACTACTACCTTACTTATTTTGTTTTTCTGTATTTTGTTACTTTGATGTTTTTATTTCCCTTTTTTTCCTTTTGCCTTTGTGCAAGTTATAATAATGAATAAGTTAGGTTTCTACTGTACGTCTGCTACTAACTAACACATACATACAGTCACGCCTTCATCCCAGAGTGGGTTAGGCAGAGCTACAGTTACCAACAACTCTAAAAACTGGGTAATAATTCTGCAACCACATTTGCACAAACAGGCTAAGATGTTTACCAGTGTAAATTAGTGACACGTTGCAATCCCATCGCCTAACAATACTACAAGCCTTTAATTCCTTAGTCGCCTCTTACGACTTCCACAGAAAGGCGTGGAGTGGCACTATTCTAATCCGGTAACTACAAGGCACTAACTAACAAACTTAATAAAGGCCCCGCATCGCCTAGATGCCCCTAGAATTGTATATTTGGAAATTATTCTTGTGGTTGTATACCAGTATGCCCTAAGAACCCTAAACTTAAATAAATGTATTCCCTTGAACCCGCACTCTTGTCTTTAACAGATTCATTGCATTTTACCAAGAGCCTTTAACGCGTATGACGTATGTTCGGTTTAGCAGAGTATAAAGTATTAAAAAAACCGGCCAAGTGCGAGTCGGACTCTCGCACGAAGGGTTCCGTACCATTATCTATACAAATTTAGAAACTACATAAAAATAAATCTTTTTTCAGTGGTGTTTTTATCAAAGAGTTTCCTGCTGTTCCTACATGTTTTTTTTTAAAATAACTTCATTTTTTTTTTAATTTTAATATTTTGTCTACCTAAACTGTATAAATAAATTGTATGCTATCTGATCTACCTGCTAAATTTGTGTTAAGCTAGACTGAGTGCGAAATAGGGGCAGACTGAAAACCAGCTCTGCGAAGACTCGAGCACTCGCCCGCGCTCGCAGCACATGCTGAGTCTGTGCCTTTTGTCACTCCTTTTTTTATGTATAAAATTTTGTTATTTAGTATTTTACTGGTTTTTTGGGTGACAATAAATACTTCTTATTCTTATTCTTAACATAATCAAAAAACGGCAAAAAAATCACGTTTGTTGTATGGGAGCCCACCTTAAATATTAAATTTATTCTGTTTTTAGTATATGTTTTTATAGCGGCAACATAAATACATCTTCTGTGTCTCTCTAAATTTCAACTGTCTAGCTATTACGGTTCATGAGATACAGCCTGGTGACAGACAGACAGACGGAAAGCCGAGTCTTTAGTAGTAGGGTCCCGTTATTGCCCTTTGGGTACAGATTCCTAAAAATCGACTCTCAATCAAGAAAAACCCGTGCAAAGAGTTGGCGGCGAATGCGTTACGACAAGTTTTTTTTTTTCAGGTATCTCGTTGAGCAAGGCTGTTTACCCCCACTCTGTGATTTACTAACATTGGCTGATCCCAAGACAGTACAAGTGGCGCTCAATGGCATTGAGAATATATTGAAGGCCGGTCAGCAGTCAGACCAGGGAGACAATCCGTACGCTGTGCTTATTGAAGAATGCTTTGGTAATTATGTTTAAATATTTGAAGAAGCTTAGTTACAAATCCAAGAAATTAAAGACTCCTAGAGATAAATCCCCTTGGAGATTATTAGACGTAACTGTAACTGGATATACACAGTTACAGGTTCGTCTTATAATAACAATATATCAGGTGATTAGGGAATTTTCACGAGTTCTTTCAGAGCTTCGATAAAAGCTGATTCATGTAACAAACAGTTCCGAAAAATCATTTTTGAATAGCTTTAACCCGGCGAGCATGACGTGAAAAAAAGTTACGTCAAGCATGAGGCAGGGTATGACATGCCCGTAACGTAATGTACCGTAAAATAGTTTATATTGATTTTATTTTGTATTTTGTGATGTATACTGTTTATTAAAGGATTATTTAATGAAATTCAATCAAACACAAGTTTTAATCATGAAATTATTTTCATTTATTAGTGTTTACCTTATACTATGTAATTATAGTAACAAAAATATTAATGTTTACAAAAAACCAACAAATCAACAAAATTAACAGTATTTAGAATAAAAATCAACTTTTTACTAAAAGATAATGAGATCCTCTCTTTAATAAAGCATAGAAATATTTTTTTATGTGTAAATTATGCTTAATCACTACTGTCCACATCAGCACAATTCCCGCACATAAATTTTGCATGCTCCATACATATGCGCTTGCTGCAAGCATTACAAGAGTATTTGGTTTTTCTGTCCTTTTTGTATGGACAGTCCTGGCATCTGACATAACGTCCAGGCACATTCACCTGGCTAGGTGAAGGTTCGCCCACTTGTTTTGCGATTCGCTGTCGGGTATAGACTGGAATATATTTTTTCAATTTTCTCATATTTAAGTGTTCATAATCATCTTCTTGCCTCTCATAATTCATTTTGATGAAAAACTAAAAATAAATAAAGAAACAACTAAAACAAATGAAATAAACTCAAATCTATGCATCGCAACCTTTAAATAACTAAAAAAAATGAAGAACAGAAATTGAAATGACTACGTAAAAAAAATACGTCTGAAATGACGCAGGGTGTGACATACCCGAAGCAGGTCCGTGCACGTATATTCCGGCGGACGGCTCACGTCGCACTGCCATCACGCCACTATCCCCTCCCTCACACCCCTCCCTCCAGCTACTGAGCGGGCTAATGTTGTCAGGCAAAAATTTTAAAAATGCTAGCACTTTTTAGTAATGTCAGGGTATGAGATACCCTGGGTCATGCTCGCCGGGTTAAAAATAACCAAGATATAAGCAACAAAAATTTGTTCCTGTCTCTTTCTAGCAAAACAGAATTTAACATGGAGTTTATATGGCCGACGTGTTAAATGACGTCACACGGCGTATTAGATCTCTCTGTCTAATGGCTGTCTAGAAGTTTAAAACAATAATAATAAAGAATAATAATAAATAGACTTGGTCTCAAACTAAGCTTTAGGCTTGTACTATGGGTACTAGACAACGATATAAATACTTATATAGAGAAATAAATACCTAAATACTAAAAAAACGTCCAAGACTAAACGTCAAATACTTGTGATCATCACACAAGTATTTGCCCATACATTTGCAGTTGCATTTGTATTTATTCGCATCATGCGTATTTCTTGGCCGATTATAATTTTAATTTCACCATTTGGGATCTCGTGTACTGTTTATTCATACATTGTTGAGAACTTCGATTCAAAAAATCCACACACATACTTATACATGTTGTCCCAAAAACCTACGTCAAGCTGAACGCAAACAATAATCGAGAAAAATGATAACTTGTGATGATCTTCCAAGTTCTGTAACTGCAAATCTTTATTATTATTCAATTTTTTGTTTGTGATGCAACCCTGAATAACCCTCGTGTTAATTAGTTTAAAATTAAACCATAACCACGTCAGTTTTAAATAAAATATAACGTTTTATCCCAACCATATACTCAAATTGATTAATCGCCCGACTTAAATCCACTCTTTTTTTTTTATTGGGGAGTGCAAAAAGAAAAGTGTACTTCAAACCAATAGAAAATTTAGGTTCTCTATGTATTGGTTTTTTCTTTTTGTTTGAAGTAATTTTTTTACTTTAGCGCCCCCCAATAAAAAAAAACCCGTTATAAATAGTGCCAGCCCGCCCTATCCACCTGTCGGGGTATTCTCGATCGAGGAACGCTCGTACTGTGCGAGATTTTTTTTTCTCTATCATTAGGCAATTTAGCAAGTGTGATACCACTTTGAGATCCACACTAAATACGCCTTCTTTTTAAGTTCCTTGCCAAAATAAAGTAGATTATTTTTTCTAGTACAGTTACTTTAATTTGGGCGATTAAGTCATTTCGAATACATGGTTGGGATAAAAAGTAATTAATTTAAAATTGAGGTGGGTATGGTTTTATTTTCCACTGTAATTTATAGAAAAGCTATTCAGGGTTACATGACAAAAAAAAATGGAAGGAAAGTGAAGATTTGCAGTCACAGGACTTGGAAGATCATCACAGGATGTCAATTTTCTCGATTTTTGTTTGAGTGGCTGTGATTTACGAGTATCAAGAACTTGACTTTTCTTTTTGTATTAATCGTCAGCGCTTGCCCTATCTCCCCCTTTCGGCTTTCGGCTTGACTTTGATTTTTGGGGCACCTTGTATAGAGGAATACATACTTAAAATACATTATGTAGAAAACATCCAAGATTTGAAACCGGAACCGCTAGCTTCGTAGGCAGGGTCACTACCAACTAGGCAAGCACGTTGTCAAAAAAAAACGAAGGTAATGGTCGTGTACCAAGCTAGGTGCGATCTTATAGAAAAAAATCAGTACGCAAAAGGATTCGCTAGGACGTCAATTATATTGTCGATTAAGCTTCACTCGACGCTCTGACAATGTTTTATCTAAAGTTCTCTTCGTCTTACAGGTCTTGATAAAATAGAGTTTCTACAGTCGCACGAGAATCTTGAAATATACAAGAAAGCATTCGAAATAATTGAAAATTATTTTGGTTCTGAGGATGATGTCAGCAGGCTCATGCCAGAAGTGTCTTCCACGACGGACCAGTACCAGTTCACAGCCGTCGAGTCGGCGCCCATGGGCGGCTTCCAGTTCTAACCTTATCTACTGCCTGTATTTCTATAACGCTTATTTGTGCAGTGAGTGTTTCACTTTAATACACGGTATACTCGCTTCATGCGCTCCAATTGGCTCCCAAACTTATGACATTCGTCAAAAGTTATATTATGAAACAAAAATGCCGTTGAAATTTTATCCCGAATGAAGCATTTCGGGTGGCACGAGAATTGTGGGCCAGAGCCGATATATCTACCAAGCACCTTGAGCCATGTCACAAGTAAAGCGTCGGTGATCCTGCAATACCGCGTAACTTACAAATAAAATTAGGTGCAAAATACACCTTAGCAAGTACGTCAGTAAGTAAGTACGCGGTACTGCAGGATCTCCGACGAAAGGCAAGGCATGTCCGGCATAGCCTTCCAGTGGCCGAACTTGTGAGTTAAGACAATAAATAAGTAGTTCAGTTCCACACCAAAGAAGATAATTTTCAATCGAATTAAGTGCATAAATTTGAATTCTATAGGTATCGTAAATATTCAAACCTACATTGATAGATTTTAGAAATAATAAAATGAATTATTCTCCGATTCCATTGCTTTTAAATGCATTAATATGTGATATAATAACACTCTAAATGGCAATCTCTAAATTATTTTATTTATTATTGACTCTTGAATAGGTCGCATTACACAACACTGTATAAATACTTTTTTTTTCATCTTATAAACTTACTAAAATCAAGGATTGGCTTTCCGTTGCAGATTTATCTAATAAATAGTGATAAAGTATCTATGAAACAAGGGAATCCTGAGGACGTCCTCGAAATATATTTCACCTAACAAATTGTCAACACCAGAGTGAAATTATATTTTGCACCCACAATGTAGGTACATGTGATTTTATTAATTTATATGTATGGAAATTGTTTACAAATAAACACGCTTTCATTTTTATTGCTGTGTAGATATGGCATATCTAGTTTCTTTATTTTTTAGAAAAATATATGTTTCGTTGACCACATGCTAATATTTTGTTGATAAAATTATACCTGTATATTGTTATGTGGAAGTAACGTTTTAATTGGTTATTGTATGTATGTATTATAACAAATTGGTAACATCAGATGGTTTTTTATTTTATCCGGTCATCAAATTAACTTTAATAATTTTACAAACGTTTCAGAGATTTATTGCAGGTCTAGACATTAATGATGCCGCTGATAATCGCTTGAATGTTTTGAATCTCACTGCGGTCGGCCGTGGCATTGAATATGTAAAACCTTATGATCTTTCAGACGCCCGATACGTTTTGAGAACGAAGAATATTAGGAAATAACTGATCCCCGATTTAGATATAGCATGGCAATTGGCAAGCCGTGCAAGCGAACTTGGCACTGGATGGCAGATTGTTTTCCGTTTACTACTCGATGACGATACGCAAGTAAACGTCGATGTCAACTTGCTCTCAAAATGTATTACTTACTAAATATGGACACGGGGGCTAATACTAATTGCCATAAGTACACATTCTCTGACGATACATTAACGTTACTCGATAGTAGGTTCTTGCTTGGACCGACTTGCACCTGGCGGTTGGAATAAAAAGGAAGAATTAACTACATTTGGTCACTTATAAAAATCTATCACGAGTTGAATCCCAAATCGTGGAAAAAGCATAGAACTTTTAGAAACGAATGTTGTTTATGTAGATCGTCCCAGAACGCCATTCTATCGCTAAACGGATTTCGGCCTTTCGTCAGCTCTGACCCAATGCACAAGTAGTTCAATTTATTTTCATTTTCTACTGGATCCCATTTGATCTGCAGGTTAGGGTCGTCTTCGTCTGGGGTGGGGTTGCTGAAAAGCAATATTTATTATATTTACTTTTTTAATTATGGTTTTGTGCTTAGGGCATTTCTTTAAAAGTTTGTACCTAGTTAAGGACTCAAATTAAGAAACGTTACTACCACCTCTCAAAGCCAATAAACAGTGTCTCAAATTTAATAAATGTAGTAGATTCAATCCTCACACGTTAGTAATATGCTTGCACCTGCTATAGAAGTTTTGTCTGAGATACGACTTGTCTTTATAAAAGTTTAAAATTTTCGTAACTCAGTGGAAAAAATAACGTTTCTTCATTTTTCTCCTTAACTAGGTACAAACTTTTAAAGAAACGCCCATTAACTTGTGAACTGCCAGTGTTGGTGGAATTAACTATAGTATCGATAGATAACTACAGAGTATCTGGAACTCAATCCATTATATACAAATAATACCACGTCTGTCAGATGTAGGAACATGCAATAGCAATATGATACAGATGGTTTTTAAAAAATAGGCGATATTTTCTTTACGTTGCCAAATTTTATGAACGGACAAATTTGTCGTGTAACGGAGATATGTGCGGCGGTATATAATATCCGACAATGGCGAATATGTTTTAACAGGTAAAGGTTAAATAGGTACTATGGTAATTGTAAACACTAAATTAAATAATTATTCTATAGTAATCAAAGACATACCCATATTTAGCAAAGTTAGTCCACATCTTGACAACCCTACTTCTTGTTCTGAAGGAGTCACGACTTCCCTCGCATGGAGGTGACCCTGGTATTGTAATTCCAAATATAAAAGGTACTTCGCCATGGTGTCCGACGCAGTTGAAAAACGTTAAATCGTTTGGCAATACCCATTCTCCAGAGTAAGTTATGATATAGTAATAAATAGGGCACTCTGGTGCCAATGTGGCATGCAGCTTGACAGTCGTATTAACATAATATATAAAGAAATAGTCGCTAATTAGTTGTAAATATTCGTTTTTGGTATCATTACTAAAACATTTTCTACCACCCAAGTAAAAATCCATAAGCTTTTGACCTATTACTTTTGCCAATTTATCATTTCTAGCAATTTGCCTCGGCACAATCAGGTTTATATTTTCATTGAGCTTTTTGTAATCATAAAAGTCACTTTTAATATGTTCTAATACCAAAGCTTCTATGTTGTTGCTTCCAATAATAAACGGGACCTTGTTGAAATTTTGGGACTTGAGAATCAAAGGGGGGCTTTTAGTAATAAAAGCTTGTTGGCCCTCAAACTCTTGTTCAATGCATGGTTTGAAAATTGAATCCACATACGATCTATCTTTTTTGAAAAAATCTTGAGATATTTCGAAAAATGCAGACATAATCTCATCTTCTGAGCGACGCTTTAGTTCTTCAACTATTGAGTACATACAAGTATCTTTGATGCCTAACTTATTGGCCAACATCGTCACATTAGCTGTGGGGTTCCTGTCTATAGACCAATTGTTTAATGCGCTTGCACTTTGAATTATAGCTTTGTGAAACAATCCAGTGGCCATTGGGGAGAGCATCATGAAGTGCACCATAGAACCGCCTGAACTGGTCCCAAATATGGTAACGTTGTTTGGGTCACCTCCAAAAGCTTTTATATTAGCTTGAACCCATTTTAGTCCCATTACTAAATCCTTAAGACCTGCGTTGCCTGATGCTGAAATATCGTTTATTGACAAATAACCAAATGGTCCCAGTCGAGCGTTACAGTGCACGAATATAACTCCTTGATCGATTAATAAAGAAGGATCGTAAATTTCATCTAGAAGGAAAGTAAAACCGTAGCTCGGCATCCAAAACATGACTGGTAATGGTTTGTCGCTTTTAGGGTTCGGAGTGATGACATCAAGATAAAGGCAGTCTTCTGATCCGGTGATTATAAGTCCACGGCCTATGGAGAGAGGCACCGGCGAGTCTTTTGTGCAGTCTAATTCTTCTTCCCAAGACACAGCAGGTTGAGGTGGCTAAAATTCATTAAAATAAGAGTTTTAGACTATAAATAAATTCCCACTAGTCCTAGTGCGAACTAGTGGAAACTTAAGGGTGCGGAACTGCGGACTATAATCGGTTTCATCTAGGATGATTCCTGTGAGAGCCGAATTTCGTGATTTCAATGCTAGGTGCATGAACATGCGAGGTACTTAAAAATGAGCGAATAATTATTTAGTTCCTGAACGGCGTCGCTAGGTGTGTACCAGTGTAGTGTTAATGTTAAGTTAAAGAAACAAGTGTAATACGTGTTTACATGAAATGTCACAGGAATAATCGAAGATGAAACAGATTGTACCTACTAGGAATTTATTTTGTTACCTGCTTGCGGTGCGGACGGATAGGAAAAAAATCCCACTAATTTGCAGTGCGAACAAAAATGTGCGGGTTAATGGAAATAGCCGGTGTAGGTAGAGAAAAGATAAGTAACTTTTGACTCGTCATACCCTCGTAAGGCTGCGGCTCCACTCAGGCGGAGAAGAGCGGAGCGAAGCGGAGCTGTGCCAAAATTAAACAATAGAAGGCGCATGCGGTCACGTCGAGCGCGCCTTATGCGCACGTTAGTTTAGGTTCTATTGGTTAATATTGGCACAGCTCCGCTCATCTTCGTCTCAGTGGAGCCGCAGCCTTAGTCCTATGTTCTATGAGTAGCGGTAGTCCCTAACTACCGCATGTACTTTATATAACAAACATACCTACTAAGAAAATGGCTTCGTCCTCAGATGCAGTTTTCAATTTTTTGTAACTTAAAGGTACCTTGTTATTTGTATTTTTAGCATCTATTTTGAACTTAATTAAGTGAGTAGTCAGGTCTGAACCACTTCCATTAATTGTACTTGCGCAAATACACTTGCGAGGACACTGGGTCCAGCTAAAAATCAGCAAAATGACTTAGTCGCAGCATTTGGTTGAGTTGATCGCCCTTTCTTTATGCATGTTATTTTGTGAAAAGTTTTAGCAACCAAAACCTAGATACTGTAACACCAGTAAATAAAAGTGTCTACTTCTTCTCTGTGGAAAATAAAAATCATACCTGGGTAATTATCAAAATAAGATGTCTCAAAAAAACATTCAAGTAACTTATTTAATGTTTTTTCCTTCCTAGTAAATATTTCGCAGCGTTGCGTCCTTAACGTTAATGTCTTGTGTGTAACATAATATTTTTTTAAGAGCTATCCGATTACACCTATACAAGGTGTAATGTAAAAAAACTGGCCAATTGCGACTCGGACTCGCGCACGTAGGGTTCCGTACAACTATCTATACAACATTGGACAACTAAATATTCCGTGAATATTTCAAGCGTCTACCTGTTGCCGTTATTAATATCGAGCAAAACAAACACGGTTTTTGTATGGGAGCCCCACTTACATATTTATTTTATTCTGTTTTTAGTATTTGTTATAGCGGCAACAGAAATACATCATCTGTGAGAATTTTAACTGTCTAGCTATCTTCATGAGATACAGCCTGGGGCAAGTTTTATAAAGCTACAAGTTACAATTTTATAGGTCTAAACTGGCAACACTGCTCAAATAGCTGAGGCCCGTTTCATGAAGCTACAATTTACAAATCACAAGCGGAAGTCTCTTTCTAACTTCCATTGCTAAAAAGAGACTTCCGCTTGTAACTTGTAGCTTCGTGAAACGGGCCACTGTCGCCATTGGTCGAGGTTGTGTCAAATGAAAACTTGTAATCTGTAAATTGTAATTTGTAGCTTTATAAATCAGGCCCCTGGTGACAGACGGACAATGGAGTCTTAGTAATAGGGTCCCTTTTTTAGGGTTCCGTAGCCAAATGGCAAAAAACGGAACCCGTATAGATTCGTCATGTCTGTCCGTCCGTCTGTCCGTCCGTATGTCACAGCCACTTTATTCCGTAAATATAAGAGCTATACTATGGAAACTTTGTAAGTAGATGTATTCGGTGAACCGCATTAAGATTTTCATACAAAACTAGAAAAAAAACAATAAATTTTTGGGGTTCCCCATACTTAGAAGTGAAATTCAATTATTATTTTTTCATTTAACCCATACGTGTGGGGTATCTATGGATAGGTCTTCAAAAATGATATTGAGGTTTCTAATAAAAAAAATAATTCTAAACTGAATAGTTTGCGCGAGAGACGCTTCCAAAGTGGAAAAATGTGTGTCCCCCCCCCCCCGTAACTTCTAAAATAAGGGAATGATAAATGTAAAAATAATATATGATGTACATTACCATGCAAACTTCCACCGAAAATTGGTTTGAACGAGATCTAATATATATTTTTTTAATACGTTATAAATCGTAAACCGCATACCTTTCATTCAATCAACTCCAATACAGAGAATTATGTCATCGGTGTCGGAGATTTTAGGGACTAACTCTGAGGTTCATACTCATCAACTTTTATTATGGGACCAACATCCAAAATTGCGAAAAAAAAACAGCTTTTAAAAACAAACTTTGAGATCTAAACAGCCGAAATGTATGGAACAGGTGTTTTTTTTTTCGCAATTTGGATGTTGGTCCCATAATAAAAGTTGATGAGTATGAACCTCAGAGTTAGTCCCTAAAATCTCCGACACCGATGACATAACACACTGATATGTATAATAAAGAATAAAGAAAAACATTTATTTAGATGTATAGTGGTACGGAACCCTTGGCCACTTGGCCGGCTTTTTACCCTTTTGGTACGGAACCCTAAAAGTGTTTTACCTTTGCTTTAAATGTACACTTTTGTTTTTAATATTATTTAATTTTACAACTTTGTCGGCATAATGTAAATGTATAACTATGCCAAGTTATAGTCTTTGTCTAGTCTCTTAGTCTCTGATTTATACTGCGTACAGACAGACAGATGGACATGGCGGAACTATGGTTCCTTGTTGACTACGGAACACTAAGAGTAAAGTCACACGCGCGTAATTTTGTGAGTTGTGAGTCGCGTAATTTCTACTACATTCGGATTCATACAAAACTCCTGTTGGGTTCACACGGCGACGCAAAATCAGCTGGACTTTTGTATGCAGCAGAAGTTACGCGATCCACAATTCAAAAATTACGCTCGTGTGGATTCATCCTAAAAAGTCCTAGAGTTGTTCTTACCCAATGTATTGGGTACACCGGTGAGTAATAGAGGAAACAGATGGAGAATAGTTCGCGTTCGTACTTACCATGAACCGTAAACGTCCAATAGGAGGCTTCGCGTAAGGAATACCTTTGAATCGGTAGTATGCTCGGTCGTCTTCCTTCTCAACATAACCGCGCACTGGACCATTTTTAGTTTTTATAACGCAATTCATGTCTTCGTATAAATCACTGGCCATACTTTGGAATAAACAAATGTTTAACATATCAATCAACGGTCCTGAACTTGCAATATCAATTTTAATTGACAGACACTTCAAGATATGATAAGAAGATAATTTTATTTTTATTTACATACTTACTTTTACATGAATCAAACATGATGTAGGTAAGTACCTATCCTCAATGTTTTGATATGTTATTTGATGACGGTAAAGCTATGTCAAGGCGAGTAGCAAGTAATTTTAACACATGATTATTCTTACCTACTTATCTCGTTTATTAATAATTATCATAAGTTTCATCATTTATCATTTTATCGGACACAAAATTAAACTTATATGTATATTCTTACCTGAATATGTAAATAAGATAATAAGTTCCTATGTCGAAGAACTTGTATGATTATGTTCACTTGTGTTCATTATTATTAGGTACTTATCGTCATTTGTCGGCTACACGACCAAAGGTTAGGGCGTTAAAGACACGGCTGACTAGCGTGGCGTGGCGGCGCGCGGCGGCGCGAGCGCAACTGAAGTTGAAAATTGGTAGATATTCTAGATAAACTTGGATGGCGCTATCTGTACATACTTCAAGGGCGCCCTAGTATCAAGCACAGATTACAAACGACCAAATTATTTTCGTTAGATGTCTATTTTTTATCCGGGGGCGTAAACAGAGTAGGTATTCTTGTGAGAAGAGATAAATTCATTAGGTATCTATTCGTATTCATAAATACTTTACTTACTCAACCATTTACTTACTGATAATCACTGAGATAATAATGAGTTTGCGCTGATAGTTGAATACACGTGATGATCAAAATATCTGTTATTTAACGGGTAAATAAATTATAAAAAAATAGCACCCTATTCTTGCGCGAATCCTATGTGTGTAAATAAATTAAATTAACAGACGATTGATTCAGTAAATTTTGATTGACTTGAAAACTGTCGTTAGATAGAAAACTATGCTATTTTAATGTTATACCTTAACCTACCTATCTGGCGTCCTTGCATGAGGCGCAGTCAACTCTCGAGTTTCTAACATGATAATTGGTTTGGAATGATGTGACATTATATTGTCAAGTAGATAAGAAAATGTTCGTATATTTTGTTACTCAATATTTTTTTGGTATTGTGTAGTTAGTGTAAGTAGGTAGGTATGTAACCAGACATTGTTTAAAATAATAACTTGACATGTAATATTTGATATAAGTAAGTAATAAATAAATTAGTATCAGTACCTATGTCTCTCGACAGCTGTACCTAACGATTTAGATGACATCATGAAATGGCACTGTGGGTCTGGTTGTACTAACGATTTGGATAGTTGTAATTCTGAAAAAAGTCAGTTCCTGCGGCGTGAGTCTAAATATGTACCTATATGCGGTTAAAGTTGCATGTGATTTATACGAAATAATAATAATAATATTATATTATAGTCCTAAGCATGGCGACCATAACCTACCCACTATCACGGGGCAACGCCCGGTGGTTTCACCTCGTGACAAAACAGAATAGTACGAAATATACTTACAAAGTAAGTACCTAACAAAAAAGTTTGTAAAATAAGTTGAAGTAAGTAATGGAGTTACCTGGGACGACGTATGAGGTGCTTAATGAAACAGGTTAGTAACTATCAGTCTTTATTACTATGCAGCTCTCTATAAGATATTATTAAATTGTGAACATAACTTTGCAAATAATTCTTATTCTACCAGAAAATATGTTTAGCTCAGCGGAACAATGACCTTCTATTGCAGCGGAAGGCTGGTTTTACACAAGTAAAGGTTCTATTGTTAAAATTCACAATTCTTTGACAGTAGTTTGTTAGTCCCTAATTATAGAGTTGCCACCAGTTGCAATCTGATTGTTCAAATAACTATTATTGATATCCTAATTCCCTAATTATAAACATTATATTCCCAGACTTTGATCATAAGAAAACTTTCCTTCCATCGACTCGATTGTAGTCCCGGGTCGGTAGAGTGATGGCGTGGTCCCAGCATACCTACTGGCTGATTCTCAAAAAATTGGCACTTTTGATGATTTTAGGTTTTTTTGGGCAATATTTATGATTATTTGAGCAAAAAAAAAAACGAATCAATGGGAGGGAACAAGAAATTGCTAATATCATAGAATATATAGCCAATTTAAATTTGTATGGACAGGTTAATTAGACTTTACTACCAGGATAATGAGAAATTGCAATGGGTTAATGATATACTTGAATAGGATTAATGAGAAAATAATAAACAGATTTCTCATTTCTTAAATTTATATTTATATTAAACCCTCATTATGTGAATTCTAAACGCTATTTGGTCTTCTCTCTCACAATCAACTTTTTATTTTCTTATTCCCAATCAACAACACTTTTGTACTATTTGTTATGTGATTATCACATAATGTATAATTGAGCCTATATAATACTCAAGTAAGAATGACTAAAAATTAATTACTTTGCAAATGATTCCACATAGAATCAAGCTACGTACATACTTTTAATTAAGATCAAGAATAAAGAGATTTTGAACACATAGAACACTAATGATAATGATAATAAAGTTAAAGAATAGGTTTCATTTTTGCTTAAAAAATACTTTGCATTTTAAGAATTAAATTAAAGAAAATAATTGAACTATAACCTAAGCCATTTTTGGCTGATTTAGCAACATCCACAAAAAAACTATACGACAAAATAACATAACACAGTATAGACTTCTAATTGAGATCAACAATAGCAATATTTTGAACACACAGAACAGTAATGATAATAAAGTTAAACAATAGGATAACAGTTTTGCTTAAAAATACTTTCCACTTTAACAATTACTGAAAATAATCGAAATCTAACCTAAGCCACTTTTTTTGGCTGATTTAGCAACATTGACTAAAAATATAACATGAGTTACTTTAGCAAATGATTTCACATAGGATAACATAACACGGTACAGACTTCTAATTGAGATCGACAATAGCAATATTTTGAACACACAGAACACTAATGATAATAAAGTTAAAATATAGGATAAAATTTTGCTTAAAAAATACTTTGCACTTTAACAATTATTACTTAAAACAATGGAAATTTAACTTGGTTTTTTGCTGATTTATTCATGGTTTGCGAAACCAGATACAATAGGTATGTAAATAAAAGTAAAAGTAGAATCAAACCCATCGAAAACAATTGATAATTCTAATGATTAATAATTATAACCATATTTAAACAAATTGTCCCCCAAACAATTTACGAAAACCTGGTTCGTTAAAAATAATATTCTTACTCTATGGAATATTCAGTCAAATCTTCAAATATGTATTGACCCCTTCTATTCATCTGGGGTCATTTAATATCTTCACAACAGCTGATGAAGCAATGAAATCTTTATCCGTTGCTTGAGGCCAGGTAAACAGATTGTTTGATGATCTCTTACTTTTACGTATGAAATTTATTTCTAAGATATAATTTTCATCAATGCTTATAATTTGGCCGATGTAATGTCTCACTTTTTTTTTGTCTCGTCAGTACCCACATGTCGCATTTGTAGGGAAATTTATTTGAAATTTCATTATGTTGGGGCAGTATTTTGGTATTTATAGGTGTATATCCGTTCTGCACTTGAGCGTCTACCAGGTTGACTGCGGTAGAGTTGTCAATTGAAATGAGTGCATCTTGATCTGTAATATCGACACTGAACACATCTGCATCAATCTTTTCGGAAAGATCTTTATTATTAACATCATCAGAGTTGTTAAATTCTGGAAATGTGGTGCTGGCAATCAATTCCGCGGGCAGGTCTTCCTTGTTTAATACGGAAAAAGCTTGAGCTCTCTTTAAAATCGCGACTGATAAATTATTTGACATACTGCAACTATCATTACAAATGTCGTATTCTGGATCTTCGAATAAGTTAATTCCGGTGCTGTTTGCAGTTTTCATTGATTAATGCGTGCATATCTTTTCCTCTCATTTTCTCTCTTGAGTGCTTTTTTTTCCTCCGCACTAGAAGCGCGGGTCTTTGGTTTACCCATGCTTTATAGTACCTTAAAGCGAAAATTAAACGCAAATAGAGCATAACAATTTAAAAAAAGAGAAAGTAAGAAATAAGAAAACTAAATCTAATTCACCTGAACGATCGATAATGACGCAATTTAACCTGCCACCCCATCTAATTCACCTGATTTTCATCTAATTCACCTGGGACCAACCGGCAGGTTAATTAGACACAGGATAATTAGAAAATGACCGTTATTGCGTCATAAAACAAAAACCGTTAGAATCCAGTCAAATCCAGTTAGTTCCAGTTCAATGCAACATCAAATCCCAACACATAAAGCATGCATACTAAACTATTTACACATTAAAGTATTTTTTTTAAGATACAGAATATTTAGACTCACCTGTTACAAAATCCGGTAGTGAATGTTCAAAAAAATATATTTCGTCAACACTGAACGCTAGGCACTGCTAACCTCATCGGCCGCACGCTCGAGACTGAGGGGCCCCGGATAAGGTAGGGAGCGGTTATGGAGTGATCAAAGATTATGAATTGGCAAAGAATAATTATACTCCAGGTGAATGTGACTTTTTTTTTTACAAAACTTTGAAACAGTTTAGCAAAGGGTCTAAACCGCTTATTTAAATTAAATCTACGCAAATATTAAATTAATGTATATTAAAATTCGATTGGCAATAAGTTTGTTACAACAAACTTAATAGATTAAAAATTAACTGTGTTTTTTTAAATATTCTTGTATTTGGAAAAGTAGGTTAATGAGAAAATGATGTTACAAAGTTTTTTTTTGAAGTCGTCAATTGTTTTATCTGATTAAATATAAAAGACATGTTTTAAGACGATCTATTTAAATACTAACAAAATATCAGTAAAGCAAGTAAACGCAAATTATAAAAAAAAATTTGCCGGAGATTGACACAGGTTAAAGTGCCAATTTTTTGAGAATCAGCCTACTGCGTTGCAAGCCACAGTACCTATCCTCGGTGGACTCACAGCAGCTTGCGAAGGTCTACTGAATCCTCGTGCCTATAGCACGCCTACTAAAGGTTGATTATACCTTTATATCCTACTTTACTACTTGTATGTTTACTGAATGAACAGGAACCTAAACATGAATTTATTACTTACCTACAGATCTAAAGAGCGTTACTGCTAAATACTGAATCAATATATAAGCTACATCATAGCTTTACTGAACTTGAATATAGGTAGTTGGAGCCTGAATCGGAATAACGGAATGCAATACTACAAAATAAAACATTTCAACCATTACGTCAAATCAGAAAGCTAAATTATTCAGAAAGTTTCTCAACTCGCTAACAGACAGAAACTATATTATACTAGTGACCCGCCAGCAGCTTCGCCCGCTGCAAATTTCCGACATACCCGGTGTTTTTTTTTTCTTTCGTACAAACCTTGCCCTGACAATAACGAATACAAATCCGAAAAGGAATCAGCCAAATCGGTTCAGCCGTTCTCGAGTTTTAGTGAGACTAACGAACAGCAATTCATTTTTATATATATAGATAATTAACGGAAATACTAAAACAGGAACATAAAAACACCCAGTCCAGCTGTAAAGACACAAATAAATTGCTTTGATTAGCACTACCGGTTATGAACTATATGAGACATGTGGACACATAAGGTTATCAAAATTATGAATGTTACCGGAAAACTTCAAGAGAAACCCCTGGTAATCTCGACGCTAAGACATTCCCTCCTCTCGACGTGTGAGAATAAAACACTGAAAATTCACCATTTGCCTCCATCGGAAATATGTTATTTATTGTTACTTACAAGTTCCTTTCACCGAAATATGACTGAATATATCTGCTATATCTCCACAGCAGGTGCCTGGTTACATTATGGATGGCTCCTCCGCTGTCATTCAGCTTAAGTCTGATTTTATAATGAATCCATTCAGCCATCATCTTGTTGAAAGCTAGTCAAAATATACATGCAACAAAATGCATACAATGTAGCTATATAAATTAGGTAATCTGGGAAATTAGCACCTAATTAATAAATTACCTACTACATTAAATGTTCTTTTGACTGAAAATATTTCATATTCCCCTAATCCTAGGATATTTACCCTAAAGCGGCAACACCAACCTACAAAAGTATGTTGTTGACGTTTGACAATCAAAAGTAATGAACAGTAATGCCATTAACACCTGAAATATTTCCCCAGCCTTCACGCCCCGTGGCTGAGTCCGGTGTGGTGTGAATGTCTTTAGACATATCTTATAATCTGTGTGTGAATGTGACATGACATGTTGCATTACGCGCGCGCAAGCGAAGCGGCAGTGTCAAGATGTCGAACGACACGGACTCCGATGAAGAATTTTTATTCTATTTAGATCTAGAGGACGCCTGCGTCTTCGTAGGCGTAGAATTCGTTTCCCCTTACTCGCCCTATTTTAACCCCTTAGGGGGTGAATGTTCAAAAATCCTTTCTTAGTGCTCACTTACGGTTGTACGTTATTTTACAGACTGAATTTGTTTAGAATTTCATTTCATATAAATTTTTTCTCGTATTATCATTTCATAGAATAATCAATATGTAGAATAATTACTTTGAAGACATTTAAATCATCGTTTTTTATTTCAAATAAAAATCAATGTTTCTTTTTTCATATCATAGAATAGCAAATTAAATATTCTTTGTTCTAATATTATTTATTTAAAATATAAAAAAAATAACCTCGAAGACTAAGGCGGGAGCTTGCTTCGCTTCGCTCCCGCCATAGCCTTCTAACCTAACCTATTCAAGTCGGTTCTGCCCAGAGAGGTCTTGGTCGCTATTCGCTAAAAAACAAATATTTTGTTTGATAAGTTTGTGTAATGAAAAAATAAAATTATAAAATTCATTGAATTGATTTTCTGTGGAATGTGTTTCTTTCAAGTAAATAGTTTAAAAAATAATAATATTCGAAGCAAAAATACAAGGACCAAATAGTATATGAAACATTTTCTGTGAAACAAAATTCTGTAATTTTTCTGTCTGTAAAACAAGGGGACACCGCTCACTTACATTATGAAAGGAACCCCTGTACCAAATTTCTAGTTTCTAGGTAAAGGGGTACAGTAGTTTCGGATGTGCGTTGATATAATGTAGATAGATGTCGAGAAATATAGTCTGTCAAGAAAGTCATGTTTTTTTTTTTAATTGATCCAAAGAGTTAAATTTCAGTATAGAATAGAAACAGTTCTGGGTCAGGCCACCAAAAATTGTACTTTTTCTACTTTTTATACGTCCTATAAAGGTATATGTTAATAACTTATAAATAGTTTACTTAAATAGGTTAGTCTAGTAACCATGACGTAATGAGAAATACATTTTAATGTAAACGCTGTTTAAATTCGACAAATCGTACCAATATTCATATTAATTAACATATTTTCAAAAATTGATGTTTTTTTTCTTCATACTAAAAACACGTGTCCAAAACTTACCTTAAGACTTTTACGTGCAAGATTATATGTATTTAAAACAACACCTTTTACAGAATGGAATAACTTTAATTTACTTCATTATATTATTTTCTCGGTAATGACCGTTTATTATTAACATTATTACGAATTATTACATATAACATATGTACATGAAACGCTTGGTCCGGCAATATGTTGTCTCGAGAGTTACATTGCGAGCGTTACGAAATATTTGCTTAATTTCCATGTCTCCAAAGTTCCAAAACCAGTGTTAATATGGCAAGACTAATGCTCGTCCTGCCAAAAATAAAAAAAAAAGAAATGTCAAACAATTACCGCCAACAATTGAGATTGAATGTGTGAATCACTACTAAGTTTAATTTAAAAAAATGTAAACATAGCTTTATAATGTCTCGAGCGTTACTACTTGTCACGTACGTTACTGTTACTGTCTCGAGAGTTACATTTACAATTTTTGGTGGCCTGACCCTTCTAGCTATAGATTCGAAGAATTGCAAGAATTATTGCGCCTTGCAATAATTAAATCAAACACAGCACACGCAACAGACACACAAACTTCATGTCATCCCCTCCGTATTGACATGTATGCAAAGACCTTTCATACTACTAGACTGTGTACTACGGCGCAAAAACCGGTTCGAGCGAGAGGGCTTCCGTTGGTAGTGTGTCCCTTTCTAATGAGGTGACCATGACCAAACAGAACACGGGATAAATTGCTTGTAAAAACGATTGTGTAAGTATCCTGATATATTGACGCTAACGACACGACAACATCAACACGGTCGGTGACCGGTACATCCCCAATTGATAAAACAGTCGGTATCTACCTAGAGTCTGGCAAACGAAAGCTGTCCACAAGAACGGGCGGCAATTCAAAATATCTGCAGCAGATATCAATGTCTGTACACTAAACAAACGGAGTTGATAGATAGAAACAATCATTTAACATTTCTGACGAATAAAATAATATCAACTACGTTTAGTATCGCCTAATCCAGCTTATCCAGCTGCTAATTTTTGAATTGCCGCCCTTTTTTGTGGCAGCTTTCGTTTGCCAGACTCTACCTACTACAACGACATTGTAAAAAAGCTTTGATCAACAAAAATCATGGTTATCCTAAAGAATACGAGTGTTGTTTTTGTGTATTTTTTTACATTAAATGATTTGATTTACTTACCCGTGGAAAGAAAAGCGGCTATCAGGATATGATTCATTGTTGCACCCTGTCACACAACAAGAATTCACCATATTCTAGAACTTATCCACAAAACTCAACAAAACAAGTTCAAATTACTCAATGAGCAAACCGCCATCTTATATTTAGTATTACCAGGCCCAAACATTTGAGTACTACTCTTACTCAGTATTAATGAATTATTATTAAAATACAACGAATTGATTATTAATTATAGGAACTGTATAATATTTAAATACGTTTCAAAGTTTATGAATCATTCATTTTGGTAAATCGTAAAAAAGAAAAATATAAAAATTTCTATCGTTTCTACCAAACCCAATGATTAATCGAGCTAGCAAGCCGTCAGACAAGGACACACTACCAGCGGGAGCCCTCTCGCCAGGACCGGCTTTTATCTAGCTACCACTTATAAGGAAATAGCTACCCTAAGTGTATGAAGACAGATCTCATAACAGCTAAACAATTTATTTCGGTGCACGATCTAGTAGTATGAAAGATCTTTGCCTGTATGGTATGGTGTATGGCATGGTATTCACAGATTATTAAGGTATGTCTAAAGAATGGTATTGACTTGACTGTGCCTGACAGGCAGTGACAGTGCCCTAGTGCAAACAGGTGACAGTGACACTAGTGCAAACAGGTGACAGTGACAGAGACATACCTTAATAATCTGTGAGTGACAGTAGCAACCAAAACAGATCGGGTACCCGTCTAGGTACCTATTTTGCAAAACAGGAAAAAAATAATTTAAGTATTGTTTTTACGTAATTTTACGAACAACTTATGATTCGCTTTTGTTTAATGGTGAAAACTTTCCATCCTGGATTACAAACAGGTATGAAGAACCGTTAAATATCGGCTTGACTTAACGATTAGTTGGTATATGTTGCGCCGGTTTGCAGGTGTGTACAGTGCAGTGAGAAGCATGTCGGGCGCGGTGGAGAGCGCCATCCGTAGCAAGCTGCAAACCGCGCTGGCCACGAAGCATCTCGACATCATTAACGAGTCCTACATGCACAACGTACCTAAAGGCGCAGAGACACATTTCAAAGTAGTTGTTGTTTCTGATAAATTCGACGGCCTTCCCCTGATTAAGGTAATTTTCTAAGTTTTCACGGCTATGAATCATCTGGATGCCATTCCATCCCGGTTTCCTCAGATTTATCCTAGATTAGAGGGAATCTGGGCAGGCTTTCATTATTTTTCAGTTGGTTTAAGTTTTCAAGTCACCGGCCACCTATCCTAACCATTTTTGAGTCTTCAGAGCTTCTCATTTCGACAAGTATTTTTATAGTTTGCTACTCACTGCTGTGACCTGTAGCACATTTGCCAACAAGTACCAAACTATACCCTGTATACTATGATGTTGTACCCACGACTCATTACCCTGGTAGTCGGGTACGAAAGTACAAAATTTGCTGCTACCCTGGTGTTTAGCTGGGAATTTGTTTTGTGGGCTGGCAGTGAATGTGTTAAGCACCAGTTACAAGGGTTATTTGCACAGTTGCAATAATCCTTTGATTAATATGTTAGATCAATCTTATATTAAAAGTCCAATGCGCATTAAAATCTTCATGTTACAATCTCATAAAATTATCATACTGTCAATTTATTTCTCCTTTACAGAGGCACAGAATAGTGAATGATGTACTGAAAGAGGAGCTGCAGACAGGCGTGCATGCCCTCTCTATTGTGGCCAAAACTCCAGAGCAGTGGGATGCCTGCGATCAGGTGGTGGAGAGCAGCCCTCGCTGCCAGGGAGGCTTTGGCAAATGAGAGAGGAATGGGATTACATAAATACATTTTGTAAATAAGTGCCGTACCTACAAAGGTAGATAAATAGAATATGGTAGATAAAATGAATTTGTAAGGTTTGTTAAATAAGATACTCATGACATTGTGGTTATGTTAAAATTGGCAAACTTACTCCAGATACAAACTTTAATAAAAGCATTATTTGTTTTATAAAACATTTATTCAAATTTACTTAGCTTAACCATCAAATAACTTACATAATTGAGATACAAAGGTGATGCAGATTTTCTCTAGCACTTAACCTTTTCCCCGTTTCCGCTTGCTCCTACTCTGTTCTCCTACTGGTAGGAGCACGAGGACCAATATGTCCTTAAGGATATGTATATTCTCGTGCTCCTACTAATGGACGGTCAAGTACAACGATGTCACTTAATTACTAATATCATTACGAGGAAAGGGGCATATAAACATGGCTATTGTAGTAATCGTATATAGGTTGAAGTAGAAATGCATCTTGTTATCGGCCTCTTTCGAGAGATACCTATTATAACTGCATTACATTTTATCATTGTCAAGGAAACAAGTGAATACTTTTCATGTCACTCATGTCTGTGATATTTCAAGAGTTTGTGAATGTGAGTTTAATTTTACGCAGAATAATGTGTGATAATGAGGAAAAACTTATATTTATAAAAAGAAAAGGTGGTACAGTTCTGTTACATTCAGGTTATCAGTTCTACAAACAAAAATCATATTCCAATGGCAGTGAAATTTGGCAATGTAGCCAGTCTAAAGTAAAATCCTGTAAAAAGTGTCCAGGATCGGTTACTATGCAGGTAAGTGATACAACATCATAGTTCGTTACGTTCGTTAGCACCAATGCAACTCTACTTTTACTTTACAATGTGGCTCTTATTTTCCAGAATGATCAAATACTCAAAAATGTAAACCATGTATGTGAAGCAAATCATTTGAAGAATGAAATTGATGCTGGCATATACGCAGCAAAAGTAGAGGCTGAACAGTCAGATATGCCAATACCAAAAATATATGAAACATGATTGCTCCTTTTCGAGACCGCGGAGTCAATATCGTCGAAAATTTACCGGAACTTAAAAGCATCAAAACTGGTTTATATAATAGTAGGTATAATAGGTAGGTATAGGTAGGTATTAAGTTCGCCTTTTGTACACTATTTTATTTTTGTGCAATAAAGTATTTAAATAAATAAATAATAAATATAATGCTATTGGAGCGGAAAAGATAATGTTTAAGGAATTACAAGAAGTGTCTGTCCCAGGAAAATTCAACAATTTTCTTTCAGATGATTACATAACAAATGATTCAAGAATTATTGTTTTCTGTACAGAGCAAGGACGGAAACTTCTTGAAAGCTTATCAGAATTTTTCATCGACGCCACTTTTAAAAGTTGCCCTAAACCTTTTAGCCAATTACTTATCATTCACGGAGATCTTTGTGGTTCCTCACAGGAAACTAATACAGTGCCTTTAATATTTGCATTCATGCCAGATAAAAAGCAACAGAGTTATGTCACTGTTTTACAAATGATTGAGTCACAGATTCCCAAATGGAAACAGCAAAAATTTCATTCGGATTATGAGAGTGCCATTATAAATGCACCGTTAGAGGAGTTCCCTGAAAGCGTGGTTAAGGGCTGTTATTACCATAAAATGACCTAGGTAGAAAATGACGTACATGGAATCTGACTTCCATTTTCAGAATTCTTTACAGAACCAAATTCACAGGAAATTGGAATTAGAGCACCATTTCGAAATTCCACCAAATTCCATCTTTAAAATTGAAAAGATTCATTATGAGTCATATGACTCAAAAATATCACGTTTTGATTGATCAAGTTTTCAAACTAATGCTCCTATGTCATACTTCATGCTCATGCGAACTCGCGACATAAAGTTGCGCTTAAATTGCTAAAAAGTAGTGTTGGTGAGCGGTTCTGCTCGGTAAAGTACTCGTAATCTAACAGATCAGACTATACAGCTGCCAAAGAGCCTATTAGGGTTAATTCCTGTAAATTTAATTTAATACGCATTTAATTTAGCATTGTAAGCGATTTGGTGTCCTACTGTTATGCCTATTTTGATTTTCCTCGCATTCGGCTCCGCTACCACGCACGCGAGAGATTAGCTATAGAATGTTTTATCGCTCAAGAAACGAATAAAAGATATAGATCCCATGTCAATAAAAGAGACACATATTAATAGTTGATCGCTGGCTGTACTCGCTTTCCGCTCATCATCGGCAGTAGATCTATAAAATATCCAACACTCTTTGATAAGTATGTATCTGCAGTCGAAATCATTAATCTATTATGCGCACATATACGAGTATGTCGAGATATTATACCTTATTTTGACGTGACTTGGGAACGTTTACATATTTATGATAATTATGATTTACAGTGCAAGAGCGGCGGATGTTTTATCCACAGGGATAATGATGACCTTGATAGGCCCCACAAAACCATTTTATAAATGTAGGGCGATCACAGCAGCTGTCAGATTCGGCATGTTGCATCTAGAGTTCTAGAGCACCTTAGCGCTGTGGCGATGCGCTACGCGTGTCAAAGGCAGAAGGAGTCGAGTCGCAACTTGCCCTCGTTCTCTGTAAGGAACAGCATGTCGGCCATGGTCTGCTCGCAGATCG
Source organism: Acleris sparsana (assembly GCA_923062465.1). NCBI lineage: Eukaryota > Metazoa > Arthropoda > Insecta > Lepidoptera > Tortricidae > Acleris > Acleris sparsana. The sequence goes on from OV281293.1 coordinate 10,968,706, forward strand.
CTTCTTCGGCCTTCTCAGACATCTGTAAACAAGCCGTAATCTTTTATTAGGGACACTGCCTCATTTTTGGCACCCTACCAATTATTGGCGCCATGGGACTATGAACTTTACCTTAAGTGTGTAGTAATAGAGGCAATCATTCTGAAATCATTAGCTGCTAATGACTGGTATTTTGGATGCCAATAATTGGATGTTTATTTTTAGTTTTACAAAAGGAGGAGCATAGTCAATTTTTGATCTATGTTTTTAAGTTATGGGGTCGGAAGGCGGCAACAGGTTTTCCGCTGTACCTAACTAGTCAAATTCTAGTTAATAATCTACTATTTTAAAATTAGTATATATTATAATATAAACTAATTAAAACCCTATTATAAATTATGAAAATATAATTCAGACAGTCGCCGCATTTTTTAATTACGACGACTTATGACCGCCCTCATTAAAATTACGCTCGACAAGTATTGGCAAAACTATGTCAATAACCTAATATGGCTTCGTTTATCCCGTGACAAAATGTGGATAAAACATCCGTCACTTTCTGACACGTTTATACGTACGAGAGTTACGGATGCTTTATCCACATTTTGTTACGCGATAAACGCACCTGTACTTGGTCAGCAAGACTATTTAAAGCACTTCATCATATAAATGCAATTTTTTTTTAGCCCTATGTGTCCTACTTTGAGCAAAGGCCTCCCCCCTCTTTTCCGCCGTTGTGTACAACAAATTATGTTGCCTTTAAATCCTTCTGGTTTTGAATATATAAGTTTATAAAAAAGTCTTTTTTTGGCACTTCAAGATTGCGGCTCCCGCCTCCAAGCAATCAATTTTCGGTTTAAAGAATCTTTATTTCTCAAAAGAAATATATATTTCACTTAGATGAGAAATATGACTTAACTAAATAATTTACTTAGTGAGCAATTTAAAATAAAGATCATTCAAAAGGTGTGCGTCAGGGTTAAAAAATACATCACAATAATTATACCTATGTATTGCAATAACGACTTACCTATACCACTCACAATTACAATTTTGAAAACTTAGAACTTTTATTCAATACATTAAAACCGAGTAACCAATCACTAGCAACTGTTGCACGTAACGCTGTAACGTGTACGCGACTCGGGAGCCCGTTCTCAACTAGAAGCTCGGATAATTCGTTACAGCTCGCTAGTGAGTACCCGGCTATGGATTTTAATCTTTGTACCGGCAAACCTGTCAATATTGTACTAGGCCTTTCTTCAAATTTATGATGTGTGATTATAAATACATTCATAGTAAGTAGCTTAACTGACCGGTCTATACTGATGCGGCGTATCAGGCGGGAACCTAAAGCTGGGCCCGAAGTTGACGCTAACCGTCGCGTTCTTGTGTAAACTGACGCTGGGGTAGTAGCAGCCGCGGTAGATGTCCGAGAACGCCTCGCCCTGGCACACGCCGTTCTTGAAGAAGTACATTTTGCTCCCCGGCAGGGGCGAGAGGCGAGCGAGGGACTCCTGCACGTTGTCTTTGTCCTCATAGTACAGGTGACTCTTGAATTTTACTAGCGGCTGCAGGCAGGTGAACAAATTCTTTTACTCTCAAAATAAATCTGTACTATGACCAGTGATCGGATTTTACGGTGCAGCACGCGGGGATATCGAGTAGAAATCTTAATATGGATATGATCTAAATCCCGGTGATATGATATCTATAAATAGGCAGCTTAAATTTTAATACTAAAGAAATAATTGCAAATGCATTGAATAAATATTTTTTATATTAATGTGAAAAGTTAACCCGGTGTTATTAAGATAAGTCAGTTTGACGTTCTGTACTTACTGTTTATATCAAGTATCGATATCGGTTAACAAAAGAGGTTGATAAATGATTAATTATTACGTAAAGACTCATTGGAATCATACTCTATGTAGCGTCACGTCATTTTTGCGTCAACGGCATATGTCATGTACGGCTCTGGTGATAATTTATCACGATTACAGTGGCTTGATCTAACCTAGACTTACGAATTTTCTGGTGTTCCGGAATTTAAACAGTACAAGTATTAAGCCTTTCTGTCTAGTTGAAACATGACACCCAGACCAGACCTCGCTTCAAAGCTACGGAAGCAACAGTTCAAAGTTGGATTGAGCCCTACCCTGAACTAATGTATGAATCGACTAGACGCTCTATATATTGTACTAAATGTGAAATAGACATTGGATGTAGGAAAAGTACAGTGAAAAAACATATTGAAGGAATTATGCACAAAGGGTTAAAGAATAAACGACAAGAATTTTACTACGACTTAATCCAGTTCCTCATTCTCTGTAACATTCCATGGCTACAAATTGCAAATCCTGCATTTATAAGTTTTTTTCAAAAGTACTTATGTTGCAACTGTCATTCCGGGACTGAGTCGTAAACGTGACAAAATGTCGAATGGATATATTGTTTAATGGTCATAATGTGCGAGTGTTGAAATGAATAGGTGTCAAAATGTACAGAGGTTTAAATACGTAAGTGTAAATATAACTAAGTGCCAAAATGCAAAAGCGACGGCATGTGTAAGTGTTAGAACGTACAAGTTTCATAATAAATAGGTGTCAAAACGTACAGAGGTTTAAATACGTAAGTGTAAATATAACCAAGTGCCAAAATGCAAAAGCGACAGCATGTGTAAGTGTTAAAATGTACAAGTTTCAAAATACACGGCGTCCCACGGCCATGCCACATGGAAGGAAAGTACCTTAAATATTGTAGATGGAACATTTTACTGAAAGAAGACATTATTTGAATTTAAAAAACAATTTAAACTGCATTCATAGATATTTAAATAATTACATGGTTGAACCGGGAATCGAACCCGTTACACGAGAAAAATAATTACCCTGTAGCATTATCATACCGATCGAAAGGCTTCATCATAAGGATTATTTTTTGTTAAATAACATAGTGTCAGAAATAAAAGGAAGACCATGAATTTTAACATTTTTAATACAAAATTAATCAATTTATCAAATGCTCAAAATGAGTCCCTTCCTGTTGAATAAAATCTTTCAGTAAAATGTTCCATCTACAATATTTAAGGTACTTTCCTTCCATGTGGGATGGCCGTGGGACGCCCTGTATACCTAATCCAAATAGGTACCTATGTCCGTATGATTACTATTCAATGTTTAAGTTTGAACCTTTTTAATAACTTTAACAAAACATAATATTTTATAAACTGAGACACTCACAATAAGCCCTCTCATTTGATATGTCACACGGTACGGTATGTACAGTTTGTAAATGTTTTTTTTAATACTTTGATCCCAAAAACGGATAATACGTTCTTACGTTTAGTTTCGGAAATACACAAGCATTTTGTCATTTGCACGGTAAGTAATATATACAATTGGGCACTTATTCAAATTCTCACTGAATAATTATGACATTTGGACATTTTGACATTTTTACTTTATGACCATGAGACAATTAATGCTTTGGACATTTTGTCATATACACATTCGAAACCGCATACATTTTAGTAATTACATTATTTGTCACCACAACATTGTGGCCATTTTGTGTTATACGTTTTGACATTTGTACGTTTTGACACTCGTACTTTATGACCATTTAACAATTCGTCCACTGGCCATTTTGTCACGTTGACGACTCAGTCCCGGAATGGCAACTGTGCTGATGTGCCCACTCGACGATTACCCAGTGAATCAACGCTAAGAAAAAACTATCTGGATAAGTTTTATCACGATAAGATAAGTCTTATACACGGCGAGGTAGCTAATGAAAAAGTATGGATATCCCTCGACGAGACTACGGATTTTCTTGGAAGATATGTAGTACATTTTTTAGTAAAGCCATTAAACTGGAGTTCTTCGAAAAAGACATACTTGGTTGCATGTAAAATGCTACAAGTAGTAAATGGGGAAAGTATTGCTAGTTTTGTTATACAGTGCTTAAAAAACTTGTGGGGTGAATCATACGAAACCAAAGTACAAAATGTTCTTTTAATGTGTTCGGACAGTGTTGCATACATGTTGAAGGCGGGGCGAATTTTGAGAAAAACTTTTCCAAAAATGAAGCATGTTGTCTGTTTGGCCCATGCTCTCCATCGGGTTGCAGAGCACATTCGATCTCAATATCCAGATGTTGACACTTTAATCAGTAACTTGAAAAAAATATTTCTGAAGTCTCCAAGTCGAGTAAAAATATTGAAAGAAAAATACCCATATCTACCTTTACCTCCTAAGCCAGTGATTACAAGATGGGGCACTTGGCTTTCAGCAGTTTCGTACTATGATAAATATTTCAATGAAATTAATAACGTTTTATCTAGTTTAAAAGCCTCGGAAGCAGTTTCTATTAAAAAAGCTAAAAGTGTTTTAAAGAAACCGAACATAAAACGAGATCTGTGTTATATAAATTAACAACTTTAAAATAATCGAAATTGCCTTAACCAGACTGCAGGAACGCGATATCACAATTGTCGAAGCCTTAGAAGTTTTTGACGAAGTTAGAACAATTATAAATTGGAGTTCTAGCTTACCTACACAGTTTAAACTAGAAGCGGTAATGGATCGAAATCCAGATTTGGATGACATTAGGGAATATGCAGACCAAATTTCAAATAATACCGCACCCGATGAAGTGTCTCTTTTCAAATTCGCTCCACTGACATCTGTTGAAGTAGAAAGAACTTTTTCGGCGTATAAATGGATTTTAGATGTGAAAAGGAATCGATTAACTATAGAAAGTATAGAGAAAATAATTGTATGTTATTTCAATTTCATACAAACTAGTAAGACATAATTTTTTGGTAAAATATACATTTATTATAATATGTTATGTTATGTTTTACGATAAGTTAATAAAGAGCTTATATTAAATGATTAATACTGATCTTTTATTTATATTCATACCCAAAGACTATTTGGTAGATCAATTTTAAACAGAGTATAATAAAAACTAACTTTTTTATTTTTTTATTTAGTTAAATTACTTTTGTCAAAATATTTACTTTACACGTTAAAATGTTATTGAAATTTCCTTGAAGTAATAAAATCAGAATAATACAACATAAGTCCCGGAATCCCGGGGCATATCCATATTAGCATAATGTTTGAGGTCATTCACCCCGTGTTGCACCGGGATATCCGATCACTGACTATGACTTATAAAATGTATAAGGGTATATGGAAATAAACGAGACCAGGGCCTATATTCTACTTTATAAAGCTACATTGCTTTTGATATTGTATTGTATTGTTTATAATACCATTACCACGCCATTACTGTAAAGTAAATAAGAGTTATAATAACGTTAACAATACGCAATATAGTTTTACCGAGTACAAATTAAGCGGATCTGAGGGTCGTATGGTTACTAGTCAATGTATGATTAGCAGAGGTCGGAATTCTCGTAGCACTTTCGAGCTGTCATAGGGACTTCTCGTCTATCGACTTCCGATATCCATATGTATATCGATAAATACATAATACAATATTTAAAATATGATTACGAGGAGAAGTAAACTACAGGCGCTCTTATCGCGAATGAGCGAACTCTTCGAGGTGACCTTTGGATAACAACTTTTTGGAAATTATAAATAGGAATTAAAATAATAATATTTAATTGTTTCTTTTAAAATAATTTGTGTATTTCGAATGCGTTTTAAAAAATTTCGAAAGAAATTGCATCAAGAATTGCTAGTATTGCTACAGATTATTTTCAATGCAAATTTCCATTTCAATTTTTTAGCTAATCAAAAGTTATCTGAAAAAAATCCCTCGTTAGCGATAAGACCGCCTGTTGTTTATCTCTACTTGAAGTCTTCTTTAATATGTTGTGTTCTATAATGTATCGAAAAAAATATATATCAGGAAGTCGATAAACGAGAAGTCCCTATGACAGCTCAAAAATGCCACGAAAATTCCGGCCTCTGATTATTAGGTTAATATGGTGAGCCAGCGAGTGATTCGGTTGTTAAGGGAGGAGGTGAGTGAGTAGATTTTTCCCGTTATTACTTGATTGGCGAGTGATTGGGTTATTAGGTGAACAGTGGCCCTAGACAAGATGCATAATGCTAACTTAAACGATTTTCGAAAACGAATGCACTATGCATCATGTCTTGTCTTGTCTGCGGGCCTAGTATGGTTGGGTTTATAGCGTGACAAAATGTGGATACTTATATACGTGTCAAAAAGTGACGGATGTTTTATTCACATTTTGTCACGCGGTAAACGTAGCCACTTTAGGCCCCCTGGATTGGATTGGATGAACGCCACAGACGGCTCCGGCCATCAACAGGAAGTCCTGCCACTGACGCTACGACGGCTACAGCCGTCACATGTTCAAAATGAATAGTCTTTCTTTCGTCTTAGTAAGGTGTAATTAAAACGTGTTTGGCGTGTGAATGACACATTTTTTATTTGATGTAGGCGTTCAAAAGTTTGTCGTGAGTCCGAGTGAGACTAATTGGCCCTAAGCAACAGGTTGGTTAAGAGGCCTTAGAATCTTGAGCGTTCTTCGGTTCGACGAAATCATGCTCGATAGATGGCGTTAGCGCTCACCGTGTTGGCGCGCTTACACTAGAGTTGCGTTGTATACGACAACCTTAGAATAATAACACATAGAAACCTAGTCCGCGCACCAAAACCGTCAGACTTAAACTACACCATTCTGGTGTACTCGGCGATCGCCGCCTGTCAGTCGCAATCACGTCACACAGCGTCAACAGCTCCCGGATTTTTATTGATTATGACGATTTGTATTGTTAATGGGTGCCACAACACTTCAGACCAAGAAAATAAACACTATAAAATAACATTCCACGTGTAAGTAATATGTTTTGACTTGTTGTTTTACGTAAAACATTCACTAAAATATTAAATTATTTTCTAACGACATTACATGAAAATGTTGCCATTATAACGAAATTTTTCCCCCTAAATTGTTATAGTAAGTACTTGTTCTATTTTGTGATATTCTGTGATACGAATTGAATTACTTGTTTTTCTCGTTCAAGATTTCCTTCTAATCCAATTATTGCCGCACGTTGGATTGAAAAAATTAGGCTTAATCGAAATGATAGCTGGTGGAACCCGTCTAGGAGGACAAAAATATGTTCTGTACATTTTAATGACACAGACATAATAAAAATCGCGGCGGCATGTGATTTTAGTCCGCCAAAAAACCACCGGCCAAAAAAGTACCTTAGAACATTTAAAAACTACCTTCTTAAAATATGATATTTTATGCGAATTAGAAAGAGACAAAACATTTTCTTATTACATAAGTGTTAATAAACGTTTGTATTATTACTAAGTAACTACAAAAAATGATCGAATTTAACAAAAATGATTACCTATATGAAAAAATCCCCTAGTTTAGGGGGAAATGTAATCCGCTAGCAACATTATTTGTTTACTTGTGTGCGTGTTGTCGTGTGTTAGTACGCGTTGATTACGCCCACATGAATCCATTTTGTGCGACACTTTTGACGGGTTGGCTGTAGGAAACTATCATTCTATGTGTTATTATTCTAAGACGACAACTATGTTTTTTTAATGCTAAATACCTATTATACGATTATTAAAAAATAAAACGTAACCGTTTATGTCGAAAAATTGCTACCACTTAGTTGATTATTTCGTGAATAAAAAACTATATTAAAATTCTATCTCCAAGGCGAGCTAGTACAGGATAGGATAACTAACGCGATTTGATTCAGAACAAAGTCACTCCAAACCGCAAAATATCAAAAGGCCTATCAGGAGAATACACTTCTAGTAGACCTCAGACCAAAAAAGCAATATTTTAGTCCCAAGACTTTCTTCTTTAAAGAAGGATTTATTATATTCTCGAATTATCTGAGTATTATGATATGAATAATTACGACACAAACGATTAGTGAAATCGACGCATTTTCCGATAAATGCATTTTAAAATTCTAAGGGCTCTTAAGTGGACGATTATTTAAGTGAGTGTATGGACGCACCCGGTCCTTGTAAGTGTTATGCGCGCGCGGGGCGCCGGCCGGCAGCACGAGCAGGAAGCCGAGCGTGTCGCCCTCGCCGTAGCCGGCGCTGTAGCTGCGGCCCCGGGACTCGTGGAACCTATAGGTGTTCCACAAACGAAACATTTCAGAACGCCACTCCTGACATTGCAACTAGCCAGTGTTAAAAAACCGGTTCTGGTGCGAGTCGGACTCACGTACCGCCACAGAGTAGGTATTATTATGATCCAATTTTAACTCGGTTTCGAATCGAATCAGCAATGCAATTTGTTATCAATGTAAAGTTCAACACGAGTCAACATCTTTATTTGATTGATGTTACTTTGACATAGTTCAATAGTGGCCCAGAAATCAATTTCCTTGACTGTAGTTGTACTTTTAAAGATATAGATAAAGATAAAGATACGTTTATTCGCAACAATACAATATTACATCACATTAATATAAAAAGAACAAGACAGAAATTGTTGCGAAACGGTCCCAACTCAGCATTCGCTAGCCGTAAAGCCAGCACTGATCTTCCGTTGGAATCGCTAGGTGAAGAGACGGAAAGTGACACACTTAACAAAAAAACAACATGAAATAAGGAACAATCATTCGTTCCAGACAATCTCGAATGACCAAAAATTTGCATCCAGTTATAGCCGGCAACACCAAGGAAGCAAAAAAAAAACAATAATCTATGGCTAAGTCAATGACGTCAATGTAAACAAAGCAATAGGTTACGTAACAATACTAACAATTATGAACAAAAATGGTAGACTTAGTAAAAATAAGGTAAATGTTTTGTTGGTTCTACTTTTGACATTCGCGAGTCGCGTTCGAGGCGAATGACATTAAGCACACATCGGCGCGTGTACACTGCACAGACGGCACCACGTTCATTTTGTAGTTATCGCGATGTATATTAGTACGAACCACAGATCACAGAAACAAGAGAGATATGTCATGAGCGCAAATTCGTACAAGACCCGGGGTCGCCACTTTTAAATCTGTTCGTCTTACGCTTACGCTCTATTAACTACTACATAAACAACCTCCTCATAATTGGTTACAGCTTACGAATTAAAAACGCCGTAACATAGTTTTGATAGTAAAACAAAATTAAGCTTTATTTTCAGTTTGAATAAATACTGAAAGATCGTTTTTTTTCCATTGTAATCCAGTTACTAAACGTGAGGTAGCGCTTACTAGTCACTTAGCTGCCATCTACACATAATTAATTAATTACTCAGCGCAAGATGGTGCCCAGATAGTAGTCTTTATGTTCAGCAGATTAAGGACTAAGTCTTACAGCGACTGACAGCGGGCTGACAATCAGCGCTGTGTGCAGTGCTAAGTACAGCTCACTATCGAGCCCTTTGCCTTTGTCGTTGGTTAATTTATTTTTATCTTTATTTTATTTTTTATCTAAAATCCAATCATTGGATTAAGTCTGCAAGATGGTTGAGCCGAGATTTTAGTAAGTATTTACGTACGTCGTCATTCAGAATACGTTCTTACAGTTAAACTTTATATAACGTTCGTTATATTACAGGTATAACGGAAATTTAATTTTAAATAACGTGAAAATTCGTTTAATTCTTTTCCTTGTTTTTTAAGCGTGTGATAGTGATGATAAATAACAAACTATTAACACATTTAATTCTATTGATCGCTGTAGACCAAGCCATTTATCGATAGTCGATCGAAATCCTTACGCTCAGATATCCATACAAACCTTAAATATCCATTTTAAAATAGAAATAGTGCTTAAACGCCCCTCGACTTAAAACTTACGTTTGGACTTCGGTTTTTGCACATTTTCATGCTACAAACAGTCATTTTACCATTTAAACGGAGTTCGTATATTGACAGCGATCAGCGGGTGACTAAGGCAACGTTTGACGCGCCTTGTGTCGATATGTTCATTTTGACCACGCTGAGGCGTCACGAACCACGCTCCCATAACATATCGCCCTTGTTTCTGTGATGTGGTACGAACTGACCACTCTCTGGCACTAGACGAGTACACATAAAGGAGCGTCCCCACTGAGGGCATACGCGTGAATATTCGCTCCTTTAGGCGTTTTGAAGCGAGCGCAACATACAAGCCGTCAGATTTTGAGCAAACGCGCGTTGTGCGGGCGTTAACCAGGGGTAACGCTTGTCGAACGCCTTGCGAAGCGCCGTAAGCGCGCTGCATGTCCCTGTGCGCCACGCCTCGCGGGTGCGTGTGTGTATGGTGTGCGGGTTACCTCGTGCCCTTGCGGCTGCGCCAGGAGTAGCCGAACTTGTCGTACCCGAGCGGCGCCTGCAGGTTGGCGCAGCGCCGCGCCCAGCCCAGCCGCGCCGCCGCGCCCTCGGGCAGCTCCTCCACCCTCGCGTGTGCGTGTGTGTATGGTGTGCGGGTTACCTCGTGCCCTTGCGGCTGCGCCAGGAGTAGCCGAACTTGTCGTACCCGAGCGGCGCCTGCAGGTTGGCGCAGCGCCGCGCCCAGCCCAGCCGCGCCGCCGCGCCCTCGGGCAGCTCCTCCACCCTCGCGTGTGCGTGTGTGTATGGTGTGCGGGTTACCTCGTGCCCTTGCGGCTGCGCCAGGAGTAGCCGAACTTGTCGTACCCGAGCGGCGCCTGCAGGTTGGCGCAGCGCCGCGCCCAGCCCAGCCGCGCCGCCGCGCCCTCGGGCAGCTCCTCCACCCTCGCGTGTGCGTGTGTGTATGGTGTGCGGGTTACCTCGTGCCCTTGCGGCTGCGCCAGGAGTAGCCGAACTTGTCGTACCCGAGCGGCGCCTGCAGGTTGGCGCAGCGCCGCGCCCAGCCCAGCCGCGCCGCCGCGCCCTCGGGCAGCTCCTCCACCCTCGCGTGTGCGTGTGTGTATGGTGTGCGGGTTACCTCGTGCCCTTGCGGCTGCGCCAGGAGTAGCCGAACTTGTCGTACCCGAGCGGCGCCTGCAGGTTGGCGCAGCGCCGCGCCCAGCCCAGCCGCGCCGCCGCGCCCTCGGGCAGCTCCTCCACCCTCGCGTGTGCGTGTGTGTATGGTGTGCGGGTTACCTCGTGCCCTTGCGGCTGCGCCAGGAGTAGCCGAACTTGTCGTACCCGAGCGGCGCCTGCAGGTTGGCGCAGCGCCGCGCCCAGCCCAGCCGCGCCGCCGCGCCCTCGGGCAGCTCCTCCACCCCCGCCTCCCAGTACCACGCGCCGCGGGACACGCCTGCGATACATTTTATTACCTAACATCACTCATAACCACAGCTTCAAATAACCGAATACTTTTATTTAACGACATTGTCACATGAAAACCCCCCTAAAATCTCCAATTAACATCCCCGAAAATTAAAATTAATTCACTTCAACATATAGTACTTTTCAAAAGCCAATGCACGAGTTACAGTGAAAAATATCGAAACCACTATTATAGGTCTGCTGATATAGCGTATACTGAACAATATTTACGACTTACGAGGACGAAGACATTGTCGCTCGATGTTTTAACGCGCATTAAACCAAACGTGACCGAACACAATGACGCCGCGGCCCCGTCTAAGTCACCCTAATGTCACCCATATTTGTAGTTTGGGGGTTCGCCTCGCCCACAGCCGTAGATACGGACGGCGTAACGCACACACGAAAGCCGCGCTATGTACTTTTGTTTGAAGACGATCTAAAGTTCTATTTATACTATGCTACAGTGCAAAGTTTCTAATTTTGCACTAATCTTATCTTGTATGTTGTGTTGTAGTGTGTTTTTGTCAAATAAATGTTATGAGTTTGAGTTTGGAGAGCAATACAAATGTCTGACCGTGCGTGGCGCGCAGCATGCAGTACCCGCGCTCGCCGGTGGCCGCGAGGCGGTCCTCAGCGACGCGAAGTTGCGGCGCGCGGTCGTGCAGCGCGAGCAGCACGGTCCCGCCGCACAGCGCGCGGTACAGCCAGCCCGGGATCGGCTTGCCGCTCCACTCGTTGCTCTCGTCGAACTCCTGCAAACATGATGTCATGTCAACAAAACAACTGAGAAAACGGTGTCATATCGCTAGTGCGGAAATTCATAAGTTAGGTTTTTTTTTTGTTTTGTAACAATCCAGGAAAGCTAAACGATGAAAGTTGGTTCCTAAAAATCGAAATTGTGATAGGTAACCTCACGAACCAAATATGAAAACGCAAGACGCGGCACTGTAAATAATTCGTAAACCAGACTGAATGGATAAAAAAAATATGTTATCAACACATTTGTTCACTTGATCAATACATAGAGTAATTGTCATGTGGTACAGGCCGTTTTTGGATCCGGTCACCTAGGGCCACTTCCTTGTATGGCCACCGTGTAAATTCCTACATCGGCCATTTCTTTGTTAGTATTTTTTTTGTTACGGCTGTTCCCCGAAAAACCACATTGCGAATTCTTATTACGGCCGCTTCCCCGAAAGACCACATTGCGAATTCTTAGTACGGCCATTTCCCCGAACGACCACTATGCTTTTGTTTTTGTTTCCTCGGTTTTCGCACCGTGTGATGGTACGGTACCCTACATTGTGCGTGGTCCGACACGCACTTGGGCGGTGTTTTATTATGCTACGTCAGCACGGATAAGTCCGGCATATTTTATTCTTAGTCCGTCATATGTACGGTAGGATCATCGTTTTCCGAGCCAGGTGACGCATAATAATTTTATTAGAAGGAACACTGTGTTTGGCGACACAAATGTATAGACAAGGTAAAAAATAAATAATAAAAAATGTGGTCTTAACGGAAAATATCAAGTTTATTACAGAAAACTTAAAACAGAACTTCTAAGGTCAACCTAGCACGTAAAATTAAGAAGGCATACAATTAGTCATAGGTACGAGTTATATGGAGTACGTAGGCCAGATAGTGTTTTTTTATTTAAATTATTATTTCTTATTGCCTTTTTTATCCTTATCTATCCTTGTCTGGTTTAAGTAAAAGAGTTAGGAAAATTATTTTATTTTAAATGACATGGGAGTTATTTCATTGGCTTCCAGTTTTTTCAAAAGCACTTTGTATTTCCGGTCAAAGATTATAACATCAGGTTTTCTGTTTTTTTTCTTTTGAAAAATTTGCTGAAAAACTTTGTTTTCATGATGAAACGCCTCTTCCCTCAAACATTTTAAAAACAGGAACAAGTTCGGCGTTTTAGTATCGTTTATTCTTGTATATATTTTATACAAAAACAATAGTACTGACTTAGTGTCTCCTTTTTGGAATTATCAGTGACATATTGTATCGACATTTAGATTAAAGAAAAAAAACATTCTCGCACTACTGAAAAATATTGACAGTGCGACAAGATAACGGGCTCTAGTTATCATATAGAGAAGTCACAGTTTGAGGATGTGACCATAACAGGAAAAGGTCGTTTGAGGATGTGACCATAACAGGAAAAGGTCGTTTGAGGAAGTTGGCCATACGAGGAAAAGGCCGTTTTAGGAAGTGGTCATAAGAAGAAGAGGCCGTTTTATGACGTGGTCATAAGAGGAAAAGGCCGTTTTAGGAAGTGGTCATAAGAGGAAAAGGCCTTTAGCGGATTGTGGCCTTTCGGGGAATATTGTTTCTAAGTGGCCATTAAAGGAAGTGGCCCATTGGGGAAGTGGCCGTTCATAACACTTGGCCTTATAAGGAATGTGGCCATAAGTGACCAGATCCCCGTTTTTAATTAACAAGCAAACGACGTTTTTTCGGGGTCTCAATTCATCATCGTTTTGCCATATTCAATTTTGGGGTCATAAGAGATAATTAAGATAGTACCTGTCTGAAGGGCGCATGTGGGTCAGGCTCGGCAAGGATGTACCGGTAGCCGTCCTTGTTGAAGGGGTGCTCGGCCGGGTACCCGTGCGCCGGCAGCTTGGGCCCGGGCTCGGCGGGGCGGCCCTTCTTGCCGCCCGGGGCCGCCTCCCACGCGCCGCCCGGCGCCACGCGCCGCTTGCCCTGCCGGCCCTTCACGCCGCCCGCCAGGGGGACTAAACACAAACACTGCACTCTAGCTCTACGACTATAACTCTACAGTCTATACTCCGTTTGTTTAGGTACTTAAAAAAATGTAAACAAAAGAACCACGTTTTATAGTTCGTCAGCCAATAGAAGCAGAACACTGATACGTCAAAGTGCGATAAAACAGTTTTGATTGGCTGTTTAACAATGCCACGTGGTTTGGCTTGTTTACATTTTTTTAAGTACCTAAACAAACTAACTATAGAGACTGTATGTACCTGTGTGTCTGTAGACAGCCGCCTAATTTATGGCGGCGTCTATTGCTATCAATAAATGCGCTCATTCCTGAAATACCTGAATTTTATAATTCTTAACCCTTAACCCGGCTGACAGATCACATGTCACAGTAGTTTTAGCCTTACTAACATAAAAGTGGGTAATATAGAGTCAATTTTATGCGGGAAACATGAATCCCTTAGGGTTAACCTTTAACCAGGCTAAGGGAATACCGAATCCCAATAAAAACATGGAAATTAAGGTATTGTTTATTATTCTCACTCAATATTGCGAATCTGGTGATTTAGAAATTTGGTATACGCAATCTAAGCGGATAAATGTGTAAAGCATCCGTTACTCTTGCACTTAATAACTGGCCATAAAGGAACGGATGTTTAACACATAGCGATACCTCTTCCTTTTATATATTCAAGTTATATAAGTACGTTGCTCTTACAATTTTCTATAGATTATAGATTAATTGTAGCTCGAGTTTTTTTGAAACAAGTAATTTACTTTATTTCACACTTTTCAGTTTTAATGTTTTGTCAAAACGGTAGCATAAAAGAGTTACAATGTATTTAGAATGGGCTATTTATTAGCTTTCATTTGAGCCCTATAATGTGATCCAAATCACCATATACAAAAAAAATGTCCCTTCTATATTTTGTTTTCGCCATCTTAAAATGCCACATCGACAAAACGAATCGAATGACACCTCATATGATAAAATCCGTCAAGCCGTTTAGGCTGCAAAGCGTGCCCAGAAATAGACATACATACGCCCGAAAAACACAACTCCTTCGGGCAGTCAAGTAAAAAGTCATACAGTGGCTTCATAATGGTTAAATAATAAACTATCGTGGTAAGAGCTGCGGGCGAGTCGGCTACTGTAATAAATTTAAATTAAAGAACTTACACGTAGACAACAACGTATATTTATCCGCAATCATAGGTGCTTATTAACCGGCCAGTTGACACGACTCTATCTTACACGCTGTCACTCATACTGAGAGGCCATCCAACTCTGGGCGGGTTGGCGGTGCCTACGTGCAATGACTCCATTATCGGAATCCTACGTAACCAATGCTATACTGTATTCTTTACATCAGTTTGGGTGATATTGGAAACTGAATAAAAGCGAGAAGACAAATTTAGAAGGCATATATCGCTTTTTTCACTTCCATTCGATCGTTTAGAGGTAATACAATTAAAAAAGAATGAGGTTGTTGTTGGTAAGTTGATGTGACCTAATTAAGGGTCATCGTATTAATAAGTGTTAGGTAATTAAGTAATCAACACTAATTCGCGACTACGGGCTTTTTCAGTCGTTTGATTTGATCTTGCAACTTATCTTTTGGTCTAGTAGGATAGTGGGATTGTAGTCAAGTTGACAGTCGAGAATCAGTATGGAGAACAAAAATCAAGTTTACAAGGTCACATCACATCTTGTATCAAAGTGTAACTATAGTCGCTAAAATTAGAACGGTAGGGAACCCGTGTCATATAAGAAACGACGTAATGCCAATTTCGATAATCACGCTGTTTTATACTAACAATTTGATTGCTTGAATGCCCTAAATTAGAATAAATGTATGACTAATCTAATACCGAACATAGCGCATGTAGCGTGACTTTACACGCGAAAATAGAGTAAGTACAGTACAGTCGAGCTCGATTCAGGTCCAAGTTAATATTAGGTAGGTTACCTATATTACCTATATTAAGTATTTATTTTCTTACAAACCATCTTCGCTTACTTCGCCCTGATTTCGCCTGACAATCACAACTGTCCCCGAGCTTGTTGGCATTATGTCGCTTTAACCCTTAAACGCAAAAAATATATTTACTCGTAATAGTATGCTAATTCAATTTTCGAGTTGATTTTACGTTGGACGCTCTACATCATGGTACCTATTTGAGGGTTTTGTAGCTACCTACAAAGAACACCGGCGTGTAAAATTATGCTCATCAGAGCTTATGAGCCGACGACCTCACCGGCGAGGTATTTAAAAGAATAAACAACAGGGCAGGTTTGTGTAAACACGACACCAATGCACACACGTAATTAGAATAGCGTAATATTTAACACTTCAGCCAACACGATTCATATCTGATTACAGCAGTAACAAAACCAGACCCTTACATAAAAATATCACGGAAATAAAACTCACAATCCATGATGAATGCAACGACAGAATCACCTATACCCAATAAACGACGAAATTGTCATTCCGTAAGGTGATAAGATAACGACATATCACTGCGGACTGAGTCGATCGAGGCTCCCGTGCTCTACATGAAATCTCGACTAATCAACATTCAAACCTTTCAATATACAGCACGATCGCCCAAACGCGTACGTTTTCCTGTCTGTAAGCATTTGAGATAAAAACACAAAACTGTTACTTTATAAACATAGTAGGTTTGTACCGATACAGTAGTTCAAGGCGACGCGGGACGAATGATAGCAGACGAGCAAGTCCATTAAACGTGCGTATTCTTCAAATATGTGAAAACACTCACCTGCCATGAAAGTTCAAGGTGAAGTTGCGAACTATTTAAATCTAGAATCAATAGTCAAGACATCGCACCGCAGAAGCGTTTGCCTATGTGGGTCTTATCGAGGAAATGTACCGTCGACGCACACATAGCGCGCGAGTGTGTGCCGTGTTTACAAACACTAACGCATACAGAACAATGCCGCGATTAAATAAACTATAGACGTGGAGGTGGCTGAAAATGACCGCGAGCGCAATCACACGGCGACGCGAACAGGCCGGCGCAGCGCATCCGCATTGTATGTAAGTATTGTAACGAATAATGAAGTGTCAACTTAAAGTATGGACTGTGAAAGCAAATTACTTACCTAATAATCTCTAAATCGAGACGTTTAGAAGCTTAGGTTAGGTAGTAATGAAATCGAGAAATATGGGAAATGGACCAATTCATTTAAAACCTTGCCAAAAAAGTGCCATTATTATGTGATATTCTACTCGTCTTGTAAATGTAAATGGTGACCTGGTGAACTATCATATCACAGGTCCGTCTAAAATGCACTACATCTTCGATGTCACATTACATTATTCAATCCGTCGGGCGTCTAACGCCGTCGCCTTGTGTGATTTGAATGCGTTTTTCTGCGAACTGGCCGATTTCCAAAATTATTCAAGGTAATAAAAGGTTTTCGGTAACTTTGCCTAATTAGGTTTTACAATAATAGTATTTTGTTTATGAATGGTTCTACGGTGCTGCTTATAGAGTCCAAGTTAACGAATCCCGAATAATTCCGATTCGGTGGGTCTTTTTGTACCTACAGAGGTAGCCTGTTGTCACCTTCCTACTTCATCATCAGAAAAAGTCATAGATACCATAATATTGCATTGCCCTCGGGTATACTTACGTAAAAATAAGTGTGTTATATGATTTGCATAAAAAACTAATGTACCTACAAAATTGAATTTTGCATAACAATTAAATGCATTATTTCTTAAAACAATGTTAATAGGGTATACATTTGTCAAATATAGTTCTAACCTAGCCTAGTAAGAAGAAATTTACTTAAAATGCATAACATGAATTAGTCTTAGTTTATTTGATTGTTTATAAGTACTTAACTCATAGAATCATTCAACTAGTTTTTATGCTAAACGTTTATTATGTTTTTACGCTTTTATACAAATTAAACAGCACCCATTTTAACCCACGGAAACTGTTTCAAATTTGACTTGCAAGTTTTGATCTGGAACGATAAATAAAAAAAACCGGCCAAGTGCGAGTCGGACTCGCGCACGTAGGGTTCCGTACCACTATACATCTAAATAAATGTTTTTCTTTATTCTATATTATATTGGAGTTGATTGAATGAAAGGTAAAATGCGGTTTACGATTTACAACGTATTAAAAAAAACTAATTATTAGATCTCGTAAAACCAATTTTCAGTGGAAGTTTGCATGTGTATAATGTACAGTAAGTTGTAAGTTTGTATAATGTACATCATATATTATTTTTACATTTTAGAAGCACCCTTTTTTTTTAAGTTACGGTGGGGGAGACACACATTTTTCCACTTTGGAAGCGTCTCTCGCGCAAACTATTCAGTTTAGATTTTTTTTTTATTAAAAACCTCAATATCATTTTTGAAGACCTATCCATTTAGATGAAAAATAATAATTGAGTTTCAGTTCCAAGTATGGGGAACCCCAAAAATTTATTGTTTTTTTTCTATTTTTGTATGAAAATCTTAATGCGGTTCACCGAATACATCTACTTACAAAGTTTCCATAGTATAGCTCTTATAGTTACGGAATAAAGTGGCTGTGTCATACGGACGGACAGACGGACGGACGGACAGACATGACGAATCTATAAGGGTTCCGTTTTTTGCCATTTGGCTACGGAACCCTAAAAATGGGCAAGAGCATGTCTGACCATACTCACTACTCAGTGTAGGGTTCCGAAACCGCTAAGTACTACAAACATAAAAACAACAAGTAATAACTAATTTTCTACTTAAAGTCTTAATTTGGTGCCGTTTTAGATGATTTTAGTAGGTATAAACAC
Organism: Acleris sparsana; assembly: GCA_923062465.1. Taxonomy (NCBI): domain Eukaryota; kingdom Metazoa; phylum Arthropoda; class Insecta; order Lepidoptera; family Tortricidae; genus Acleris; species Acleris sparsana. The sequence goes on from OV281293.1 coordinate 10,987,468, forward strand.
TTTAATCGCTTGTATCTCAAAAACCAATGATGTGTACTTAGTCGTGATAGTTTTTCTTTTAAATTCGTTATTTTGTCTATGCTTACCCCTGTGGGAAACAGGCGTGATTTAATGTATGTTTGTATTCGTTATACACCGTGTTTTTTTTGATTTACGATAACTTTAAGGGAACGTTCTTTAGGTCAAACAAAGTTAATTTCCCGAAGACAGACAAATGATAAGTCTAACACGGTTTTAAAGATATTTAATTTTTAAATTTAATCAGTTAATCACGTTAAACTAGTGTAAAAGGCTCTCTTAATTGATAACAACAATTTTCTTTTAATACTTTATATGACTCTTATGAGTAAAGAGTTTCCAATTGTTAGGTTTGTATACGCGTCAATCTAAAGTGACAATCTTGTACCTGTCAAGTGTTATCTTTACTTGTGTGTGTATGTCACGCCAACATAGACGTATTTGACACTGATTATTAGTTAACTCTAAAGGCCCTTTTAGAATGACCAAAGATAAAAGATTTCATTATTTTGTACTAAACCGAAAAAAAAATTTTTTTTCGCAGTATTTAAAAATCTAATGTACCAATTAGTTTCTATGGATATACCTAGTAATATGCCGAAGTTATCGTAAATCAAAAAAAACACGGTGTATAGGCTAGCATTGAAGATATTTTTCAGATTTTTAGTATTTGTAGTTTTGGCTGTTTGGACACTTGACTCTAACAAAAACTAGCGCTTTAAAGCTTAATATTTCATAAACGGATTCCTTAATCGAAAATTGTTCACAAACCCGAAACCGAAAAAAACATCCCCACGTTACGTGTAGGGGAGGTAATCTAAAACTCTTTTTTTTCAAGATGTTACTTCACCACTTTGCTGGCGTGAGGGCGTGACTAATTATATATTCATGCCATATTACAGCTTTCTAGTACTAAAAGTCGCTGAGCTGGGCTCCGGACGGACGGACATGGCGAAACTATAAGGGTTCCTAGTTTGACTACGGTGCCCTAAAAAGAACCAAGTAAATAAAGTGTGTAATAAAATGCATTTGCTCACCAGCAGCGACGCCCATGTCGGTGACCTTGAGCTGTCCCTGGCGGATCATGGCCTCGTAGTTGGGGCGCACGCGCGCCACTGCGCCCGCGCCGCCCGCCAGCCCGAACCGCCCGCCCTCCGCGCCGCCCTCGTGCGCGAACAGCGTGCCGGCGTCCTTCAGGAGGGCCCGCTGTACCGTTGCGTACCAAGATTGCGTTACCCTGACCAGAAACATGTCACCATACAGTTTGGAAGTCATCTGGGAATGGACTACGTGCCAAAATGGTTAAAGGACCAACACATCCAATAGATATGACATTTTAACCTTCTAAGATAAAAAGGCACATGTGCAATCGTACCTAGATTTGATAATCAATGCTGCTGCGAACATACGCCCTTTTTTTTAAAGGGCAGTTTTAAATAATTATGTACTATTTCAACTATTTGTTATTATCGTACTAGGCTCTGAAACACGGACTCCTTGCTCAGCGCCCAGAGCCTATATTTTATTTTCATTTCAAAATTTGTATTTTTTTACTTCATTTTATACTATGTATAAGCACCAAGTTGAATTCCAATTTGGAGATGAAAAAAACATTTTAGGCCCATCAAATAAGACTAGACAAAAGACGCGGACCCTCCCGGTAGTCCCAGCCCATTCGCGAATGGACAAGTATAGAACAGTTCGCCTTATAAGTAGCAACACACTTGTGCACCTTGTCGCTTTGACGCCTTTGACAAATTAGTGCAGCAGTGCATACACGACCTTCAAGTGACAAAGCACTTAAGTGTTCAGCTACTCATAAGGCCGACCGTAGGTACCTATCGATGTCAGCAGTAGGTATTCGTCTCGGCTAGGTATAATGTATAATCAGACGGAATCGGTAGAACTTAAATGACACCAATGGCAAAACACGCAAAGCACACAGCGATTGTTGATGGAAGCCCGCGAGAGTAAGAGATGATAGAGGTACATCACTATTATATTGCGATTGACAACAAAACGGGCTCTTACCGCGCTACAAATTGATCGGTTTCAACATCGTTGAACAATTGGAAACCCTTCAATTACTTCTTGCATTGGTAAGAACGCGTTTTATTATTAGGTGGAGCCTGCGATCTAAGTACCGAATTATTATCTGATATGATACTTTCAGCCTGGCTGGGATAACCTAGGTTGCAGCTTGCAGCGATTGTCGGCGGCTGACGGCTAAAACTTGGCTAGCCGACAAACCGGTGTTGTTTCGGGAAACTCCTTCACTTAAGAAAATTACTAATCCTGGTCTGGATTGTTTTCTTCCAATCTTTGCTTACACGATAACATTCAAGCCTAAATATTTGTATTTTTAATTATTCTATTTAATACTTACTCGTTTGACATATGTGACAGCTGTTTAAGCACCTCTGTAATTAATGGTATCCTGTGATCGCATCAGGCATCTTTAGCTGCTACAGAGTATTTACTAACCATTGTTTAAATCCATATTGTCCTCTGTTTTAGACTTAGACTAAGTATGTGCTAGACGACTGTGTGGAGCCAAAATAATGCGAAGAAATGTGTATATCAATCCATTACATAAATCTATGTAATCTGTATGTATGTATGAGTGTATGTATGTGTACGTCTGGTTAACCTATAAATCAGTGTCACGACACATATATGTCTAACTAAGCCTGACACTATGCTTAGTGACACCCAGTGGTGTAATATAAAATAGTTTTAGATTTGTTCTAAATTAATTTCCCTCTGGATTGAATTTTATTATTGTTTTTTGCACCAAATAATAGAATTTTTGTTTAGTTCATTTTAATGTACGTAATTAAAATCGGATGTTCCACTTTAGTTGGCTATTTAAAAATAACAATTTGAAATATAAAAACTCTTTTATGTCGATCCTTTCTTTCCGAGCTGATATCTCTTCAGCCCAACCCATTTTCATGAAACTTTGCTAAGAAGCAGCCGATTAAACTAGCATTCTTTAACAAAATAACTGCTTCCATATTGGTCCATCTGTTTGGGAGATTACGATGCTACAGCAGACACACGGATACACACGTTGAGACTTTTACTTATAAAACTTTTTATGTTGGTCGTTAGTTACACTCGCGAGAAAAATGCATCACTTCGCATTTTTTCATGTCCAGTCACAATTTTTTTAAACTGGTTACTTTAGTTAAACCATAATAATACCTATTGTTACTTTAAGTAATAAAGTAACTGGGGCACTTTTTACTGCGAGTAGCGATAAAGGAATATTACGTCAGCGGAATCGCAGAAATTGCCTAATTTCATCCAAATCGATTCAGCCATTAATGCTATACTTACTGTAGAACACTATACTTACTATATATAGTTGTAATCACGTTCTCGTAAACGGCTCTAAGGTTTACGACGAAATTTGCAATGTTTCACAGGGGCGAAAAGTCGAAGTTGTTATTTCAGGAAAAATCGTTTTCAACCCAAGCGACGTTCGGTCTTTCAGCTAATCTTACAGATACTTGTCGTCGGTGAAACTGCAATACCGCGTTACTAACAAATTTAATAATGTGCAAAATACACATTAGCTAATAAGTCAGTAAGGTACATATTGCAACTTATTGAATTTGTTACTTACTTATTTAAACATCCCTTTATGCATAAAAACACATTTATGTTTTAGGCTAGGACCTTGACAATCTGTTATGCTTTCACAGCTACAAGAATTTTAATGAATATTTTTTCTATGAAGATAACTGAAATATGATAACCTAAATACCTCATAAGCTACTAGGTTTCTAAATTGTATAAAACGTCTTTAACCTAATAAGTATGCAATAGGAAATATATAATTAAGGTAAATTGTAACTATGCTGCAATGGGATTAAGGTTTAGTGTCCTATGTAATTGAACTTTATTGCCTTGATGGCAGATTCAAAGTCCCACTCACAAAAAACTCCCTGTTTGTAGTATGGGGGGCCTTCCTTGATCTATGATTATTACTGATCCGCAACAGTGACCACTTTCCATCTGTTGGCCTTTGCTTCTGAACACTATAAAAACAACCCTCATTGATCACAAACCTGCGTGGCATGGTGGTCATAGCTTCCCAGTACTGGTCGATGTAGGGGATGATCTCCCTGTCCTTGCTGAACAACAACTTGTTGCTACTATCCTTAACACTGTCCTGTGTCAGATTTGCGATGGCCGTCAGACACATTTGCGGAAATGCTGAAAAACGTACCTACTATTAGACTATTTGAAACATTATTACTTATCAAAATAGTTCTTTAAATCAAAACTGCTATTTTCTATTTTTTTTGTTGAGGATGTGTTTGTAAGATTATATTAGACAATCTCTAATAACTTGTAAGTCACATTTTATTTTTTGTGCCACCACAAAACCTTGTCTTTTCATGGTGGCTCAAGATATCAAGTCTGGGTACAGGAGAAGAAATATTCTTTACGATTTTTTTTACCATTTATACACTCATGAACATTGAATTTCAATACTGGGGTTGGGGTTTTTATCTCTTTTGATTGTATAGACTTTACCTTATATTGATTTTATTGATTAACTTTGACTTATATTGACTTTAACTTACGAGCTTGATTTTTCTTAAAAGTTTCAAGTCCAGTTGGAGAGCAGTTCTTGCAGATGAACAGATAGTTAGTCATGAAAGGCACCAGCTTGCCGAGCTGGTAGCCAATGCAGGACTCATGGAACCATCTGCTGCATGATGCACACAGCAGCTCCACTATATTTAGATTCCGCTCCTTGCCACTGCAAATAGTAATATTATAAATCCTTTTATAGAGAACTGCTATATGACACTGTGTAAGTGTTTTCAATCCATAAAGTTCCACCTCACTCTTCAATTATACATACTATATTAATATAATTCTGCAACATGCAGCAAACCCTCATGAATTGAAAACATTATAATGATACAATTGGAAATTATACATGAATTCTTAAATTTGAACACTCCTGAAATACATATTCTCTTGTTTTTCTGCTACTGCTGAACAAATGTGATCGCCATGAGCGATTTTACAATGTTAATTAAATTGGAGCATAGAGCAGTGATAAAATTCTTGACTAAACAGGGAAAAAATCAAAAGTCTATAAAAGAATAAATCGATTTAGTTTACCATGAGTCTGCTCCTTCATTATCTACTGTCCAAAGGTGGTCAAATGAATTTAAGCGTTACTGCTGTTCTTGAATCTGGGTTCGAATCTATTACTCACCCCTTACTTGACTTGACCCCCAGTGACTACTTTTGTTTCCCAACCTTAAAAAGGATCTTCGTGGACATTGATTTTCTAATGATGAAGCGGTGAAGGTAGTGGTGGTGGAGCATTTTGACACCAGAGACAAAAAATATTTTTAAGAGGGGTTGAAAAAAAAAGACAGAGCTTATAGGGAGGGAAAATATAGAAAAATAAAAAACAAACACTATTTGATTGCTTTTGTTTTCCTTCTCATACCGAGAATTCATTGAACACCCCTTGTACATACTTATACATAGAAAACATCCAAGACTCAGAAACAAATACTAACAATTATACTAGTATGTTTTATTTTTTACAGATTACTGTAAAGGTAAAAAACCAACCTTGCAACAACATACCTGTCATTTTATATGTCTTGCTTTTGAGAAGTGTTTAAAATTACAAAATAATCTGTCACAACAATCATTCTTGATTGACCAAACAATAGACATACAAGAGATTAATGTTCCCTTAAATTGTGGGCTGTCACTTTGTACCTTGGCAAATTAGAGAGTGACAGAAGGTGTCTGTGTTAATCCCTTACACGTTAAGCTTTGGAAACATGCCTCGTTGTTTTAACTAAAATGGTCAAAACTTTTAGCTTTTCTCTTTGAAAAAAAAACAAGAGATTGACTACTGGATGTATAATGTAAACATTACCATGCCCTTAATGCAAAAGAAGAATGATATTCTAAATTCGTGGAATGTATTACACAGATTAGCAGAAGTTTTAGTAAATATATCTATTACATTATAAGGAGCATCAAATGGAAGGTTAGATCACTATTCTTTATGCTGCAAACCCAACGAAAGAAGGTTACATTAGCCAAGAAAATTACATTTTTAACGGACCTCTTTTTGAAGCAAGCTTCGTGTTATAGCAGTAAACTTTTTACACTTATAATATAACATACCAGTAACATGTTCCATGCGGATCGCTTGAAGATTTGTTTTTGTTTTTATCGTTATCCGCCGGTTTCTGCGGTTCCAAATGTATGTTTTGCCCACTATTGGACCTGGAAAGATCAAGATCTGTCGATTTTCTTGCCTCCTCGGACGACATTATTGCAAAATAGATCCCCTTTTTATAAGGGAAGGTTGTTTTCTCTCACAAAAACATAATATAACGACTAATTTTATTTATAATACGTTTTTTAGCTATAGTGTCAATAGTGAATGAAGAGTAGGTTAGGGAGTAGTCTAGAGTGAATAAATACGTAGTATAGAATCCCTTTATTAGTCTGTGGTGAATAAGAACAAAGGAACAAACCGAGAACCAAATTATTTTTTATCGTATTTCGTTTACGCTGTGGCCACATCTGAAGGTTTCGACAAATATTAGTCTATTTCTTTATTTATGTTGTTACAGAAAGAGATGACAACACGAATCTTTGCTTAGACTAAGTATACCCTAGATCTGTCAAGCAAATGACAAATCAAGGCTGAGGGAGAGAGTTGTTTAGTTCTTAAATTACTAATAGTTAGTAGTTGTCAAGAGACAGGGACGTTTTTTTTTCTCTGTCATATCCGTGTTAAATTTGTTTGGCACAGTTAGATTTGTGGTAGGCAAACCGCTGTCATTTCAAATTGTTATCGAGGACGTAGTATATGTTAGAAGGAATGTTTAGACAGGAAAAAATATTTTCAACTATGTGTTTGATGAAAGAAGGCTTGTGTTATGTTTGTATTTTATTTACAAAATGGTGCATTATTGTGTGATCGTAACTTTTTATACTTAAGTACAGTATTCTGCCTGTCCTCAAATTGATTTTGGTGTTTTAAACGCGGGAAAAACAGCAACTAATCTCAACTACGTGTAACTAATACAAGATCATTAAAAGCACTCCTAAGTCCCAGGTAGACGTGCGAGTAAGCTCGCCGTACTTACGTATGGCTCGGCTATGTGCCAGCTATGTCTGTGGTAAACGCAATTTAGCCCTGGTAACCCCAGGTGATTTTTGTATTTAGAGTACATCCATCCCTTACAGTAGCACGCACCTGTCAGGTCCTCAGGTCTAGGGTATACTTAGTCTAAGTACGGTACGGCAGTCAGTGTCTAGGAGGTGTCAGCCACCTTACACTTATACCTGTGGACAGGTCTTGACATTGACATTGACAATCGTTGCAATCGTTGCATCATATACTCTTTGGTTGCATCAATGCATTTTATTGATTGATCTTTATACATACCTTAATAATCTGTGATTGATCTTTTCTGTACACTACCTACACAACCAAGTAGTCTATGGATTATATTGCTGCTAAAATGTGGGCGCGTAATAAATAACAAACTAACGATATAATATAAAGTAAACAGCGTCCTATCTTCGATGCTACACGAAATCAACTTTTATTAAGTTTGATTTGAACAGTAACTGGCAGACGTTATTACTTAAAATAAGTAAGTATAACATTCTTAATTAGTTATCGATTAAATTTGTTAATCGATAAACATTATTATAGATTTAATAAATAACACAATTTACTCTCATATTTATTTCTGAATGGTGAGTAAATTTCTGTTTCGTGTAACAGTAAGAAGTAATAAGTGGTTATAATGCGATACATTTAAAATACACGATACATAATTAAAAACACCTATTTAATTAGCATTATTACAAATAACACACACCTACACACATGGTTCCTATTAAAATAATAAATATCCTATCTTTTTTTTAAATTGTTTTTATCTTGAGCCTTTATTAAATGAGGTTGAGGATGGAGTGGTCTTACCCACAAGGTCCCTATTATCCTGGTATTGAAGAGTAAACACCTGAAAATATGGGCATCAAAAGGATGTTTCATGTCCTGGCTGTGCACATTATATAAGTTGACCCGAAACGCTACATGCTTTAGTCTGGTGTAATGTGTGATTTCTTTCCTTTTTTAGGCTATGGATTATTTACGGGATCTCCCTGCCTTTCATGGCGTCATTGTCTCCGCAAACCATAAGTATTCTTTTGTCAAGGTGCATTCAAGAGGAGGTAAGGCATTTGTTGCTCCATGCAATTGTATTCATAATCATAAAAGATAAAAGATGTTTATTCAGTAAGTAGGCCGCAGAGGCACTTTTACACGTCAAAAATCTACCAGCGCTTCGGAAGAGACCACTGCTGAGAAGAAACGCTGCAAGAAACAGTAATCAACAATAATCAATTTATTGCATAAAAGTAAAAAGTAAAAGTATCCTTAAAATGCAATTTGTGCAATCGATTTCTTGTCAAAGTTAAATATAAGAGCTACAGAAAATACTTTAAAAACCTTCAGATATCAACCGCTGTGTATAAACTTATATTTTAGAATTACAAATGTATGTAAGAAATAAGATTGGTGATGACAGTAAGCACCAGAGTAGATATCCCGATAACCTCAGACCTATTCAATGTAGATTGAACATAGCCTAGAGTAATGGCGACAATAAACTGTCGCAAACGATCAAAGCTCTGGCCAATATAAGTTCATTTATGCAGCAATTTTGAGAACTGCTCCTTAGAAACACACTGTACAGAGTCAAAGAGTATCTTGCTGTTTTGATGCATTAGCGCCCTTGAGCGCCATATGTGCCTGTGGTGCACATAGGGTGCTCAATGCATCTGTGCCAAATTAGAAAGTGAATTAAAAAAATTGTTATGGTGGCTCCACAGGTTAAGTGTGTATTTTTCTATATAATTATGTTTGTCGTTGCCCTAATACCACCCACACATAGATAGAACAAGCCTAGAGTTTGGTTTGGGACTAGCAGTGGCGTATCTATACCATCTGAGGGCTGTGGGCAATTCATCAGATGGGGCCAATCTTTGAAGTTTTTCATGTAACCATAATTTTGTTAAATGTGTTACATTCCTCTTGTGCTCACAGCCAATAAGTCCATGGCATTTTGGCCGCTCTGCCTCCCTATAGTTACAGCACTGGGGACTACGTCTGTTTGAGATTTTCCCCTGATATGTTTTATTATTTATTCATTACTCAGTTGCTATTCTTAAACGCGAATTCATTTGTAATGAACAGAAATCGGATTCTTAAACGCGAATTCATTTGTAATGAACAGGAATCGGAAATTCGGTTCGATATTTACCTAAAGTTGGCAAAATTCCGGAAAAAGTTAAGCGAATATGGTGTTTGCTTCTTAAAAATAATATTTTAATAATATAAAGTCCGGGATTGTACAAAATGTTTACATTAATTATTTTAGGTACATGTAGGATAAAACATTCCATCAATTTGCTCCTCAAACTTCATTAGGTTAGGTTAGAGGAGTTACCGGTAGCTAAATTAAATAACATTTTGTAAATAATTTGGTAAATAGAAAATATTTCAAATAGTTATGTAAAATCTTAATTATAGATTTATGCTGGCGTAATTTATTTGTTCAGAAATCCCGGGATTTTTTATAAATAAATTAAAATACCGTCCCATTGTCCGCCTCCATACAACTGAATAACAACGCCGCCGCCAAAGATTAGGTAAATATCGAACCGAATTTCCGATCAATGGTGATAACATCTTCTTTCTCAATAGGAAGCATAATATTTTTACTTGTACTTATCAATTGTAATGTTCTCTGTCTTCTCTTCTCAGTCTCTCGTTTGAGATTGAGACTCCATGTAATTCTTCTACACTAATATTGTAATGAGGAAATATTTGTAGTAGTTTTGTATTTTTATGTATGTAACGAATAAACTTAAAAACTGTTTCAAAAATTGTTTCACCATTAGATTGCAACATTATCCCTGGGTAACAGGCTACTTTTTATTCCGGAAAATTGAACGGTTCCCTTGGTATGTCAAAAATAGGTCCGATTTCTACCCAAAACGAAGTTTGCAGAAGCTGGCAGAAGCTGGTCTTTTATTCGTACAGCTAACGACTTAGGTCACGGCAAAAAAGCCGGTCGGTGCATAAGCGATTTCTTTTTCATTTAATTCATAGGTTATGGAACTTTAGGTCCTTTTGTTGATAATATTACTGCTTGTGTTTATTTTTGATATTGTTAAAAAAAAGATCGAAATAACAATGAATGAGTGGATGTTTATTCAGAACATTAATTTCGATTATTTTCTTTGACCCTCAATGCAAAAAGTGGGGTGTGGCAAGGAAGTGTGCCTATCAAAAAAGCATTGTGTAGCAAGAGATGAACCGATCTGACGCGGCTTTAATAATAATGCTGGTTTAATCGCGATGGTTCTTAGCTACGTGCGGACAGGACAATGCGTTGGGCCCTTTTAGAAAATTTCTGACGCGGTTACGCAAAAATTTGTCACCCCACAATTATTTAGCAATAAAATGTCAACCCACGATAATAGTATTGAGGGTTGACACTTTATTGCTAAATAGGTGTGGATTGACCACAGGGATTGAATCATTATTGCGTAACAGCGTCTATCAGCTCTCAATGTAGGGGTGGTCATTACCTCGGGGTTTTTATCTATTTATGTAATAGTGGCTTTTCAAAGCAATTAGCCAATTAAGTAATGAAAATTATTCGATCAAACTAGTAATTAAGTGGCTCAATTTGAAAATGAACCTGAATGGTACAAATAGTGCAGTACCTACATCTACCTACATGTTCGAATATAAAAGAACAATAACTGATTAGGAGCTAGGACAGCCAAAATTTGAATGGATGACATCGTTATAACTTATAATTATTCCTCTAAAAACAAAGCAAAACTTTTAACGCATATATCACGATATTCACATAGTTATAATAATCGTAATGAATTATTACCTCGACGTATCGATCGTATTGCAACGATCGTGGTCACGAGAAGACTGAAGAGGCGGGCATCAATGTCTGCGGGTGGTGCGTTTCCGAACCTGGTCTTGTTTTTGTCGATTCGAATCAGTTACAAAACTCACATCGATCGTCCGCGATTCGTCCGGCGATTTATCCTGATGCTTACATTTGTTGATCACTGTTTACAAGGTATCGAGAGAAAGGACGAGGTTCCCAACTCGTCGCGTTTGTATTATAACTTTTTTTTTCGAAGATTATTATAATTTCCTTATTATAACTATTATAAGGTAGGGCAGAGAATGGGAGAGACGGTTGCGGACGGGTGCGTATATTTCCTATAATATCAGTCGATATATTGCTCATTTGATATAATGATTGAGTTATATAACAACATGTGATATACTTAAATATGATATAATTATTATTTTATTAATAATCATTTGTTACAATAACAAAAGATAAGGATAAAAGATTAGGATATTAGAGGATATTCGATTAAGTAGGCTGCACGGGCACTTTTACACGTCAAAATCTACCAGCGCTTCGCAAGAGACCACTACTGAGAAGAAACGTCGCAAGAAACTTAACAGTCAGTCGTATTTTTTAAAATTACTACTTATGATATTATACAATTATAAAGGCGCAAAAATAAATAAAATAAAAAACATTTAGGCGTAGCTTGAGCAGGAAAATGTGACAAAACTAAGAATTTTCATAGGGAGTAATAAGTACTAGTAATAAAAAAATAATATATATATATATTTAAAAAAATAATACTTTAATATGACAGTGCAAGACAACCACCACATACAAAGTTTCGATACAGTTCTCCTACAGAAACCGTGTCCCCTAGACAAATATAATATTTACATATTTTTTATTTATAGAATATGCTTTAAGTACAATGCATATTATATAGATTATAATAGTAGAATTAAATTACGATATAGAGTTAATTTCATCTAAAGTACAGTTGGCATAACCATTTTTGGTATAATGTATGGGATATAAACATAATTTTACTACCCCACATAATTTACTTAGGCATAAGGGCAAAGGGGAGACGGGGGCACAACACTCTATAAAAAATACTGTCTACTAACAGATAATTTGTATACCTATCGTTTATTATGTACAATGAGTGATTATATCGTATGAAATTATATTAATTATTTTTATACTTACCAAACTGGACACACCCGAATTGTTTGCCACCGTATTGAACATCTCACTCGGATTTAACAGGGTCGAATTAGTAACATCTATCCCCCAAAAGAAACACAATTTGCGTCTAGATTCGTAACCGAGGCCTTTCTTCTGAAATTTTGTCTGTACTATAATCCGATTTGCAGTCATAATAATTATTGAGTCACATCTAAATTCAAGTATCAGTAAGGGATTTGTTTAATGAGCTCCAATATTTTATTGAGTCTTAATTTTTTTCTATATATTTACTTAACGTATGTATTTCTGTATATACCTAAGTTTATCGTTGTATAGTACCCATAGTACAAGCCTAGAGCTTAGTTTGGGACTAGGTCAATTGGTGTGCCATTATCTCTTGACGTTTAGTTACAAAAAAACATAAATGTAATCTTTACATTTTAGGTAATCAGGAGAAAGTGGAATATATAACTGAAAAACTAAAACAGTTTCTTAAGGATAAAAACTACATTACGGAAAATGGAGTCGTCAAAGAGCAAATTCCGGAATTTAGAAAACTTGCTTTGTATCTCGCTTTAAACGCAGACCTCCCCTGCCTGGAAGAGATGGCTGAGATAGAAGGGCTGGACATCATCATCTGGGTGATCCCTACCCTTACTAAGTTCCTTTTGAGTGAGATCTTTTGGAACCTTCACATGGAACAATTCTTACATGAAATAATAAGTTATTGCAGTCCGCAACTAGCTTTGGAATTCGCTGATGTGTTCGTGTCAAATTTGAAGTACTTGAATCCGGTGACCCAACTAGGCAGAGTGCGGCTGGTGTCGGCGGCGCTGTACCAGCTTGTATGTCGTCTGCACTTCTACCGCGGCGGCGACAGCCCCGAGCTGCTCACGATGGCGCTCAATAGCTTTCAAAACTGCGTCAAGAACTTCACCAATCCGCCCAACGCCTCCAGAGTCCTCAACCTTCACAAGGACGAGCAGTACAAATACCTAGGAAGGAGCCTCGGCATCATGCTCAACTTGTTAGAGGAATGTCTGGCGCTATTTTTGGGCGTGCAGCAGTTTGAGGCCGACGGATTCAATGAAGTGTACTTTACCACGCACCAATCGGAGAGCATAGCTACTAGAAACTTAGATTTTAATATCTGTGATAGCCCAAACGTTGCCATATTGGAGTGCTTAAACAAGTGTAATGCATGTTTGCTCGACGATTGCACGACTCAAGTTATGAGTATCAGTGTGGACATTTTTTGTGCGTGGAGCGAATATGAGGAGAATGGAAAGAGCATGCAGCAGAGCATTGGAGAGCTGTGCTTTAGAGTGCGCTCGACGCTGCAGCGCACGAGTGGCTTGGCCGAGCATGCGCTCGTGGGCATGCTGGCGCAGTTAGCGCGCGCCCCCGTCGAGCCAAAGGACCTCATCAATGACACCGATATTGAAACCATAGTGGCGAAAATCAATTCTCATGATCAAGACAGCAGCGGGTGGCTCGGCGCCCTGCTTTACAAGGATGACCTTTGTCAAAACTTAACTTTACTCTTGCTAATGGAATCCAACTTTTCGATGTTTGATGAGGAACAATGTTCTCTACTATTTACAAAAATAACGCGTCATCTAAAAGAAGATCAAGAGAACGGCGAGTATCTTAAAGCGCTCGCTATCAATGCGTTCCGGCGATGCGATGTCTCCACCAAAGAAAGTCTGATGATTGATCAGTTCAAGGGTAGCTTGCACGATGAATTGGAAAATAGTAACTTTATTGACATGATGACTGAAATATTCAACAAACTCACAGTATGCGCTGACGCGGACCCGTCCGATATCATGACGGTGTTTTTGCAAAATCCTAGGCAGGTGTATATAAAAATAATAAAAACAGCCTGTGAAAATGCAGAACAGACAGATATTATGCTAAAAGCAATCAACTGTTTAAATAAATTTTATAGCCACTACTATAAGTGCGACACGGAGCCGTGCTTGGTCAACGTTATGCACGGCATAATCGACAGCTTTTTAGACACGGATCGCAAGCAGATCCAGTTTGTGAATTTTATCAGCGAACTGAAGCGGCAGGATGCAATTTCGCCAAACAGGCTGCTTATTATGATCATAACGGCGAACCTGCATAAGTGGTTGCTGAGGAAGGATGTGGTAGGACTAAAGGTACAGATTATGTTGTTGCTGACGGCCTTCTCTGCATCGGAGTTGGTGAAGTTTCGCGCGCCGCTGCTGGCGTTGATGGCGCGGGTGATGGAGGTGGTGAGGTGGAAGCTCACCACTTACCGTCCCGGCGCGCCCGACGCGCTCGACGCCGTGATCAAGCTGGTGACGCAACTCTTCGACACCTACGAAGGTGAAATACCGGGTAAATAGCACACATAATTATTATCATTCAGTTCACCCTAAAGAGTTGACGTTGCTTTTGTTCCTTGAGCAATTTTTTGCCTCGATAAAATTCTGCATACAAGTTTAGAATGAGTAATGGTTGAAGCTTACACATACTGTAATTTTAGCAAGGACTGATGATTGATGAACACAGTTCATTCGATTATATGCCTCGATGTAAATATACCTAGTTGGTGCCAAATTAAATAGGCAAAGATGTAAACAAAACCCAACGAACCAATTAACCATTATTACTCCATTATCACATATTTTTGAAGATCAAGTGAGGTATTTGTAATGATTTATATACTTGATCATAACTTTAATATTCAGTTTAATTTAAGATTAAATGACGAAAATTCGAAGAAAAGTATAGGTTATGTGTGAAACAGTACTAATTGGACCACATCTTGGCCCATTTCTATTGACGCCGACTTTAGATTGAACGGTGACGATTGAACTGTTGCAGAGAGGGATCTGAGCTGGCTGTCGGGCAGGGTGCGCGGCCTTCTGCCGTTGAACATGTACCACTACCGGCGTCTACGCGGCACCGCGGCCCCTGCAGGGCTCCTACGCTCTGTGGGGCTGCCCGCCGGGCCGCCCAACACGCGCACTGCCATCCTGGTGCAGGTGAGATCAGCTGACTCAGGTGACAGCAGGTGACAACAGGAAAAAGAGAGAGGCGAGAAAGACCGACGTCTTTCTCACCTCTCACTTTTTCCTGTTTTTAAATCATAAATAAAAACCTGTTTTTCACTGGTCGCCTGCAGTACATCACCAATCCGTAAAAGAGTGAGCTTAAGTTGACGTTGTTCGAGACTGAGTTCGGATGCTTGTCATTGCGGTGTAGGTGCTGTGTTCTCTCAGCGCTCAGGAGTGGAAGGCGGTGTTGGAGGAACTGGGCGAGGCGCGGGGGAGCGGGCCGCGCGCCGCGCAGGGGGGCGCTGAGGCGGCGCTCGGCGCCGTGCACGCGGCGCTGCTGCTCATCGCTGGCGCCGAGCGCACGCGCCGCTCTGAGGGCTCGTGGGGGTGCCTCAGCAACTGCTACAATAACTACTCTATGGCTATTAGGGTTTGTTATTTTTTAATATTGTCCGATAAACGGCTCCTATGCTTTGCTCCTACAGTTTGTTCGTATTGTGACACAATACAGAGACGGCAATTTAAATTAGTTATTTTGTTTGATGGTTTAAAGTGGAGTCACGGGAATGCGGTAATTTATTTAGCAACAGTAAATTTATAAAATAATGTGAAAAAAGTAACTAATTCTGTGCAACATTTATATAAAGTCCGACGGCAGAGTCGCAAGTATAATGTCACTCCTATCTCTCGGGATATAAGATTTTTATCTAGTTACAGCTTGGGCCCCTTTTAAGGCAGTAAAGGCCGTTAGACCGCAACTGCTAACTGCTAAGCCTTATTCAACACTTAAATTCATTTTTACCTTTTTCAGACGCAATATCTAAAGGATCCGCTGACCGATGAACAGATGACGTCGGTGGTGAATAAAGTCGTGGATCTCGTGAACATGTCAGACGATTCGGACGCCAAAGAACTGGCGATGCAGTTTTTCCCACTCCTAGCGCATGTCGCCGAGAAGGGTAGGGACCTGCCTGCCTTCGGCGCCGCCGCGCACTTTATACAGCTGACGGTCAAGAGCCCTGCCGCCTGTGCCGTCTTCAACCAATTGTTTAACCCTCGAACGGTATAAGCCTTCGCCTCTTGGGTGGCTCGTATTATGTGTAGCGGGAGATGATATAGAGATTTATTTATATTTTAAGGTGGCCACAACTTTTAGTGGCAGTTGAAATACGGCGTTTCGTGAACCAAAGATTTCCTTTAGCAGGATTGGTCTTTGGGACTCAAGGATGGATTTTAGAAGCGGAGTCACCAAGATTTTTGATGTAAATTTCTGAGGAGTGTCAACGTTATCTCTATATCTACTAGGCCAAGTTTCTTATCGTTTTCGTATAAATTGGGGACGCCGAATTCGTTTATGGTAATATATTGACACCGTTCCGAAGTAAAAATATATAAAATAAAAGAAAACTTGGTTTTTTTAGTGCCCATTTCACAAGGAAAAATTCCATTTATGAATGTTGAAAAAAAAAAGATGCTTTAGAGAGCCCTAGAGTACTCTAAAAAAAAATGTAACGTCAAACTAAAATGATTCGTATTGGTACAAAAAAAAAAATTGACTCAGCTAATAATTGAAATGGTAAAAGTCTAATTAAAATTTTATTTTGGGATCCAAGATTGATATGAAAATATAAGTAATTCTTACGCATTCTGCTTTAGGCCAATCGTGCCATAATAACAAAGAAAATTTAACTTAATAATATCAAATGAATGAATTACGCAATAACTTGTTTACAAAGATATTTATTACATAAACATTTTTAAAGTGGTCCAGGTGTTCCCTCATTTACTTCGCCTAATGCCTTTGGATCCAATTCAGCCTCATCTTGAGGGTAAAGGGCCAATTACAATGCAATAACTCTTTTTAAAATTTCTTGTTTTCACTACGGGTTGATGCAATTTAATTCCAGAATGGAATTGTACATCTTTGATTTAGTTAAAAATGATACCAAACTGGTGTTAGTACCTAAACTTCAACAGTTATTAATCTCAAACGTCGCCGGGGCGAAAAACCCACCAACCAAACCACCCTACATGAAACATCTGCGTGGCTCCACTTTTTAAAAACATCTTAGGAACCCAAAGATTAATCCTGCCGAAGGAAATCTTTGGTTCAGAAAAAGCCGCATTTGACATTTTTATGTCGTCGTGTTGAAACGCAACTACACTCAGGAGCAAAAATAACGGGTCAGAGTGCGTTTTTCATACTAAAGAGGCTATTTCGAAGCCTTGGTTCCTCGCCAGGGAATGCTTTTAGTGAAATCTGATGATGAATACCTCGAGTATCGATACAGGACTTCCAGATTGCCCAGTATACCCAACTGAATGAATCTGCGGTTAACGCCGGAATTGAGCATGTTCAGAAAAACATCTAAAATGGCAATAAAATGTAAGGAAATCCAAGTGCTGACCCAAACTCTCCCGCTGTGGTGTTAATTGATTGTGCGATCAGTTAGGTATCTTAAGAACTTTTGACCTCCTCTATTGAACCTCGCAGTATCCACCATTAAACCTCACTCAAAACAACCCCAGGCGAGGAACGAAGGCTTCGAAATAGTCTCGTTTGTATGAAAAACTCACTCTGACCCGGTATTTTTGCCCCTGAGTGTTTTTACGGAAAGTGGTCGAAAAATAAGTTTCTGTTACAAAAATATTTTTGGGTCAAACTTTTGTTGCCGACTGTATTTTTATGCAAAATCTTTATCTGCTTATCAAGATCAAACTATTGAGTCCTAACACGGTGGGACTACGTTAAGAATAGCGGAGATCCTGTCGCCACCGTCCGACTCCATCATCAGATCAGCTTTTGATATCATGATATTGCATTGTCATCGGGTTTACAGATGTGATCCAAATTTCAGCCCATTACGTTGACGGGAAAGTCAATTTTAACTTGCAAGATTTGACGCGTACATACATACGCGTACGTTCAATAAAAGCTTGTAAAAAAACATGAATGTCGCTTCATATCTGCCGCGGCAATTTGTGGCATACTTTTTACACTTCTATGAATTGGTTTGTTGCCGCTCGCCGCTCGTTGCGGTATTTACTGCCGTCACCCAAAGTCGTAGCCTGGCTGTAAACAGCATCTTAAAAGAGAGCGGAGTCTCAATGCTATCCACTGCTGGAAACATTATCCAAAGATCTCCATCTATGGTGACTAAAACTCATAACGTAACTTATATTGTGCCAATAGTTTGCTTGTGTTTAGTTATAGAGAACCCAAAATACAGGGAATCTGAATCGGGGGATCTATCGGATCTTACCTAATTATAGTGAGGGAGTTCCAAAGCTTAGTTGTATATCCGTATATTTCCTCTGTCCTCGCCTGGATCTGTAGGCAGGGTACTTTTATTCAAATGCTGATTTGTGTCCAACAACACAAGCTATTTAAGGTTAAATAGTTATGTAACGTAAGACTCACAAAGTCTTTTAAAGACAGTAACAAAATCACCGGAGCTATCTAATTCAGTCAGCTTTTCGCGACAAAGCATGTAGAGTATTAGCATAAGCAAACATTTCTCGTAATACCGAATGTGTAACAGAATTTTCTGCGAAATCATTGACACATTTCATCATCACTATAATTGGCGTTATAAAAAGGATGTGAGGTTATACTTATGTATTCTCTTAGGGCTCTTAAATAATCAACACTGTTTCGAGGCGTAGGAGTCATTACTAATTACCCTCAGTCTGTGTCATGATTTTGTAGCGATACTTATTTGGGATGAGAGCGATTCTATTCGCTCTGTCGGCAGCGGTCTGATGCAAGTAGCACTCAAGTCTGGTGTTGACTTAAGAGGCCAAATAATGCTGCCACGCCCACATAAGAATGAAACGGGATTGCTTTATGCGCTTCCGCACGAAGAATGTGAGATGGAGATAGTTTGAGCGCGCCTGGATACAGCGTAAAGTTCATATAATTGTTGTTTACCTACTTTAAAACCTCAAAATTTATTAAAAAGTCATAGGCTTTCGAAGGTTCAACCAAAAACATGCGAAAAAGGAGTCATTATTTAAAAAATAAATAAATCGAGGAGGACTTCTAATCGTGTTCTCACATTTAACAGTCTCAAGGAAATATATAGGTAATATGATATAATATAAAGTCGTTATGGCTATTGAAATCCAGATCGCGAAACACTTCTGAGTTTATCACACATTATGTGGCCTGTGTTATGTTTATTTTCTTGTAATGTGTATTTATTTAGTAAGAATGGCAAAGGTCTTTGAAGTGTACACGTAATATCTATGTCTATATTCTTTAATCAATATAATTATACAACAATTCGATTGGTTTTTTTTTCTTGAGACTACAAATGTTTCTTATCCATCCAGCGCTTTATTTCAAAGTAAAAGAAAGGCGAATAAACAAATTCTCATAATTATAGCAATTGATATGCGTACGACTAGAAGGTATTTCTTTCTATAACTGGGTTTCTTAACATGACCATTTTGTAATGCCGACAAGACAGACCCCTTTACATTAACCTATAAAATAATGTTATACCGCCTGTACACACTTGCCGAGAGACCCCGAGACATGCCAAGAGCGAGTGTGTAAATATTGCTCTCGTTTTGTCTCGCTCGCTCTTGTATCGTCTGGGCATGTCTCGGCAGTGGTCGGTTTCGGCCCGAGGCTGGGGAAAGGGTACGGGTATGTACAGCTTGCATAAAATAATAAACTGTCTAGTTGAACTAGTTGAACTCTCCTGAAGTGCACTATAATACCTGATTGGTATATTGTTTATCAAGGGACAAAATAAGCCATAATGATAAGAGATGTTTAACCACCCCAGCAAAGCAAGGATCGCGGGTTGATCTCAGGTTGTCCAGGTCGCAAAATGACTACATAGGTGGATTGACCACATCGCATAGTGACTAAGTCGCAAAATGCCCACATCTTTATTTGACCACATCGCATAATGACTACGTCGCAAAATGACCACATCTTTATTTGACTACATCGCATAATGACTACGTCGCAAAATGACCAGATCTTTATTTGACCACATCGCTTATTGACTAGGTCGCAAAATGACCACATCTTTATTTGACCACATCGCATAATGGCTAGGTCGCAAAATGACTAGATAGGTTGATCGACTACATCGCATAACACCAGTACAGTCAAGTGTATTATGAATTAGCACAGATTTCCGCTTGTAGAAATGTTTTCGAAGGAGTAAAAGTATCTGGGTGTTTCTTTCATTTTACAAAGGCAATTGAAAAAAATGCAGAGAAAACAGGATTGACTGCTGTGACGGGAGGTAGGCAAATTGTCACATACATAAAAAATTTGCCCTTTTTACCCGCATCACTAATCTGTGAAGCATGGGAAGAAATAATCGAGAATAGTCCAACTTGCGAAGAAATTAATAACTTCAAGGAGTACTTTTCACGGCAGTGGCTAAAAAACCCGTCATTGATTTCCTGTAGTTCAGAAAGGCTTAGAACCACTAATACTCTGGAGGCATGGCACCGACGCATTGGTGTTCGGCTACAGCAAAGGCCGACTCTGATAAAGTTTATGTATAAACTAAAAACAGAAGCTCGCTATCAAGATATGCTCGTTCGTGGTTTTTTTTTTCAAAAAGTAAGCAGAAAAAAGAATGATATCATTTTAGACAGGAAAATGAAACACGAGTTGAAAAAAGTTACACGTAAAGAAATAACAGCGTACGAGTTTCTTCAAAATATATCTAGAATCAAATATATGCTTAAGTAATAAATAATGCTAGATTAACGAAACAGTAAAAAAAAACGACTCCAGAACGATACGGCCAACAAAAAACGGAAAATAAGAAGAATTTTAGTTTAAATTTAGAATAAGAAACTATTTTAGTTTAGATAATAATTTTAGGTTCTAAGTTACGAAATGGTAATTCATTAAAAAAAACAAACCAAACTCATGTAGTTTCATTTGACTGTACATTTATAGAACAAAACACAAACTAGACAAATAAGCTATCTAGTCATTTTGCGACATAGCCATTATGCGATGTGGTCAAATAAAGATGTGGTCATTTTGCGACCTAGTCAATAAGCGATGTGGTCAAATAAAGATCTGGTCATTTTGCGACGTAGTCATTATGCGATGTAGTCAAATAAAGATGTGGTCATTTTGCGACGTAGTCATTATGCGATGTGGTCAAATAAAGATGTGGGCATTTTGCGACTTAGTCACTATGCGATGTGGTCAATCCACCTATGTAGTCATTTTGCGACCTGGACAACCTGAGATCAACCCAGGATCGCTATAGTTCGAGTGTAATTTACCGCACCGCATTTTAGTCTAGAGTTCAACACTACTTTTCACATCGATGGCGAGAAACAAATTGAAAAAAATCTTTCTACAGCGCTTTCAAACTGATTCAAAATTGGACAACTTGACGGTTGTTTTTAGGGTTCCCTAGAACGTAACAAATGGTAAATAGACAAGTTTTCTAAAACGGAGACTGAGGCGGCGGTGCATCACAAACAGCTAGCTTCATGTTGCCACAGATAAAAGAATACAAGTACTATCACAGATAAAAGAATACAAGTAAAAGAATACAAGTACAGATACCCAATCCCATACAGCAAAAGCGTGCCGTCCTAAAGTAGGCAATTCTGTAGGCAATTTTAGTCCCGTAGTCACACCAGTAGATGGCGTATCTGAGCCACCACTACTATGACGCTGGCAGCCTACCTATTCGTTTTATTGAGATATTACCAGATGGCGTTGACTTCAAAAAATATATTTGACTTTAAAATTGAGGCATCTAGAAAATTGTTGTACTTAGTAGGAGATCCGAATAGAAGAAGATTTCCACCGGGCTGTTTATTCGATAAAACGTATTTTAAACGTAAAAATTCAGTCCAGTAGGTATAGGTATAATTAATTAAAAAATAAAATAACTTTGTACTAAAGAAATGCAAATTGCTTGTTTATTAGACAAATTGCATACTAATCTAATATGCAAACGTTAGGTTGAATTTTTTTTTCCCGTCAAACTATTGGGTTGGCAGGTATAAACAGCTAAGTCGGTAGGTACTAATAATTCGCACCAAACCTAACGTTTACATATTCTATAGGCTTCATATTTTCGATTAGTACCTATATAATTTGCCTTTAGAGCCGCGTCCGCTGCGCCGCGTTTTTGATATTTTTAATATCTATCATGTTATTCCGAACAGAAAAGGAGCGTGGCCAAAATGTTTAGCCGCGTCCGCTGCGCCGTGTTTTTGATGTTTTTATATAAACATCTAGGTACTTAACATGTTTTGTTAGTTTTTCAGCCACAACCTATTCGCCACATATTATTTAGCGTAGGCATCTAGTTTGACATAAAATAGGTACTTTTCATCGAATAAACAAACAGCTCGGTGCAAATTCTCTCCTATTCGGATATTAGACCATTATAAATTAATATCTAATCGCTATATTCCTACCGGTCACATTGTAGTGGCGTTTTATTAATTCACGGGAACTGCCCTGACTATGATGTCCAGGATAAAATAGGAATGGGACATGTTCGGGAAGTTTTTTGCTGACATAAAATAAAAGCAATAGGTAAAAACAACTGGTTTATTTATTATATAACGTACTTATATAACAAGTTCTAAACAGTAGGACCCGAAGAGTAGGACAGGGTACCTATTTACTTATTCAGTTTACGAGTATCTGTGTAATCACTACACTTTGTAATAGGTACGCTTAATTTTTTGGAAATATCAATAGGTACCAATCTGATAATTGAATAAGTATATAATATGTTCTGTGAATAAACATTTCATTTCATTTCAATGATCATTTATAATAAGACTACTTATTTTGTAGAATTATTAATTTTGATTTGGAATCAAACGATGATTTTCTAGATTTGCAATAATCATGAATTTTAACTTGAAATAATTTCTTAATCAAAAAATCAAGATGGCTTTTGTCGTGATAATCATCGGGGAGGTTAATTGTGATTTTGACATTATCCATTAAATTTGATATTAAATTGATTTGATGAATTATATATTTATGTAATAATAAATTCTATATTTATATTATAATTATCTATATAATTATGGATTATTTGCCAGGGTCCAAAGTAAATGCCAAGTCGTCGTGATTGGAGGATTCGTACGGGTCCGTAGACGTAAACAGTCGCGAGTGTTGAGGATGAATCACAAAATCCGTTTAGAAGGCCTGGTCGTCGTTATCAACAATAAAAGAAAATATCGCATTCAACTTCAACTTGATTCGAATCCAACGAAAGAAAGTTGTGAAAAACTACGATGCAATGTTTGTACACAAACTGTCAGCGCGTTTTGATACCTACTTCAATAGTTAAAGATAGCACGTCGTTCGTTCCGTGTTTGTACTAACATTTAATACACCAAAACCGCCAAAACAGTATTTTGTAATGGCCATTTATGTTTGTTAAGACATTATTTTATCTATTACGTTTTTTTTGCTTTTAATATAAAACTAGTATTTTGAGACAATATTACGCATCACCCAAGCAAGAATTTACAAAAACGAAACGCTTGGAGTCTGTGATTCCATAGAACTTTCGCGATCCGTGATGGCGCCATCTAGTGAAAGTACCCAATAAGACGCAGTAAGCTTGAAAGCTCACACGTATTGTATGAGTTAGATAGTGTTCATATAATTTTTATTGCATTTATTAAACTTATAAAATATACCCTTATTTTATGTAGAGAAGGATGTTTTTTAATATAATTAAGATGCGTTGAATTTCTTAACGTGTAAAAATCATTCAATCATCACGATTACTGGTTCAAATGTTTCGATCGATACCTGTGCCGCCATCTATGAGTTTATTAAAGTAATTAATTATACGTTGTTCGAGTTGGGAGGCCATTACTATTAACTATAGTCGCCGTCATTAGAACTTGGGAACGATGTAAACAAATTACCTAGTACTGTTTGGCACATAATCTCAAATATTGACCAAGCGTGTTTTTATTAAAAATATTTCATCTTGAACTTTATATGAAAACAATTATCTAGTGTATAAATCATTGCAAATACCTCACTTGGTATTTAAAAGTACTTGATTATCGAATAATCATTGTGAATTAATTGGTTTGTTTGGTTTTGTTTACATTTTTTGCAAGTTCTATTGACGGCGACTTTACATTTAATGTCTTCGCACGGTATATGTAGAGTTAACATCAGGTACCTATTCTAACATCCAATTTTTTTACTCGTATTTTGTTCTTATTGGAAGCAGAAGGCAAACGAGCAAACAGGCCACCGTCGATGTATAAATCATAGGTGCTAACCGGGAATCAAACCGAATTATTGCGAAATTTTTGGTTTTTTATACTGTTGGGCACAGGGCACACCGTGCAAATGCAAATCGGTCCTAAATATCTCGCGATGGAATTCATAACTTTAATCTCTTGCGTTAAAAACCATAGATTAAGAAGTTACTATTTAATTTTTTACTTTGAACTTAAACATAACAAACATTTTACAACCAAATTAAACTAAATGTGCCTACTGCAAAAACCTTTCAATAAAGGGGTAGTTAAATAAAATGAATAATAATGAAGGTCCTTAACCCGCCGGATTACGCTAAAATTTTATTATAAACGCATTATATTAACATGCGCTAAACATCAAAGCGGGCATTAGCGAACGCGCATTCGGCAATAAATGTGATTCCGTCCTAAGTGTGCGTCTGAGCTTAATAAAAACTTTATTGAAACACCTTGCAAATGAACAATGGCTAGTGGTAGCGTACAGTCAGCGACAGAACGCAACGTAATTTTCATGTTTATTGTTCTTTTTAGCATATCTACGAAATATGTTTATTAATAATTTATTAACTTGATCACGTTATTTTATTACTCCTACCACAAAAAAACTTACTTCATTTTTGTTCAATTACGCAAACAAAAACAAACAAAAAAGGTATAAATATGTCAAAAAGGTACTGCAAATTTCGAAAATTAAAAGTATGTAATTTCGAATATTAAAATCGACTTAAGGTAACGCCACCATATTACTTGACAAAGACCAATGTTCGACACTTGATTCTTAAATCAAAGAAGATAAGTTTGTTTCGCAACAATAAATATAATTACGATCGATTTGACGACGCGCTGGTGTCTAGTTGGTAGTGAGTAGTGACCCTGCCTACGAAGCTAGCGGTCCTGGGTTCAAATCCCGGTAAGGGCAGATATTTGTATGATGAGCGGGAATATTTGTCCCCGAGTCATGGATGTTTTCTATGTATTTAAGTATATTTTTCTCTATATAATTATTTATATCGTTGTCTAGTACATACCCATAGTACAAGCCTTAGTTTGGGCCAAGAGCTTAGTTTGGGACTAGGTCAATTGGTGTGATATTGTCCCCTGATATTTATTATCTTTGAATTAAAAGTTTTTGTTGATTATTGGTGCCTTTCCGCCAAAAGTGTCGAACACTGGTGCCGTTAGGTACGTGCATGAAGAGGCTGATGAATGTAGAGGAAGCGAAAGTTGTATGTGGAGAACGGTGCCCGGGCGTTCCATAGTTTGCCTCCCCATTTGAAGATAGGCGTGAAGGTTTTTCGACAAAACTGCATACATATTTTATTAGTGGTGATAAAAAAGATACAATCTAAATAAAACACAACCTAATTGTTTTGTTGAAACGCTAAAATAGCGAGAAACTATATAATATGCTATGCGTAGCATAAGCGCAAATATGCAGTACCTATCCCGGGGACGTGGGATAGGTAGGTACTGCATATTTGCGCTTATGAGTCTTACCTACGTCCTACGTGACACTTGAATGCTACGCGCATCTATGCTGCTACGCCAGTTTGGCTGACTGCTACGGATACGATAGATTTGAGTGGTTGCACATTTGTGAATAAAGTAAGCGGCATATTGTTTTCTAAATAAATCGGCTGCATATTTTGTAATCTTCTTATATGCTTGGAAACGACTTTTGAAAAATGAAGACGGTAAGCACTTAGGTCAGCCTAGTCTAGGTAGCGGCCATTAGGTTCTAGTAATTAAGAAAACTGTAATTTTTTACTCATCTTGAGAATCTATCATACTGTGTCTTAAAAAATGGTGTTATTGTTTAACGTAAGGAGAGTTCATTAAAAAGCTCATGGCACCAAGCTAACTTGATCCTCAAAAGGTTTTCGCCCCACTTTCGGGTCGGATCCGAGAAAATGTGTTCTTTTCGAATCTTTTAGTCTGCCTAGCCTACCTACTACTTATTAGACTGGGTGTTTTTGGGGCTCCGTACCTAATGGGTGCCAAACGCGATCCTATTATTACGCTACCGTTGTCCGTCCGTCCAGCCAGGCTGGATTATCTATTAGGCAGTGTAGGCTGCCTAGTTGCCTCTATGCAATCGGCTATATGCCCCGCATCGGCTAGGGGCCCTACATAACCAAGTTGCCCCGCGCACCGGAAAAAAATGTACCTAAATATTTTAGGAGGCAATAAAAGTCATAGGGGGCTCCCAGAATTGGCTACGGGCCCCGACGTGTTTTTAATCCGGCCCTGCGTAACTTCAAAGAGCTGCGTCTTTTTTTTGTTTTTTCTTTACCGAATATGTGTTAATAACAGCGAATTTTCTAAAAAAAGTAAAATAAGGGGTCTCCATAATCGCGTATAAGAAACGTTTTTTTAAATATTATTAATTTAATATTAGTTGATTACGAGTAGGTATAGTGCGAGTCGTTGGTTCGCGCTAAAACATTTTTATATAGCAAGCTGCAAGGTAAAAGAAAACGAGCACACAAGCCACTTGATGGTAACTGGGATCGGAGGTCCATAGTCATTAACATTCTCAAGACTACAATCACAAGAGAGCAATTCTAAGACTGCAAATGCTCAGCTAATACTGAGTAGGTAGGTACTAAGGTGGAAGTATAGAGGTATCTATGCTACCTAGTAATTTTACTAGCTGTGTTTTTCACACGCTCGAACACAATAAAGAATAAGACGTTGGTAGCGATCCGGGCAGACTCTGCATAAGGACCACCACTAAATAACATAACATACAAACTGACATATTATAATAACGTGTGGCAGTACGTAACCTTCGATGCGCGAATCTGACTCACACTTGTCCAGTTTTTTATTTAATCATCGACTTGCGTTGCTGACTGTAGGTACATAACGTGTCAGCTGAGAGTTCGTTGGTTTCATCTTCAGAGAAGAAAGTGGTGTCTTGAATTTAAAGCATTTATCGACTTTATACTTCATCCTCAAGGCTAGATGGGTGACATAAAGAAGTTATTGGGGGAAAGTTGGACGAAGATAGTCCAACATCTGGCAGAGTGGCATTATAATCAGGAGGTCTACATTTAGCAGTGGGTGACCATAGGATGAAGAAGAGAAGATACCTACCTCAATTGCACTGGTCGCTGTACCGTGGAGTGCTCGTAATTATTAAGAGGAGAAATGGATTTATTTCATGAATATAATAACTATTTAATGTACATGAAACACCCGGTGTAATGGCGACCTCTTTCTTTGCCCTATTGCCTATGGCCTATTGCCTAACGCACTCGCAATAGCGATTGAATCCAAAGTGGAACAATAAAATTGTTTTTTTTTAAACCTATTCGCCTTCCGACTGTCAAAATGAAAACGATTGCTATGGCGAGTGCGTTAGGCGATAAGCCTGCGGATGTCTTTTATTGCCCCACCGATGTTCATGAAACCTAATTAAGGACTACCCCAATTAAAATGGCTTAATTTAAAAAGAAATCGATTCCAGACTATCACACTACACAGATACACAGACACACAAACACAGATACACTAAATACATAGATACACAGACACAAAAACACAGATACACACGCTAAACTTATAAAACTACAGTAAAACCCCTTTTTTCTTGTTAAAAAGAATGGCTCGCTGGAAGTTCCTACTGTTGTTATGTGGGTTTACCGTAGGCTGTCCTATCCCGTGTGTGTACCGGAAACAACAGCAGCTAAATTAACTTCCTTTAAACTGAACAGCCTTCTTATAAAGCTTCTAATTAATGTTTTACCCAAAAACGATAAAGAGCGCTCTTTTGCATGCGAAGTTCGTTAAGTTTAATTACGGAACCCTCCGGACATGTCCGCTTTGTGCCTGCTTGGCGGAGCGCCAGGAACGTATTGTCTTTCAAATTATAATTTACTTCTGCAACCTTTTTGGACGTGCACCCTTGCCTCAATAAAAATATATAGGTGTATATCTGTGGTATGAACGGTGTCGAGACGGCTCGAAGATTTTTTTCTTAAAAGTTACAAAACAAAGTACTGTACAGACAAAGTCTAGCTAAAAAGAAAAGGCCGGTTAGATTCAAATCAATCCACTTCGCTTTTTTATAGCAAGCACAAGCATGAGCACACAGGCCATCTGGTAATTGGGATTTGAGACCCATTAAACATTTGAATTCTCAAGACTATAATTTCAAAACCGTAAATGCGTTGCCAACCCTAAGTACGAAGATGGAATACATCAAATCCTCGTAAATTCACGGGTTGTCTTATCCCCTCACCGAAATACAACGATGCGAACAATGCCACCTTGGCGGTAGGTTAAAGGAGAAGATGATGCAAATGTTCCTACCACCACCAGTTAGTCATTTTATTAGGGTTCCATAACTCTAAAAAAGAGTGCTTAGAACTTGAACAGACCAATCATAAAAACATCAAGTATAAACGAATTTAATATTTAAAGATATTCGTAGTGATATTAAATAGGTGCCTATACTTTAGTCTCGTATCTTAAGGACCAATCAAGTCTACTTAGGCATGATAGGCTTTAAATTCGTTATATGTGTTTTCATTTAAGATATTTTCCAAATTTTTAGCATTTGTAGTTTTGGCTGTAGGTGGTAGTCGTAACTCTATCGAAAATGGCACTTTCCAAGTTTAATATTTTCTAAACGGTTGAACCAAGTCTAAAAAAATATAATGGCACAGACACAATGATCTTTTAATAGCTATCTATTAATATATCACACGATATCGTAAAGTTGAATAATGAATTTAACGCAAAGTTATTCTCACGCAATGATTTTTTATGACTTTCGATGTCATTTAAGTCAACAAGAAAGTTATCATTGATTTCGATTGGCCTTTCACGGTGAAACCCCAAGTCGAGCCACTGTTTACGTGGTTTAATGAGTGTTGATGAGGATCTGCGCGAGGGACGGCCTTCTACGGCGACGACTGAAGATAAGTTCAGTGTTGTGCGGCGTGTGATAGAAACTGACAAAAGAGTAGAGCAGATTCGAACAAGCTTAGACATCGGTATGCGTCAAGTACCACAATGAACTCCTCCTCAAAAGAGAAAATCCTCCATGAACATTAAGCGGTCAGGAACCTTTGTGCCCGGAAGGGTGACGAAAGCTGGATTTACTATTATGATCCCGAAACCAAAAAACAGTTTGCTCAATCAGTGTGTGTTTCCTTCCGAGGAGTAGCCATTTAAAGTGACGAGTGGTCGAAGCCTGGGAAATAAGATGGTTCTTCGGAAGGACAGGTCATTACTCGACTTGCAACCTGTTAGAGCTGGTGGTGATTCTGTAGCTCTGCCTACCCCTTTCTGGGATAAAGGCGTGACGGTACCTATGTATGTGTATGTATGTATGTTTTATAGAACCGTAAAACAGTTAAGTACTAGAGTGGCTCACTTACAATTATTGGCCACCTGTCTTGGAAAAAAAATAGGAGAAACGACCTCGCAGTAGGATCCTCCTTCACCACGATGACGCCTCGTCGCAGACCGCCAGGCGAACGATCGACTATTTGGCGACGTCGCCATTTGATTTTCTAAGAACTTTCAGTTTGATCCTCGCAGTAGTTCAATTACGCCTGCTCAACGTGAAAAGTCGAACCAAGACGCACTAAGCTAACTAGCGAAACTGATCGAATCACAGTATACATGCCATGGGCGATAGAATATACATGGAATTGACATGCTGGATATTGGAAATGGCTAACTTTAGCGTTATAGGTACCTATGCATGCATCTTGTCTAGGCTTTCAAGTCGAGCTGGCCCATTCGAACTACTATAGCTAAACCAATAACCGGCTAGCTCTGCCGCTGCTAAATCTTAATCTTGCCTAGCATTCGCCCTAGCCTGTATGCAAAGGCGATTAATAATGGGCGCTCGGGCGGCAAACAGAATTACTGTTGTGCAAGTGCCAGACAGGCGCCGGCCACGCGATGCTCTGTTGCATGCAATACGGGCGTTTTGGATGTATTGACAGGGAAACAGTGAAAATATGGACTTTGTTTTGTAAGCATACTAACGTGCCAGGTTTAATTATTTTTTTGCACGTAACGTAACGTCGCAAAACACGTTGAGTAAGTATTATCAAAAAAGGATTGTGTTATGTGTGACCAAGCAGCAGAGAACCTCTTTCGGATGTCTCCTATAAGTGTAGTGTAGACGCTATTTTTTGGGGTTCCGTACCCGAAGGGAGCCCAACGGGACCCTATTAATATGCTTACGCTGCTGTCCGTCCATCCGTCCGACCGTAATAGATCATTCACCATTTTTTTGCTCAGTACTCGTGACCCTACGGCGAATTAAACGACAACTCGTTTGCCAAGAGCAGGCCATCCGTTCAGCCTCTACGAGGGAAAAACGGACCACACATACAAACAGGTCAAAAACATAACCTGATTTCTCCGACAGTACTTACTCAATGCTCAGTTAATTCAAACTGCGGAAAGATTAGCGTACAACGGGCTTAAATTAGACATTTGCTACGTAATATATGTGACAATTCTTAACCCACAGTATCAAAATTCAAATGTATCCGCGGTTTCAGTATTAGAAATAGATATGTTTCCACTCTCTGTTAAAATATCTCTGTGTCGTCGAAAGGCCTCCAACCCTTCGCTCGCCGGCGCCGGTGAAAGCCGAGATTGCCGGTAATCGCGTCTTTACCTTCATTATACGAACAAGGAAACTTAATAAAGCTAATTGTTCCGAATTCTTGTTTTCCGAGTATCCCTTTTAATTAACCTTTGAATTATTTGTAATGAATGAAGGTATCCACCAGGTTTAATGTTGTTTCAGGACGGCCGTTGTGCAAATAGTGGGTTTTCTGTGTAGGCTCCAGCGGGAGAAAATTAGTTGCTCGGAGACAGTAGGTGGTTACAATGACGTGAATATAGAGTTATTGCGTTAATATGTGTACAATTAAAGTCACCATCTCAAGACGTAAAAAATAATTATCTAGAGTCTGGCAAATGAAACATGAGAATGAAAAAATGGCAACACTGTAGTGTCGTCCCTTTTTTCTTAGATTGATTTGAAAGGGACGACACTACAGTGTTGCCATTTTTTCATTCTCATGTTTCATTTGCCAGACTCTACACGCTTCTATGCCAACTAGCAGTAAGACTTGTGTATGCATATATATATTGGCGACGCGTTGGCCTAGTTGGTAGTGACCCTGCCTACAAAGCTAGTGGTCCCGGGGTCGATTTCAGGAATGTGCAAATAGGTGCGCGATGAGCGCTATTATTAACCGACTTCAAAAACAGGAGGAGGTTCTCAATTCGTCGGTTTTTTTTCTTAATGTAGGTATGTTCCCCTATTACTAGACCGCTGGACCGACCTGATATATTTTTTTGTTTGAAAGTGTATAAAAGGGGTAGGGTTTCTAGTTGGTCCCATTGTCAACACGTCTGGATCTGATCATGATATCTTGGGGAAATCGAGAGAACTTCTCAAATATTATAGGCACACCTATAACATATTATTAATAGGATCACTAAAAAACAGAAAAAAGAGGTTTGATAAAAACCAAAACCCGCCTTCAAAACTGCATTAAATAACTTCATTTAAAATTGTAATACGTCAGTCAAAATATTTAAAACCAAAAACCGCCTTCATTTTGACTTAGGTATCTATTTACATTTTAAATTAGGTTATTTTTCGCGTTTTGAAGGCGATTTTTTTTGTTTCCTAGTCTTGGATGTTATCTAATTTATCTATGTATTTGAGTATTTATTTCTCTATATTAAGTAGGTATTTATATCGTTGTCAAGTACACATAGTACAAGCCTAGAGTTTTGTTTGAGACTAGGTCAAATATGTGTGAGATTGTCCCCTGATATTTATTTATTATTTATATATTTGATGCGATATTTACCTATAGGTACTGAAATATGCTTCTGAATGTATTTCCTACATTTATAGTTGAATTGATACAATTGGTTGAGTTTTATTTATCTTTTAGGTTTTGTTTTTGTTTGGGTAGGTTATATAACGTACATCAAACAAAAGATTGTTTCGTTCTAGGCATTTTAAATGCTTTGCCAAATTATAAGTTCATCGAATTGCCAAAAAAAATAACGGCAAAGAAAGACTTATTGTTAGTAAACCGGCTGACAGGTTTCGTTTAAAGAAAATGGCTTCACTTGTCGTGTCTGCTTTCGTTAATGTAACAAAGGAAAATTACGCCTAAAACTGGCAGAAAGGACTTAAGTAAAATAGTTTTATTATTGCCTGGATATTTTAACGATTCTCAGTTATATCAAAAGAGGTTTTAGAATATACGAGCAATCTTGACTAGGCATCTATTACTTGTAGAGGTACATACATATTTATCACTCGCGCTGCGCTACACTCTGCAAATAACTGCATCTCCGTCAAGCGCGAGCGGCACAGCAAATAGGGGCACGTCCCACGCCGAGCTAGTTTTAAAACACGAGCCCAGTCTATTTTCGCATAGTTTCTCGCATGCTAATGCATATATTCAATTTATGAGGCCTATTAAAGACATTGCATCGTCGAGCAGGCTTCGTACGCGCCGCACGTCGCGCCACGCCGCGCGGCATACCAACAACTCGCGGCCACCACACCCGCTCCAACCCAAAACTTAGTTCACACTATCTTCCTTCCCTCTCTACAACTAACATCAGAACAAGACACAATACTCTTAATCTAATGACACGCCCAAATAAACCCCTCCGCAGTTTGCTTCAGAAAATTGCCTTTTAGCAGACACTGAAAAATAAAATCGCTTTTCATGTGCGCTGGCTTGTCGGGTGTTAGGATACGCGTTTCTACGTTTTGCATAAAAATGGCTATGTTTATTTGAAAAAGGGATTTCTGTCTCATCAAAGAACTTTGTTCGTTACGAAAACGCGTGTCATTGCGACGGTTACGAAAAAAAACAACACGAACGAATAGGTTTGCGAGAGTTTGCTGTTAGACGTTTTTAATTGACGGCTCAGTCTCCAGCGTCCTGGCAAAAATGTAAACTGAAAACATCCGACCATTTCAAGTTTAATAATTTTTGTACTACTAAATGTAATGTGGGTTAATAATCGGATAAAAAGTAAAAAAAAATATGTTTTCCTTTTTATCTTGGCCATTTGCCTGAGGAATTTCTTAGCTAACCGTTAGATTACATTAACACCTACTGATAGAATTGTATAATCGGTTCGACAGGCAAGCGCACCGTCATCAGCCTTACTGGCACTTTACCATCGGCGGCAGTGATGTCTGGCGAAATTTAGCTATGTAGATCAATTAGGTCACTTTAAATTAGTTTTTTCGTTATTTAAATACGAGTATATTTTAAGCTTCAACTCGTGGGTGTAAATAGGCAGGTGTTGGTAAATCGGGATCACGTAAGCAAGTTATATGCTATATCCCGTTACTATTTGTAGTCGATTGCATAGACAGTTTTTTGTACGCGTTTTGAATAGAGTACCTACTATTAAATGTGTAGGTTCTCTTGTTATGAAACTACGTATACGTGCAGCCGAGTTCATAAATATGTATACACTTTATTTCCTAGTCAATTTAATCGCTGTGATAATTCGTATACCTACGGCAGTGAGAACATGACATTAAATAGACAAGGTACTAGAAACTGTACACGAAGAACAGACCGTCGTCAGGTTGGGCCTCTATTCTAGTAAGAACCATACTGTCTTTGACCCGTTACCAGAGGCGTAACTATACCAACCGTGAACCTATTATGAGTTCATAGCAAACTCGGTCAACGATGGTTCGATGCCATCGATCACTTATAGCTGTGGTGAATTCAGGGGGCTTGATGAATTAGGTTTTGTATTAATGCGGTCATCGGTCGCTACGAAGTTAAGTCTATCTAGACTTGCGAGTAAGTACGCCGTACTTACGGCTCGACGACCTTTTTCGCCCGTGTTTTTAGTTTTAGAAGTTCGCGTATTCAGGGCACACGGGCGAGTAAGGTCGCCGAGCCATAAGTACGGCGTACTTACTCGCACTTCTATCTGGGACTTTAGGCTATAGGAAAGTTGAAATGTTAAGCTTGATTAGTTATGATGAATGAGGGAACTAAAGATTTCTAGAAGTTAGGGAACTGAGGTGTTTATTTGTGTCTGAAATAATTTAAATTTTTCATGCACTAAATCGAAGGCAAGCTGTTTATCAAAAAGAAGACAAATCAAGAGATGACCACAACAGACTCTGCTCTTGCAACAGACATTGCAGACGGCTGAACTACGTCATGCGAGCTGAGGAGGATGACACCTCTTCATCGGCCCGATTATGAGCGAGTACGTATACTAGTTAGTAGTTAGTCTGATTCAGGTTTGGTGGGCCCCGCTCACTGGTATAGGTACGCTTGTGATCACCATTAGGGTATGCATTGGAATATATTCAAAAGTATTTGGTTACAAATACCTACTGAAGGCTTGCTTTCGAACTGATTTTGTTTTACCGTAGGTGTGATAGTTTGTATATTAAAGGCCATGGCATGCATTTTCCGTGGGTTTTGATATGCTGCAGTAACAATCGATTCCAGCTTTTAAGTTAGTGTTTTAATGTTATGGAACGGTGTTGGATGCGTTGCTATCCTGTCGCAAAGGATGGTCTTATTCCCTACGTGGGTAGGGATAACTAGGTCTTGTTTCAATATTTTTTTTATTATGCTGTTGTTTATTTTCATAAGCGGGAGGAGATTTACATTTAAGACCTCCACGCTGCCTCTATGACCCGATATTTTAAAATAGAAACACTCTTGATAATAACGGATAGCTGTTATTGACAGAACTAGACAGTAACTATCAGGATTTTATAACAGAACCTTGTAATATTCATATAAGTAACTACAGTCATATCCCCCCATATAATAAATAATAAATGAAGTAACATTATCACCATCTCCCACATTGCCGTCACTCATCGTCGTGTTAAATAAGCTAGTTGGCAATAAAAACTACATAAACGCCATTAGTAACATTAACTTGCTTGCTTTACTTACATAGCTCTAGGTTTGGTTATTTATTAACCCTGGCTTATCAACCATTAACTTATTTGGCTTCGGCCCAAAGATTCGTTTGGTGAGTGAATTTGGGAAGTTGTGGATAGAAAACAAATCGAAAAGAAAAACAAAATAAAGTCGTATAAAATTATCGTGTCACATTTTTCAGAGTTCCATAGCCAAAGGATGTCCGCATGATGATGGATGAGCTCATAGCGTTCACCAGTCTGTCAAAACTGTATCTTTCGAACAGTAATATACCTACCTACATACCTTCACCACCCTACACATTTGTAACTGCGTTACCTGATCGCATACGACGACGGGTTTAGCCTACATTCGGGTCCTGTTCGGACTGCCAACGATAATAAAATCTGCCAATGTTCGTGATTCGTGACTTTTTTCACAGCTTAAATAAAAGCTGATTCACGTAACAAACAGTTGATTTTTTTTTTATAATAGCTATATAAATTACCAAGATGTAACCCAACAAAACCCATGTGACACAAGGATTTTAAACTGCTAATTAGACAGTGATTAGACAGAGAAATCCGATATGCACTGTGACATGTAACATATAAACTCCATAGTGCCTTGATACATCTGTATTTTTCTCGGCCGATTTTGATTTAATATCAATTATTGGTGGTGACCTGTTTTACGTTATTTTCATATTTTGTTGAGAAATGTGACTTAACAAATCCATGCATATTCCCTATTGTCTTTAGATAGAGGACCTTTTTAATGAATTAGCTAGAGGTAACATGAACAATGTTACCTCTAGCTGATTCATTAAAAAGGTTGAATATTAGTATATTAATCATCATCATCAAATTATATGTCCTTAGGGCAATTTTGAGGGTATAGGTAATTTTCGGCGTATAAGCACAGACTAAGTAATCGTACAAGTATAATATGGTATAAGTTGATAATGATAAAGTGTCGCCTGACGGTCCGAAAGCTAACAAACCCATTTATATTTTATTTAGTAAGCCTTCTGGCTTCAAGTCGATTATTTTTTCATCAGAAAATACAAAGTTCGTAAGCCACGTAGCCAAGTCGTCGTTTCGCAATATCTAGCCAATTCGTCAATATGCATCGCGCTTCCGTGAGCTTAACCCCTTTTACTCCACAGTTGTGACCTGATCGAAAGACCCTTTCTTTTGGGGAACCACAGGACAGGGTTAACGTTACCTCGAACTCTAATTACGGATTAAACACTGGGAATGATCCTCACGTAGCATCTCAATATGTTTATGTTAAAACAAAAAACCTTTCGAAAAGTACGCAATTATGGAGTAATAATGGTTAAGTTATTTGTTTATTATAAGTAAGCGACGAAACGGAAAGGTCCCGACTATTGCTGGTAGTGACCCTGCCTAAGAAGCTAGCGGTCCCGGGTTCGATTCGGTATGGACAAATATATTTCTGCTAAGCGCGACTGTTCCTGAGTCTTCAGCGTTTTCTAAGTATTTATTTGTCTTTTTAAATATAATAAATATGTTTATTGTTGTGTTGTACCAAGTTTAAGCCTTAAGCTTAGTTTGGGACTAGGTGAATTTGTGTGAGATTATCCCGGTTTTTTTTGCCGTTAATGTGGTAGGCTCATTTTCCTTAAGCAGGGATTACAATATACGAGATAAAAAAAAAACCAGTTCATTGTTTTTATTATATCAGGTGGATACAAAATATAGAAAAAAGAAACCTTGATAGACCAAAAATCAGCATATAATGGTACCTATTATTTTATCGAAAACCTTTCAACGAAAGTATCACTAACCAGAATTTTGATTTAATAGAATGGCATTTCTCTTCGCATGGGTTTTTTTTGTTGATAGTAGCAAGTCTAATAAAAAGTTCATGGTTTCAGCAGAAAATAGCTTTCGATAAAAATAATTTCGATAAAATGATGGGTTCCCGCATATAATGCATTTCTTGATTCACTTGACTTCTTTTAAAAACTTATTCAGCTCCCGCTATCTATCCAGAGAATCGTTACTTTTCATTTGAATTGAAAAAAGAACGCTGGTGTTCATCAAACCGCTATCTCGGCCGTCTGCATGGTAGCACTGCAATCGCGACCTCGGTACTGCTGTAGAGTAAAAAAACTTTTAATAAGTAGATACCTAATGTTTTTTCCAAACATAAAAGTTACGATATTTAGAAAGAAAACGACAGAAATAGATCTTCTATACATGTAAGTTTGTAAAATTTGCCATTATTAACATTTAAAAAATAATTTTGTACGAGTATAGATAGTAAAACGCTTTAAAAAAAACATGTCTCTTTTTATAGAAACTAATCTTGATAAATCTCATGTCATTGTGAAAAAAAGAGTGTTAATATTCCACCATTCCAATAGCCTTACTTATATACTATCCTCATGTAGTACTTACCTACAAATTGTAAAAAATTACAGGAAGAATCACTTTAATGGCTTCGTAAAAATAAGTATCTCATGAAAGTACGGAACCCTCGGTGTGCGATTCCCACTCACACTTGACTGTTTTTTTAACCATGAACACAACGCACATTTAATAGTGTGACATTATGACGTAAGTAATCTAAATGGGTTTGTGGAAAAGCACGAGAAAATTTGATGTCTTTATTAAAGCTCTCCGCAGGGTGTTGGGTTATATCTTAAAATGAAAAGGCACCGTTGGCGGAATAACGCGTGCCCTCATTTTATTTGTGACATACAGAAAGACAGCAGAACTCTTTTGAGTTTCAATAACAATTCGGTGAAGAAGAAGCAATACCTCCTATCTACATTAAGTTGCAGATCTAAACAATCCTAACTACCTTAAGGTACTTATTGTCTTCTTCTTCCGGGGTATAAACTATATTTGTATCTTTCGCTTTAGGCGTTTTACCATAAGACCGAATAAACACACTTTCATATTCATAATATTAGTAAGGGTTCCAAAGTATATGATGATTAGTAGACCCCGTTTGAAGTGAGCAGTTTGGTGGCTAACTAACATTTAGTGATGTGGACTTTAGTCGCAATGACGTCACAGTAGGGTAGTTTGGGGAGTAAATGGAACGGTGTTAATTAACACGACAACCTGGTCTATTGGTGTTCGACGGTATTTTTTTTATAAGGCATTCACGATAGAAATTACCTACAAGTCAATTGTCAATTGAATAATTTAACGACGTTGTTCTTTCGTAACTAACAGGTCAAAAGTTGTTTTAATTGACTTGCGGTTAGGCTACGTGTTCTAGCTGAATATATCCACTTCAAAAAGGAAAAGCTTTTTTACACTTCACAAGATGTTATTGGCGCATATTTGATAAGATTGTATTTATCAAAGCATGATTTGTAACGGTTGGTTGGATTTATTGTATTTCTTGACCTGTATTAAGATCGTTAATGCAACGTGGCAAATCCGTCATTATTTTCTATACAAATCTCAACTGTTCATTTATTTTTCGTCCTCTTTCGTGCAGAATTATAACTCGCTCTATATGTTATCCACAGTCAAAATAGATCCTGAAAAGCACACGCAAATTCTTTAATATGAAATTTAATTCTCTCTCAATATTGTATTTTCGGCCTCTCTTAAAATAGTTTGATTCATTAGAGCTTTCAACATTTAAACGCTGGTCTTCGTTTTAATAGTTTAATTAATAGTAAAAAAAATCTTAATACGAGTCATTTTAACTCAGGACCTCTTACAATAATATAACATGTAGTAATTTGGCTACATTTATTCATACGTAATTCTTCGCAATCCAGACAATTTCCACAAGGTTTACACAAACGCCTCTACTGTATTTTCTCCTCCACGTTCAATAACAGATTATTAAGAAAACTGGCTTAAAGCGCGGCGAGCTCGCCCTCATTACCGGGCAGATGCTCGGCGTTTATTCCCTTCGCAGTCCTTTCATATCCGCTGATCTTACCTACTAACTATTAACGGTTTAATATCGAAGTGGGCACGTTGAAAGACTAACACAAAAAGAGAACCAACCTAAAAAGGTTTTGTGTTAGTTGACGTAAATTAAATTATATATATTTGACTTTGGACATAGTACGCTTTGTCACTTTCTGACAAATTCAAATGTCACATTGAAGGATAGGTACTTTAAGCTTTGTGTTTATGAATAAGAGTTTATAGCTTTGCCAATAATTGAGAGAAAATATTATTAAACTACCATCCTCATTAATTATTTTTTTACCGAGCGTACCCTACAGTTAAGCAACGAAGAGCGTTGAACGCATTTGTAAATCTAAAAACAAAAAAGTCGGTAGTGAAATTAAGAGAATAACTAGATAGCTGGTCCTCTATTCCACTGGGTAAAATCGGATTGTGTTATCGTATTGTTTTTAACTCAGCCGCCATTACTGCCACGTAAATAAGAGCCATCGTATCGCTGACTATACGATAGAATGTCAAAGGCAATATGGTTTTATACAGTAAAAAAGGGGCGTTGTGCAATAGTCGAAAAGCCGGATTCGGGTAAACGCGTTCAGACTCGCATAAAGGCTAATGTGAGAGAAAATAGTAGATTGTTCAACAAGGGACTCTAATAAGCCATAATGACACGAGATGTTTAGCCACGCGAGCTGAGCGAGGGTGGCATTCAAACATAAATTAAGATTCACATATAAGCGTCCTGCAGTCGTAAAGTTCGGACCGCGGGAAACGCCACGCGTCGTTCCAATCTTCGTTCCGAACCGTACGTGTAAATGTAACTGTAATAGTAAAATAGTAAAAAAAATACGGTTCGGAACGAAGATTGGAACGGCGCGTGGTGTTTCCCGCGGTCCGAACTTTACGTGTAAAGGCCCCTTATTATAAGGGCCAGTTGAAACGAACAACTAAATTCGTTTTAGTGTTATGTTTAGCTGAGTTGTATGTATTTTTTTAACTATTTTAAACAAAAGAGATGACAATTATAACATATATAAAACGATAGCAGGCATGTCGAACAGCGAACTTATCCCGAGAAATCATCCAAATAGACTCGAATTCCGAAATCACACCGATGGAGAATAAATTCTTTACTAATTAAGAGTATTGATTATTTCGCACTTGTTTAGGAATTATAATATACATATTTGCAAATTGCTCTTCAATAAGCATCTTAAAATCTTGAGTGTGTATAAAGGTACAAATTGAAATTATTAAAAGGTATTTTGTTTCGCTGGCACGGGGCATAATTATAGCAGTTATTTTATTGAGAAGAAGAAGGCTATGTCCAGAAGTAGACTTCTTGCAGATAATACGATTTGATTATTATTAAGCTTATTTTATTTTATTATAAGTATGTAACAGAAATATTAAAAGTTCTCAAATGGGAGGTAAGTTTAATTTTTAATCTGTGTTACATGAGTTAGAATAGAAAATAAAATTCATATCTTTTTCGCGTATTTGCGAGGTTTTTCATTCCTGGGGCTCTATTCTATTCGGGAGAACAATATTGCTTTTGACATGTTATTGTATTGTCAATATTATGATAGCTCTTATTTACTTGAGAAGTTGAGAGAAGGGGAATGGGCGTAGGCGGCCGAGTTAAAACGATAAGATTTTCAACTTTTTTGGGCTCTGCCTACCTCTTTGTAATGTAATGTAAAATGTGAAAAACCATTTGGGTTTGCGAGTAGAATAGAGCAATAGTAATCCGTAATTTTTAAGTACCAACTCGTAATATTTAACTGTCGACCAAGAAAGTTCTTTACCTCTTTACGACGATACTTGACGATCTTGAGTAAACACCCTTAGCTTCTAGGACACCGACGCTTTTACTTGCGCAGTTCGGATGACAATACAATAATATTAAATCGTTAAGCTCGAACGGAACTACTCAATAAAAGTGTTTTCGTTAAGTTTGATTTGTCTTTAACTACGAGGGCCACACTGAAAGTTTTGCGTAACTTGTAAATAAAACATTTTATAATAATAATTATACATTTATTGCTTCTCAAAGTATTCGCCATGATATGCTTGACATTTATTCATACGCTCAAACCATTTTTCAAAGCATGCGGCCCAATCACTAGAGACCATGTTGTCAACGTGTTGGTTGAACGTCGTCACCGCTTCTTCGGGGGTCTTAAATGTCAAACCCCTCATCAAATCTTTAATTTTAGGGAAAAGGTTAAAATCGCAGGGTGCAAGGTCTGGGCTATAAGCAGGATGAGTAACAATCTCCACCTTTTCCGATTGCAAGTATGCCTTTGTCTTCTTAGCAGTGTGAGGAGACGCATTGTCATGATGCAAGAGAATGCGGCTTCTAGGTCGTCTCTCGCGGAACTTTTCAAAGACACTGGGCAGGCAAATGGTTGTGTACCACTCAGCATTAACCGTTCTCTTATTATCTAGCGGTACAGTACAAATAGGACCTGTTTTTGAAAAAAAAACAAGCGATCATTTGTTTGCCAACGCTTTTCGCTTGGTGAACTTTTGTTGGCTTTCGTTCACCTTCAAAGACCCATTCTCTAGACTGTTGTTTTTTTTCCGGATCGTAACAATATATCCATGTTTCGTCTCCTGTCACTATATTATAGACCGCATTTGAACGCCCGTGGTTATACTTTCGCAGCATTTCTTGGCACCAATGAACACGGGCCTGTTTCTGAGCTGATGTCAGTTCATGGGGAATCCACCGACAACAAAGCTTCGTGACTTGTAAATGATCTTGTAAAATCTTTTGTATTTGGCTCATACCTATCCCTAATTGTTCACGAATTTCGTCATAGGTGATTCGTCGGTTTTCTTCTATTAGTCGCCTGACAGCAGCTACGTTTTCTTCAGTGACTGCGGTAGACGGCCGACCTTCACGAGGATCGTCATGGAGAGAAACTCGGCCCCTATTGAATTCAGCGTACCACCGTCTCACAGTGCTCAAATGTGGTGCTTCAAGCCCAAAAGCATTTTGAAGGCGAGCACTACATTCTTGCGGAGAAAGAGAACTTTTAAAATCGTAAAATATCATTGCTCTAAAATCTTTACGCGTCAAATCCATTTTCAGTGCAAATTGTTCACTTCAAATCGCTAGTAAAGACAAATGACAATCAGTTTCCCGCCAACAACTATTTAATTCCATAAACGATAATCCATATTTTTTTAAATTACATAGTTCGAAATTCAAATGTTTACGAGTGGCCAGAAGTGCAAAACTTTCAGTGTGGCCTAAGTACGAGTACTGGGTGGGTTACCTTATCAACGATAGAAAAATAAACGGCATCCAGACCTGTAGGCCTAGCCAAGATGCAAATGCTGCTAACGTTTCTGTTTTCTATCAAATCGAATGCCTATTGTCTATTTTCTAAAATCGCAAACTAAGCGTTATGTATCTTGACTAGGCCCTGTCGTACAAATGTTGTTTTTTAAACCTATTGTAGTCAACAGTTTGCACTCAACGAAAGTATCATGACGACAGTGCATAGTTGTTCGATTACGAGTATCATTACGATGTGACGCCTCGCTGGCATAGTTGGTAGTGGCCCTGCCTACAAAGCTAGCGGTTCTGGGTTCAAATCCGTAAGGTCAGATATTTGTGTGATGGAGATGGTGATGTTCCTGAGTCATGGATGTTTTTTGTGTATTTAAGTATATATTTCTCTATGTAAGTATTTATATCGTTATCTAGTACCCATAGCACAAGCGTAGAGCTTAGTTTGGGACTAGGTCAATTAGTGTGACATTGTCCCGTGATATTTATTTATTTATTTATTTATTACAGATGTGATCAATCCACGACGGTGCCGCCATACTCCCTAATTTTAAGTCCTTACGAGTACATTTATGCAACCGCGCATTATAAGATTGAGTAGGGGTGTGCGTGGCGTTTGAGAATAAAGACGCCATAATGCATGCAGGCGTACTAGAGAGGAAACATATTGAAACTCTACGATCGGTTTTGCGAATAGTTAATTTTCCTAGAATTAGTAGTCGTTTCTCATCAAACTTTGGCAGTCATGCTATGGCAGGATGCATCTAGGGAACTGAACATTGTGAGCTTAAGTAATAACGATAACAGGAAGCATCTAAGATAGCCTCGTTTCTCGCTAGGCGTATTTCATAAATAAACTCTAAATCTCAGTATGATATGAGAATCAAATCACGTTCTGCGTTCCTTCAATTTGTTTGACAATAGGGAATTAGAGCGCCTGCCACT
Organism: Acleris sparsana; assembly: GCA_923062465.1. Classification (NCBI taxonomy): domain Eukaryota; kingdom Metazoa; phylum Arthropoda; class Insecta; order Lepidoptera; family Tortricidae; genus Acleris; species Acleris sparsana. The sequence continues at coordinate 11,031,055 of OV281293.1, forward strand.
CGACGAACAATGGAGGCAAAATAAAAAGTAAATTGCTCGTGAAAAAGCTACAATTGGTGCTTGATGAAATCCTTAGAACCGCGTCCAAGTTTTAATAAGGCGTGTGTCACAGACTGACAGGCTGTTTGTAAATGAGCAATTTTAAATTTAAACACAATTGTGCGGGATTATTTGGTTTATTACACTTTTTATTATATAATTTATTTTAACCATGTAGTTATATATTTTGACCCACAGACAAGCGTGTCGGTAAGACGAATCTATCGACGGTTAGTTTTCCAAGATTGGGTCATCCACTCAGCCTCTTCGAGGGCAAAATCATCCCCCTGCGTCGGAAGTCAGGTAAAAACACTTAAATCACTGCTTGTGATATTCCGTTAAAAGAGGATAAATGGCAATGACAGTAAAGTCTTGTACTCGTAATCTGCCTTTTTATTCATCAAAAACTGCGTTAGGTTGGTAAAGCGAGTGAACGCGGCGCGGCTTGTATAAAACTGCGAGTTTAACTAGTCCCGTCAGAGCGTACAAAACACATTTTAGCGCGTGCATTCTAAATTAAGCACTCTTTTTACGTTCGATCGTTCGACAGAGGCCCTGCTGCGTAATTGAGAATGCATGCGCTAAAATGTGTTTTGTACGCCCTGCGAAAGTATAACCCACCTAATTTAAATTGGTTGGTAGCGCTGTAAGCATATCTATTATGGTTCTCTATCGTTTGCCCGAATTTTAATTGCCGTAATTGTATCACATGCCATAATACTCATTTGCCATAAAGGCATTTTTCTGAATATATATATATATATATATATATATATATATATATATATATATATAGGTATATTTGGTGTATTTGTAATGGCATGTAAAAATTACCTAAAAGGTTTACGGTTTCAGAAAAAAATCTTTATAAATGGCAAGTGATACAATTATGGCAAATTAAATACGGGTAAAAGAAGAGATGCGATCTATTCTTATATTAATCTTTTTATTTTATGTGGTCCTTTTTGCAAGTTTTATAGAGCTTAAAAATCATTAATATTTTACTTTTATTTGTATCTAGTGTATTTTTTTAATAATAAAAAGCCTTCGTTTGACTATGTAACATTATGTTTATCTAAAGTCTGCACCTGTCCGGGCTTATTTAATTAAGGAATGTTTTTGCAAGGGGAGCCTCGAAGGATAGGAGGCCAATATCAGCTGCAAGATTGTTTTAGCTTTATTTATTTAAGTAATGAAAAAGGGAATTCCATTTCGTGATCTAATGTGACAATATGACGTTTTCATACGAGATTAGGGAGTTAGGGGAGCGAGGTATATTGAATCAGAGGAAATTTGAAACAAAGCGCAAAGGCAAAGCATTCCAGAGTCTTGCTGTTTCAACTGCAAAAGAGTCTGAAAAAAAGCGGGTATGAGAAAGAGTGGTGCAAATTTGGCGGCCATTTAAGCTGGGATCGATAACTCGAGACGTGGTCAAATTTCCTAACACTAAAGATGAATCGTATGCAAGTGTTAAGGAGACGTTCAAGTTAATTAAGATCACACTCAATAAGGCCAAGGTAACACAGGTTAGGTTTGTAGGAGGTAAACGACTGTTTACCTAAGTATACGAGAAATAAGCTAAAAGGTTTTTCGGTCAACTAAACGAATCAAGAAACGCATTATTTGATAAAATAAGACCACAGAATCCATCAATTTATTGCAAACCATCCCGCAATCAATCAAACAACTCCAAAGAGATGTCACAGATAAATAAGTAAGGGCCAATGATGTATTGGATAAAATATTATATAAGACTTATTTTTAGAGTATTTTTGGGAAATAGGGACTTATTTTACCGTCGGTGAATAAAACATTTCATTTTTGTTCAACTACGTCTAAAAGTGATTTTACGACCATTTGAATTTAATTAAAACTTACTTTTTTATTTAAATATTACAAGCGACCCGCCCCGGTGTCGCATGGGTAAAATATAACTGTTTTATAGTTTTTAAATTTCATCACAAAATAAACTAAGCTATAGCTATGGTGAAAACTACAAAAAATTCCACAGTTTTTTTAATTAAATAAGTAGGTATACGAAGGTCCGTATTAATAAACTGATCTCAACTGTATTGCTCGTCTCGAGATGCGTCAAAAATAACAGTGTTCTATGGTTTGGCGTTTACTTTGACGTATCTTGTGACGGGCCTCACAGTCAATATGAGTTTATTACTCGTAATACGGCCCTATGTAACTTTAACCACCGAACCCTATATTCAAAGCGCACCCGCGGATAGATACGGCTTACTTCAGGTTAAAATTTGACATTTGCTCATACTAAATGTGTCAAATTTTAATCCAAAGTAAACCTTCTATCAGCTGTTTTAATATAGGGTTTGGCCGTAAATGACATAAGATCTGGGGGTTGGTAGATGTTTGCATTTTAGAATATACCTAAATATGAATATTAGGAACTGAAGTTTTTACACCTTACCTGTGATATCGAATACGATTATTTTAATCACTTATTCAGTATCTCATATCAGTGAGAGTCAAGAATCGATTCCCTGTTTGGTCTTGTTTATTAAATATATCGCAAAAATTTATCTAAGATATAATATAGCTGTTATGAATTTGACAGCAAAAGACGTGGTCTTTATTTATCTTTGCCTCAAACTAAATCGTTAACACATTGTGTTATGAAAGCTGGGCTTATATTATAATGGGTAAAATAAAATTGCTTTTGACGTATAATGGTATTGTTATTGATTCGGCCGCCATTACTGTCAAGAAATAAAGATCGTAACGTTGACAATACGATAGACAAAAGCAATATTGTTTTACCCAGTAGTAAAGAGGCCCTGGCCCTGATATGAAATGAGGCTAAATTGTAAAAAAAAACAATCTAGTTTCGAAAGTAAGATAGGTTAAGACCAAGTAAGATTGAGACCCAAATTATGCTACTAATCTAAAAAGAATATTAACAGACCTAGTTAAATTGTTTGAAACTACTCAGCCTATATGGAGCTAAAATTCTAAAATTATTATTGTTTCGTCGATAAGTTACCATTAATTAGATGTTTAATATTTATTCATTGTTGTTGTTTTAATTATTGAGTATTAGTTTTGTATTCTTTGATTAGTAGTATTTATGTTGATTTCAATGTAATTTCATATTTTTGAAATACAACGCAATTTAATAATAATTACGTTCATTAATAAATAAATTACTAAAAACAAATGACATTAGATGGACTTCAAAAACCAAATTACATTAAGTACCTATATAATTTTAATAATGTAAAGGTACGATATCAGGATTTCATAACATACTAACAAAATAATCGACGTCATATTGTACTGAAATTCTTTACAACATGACCCGTTATTTTCGCCCGCTGTATGTAGGTATTATAATTACGGTGATTGCTCGACAACCAATCATCACACATGAATTGATTGCGTTAAATCATCAATCACAGCTGATGAAATAATTGCATCATTGTTGCCAAACGGGACTAATTTCACGAGTTACCTATTAGGCTAACATGCGATAGATTAATGTAGTTAGATCATTTGAGTATGGGGCTTAATTCAAAATCTGGGGAAAAAGTAAATTCCTTAATGCAAATTCAGTGTTGGCTCCACATTTTCATTAGTGACGCTGTTCTAAACGATACAGAGATGTTACAACCATGACATCTCGTTAAGTTCTGTGAAGTTTACTGCATTGCTTTGACTGATATCTCACCTAATAACTTTAGTCCAGCTGCAGGTAAGTATAGATGGTAAACGGGCAAACGTAATCGTCATAAGAATAAGAGCAAAGATAATTAAATTATGGTTTTTGATGCATGAGTAAACTTTGAGTACCTAAGTGATTCCTGTGTAAGATATCAGATTTGTATCTTTATGGATGCAGCCCATAGCCGCCCGATTTGGCTTGGCCCGCCGCCAGCTCCTGATTGCGTGTATTGACTCTAATTCAGCTTATATTTATTCTTATATTAAATTCTTAGATTCTGTTCTGGTGGTTCAATTGTTTTTTATGACGTCACGGTTTATTGTAAAAATATATATGTATATTTAGGTGTTAATAACACTCTCCCCGCTTCCAAATCTAAATGTGGGTAGGTAGTTATGTGGCGATTTTATTTAAGTATAGGAGATAATGAAGTCCTCTTTTTCGATTTTGATGATTATAAGCCTCTTTAATGCACAAAACCTATGTAGATAAATAAATACTTACATAGAAAAGAGTCAAGACTCAGAAACAAATATTTGTGCCCATTACACAAATATTTGCCATGACCGGAGGTCGAACCCGGAACCGCTAGGTTCCACATCAGTCACTACCTACTAACTGAATGAATCTCATTATAGAATCATTCGCGCAACATCTGTGGCCCTAGACAAGATGCTTTACCTACCTAAACGTATACCATTATCGATAAATTTCAAATCGTATGAAATTCGCATAGCCCTCGACGCGACCGTCCGGCAGTTTACGTCACTGGTATACATTTTCAGTAACGATCGTTCTCGCAAAGCATCTTGTCTCAGGGCTACATTACTGGTAGTTTTGTTAGCTAAGCCTAACATGTCATCAAAAACTATCCAATGCATTTCAAACGATAGTTAACTCGTAACTATTCCCAGTGAACAAATAAATAAATCGCATAAAACGAATGAGAATGGCCAATAACGCTGGCCATAAACGCCCGTGAATAGCCCGTGACGTTAAAAAAGTAGTTTCGGGAGTTCGTTCGTTTGCAAGTTTAACTACGGAGTATGGGCAGAGGATGGCAGAAACATGACAACTACGCTTAAAAGTTGGCCCGGTGTACCATTGCTGGAACTAAACTACAATCGGCAATCAATTTGTATTTAACATAAGAGTTTCTATTCCGGTCCAGTACAGTAGTTACAGTTAGGGCCTGTTGTTTGATAAGTAGTTAAACTAACTAATTGTTAAATATCATAACTAATAATGGTTAAATCTCAAGGAAATGTGTCAAATGTTCGATTCTGTTTTCGTATTTTAACAATTATTTTGAGTTAACTAGTGACGGGTTATTATGCCAGCTATGCAATTCATTTTACGGCGAGCGTAAAGGACAGAGCTATAGCAGTTATATAGCTCTGTCTTTTTTCCCAGCGTAAACTGAACTGCATAACTACGTCATAATAATCCCCCTGATCAAAGAACTGGGCCTTAGTCGGTGGATGCAGGCCGCGTTGGATGATTCTCGGTGGAAATCCTTAAGGGAGGTACATCTCCACTGGCTACCCGGGCCGATGCAGGCACATTACCACAGACGTTTCTGTTAAATAAAAAAACATTTATTATTCATGAAGTAACTTTGTCAAGGTTTAAAACCATCTGCAGGAGCACGAGCGGGCAGGCGAGAAAGCACAACGACTTATTCTTGCTTAATTCAAAACACATAATACCTACAAGCCTACAACGCTTCACCTTTACACCATGAAAATTTAAACTGCATCGCAAAAATGTTTCACGCGTCTACAAGCGAGTGTCGGCGTGAACAATGTCATTGTGTTTCACAATGGCTGGAAACAAACGAGTGTTGCCACTTGGCTGGGAATGGCTGTTGCTGGCAACACAAGTGCTGACCAATAGTGCTAGACGAGTTGCGCTCCGCAGAAAACTGTAAATGTTAATGGGTTGACATGACATATTATATTATAGTAATTTAGAACGACCAATTACCATATCATACTTTCTCCTTTTTTTATTTGCCTACTAGTATTACAAGAACGAAAACCACCATTTAGATTTTTACGCATTAAGACACTGTTTCATGATACCATGAGTTTTCCCAACCTGTACAAAATTGTATGCTCCTTTCAGTCGACTGTTTAGAGACTTCAGTGGAAGTAGGTACAGTCACGAGATTAATATTTGGTACCCACCTTAGGTCCGAAGTGTGGTCCGAAGTCAATCTGAGATTCTACTATGATAAGGTTGAGTTTCCTAAAAGTTACAAATGACTTGACATCTCTAATGACATTGACGACTTCAAGCATATTTTACCGCAGCTAGACAAACAATTAATGGGAGGCCATTTGCAACGTCAAAAGATGGCGGATGTGTAATTTATTTTATTTTTTATTTTTGTGTATTTAGGTGTTCAAAGTTCTTTTCTGTTAGTGATTTGTACTTTTAATGCCTTTGTGTTGCACAGTGATAGAAAACTTGGACTTATTTCGTGTATCTGGCATCTTACTTCTCGTTTCAAGTGGACTCGCAGTGGTACAGAGGTTAAAACTATCTTGGCCTCTGTCCTACATATCACCGTACAACGTTGCCCCCAATCTTCCTAGAGAAGATTGGATTGTGTTTTATTGCTATATTGATTTATACTTATATATACTTGACACTGGCGAAATCACTTCATTGTGGAAACGCCATAATCCCGCGGTAGTAGCTGTTCAAGTCGCTGCGCGGCAAAGAAAAAAAAAGCAATTAATATGGCTTGTGGAAAAGCACAGTGCAAGGCACAGTGGCAAGCACATGTTAAACCGATTTCTTAATATTGTATTTGTAACTAGAGAGAGTATTCTATTTTAGACGATGGAGAATGTCAATGTATTGGCTCCGAAGGCAACGGAGCGTGACTGTCTCGATAAAACCACGGCTCTTGTTCAGAGGATACATCTGAAATAATGAAGTAACTCAAAATATAATGCTATTTCATTTCGATGTTAATAATACTGTAATTAAATTTGCAGCTGCATGGCATTTTGGTGCTCTAGATTCTAGTTGCCTACTTATATCATTCTGAATTAAATACGATACCGTTCTCTAATTTGACTACAATATTAAAAATATATTAATAGGTACAGTTTTAATAATAAATTGTTACACAATTAAGATTTTATTTCAGAGAGAATAATTTCCTCTAAAATAAAAAAATAAAATAAAGATTTAACAGGGGACAATGTTACACCAATTTTGACCCTGTGTGCTCTTAACGGGATTTGAACCTGAGACCGTTAGCTTCATAGTTAACATACCAGTCGTGTCATCTCGTGTCGTCTGTTATACAGGGTGTATTTGGAAGTGTGGATCAAACGAAGCATGTCAATAGAGGCCTTCTAGACCTGTCGAACTCACTCTAATGTAAGGTACTACTGAAAAACTTGTGAAATAAAAAATGAAATTTATTATTTTTCGTTACATGGACATAAGGGAAAATTACAAAAATTAAGATTAAAATGATCAATATCTCCGAAATTTGTAAATATCGCTGAACATACATGGGGGTGAGTTGGATAGGTCCAGACGTCCTCTATCGATCTGCTTCATTTGATCCATACTTCCAAATACACACTGTATATATTAAGCACTTGGATGACTGGTATTTTTTTTGGTAAGTTTTCTAAAAATGAGACCTAGCTAGATCCATTTATCGTCCCGAAACCCCTAGCATACTAAATTTCATCAAAATCGTTGGAGTCGTTTCCGAGATTCAGTTGTATATACAAGAATTGCTACTCGTTTAAAGGTGATTTTATGTCATTGTTCAAAAGCGCTTAATAATTCTAAATGTTTCCACGACGATAATGGAATCGTCCTGTAAATTAATCACGATTCAAGATGATAATGTTTTAATGCTAATGCGATAATGGAATTAAAAGGTGGTCACTGGGTCTCCGCTGTACCAAAAGTAAACTCATCGAGTTTATCGAAACGTTTTTCTTACGTGGTGAACTGGCGTAAACATATAATCGATTCGATTAGAACCATACGGTAAAATAGAAAGCAGCAAAGAAAATATTATTTGATTTTCGCTGCTGTACGTTGTCACAGAATACGAGGCGTACGATAAATAAGTCTAATAAAAAGCAAGCCTTAAAAAATCTGACTGCTTAGTTTGATATAATATAAAATAGTATTAATAAATATCAGGGGACAATCGCACTCTAATTACGAGTATTATTGATCTAGTCCCAAACTAAGCCCTATTTATTGTAGAAAAATAAATACTTAAATAAGTACATAGAAATATGTGTTTCCCTATATAAGTAAGTAAATTTATCCTTGTCTAGTAGGTACCCATAGAACAAGCCTAGGAGCTTAGTTTGGGAATAGGTCAATCGTCTTCTTCTCATTTGATTACAAGATACGAGTAAGTCCTTCAAATTTGTGATATTTTTAATAAAATAATGCCCATGTTATTACTTCTAAATCCTTATATGATTTTTAAAAGGTATATATAAACACTTTAGTCGCCTGTATCGCACGCAAGATACTAATCAAGCCTAGGTACTAAGGCTCAGAAATGTCAAAACTGGTTTGAAGAGACTAAAATTTTATATGACATATTTACTAACGGGCCTTTATTTTTCCCTTTAAATTCGTTATATCCAACGGCCGCCCTCCGGAACCCTATTGCTCAGCCTACGCTACGATATCCTTCGGTCCATCCGTCTGGCTGTATGCCCAAACTTTTAAGAGCTGTCTCAGTATTCATAATTTTGGCTGTACGGGTGGATGACACATTCAGAATACAATATAATCTAAACGCTTCGACAAAACTAAAAATTGGTAATAAAATACACATCATAGTTCACACGCCTATTCAATAATATATATACATATACATATACCATGCATACGAGTATATTGGTCTAAGATCCGAAAAGGAGATGATTTGCACAGGGCTGTTTATTCGATGAAAAGTATGTTATATCAAATTCATTACGCTAAATAATGTGGCGAAAAGGTAGGCTGAAAAAAATCATTACAGTATTTACATAAATCATTAAATAAAGTTTTTTTATTTGACTTGAATATATTTTTTTAGTTGAATAGACAAATTACATACTAATCGAAATAATTAAGCCTGAGATAACGATTATAGAATATGTAAACGTTAGGTTTGGTGCAAATTATTAGTATATACCGACTTACTACTGTTTATACCTGCCTACCCAATAGTTTGACGGGAAAAAATAGACAACCTAACGTTTGCATATTCTATAGGCTTCATACTTTCGATTGGTATGTAATTTGTTCTTTAAACAAGCAATTGCATTTTTTTTAAACAAAGTTAATTATTTAATTTTTAATTAATTACATACGGGACTGAAATTTTTCAGCCTACCTATTCGCCATATTAAATTTGATTTATTTTTTTAGCCCGGAGCCTATCGTCTCCCAATCGGATCTCCTACTATATCCAAAAATATTTTTATAGTAGTATCCTCGTTCTACATGTATGGGATATACCGTAAGAATGTTTTTTTACTTATTTCATCAATGATTGTGATTACTTATCTAAATATCATAGAAATTTCAGTTTTGTTACTTTGCTAGTTTTTTAGTTAAGGTAATTCGAAACATGGAGTCCCTTCAGAAGTAAACTTACTTAATACTACATTGCCTAACAAAATAAAACTGACAAAGTGTCAATGTCTTCCACGTCAAATATGCTCAAACTCTGCCACGGAATGAGAGCGGTCTAGTTTAAAAGTTAAAATCTCGATATCTCGAGAGTCCTCAAATCAAGACCGACACCAAATACCAAGCTATTGTCCAACTTGACCGTCATAAATCTTGTCCCGATAGTTCTGACAACTTTAGGAAAAAAGCCTTATCTCCAAATGAACACCTACAGTAATTTCAACCTTGTCATATAATATATCAGGTCGCATTTATTTTACGAATTTTTAAGGAAATAAGTAGTTTTTCCTAAGGATGACAGAGTTGGAAACTTTCAACTATCGCCTTTGTAAGGATTGCTTTTAGAATTGCGATCGATTGTTGTCCGAATTGATCTTTAAGATCTGTTTTTCATCTAGTGACGTGACATAATATAATATTCATAACTGGTACTAGTAGGCACACAACACAGACCCTTAATGAACGAGTGGGTTTAGACTTCACTATCTTATACACATATTGACGACGCGTTGGCCTAGTTGGTAGTACGAATGTAGCGGTCCCGGGTTTGATTCCCGGTATGGGCGAATATTTGTTTGATGAGCATGAGTATTTGTTACTGAGTCTTGGATGTTTTCTATGTATTTATTTCTCTATGTATCTATATCGCTTATATATATTTATATCGCCATCTAGAGGATTTATTTTTCATTTTTGGGTTTTTAATCGCTCACCGCTCCGATGCCTTGCTTGCTTGCCTTGCTTACTTTTTATTTAGTTATTTGAAAGTGTCAATTGAGTTTTCAGGATTTTGCAGGAGAAAGCTACCGTTTTGTTTTATAAATTTTATACGGGAAGGGATCATTCTAAAATGACGACCTACGACACGAGTAACCTCTAATCTCCTCCTCAATGCGAGCCGTCGCCTTTACAGTCCCGGCCGCAAATTGTGAAACTTGCTTCCCCTATTGTTGTTCGGGGTGCAATATGAACCGCCCCGGGCTTGCAGATTGCAATGACTTTTGCGACCTTTGTTTTGCTCCTTGTCACAGCGGTAATGGACTTCGAGAGCTGTTGGGAGTTGCCAACTTACTATCGCTCCGTGTTAGATTTGTGGGAAATGCGATGTTTTATTGCGGTTTGGTGTTAAACGTTTGACAATATTTTGAGGGATTTGGTTCATTAAGGTAAATGACGTTATTAATTTTAGATAACATCTGTCAAACAGTGGCGAAGCGTCACGTAAATAAATAGACAAGCCGGAGCAAAAAAAAGGTGTATGGCGTGTGTCGGTTTTACGTTTTGTTTGTATACCTACTCTATGCATAGGAATTTTTGGTAAAGCCGTAAATAATCGGCTTGTACGAACGCCTCGCGACTGCTGTCAAACCATATAAGAGAGTTGACCTACGGCAAAAGAAATAAAACCTACTTATAAATCTTAAAATTTGTGTATGTTGTGAATAACGCAATGAAAAGACCCACTGAGGTTGAAGTGATTCATTTACCGAGAGTGGGATTTGTGGTCCATCAATCTCATGACTGAAAATGCGTCGCTGACCCTAAGGTCTAAGAAGAAACGCCTGTATGCTAGTAATTTCACTGGTTATCTTATCCACAACACAATTATACGAACGTTTTAGATAGTGTTAGATGGTATATAGTGGTAATGTAAAGGATAAGATAGGATATAATGCTTTGGTAAGACTCGACCAGTGTAATGAATGTGCAAAAAAGTAAGAATAATCTTGTCTCATAAAGTAACTTTTAATAGATTATGATACTAGGTATGTTAACAATATCGTATGTTTCCTTAACGCTATGACGTGTTCTTATTTAAACGGGGATAAAAATAATTTTAGGAAAATATGACAATCTGTTGGGTCCCTAGCCAATACCCTAATACTATTTAATACAATATTATAGGCCATAACATTTAAGCCTCCTTTTAAGAATATTTTAACCACGTTTTACACAAGTAAAGCTCTCGTCTCCACGTAATCCCGAACCTTAGATTCCGTATCCGGTTACATGACGGTCCATTTGAATCTTTATTCGTTTTATTTATAGTCTACATTTATTGCAGTTCTTTCTAAGACATTAAAGTATCTGTTTGCTCGAGATATTTATGGTTTAGTGTCAGTTCCCGGAACGAGGCGAGACACTTATAATAATATTAGATTTATTTCTCGTTTCTAGAGCATAAAAGATTCCAGGATTATTTTACTACGTAATGAATTTACATAAAACAAGGCATTGCGACTTTTTTGTAACATGTTGTGTAATATAATTCTTTAAGTGTATATTAACTGGAAAATGCGAGTCGAACTCTCGTAGTTATACACATCTATTGAACACATGTAAAATGTCCAAGGCTAAAGAAAACCGTCCATTAAAATAAAATAATGGGATATTATATTATGTATGGCTACCTCTTCTTGTGCAATTGCGCATATTTTTTTGTAATAATTCTATATTGCATAATTACTTTAAGCATAATTGTCTATAGGCATAAATTGTTATGGCATACCTAGTCTAGTTTCGCGTACATACATGTCGATGACCAGCCTTATTATTGAAACGTGCATTGCAGTTTGGCCCAGCTCGCAGGGTGCTGAACACAATGGATGGAGTTCTATTTACAGGTGAGATCTGCTGTCAATGTCTTGGGATCTTCTATATGTGGCCTGTGGATAACATTGTAAAACATTAAAAAGGTCCAAACTTGTTGATGCGAAAATAACTTGTACTGAATTCATACCATTCACTCTTTAGTAGCTAAAGCACGGTTCCTCTAAGATTATAAGCCGGGAATGTGGATTCCTGAACTTGCTCAAAAGATAAAAATAACACAGTGTTCCTACGCTGCGCTTGGATATTGTCCCGCTAGTCCGTAAAATCTACATTTTACAAGCGAACTAACCATACTTGTAAGCACTTACTTTCAGGCCACGTTATATGGTAATATTTTTACGACAGTTATCCTCTCCATCTCAAACTCGATTACTTTCTTGTACGATTGAAACAGGCCCCGCACGGCGGAGATCACAAATCAACATTTTATCGTGAGAGTCCGGTGCAGGGAACTATGTATCATAAGTGGGCCATCGATCCGCACCAGCTGGAATTTATGGCCCAGAGCCTGCGGGCAAGAGTGTGGAATACTAGATGGGTTATGGAAGGGAATAACTGTAGATTGATTTACGAATACGATTTTCTGCGATTTTGTATAAAACTTTCCTAACTCCTATTTGCTTCGTCATTTCAAAATAATTTGGTCATCCTATCCTATGTCTTGGCAACAAAAGTTACGCGAACATGACTCCCATTTTAAGGTTGTTACTCGCTTCCTAACGAATTAGTTAGTTACAGTATGGAGTTTAGTTAACAAAACTTAAGAAACTTATTTCGAACGTCGTATAATCAGGGGCACCTTTATGTATACACCACAAAGTCTTAAAAATATGTACAAACACTTTATTACTATTGCAACTTTGTGCGGATTAGTTTTTTTTACCTCTGACTGTACAAAGCGCGTGACGCATCTAAAATATTAATTGTATTTTACTTATAAAACCAAGGTAGTTTATTGACGAATTTAATTTTTAGTGTTCTTCTACCATTATATCCATCCCCGTTTATACTCTTCACTCTTCTATTTATGTTTCCTTCGTTTTTCCTCATTACCTGTTTAGACAACGCCAATCTATTTCTCCTCATTTTTTATTTTTATTGGTACTACTTCCAAGCTTCCTCTAATATATTAATTCTTAACCTTATCCATTCTTGTGATACCACACATCCGCCGTAATATTCGCATCTCGCCATATGCACTTGTCATGCATGGAGAACAAGTGATAGAGAAAACATGGTGATGAAAAAGTTATAAAAAAATTATATACCTAGATATAATCCGAATAAATGTGTAAGCCAAACTAATTAAAAATGCCCAAAAGGTAAAGGTAAAGTAACATGATTACTTTTCTTACATTATGACCACAGGTCTAACAAGATTAATAACTAACAGAGGTCAGTCAGACATTCTCCAGTCTTTCTCACCAGTTTTCCAGTCTGCTCTGGATCTCAGTAGCATTTTCACCATCCAGAACAATGTCGTCGTTGAATAGCATACTTATACCAGGGTGCGTCTTCCTGTCTGTCCGACATCAGTGCCAGTAAGTGCCAATATAGGGCGATAAATTGTTTCTAGGTTGTCTATAATCGCTATTACTTATCAAATTACAACGTAGTTAACAACAGAATACATCTTTGGCTTTTCCAGACAAGTTAACTTCCCGGTCAACTGATTTAGTATTGCCATCGCCCTCTTATAGGATCAGAATAAGACACGTACAACAAAAAAGCCATCAAATACAAATCAGTCTCCCAAAGCGGTTGCCGTCGAGAGCCCAATAAAATGCCTGCGTGTATGTGACTTGTAGATAGATAAACCAATAGAGATACTTCCAGGGTCTATATTCGGCAATGCTTAAACAATTTGCTACCGATCTATTTATGTAACGCTATGTTTTGCTTTAATCACGCATTGCCAACTAAGGAAAGGTAAGGAACTAACCACATGTTATTAAAGTGATATAGTTAGGTAGAAATTGATTCTGAACTAGGCTTAGACTAATTAAGTACAGGGCCCCGTCACTCCATACAACAGAGTACTTATCGGCTGTTTTTGTTACTTACGTGACTTACGTCCTTCTTTACTTCGCTTACCACAACTTTTACCAGCAAGCTCCGAAACAAAGCCTTTCCTGATGTACTTTAACGACATTATAGTCATAAAACTGAAAAAGTGACAGCTATACCAAGATGGCAAAGAAAGATATAGAGCTGGAGGGACGAAAAATTTGGGTTACCATAACTATGTGGTCCTTTACAACATATCAAAAAATCATAATAATTTGACCTTTTTTAGGATAACGGTACAAAGATAAAAGTTTTGTATGGGCTCCGCCTTTTCCGGTATACGGTACTTCTGCAGGGTCAAAACCCTCGGATGACTTTGTCACCCCAACTGTTACATGATTTGCCTCTTGCATTGTTTTAGAGACGCGTTTTACAGTTTTGGGCCTAGTCTATTTCACGCGCGCGTTAAGCATATATAATTTGTTTGTCCGTCGCATGACGTCTTTAACCTCATGCCTAAATCATGGCAGCTAAATAATAAATTGATGGCAATTTGATGTTACATATATTAAGAAGAACGTACGTGAAAATTTTGACACTGAAGTGATATTTGCATCCCCGGGGATACACCGGCCGGTAGTTGGTAGCAGCGGTGGGCGGTGGCCAGTGACGTAATATTTTACAAAGTAACTACTAGATATAATAATTTATGCTAGGTACTATACCAAAAATAAAAACTGGGTAATTAATCATTAATATGATGCAGGCCCGTAGGGATAAAGGTCATTACAGAGACGCCACTCATTGGGTGTAGATTCCTGTTATCTCTTTTAACTTTTTTGAATGTATTTTGTAAATATTCTGTTTTTTTGTGGTGTTTAATGAAGAGCCAACCCTAATGGATTGGGATAACACACGAGCTACAATCGTAACTTTTGATATAAGGTACCATCGGCCAAAAATGTGGTCTACCACCCTACGGTTGAAGTTCATTTGGACGTCATGATACAGCAAGTTCGAGTTTCCCTTGCAATAATATTATGACAGTGACAAGTGTCAACCTTAGCGATAATTAGATCTCACAGAAAATTTTGTCGAAACTGGTAGACCACTTTCGTGGCCGACCAACGAGTATCTAGTCTATTCCAAGAGATATGTAATATTTTACTTGAATGTACATACTACATATTATATATTTTTTATATTTTTTTTCCAAAAA
Source organism: Acleris sparsana (assembly GCA_923062465.1). Lineage (NCBI taxonomy): Eukaryota > Metazoa > Arthropoda > Insecta > Lepidoptera > Tortricidae > Acleris > Acleris sparsana. Next base: position 11,046,303 of record OV281293.1, read on the forward strand.
AGATTAAAATATAAATCACGTCCTCCATTTAAATGTATCAATATAAAGATGAGTAAATTTCCCGAAAAAACGATGTCCTTGTTATTTATAGCAAATGGGGCTGTTCCCCAAGTCGGATAAACTCACGTCTCAAGTGTCGGGCAAAACTATAACATATAAACGACGCGTAATAATTCAAATCCCTTACTCTAAGAACTTTTCCGGCCCGTGGGCATGTATTCTATCAAGTTTGGCGTAGAAAAACTTACCTTAGAGTCCTTAGAGTTATGTCGCGCTGTATCAGCAAACGCCTACGCAAGGTAAGGTGGCAACAAAGGGTTCGGGCATTCTCCTCACGTCGGCCCTTCAGGTTAAGCCCCGAGAAATTTCTACGATTTAACGAAATAGCCTGCTAAAGGCTTATTTGTTCCTATGCCATCCCTTTCGGTACAGTTTATTGACTCGGTTTCGAGAAAGGGAAGGAGATAGAGTAATTTCACATTAAGTACGACAAATAATACAGCATCATCGGTCGGTCGGAGACACTGTGGGAAAAATCTTGTAAATAAGTGCAGTAAGTATAAATATATTATAAACAATATTTTAACCCCTATTGATTCATGATTAACCTCATGACTCGGCCGCCTAACCTCGTAACTACTCTCAAGTTAATAAGAGCTATCATAACATTAACAATACAGTAACAATAGGGGTAAAATCAATGCGAAATGAGAGCCCTGTGACTGTGACACGGCTAACTAAGTTAATGTCAATCGACAGCACTGTAAAGCGAGTTCAACATCTTGCTTCAAACTATGCCTAGATTGTATCTCTTGGTTCCTACGAGTTGAAAGCAGTTTCAGTCTACAATATAAAGTGCTTGTTTTGTCTGAGCTGTAATAAACTTCCTACTTGTCTCAATATCATTGGCTAAAGAGAACTATTTGGTTTCACAGTTAAGAATTTTTCATGATATCTGGTAATAGTAGTAAGTTGCTATTTATGTACTCGTAGATGCTGCATATAGTTCGTAATTTTAGACTATGCTACCCATATACATTTAAACTATATGAAAGGTTTATGTGAATATTTATTTTAATGTTACGTAGCAAAGTCATACAATGGCGAAACTTTTTTTCTAATCCAACATGGTCATAACTTGATAAATACGTACCATACACATAAAGCATAAGCGCATGATTCTATAAGCTAACTAATAATATGTTTAATTTTAAACAAAAGAGTGGTCTCATTGCATCCCTCTGAAGCAAAGGCAAAGGCAAAACTTTGACAAATTCGATTTATTATGAACCCCCTAATGTGAAACCGCGCGTGAAGTTTATGACATGGGTTGGTTATCCAATTCATAATTAGGACGATACTGTTTCAAAGGCATAGTTCGACTCTCTCGAGAATAAAAAAGCTGTGGGTATAGAAGGAGGAGTTGGCCATACACTTCGGGTTTTTCTTCACCTTTATGTACAAATCAAATAATTTAATTCCTAGTCCACTATGAATGTTAAAGTGACGTTGTCAACCAAAACGTAAGAGACTTTTTATGAATTGTTTTACAACGTCATGTTGACAAAGTCCATAGTGGCCTAGGAATCAAATTGGTTGACTATATAAGAACCTAAGGTTTAGTAACTAATTTATGCTAATGTTCACTAAATCACAATTTTACAAGTTTTTATGTCGCAAAAAATACGCGGCATTTTGTTTGTATACAATCACAAGTCTAACCAGGTATGGTTACACTGCATTACGCATCGATGGTTATGTGGGGCTCTGACCAAAACGGCCGTAATACCCTCTAGAAACCCAGCGGTAAACCATTTGCGTCTTTCAGGCAGGTGCCACGCGACCACAAGTGTGTGGTACCTCAACACCCACGACTCCGGTAGGGTACCTTGGTTTACTAAGGAACCGTCAAACGTGCACCACGGGGGACAAAACGGTCTCCTGGCCAGAGATGAACACAGACTTAACCTAACCTAATATAACCTATGTAATTAACCAATTTGTCAATTTACTATGTAACAGTTTCAGTACAATATATGGCACCCAGGCGGGGCAGCATGTTGTCTTAATCATTTAAAAAATATATTAAAACAGTACTCAAATCAAATTAAAGCTGCAATCAACGTATTAAAACAGATTATTAAACAAATCCTAAACAATTAGCCTAGTAATGGGTAACAATAATTTATAATAATTGGTAATTTTGGCTTTATTCGTAATTATATACGGTGATGCGTCACTGGCGGTGTCAAATTATACCCGATATGGCCTTGCTCGCTTAGGACGGCCATTATAAATAAACATAATGGACCTTTTGGTAACGTAATCACCTAAAGCAAAGTGTTATTGCTTTATAAAATATTATTTACTTCCTACTAATATAATGTGAAAGTTTGCATGGATGTTTCGATGTGTTTATTTCAATAAAATCCTTGTCCCTACCCGATACATTAAATAAAGACTGGTTCAGTGAGTTTTTCAAAAACGATTGTGAAGCTAAAAACTAAATGCGATAAGGGTCATGCACAGATTTATGTTATCGTCTTTCCTGTGGACAAACCCGGAGTTAACGTTTTTAAGGCCTACTTGACTGATTGGACCCACGTTTTTTTATCGTTTTTCTTCGATTGATCCTATCGATTTAGGTTTTCGTTTTTATCCCCTTAAACCTAGTCCAATTTTTACGATTTTAGACCATCTTGTACATAAAATAGGATTGTACGTTTTCCTTTCCAAGATGGTAATTCTTGAAAAGAAACCAAAAAGAAAACGGAAGTGAAAGAAAAGAAGACAGAAAAATACATTTATTCACTACACACACAAGACGCACACAAAAATAAATAATTGAAAACAAAAACAACAATAAACAAGTAGTGAGTGTGTCTTCGCGGCAGTGAATCGGACACTGGCTCAGCATAATGCAGGTGTTAAACACCTGCAGCGCTGATTTTCAGCCAGCTCCGAGTGTGACAGTGCAAGTGTACATACATACCTAGTTTTTCATATTAAGTATCTACAACATATCTAAAAATCGTGAAAATCTGACTTGATTTAGGGGGTGCGAAATGGCATGGCCAAGAGCTAAATTTAAGTATGGGAAATTTTGTACAGTTACGAGATTTAAGCGTCTCGGTTCACGTTAAGTAGGTACTGAGTACGACCTGAGTGCTGTGCTAAAACTAAATATTTTAACCTCTACCTATTTCTAATTATTTTTTTATTTCTCATTTGAATTACGTGTTGGTTGTGTGGTTATTTATTTTATAATTATTTTTAACGTATACCATCATTTTTTGGCACTGCATAGTGTTGTTTTCATTGTTATTTCCGTTTTATTGGTTGCCATCACAAACAAATAAATTAAGGTATAGTTTGACTAACCCCAACAGCATTAGACTTGTTAATATAACAATAAGAAGCATATTGGCTTGGCACGAAAGCGTTATTGAAGCCGTAAAGCAGGTTTTAACGTCGCTAGTTCAGCACTACATTTGTAAGAGACAGAGTTATTGGAGCGAACGGCTACATAACCGAACGAAAAGCTTAATAGAGAAGCGATCGGCGAGTCTTAAAATACACTTACTAGCAAAAATAATGGGTTGACGTTATACTGGAGTACGTACCTGTTACTCTATACATTTTCAGGTTTTAAAACGCCTTTAGGTACTGTTCGAATATATCTGTAAAGCTGGGCATTCACGACCGCTCCAACAAGCCGAATAGCAGCACCTCACCAAAATCGATCCGTGAATGTCAAAACTGTTACGTTTAAAAGTACTTGGCGCGGTCCGTTGGATTTCCAAATGGACGGAAAGCAAGCGCAAATATTATGCCCATCCAGTTGCATGCAATCCATCTGTCGCAAAGACAAACGGCGCGTCCGTGAATGCCCGGCTTTAGGAAACCCCAAAAAGAGTCTTACGTCTCAATACGTTATTTAATTATTTGTATTAAAGTTCTTCACAATACACGGAATTTTTTATTCACTTACACACACTTACAGACTATACGTTGAAGTAACTTACTCGATAAAAAGAAAAACGTACGCGCTCGAAGTCCATATTTGCTCGAAAGTGTAGACTATACGGTTTTATATTTTTAGTGTCTTTTTTCTACGCGAAGTATTCATAATTGATGAATTTTGACGGATATAATTCACTGCTACAAATAATTGCATCGCACTAACGCAACGGTGGAAAAACTGTCAATTGCTCGAGTAAAAAATGCAATTTTTCCTTAATTTCTTTAATTCCGCACTCTTTTAAAATATTCTGTTTAAATTCCACGTCACTCAATCTTTATAGTACAAGTACTTATCTGTTCTTTCAAATATATTTAAAAATAACTAAAGTAAGGCAGCCTTTAACTTGCGGCCGAATGCATTCGAATGTCGCTACTTTGAAAGCGCACTGCTCTTGGCAGAACTTTCTTTGTTTATTTATATACATACTCGTATGTGGCGGAACTGTGGCCCGATCCGACGAGTGTCAGCAGTGACGATCTTTTGTAACACATTAAGACTCAATAACAACATATATGACGTCATTATGACGACACCCGTAACCCTCGTCTACTCGTATGACCCAGCTTTTGAATGAATCTGTCGGTTCCGGGTTTGATTCCCGGTATTCTACTATAAAATCTGAAGGTGTTTTAGTTTGTTACCTACTTCTTCACACTGGAACGGCTGGACTTATTCGTAATTTGAAATGGAGATAGTGTTAATCCAGAGTATAAGACTCTGGATTAACACAAAGGCGTTTCACCCCGCGAAATTTAAAAGTTCCCGGCGAAAATAACGATTATCGAAATCTACCCCGCGTAGTCGCGGGTAGAAGCGATATTATAAATGCAAAAGTGTGTGTGTGTTTTACTTGTTTAGATACTCCTTCATGCAACGGCTAGACGTATTTGAATGAGGAATGGAGTTATCCTAAAGTAACAATTGTATGAATTCTTTCAATACAGGAAAAATCTGTTTTTTTTGTTGGATCAACTCTGTTAAAATGGACTTCAGGCAAATATTGAAATAAAGCTCTAGAATTGTTGAAATATAAACATAATATATATTATTGTGATTTACGATTTCACATTAATTATTTTAAATAAAACACACAGTAATTTAAAATGTTGATGTCATTAATTCACACAAAAGGGCCTCGTTAACGTCACCTACTAATTAATGTTAATCAGATACCTATGTGATTAGTATTACGCACTCGCGGGAGCTCTGATCCCTTATTAATAAACGTGGAGTAACCGTAGAGTAGGCCATACTTTGTCCTTCTCTGTCGAATTCAAATGTCACCATGACAGATAAGTGAGGCTAGATAAGTTGCCTAACGCTAACGTAAACGATTTCCTAAAACTGACAAAATGTAGGGATTTGATGAGGCACTCCACGCGACCGTCTGACAGCTTCTGTCAATCCTATACATTTTTGATAACGATAACATACGCCGAATCCATCTTAGGCCTTACGTCTAAGTATGGCTCTTATTTACTTGTCCTCTTAAACAGCTCACTTTTTCATCCTACGTGCTTTAAATCAACTGTCACGTCCTACCGGGTGGCAAGTAAAAACTTTAAAGAATTTATTAGAACTACGGACCCTAGTGTGATCAGAGGAGGGTAGGTAGATCCGTAGGGTATGGTCTGGACTCTGGTTCTGAGAAGCGAATGAGCACTTGCCTCGCAGTCTTTGTAGCGGCGCGGAGCAGCGGTAGAAGAAACCGTCAGCAGCCCGACGGTGTGCGAAGACAGGATCCTGATATCGCGGGTACCACCCGGTGTGTAGCACCGCATTCCACTCGACGATCCTGGTCACCGAATGCGCTGAATAGAAAATTAATAAGTTGAAGTTTAAGCTCTCTTGCTATTAGCAAAAAATAAATTATATGTTCTCAGTACTTAGTATAAACCAAAAAAAAATGCCTTGTGACATATACTTCGTAGGGATTTTTTCAGAACACTTTAAAAAAAAGTTACTGTTGTCAATTGTCAGTGTCACCGCTACCGCCTCCGCCGAGCTGCCTCGTCAATGAGTCGGCGACCAAATTCTAAAGGCACGCAATAAGGCTCGCCGGTTAACACAACAACGAATTAAAAAGCTTCAAGTCTTTAGTCGATAAGGATAAACATGGGAATAAACAAGAAATTGCTCAAATTAAATAAGAGTGGAGCTCCTAACAGATAAAACATTAAAACAGCTGAACGAGATTAATTTTCTGTTTCTAATTCTTCCCGAAGTTTCCGCAGCGATAGCGAAATCTTTCTGAATTTAGACAAATGAATGCGAATCTTATTATGAACTTTAAAGCCGGGCATTCATGTATACTAACTTTAGCCTACGTAGAGCTCGACTGTCGTTTTACATTTGGAAACAATCAAATTTTCTATTATTATAAAACGTTCATCTCTTTCTTGACGCTCCGACTATCTTTTTATCGAAATTTATTAAAATATAGGTACTCAAACTAATAAGTAAAGCTAAAGAAGTAAAGGAACGAGTAAAATACTGAAGGCGCTAATAGTACATTATTGCCTACGCAGGGAAGTAGGCAATTGCGGGCCGAGTATTGGTTTAAACGGACGAGTTTGCGAGCCCGCAATTGCCGTTCTTGCCAAGGAAAAATATAGAGCTTTTCTCAGAAATCGCAAGTGAAAAATTGTGTTGGAGTAATCTTCATCGCTTGAACTCATTTTTTGAATTTCATACAAACTTCACGTGAAAAAGTTATGATGTTACCAACTACGAGTAGATAGTAATGCAATTTGTATGCAACATTGCGGGCTTGTGTACCGAGCACGCAATGTTTTTATTTTTAATTTGAGAACTGTCAGTAAACTATGTACTTCGCGTCTCAATATGTAGATACTAATGTTAACTTTTCCGGTTATTTTCGAGAAAAACATCTTGTAGCAAACCACGATTGTGAAGACTTGACAAATGAGTTAAACGTACGAAAAATTTCGTTGTTATACGGAATAATAAAAATAATGTTCTTAGAATGTTCTACTGTATGTGTATGTGTGTATGTGTATGTGTGTGTGTGTTGGTGTGTGTGTGTGTGTGTGTGTGTGTGTGTGTGTGTGTGTGTGTGTGTGTGTGTGTGTGTGTGTGTGTGTGTGTGTGTGTGTGTGTGTGTGTGTGTGTGTGTGTGTGTGTGTGTGTGTGTTTGTGTGTATGTGTACTCCTTGTGTCAGATTGTGGAAATGATTATTAACTACATTTTTTAAATTTTAATATAAACTATTTAATAAAGCAAGAAATAACGCTCTTCCTCTAGCTTTATTTATATTGGTCGAATTATACCATAAAAACTCTTTTGTTAAGCCAACACATTCATATATGTTTAATATTATGTATACATACGTATAGTCAGTGTCTATTGATATTGGCAAAGACGTAAACAAAACGAAACGAACCAATTTACCATTATTACTTTATCACGAACTTTTAAAAATCAAGTAAGGTCTTAGCAATGATAAATACACTTGATCATTAGGTACTTTTTTACGAAGTTTAAAGAAAATAAACATTATTTAAACGTTATTTAGAATAAAAACACACTAAATGAGGTTTTGAGGTTATGTGTCAAACAGTCCTTATTTGTTTACATCTTTGCCCATTTCAATTGACACAGACTACAATAATTTCTTTCGTACAGTATACCCGTACTAGTAAGTGAACTATATTTTTAATTGGTTTGAAATTAAATAACTACTACTTACCTACCTATTTGAAAAACTCCAAGTAGCGCTCATCGTAAGCCTTAGATTGTCAGACACTGATATATTTGGCGTGTTTGTGTCTTTTGCGGATTAGCTGAATGGGGTTTGATGGCAGACGCTCTCGTTAGAGATAAAACTTGCAATTTAAACTTTTAATTGAGTGCAAAGTCGGGATTTAACTCAGATTTGTGAAGAAAAGGATGTTGCATTAGACTTAAAAAAATCAACTAAGTACTGAGTGGCTTGGGTTAATACTTTTTTATATAATAGGTGTTCTTTTCCAAGTTTCAATTCCGACTAAAGATGTCATAATAATAATTAAATCTTTGATTCTCTTTCTAAAATTATTATGTTGCACATCTTACCATTTGAACACCGTTACATGCTGCCACATTTATAATATTAGTAGCATACTAAGATTAAAAAGCGAACACCTCTTGGACATTCAGCCCCAACGACCCCCCCGAGAGCCGTAAATCCCCCGCACCTTGTTTTATTTAATTACTACAACTGCAGATAAGCTGCCGCAATTCGTTTACGCCACTTGAGGCATCCACCGGAATAAAACGGGGCGAAATGGCTGTCGTGCCCCGTGATGTTTAGAACAAGGTTTCTTATATGAAAGTTTGCTTGGAAACAGACCATTACCAAATGTAGATCTTCGCCATAAACTATAAGTACACTACTAAGAACCTTTTGGAAAACATTTGTGAGCAAAGATAAATATGTTCTTCTCACTGCCCTGCTAAGACAAATGGCGGCATCTCTAACCAAACTCCTGTACCAACCTTATTACTAACGACAGAGGGTTGTATCTGCTTTGGCTATTGAATTTGAGATACGCTATTTGGCTTTTGAGGGACGGATAACCGGATAGGACGTGTAGAATTAGTTTCCCGATACCCCCATATTTTGTTTAATAACAACACCCCGGGACCGCCAGGTAAATTATTCAGACTTTACAATCCATAGTGTAATACAATAAAATAAAACTAAAATTACCATTACAAATAAAAAATTGAAAATAGTAATAAAATAGAAATAAAAAAATATTAAATAAACTAACAGCACACTCCCCTCCCTATCGACCCCAATATCGGAGTCCTAGGCGTATCACTTGATACACAACTCCGTAGTCATTTGGAAGATAAAGCAAAATTGACTCCCAGGAGGCTAGGCGTGTTTGATAGAGCGAGACGGTACTTCGCAGCTGACCACTGCCTCCAACTCTATAAGGCTCAGGTCCGGCTGCATATGGAATGCTGTTCTCATCTCTGGGCTGGGGCACCCCAATACCTCCTTCTTCCACTTGACCGGATACAACGCAGAGCGGTTCGAATCGTCAACGACCCAGCGATCTCTGTACAATTGGATTACCTCTATACGATGGGACATCAGTTCACTTTGCGTGCTGTATAGGCTTCACAACGGGGAGTGTTCTGAAGAATTATTCGGCCTTTTACCGGCCGCTGAGTTGCACCATCGCACTACTCGTCGTAAAGCCAGGTTCCATCATCATCACCTTGTTGAATGGCGTTCTTCCACTGTGTGTTTCACTTGGCACTTTTTGCCTCGTTCAGTGAAAATGCGGAACGAACTCCCTTCGGTGGTGTTTTCCACGCGTTATGACTTATGACATGGGCGCCTTCAAGAAAAGAGACTAAAAAAAAGGACGTAGCATGGTATTTTTCAGAACATATATAAACAAGTTCCCGTTGTCAATTAATAAAACCGGTCAAGTGCGAGTCAAACTCGCACGCCGAGGGTCCCGTATTTAAGATAATATGCTTGGTAACCGCAAAGTAAACACTCATTTTGTTATGACCTTAATTTTCTACGCCATTAGTGCTACGTCCATTTTGACTAGCCTAAATTTTAATACAAATTTTCAAAGTTTCTTTGTTATATCTCAAAAACTGTAAATAATGAACACTTAATTAATTTTTTGTACATTTTTGGCAATAAATCAAAAAGTACATCAGTAAAAAAATTGTGTTCCGATTGAGCCATTTCATATGACACCCCATTTGCTTTATCAAATCACTTTCATTTTTCAACCCCCATGGCCCAAAAAGTATTTTTCTTATCAAAGGGGTACAAAATTGTTTGTCGAAACTATAAACTCTTAAAACCATTTGGTATTATGAATTTAGGGCTACATACACATATGTACAGTAGGCTTATTAATTTGAGGAGTTCTGTCTGATAGGTAATCATTAGGGTCAAGTTAGGCCAGTTTCACTGTATGAACTCGCGTTTGCTGCTTTTGAGAATAGCCCCAACCGGACCGCCGCCGCCGCCGGCAAGTTAAATGAGACCCGCCGAGTTTATCTAGAGCTGACAAACCGGAGCACTGAATCATGGAGATGACCCAAAAATATATAATTTTCTGACAAAAAAATCATTTTTTGTTGCTAACTGTACTTCTTTTGCAATGTCATTATCTGAATATCAAGACCAAACTAATGAGTCCCAATACGGTGGGTCTACGTTGAATATAGCGTAGATCCTGTCGCCACCTTCCCACTCCATCATCAGACCAGCTCGGACAACTTATAAACTTACATACGAACAGTAAAACGATGACCGTAAATTATAAATTAAGTTCAGGGGAGTTGGTTTCCTTATGTGACATTGCAGGACCCAGCGCGTCACGCTGAGCTCATAGACCGTTAAGTTTCGGCTATTTCGTGGTTCCTAAATACCTAATAGTCTATTGTAGTTATCCAAGGGCCTACGCTATCGCTTCCCTTTTCTTGGTCGTATGAGAGAGTAAGAGAACGTCAGGGCTAGAATTGACTTGCCAAAGTGTTTTACCTGGTGATTGTGAAACAGGCCCTAAATGTGATCATTTTGTAATTTATGAAATTATTATGTGTCTCATGCGAATGTGATTATAATAGCCAAATAAATGGTTCCTATCTATTTTTTTCTAATTCCTTTAAATATCCCTAAGTTGGGTTGAGTTGAACTACTTGAAATACCGTTCGTACATTACTTCGTACGTTTCGTACGTAGAAGTTCCAAAATACCGCCGCAATAAGCTGGTTCCATGAAACTGGGCGGTAAAACTTTTTGCAAAAAAACCGGACAGAAGAATGTCGGTGCACGCTCAGTGTATTTAGGGTCCGAAGCCGTTACCACAAGACGTATGATTTTTGGTAGATATTAACACTTTAGTCGTCGTATCTCAGAAACCAATCAAGCCTTGAATCAAGCAATCAAGGCTTGATGGTTTTCCTTTAAAATTCGTTATAGCTTTCGTTTAAGATATTCCAAGTTCAATATTACCTAAACGGTCCTCAAAGTCTTAAAATCGATAAAAACATGAACATGATTTCTTAAGAGCTACCGATCTAATCCCGCTTGATGTTATAATGTAAAAAAACATTTTACTTTTGCTTTACTTGTGTGTAGAGGTTTTTGATCCATTTTTGTTTTAAATGTTATTTTACAACTTTGTGGGACTTATGTATATGTATAACCATGGCAAACTACAGCTCTGTAGTACAGTTGGCTACAGCGAGATGTATCCAGTTCTGGACCTTATTACAATGCAATAAGGTGAAAAAGTGGATACATCTCTTTGTAGCCGACTGTACTACAGAGTTGTAGTTTGCCATGGTTATACATATACATAAGACAGTGGTTGACTACGGAACCCTAAAAACGCACAGTAGTAGACTGCCATTTATCGAGATTTTGAGGATGGCAAGAAATGTCACTGGCAATTTAATAATAATCATCAAGATTATTTTCAACTGCATTCCCAATTTTTCTTCTCCATTCTTCCCTGCCTCATGCTCTCGATGGATTCTCTGAGGATCATGCGGCTTAAAGTTTAATTAAAGATGCACAGACAAAAGGAACGTTTGACTCGAGCCGCCAATAGTTCCAACAGTTGCAGTCCGATACGATTTCCAATTATAGGGACCGCAAGTCCTTGAAGTTTTGAATCTCTGATAAGTACGTTTTATTTCAGTTAGTCTTCTTGTTTATTGATTTCAATATAACCATAAACTAAACTATTTATAATTGGCGACCACACAACAAGATTCGTTAGCGCTAACGTTAACGATTCCCGATAAGTGTCAAAATGTATAGAATTGACGTAAGCTGGCCTGTTGTCGCGTCGTTGGCTGACGTCAACTCCATAATGTGTATCCACAACATACAATATACCTACCCATTATGTGTATTTATATGTTTTGTCAGTTTTCGAATTTTTATTTTATTATATTTACGATTATGTAGGAGGATGAAGGGTGAAAAGAAGGAGTCGAACGCTCGACTAATTTAAACCATCTCTGCACTTTCACTTATTAAAATAAATGTTAAAAAACAAAAAACTGCCTTCAAAAATGCAAGAAATAACTTCCTTTAAAATAGTAGGTAATTAATAGGTCAGTAAAAATGAAGTGGGCTTTTGGAAAAATTACCGTTGTTAAGTTTTGTTCTTAACATAGTTTAACAAGCACTTTAGATATAGAATAGAAATACGAATAGTTAGTTAAAACGCAATTGATAGGCCCAATTAACATAAGGTCAAGTGTTAAGTGAAGTCCAAAGTACAACAACAGTGGCGATTGAGCAGCGCTCACGGTGTCACTCTTCTAAACCCCTCAGTTTTTAGTTCTACGTATACAACGAGGTAATAAAATAAACGAGACTATAGGAGTCTATTCGTAGCGAAGAGTCCGACTCGCACTTGGCCGGTTTTTTAAATATGACTTAAGCCAATGTACTCTTAACCTAGCATTACATAAAACATTGAGTATGGATAAATATAATAAAAATCTCATGCATAGTTGAGCTGGAATACCTACGTACCAAAACTCATAATAACAATAGTAAACAAATAAAAATAGATTTACATTTTTTATCTATGACGGTGTAAGACTACCACATTAATTAAAGTTTCGATACGTTCTACAGAAATTGTGTCCTCTAGACAAGATACAATGTTTACATGTTTTTGTGACCAAGTTACAGTTCAGTTATTTGGGTATCTGGTTTAAGCCAAGTACTTCTCGATCATAATAATAATCAAGTATTTTTAAACTAATTTTTTATAATATTAAAATGATGTGTATCCGAATTCTTAATAAAAGAGTCTTGTCTTTTAAATAACAAATAATATTGTCAAAAATAAATTGTGACGCGCTGCTCTTAAAACATTAGTTTCTTTAAACGTACTCTTAAGGAATCATTGGAGGAGATTGGCATTAAGTTATATACAAGGAGGCCTCTTCGCCGGGCGGCGTCAACTTACTTAACTACTTTTAAGAATAACGTATACCAATAAAACATTTTTAAATAAAAATTAGAAAAATTACAACTCTTTGTATGTGATAAAGCGATTTACGTTTGGACGACTGTGTTTTTGTTATCAAAACGAGCAAATAAGTTACATCTCATCTAGTGATAAGGATCTTAGTAAAAATAACGGGCGGCGAGCACGCGAGAGTGCCGAGCATTGCGGATACCTGGCAAGCTTGAAAATGCTTTTAAACAACGAAATATAATAAGTGTAGGTACTTAGTGTTCTAGTCTTTTTAAGTAACAACATAATTAACCAAAAAATTTGGTAACGATATTCTAACCTAGAGCACAACATACAACCACTCGAAAGTCTCCTTTAAACTCATGATTATAACCACAGCCACAATAAACGTAAAACACAAATGTTGTGACACTATGATCGCGGCTGAACCACCCTCTAAAAGAAGAATAAAAGTCACTTCCAGAACCCGCCACTTTTTCCAAACCTCAATATTGATAATATTATAAATAAAAACCGGCCAAGTGCGAGTCGGACTCGCGCACGTAGGGTTCCGTACCACTATACATCTAAATAAATGTTTTTCTTTATTCTTTATTATATTGGAGTTGATTGAATGAAAAGTAAAATGTGGTTTACGATTTATAACGTATTAAAAAAAAAACTAATTATTAGATCTCGTTCAAACCAATTTTCGGTGGAAGTTTGCATGGTAATGTACATCATATATTATTTTTACATTTATCATTCCCTTATTTTAGAAGTTACGGGGGGGGGGGGGACGACACACATTTTTCCACTTTGGAAGCGTCTCTCGCGCAAAGTATTCAGTTTAGAAAAAAATATATTAGAAACTTCAATACCATTTTTAAAGACCTATCCATAGATACCCCACACGTATGGGTTTGATGAAAAAAAAATGAGTTTCAGTTCTAAGTATGGGGAACCCCAAAAATTTATTGTTTTTTTTCTATTTTTGTATGAAAATCTTAATGCGGTTCACCGAATACATCTACTTACAAAGTTTCCATAGTATAGCTCATAGTTACGGAATAAAGTGGCTGTGACATACGGACGGACAGACGGACGGACAGACATGACGAATCTATAAGGGTTCCGTTTTTTGCCATTTGGCTACGGAACCCTAAAAACCACTAGATTTCCCAAGTAAATCAATATTTGTGTTCAACGAGACCCAATATGACTAAGACATTTGTGACGTCTTTACTAAATGCTTAGCATAATGTAATAAATCCAAACCCCAAAAATGCCTTAAGCAGTAAATTATAAAATCAAAATTACTTAAAAACGAGAGCTCTTACCTCGTAAGGCCCACGTCAAATTTCGTTAGTTCGAAAAAGTATCCTACCTCGGTCAACTAAAGTCAAAAGTCACTTTGACAAATGTCCTAAATTTAGGGCGTTGGGCCTTACGAGGTTAAAATGCGACATCCCAGGGCCTCTATTATCTAGGTTGGGCCCAGCAGCAACTCTCCCCCACATTACATTTGCGATACCTGTTACAGATTTTTCCAAACCTCATCTCATTTAGTTTAGGAATTATCTGTACGTGTATCTAGTATATATATCAAATGCATAAGTTAAGTTAATATTGTATACAGGATGTCCGGGATATAGTGGACTACTTTAGTGGGTCGGATAGCTCAGCTCAGAATTGTTGAAAACATGATATTTCATGTTTATTAAAAGTCGCACGAAAAACGATAAATCTCAACTTTTCAAATTTTTGGAAATGCTTTACCCTGGTACATCATTTTCGATGCCACGACCACAGCTATTGGATTATTTCAGTTTTGTTTGCTGTGTTCAGAATTATCTTGTAACTTAGTACCCAAAAGAAATACTAAACACATACTCGTAGAGTGCCAATCATTGTAAATATTTAAATATTAATAATATTGAATTTTATCCCAACGAAATTCGCATCCAATTTCCGGAAATAGTTAAAACACGTGTGGGTGCTTTACAATATAAACGAATACTAAAACATTTACTTGAAAGACTGGAAATATGTTTAGCCTCTGAATTGCGTTGCTACTTAAATATAACCAAATCGATTCGGGGTAATGACGTCTTGTTTATAAAAGTTTTTAGGTACCGCACTGAGCGGTGACCTGCCCAGAGGGCACACCATTTAGGAGTCTATCTAGAATCCTAGAAGTTAAGCGAAAAACCGCTGCTGGTTAGAGCGGTACCTCTTTATTATTTATTTATTATTTATTTATTTATTTATAAAAACAATGTCTTGAGGACTTACAGCGTCAGCCAAAGCGCCCAACAAGATAGAAACTTAAAAGCTAGGTACAAATTTAACACAATGTCAAGAACTCTACATAACATAACAAAACAATGAGGAAAATTAAAGCTAGACATAACCCTAGAGTTTATTTAAATTTAAGAAGCGACTTAAGGCCACTATAAGGACAGGCCACTTGTCCGCAAACACGTCGGCCTCCCGCATCCGCGCAAGGAACTCGTTAAGTAGCGCGATGGCTCTGGTGGTGGGAGCGTTGCAGGCGTGCTGGGTGCGCATCCTATCTGGCAAAGCAAACAAGTTGCGTGCGCGCCGTGCGCAGCGGTCCGCGGCGCTTAAATAACGATCCGGCACAAACAAACAAAACTTTTCTAAGACGGAAGGATTATCCACCTTATGGCGCAATAATAGGCAGTAGTGGACAAGCGTTATAAACTTCCGCCTTAAGTTAAGGGATTCTAACCCAACCATTCCACTGACAAATAAAGATGGGTAGAGGAAGGGGTAACAATGATAACGCCTTTTATATAGGTATCTTGCAAATTTGCGTTGGACACGCTCTATCATTAGGCTATATTTCTCCTCCCGTGGATCCCAAGCTACTGCATTGTACTCGAGCTTACTCCGAACGTAGGTATTGTATAACAATATGGCAACTCTATCGTCACGGAACTGGGACGCTGTCCTAATTATAAGGCCCAGTACCCTACTAGCGCTTTTGCAAATATTACGCATGTGATCACGCATATCTAATCTAGTGTCCAACGTAAGACCTAAATCCTGAATCGTGTTAACCCGTTCAAGCTGTGTGTTGGAGAGGTGGTAGCTCCCATTGACTGGATTATTGGAACGGGTAAACGTAATGGCCCTGCATTTAAGTTTGTTCAGTTGCAATTTGTTGGTAGCACTCCACTGCACAACTGAGTCAACCGCATGTTGAAGCACCTCGCAATCAGAGCTTTTGTTTATAGGCTGCATAATTTTTAAATCATCAGCAAACATCAAGGGAAGGGCTCCATCGATACAATGCATTAAATCGTTGATCATTATTAAAAATTGCGTCGGGCCCAGGTTACTCCCCTGACTCACGCCGGAACGGGTGAAATATTCCTTTGACCTAAAAACAGACACTTGCACGTATTGCTTACGGTCTCTAAGATAATCTGCAAAGAAAGCCAGCAGTTTTGGATTAAAACCAAAGGCCGAGAGCTTCATAAGCAGGACGTCATTGTCTACCAGGTCAAACGCCTTTTTAAAATCAAAGTATACAGCATCTACTTGGCGATACGTATCCATGTGCTTCAAAACGTAGTCAAAAAAACAAACATGATTCGTAGTGGTTGAACGCGCACAGCGAAACCCATGTTGGGCATTATCCAACCTATTATTGATTTGTTTCTTATACATTCGGACGATTTTATAATAGATCTGTTAGGCTAGATCATAATGATGCTTTTGCTAGAAGTATATAAGCAGATAACATAAATAATTAATCATCATCATTATCAGCCGCAAGACGTCCACTGCTGGACAAAGGCCTTCCCCAAGGTTTTCCACAACGATCGGTCCTCTGCTGCTGTCATCCAGCGGTTTCCCGCGATCTGATAAATAATTAATAACCTGTAATCACTGTGTTCTATTCTTGTTATATGTTTTTTTGACAAAAAAATATTAATTGCTTAATCAAATTTAAGTCGTTTGATTGAATTTTAATCACACAACATCTACATATTGTGATCTAGCCACTCACTTGCTTGCGACTTCAAAAAAGGGTGACCTAAACTGCTTTGACACTCCGTAAACAAATCGGCGCGGTGTTTGCTTTATTTGAAAATCGATAACTTTGCTTGTACTGAAGTATTTGGTAAGATATTTTATACATTGTAAAGCTAAAGAAATGGAGAATCAAATAACATGTATATTTTAGCATGTATCACCTTAATAGCTCCCATATAAAATAAAATAGCAAAAAAAACGGTTTACGTACCTACTAAATTTAGATCTTTTTCTAATACCAATCACCAACAAAATCAATAATTTAATACCGAAATAAAACGTTATTTAAACACACTATAACACACACTTCACAATCACGTAATCATAATAAGGAAATAAATATGATTAACATATTATTTCAGTGTAAATAAACAACCGATACGTCATTCTGCAACACTTGTTCCGACACCTTGCAAATTAAAATTGATAAAAAATTGTTTTGGTTTCTCTAGTTTACTGTAACTTTTTTTAAATGTTGTCATGTTGGTAATCTGTGCTTTGAAAACAATTTATACCATATATATGGAGCCATTCACAGAATAAAAATCATAAACCGCATAAACTCGGCTACCGAAAGCAATTTGTAGGCGTACAAATTTGGTAGGTCTAGTCACCGAAAGCAAGTGAGTGGCTATGCTAATCTCGAGGACAAAGCTATTTGTATAATTACTACAGAAATTCACTTATGGTAAGTTCGTTTAATCATATTAAGTGTATATATCATTGTTAAGACATTACTTGATTTTTAAAGAACGTGATAATCAAGTAATAATGGTTTATTGGTTCGTTTGGTTTTGTTTCACCTTTGCCAATTTCAATAGACATGGACTATACTTCTCAACCTCTCAAAAATCTTATTTTAAAACTTAATTAGTGATCTTAGATCTAGCCTACTAGCAAATGTTTCTTAACAAACCCTGCATTTACAACGATTAATTTATTCCATATGTATGAATAAGTATCGTCGCTTTGTACTAGTTCAGAGCCTTTTCTTGAAGGGCGGCATCACACTGGGCTATCCGCTTATAATTTCTATGACCGAATAGATTATTTGTCCTGGAGATCAACCCTGCCATACTGGAAAGAAGGCCATTTTGCATACAATGACACATTCCATTACAACATCCCTCTTTTTTGTGTCTCAAGCATCTCATCATTATAATATAGGTACAACATTTGCGGTCATTTCATTTTAAACACGTTTATAAGATATAACCAACCAAACGTTAAATATAATAACAAAACCTTATTAACTTAATCGCTATAGAAAAAGTTATCATGGCCTTAGTACATTAAGTATATTTTCAACACACTTGCTCAAAACGACCTTTTTATTCCACCGATTTTTGGCTCATAAACCTAGATATTAAACACGCGTGCTTTTTCAGTATATTACGCACAAGTGCCTTTAGTTTATTAACCCAAACAATTTACATTTGTAGCCTAGTACCAAGTTGTAAGTACGAAGAAGAAGCGATATAATTTAGTCGGGTTATACCTTTTTTTTCTTAGCAACAAACAGTTTTTATGCGGCAAATAACATTATCTACATACTTATTTCAATAAATTGGTGAAATCAGCTTTATTACTAAAAATAACTCAATTTCATTAAAATCATTTTAATTTTTCTGTAATTTGTATTTTAAACATTAATTATATATTACATTTTAAATTTGGCTGCTGGCCGATCTCGTTCGCGCCTTAGCCTTGCGCGCGCATCGGTATCGCGGCAAGAAAAAAAAACAACGCGCCAGCCGCCATTTTTCGTAAATAATTGACGACTGTGACGAAGATAGTTTGGATTAATTATTGTGAAGTTTAATATTAACGAAAATGTCTTCTTTAAGTAAAGAAAATGAAGAAATTGTAATTTTACCAACTGTTTTAATAATTAATTAAAATTTGACTAAATGAAGAGTCTTGTTTTTTTTTCGCAAGTGTGTTGAAAAACGTCGTATGTAACACGTGTGCCTGTGACCATAATATACGCGGCTTTCTTGTGGCGCACTCGCTTTCGCTCGTGCTCACACAATAGCGCCTTGTATACAATGGTCAACTTAGCACACTTGTATCATAATGTACTATTATGTTGTAGATTATAATACTCGAATTTGATCGTTTTAGTTTTTTTCATTATACTAACTGAATATATCTTATGAGTAATAGATATTCCGTTGTTATATGTATATTCTATTCCTTACTCTTTAGATAGAGTGTTTTGAAAAACAAACACCTTTTTTTGTCACCGGTCAAACGTCGAAAAATTCCCCAAACACTAAAAGTTCTAGAGAAACCAAGCGGTACGTAAATAAAAGCGATATTTCTTTATTTTTAGTCTTAGTTAACAGGTTAAGTTAAGTTAAGTTAATGGTGGTGATTATGTGCGTCAAGTAGTACTGGGGTCGGTTCCGAGAATTCTATTTCCCGGTTCTAGGCACCGGAATTCCAGGTTTTCCCGGTTTTTTTTTATCTTACATCGTCGCCACCCATGGATATTTGAGAAATAAAATGATTAAAAAGCAATATGAAACTTAATTTTATACAAATATGCATAAAAATGCGCCTTTTTAACGGACTTCAAAACAAGGAGGAGGGTTCTCAACATTTTCCTGGGTAAAAAAGAAATAATTCTAATTAGTCCATCAGTAAGATTATCAAAAAATATTGAACACGTATTTCTTGCTTTATCAAATATCAAAATTGACAAATATAACGCGCATCAAAGTTCAGGGAAGTGTGCCACGTCGTCACGCGAAAATTCAAAGCACTTTATCTTCGTATTTTTTTTATATAATTAACAAAAGAAAAAATATGTGCTCAATTTTTTTTAAATGTAAATGACGGACTATTAGTAGTCGGGATTTTTTTTTAATGTACGAGGAGCGTTGAACAAATTCTCGGTATGAGAAGGAAAACAAAAGCATACGATTAGTGTTTTATTTTTATTTATCTATATATTGTTTACACACTTATAAGATCTGTCAATTGGTTTTTTTAACCCCTCATAGAAATATGTTTTGTCTTTGGTGTCATAATGCTCCACCAACGGTGCCTTCAACGCTTCATCATTAGAAAATCGATGTCCACGAAGATCCTTTTTAAGGTTGGGAAACAAAAAG
The DNA here is from genome assembly GCA_923062465.1 of Acleris sparsana. Lineage (NCBI taxonomy): Eukaryota > Metazoa > Arthropoda > Insecta > Lepidoptera > Tortricidae > Acleris > Acleris sparsana. Next base: position 11,066,487 of record OV281293.1, read on the forward strand.
TAGTTGCTGGGGGCCAAGTCTGGACTGTACGGTGGGTGAGTAATAGTTTCGAACCCAGATTCAAGAACAGCAGCCTTGGCAACATGAGCAGTATGCACAGGGGCGTTGTCATGAAGAAGCAGCACTCCTCTGGTCAATTTTACCCTCCTCGTCTCTTTGATTGCTTCCCGTAATTGGCGTAAAATGTTAACGTAGTACTCTCCTGTAATATTTAAACCCTTTTCTTTATAATCTATTAATAATATCCCTTCACAATCCCAGAATATTGTCGCCATGATCTTGCCAGCTGAAGGGACGACTTTGAATTTCTTGGGATGAGGTGTTCCTTTAACGTGCCACTGTATCGACTCTTGATTGCTCTCAGGGTCATAATGATGAACCCAAGTTTCATCTCCGGTAACAATTTTTTGGAGCAAACCATCAGAGTTTTCGGCACACAGCTCAATGAAGTCGGAACAACAAGCAACGCGTGTATGATTCTAGAACGTTGTCAACATTCGTGGCACCCATCTCGCTCTAACTTTGGACATGTTAAAATGATCGAGGATAATATCATGTATTGTACCAATAGAAATATTGTTTTTCTGTGCTATGGACATATCCTTCACTCGACCATCTTCCAGTATAATTTTCTCCACTTTTTGAATGTTTTCTGGTCAAGTATATAGACTTCAACATCTGTATATTGAGTAACTTTAGAATTCAAAGGACTAATTAATCTAATTATGTTATTAAAGAAATGTAGTTTAAATATTTTATTCAAACAAAAAGCGACCTTAATCACTTTCGAAATACGGTTACGGTTTATCATTGAATTATGCATTTCCCTCTTATCCGGTTTGTTTCACTTGTCCCGGGTTGCGGAAAAATCTGTGCACATGTAGTGTGAGGGAGAGTTGCTGCTGGGCAGTCGCAATTTAAAGAGCTTTAGTTTTTAAGAAATTGAATTTGGCATTTACTAGTTTGGGGTTTGAATTAATTACCTTATCGTATTACGTTCACAAATGTCTAAGTGGTATTTGGCTGGGTCTTGTTGATTAGTAATATTGATTTAATAGGAAAATTATGGTTGTTTTTAACTTATAATCTGTCAATATTGACCTCTGAAAAAGTAGCGGGCTCTGGCAGTGACTTTTATTCTTCTTTTCAAGCTGGTTCAGCCGCGAGTATAGGGTCACAACATTTATGTTTTACGTTCGTTGTTTATGATCATGCTTTTAAAAGGAACGTTTCGAGTGGTTTTGTGTTCTGCTCCGGTGCCGATTATATAAACTTATTTGAAATTTTTGTTAGGATCCTTTTTGCGGGGTATTCAGATGGACAGCCATTGTGACTTTTAATGATGCGACTGAAAGACCAGGCATAGGACTGGTCATATTTTATCGACTTTTTTTTCTTTTTTACCATATGGAGTCTGGTTGCCGCTATATTGAATTTTGATAACTGTCATATCTTTAGTGACACTTACAAGTTAAAGATAAATCGATTGACATGAGAAACACCAAAATCGGCCGACGCGTATAGTTTCTAGAGCGCCTCAAAAGACCAAACATACATTCATGCATACTCGTATATATAGGCTGATAAACACTATACCCTTAGATTGGACAATTTATTGCAAATTTGTGGAATGAATAATTATTTCACTAGATCTTCAAATTTTCTCCAGGCAAAGTAAAACCATAAGTAGTTATGCAGAATCTGTGAATAAACAATTCTATTATACAACTTCATAGAATTTGCTTGATAGGTTATATAGGGGGATTATTACAGATGTGCGACACCGAATGAGCGACACATCATTTGTGCGACGTATGAATAAGCGATGCACGGTATTGGGACATGTCATTTGTGCGACATGTTGTTTGTGATAATTATCATTCGGCGATACTCAGACTAGCGACTGGGCATTTGTCCGACACATCGTTTGTGCGAAGTATGAATAAGCGATGTGCGGTATTGCAACATGTCATTTGTGCGACATGTTGTTTGTGATAATTATCAGTCGGCGATACTCAGACTAGCGACTGGGCATTTGTCCGACACATCGTTTGTGCGAAGTATGAATAAGCGATGTACGGTATTGCGACATGTCATTTGTGCGACATGTTGTTTGTGATAATTATCAGTCGGCGATACTGACTAGCGACAGGGCATTTGTCCGACACGTCGTTTGTGCGAAGTATGAATAAGCGATACTCAGATTAGCGGCAGGCCATTTGAGCGAAGTATGATTAACCGTCACACAAATTTGTGACTACTGATTTGTGGCCTTAAGTCATAACATAACATATCAAAATTCCACATCAATTTTTTTTCATATAACATTATCAAAATTTCACGCATATTGACTGAAGTCACATTTTCGTAACAACTTTTGCGGGGTCCTTTTGATAGAAATGCCGAGATACTGGCCTGGAAATGCGTGTTTTATTTTTCGATAAGCATATACAGGGTGGAAGAGGACCGTGGACCTTCCCGATAATGGGAGATAGTTTAGCCTTAACACTTTATTTCCCCCATACAAACTATGTGAATTTAAGCAGCCGTTTTCAAATTACAGCCGGTTAAACATTCACACAAAAAACTACTTGTTTCAACCCTAAACATATGATTGGGTCAGTGAACTTAATTGTAAACAACATTTTCATACAGGATATTATTACGTTTTTTTTGTCGTGGTATACTTAGACCTGTTTCCAATGCGGTAAGAAATATTGCAGGGTTTGTGAGTCTCTTTGTAGGTACATCTTGAACAACTTTATTAATTTTTTCCTAAAATTATGAATAAAATAACATAATAACGACCTACTAATAGCCTACTAAGCACAACTTGACACATTTCTGAAATAGCGACATTGACAGACAATGAAGTATACTCAATCTTCATAAACTATTAAAGAACCTTCTTTCATCGTATCTTAGTTTCCCTAAATTGATAAATAGGCTTTAGCTAGTTAATTGAAATTGAATTTGATTTAATTGAATAAATTGAAATTGTGCTGCTGAGTAGGCATATATCATTCATTTTCATGCTTCAAAACGTGCTTGTGAAACGTTTATCAAACAAACATTATTACGAACTACTGATTAGGTACTTAACTTATGAACCTCTTTGCGTTATTGTATTGGCTATCGATGCATTTGATGTTAAAGTGAAAATGTCATTAAATTTACCTATGTCATTCTTCAAATAAAAATGCTTTTGCTAGATGCTCGTGGTTATTTGAATTTGCTTTTATTGTACGCGACGTGCAATAATAACGCGGCTGAAGCTTTGCGTCGATACCGAGAAACATATCCTCCACCACATCCAACTGGGCATAGGACAATTTTAAGGGCTTTGGATCGTATCGCCAACAACCAGCCCGTTGTACCAGCCATATTATTTCAAATAAGGTTATCAGTCTGTTGAACTTTGTGCGGTCGGTCCGTCTGGGATTTCGTCAAAGTTCTGGCTGTTTAGAGTCCACGTTTAGTTTGTATCTTACCCATCTATGGTCGGAGCATGACAGGTCTTTCGATACATTGCAGTCGGAGATAACCTCCGATACCCTTTCCGTAGCAAGTGTGATGTCGATTATAGTTTGGAATCTGGAGGTGACAAAAGTTGGTTCTGACCCCCTGTTTATAAGCCTGAGATTGGTAGAAAATAAAAATTCAACTAGGTCCTCACCTCGTTTATTGGAAGATCCGCTGCCCCACAGGGTGTGGTGCGCGTTTGCGTCCGCCGAGATGATCAGCTCAAGCTTGTTGTTTTCGCAGTGCCTGATGAGATTTGCCAGCTCAACCGTCGGTATGTCCGCAGGCTGACGCTATTATGACCTCCGGGATGCTAGGGCAGTTGTTTTGGAGTCTGATCGTAGTCAGGTCTCTGGAACAGAACTCATTCATTAAAACTGCATTGATAGATTTTGGTACATAAATACATGTGCGTGGATTAGTTACGGTGGTATCGAGTAGAATCTTACCTCCGATGTTGTTTAGACCGCATATCCTGTCCTTCCTTATCCACGGCTCCTGGATAAGGGCGACGGTCTTGTTGTTTACCTCCAGCATTCTGCGCAGGGTAGCCGCCGCGGCTTGTTTATGCTGGAGGTTGGCTTGGACGACGTTAGAGAGGGGAGGAGGAGCGAATGGGGCTGCTCACTTCCTCGTCCGTTCCCAGCGGGACGTCCTGGTCCATCAGCTGCGCGACATCCTCCTCCAGATCGCCGAAATCGGCATCACCGTTGGAAGTAGTCTGCGAGCGAGCTGATAGCCCATCCTGCTTCTGCCTTTCGGCGGAAGAGTGTTGGGTGACCTTCCGTTCGCCAGCTTCTCTCTGCCTTGCGGCGGAGTTCGGCCTGCTTACCACAGACGTAGACGCGCCTGCTCCCTGGTCAGTGCTAGCATACTCACTCTGCTTTTCAGCGGAGGAGTCGCTAGTGACTTTGGGTGCAGTCGCAGTCTCAGCAGGGTCCGGCGGCATATCCTGCAGCTTTCCCGAGCTCCCGAAGAAACGGATGTAGGCGTTACCCAGCTTGTAGCAGAGTCTTCGCCCCCTCGCTAAGATCCCGGGAATTTGGTCTGCTGGAATACCCAGCACCAGAAAGGTACCCGAAGGATTACCCTCATGGCGCTCGATATTGTAAAGCGACCACCTGCTAACCTGATACCACTTGTTCTGACCAGCCAAGATGCGTTGAATCATCTTAGGCTCGTCAGCACAAGTCGGTAGCAGGACAGCGGACTTCACCCGTTTGGGGATGTCCGTTTGCCGCTTTACCACCAGCTTGGTCCCGGGAATTGGTGACACGAAGTTGGCTACGGTGTCCTTGAGCCACTCTACGTCCTTGACGTCCTCGCACTGCAGCTTCAGCACACCCTCGCTGTGAAAAGGCTTGCCCCGGAAGGAGGGCCAGTACGGAACGGTGTTGGAGGCGCCTGGGGCATCGGCAATGTCCTCGATGCTGGTCTCCAGTGTGCCCTTAATGCCTTCCACCTGGCGATTGTGTGTCGTCGGGGCGAGGGCGCTTGGGCACTTTCTGGCCACAACCCTGTGGCTCGGATTTCCCTTTCTTGCCCCTTCCGCCGCGCTTTCTTTTCGCCGTCTGGGATGTCACGGCCTTGTTCTTCGCCCCTTGGCTGGGACGGAGTGCCTTTTCGGCGCTCAGCTTCGTCCCACCTTGGCTTTCGCCGAGGCGGTCCGTCTGCTTTGCTCCTACTGTGGCGACGGGGGTCGTTGCCGACCCTTTGGCTTCCTCCTGCCTTGCGGCGGGAGGTTGCCTCCTCTCCGAGCCTGCCTGGGCAAAGTGTGCTGCACGTTGGGTTGCGCTTTCGTGAGTTAACCACCCACTGCTGTTCACCGGTCTGCGAGGGACCGGGTTGGCTTGTTTGTTGCGGGGCGCTTCGTTAGAAGCAGCGGCCTGCTGTTGATGTGTGTTTTTGGGTTGGTTTGAAATACTCTTTTTATCAATACTGGTTAAAAAAAAAATTTTTCGTTCTCCTCGGCGTCCCACCCTCCTGAGAGCCCGCAGATGGGGATGCTCATTCGAGCACCAGGACCTACCGCGGAGAATATAGGGTCCAGGGTCCACGATGCAGCGAGCCCGCACGGTGCGAGAAGGACTACGGTTGTCGGGCCGAGGTTTTGACCCGTACTCGCCGTAGAATACGCGCTCCGCCGGCTGCGCACCTCATGACCCCGTAACCCTCGCCGATCACCCTTAAGGGGCACCTTTGCCGGATACCTCAGGCTGGCTAGTTCCTGAGGCTGTCGATTTTCGGGAATGCTGGACCAAAGAGGGCGTGTTGCCTCCACAAGATAACTACAACCCGATCTGTGGTAGGCTCAACCCCCCCAGGACTCCATTATCCCCTCCTACGACGCTCAACTACGCACGGCACTATCACGTAGGTGGGATCTGCACTCTTCACGGGGAAGAGGCCGGTCTGACACGCCCACAGGTCATGACCTACCAGTCCTTTTTGTTGCGGTTGCTACAAGGTCGCTGGTGAAGCCTCTTCGGACGGAACTCCGGTGGTTGGGAAGGTTCTTCGCCAACAACCAGTAAGACCCCTTGGGGAGTCACTGACTGTTGCCCAGGATATACCGGCGGTTTGGGATTCGCGTTCCATCCGGACGGATCCTAATGGACTGCCAATCCCGCCGCACTCGAGGAGGTGATCTAACAAATATCCCACAAACGACATCTCGCACAAATGACATGTCCCAATACACTGCATCGCTTATTCATACGTCGCACAAACGATGTGTCGCTCATTCGGTGTCGCACATCTGTAATAATCCCCCTATATAACCTATCAAGCAAATTCTATGAAGTTGTATAATAGAATTGTTTATTCACAGATTCTGCATAACTACTTATGGTTTTACTTTGCCTGGAGAAAATTTGAAGATCTAGTGAAATAATTATTCATTCCACAAATTTGCAATAAATTGTCCAATCTAAGGGTATAGTGTTTATCAGCCTATATATACGAGTATGCATGAATGTATGTTTGGTCTTTTGAGGCGCTCTAGAAACTATACGCGTCGGCCGATTTTGGTGTTTCTCATGTCAATCGATTTATCTTTAACTTGTAAGTGTCACTAAAGATATGACTGTAATCAAAATTCAATATAGCGGCAACCAGACTCCATATGGTAAAAAAGAAAAAAAAGTCGATAAAATATGACCAGTCCTATGCCTAGTCTTTCAGTCGCATCATTAAAAGTCACAATGGCTGTCCATCTGAATACCCCGCAAAAAGGATCCTAACAAAAATTTCAAACAAGTTTATGTAATCGGCACCGGAGCAGAACACAAAACCACTCGAAACGTTCCTTTTAAACGCATGTTCATAAACAACAAACGTAAAACATAAATGTTGTGACCCTATACTCGCGGCTGAACCAGCTTGAAAAGAAGAATAAAAGTCACTGCCAGAGCCCGCTACTTATTCAGAGGTCAATATTGACAGATTATAAGTTAAAAACAACCATAATTTTCCTATTAAATCAATATTACTAATCAACAAGACCCAGCCAAATACCACTTAGACATTTGTGAACGTAATACGATAATGTAATTAATTCAAACCCCAAACTAGTAAATGCCAAATTCAATTTCTTAAAAACTAAAGCTCTTTAAATTGCGACTGCCCAGCAGCAACTCTCCCTCACACTACATGTGCACAGATTTTTCCGCAACCCGGGACAAGTGAAACAAACCGGATAAGAGGGAAATGCATAATTCAATGATAAACCGTAACCGTATTTCGAAAGTGATTAAGATCGCTTTTTGTTTGAAAAAAATATTTAAACTACATTTCTTTAATAACATAATTAGATTAATTAGTCCTTTGAATTCTAAAATTACTCAATATACAGATGTTGACGTCTACATCTCAGCATTTAAAATCCTTCTCCACACATTCGCTAATCAATAAAATAACGTTTACTTAATTGAAACTTGACTTCTGGGCTTTAAAAGTTCAACCTTTATTCAAATTGAAAATCTAGTTATCCTAGATCTAGCCTACTTAGAAAGCAAATTCTTGTTAACAGGCCCTGCATATTCCCTTGTAAACAACAACCACTAATTCTGGAGTCCTAGTGAAAAAGGGTATAAATCCCCTGAATATTAAGTGAAAACGGGTTTGTCTACCTATAGTATACTCCGTTTATGTATATCACCTTTTTATTACGAGTAAACTCGATATATACCCGTTTTCACTAGGTCACCAGAAATTATTCAATATGTATGAATAGGTATAGCCTTTCTTTGAACGGCCGCATCATACATTGCTATCCGCTTATAATTTCTACGATCAAATAGATTATTTTGTCCTTGAGATTTAACCCTGCTATACTGGAACCGATGCCATGTTGTTACGCATATATTTTTCAGTACCACCTTCACCATATATAATCCAGTATCACCATAATATACAGCAACATTTGACATCATTTATTTTTAAAAACGTTAATAAGATATAACAATAAAACAACACAAACTATAGTTTCATTTGGTACAATGTATACGTTCATTAGGACTTTTTTTTCCTACTAATTTCCACCCGCAACTTCGTCCGCGTAGGAGTTGTGTATCCATCGCTTGCTATTCCCTCGGGAACTTTAAAATTTACCGGCATGAAAAGTAGTCGATGTGTTAGTAGTCGATGTGGAAGCCATCTCCATTCCAAATTTTATCCAAATCCGTACGCTATTGCAGCGTGAAGGAGTAACAAACTAATACACACACACACACACAGAAAAACGTTCACATTAATAATATTAGTAGGATTCAAATACAATCAAGGACCTCCACAAATTCCACAATCCGAAATCTCTCCATCCGCATACAAGTCGTACATCGCTGCTCCCTCGGGAACTGTCCAATTTTCCGGGATAAAAAGTAGCCCGTTTTACTTACGTATACTTATTTCATATCCAGTCACTATAGTATAGTGATTGAATTTACAAAATAATGATCATAATATAAAATACAAACCGGATTTAACACTAATATTGAACTGGCCTAATTTATTAGGTTAGGTTAGGTTAGAATTGTGACCATAAAAACGCCAAACGCGCGAGCTGACTGAGTGAACGGCGAGCCGAATCACCTTGTTTCAGCGTTGTTTTTAGTTGTTAAACCATAATTATGTAGCTTGGTTTGATGATGATTTGATAATGAGAATATTATGTCATTTAATCGCTATACAAAAAGTTATTATGGCCTTAGTTCATTATATTTGTTATGAGATTATAAATAATACGCGCATTTTATCGATTTACGTTTTTTTTTTCATTATACTAACTAAATATATATCAAACGATAAAAAGCGGATTTATATCTTATGAGTAATATATATTTGCTAGTTAAAAATACTGTTTTGAAAAACAAAGAGTTACCGCAATTTTTTTGTCATCGGTCTAAAACGTCGTTAAAAATTCTACAAACACTAAAAATTGCTACCTTTAACTAGGGAAACCTAGCGATAAGTAAATAAATGCCATATTTGTTTTATTTTAACTCGTCCATATTTGTTTAATTTTAATATCGGCTACTTAATGTTAAATTATGTGCGTGACGACCACATGCGTCCACTTAAAAAATCCGATCGGTTAAATACATTATCAGTATCTCCAGAGTTGTCGAAGTAAGCCGACTTAAATAATTGACGACGACCCTGAAATTACACTAAAGTGAAAAAAACTCTACCAGTCGTTTGTGGCTACAGTCTGGGTAAGTATTTTAAGAGATTTTTACTTTATATAAATATTATACCTTTATATTGGGACTCCCTAACCACATTGGCAGTTTAAATCGTAGTAGTTAAGGACATACGTAGATAGGTCCTATGGCACTGCTTCCGCTTCCCCTTAGGAGAAGACAGACCGCTTAGAAGATCAGATCATTCATTGCAGGGTCAGTTATTTAAAATTAAAAAAAGCTAGTCATGTGCGACCGCAAAAGAAAAAGCTCATTTTTTATGACCTTTATTTTCTGTGCCTTATTTTTACTAGCCTCAATTGTAATTCAGATTTTCCTTTTTTTTTAGTTAATCTCAGAAACTGTAAATAATAATAATAATACTGTAGGTAAGTAATAATATTTTATTATTCCCATAAAAAATTAAGAAAATGTCAACACGTCAGGATTGTTTCAGTTTTTTGGTTAATAAACATCGGAGATAAGGGAGGGAACGAATATTTGTTTTTGTTTGGCTATAAACCAAAAGTGCATTGCAAAAAAAAATGAATTGTGTAGATTAAGCCCTTTCATATGGCACCGACGGTGTTACTTGCAAATTGCTTGCAAATTACTTGCACATTGCTTGTAAATTTCATAGTTCTACGGCGGAAAAAAACCTATTAATTTTGATTACCAAGTCAATGATTTAGTAATGAAATAAATAAAAGTTAAAACAATATTGTGTATTATTGATATCAGATCATAATGGCTCCCTATGCAGCAGAAGAGGAGGTGATGTTGGACAAAGATGAGCAGTTGTTTCCGAAGTTGAAGGCGCCTCAAGCTGATGATTGGAAATTTCAGCTCTCCTATTTCAATATTGTGGCTTTTAGTTACTGGTTCGGAGCCGGGTTCTATGGAGGCTATCTGGCCTTAACATCAGCCAAGTGGGCGACTCTTGCTTTAAGTAAGTTTATAACCAACATTCTCTTATGTGCTTAATAAAATGTGTTTTCCATTACACATAATGACATTGATGCAACCGAGCCACGACTTCACTTAATGAATACACAGTGGCTCAACATTTTCTCTATAAGGAGACAATAACAATATCATCTAAGTATACCAATAATTGCACCAATACAGGTTGATAATGATGCTGATGCTGATATATGAATAATTTAATTACGTCAGAAATAAGATTGGCAAATTTACAACCGTATTCCTCAATAATCCACCCACATTAAATCTGCAGTCGTGACAGTAAAAAACATTTTAATCACCATGTTTAAATTTTGTAAAAGAAAGAACAAAAGAGCTAATAGTATTATTTACTTTAAAAACATCAAGATTAATTATTTTTATTTTACACAAACACCGTGTCTACTAAAAATATCGTCTTATCTAATCTAATACCCTTAAACGAGCAATTCTTGTATATTTGTATTGCTATATTATACATATAATCTGAATCTCGAAAACGGGTCTCAACGATTTTCATGAAGTTTAGTATGCAGAGTATTTCGGGGGCGATAAATTGATCTAGCTAGGTTACATTTTTAGAAAACTTACACAAAATAATACCGTCATCCAGGTACTTTTGATGAATACGTAACAAAGAAAATTAGTTTGTAATGAATTGCATAACTCGAATGAAATAGATCATATCAGTTCATTTTAAGAATGCTACTAAAAGTATTAAGATGCACGCAACTTATCATATTAAGCTGAACTGAATACAACCGATCAATTAACAGAATAATTTAAAAAATGCCAATATGTTACATTTAGTAAAAAAAATGTCTACTATTACTTATTTTATTTTAGTTTAGGTCTTTGAATATGGTGTTAATCAATTCAATCATTTTGCTAAAAAACTCCTCCTTTATTTTAGGGTAGGTTTTTAGGGTACAACTTTTTCTAGCAACTTCCAGTATGATAATATTGGTGGATTCAATAATAAAGAACAACAACATATCAAACAATCATATCAAATCGGCCTGGGGCACTAATTAAATCTCTAATCAATCCTGTATAAAATAAAATATCGGCGATCTTTTAAATGTCGTTCCACACAATACCTAATTGTTTTGTAAAAGTAACTCCTTTGTTACAGATGCAGTTTCTCTCTACTTCTCTTTGCTAGGTGTATTAGCCGGAGCGCACAGACTATGGTCTCACAAGTCCTACAAGGCAAAGATGCCGCTACAGATAATATTGATGCTATTCAATACCCTGGCAGGCCAGTACTCCGCCTTCGACTGGGTGCGCAACCATCGGCTGCATCATAAACACAGTGACACAGACGCCGACCCCTACAACGCCACACGCGGATTTTTCTTTTCGCATATTGGATGGTTGTTCGTCGTCAAACATCCTGAAGTTAAAAAAAGGGGCGTCACTATCGACATGTCTGATATCATTAGCAATCCAGTTCTGGCTTTCCAAAGAAAGTGAGTTTTTCGTTTTAAATGGTATGATTTTTGGTGTAATTTACGACTGTGTTGGAATATCGCATAATATCGATTAACACTTCCGTATTTTTTAAAGTATTATGAAACCCTTAAAGATATACGTCAACCGGGCTAATTTGATCATATTTAAAGTTTAACACGAGTTTTCCTAGAAACTAAAAGACAAAATAATAAAATAAAATATGCAATAATCGGTTTTACTTGCTTTTTCGACTTGATTAATTAGAAAAAAATGTGACCTTTAGTTTCCCGTAAACAAGCACACTATGATCATGTTTAAACTACGAATTTACTTTGAAACGGGGTTACTTTGAAACCACTAAATATTTGAATGAATATCTCAAGTAACCCGCTGAAAAGCACGTAAAATCTGAAATAATTACAGAATTAACAACAACTCCAAAAATTTGTTCATAAATCCTGTAACCACATTTTGTACACTGGTAAAAATCTTACCCTTTTCGTGCAAAATATTGTTTCAGATTTTGCGGGTGGTAGGACCCTGTGCAGGGTCCGTCCGGATCGCTACCACCATCTTATCCATTAACCTACCGCCAAACAGCAGTGTTCGCATTGTTGTGTTCCGGTTTGGGGATAAGACAGCCGGTGTAATGACTAGCATAGAGGCATTCCATCTTAGTCCTCTGGGTTGGCAACGCATTTGCAGCCTTATGCTAATGTCTATGGGTCACAGTTTCCACTTACCATCAGGTGGCCTGTATGCTCGGTTGCATTCTCTATGCCATAAAAAAAAAAAAATTATTAACATTCAAACAACATGCTTTTTTGCATAATAAGGTATTTTTGAATATTTTTTACCTCAAAAATCAAGATAATAATCACACTAATTTTATTATTTTTATCTATACGAAAAAAGATAGTAATACGCGCACTACTTTAACTTTCTTAAAGAGCAACTATCGCCGTTACCAGTGGCGAAAAAAAATATGGAAGCGTATTCCAACTCCGCAAAAAGTGCATTTTGTGTGAAATGGTAGTTGCTTTCAAAGTCACCCCGTAAATCAAAGTAACCCCCAAATAAGTTTACATACCACTTATTTTTATAGCTATATAAGTAATAGTAAATAATTCAATTATTTTTCTTGTTTATTGACCCACAGGGGAGTCATTCAAGGGTTAGTTATTAACAACGTTTTAAATCGCCTAATATGTTTAGTTTCGCCCAACAGATGACAGACATAGAGCGAGTTTCTCAAAACATACTCCACTAATAATGACATGTATTACCGATAGAGATTTAGCGCACTAAGACGCGTATTTAGACTTAGAATTAAGTTCGCCTTTAAAATGTTACATGAAGTAACGATAGGTACGTGAAAACTTCCTAATAGTCAACCGTCACGTATATTTTATTCCAGATATGCAGCCATACTGTTCACGCTAATATGTTACGTCCTACCGACGGTTATCCCAATGTACTGTTGGAACGAGACGCTCAGCAACTCCTGGCATGTGAACCTCTGCCGGTTTATTATTTGCCTCAATGTCATCGGATTGGTCAACAGTGCAGCACACAAATTTGGCAATAGGCCTTTCGACAAGAGTATTTTACCAGTTGAAAACGAATTCGTCTCTTTTCTCACTATGGGTGAATGCTTCCATAACTACCACCATACTTTTCCATGGGACTACCATACTGCTGAGTTTAGCAACCAAGCCTATAGCCTCACAACAAAATTCATTGATTTCTGCGCTCGCTTCGGTTGGGCGTATGACATGAAAACCGTCGACCATGAAATGATCTTTAAGCGGGCAGAGAGAACAGGGGACGGCAGTTATGAACAAATTACACATTAACAACGAGATTAAAGTTTAAAATGAGGAATATATGATCATTTAGGAGGCATCTGTTTTTGTTTTTGTGAAAATATAGATACAAAATGATTACGAAACTTTTTATTTGTTCAAGAATTATTGGTTTTATTAAATTATAAGAATGTTTTTCAAGACATTATTTTATTTCGTGCGGTACCATCATCATACCTATTAAAATCTATAGGTATGTTCATCGTAAGGTGTTATGTTAGTGATAAATTCTGTATTTGATGACAGGGACAGAGGCAACATTTTAAGATTTAAAATTTATGTTATTTTATTTTATTTTATAATTAGAAGTTCTTTTTTTTTCAAAAACGCGTCATTGTTTTAGTCTATGGTTATGCCTCAAAACGCTTAATTCTAAGTTTCGTAGCTTACCACATAAGACACTATCATAAAGATGTATACCCCTCTACCTATATTTAGTACGTCAGTACAATCAACAGAATATGGTTTTTTAAGAGCTATGCAATGATATCTCGCTCCATGTCATAATGTCAAAGATTTTTTTATCTTTGCTTCACATGTACTTACATGTATTGTGAGTCCTGAGTTAAACCGCCGACAGACGGTTAGACGGTCATGGCGAAACTATAAGAGTTCCTTGTTGACTACGAAACCCTAAAAAGGTAGTAGATAATCAATGGTTCGCCAATTAAAATCGTAGTTACCCAAATGAACGTATAAACGAACGCATTCAGAAGCAAACAACTAAGGATACGTTCAATTAAAAAAACCTAATCAGCCGCGGCCGCGGCCGATGGACAATGAAAAGTTTCGCGGAAAATTCAGGACGAGCGATTTGTTGTGAACGAACAGGTTTCGCGGCAAGCAAATTTATTACCTGCCTGGCTTAAAACAAGGTGCCTCGCCCTTATCTTCCCTGTAATATATTATTTACAAGGGAAAAAATTATAGTCATCCATCCTCCGCCTCTGAGATGTCACGAACTTTTGTTTCCACGACTTTCTTACATCTGTAGTAATTTTTCCGCGCCGCTTCAAAAGAGTGATATAACATTGTTCGCGAGCATTTTCGTTTATGTAGTTTTAGTCCCCCATACATTTTCTGCCATGTATTAAAAACACAAAAAAGACAGCAATATAAAACACACTTTCAATAAATTAAACATGTGCGGTACGTATATTTTATTACAGAACATGTTTTCGTGGAATAAAAATAAAAAGTTTGTTAGTTGGTTTAATTTGGGCGGAGGCGGACATAAAAAGGGCTCGAGGGGCGTAGGGGCATTTCTAGAAAACTATTATTTTTCTTTTTTTGTGACAAGTTTTTTTTGAATAGCGAACTTGAAAAAGAGTGACATGGTTATTACGACGAATGAATGAACGACAAAGGATGAAGGAAGGTGCACATAGTACCTAACTGAACGATCTCTAAATAAGTACTATACTTACTCTCGTTTTGATCTTACTTTTTAACAGCCTTCAAACAAAGAGGTAAAAGGAGAAGGTTCTATGATCGGCTGATGTATTGTTTTGTATGTACCTACACCGATTTTGTCCTTAATTACGGACCGATTTGAAAACCCAGTATTTTTTCATTGGAGAGTACCTATACTTCAAATTTATATTTTCACTAAATCGGCATCTGATGAGAGGATCCGTGAGGAATTGAGGGAACTCCTCAAATATTATTGGCATATACAGGGTGTTAGGTAATGAGTGGATAATCCTTGAACTACGGATAGAGGGCACTTAGGACGTTATGAAAGAGCTAAAATAGGTCTAGTAAAAGTCGCACGGTTTTCGAGATATTTGGACTTTTAGGTTTTTTCGAAAATGAACACCCTTGTTCCATGTTTCGATTATAGCACCATTATAAGGTATTTTTTTTTAATTTTTATTTTTGCTCAATATTATTGAATACTTGTGTTATCAGATAGGAATCACCATTTTTGTGAGACATCAATAGATTTAAAAAATAATAATCGCAAACATGAATTTTGCATTTTCAATCGTACATTGATCGAACTTTCAACTCTCATGGTGAAAAAAAAATACACTACCGTCTAGTTGCCCATAAGCTTAAAAACATGCCAATTTATTGCCAAATTCAAAATAGTAACTACTTTTTGAATTTAAAATCTAAAAGCCAAATAAATAAATAAAATACACGCCCACCCCCATTTTTCCCGATTTACTTTTTGTATCCCGGGCGTAGAGTTCAAAACTTTTTGCAAAATTAACATTACTGGCCACTAATTTAAATGCCAATAATTCCAAATTTAAAAAATATGCCGCCTGCTTTTTGTTTTTTATTCGAATTCGATTTTCAATTTCGCTATTATTGCGTAATTAATGGTGAATTGTGTTTAGATTGTGGTGTTGATTTTTTTGGTTTTAATGAACACAATACACGTCCAATGAATATGCTCAAATGCATTACATTTATGGCGAGTGCCAAGGCAACGCTAGTGCTGCTGCGATTTTGTACGCTGAACGCTACCCAAACAGACGCCATCCCGATTACCGGATTTTTCTTCGCATCCATAACGCGTACAGTGAAGGCAGAGTTCTTGGCCAGGGTGTAGGAGGACATAGCGAAGGTAGACCGAGGGAGGGAGACGGTGAAAATGTCCTGGATTTAATAGCGAAAAATCCTTCTTTGTCCGTACGGAACATAGCAAATAGCCTTGGTCTGACAACGTGGAAAGTGCATGCAACTTTAAAAACACATGGATTGCACCGTTTTCATTACCAACGTGTGCAGGTCTTATTGCCTAGAGACTATCCACAAAGGTTGACCTTCTGCCGCGAAATGCTGCGTCGTATCCGAGATGATTCAATTTTTTTCAACAACGTACTGTGGTCAGATTAATCATCATGTCATAGAGACGGATACGTGAATCTGCACAATCTGCACAGTTGGCAGTTAGATAATCCACACCTGATGAGAGAGGATAGGTCGCAATACCAATTTAAGGTAAGTTAACTAAAGTTCACGAACGATTTAAAATTAATATTAATAGTGTTTATTTTATGCTAATAATTGCAATTTTACAATACAAAAAATATTGATTCAAGGTAAATTTGTGGACTGGTATCCTGAACGGAGAAGTAATTGGCCCCTTCGAGTTACCACCTACTCTGAATGGAGAGAGCTACTTACAGTTTCTCCAAAATGATTTGCCGATCCTATTGGAGGATGTACCATTAGCACTTAGGCGAGAAATGTGGTTCCAACAGGACGGTTGCCCGGCCACACGAGTGAGACAGTACTTGTCGGCCACTTTCCCGGAGCGATGGATCGGTCGCCGCGGGCAAATACTTTGGCCTACACGTTCACCGGACCTGAATCCTTTGGACTTTTTTTATTGGGGTTGTCTCAAAGAAAAAGTATATAGCCGTCCAATAACAACCCCTGGTGAACTGCGTGAGCGAATTAGAATTGCAGCTCGAGAAATAAGCGACTCAGGATACACCAAATTTGCAAAGCGGTCATTCATGCGACGATGTAGAGCGTGTATCAGGGTTGTCGGACGGCAATTTGAGCACTTACTTCAACTTTTTTTTTATTTTCATTTATTAAAACTTTTACCATTTGTCTATTTTTTTATTCAACGGCGGCATCGTTTCAGTCATTTCATGAGAAACTAGACTTAATAGTATCAGCTGCTTTGTCCTTTACCCGACTTTTTTCAAAAGTTTTATTAGTGATACCGACAAATGTTTACTATTTTAAAATCTCCATTAAATAAGCATATTTTTAAGCTTATGGGCAACTAGACGGTAGTATATTTTTTTTTCACCATGAGAGTTGAAAGTTCGATCAATGTACGATTGAAAATGCAAAATTCATGTTTGCGATTTTTTTTTTAAATCTATTGATGTCTCACAAAAATGGTGATTCCTATCTGATAACACAAGTATTCAATAATATTGAGCAAAAATTAAAATTAAAAGAAATTACCTTGTAATGGTGCTATAATCGAAACATTGAACAAGGGTGTTCATTTTCGAAAAAAACCTAAAAGTCCAAATATCTCGAAAACCGCGACTTTTACTAGACCAATTTTAGCTTTTTCATAACGTCCTAAGTGCCCTCTATCCGTAGTTCAAGGATTATCCACTCATTACCTAACACCCTGAATATGTATAGCGTTTAGGTATTTTCAGCAACAAGTCTAACACTTGCATTCAGGAATTATTATTTGATGAAGTAGAACTGATGAGTAAGATCAAAGATGGCCACCACTCCTTAATGGTAAATGGTTTAAATAACAATGACTTTCCCGCGGCGCTGCTTGCGGTAGACTTGAAATATCCTATAGTTTCTTATTAATTAAAAAGTATAAAATAAAATAAATGTTTTAAAAAACTAAAATACGCCACCAGAAACGCAAAAAATAACGTCGTTTAAAATGGTACCTAGTAGGTCAGTCAAACTGATGTCGGCATCCCACAATACTTTTAGCCCAAAGCCGACTTCATACTATTCTGGACCGCAAAACTAAGTATCACACTTTATAGACATGTTCTTTAAAAGTGTGTTACTTAGTTTTGCGGTCCAGTGAATAATGTATCTAGAGGAAGACATTACATTTCTTCAATGCTTTTATTAGGTCAGGCACAGTCGGCCGTACGAGGGCTGCACTGAAAGTTTCGGGAATCTAATACTTAGAAACATATTTTTGACACATATCATACCTTTTTATAATCTCTAAAGTTTCATTATTTTAACACACTGGCCACATATAAAAAAAAATGGTTCGGAACCGATGGTTCGGTTTCAATTGTTTTTTGAAGTCGAGAAAACGTCGATGCTGTGCGTCAGCTGATAAAGGAAGACCGACATGTGTCATATCGGGAGATTCAAAAGTGTTTGGGCATTGGAATGAGTCAGATACAAATCATTTTACAGGAACAATTAGGCGTGCGAAAGTTGTTTTTCCGTTGGATCCCTCACTTATTGTCTGAGGAGCAGAAAACGACTCGTGTCAATTGGTGCCTCAGAACTTTGAATAAATTCAACGGAGGAAGCTCAAATGCAGTTTTTAGCATTGTATCCGTTGAGGAGTGTTGGATATATGCATATGAGCCTGAAAATAAAAACCAATCTCGAGTATGGGTCTACGAAGATGAGCTCAAGCCGACAAAAGTTATTCGTTCTCGCAGCACGGCCAAAAATATGGTGGCTACGTTTGTCTCCAAATCGGGTCAGGTGGCTACTATTCCTCTTGAAGATCGTAGAATGGTCAATGCCGATTGGTACACCACTATTTGTTTGCCGAGTATCGTTGCTGAACTCCGAAAAAAAAACCCTAGTCGCCGCATTATCCTTCGCCACGACAATGCCAGCCCTCACACCGCTCGGAAAACAACTGAGTACCTGGATGGTGAAAAAGTCGAATTACTGGACCATCCTCCATACAGCCCCGACTTAAGCCCTAATGACTTTTTCACAAAAATTAAGGATAAGTTGCGTGGTCAGCGGTTTCAGACGCCGGAAGCAGCAGTGGAGGCTTTTAAAATGGCCATTTTGTCGACCCCATACTACAGACTTCAATAAGTGCTGAAGTGACTTAATGACTGGTTTGATCGCATGGAAAAGTGCATAAAATATAAAGGAGAATACTTTGAAAAACAATAAAAATACTTTTATTCAATTTAACTGCATATTTTTTTCTATTCCCGAAACTTTCAGTTTGACCCTCGTATAAGCTACCTAGCTACACACTTTTGTACCTTGTGACTTTAACGCCCTCGACGCATTAGTGCAGCAGTTAAAACATGACATTAAAATGACAAAGCACTAAAGTGTGCAGCCCGATAATAAGCCGAAATATAAGCCCGAACGTACTATAAGAATTCGGATATTCGAATTTTATGAGTCTTAATTGGACTTTAGTATGCTTTAGTTTAGAGGGATGTCAAGTCGGCTTCTAGTTGACATTGGCATTATGCACCCAGTGCACAGTGGTTAATACCTAACAGTGCGACACAAAAGAGTAGAAATTAAATGAGGGCGCCAATTTATACACTTTTTTTTTGTAATGTCATGTTCTGACAATGTCATTCTGTGCTTTTCATAAAGTTCAATACCATTTTTTTACTTGACTAACAATAAGTCAGCCATGACTATGGCTACTATGATAAAAGTTCGATCGGAGTCTTGTAAAAACACATTCTACGATATCGTTTACGTAAAGGCCCAGTGAGGCTAGAGAAGTTGCACTAACGTAAACGATTTTTGAAAACTGACTAAATGTACGGAACGATGTAGGCGCTTGACACGACCATCTTGCAGTTTTCGTCAATGCTATACCATTTTCGATAACGATAAAAATCTCACGACGCATCTTGTCTAGGGCTGGGGCCGAGATTCAACATAGTAAAACCTCACCGTAAGTAATGGTGGCCGACTTAAAAACAATACCATAGGTATGACTAATACCGTCAAGTAAATAAGAGCTATCAAAACGTTGGCAATACGGAAACTCGTCAAAAACAAGCTTATATCATGTTGAATCTTAGCCCTAAACACTATTCTGACCATTTCAATCCATTCAAGGAGGTTTTTGTTAGTTTAAACGCCACCGGTAATAATTACTCTCTTTGTTTAACGCTCAGTGTGTTTGCCGCTGGGTTATTAAATTGAATCGATATAATTTCGAGGCGCACGCGACTCTGCGTGACTAGCCAAGTTCGCGTCTATCCCTATTTTAGTATTATTCTATATTTACCGATAGAAAGCGGTGGCGAAGTCTGATGGAACACGCTCATTTGGCCTAATCAACTTCGTTGCCGCCATGCGTTGCCATGCTCTGATCTCAATATGCTGTAAGAGATCAAGTAGTAAAATGGCAGGAAGCGACCTCGTACCCGAGCAACAGCCTTGGCTGCTGTACCTGTCCTACAGACCTCACGCACAGAATTTGCTAAGTTGTTCGGAATATAGGACTAACCATTGTAGGGCCTCCTTAAGTTAGGTTTTTTCCAGCAGACACCTTTCAGGATCTTTAACCGTGTGACAGACTTGTTGTACAAGAAAGTATTGCAACCCACCTACTTACTGTGTTGCTAGCTGGTAGTTCAAATCCAGCTAAAGGCGGCCTTTTTATGATGAAACTGAGGAACGAACATGTTTGACGTTCAATAATGGATCAGTCAGTGTAGACGTACACATATATTAAGCATAATAAGCATTATATATTTGTATATCTAAATACTCTCTACGTAAATAATTTAGATAACCGTGGTGCGACAATTAACCTACTAAAATAACATGAAGGGATAAAATATCGTAAATTCCAGACCATAACTCACTTTAACACGGACTATCGTGTCACTGATAACGTGTAGGCTTAACGCGAGTATATCCGAGATCTCGCTTATTCCGTCAAGTGCGATTAGTTGGAAATCACAATAGGACTCCGGGAGATCTCCGGAGGCCTAATCCGCGGTGATAGGAGCCCGGCCGCACGTCCACGTAAGCCGCCAGTCTGGTGATATCTGTGGTGTTATTATTGCTCGGTCGTCACACAAATTATTCTACCGGCAATCCTATCTTGACTGATTCACTCGAATCGTAAGCATTGCCCGTGCGGAGTTTCTGATCTTCACCAAAAAATAATAATCGATCCCTTCGCCTTGAAAATACTGGCGATTAAAGCGTCTTTTTAACCGACTTCAATAAGTAGGAGGTTCTATATTTGGATGTATGTACGTTTTTTATATTGCCATCGACTGACAAACAAGCAGACGGCCCACATGATGGGTAGTAGCCCCCTGTGAAGAATATAAATATAATATGAATACCTACATTATTCCTTTCACACTGTTGCTTGCGGCGAGCTAGAAAATATCTCACAATCGGACTTCATAACAGCATAATTATTATTAACACTAAAAGTATGAATTAAATATTAAAAAAACCGGCTAAGTGCGAGTTGAAGTCGCGTGGAGAGGGTTCTGTACAACTATACATATTACAGTGCTTTTTATAATAATACAAAATATCTCATTTGAAATCCTCACAGTAAGACGCGAGTTAACTACTACTAGCGCTATCTAGTTGTGTTTTAGTGAACTATTTTCCGTAAGCGAACGTATTATATTGAGTTTAATACTTTATTTTCAATTGATAGAATCTTATAGGTTTTCCTGTAATCTTTTTATATTTTTTTATGGCATAGAGAAGGCAAACTATCACACAGGCCACCTGATGGTAAGTGGAAACTGTGACCCATAGACATTCGCAATTACAAGACTGCAAGCCTAAGACTGCAAATGCGTTGCCAACCCAGAGGACTAAGATGGAATGCCTCTATGCTAGTCATTACACCGACTGTCTTATCCCCAAACCGGAACACAACAATGCGAACACTGCTGTTTGGCAGTACGTTAATGGATAAAAAAATGGTGGTAGCGATCCGGTCGGACCCTGTAAAGGGTCCTACCACCCGCCTACAAGCAATGAACTATATTTTTATATTTTTTTTTACAAAGTTTTAGGGTCAGTAGTTTCGGAGATCAAGGGTGGTTTGAGGTCCTCATAACGATCCCAAAAGTTTGATGTATGACAGAGTAATGTTTGCTAATTTTTCCCCCGTCAATGAGCATATTTAAAAAAAACAAAAACTTTGACATCTGCGTTTGCGTCATCAATTAACATATGTGTACCAAATCAACTCACTCGGTCCAGTAGTTCGGACGGACAGACAGACGCACGAGTGATCCTATAAGGGTTTCGTCTTTCATTTTTTGTACGGAACCCTAAGAAGGAATAAAAACATCCTTTTCTCAAATGATAACAGGTCAGCCAAAGTGAAATCTGTGCATACAATATTTTTAACTTAAAGCCGACCCCAGTTCATAAATAAACAACAACACAAAAGATGATCTCGTCTAGATTCATTTCGAAACCACATTTTTAGGAGATGCGTTGAGTGAACTATGGTCAATAAAAGCGCAAACACGAGGTGTTTATGGCATAATAAACTTTATCTACGCACATATCATAAGCCCTCTAGGTATTATGCGTTCAGAAACAGTAGGAAATGACCAGCATTATTACAATTAATTTTACTATGAGAACTTTCTTGTCTGTGGTGGTAGGCAAAATCTGTACTGTAATGTTATTACAGTATCAATTATTGTAACTTTATGAGTTTAAATATGAACAGCTGTCAAAACTCAAGAGGGTCTCTATTCTAGTATCCATAGATATTAAAACAGTTATCGATACGAAACGTCAATTCAGTATGTTTCTCTAATATAAACCGCACGACATTTGATCTCGAGTGACATGAGAATAGGGGCATCATTCGTTTGTCCATGATTTAAAAAAAATACCTTCTTATTCGTGACACTGACACAGCACAATTGTTTTGCCGCCATTTTTGTCGTCACGTCGTCGGCTTCTGAACCCATCTTAGAGTACTTATGAATATATGTGTGTACATAGATTCGTGTATGCAACTGTACATAATTAGGCCTTAAAAGACTCGTGTGATCCTATTATGTAACGCTCGTTTCACACTCGTATTTTATGTATCGTGTATTATGCACCAGTTGCATAAACTACATTACTACACTAAACTAATGCTTTATGCACTAAAGGTTCAAGCTAAGCTTTTTGGTTGACGACATTACTTTCCGGAAGAGAATAACACCATAGCATAACTCTCCCCTTCCGTGGGTTAATTGCCACACAGTACTTCTTATTTACTTCATAATAAAATAAAAGCGCATACAAAGTAAAGCGTAAAAATTCAAGTTTGTACAGGAAATAATTAATTAATTAAATAATATTATAAAACGTTTTTTTGGCCTGCACTTAAACAACGTTTTTTTTCTTTCGGTAGACTAGCAGACGTCACGTTTGAACTGCTGCAGTAATCTTTCAAAGGCGTGAAAGCGACAAGGTACTAAAGTGTGCAGCTACTTACATAGGCCGACTGTACACTCTGTGACTCGAGTTTTCTCGACTACATTAGCGCTAACCTAGTTATTACGAGCTCCGCACTGGATGGGCTTCGGCTGTGTTAAGGAAATGTGGATAGCGAAGGTCGACACGCGACTTTCGTGAGGTGTCCATGATTTAAGTAAGTACTAGAAGTTTTTAATTCGATGAAAATAATCACTCATACAGGCTTATTCACTTTCTCATGTTAGTTTAAATTGAGATAACAAAGTAAAGTTAAAACAGAAAGTAGGCCCCATGGCCACAAGAAATCTACCAGTACGTCTCAAAAGGAGACCACTGCTGGGAGAAAGAAAGAAACTTAACGGTCAGTCATTTTCTAACATGTAGGATAATCGAATCGAAATAATCAAACCTTAGACGGACGGTTTGACGGTATTATTAGGATTTCAACCTTAGCCTAGGTAGGTAGATAGGTATATATAGGCTTAGGCTATATTATACGCCTTTTCGACAATGTGATCGATATGAGTAGATATTAATCGACAACTTATCGTGCACCACCACCCCCGGGCTCTGAACTCTGATTTATTGAATATATTCTTTAAAGTGTGTATGGTATGTTAATTAGACTTATTAAACTATAATTTAAAAAAAGCTTAATAACAGGCACTATAAATACTTAATCAAATACATTGAGAGATCTTAAAATAGCCTTATTTATTTGCATTTGCCGCGAAATATGAAACCAACTCAGAACCAAACAAACACACTTCTTTTATTACTTTCCTTATTAAAACTGAACCTGACTTGCCTGATGAATATTCTCGGTTATTAAAATAGTGGTTTTACCGACGTTATATCAGTTAACTTTTAATCAAAGCTGCTTGCACAAGCGTAGCTTACATTTTCTCACTCATTACTCTTGCGTCTCTTTTATGTTGCTATAGAATATATAACATCCAATAATATTAAAAAAAAATATTCTGGCTATTACATGGGTGTTACTTTAGGTTTTCTTATACAGGTACCCGACAGCTGAAGAGGTTTAATCTAATATAATTTATTTTTATTTCTTTATGATTTTTCGGGTAAGTATGTATGCACGTATGTATGTAAACTCTTGGACAATAACAATTACGAGGCATGTTTTCGTTAATATAGATAACGCAAACTTATCCCATATGGAATCTCTTCCAGTTAACCTTGGAGTAAAATAAGCAAGGACAATGCAAATTATAGACAAATTAATAAAATAAGATGAAATAACCATTATGTAAAATATGATAATGAAATAAAAATGAAATGTTTTAATCGTTGTGAAATATTAAATAGTCGCTTAGCTGTTGGTAAAATTTTGCTGACTCAGGTTATATTTTGCCAGCACTACTATAATACACTACTCTTATGTCTTTCCTCCATTTTTGTGTTTCCCTTTTAACTTTAAACAATAAATGTACCATAGAATATCCCGGAACTTCCGGACACATGGTGCCTCCTCGGCTCCCGCACGCGGCTTGATTGATCGAGATGATTCAGCGTGGCGGGCGAAATAACAATTATGTGCGTACCTCCGTTTAAATCGACCGGAGTCGGGTCGGCAAATCAACAGCTAAGAATACATTATTGTTGGTTCGTCCTGCGTCAGGTCGATAAGTCTGAATTGATTTTCAGGACTATGTTATATTTGTATGATAAAAACCTATTGTGGATAAGGAAAAAAAACTTGGTTTTATTAGCAGCTAATATTAGCAGCATGAGACTTAGGATAGGGGATTAATTTAGGGGAGATGTGTGTAAAATATTGATTTTTTTATTACCAATTTGAAGTCACCCTGTAGGTATACACGACCACAAAAAATCAGTTAGGTTGAGCACTTGTGTTCCCCATATTCCTCTTTGCCTGAGGTATGATTTTGAAACGTGGTCCGTGCGGGAAGTTGAGAGGAAGAACATAGATGCTCCTAAAATGTGATGCTGGCGAATGCTGGGGGTCTCATGGACTGAATTCTGGGAACCAAAAACCAAGGAGTCGATACTCCAAGAACTCAGCATCAAGCGGCGTCTGTGATCCATGGTAAAGACACGCATCCTCACATTTTTTGGCCACGTATGCCGTAGGGGAGCGGTTCATTGAGCGACTTGTGGTCCAAGGAAATGTTTAAGGCACCTAGCCTAGAGGCAGATTCCCTATGAGATGGATAGACCAAATTAAAGCTGCTGTAGATAGCTCGTTACATCAATGCACGAGGAAGGCGGCTGTCAAAGAGGAGTGGCGGCGAGTTGTGAACCTTGCCACCAGCGCCTGATATGATGACCCCGATCACTCTGGCAAGAGTGAAAATTACGAAGAAGAATAAGAATTAGCAGTCGTATAGCCTATTACTAGCGACGCTCACCTCAGGGCGGTACGCAATCGGCGCACGATACGCACGCACATGATATACAGTTAATCCACGCGGATCAATAGATCTAGGCGTGTGTCACTGACGTCATTTCGTGAGATGACCGCTCTATCTACATATTATATTTTTATACGAACCGAATTTATTTTCCAACGTGTATATGCGTAGCCGCTTTGGAATTCCGGCTTAACCCTTAACCGAGCGTCGGTCCGTCGTGTGGGAGACCTATTAGAGCTGCGCTGAATATGAGAGATATTCACAAAATAAAATATGTATCATGTCTCCTGTTCGAAAAACGTGGATTTCCAATCTTAATGGCGGGATGAAACATACATTTTTAACCCTAGCTAGGGACGATAGTGTTAAAAAAAATAAGAGTGTATGAAGTCCTGAGAAGGAAGGCTGTATTCTTGAATTGTTAATAGACCATGTAAGAGTCATACTGGATATTACGAAAAAATCTGCTCCGACGTTTTTAAACTGTTTTTTGAAAAGTGTTTTTGCAAAGTGACGGTCATAAGTAAAATAAAAATAACTAATACATAAATCTTTATTGAAAGCACTTTACACTTTGCACTTTTGTACGCAATAATTAGACGAATTTATTGTGTAATTTCCTCGTGTTGAAGTACAGTGTTTAACTCTGTTTAAAGTCTTAAATTGCATATTCGAAACCGTTATCGCTCGTGCAGTCTAAACATTACTCTGAAATTGAGCACTATCATCCCTTGGTTAAGCAGTTACAATAATTCATACTCAACTCATATTAGGTATTCATAGGTACAGGTATGTATTAATAAATTTGTAGAATAACGATAAGTTGGACAAAATTAAACAAACAAACCTTTGCTCTGCAAAAGAATAACACTGCTGCCCCCACGTACAACCCCCCTCCGGCTTAGAGTTATCCTCGGGCTCGGTCATGATATTAATGACTGCGGCGGATTACTGCAAGTGCTATCTTTCATCGCTCTTTGTTGCCGGCACCTCACTGGATTGGATTCGTATCTTTGAGTTAGTAAATAAGCTGCCAAAAAGGCTGATTGACGGCATTGACACTTAATTATATTTTGCAGGAAAAGTATTAATTCAACTCTTACAAAAATCAACGGAACCCCTGCTAATAAAAACCTAAAAAAAACACACACTTACACGCACACACAAAAAGCACGTTTTGAGCACTCATGACAATAAAAATGAATTTTGTTAAACTTGAACCCTTTAAAGGTTAGTTTAGTAAAGGAGAAGACGAAGTATTAAAAGATAAATATTTCATATGGTAGGAATAGTAACAAAAGCGCTATACAAAACCAAACTGATATTTTTTTTGCAATAAAATTATAATACGTCTACAACAAAATGTGACTCCTCCGGATCTGCACATATACATATACTGCACAAGTAATGTGTTCAATAATTATTTAATTTATTAATTCAACCAAAAAATTAACATGTATTGCCGATAAACAAAGTTATATAAACCGAACAAAGTGTTAAAATCATGTAAGTGTCTCAAATACTAAACTCGGGTTGCAATGCGAATCAAGTTAAAGAGAGTAGAGTGGAATTAAGCACACAAAACTTGAAACGACAATGATTGATCGATAAACGGAAATAAAGACGTAACTTCTAGCGCGGTCCACGTTTTTAAAGTAAATAAATCGCGTCACAAAGCATCTGTACATAAATGTTGATATATCTTGATTAAAAATAACCATGATTTTTAAAAAGCGACCGATGGTCTGAAAATCTTCTGAACTCCAAGATAAAACCTTTTGATTAGAGTACTGGGTCTTAGGGAGATTAACCACAACCTAGATTCATAGTCAGACTGACTAGGTCAACAGGACGCCTGAAGTTACTTGTACATCAAGAAGAGAATATCTTCGCATCAAACGCAAATCACCCTTCTCCTATGCTTTGCCGGAGGTCAAATGACATGTCAGATCTAAGGAGATATTACCATAGTTAATGTAGAGTAATTCCCTTCAGTCAAGTGTTCCTGACGTATTGCCAGGGGAAGGCGTATAACACAATGTGGCACATACAAAGGCCTACGTCACCCGCCTCATCTGATTAACGAGTACATTAGGCTTCGGAGTTAGTTAGGGGGTTGATTTGATACATATACCCAAGAAATGGGCTAAGGAACGAGGGCTAAAGAACAAGGGAACGTATTAGGAAGGCAATAGCGACGGCGATAGAGCTCTGCATCTCCTTGCCGACATTACCGTATTATAGCTTCTACCGGTTACATATTGTTTATAGGTCTTGTTGGACAAGGATGTACGGTTACGGACTTAAATTGATTGATGAACGTTTTTAAGGTCATGATAGACATAAAATACTTATTTTTAAATACCTCGCTTGTGTGTAAATGATTGACATTACGAAAAACGGCTGTCACAGATCCTAAGTTAAACAGATATTTATTATTTTCGAGTATTTTTGCATTCAACACCTAAGCACACTTTTATTGCTTATTTTATTAAGATAACAAGGTTCCCTGTTAAAGTTGCAGGTACGCCGTACGTGCCTGCTTGTTTTTTTTGGTATACTTAATGTAAAAAATAAGGTTTGGCATATCTAAATATCGTAATAAAACGAATAAAGAAAAGAAATACGTTTATACATATAAAAATAAAAGAGTGAATAAACTTTTAAGGCACTTCCCATTTTTCGACATGTTTCACAAATTATACGTTTTTAGAAAAACTAACGACGTGGCTTAGGCGCTTATTAAAACAGACTCATAGGCTTACATTTGAAATTATTTCATTTAAAATAGTACAGTTTTAAATAATAATATAGTTGGTAACGCAGGGGACGATGTTGTCCCTAGGTTTTATATGGAAAATGTGCATTTCAGCCCGCCAGAGTTAGGTACTATGTTTTTTCGACGATTTTTTTTTTTTAGGTTTTTATGTTTAACGTGTAAGGTCTGTAAATTTGGTGGTATGATTTTAATATTCATCCATTATTATTAATCATAAGTCACCAGGAACGTTTTAATACCGCAAAAGAAAAGGACTAATAAATATAAAAAAGTAGGTACTTACTTACTTAAATAATAATAAATATAATAAATATCAGGGGACCATGTCACACCAATTGACCTAGTTCCAAACTAAGCTCTAGGGTTGTACTAGACAACGATATAAATACTTATATAGAGAAATAAACACTTAAATACATAGAAACCATCCATGACTCAGGAACAAAATATTCGCATTCATCACACAACCCACCCGGAACCCAGGACCGGTAGCTTCGTAGGCAAGGTCACTACAAATCCAATAATGGCTAAGGGTCCTGTTTGTCAGCGTAGTGCCGATGCACTGAGGCGCTGCTGTATAGCCAGCTCAGCATAGAGCGCACCAACTGTTGGCAAGTGTCACCAACACCACCCAGGGCCTCTATTCTACCACGGCAAACAATATCGCTTTTGACCTGTTATTGTTTTGTCAACTTTTGATAGGTCTAATTTACACTCGCGGACTAATACTAAAGAGGTTATTTCGAAGCCTTGGTTCCTCGCCAGGGAATGCTTTTAGTGAAATGTGATGATGAATACCTCGAGCATCGATACAGGACTTCCAGAGTGCCTAGGATACCCAACTGAATGAATCTGCGGTTAACGCCGGAATAGTGCATGTTCAGAAAAACATCTAAAATGACAATAAAATGTAACGAAATCCAAGTGCTGACCCAAACTCTCCCGCTGTGGTGTTAACTGATTGTGCGATCAGTTAGGTATCTTAAGAACTTTTGACCTCCTCTATTGAACCTCGCAGTATCCACCATTAAAACTCACTCAAAACAACCCCTGGCGATTAACGAAGGCTTCGAAATAGCCTCGTTTGTATGAAAAACGCACTATGACCCGTATTATTTGTCCGCGAGTGTACTTGACAGTAATGGCAGCTGAGTTGAATACAATACTACACGTCAATGAGGAGATCCATCTAGAAGGCCTATGTCCAGCAGTGGACGTCCTTCGGCTGATATGATGATTACGAAAAAAGTAATCTAAATTTACCCAAAACCGATTTCTGAAAGGAGGAGTTATGTTCCAATGTATTTTTTTTATGTATGTTTACCGATTTATCTCCATGGCCAGCACGTTCTCCAGAAATGATTCCGCTGGATTATTTACGGATTTACGAAACAAAATGGTTGATTGTGTCTATTAAATAAAAAATAACCCAGGCATGATTCGTGGAGCTACTAAACAAATAATAGTACGTGCAGGCAGGCTGTGTCTATAAGAGCATTTAATGCATCCTATTTAGTTAATGATGTAAATTAGTTAAGTGTCGTTTGGTTAGTAATATACATTTCGTCTCTCATTTTTCCGCACCAGTTTTAGATAAACCTCAATTTACGAGAAAGTGTCTCTACCTGAGCGATAACATAATTAGCAACACATACTAAACGACAATATATTTGACCTGTCATCAAAAATATCGTGTTTGCATTGAACCATTAATTCTTTTTAAAATTAAAAACAAAGAATATTTTTTTAAATAAGATAACGATATGATCTGGACATATGATTAAGAAATTTCAGGAATTTACAGAAAATAAACACCAATAATAAAATACAAAAACCTTATTTTTTTCGATTTTTTGACTTCTTATTTGTTTCGGAAACGCTTTGGGATCAAAACACCGTTTATGTCATCTCAAAAGGCCTCGTAGGAGGCGAGATAAAAATCGTCACTGGGAAACGACTTATCGGCAATTAGTGAGGCAAGTACGTACAGCCGGGAGAGTTACATTTTTTAAATTTTAATAAAAAGTTGTTTAGATATTTAGCGCCAAGAACTCGCCTGGCTTGTACATACATATTGCATACAATATTTTGTTGGTGGCAGAGAACCAAGACGCCACACCTGTGATTTACTTTATAAGATTAGCCGCACAGCCATCGAAGGCGGCTTATTGGAAAATACGTTGTTTGTTATTGAACGTTGGCAACGGGATCGCTACTGTATTTTTTTATTAAAATATTGTCATAGTTTATAAGAGTCAGAGATTGGGTTCAAGTCTAGCTAGAAATTGGTCAAATTTGAGTGTTATTTTATGGAAATATATGCTGAATTTTTAAAGTTTGTAAGAGTCATAACGACGGTTCCAGGATAGGTAACCAGTATCGACAATCGTGTCTACGTACCAGAAGAATCGCATTAACGCCATCATCATCATACTTCACATTGCTTACATTCCTTTCAACATACCATTGCCTTTTATCATATGTCGCCAACCTTTTTCCAACACTTACTTACTACATAAATCAGAGTTGCACCGACGTAATTTAAATGCATAGCAATGTTCGCGTTCCGTCGCTCACGCTGAACTCCTTATCAGGGCTTCCGTCGCAAACGAAACTTCGCCAAATACGTTACGTAGCCTGATAAGACAAATCGCTTGGCTCGAGCGCTAAATATGCTCAGTGTTGTAAGCGGTAAACGGTTGACAACCTCTGAGTTATCATTCGTTTGAGGGAAAGCGTTTAATTTTACATTACAGACTTAACGAAACTTTGAATAAGACGAAGGTCTATATTTATAGCATGCCGCTTCCAAATGTAGATGTTACAGTTGCGTTAATATGTTATGGAGTATAATCAATAATCAAATTTATTATCTGACAGTGGAGACTTTTTACATCAATAGGTACTAATTTCAATTCGTGACCTTTGTCCCTTAGAGATTTTTTTTATTATATATCTCTTTGGCTCAAATATAATTGCTACTGGGAGCTGTACACCCCTGTGACATTTATATTAAATAGTATTAAATGTTTAGTTTTTAAATAAAGCAATATTATTATTCCAGAAAGAGAAATACAACTTAAGACTACGCCGAGCGTCCAGTGGCGCCCTCATCACCATTATTGTGTTTTCTAATAAACTAAAGTATTGTCTTGAAATCGATGGATGTGTTTTTGTTGTATAAAATAATACACAATTTATAGGGTATATGACTCAACTTAATAACTATTGGACTATGAGTGAGTAACTTAACGGAAAAAAGTGGCCACCTTCTCCCGTTAAGTTGACGACGTGAAGGTTAAAGGTTATTAAACGTTGTCTTATATGCTATACATTGTGTTTTCATTTGTACAACATAAATACATCCTTCGATTTCAAGACATTACTTTAGTTTATTAGAAAACAAAATAATCGTCATGAGGGCGCCACTGGACGCTCGGCGTAGTCTTAAACACGGACCGCATGCTGATGACACTATGAAATGTGTAATTTTCAATACTTAGTACTAACAGATGTCGGCGCTGTGATGTAAACAGTTTCAGATTATTCATGTTATATTTACGAAGTCGATAACCTAGCCCGGAATCCTTCAGCAAATAACTGAGAGAATTCAAGCCTAGGCAAAGGACCCGGACTATCACTCAGAAAAATACCACTTACAATATTGATCAACTTAATGGAATTGGAGGGTCCATCTTAACTGTTACCCACACCCAAAAAGGACCTCAAAGATTCATCAACTTTATACAACTCTAAGTTCTACTCGATCCATGAGTTAGGCACCGATTCATAATTCTTCTGAGTAAATCCAAGCAGACGAAAGAGCCACCTTGTTTCGCCTGAATTGCTGGTAAATGGTCACGTGTATCTGAAGAAGGTCCTTGCTACCGAGGGAACTTTACATCTATTTTCAACATTGTTTACAATAAAATGCGCATTTAATTTTGTACTCAAAGTTGATGTAAGGAGCTTGGAGATAAGTATACAAAGCTTGGTAAGTATGTAATGGGTCGATTGTTCTTTGGTTCTTCGGTACCACCGGACTATTGGAGTAGGAAGGTGACCCCGTTTGGTAATGACGAAGGCAAGGGACCGATCACCAGGGAATTTTAGAGTTGCGCTATAAAACACTAATTTGGGGCTATGAACCTATTAATTTAAAAGTTGTGCATCCTATCACTCCCAGGGCACTTTATCCCATTTTTGTTCCTGGAAAATTAGATTTATTCCTGTAGGAACAACGATCCCCTATTTAACCACTTTTTCGCAAAACATTTCTTAAAATATCGTAATGAATTGTTAAAAAAATTAATCGCTGATTGTTTAAACCTTCCTGACTAATGCAAGTTAAAGTTCTTACTTCCCAAACATTTTTATATCCGCGATAGTAATTATCTCGCGTAAATGTGTTTTTTTAGCAGTACGAGTTAGTGCTCTCACTCTGAAAAGGGTTTCTCTCATTAGGTTACGAAGTTCTAAATCTCACAGAACTGAACAAAGTACTTGGTAATTGAATTCAATATTGTGCTCCAGGTTCTGTATAAGGAAGAGTTCATACCAGCGGTT
This sequence comes from Acleris sparsana, assembly GCA_923062465.1. Classification (NCBI taxonomy): domain Eukaryota; kingdom Metazoa; phylum Arthropoda; class Insecta; order Lepidoptera; family Tortricidae; genus Acleris; species Acleris sparsana. The sequence continues at coordinate 11,099,617 of OV281293.1, forward strand.
ACATAAAGCGCGGATTTGGAGATACTAATGTTTATTCTGTAGCACTAGGCTATTTCTACCTTCTTCTTGTTTTTGGCAGTTCAATGGTAAAAGTAAAAACAGGGACATATTTATATAAAGGACATATGTAAAGGTTGCAGTGACTGCCTTTTATCAAACGGGTATAACAAACTACACACAATATCGGTGAAATAAATAACGCCTAGACGGGAATAGGTCGACTTACCAATAACCCTGTATACCTACATTATTATGACTCGAATAGCTCATTTCCTTTACTGATTGTAACTTAATAGGGCTTTTGTAGAAAAAACGAAAGAGATTAGTCGGGATCGTAGCAGGTGGGAATAAACCTCTTCTGCCAGAGGAATACCTCTGGGAAACAGGCGTGATTCAATGTATGTATATTGTAGTGTCTACAGGCACAAGTCTGATGAGGCATAACCTTCCCTCAGTATAATCGCACCTTAACCTTTCTGTGTCTAATTTAGAAACAGAAACAAGCACATGCATAACTCCGCCAACACTAAACTCGCGTTAAGCCGTGTGCGGGGTGCACTGAGCCGCACAAATTACATTTTAATATTTTAGACTGCGAAGTTACTGTGTGTGCTGTACGTCGCCGTTGAGATATAGCTGTGTGTAAGTGAAGGATGAGGTATTTTTAAGAGTTTTATTGTTTTACGAGTTCCGAAAACAAACATGGAACCCTTATAGTTTCATCATGTTCGCCTGTCCGCGGTCTAGATAAAAGGCACCTAGCACTACAAAGCTGTAATTTGGCGTAGTTATAAATTTCAATGAGGTCGACAAATTTGTAAAATAAAACCTGAAAAAACGTATTTTGTTACCTTCTATACAAGTAAATTGGGGAACCATTTAGGAAATATTGAACTAGAAAACTGCTCACGCCCCATTTCACTACCACAATCTACGTAACTTATGTATGGTTAATGTCTTGATGTTTTTTTTTCTAGCCTATATGTGTATCTCACTGCTGAACAAAGGCCTCTCCCCTTGATGTTCATGACCCCATTAGGTGCGTCTTCCGGCCAGCTGCTAAGGAATGCATCCAAGACGTCTCGCCATCTCCGTCTAGGCCTGCCCCGTCTACGTCGCCCATTTTGCGGCACCCACGCTAGCCCACCGGTCCGGGTGCATGCGGCAGACGTAACCAGCTTGATGTAATGAAATACATAAATACATTTGATTTGATTTAAACCTTAAATTAGTATATGTATATTAAATTAGTAATTAGTATAGTTATATTATTTTTTTTGTGGTCACAAGTCTAAATTAACCTACTTAACGAATGCTTAAGACAACCTGAAAACTATAAGGTTTCAGCAGAAATTAATAGCTTTCAAAAGGATCCCAATATATGATCATGTATCACTCATTAAGTACGCATTTGAGAAAAAAACAGTGTTTTCATCAGCACAATTTGACTATTTCATTTCAGTGCCTTATTTTAAAAACTGCAAGAGAGTTTCCGTTGTTAGTTCTGTAAATAGCTGTGATTGTAAAACTGAACCTCATCATTATAAGCTCGTATTTAACTTCATCTCTCCGTCTGTGTGAAATTCAAAAAGTTTAATTTGACCCACTTCCTAACACAATCGAACTGAAATTTCACGCACGCGTTCATTTGGCTGTGCTTTTGGTAAAAGTAAGTTCAACCACAATGAATTGATGATGAGCCACCAGCTAATAATCTTATTTCCTGCATTTCATCATCTGGACAAAAAATTACACTTTTTTATTAAAAAAACGGAACATTAGTAAGTAAATAATTCTTAACATTTATTTTGGTTTTTGTATAGGGCCTCTAATAAACATGGTAAAAAAAATATCGTTTTTTATCTGTTATCGTATTGTCAACGTTTTAATAGCGCTTATTTTCTAGACAGTAAAGGCGGCCGAGTAACGGATCAAATACGATTTGGATTTGACCGCCTAGAATAGAGACGCAGGGCCTTTGTTCTACGACGTTAAACTTTGCGGGTGACGTATTATGGTTATTTTTAACTCGGCCGCAAAATTACTGTCATGTCAATAAGAGCTATCAAAACGTTGACAATATTATACGATAACGGGTCAAAGCAAGAAGGTCATACCGTGTAGAAACTCGGCTCTAGACGTAACATATTTGTGGACGTCATCTTTTAAAAAAAAGAGACTACCTGACACAATTCGACCTAGTCCAAAACTAATCTCTGGGACTGTTTTGGTTAGGAACTCAGTAGGCAACGATAATCTTAATGTTTAAGGAGATATACATAGAAATACCTAAGACTCACAAAACAATCCCAACTTTTTAATCAAATATCTTGCCTCACCGGGAATTGAACCCGATTCTGCAAGCTTCGTAGGCAGAATTACTTTCACTTGCGCTAACAGCATTTCCCGAACAAACCGTCTATGCATAGGTACACTATTCTGCATGCGTAGGCATAATGCGATTAAGGTCAGTGAAAAAATCGAAATACCGGTACATTGATTATATATAGTTTGAGACTTGGTTGATTCAATTTTCAATTTATCTATAACTAGCACTTGACAGCGACTTTGTCTTCGTAAAACACCTTTATTGCTATTCTCTTGGAAGCTATAAGTACAGTTTTCTTTAATGTATAATAGCTAGTCTTTGTCCTTCATCGAGGTTCAATCTCTTTCATTTAAAATCCGTTTTGCAGTTTGTAATAATAATAAAACGTAAGTAAGAATTATTTTAAACATTTTTAAAATTGAAAAACTCTTGATCCGATCAACCTGATTTCCTCTCCAGCTTCCAGAATATACCCGCGCGTTGAAATCAGACGATGACCGACAAAACACAAAACACAGTGAGACAGCTAAATGTTTCACGACATCTTGAGTTTTTGTGTCAGGAATTATTTGAACATAATACGCTATTACACTATTTATTTCTTTAATTAGCTTGCATATTGTACCCTTATCTTTTGTTTCTATTCTTCACCTGAGCAGTTAGCGGGAAGGAGCTGGTTGGAATACTAAGTAAGTACGTGGCGTGGTCACCAGCCCCCGGGGAAATTAGCCGCAGTTTTGTCCCGGTTACCCAATGGTATGGCTCGGTGGGCACTTTCTTTTATTCTACACTCAACGGCAATAAAATCGGGTAAATGTTCGTAAAAATGTGTACGTACAGTGAGCCGTTTTTATTGCTCTTGAGTATACTTACAAATATACAATGCATGTGTTAGTAATGAGAACAGTGTCTGTTCAACTCAAATTCTTGAATCACGTGTTTTTAGTTACGTTAGTTACGCTTCTTATTTCCATAATGCTTGCAAAATGCTTATTATAATTATTAGGTAGGTATCATTCTGCGTAAAACTCCTTGAACATAATATCCAAAATAACGGATCACCTGTTTGCCAAATTCCATTGGGATCCGTACCACTGTGCATGCGTGATTGAAAGACAAACAACCAAACATCCTCTTTTATATTATTTATATACTAGCGACCCTCCCTTGCTTGGATTCGGTTTATCTGACTTTTCTGTAACACACGTAGGTACATAAACCAGAATGTGTTATACACTAACTGTCTGTTTGTTAGAAGTCGTTTACCGATCTTCCCTCTGGAACCTTAAATTTTTCCTTTAGAAAAAGTACTTATTTAGTCTATGTGCTATTCCGTTCAGCCGTTCTGGCATGATTGAGTAATAAACATCCAAACTTTCGCATTTAATATAACATGGGAACTTTCCCTGAGACAATATCTAACTAATGGTGAAAACCGCATCCAAATCTGTTGCGTTTAGGATGAGCTAGCGAATATGCAGACAGACAGACAGACATGGAAAACTACTACTATGTAAAGATGATGATGATAATTATGATGATGATGAAGAAGGAATACAATAAAATTTCAGAAGGAAACGACATTTATATTTTTCTACTTTGTTTTATTCTTTAGCACGGTTTTATCATTAGTATGCACGTCCTTCAGCAGTGTTGTCCTGCAGCTTGTGTTGTAGTCTCTGATTTATATTTACTAATTAATCTTGAATAATAGGACAGTTTAAAAGCAACTAGTATCCCAACACCTCAGGTAAATTCGAGAGAAAATGCTAGTGAGAATTTTAGTTAAAATTCCGAGGAAAATAAAACACTGCAGTTCTGAGTAAAACTACCTCCAACTTGCACCGTATTGCATTTGCATTTGCACCGTACAACAGACCTCTCTAGAGTTGGCTTTCTTGGGTGCAACAAAGAAAAAGTTTCAGACAATACTTCTTTTCACAGAAATAATGTCAGGTTAATGAGGTTATACTTATATAATTATTGTGAACTTAACGCAAGCAGGTGTTCCAAATCAGATCAGGCTTTTTATTTTTTTAGGGTTCCGTACCCAAATAGTACCCCAACGGGTCCCTATTATTATCTTAACTTAAAAGAGCTGATTCTTTTATACGGTGAATGATAGATAACGGTCTTTTTTCAGATTATGATTACTACGGCGGATCTAATAACGAATAAAAAGATGATATAATAAAGGTGTCCCCATACAAGAAACGTTTTTTTCGTAAAAATGGTATAACGTAGAAACGTCAAATTTGGTCTGATTATGGTACCTTATGGTACAAGTTTCCTAGCAAAGTGGGTTGCATTTTTCTGCAGGTGACTGAACAAACCGCACAGTACTGTAAAAAACACAGATACTAAAAATCGTTAAGTCTGAGTTCGGCTCATGCTGATTCGATTCGAAATCTAATTAAACCGGAACATAATACTGCCTACTGTGCGGTCGTACGGAACCCTCGGCGAGAGAGTCAGACTCGCACTTGATCGGATTTTTTATTTAAAATAGTCTAAAGTTATAAATTGGATACCTATAACAGAAATTTCAAAGGCATTTATAAGTATAAATAAAATGTTTTAGGGCATATTTGTTTTATTCACACGTTCACACGTCAAAGTTTCAGTGGAGTGAGCGAGAGCAGCGGTCGAACAAGTCGGTCAGTGCAAAACCGACTCTACGAGGTTAGGTTCAATATATATACCTACCCACAGAAATATTACTTCAATAACATCCTTACAAACGTTTGGCATTTAAATTTAATGTCCTTACAATTGCTGTGACCGTTACTTAAACCTTTAACAATATGAAATGACATTTAAAGTTATGAATATTTTTTATGATTTCGACAAATATGCGCCGCGATCGTAACTGTAAATTATGATTTCTAATATTTCATTATGGTGACTAATACGAACTACAATGAAAGACGTCATGGACTGTAAGTTGGAACTTTAATTAGAATGGCAGACAATATAGATCCGTGATAATCAGTTTTTTCCCAAAGGCACGGAACGTCTAAGCGCGATCTGCAATGATTTAATAAGAAATTGCACGTTTTTAATTTCTACTTCGGATATTGCTTCTAAAAGCCAAAGGTGAGGCAGAGTTCAGGTGCAATATTGCGATGACGTCAAAGGCACTGTAAAGTATTAAAGTATTAAATTGCGACAAAGTGTCGGATCTGCAAAGGAGGATAGTAATATGAACGTAAATTGCTTGTCGATGCCTAGGTACTTCATAAAGGCGCAATGCGAAAGGAACTTTAATTATAAGTAAGTTAACCTTTATTGCACAAAAACAATTTGTTTTACATATATGCACTTACATAAAGATGATGTGTGTGTTCATGTATTAATACAACGGTAGGAAATATAAATTTGGTTTGGTCTGGCTGGGCTTGGTCGGATGGTTTTAAAGGAAAGTCGATGAGCAACCAACAAAATGGCACAAGAAGCAATTTATCGAAACTACAACACAATTATCGCAATAAAAAGGGACAAATTCGTATTTTATACCTCTCCGACATTGGCCATTGAGGCATCGGCTATATTGAGGTGGGTTATCAATGTGTATTCGCTTTGATAGAACTAATAACAATAAGAGATAGCAGAAATATCGCCAAATCTTGGCTAGCCTCCAAATTGTGGAATAAAGTTTTAGCACAACCTTCGGTTAGTAGAAACATAAGTCTTATTGACTTGACAAAGCAAACTGAACACAATGTTGGTTTAAATAAGAATTTTCTCAATACTGGAATTTTACTACTATTGCGACCTTTTTTCCCGTCGGTATTTGGAGTATCGGAAATAATGGTGGTGTTTTCAAATTGCTATGACATAGCCACCTAAAAAGCAATAGAACTGCGATAGAACTTGTGATTCATTTATGCTTTATGTCTTGTCTGAAAACTTAAAATAATGAGATTACCAATCAATTAGTATGATAGTTTGCTCTGAGTCTCTGGACCGCAAATGACTAACACTAATGCAAATTGCTATACGTGTTCTGAACACAATCCATGCAATTCGACGTGTGCATTCGGCAACTGCACAAACATTGATTAAGTGATGCAGGTTTACACAAGCCGATCATACTGTTGAGTCCCTAATGCAGTCACAGGTAAGAGACTCGTATAGCCATATTGACATTAGTATAGCCTACAGAAATCTCAGATATTAGGGCCTCGATGGAGAAACTGCGACGAAAGCTTATTTATTTATTCTAAATTGAATAATTAATCTACCTAGACTCAGTGCCTTCTGGTAGCCGGAAACCATTTTATACAGTGTGTTACTGGCAAGAGGGCTTCTGCTTTAACTAACGATAATATGTTGTATTAGTAATTATTTGCAGCTATTTAATTAGGTCGAAGTTAACTAACGTAACGCTGTAATTTTAACTTCGTAGTTTTTAACTACCATCAACGTATTGGAGATTTGGAGCTATGTGTAAGTATCGTAACCAGTATCGTTATTACTTGGTACAAGGCATACATTGGTACAGGGGCAAACCATAGAGGATTATTAATACTCCTTGAATTGGTCAGATTTGCCGGTATAGCGTTCGTTCACTGTTTTGACAATTAAGAAATAAAAAAAAAAACTAAAAAAAGGAAAGATAATTCTAAAGATAATTCACGAATCCTAAAACAAAATAATTTGACATGCCGAAACGTATCGAATGATCCGAGTCAAACTCCAAATGTCAAAGCGCAGGAGTAGTGAAACGTAAAGCACATTCACGCTTGACCGAAGAATTGAAGGGTTCCGTCACAATCTTTCTCCATTCGTAGCTAAAGCGAGAGAGAAGGACAAAACTAAGTGTAATCGATCCTCGATTTTGGTCAGACGTCAAATGGGGCTGCTGCACTATGTTCACTTTTAAACAAGTCTTAGTTTGGTCAAGTGACATTACTAATTAACTATAATGCGCAGTGTGCGAGTACATGGCTCGCAATATTTTTTTTGTTAGAAAACAAGTGTGTACTATTTTTTCTTGTTTTAATTAAAATAAACATGTAGGTACATTAAGGAGTTGCCCATTTTTACTCTATATCAAGGAAAGCCCTCATGCCGGTATCACACTGTATGTTATTATCTTAGGTAGTGGAGTTAAAGTTAAAGTTTTATAATTAATTAAGTTAGTGAAATAAACGAGTGTGCTGACACATAATCAAACATGCATAAAATCACGCCTGTTTCCCCGAGGGGGAGGCAGAGACTACTTCTTTCCACCTGTTGTAACACATTCATAGACCATAAAATCGATTTTCACAGACTACTTGTATTTTTGCGGGTGGTAGGACTTTGTGCAGAGTCCGTCCGGATCGCTACCACCATCTTATCCATTAACCTATCGCCAAACAGCAGTGTTCGCATTGTTGTGTTCCGGTTTGGGGATAAGACAGCCGGTGTAATGACTGGCATGGAGGCATTCCATCTTAGTCCTCAGGGTTGGCAACGCATTTGCAGTCTTAGTCTTGTAGTCTTGTGAATGCGAATGTCTGTGGGTCACAGTTTCCGCTTACCATCAGGTGGCCTGTGTGCTCGTTTGCCTTCTCTATGCCATAAAAAAAATAAAAAATTAATACTTTAACATTTCGGTTCAAACTGCAAGCTAAACTGCAAAAAGAAATACAGTAAGCTTTCATTTCCGTACAACCACAGCACTTAGTTCATGAAGGAGGTCGACGTCAGACCATCCGGGTTTGACCCCTGACCTGGCTAGAAACCTACATCCGCTTAATTTAAGTATTTTTTGCTCTATGGAAGTATTTATATCTATGTAGTACCCACAGTATAACCATAGAGCTTGGTTTGTGACTAGGTTAATTTGTGTGAGATTATCTCCCGATACTTATTTATTTGTTACATCGTACTTCCAACTCCTGAAGAGGTCTCGGGCTCTTTTTTAACTTTCTCGTACTTGTAAAAACGAAGATTGCTGATATCCTAAATATTAAGAAACAAATAGTACTACTGTACATTTCTTCGATAAACTCCTTGGAGCGAACAACAAAGCTTTAGCACAGTTATGCTAATTGCACAATAGCTGCAGCCGAATCGCAATTTTACAGTTTGTCTATAATGAACTAATGCAGTTATCAGCCAGTTTACAAGGACCCCTATTGATTGGTACAAATAAGTTCGCAACAGACCGCCCGGACGTCAAGTCTTGGTTGGATTTGCATTCCAAATTCCACAATTGACGTGCTTTGGACTTCGGGGAGGCTGTGACATGGTACTGTAATATTATAGCATAAATATCTTTTTTTTTTAACCCGACTCTTTTTTGCACAGAAATCGTAACGAACTCAAAATACTGCAGGAGGTACCTAATTAAAATGTATGGAAACCTTGTTGACGTTAGGCAGTCGCGCGTTCCCTTTTTATGGCATTAAATATTTTCGTTTTTAGGGTTGCGTATAGCCAGATATTTGAAATTAGCATAGAGTGTAATTATAACTATAGTAACTATAACAAAATATCATAAAAATAAATAAAAGCTTAAACAAATCACTTTTATTGTTTGTTTAATTTATACACATTATAAACATGATTTGTTTTTTACGTTAGCTGACGCAAAATGCATCTTGACGAGACATACAGATTTACCTTTTTGTCTCTACTTTTTGCTTGTGTTCTTGTGAGGCCACATCTTGTAACTGTACGACGATTTTTCAAGCAGTTATTGGAACTTTTCATGATTAGTTACTATTTAATTATTTTTTGCTCTACTGTAGGTACACACAAATTAAGTATTCTTGTGGTAGGAAATATTTTTTTCACGCAAAAGGAGGTAATTTTGAGGTGTTTTCACTGGATGGTTCCAACGGAAGACCAGCGCTGGCTTTAACGCCAGCATAGCGCTGAGTTGGAACCCTTTCGTGAGAACAGGTATTTTATCTATATGTCAGTATTTTGTTGAGTATTGGTTTATCTGTTTTTGTCACTAATAAATGTATTTTCTATCTTTCTTTCTTTATTTTTGTTTTCGAAATAATTAAGGTGCAAATATTTTGATAACGATGGTTCTTATATTGTACGTAAAATAATGAACTCGATAAACTTTCAAGCGCATAAATAGCATCAATAATTAAAAACGTACGATAGTGAACGAAGACACAGCGCACCATTCTCCCAACATGACTTAAAAATAATGCGCCGATGCTCACTTCGGTGTGATGGTCCGCGCAACAAGATCTAGTCTATAAATTTCTGTACCCCACAATAGTTACAGGATTGCACCTGGGAACTGTCTCACGGGTCCCGGACAAGACAAATCCCCTCAAGTTTAGCCCCCCAGAGACAAATTAACTTATGAACTTGCCGATGCTCGCTCATTTTTCTTCTTTTCCAATCTGTTTCGTATTCTAAGAAACAATATAAAAACATATTATACATTGATGACTTATTATTTTGCTGAAACTTTAACAGTTGTTTTAATTGGTAGTGTACGTAAAACGAATATTACTTTTAATATTAAGGTCGGGTACATTATAAGATGTGAATGGTAATAATATGAAGCTTATTTCTCGTCTTACTCATGTATTGTTTTGTATACAAATGTTAGTTGAAACTTTTTACATTGTGCCAATTACCTAAGTTGGTAGGTATACCAACCTGATTGTTAACAATTTATTATCATTTTTAGAGTTACGTACCAAATACTAAAAAACGGGAGCTTATAAGATTCAGTGTCCGTCTCTCCATCCGTCTTTTATTCACTTTAAAGAGCGGTAGATGTCCTGAGGGCTAGCAAGTGTTTAAAAAGATAGATAGATACTTAAAACGTTTAATAGAGTAAATAAAGCCTTTATGAATGAATACATGAATGAATAAGTTTATTTGTCAAAAGTGGGTTTACAACTTATAACAAAGGATCTCCGCGATTTGCCAATAGACTGGCGTACAAATTTAAATCACAACTATAAATTAAATTAAATAGAACAATTTACAATAAAGTTTACAAGAAACACAAACTCAAATTAACTAATTTAGAAACTCTAAAGTTCTTTCTCCTTAAGATTGTAGTGCTCGCCTTCAAAATGCTTTTCCGCTCGAAGCACCACATTTGAGCACCGTGAGACGGTGGTACGCAGAATTTAATAGAGGCCGGAGTTCACTCAATGACGATTCTCGTGAAGGTCGGCCGTCTACCGCGGTCACTGGAGAAAACGTGGCTGCTGTCAGGCGACTAATAGAAGAAAACCGACAAGTTACCTATGACGAAATTTGCGGACAATAAGGGATTGGTATGAGCCAAATTCAATTTTTTTACAAGAATATTTAAAAGTCAGGAAGCTCTGTTGTCGATGGATTCCCCATGAACTGACATCAACTCAGAAAGAGGCCCATGTTGATTGGTGCCAAGAAATGCTGCGGAAATATAACGACGGGCGTTCAAATGCCGTATATAATATAGTAACAGGAGACGAAACATGGATATATCGCTACGATCCGGAAAAAAAACAACAGTCATGTGAATCAAGCAAAAAGCGTAGGCAAGTAGATAATTGCTTGTTTTTTTTCAAAAACAGGTCTTATTTCCAGTGTGCCATTAGGTCATCAAAGAACAGTTAATACACAACCATTTGTCTGCCCAATGTCTTTCAAAAAGTTCGCGAGAGACGACCAAGAAGCCGCATCCTCTTGCATCAGGACAATGCGTCTCCTCACACCGCGAAGAAGACAAAGGCATTTTTGGATTCAGAAAAGGTGGAGATTGTGACTCATCCTGCTTATAGTCCAGACCTAGCACCTTCTGATTTTTACCTTTTCCACAAAATCATGGATTTGATGAGAGGTTTTATATTTAAGACCCCCGAAGAAGCAGTGACGACGTTCAACCAACATGTTGAAAACATGGACCTAAATGATTGAACCTCATGCTTCGAAAAATGGTTTGAGCGTATGAATAAATGCATTAAATGTAGTGGCGAATATTTTGAGAAGCAATAAATGTATAATTATAGTTTTAAATTGTTTTATTTCCAAGTTACCCAAAACTTTCAGTGTGGCCCTCGTAACACACATCGCGTAGATATTTTGGGAACTCAGCTTTTTGCAGCTGGCTTATGTTATTTATATTTATATTGTAACCTAACTTTAAGAGGACGCAGCTGTTGTGTCTCGATAAACAGATTTTTATATTTTTATACAAATGTGCATACCTCGAATATGTATAGGCAAGGAGCTGTCAGGATATTATATTGACTGAAGTAAGGCCGACATGATTCTGTTCGGCCTATTCCGAAGATTGTTCTGATGCAGCGTTTCTGAGCAATAAATACTTGACCCCACATGGTACAGTTTCCCCATATTACTACACCATATTAGATGTTTTGAGTTAACTGAGCTATTAGTAACCTTAACTCTAATAACCAGGAAACATAGTTCGTAGAAAAGAAGAAATTGTTCGTAAAACTGACTAAAAGCTTGAGCCGCACTATTATCGTTGAGCACTTCATAGAAGGATCTCGCTGATAAACACTGTAGAAATTTCGACTGATTTTCTTGATTATATTATAGTCTCTCCTTCTTTCGTACCACCATTTTACAGGAGGTCGAGCGCGTTTTTTTACTGGCACTTGGAATGATTTCGCGGTGTGATCGGATAGCCCCAAATCGACCTAATCTCACTTCAACTCCGCTGACATTGGTTGCTATGTCATCTATACAAGTTTCAGAGTGAGCAGTTGTTCTCGTAGGACCATCAATTATCAACTTCAAATCATAACTACCCAGAATATATTCGAATTCTTTTGATATAGGCGAGACCTTGCTTTTATCACTATGCCGCGGGACCTGTGTAGATTCTTGCGATAAAGTCGCCCTTTGTCTATAAACAAAAACTGAGCAAAAGCATGTCGGTCCATGCTCAGTGTAGGTGTTTCGAGGCTGTTACTACAAATACCAAAAATAAATGAAAAAATACGTATTTTCTCAAAGTACGTATTAAAAGTTATTTAGTTCTGTCTTTGATGTTTTTAGTAGGTACACTTTAGCCGCCTGCATCTCGAGAACCAATCAAACCTACGTGGTCGTGATAATTTTCCTTTAAAGTTCGTTATATTTCTGTGCTTTCATTTATTCGATTTTAGGTACTTGCAGTTTTGACTGTAGGTGGGACACGCAACTCTAGCAAACATGTAATTTTTCGAGTTCAACATTTCCTAAACGGTGCCCAAAGTCTAAAAAGTGATTAAGTACGACATAATTATGTAATTTTTTTAAGAGCTATCCAATAATACCTTGCTTGATTTCATAAAATATATATCCTTATTTATTTATTTGTCATACAAAATCCACAGCACAATAGATAACAATTTAAAAAAGTATTATTTTACGCATCACTGGCCAGTTACGGATTTACATTTTATAAATGTAACTGTGAAATAGTTACCAACCAAACACCAAATATTACATTCATACAGTACGACTTTGAAAAAAAAAAAGAGAAAACATAACAAACTGAAATTTTGGAATAAATAGAACCAGACGAAGCATTTTACGCTTGCGGCAACGACATACTTATAACATTATCAACACATATAGCATCTATCTTTACAATTCATACGAGCAGCTTTTTCGTAAAACTGGACATACGTTTTTACAATATGCTCCATAACTCACGTCACTCTGCCAGAGTTAAACACGCAATAAATACATTATCTGTAAGAAAACGTCACGCGCAAAAAAACCCAAAGGGTTTCGGGTCCGTAATTCAATAAGAAAAGCCCAGTCCCTAAGGTCCCGATAACCCACGACTCATGCCGAACAAATTGATGAGATTTATCGACGAGATTCCCCGAAGTTAGCCGAAGGGAAATTAAGTTGGCAAACTTCGAACTTGTTCTACCACAGCGGTACCCTTATCGTTTCACAGTTTGCCAAAAAGGGCTGTAATTTTCTGTTTCTTTTTGTAATCTGGACTGTGTAAAGTTATTTACTGTATAAGTTGCCGCGCCATAAAACGCCAAATATTATTACGAGTATTTGATGCAGCAACTCCCTAAAATAAAGTGATTAAATATTTAGTATATTTATAAAATACCGTGTACACTTGAGCTGATGTACACGAACATTTATGCATTCCCAAGGCGTCAAAAATATCTACACTCCCCTATGCCACTGATAATAAGGTCTCTGTTTACATATATATGGCGCCACAGCCTTATAGATATATTATATAAGTATTATAAATTTTAGGCAAATTTCTCTCAAAATAAATTTCACTAAACATCCTTACCAATACATCGTTTCGATCTCCTATTACCTACAGCCTTAAGTCGATAAATCAATCGACATTCTTTATCTTTCGACTCGTGACTTTAGAATCGCCCCGATGCTTCTGAATTCATTGTCAGCAGTATCTGATGTCTCATTTATTTTTCTTATCAATCGTCCCGGGGAGCGTATCAACGTGGCTTCAATTTATTTCTATATCCTGCTGTTTCCATGGTATATGTACTACTTCAGCTAAATAAGATTTTATGAGGTGTGCATTGAAAACGGTACAGTTCGATAGACGTAAAATCCTATGTGCAATTTTTTTAGTTTCAAAATGTTTCCTGTAATACTGTATTACATACATATTTTCTGTTCTAAAGCACTTTTGGTCTAAAATTGTTTTGTCTTAAATTTTATGTACTAAAAAGCTAAATCCATAATATTGTATAAAACACCTAGTTCTCAACTAATCTATAGGTTATGTTAGGTTAAATTTGTATCAAGGCGCAAAGCACCACAACTACGCGGAATAGGAGCTCCGCCAAGCGGAGCTCGGTCGACTTCCTCAACTAACTAAACAATTTTTCGATCAAACAATATTATGCAAAACAATTTCGATCAAACAATTTTCGACTTATAAATCATTAGACGAAACGTTGGTAGTCAAAAAAATATGTGGCGAAACAAATAATTTTAGACCAACTAATAACACCCCATTGGAAATATAGTCTCCAGTATTAGTTATCTTAGCCAGCGCACTTGAAATTGTAAATAACAATAGGTACTCCATTTACTTAATGACGACTCCATTTACTCACAATGGAGCAGGTAATCCGTCGGCTTTTACATATTATGTTAAGAAAAGTTAAGACAATAACGTCTTATTGAAAATAACCGATATAGGATTCTGAAATTCGCGCGGCGTAGCGAGCACGACATCTCGCGTGCTGCTCGCACGTCGTTTTTATCAAAAAAACAATTTGTGAGACAAGCTTCTTTTCACTGTTAGTACTCTTTTTGTACCGTGACCATCTGCTTGTCCCAGACAAGCAGATGATCACTAATGAAACCAGTGCGAACTCAAGGAAACAGGTATATTTAGCAGGGATCTTGTCGCCACCTTCCGACTCCGCCATCCAATCAGATTTTTTTTAATTATTATTTTATTTATTTATCAGGAAACAAACAGCGTACATATAATTATTCACACATTATACAAAAACATAGCATAATACAGTAAGCCAAAGCAGTTTCCACTTAAAGTTAAATACATTAACATTTGCTCAAGGTTGACCATGTGACGTGAGAAATAATAAGAGTAATTTGATTTTACAAAATTATGATCCAAGATACAAAGGTAGAAGAAAAAGAAAAATGCCTATACTAATAATTAACTATCTTAATTAGGACTCGTTATTAACAAAAACGTCGTAAAGGACACCATTTTCGTCAGCTCTGCTTATAAATTCGAAAAATACGTAAAAAATCACTAAATCGGACATATAATAGTGCTATTATGTAGAAGGAAGAGAAAACATAGAAGAGAAAACGTCGTAAAGGACACCATTTTCGTCAGCTCTGCTTATAAATTCGAAAAATACGTAAAAAATCACTAAATCGGACATATAATAGTGCTATTATGTAGAAGGAAGAGAAAACATAGAAGATTCATGTGGACAAGTGTGTAAAAAGAATATAAACTGTGTAAAAAACAATTAATGTGATAGACCTTGCTAGAACCTCAACTCCGATAAAAATAGTGTTCACATCATGTGTTTAGTGCGAAAGTGCCTAATTAATGGAAAACTAGTAAACTAACTACTAAAAAACTGTAAGTGATATGTGCAAGACTATATTATAATATTTATAACCTAAAATCTAGAACAATATTGTGCTTAATCACCGATCATCTAAGATTTTAACTACAACGCCATCTGTGGACAATTAACCAAACCAGCAGACACCAACTGAGACTCATCAACACTATTGGAAATATAACGCCATCTATCGATGAGTAGCTAAACTATTTTGCAAGATCCAAACTTAAAGCTACAAAGAATTACAGGGAGCAGCACTGGCACTGGCACCGGCACCACATAAATAAATAAACTTCATCAGTTGTATATAAAGATCGTCAATCAACAGGAAATAAGTTAACAATGGACAACATTCTAAGAGCCCTTGAGTCAATAGAAAACAGATTAGCTCAACAACAAACAGAGATGAAAGTTATGGAAGATAACATCACTTTGAATATAAATGAAAACATCAACGACAAATTTAAAAACATAGAAATACGTAGCACTTACATAGAACAGACACTACAGGAACAAGAGCAGAGAATAGATGACATAGAAAGACATATCAGGAAAAGAAACTTAATATTTTTTGGCCTGGAAGAAGTTGAAAAAAGCTACTATGGGCTAGAGAAACATGTATTAAATATAATAAACAACAAAATGAAAGTGATTTTAAACAATACGGAAATTGAAAACGTCAGAAGAATGGGAAAAAAAGGTGACAGCACAAGGCCAGTTGTTCTAACCGTAACTACTATGGGAAAGAAAATTAGAATACTTAAAAATAAAAAATCCCTGGATGGCAGTGGCTATTACATTAAAGAAGATTACCCCAAAAAAATATTAGAGAAACGCAAACTGTTGAAAATAGAGGCTGAAAAAGAAAGGGACCTGGGTAATAATGTAATTATCAAATATGATAAAATAGTCAAAATAAAAAATAAAGAGCAAGAAACAAAGCGCTACAGCAAAAGAAATTTGTCAGAGTCACTGTCACCGATCCGGAGTCAATATCGGGCTGAAGAACCAGCACAGGATAAAGGCAAAGCGAAAGAGAAACAAATACCTAAAAGAAATAAAGTAGATATCCAGTCATATGTGACTCGGGAACCCAAACAATCATATGTCAATCTGACATTAAACGAGCAACAAGCGGTAAACAAATAGCAACTAACAGCGCCCCCCCAATACGAATACCACCCAGAAAAAAACACTATAATCCCCAAGCCGGCTGGTCACCGTGGGGAGATCGACCAAAACCCTCCAATCAACAACAAATCTAGTAAACAGCAATTAAAAATAGGAACATACAACGTGAGATCTTTATCATCAAGAGAAAGAATGATCGAGCTTACGCATGCACTCCAGAAGGTAGAAATTGATATTCTAGGCTTAGCAGAGGTAAGAAGAACAGGCTGTAAGATAGAAGAAATGGATAACTACATTTTTTGCTATAAAGGAGAAACCCAAGGATCACATGGTGTTGGTTTCCTAGTAAAGAAAAAATTCAAAAAGAATATTCACAATTTTGAAGGTTTTTCAGAAAGAGTCGCACTACTACAGATAAAGTACAATAATAATATAATTTCTATAATACAAATATATGCACCCACTGAAAATGCAACAAACGAAGATATCTGTGAGTTCTACGAAACACTAGATCAAGCTTATTTGATGGCCGGAGACAAAGTGCTCGTAATAGGAGACTTCAATGCCAAAATCGGACTACCGAGAAAAAATGAAGACCTCATAATGGGAAAATATGGTTACGGAAACCGAAATGACAGAGGAGAAACACTAGTTCAGTTTGCATACGAACATAAATTAAGTATTATGAATACGTATTTCAAAAAGAAACCCAGTCGAAAATGGACATGGATCTCCCCTGACCATAAAACAAAAAACGAAATTGATTTCATCTTAACGAACAAACGAAAAACCATAACAGATGTTGAAATCCTAAACAACGTGGATTTCCCATCTGACCACCGACTTGTAAGAGCTACCTATACAATTAAAAATGTTTCGAAGAAGAGCAGAACAAACTACAGACCCCAGCCAAGCAAGCTGAAAACTGAAAAAGAAATTGATTTATACCAACAGGAATTAGAGAATAATCTACAAGTACTCTACACACAAACAGAAGACACACATGTGCAATCTTTCTACAATAATATAGAGATGGCGATCAAGAAAAGCCTAGAAATTCACCCCACACAAAAAACAGGTATCACAGAAAATAGGATTATAAGTAAAATCACACAAAGCTTCATGGAAAGACGGTCCGCCTTAATTAAACAAAAAAACAATACGAAAGAAGAGAAACAAGAGCTCAGCAAACTATTTAAAGTAACCAGTAAATCATTAAGGAAAGACTATCACAACTACCGGCAAAATGTCATTACAAAAAACTTAAAATGCTATAGAAGTACAAAACGAGCTTTTAAAGAGTTAGATAGTAATCAAACATGGATACAAAGCTTAAAATCACAATCCATAAAAACAAAAACAAGACAAGATATTATAAACTGCGCTACACAATTTTACAAGCACTTATACGAAAAAACAGATAATGGTCGCCCAGCTATAGATCTACCGGTCCTTGAAGGTGATGATAATATTAATCCTATTGAGACTACAGAGCTATTAACGCACATCAAGAAACTAAAACTAGACAAGAGCCCTGGTCCTGACGGTATCCCGAATGAAGCACTGAAACTAGGAAAAGCTCAACTCGCTCCTATACTGACGAAGTTATACAACCTGGTATTAAATTCAGGCCACGCACCAGAACAATGGAAAAGCTCAGAAATAATTTTATTATATAAAAAAGGAAATCCACAAGATATCGCGAACTACCGTCCAATCAGCCTCTTGTCTAGTATCTACAAACTGTTTACATCAATATTACAAAGTCGAATGAACCCAAAAATTGATAACGCCCAACCGATAGAGCAAGCAGGATTTCGTTCCGGCTTTTCAACCACAGACCATATGCATGTTATGCAACAAATTATAGAAAAGCATAAGGAATTCAATCAACCCCTATATATAGCATTCATCGACTACGCTAAGGCATTCGACACCATCTCTCATAACTCTATATGGGCAGCACTCTATCAGTCTCAAATCAACCGGAATTATACTAATGTACTAAGAGACTTATATAATAACTGTAAAAGTACGGTTAGACTAGAAACAAGAGGGGAACCGATTCCTATAGGCAGAGGCGTGAGGCAAGGAGACCCGATCTCACCTAAATTATTTATTGCCGTACTAGAAAATATATTCTCAAAACTAAAATGGCAACAAGAGGGAATCAAAATACGTGGCAAATACCTAAACCATCTCAGATTCGCTGATGATATCGTTCTTTTCGCCTCCACGAGTAAAACCCTAGAGAGAATGATAAACTCACTAAGTGAAGAGAGCGAGAAAGTAGGATTAAAGATGAATGAGGAAAAAACCAAGATTATGACGAATAGTAAACGACAACCTATTACCCTTGGCCAAACACCACTTGAATATGTAGAGCGCTATATTTATTTGGGAAGAGAAATTGCTTTCAGCGACAATAACACAGAAGAGGAAATAGACCGACGTATAAACATAAGTTGGAAGAAATATTGGTCGTTGAAAGAAATTTTTAAAGGAGATTACTCTCTAAGTCTTAAAAAAATTGTGATGGATACAAATATTCTGCCAGCACTTACTTACGGATGCCAAACTTGGCGCCACACGAAAAAAGCTAAAACTAAAATCACTACCACCCAACGCGCTATGGAAAGGAGCATGCTTAAGTTAAGAAAAATCGACAAAGTGAGAACTGAGCATATTAGGCACAAAACCAAATTAATTGACGCCCTTAACTATGTCCTTAAATTAAAATGGAAATGGGCCGGACACTTAGCGCGTTACAAAGATAAGAGGTGGACTAGAGAGGTAACTCTATGGACGGGACCTGGCGGTAAGAGAAACCGTGGACGACCACAAAAGCGCTGGAGCGACGACATAGTGGCAATAGCAGGAAAACAGTGGATGTACAAGGCGGAAGAAAGAGAAATCTGGAACGAATTGGAGGAGGCCTACACCCTAGAAGGGGTTCCTATCGGATAAATATTATACATATTAATTTTTACTTTTAAAATACTACTACTAACAAAACTAAAGTAAGGTAAACACTAATACGCATCTTAGTAATAAGGAAATTGTACTTAACTGATAAGGAAATAAAAAGGCTTATTATTATTATTATTATTATTATTAACAAGTCATATAAGTTATAGAGATACCTAAGTAATTCAAGTAAGGTAAAGTTGGGTGCATACTTTAAAGGTTTTTTATTTTGGAGTTATAGTTACGTATCTATTAATATGCATTTAATTTTAATCTAATTTAAGTTAAGTCTACTTTGTTTTCCATTGATCTTTAATTGCAGACATAACCCGATTTGTATTAATGTTAAATAGGTCAATGTGTGAGTATTTCTTATTATAAGTTGCACACGCTCGTATCAGAAATGTGTTTTTAGTATATTTAGCGCGACAATGAGGGATAGCGAATATGTGATTAGAGCGAGTTCTAAAACTAGGACACCTAAAACATATTTTAGTAAGAAGATAGTCGGACTCAATAAAATTGCTTAATAGCTTATACAAGAATAGTACATCTCTGTGCTCTCTTCGCAGGTCTAATGAAATGATTTTAGAAGTATTAAACTTTGGATATTTATACTTCAGCCGTTATATGAATTTATTTTGATTTTTTCAATCGTTTTTATACGCACTGAATAAAAAGGGCTCCAAAAGTAGAAGCATATTCCAAACATGACCTTACATATGAATTATACAGAAGGATCAAGGTATTCGGATCTTCGAAATCCTTACCTTGACGAAAAATGAAACCTAACATTTTGTACGCTTTTGAAGCAATTTTCTCAACGTTAGTTAACTGAAACTCACTGTCAATATTTACGCCTAGATCCTTAACTAATGAAACTCAATTAAGAGATTTCCTACTCATTTTGTAATCGTATTGTATGGTAGATCGTTCACGGGAAAATGAAATGGCGCAGCATTTATCAATATTTAAGTGTAGGTTGTTTTCAGAGCAATAAGTACTAAGGCTATCCAGATCGCATTGAAATTTATAACAATCACTTTCAGATTTGATTACCCTAAATATTTTAGTGTCATCAGCGTACAATAGTATTTTTGAGTATTGTATTGTAAGCAGTCCACGTTGATAAAAATGTTGAACAAAAGCGGTCCTAGATGAGAGCCTTGTGACATTCCAGAAGTAATAGGAATGAAACTGGATGTATGGCCTTTAACCGTCACTTTGCATAAGATAATTTATCGCAAGCCATGGAATAATCTGTGTAAATAGCATCTATTTGATAACCCTTACCCATATTAGTTAACACGTATTCCATAAGTTCACATAAGTCGGATTCTGTGGAGCGCTTATTGACGAACTCGTGCTGGTGTTTATTTAACATTGGTCTTAATACGGGAAATAGGGCATCATAGATTACTTTCTCGAATACTTTAGGGATTGTCGATAGATTTGATATTCCGCGGTAGTTGGTAATATCGTGCTTATCTTCACTTTTGAAAATAGGGACAGTAAGCGAACGCTTCCAATATTCAGGTAACGTCTCAGATGCTAACGATAACTTATATAATAAGCTAATAGGTAAAGCCAGGGTTTTAGAACATACTTTAAAAAGACGGGGTGGAGACCGTCAGGGCCACTTCCCTTTGATTCGTCCAGCCTGCTGAGATGCTTTTCAATTAAAGACGACGTTATTTCAATACGACTAATTTCATTCGTTGTAAAAGCATCACTGTGATGCTGACGAATACAGATTGAAAGAAAACGTTGAAAGTGTTAGCAACGTCAAGGACATTAGTGACAAGACTATCACCGAAGTAAAGAGTATCTGGGATTCCGGTTTTACTCATCTTCGATTTGGTAAACGACCAGAATGACTAACTATTTTTATGAATGTTTTTTTCTGCCCTGTGTACAAATAAGTTATAGATAACAGGGAGCTTCCATTCGTTTAACCTTTGTACGCAGATTAGAAAATGAGTTATAGTCAGCCTGTCTGCCATACGTTTTCCATTTTTTATGATTCGTTTTTTTTTCTAATTAGAGCAATTAAAGGCCGAGTGTACCATGCGGGATATTTGTTATAGTCGTGTACATATTTATTAGGAATAAACTCATTAATAATTTGATTAATTATTGTATAGAATTGTTCAACAGCGTGTTCAATGATGTTGGTTCTCAGAAGTGAGCTCCACTCTACTTTTTCTAGTTTTAAGTTTAAAAGGTTATAATCCGCATCGAAAAATCGCCGAATAACGCGGGGAGCAGGTTTTAAGTTATGTTCAATTAAACCCAAGTCAATCGTAACGCTAAATACAGGGTGATGAGCGTCAATGGGTACTAAGGGATCAACGAGAGATAATACACAGCAACGATTGGACAGAACTAAATCCAATTGGCGATTATTTATGTTAGGAAAGCAATTAAATTGATCCCAAATCGTAAAATGCATAAAAGCTGATAACTGACATGTTAAATTTTAAGCATTTAAGCTCGGGTTTGACATTTTCATTTTTTTTGAGTAATTGTTTGAAGGTACCCAGATTGCATGACTTATATTGAAATCTCCCTAAATTATAAAAAACATCTTCAGGGTAGTCCATATGCAAATTGGAGAGGAATTCAAAACATACGAATTGTGATTCTATTTGATTACTATTATGGGGAAAGTAGCTTGTAAAAATCCTGATTTTTTAGAGTTAGAGTCTTGAGTAGCGATGACTTAGGGTTACCTTTGTTTCGGCGAAATATATTTGCCAAATGTATCGTTTCTAAACCGGTTCATTTGCCAACCCGCTTTGTTTTCTGTAACCGTAAATATTTCAGTATGTTATAAAAACTAACCTAACCTAACCTGTAGGGTTCTACACGATGGTACTAAAATAAATCCTGAAAAAAAAATATAACATTGGGTTGGCAAATGAAAAAGTTGGGAAACGATACATTTGGGAAACATATTTTTGCCAAACGGCAGGCTCCCGATGACATCAATTTTTAATACCAAAATACCGTTTTATCATCGCAGATGTACATAATTTATTTTGAATTTCAGCCCCTAATAAGTGGAACTAGTTCATAATTGACCTAACATAATACACCTAACATAAAAACTAATTTTATAAAAAACGTTAAGTTATTGTAAAGACCCTTGTGTATTATACTGTAAAGAATAAGATGTTGTAAAAGGTAAGCAATACCCCGATTGTTTATACGGGAATAAGGTTTACTTTCCTCTGCAGGTGATTATTTTAATAAAAACGCGTCTTGCTTGAAAGTGTGGTTTAATGCTACTAAACTATGGTTAGAACGCATACAGTTATAGCTAAGTATCTATAGGAGCTTCATAAGACGCGACATACCGCCCACCAAAACTAACAAGTTTTAAATAGGGGCACTAAGCTTATTGCAACTTACTTTCTAATTAAACGTAGTTAATAAATAAACTTACTGGTACTGTTCCTTGCAACCATTGTTTATCGTTTATCAAAACCACTAAATAAACACAAGTCTAATTCACAAAGTAACTTAAACGCTAAACTATAACATGGTTAACTAATCACAGGCGCAAGGACGCCAGCACAACCAAACACTACTGCACGACGCAGACTATTTTTAGCGCGAGTAAACGACTACCCTCTTGTATAGAATTAAACGTAGTTTTATCTGGGCCAATTATTATTAGCCTTGACACTATCATAACAAAATTGATGTTTATCCCTATCAACATAGTACCTATGCTTATTATGACTTGAATGGACTGTATATTGTGATTACAAATGTAGCTATGTTAAAATAGGTATATAACGTCAATGCAAAATGAGAACACATTACCTACTAACATAATTTATCCTTAAATTTAGAAACGAAAACAATCTAAATAAAGAATTTTATAAGATATGCGTGTAGATGCATTTTCTTAGACAAAGTTCTATCTTATAATTTACCAATGCTCATAACTTACTTACTTCCTAAGTGAGCATTATACCGCGACGCATTTTATAATATGCTGGTACCTACTATTACTTAACTAATTAATACACTAGATTGCAAAACTTCTTTCTGACATTTAAGCCTTTAAATTTACACCGCAACAAACAGCAAGTTGGCAAAATAACTAAAATTATTATCCAGCGCGCAAATGAGTACTGGCTTAAAGAAATAAATAAAAATGCTTATATGCGTGGTTGTTAACTAAAAGTGCCTACGGAAAAATTAATAAATGAAAAATGAAGCCAACCGCCCACCGTGAGCAAATAATGACAGCAAATAATGAAGTTCACACATCTGCGTCCCTTGGTAGCAATATTAATTTTGACAGAGGACGTTTCAAAACATTGTCAGTTTTACATTGTACCGAAACAACACGTACTAAGTCGTCTGTTCCAGGGTGTAATTCTGTAATTTTACCCAAAAGCCATTTTGCTGGTGGAAGATCGTCCTCCTTGATAATGACAATATCTCCAACCACGGGCGCCGGGACAATCTCAAGCCATTTGCGCCTCTGCTGAAGTGTGTTAAGGTATTCAGCCTTCCATCTTCTCCAAAAATCTTGCGTTTGAGCCTGAACAAGTTGCCAACGAGTTAATAGATTTACATTTGCAGCTTCATAATTTAAGTCAGGAATACTGATCACAGGCTCACCTATGAGGAAATGTCCTGGGGTGAGTGGGTTGAGTGTATCGCACGTTTCGTCTAATTGACACAGTGGACGGGAATTAAGACACGCTTCCACTTGTGCCAGTAAGGTTGACATTTCTTCGTAGGTCAGTTTACTTGTCCCGTTCACTCTTGCAAGGTGCCGTTTTGCTGAACGAACCCCGGCTTCCCATAATCCACCGAAGTTTGGGGCCCTTGGAGGAATGAAGTGCCAAGTCGTGCCATCGTTAGCCAGTACCTCCGCAAATTCATTACTTAAGTTTTTAGTGCCTTTGGAAAACATTACTTGTAACTCTTTACTAGCACCAACGAAATTGGTGCCGTTATCGCTCCATATGTGTGCACAATGTCCTCTTCGAGCAACGAATCTCCGAAATGCTGCTATAAATGCTTGCGTCGTGAGATCAGTCACAGCTTCGAGATGGATGGCAAGTGTGCACATACAGACGAATAAACATATATATCCCTTCGTGGACTTTTGGCCTCGACCCTTTGACGTTCTTAAATATACAGGACCAGCGTAGTCGACGCCACTGTGGTAGAATGCGCGCTGCCTTGTGACTCTTGAAGTGGGCAACTGACCCATCAGTTGTTGCTTGGTCGCAGCTGCATGCTTTAGGCAGACTATGCACGTTTTTGTGAACTTTCTAACAGCTGACCTGAGTCCTGGAATCCAGAACTTAGTTCTTATGTATGTCATGGTTTGCTGAATAGTGCCATGGAAGGTTTGGGTATGAGCATCTGATATGATCAGCTTTGTAATATGCTGTTTACGAGGTATAATAATCGGATGCTTCTCAGCTTCTGTTAGATCAGCTTTATTTAGTCGCCCACCAACTCTCAAAATGCCATACTCGTCCAAGTAAGGTGTGAGGCTGATAATAGTGCTCCTTTGTTTAACCTTTCCTTGTTTTTTAAGATCTTCAACTTCTTCCTGAAATAAAAGACTTTGATAGTATTTAATACATGCATTTTCTATGGCTCCCAGCTCTTCTACAGTCAAAAAATCTGGTTTTTTATCTTTCCTGCGTGCAACTCTTCGGCATCGGGCTAGTACTCTTTTCATTTTGTTTATTGATGAAAATCTTTCCCAGATTGGTGGTGCTTCTACAGTAGCATGGAACGACTTTTTTGTCTCTAATTCAGTCTTTGGGATAGTAGCAACTCTAATGAACTCGGTGTCTCTGATTTTCAGCCACCCTGGCCCGGTCCACCAAAGATCATTACTTGCTAATTCACTCACGCTAATGCCTCTAGATGCGAGGTCGGCAGGGTTCTCAG
Source organism: Acleris sparsana (assembly GCA_923062465.1). Classification (NCBI taxonomy): domain Eukaryota; kingdom Metazoa; phylum Arthropoda; class Insecta; order Lepidoptera; family Tortricidae; genus Acleris; species Acleris sparsana. The sequence goes on from OV281293.1 coordinate 11,125,030, forward strand.
CAGACTGCACGTGTCTCCATCTGTCGTTATCAATCTGCTGAATTATTTCCGATACACGATTACCAACGAATGTTTGCCATCTATTTGGCTGGGACTGTAGCCATGAAAGGACGACCATTGAGTCTGACCATGCGTAAATCCGATCCATTGGTATATTAAGTAAGTTAGAAAACTCGTGCAATAGTTTTGCCAGTAAGACTGCAGCACAAAGTTCTAATCTGGGAATTGTCAATTGCTTCAATGGAGCTACTTTGGTTTTAGAAGCTAAAATGGTGATATAAACTTCATCATCTTCGTTTACTACTCTGGCATAAACAACTGCAGCCAGAGCAAGAGACGATGCATCGGAAAACCCATGAAGTTGCACCTCCTTACAGTTGGAAGTAGTTTTTATCCAACGTGGTATCTCCACCATTTGCAGGCTATGAAGTTCGTCTCTGTAGCTCATCCATTCGTCAACTAACTCAGCAGGCAGCTCGTCGTCCCATCCAAGACTGCATAACCACAGCTTCTGGATCATAATCTTGGCGGTTACCACAACAGGTGAGAGCCATCCGAATGGGTCGAAAAGACTCGCAACATCCGATAAAATTATTCTTTTGGTTACAGGTGTTCTGCTTTCCGGTAAGTTTACTGACACCTTGAAGGCGTCATCTTTTCTGTCCCAGGTAAGTCCTAGAATTTTAATAACTTTATCTAATTTTATTTCTTTTTTGTTTTTTACAGATTCCGGAGTCATCGGGCCGTCTATCAAGTCCTTTAGCAATTCATCGGAGTTACTGCACCACTTCTGCATCTGAAAACCTCCTGCCTTCAGCAGTTCATCAATTTCCTTACACATTATCTTTATTTCAGAGAGGTTTTCATGACCTGTCATGAGATCATCCATGTAGAATGAGTTTCTAATCACTGCTGCTCCACGAGGATATATGTTCTCTTCATCATCGGCTAAGCGTTGTAATGTTCGTACAGCTAGGAAAGGCGCGGCCGCTGTTCCGAAGGTTACGGTAAGTAATTGATAACTTTCAATTTCTTTAGATGTATCATCTCGCCATACAATCCGTTGTAGATCGGTGTGACTCTCAACCATTTTCACTTGGCGATACATTTTGACTATATCTCCAATTACACAAATCTTATGAGTTCTCCAGCGAATTATGAGGTGTCGTAGGTCGGGCTGGATTGTAGGTCCTACCATCATGGTATGGTTTAATGAGTTACCATGTGAACCTATGGCTGATGCATCGAACACTACACGCACCTTAGAGGTATCCTTATCCTCTCTGATTACCGCGTGATGAGCGAGATAGATAGAGTTACATTCTTCTCTTTCAACTTTTTTCATGTGACCTAATTCTAAGTATTCGTGAATAACTTTCGTGTATTCTGTTTTCAACTTTTCATTCCTCGCAAATTTTCTTTCAAGTTGCTTTAATCTGGTTACAGCTTGTTGTTTGGTATCTCCACATAGTCCTACTGTATCTTCAATGTTCTTTTTTAGCGGTAACTGTACCACATAACGCCCTTCAGCGTTTCTTGTGGTTGTGTTTTGATAGATCTCTTCGCAACTCTCTTCTTCTTTAGTCCACATCTTCTGTTTTGTGTATAATTCCGATTCCACTTCCCAAAACTTCCTCAAGAGATTGTTATCCTCTTCTACCTGACGTGTAATGTGTAAACTTGTGATGTGCCTAGGAACATTAGTGGACGGATAAACATTACCTGACAAAATCCAACCCAGATGTGTGAACTGAGCAACTACGTTGCCCGGCCCTCTCATGAAACCTGAGTCTATGATTTGCCCAAATACATCAGCACCAAGTAAAATATCAATCTTACCTGGTATGTTAAAAGTGGGATCGGCTAACTTCATTTTGTCGAGCTGAGGCCAGTCACCTCTAAACTCCCTAGCTGGTAGCTTGCGTGTTAAGGATTTCAATACATAAGCTGTTACATTAACAGTAAAATTAATATCATACCTTGAATTAATTTGTAATCCTACCATGTACTTGATGCGCTGTTGATTGTCCTCACCCACACCCGAGATCACTCCGCTCACTTCGGTTTTCTTCAATCCCAGCAAATCGACTGCCCTCGCCGTCACGAAGGATGCCTCGGAGCCCTGGTCGATGAGAGCACGGAGAACGTGTGACTGCCCCGACTCCGACGAGATCTTCACCAATGCTGTAGCCAGTAAAATATCTTGACCAGGCTGTGTCCAACTGGATGCGTGCGCTGCTACCATAGTTTGTTTATCTCCTTCGTTGTTGTTAATTGTTTCTTCATTTGTGTGCGTTTCTTCACCTGTTTGTTTTTGATCCCGATGTAATAATGAATGATGTTTCCTTCTGCAAATTTGACATGATGTCTTTTGTTTACATTTATAAACAATGTGATTTGGTATGAGACAATTAAAACATAAGTTGTTCTTCTGTACAAAACTGTACCTATCTTCTACGGGATGCTTTGCGAACTGTTTGCAATGGCATAGGTAGTGGTTTTCATTACAAAAAATACATGATATTTCGCTTTGTGCCGTAACATGGAAAGTTTTCGCATTTACCGGCTTTTGAAATTTACTGGCCGGTTCTATCATTTCCAGTGTGCGGAACCTTGTTTCCAGGAACGACTTCAATTTATCAAAACTGGGTAAGTCATCCACTTCATCGCCACTGATCGCTTCTTCCCATTTTTTGTGAGTATTTGGGTCCAATTTAGATACAATTATAAAGTTGACGATTGCGTCCCAATGCGTTGTCGGCAATCCCAAATTCCTTAATGCGCTCATGCATTCAACAGAAGTGTCCAATAACTGTCTCAAGGCCATAGCTGATTCCAAAGATATTGTCTTTTGTCCGAAAAATTTCTTAAAAATACAACTTGCAATGAACTTCTTATTAGCGTACCGTTTTTTCAGGACAGTCCAAGCTTCTACATAATTTTCCCCTGTTATTGGAATTTGGCGCAATAATATTTCAGCGTCTCCTGTTAAACATCCTTTCAGGTAATGCAATTTTTGTACACTTTCTAATGATTCATTTTTATGTACTAATGCCATAAATAGGTCATGGAATGATTGCCATTCTGTATAATTACCATTAAATGTGGGGAGCGAAATTCGCGGCAATTTTACATCACTATTTGATGTTTCTGGCAGTGGCTTACTATTTATCTCTTTGCACTCACATGATTTGGGAACTACTAGCGTGCCCAAGATAGTCTTCATGTCACCTTTGTAAGAGAAATAAACTTCTTCAAATTCACTGAACATATCATCGGCGAAATAATTTAAACTTTGTTGTTCTTCCTTCTCAACCGATACCACTAACTCCTTGTGTACATCCTTGAACTCCTTCCAGTACGATTCCAAATTTTCCAATCTTTGATTTACGTATTCAACAGTAATTCTGTCTTTTGGTGCCTTTTTGTAGTTGGTATATCCTTTGTTCACCTTTGAAAGCGCATCCTCTTGAAGCAACATATTTTTTTCTATTTTTTCCATAGTTATTATGTTATTAATCACCAAAAGATTGTTAAAATATCCAAGAAATAGATCGATGACGTACGAGTCAGTTCCAGAACATTCCACGGCGACGTTAAATTTCGCAGGTGTCGGGTACACGCGATTTAGCGTTGGGCACAAAGGAATTCGCTTTCAACTATGTCTTGATGATATAAACTGCGTAAATCCTTACAAAACTAATATGAGCACTGCACTGGTAAAGTTTACGACCGCAAATAAAACTTAAGCCCAAAATGTTCACTTATAGAATTCGAAATTGTTGCACTCCTTAGTGTTCTTTTGCCGTGATTTACATTTATCACACTGTTGTCCAACTTATTTAACACTTTCCAGTCCAAATTTACCTTTATTTCACCCGAATTACATCAATATTTGAAATAATTTCGATTTAATTAATAGGTCACTGTCAATGATCCGGTTCGAAGGACCATGTTTATACGGGAATAAGGTTTACTTTCCTCTGCAGGTGATTATTTTAATAAAAACGCGTCTTGCTTGAAAGTGTGGTTTAATGCTACTAAACTATGGTTAGAACGCATACAGTTATAGCTAAGTATCTATAGGAGCTTCATAAGACGCGACACCGATTTAACATTATGTAATGTAATAAATATTCTAAATAATTATCCGGGCTCAAGCTTTCTCCTCACCAAATTTCAGAATAACTTGATTCAGCAGTTTTACCGTAAAAGCTTAACAAACAGACTGAAAAACGTTAATTCTATTTTGTTATATTATTAGGTATCTCATTTCAAACTCAGCACGTCTAAACCAAGGTTAAATTCTTGTTTTAGTTTCATGTTCTCTTTCACTCCATTTCTAATTTTCTACAAAATTCTTACTGAAATGGAATTGCAACTTGTCTACAATGAATTAAGCGTCGTTATGCTAGCTTCTTACACGAAGAACAATTAAAAAACATAAATAACAATAAGCTAAGATTGTCTTTACGAGAAGTAAAAAGTGAAAGTACAATTTTTTTTAATTTTATTTGGCAGAACCGGCTATGAAAACCGATAGATGGCTCAGCATTATTCGGGACTCAGCGTAAGATCTTATTAAAAAAATAAAAATGATTTCCATTCATTTAGAAATTATCCTACTACCTGTAATCTGGAGCAGAATGCGTCTTGCTTAGTCCAAGAATACTTATTACCCTCAATACAACTATGATTGCACTTTTCAACTCGAAACGGTTTCGCGATCAGACCATTTTGATCCCTAAGCATTAACAAAAGGATTGAGTCCACGGCTAAAGTTGCAAAGCGGAATTGAATTTGAATAAGAACAGAATCACGTCTGCTTAACTTACAGAACTTTGGTGTTATTCTCTAGCATGCAGAAAGTTATAGAAATCATTATAAAACTATCCTTTAATTAATATTAAAACTAACTTTTTTCTTCAACCCAGGGAAGTTGTTTATATCGCTATAAAGATTAAAAAATACCATATGTCCGTATATAAGTTATTAACGACCATTAAACAATAAGATCGAATGGATAGGCTTAAGCACAAATAAACACATTTTTACTTATTTAATGTACTAACTTCTGCCCGCGACTTCGTCCGCGTAGAGTTCCATTATCATTATTCCCTACGATATTTAAAGTTTCCAGGGCAAGTATAAGCTATGTGCATTTCAAATTCCATTCAAATCTGTCGGTCCAGCCGTTGCAGCATGAAGGAGTCCCCACCTTTCCTTGTATAAGTACATCCCTCTTACATTTTTTTGTTGGTTAAAGAGCTTGTCTTTCTTTCTTTTCAGTTGACTTTTATTATTACAGTCGGGTATTTAATTAATTCGTTTTATTTAAATAATTCATTTTATATCATATTTTCGAGTTTTGAGTAATCTTAACATGGACGTTTTTTATTTTCCTTTAACGTTGGTAACATCAAAGTGTTACAACGTATACTTAGTATGGGATAATAAGGTTTCATTTGAGACCTTAATAAAATTGGTATAATAATTTTTTAATTTCCCCTTTCATATTTGTTTTCGCGGACGCTATAAGTGTTGAAATTTTACGTACCATATGTCAGTTTGACAATTAAGACGAACCGAACGACACGTTATAATTATATTAAATATAGTTATAATATAACAATATGTTAAAATCCTTTAAGCCGTTTTAGACTGCAGAATCAAGCCCGGAAATAGACATACATACATACATACGTACGCTCGGAAAACATGTCCCACGTTCGGGCAGTCGGGTAAAAAGTTAAAGAATAGCTTGTCAAAGTCCTTGGAACCACGCCCAACGTCGTGCCACTAACTAGAGATTAAAATCCGAAGTTCCACCCGATGCAACCCCGAATAATGTGTCTAGGTTCAAGATAACTGCAGTCATTTCCAATTCAGCTGGAAGTTTTCTTTGTGCGAGTTGGTACAAGGTCCATTGTTTCAATGTTATAAGTTTTCTTTGTTAATATTTTTTACGCGAATATTTTAAAGTGTTGTTTGACAATTAGGAATAAAACAAACAGTCTGAACTAGACAAATTAGTCTCCGTCGTTTCAAGAACTGTAAATCTAAGAAAAAATACAAATAACAAAAGACCTTGTTTGTAATTCATAAAAGATTAACTTTTTATTGAAGCAACCCGTATAATTGCTGGAAACTGTTCTCTCTAGCGGGGAGAACGCTCCGTCCTTCACAGTATTCTTATAGAGTGCGAGGCATAGAGCATTCGGCTCGCTATCGAGTACGGTAATTGTTACTCATAGTAAGGGTACTGTCTGCTGGGTGACTGATTAACCGCTAATCGGATACTAATTGGCACGGTACCTCCGTGATTAAATGAGTGGCAAACTAAACAAACTGACATTACCCAGCAAATCACTCGATCAAGGCGCAAACTGCAGCGTTTGCCCAGCACTGGACTGACACTTATGACGATGATGGGGCTGTGTTACAAATTGATTACAGTACACAGTCAAAATTATGGGGAACCGCTTGAATTATCGACAAACCTTTCGGCACCGGGTTCGATTCCCGGTAACGGCAAATACTTTTGTGATGAGCACGAGTATTTGTTTCTGATTCTTGGATGTTTTTTATTGTTTTAAGTATTTATTTTTCTTTATAGGTATAAGTAATTATATCGGCGTCTTGTACCCATAGTTCAGTCAGCTGCAGATATATGTAACCCTTTTTGTTTCAACGAAAGCCATTTTCTCCTATAGTCAACGTGTTTTTTGATATTCCTGAACCATCATTTAGGTATGTAATTTTTCACGACCACAAGCTCCCGCATTGGGAGAAGCCAGTTGATGAATGCATTGATAGATTTTACAATCTTCGATATAACAAAGGTTTCCCTACAATGTCTAGGCCGACAGGTTAATAACAATAATGGATATCTACGGTTTTTGGAAAAATCATTAAAACTGAATACATTTTGTCACGAAGCCGATACACGGTTTTATTCTGTATCAAAATCAGTAGATCAATTGTTGAGTCAGTTTTATGCGTTATTAAAGGCAAGGTTGTCTGTGCCGAGCTGATCAAGGGCGTCATTGGATGGGGAGGCGGTCTTCGCGGCAGGCTTCCACTGCGGTGTCGGGGTGAACAGCTCTAGGCCACGCTGTGGGAAAAAATGGCACGTTTAATAATTAAGTAGTAGCCAATTAACATCACAAAAACAATTCAATTATAATGTGTTGTAAAATATGAAATACAAGCAAAGTAAATAAAAAACAACGAACGAGTAGGTATAATTGAAACGCAACCGGGTCAAGAAAGCAACGGTATGGCCAACTTTTTGGGCTTTTAAGCAACGGCGGCATATGGAATGTTGGCTGTAATGCAAAAAAAGATTTTGAAATTTTGTTTTCATTTAATCTAATCTATATTGCAACCAAAAAAAGATAGAATTTTAAATGTGACATATATTTAGAAATAACAAAATCTCATAAAATAAAACGTAAGTAAGTGGTGCTTCAGCACCATGTGAGATTCCATAACAAAATATTATATTCCTGATCATGATATGTCACAGATTTAAAATCCATCTTATCTTTGACTAACAACACTCATATCAAAATCAGTTGTCACGTTCTTTTGACAATACACACGCGGCACGCATAAAGCCCTAAACATAGTTCTCCTACTTAAGTGTATACAAAGGTTTAATAATAGGTACATAAATAACAACTGATTATCGTGTTTAGCGGTAGTCATCAGGGAAGAATCATCTTTTGCCATCGATTCCAGACCATTGCGCACTTAACCACGTCGCAATTTTACGCCGTAAAAGTAGAAATCAAAGCCGCTCCAGTTTCATGTTACTTACATATCCTCGGTAAAGTGCCCAACCGACGCCGACAGGGAACAGCACGAGAGTGGATATGCCCACAGCCCAACCCAGGAGATCAGCGGCGAGTGGGAACACGTAGTCTTCGTACGCTGGGGGAGTCCAGTCCGAGAGGACGAACACTAAGATAGCCTGAGGGAGATACATCTCATTTAGATTTTTGCAATGTTTCGGAGTAGTTCAATCAAGTTAACTTAGTTATAAGTACTGACACTTGGTCCTCGAGAGATGCGAGTACGGCAGCAATTGGTAAATCCGCTCGTAGGGATCTTTAACACTAAAACAATACACATTGTAACATGCAAACTACTTTCTTTTAAACATTTGATATTTAACGAGGAAAACACGTATACCCATGAAACGGTAAAATGGACAAATACTGCTTAGATAAAATTAAACAATGTTATGCTAGTTGCTGCACTTTAGCATTGTGAAAGACCTAAGTGTATTGCGTGATGTAAAAATAAATAGAAAACTCCTTATTTATATTTTATGAGGGGGAAAGATAATATTTGATTAACGACTTTCAGGCATGACCCTTTTATTGATAAATTCATTCTTAAGATTAAGTTTATCTAACAGACTTTGGCCCTATAACATGTTATCAAGGACTTGGAAACATGAATCATGTTTGCGTCATAGTATTTTAAATGTTGTTAATATCGTTATTTAGCCAGCGTAAAGCCTTATTCCTAACTCAAAAAGTTTGTTCCTAAAAGATGACACAAACCACGTGGTAATAATGAAAGGAGATGTGTTTGACACTGATCCTCATAATGCAAATTACAGTACTGAAACATTGGGAAGTCGTAATAAATAGGAATCCCCGTTCATATCCAGTAAAATATGGGACAATCTTACACAAATCGAACTAGTCCTAAACGAAGCCTAAAGGCCCCCATACATGTAGAGGATCGAGTAGCGATAAATGTAGAGGCCGATCGGTTCGGGCCACACACGGTAACTTCCGCTCAGTTCAGTTACAACTTTGCCAAGACAGGACGTGCGAATGGATGAAGCCGAATTATTGTGCTACGCTGCTATAGCGTTAATTATATAAAAAAAGAACAATGAGGTCATTATGGTGTAAGGAATGGCTTCAAAAAGAAATCATATTAACCTTCTAGAAGAATTAAGGCGCCCTACATGATCAGTTTTGCCAACGGCCACACGGTCAGGCGGATGGATACGATTTGCTTTCAGGCCAAATGACACATACACGATTCTGTTTTACATCCGGTCAGTTAGATGTAAAGGCAAATCTGATCATGTATGAAGTTTTGTCCGGTCAGGCAAATCGTTCAGGCGGACGGATGCGATTTGTTTTCAGGCCAAATTACGCTTAAACGATGCTATTTTGCATCCGATCAGTTAGAAATGAAGACAAAACTGATCATGTAGGGGGGCCTTTAGACCTGATGATCATTTCACAAAGGTTTCATATATTTTTTAATGAGTCTTTAATTGAGTTACTATCATATCAAAATAAATGAACTAGGACTCGTGACTGTTAGTCTATCATAAATCGTAAACTTATATTTTAATCCAAATCTATCTATAAGGTAATAAAAATAAAAGATATCTCTTAACTTACGTAATTGACAATCGGTTTTTGTTGAACTACAGACTTTATGTTTATTATTATACATTTGTGATTAAATGCAGTGGTTGGTATAATTTTTTACCCGTTCATTTAAACAGTGGATTGATTTACATTCGTGATATAGATTATAGGAAAGATACCCATAGTAGATACGGAGTATAATGTATTTATTTACCTGAAACATCGCCTCATTCCTAAATTTCAAATTTAAATTATACATAGGTACTACTACCAATACTAGTAGGTACCTGGATGACCGAGCTTTGCTCGGTATTGTCTGTTTGGTAAGTTTTGTAAAAATTAAACCTAGCTATATCGCTTTATCGCCCCCGGTCCATTTTAAATTTCATGAAAATCGTTGGACCCGTTTCCGATATTCAGATTATATATAAAGGTATATAATTATATACAAGAATTGCTCGTTTAAAGGTATTAGATAGATAGATTATACAAAAGCAACACATTGAGAAACCGTTTTTGCATAACGCACAAGAAACAAGAAATACAAACAAAACAAAACAAACTTGCTTTGGACTATAGTTAAGTAACAGTTAAAAATATTAAACCACGCTTATATAGGAAAGTGTTAAAATCATAATCCCGAAACCGTTTTCAAATACGATCACTTTTTTGTGTTAGTTGCCAATTCTAATTCACCTGCCAAAAATGAGAAATTATTCCAGGTATATTCAGTGCTCAATTTATCAGTAGATCAATACTAGTACCTGCTTATAGCAGGAAACAAGTAATAAGTATGTAGCGTAGATTACCCATTAAAATACTCTTGGTCAACGGTATCAGTGCTTCGACGAGCGCTAGATTTATTGTGTCTTGATGTACGAGTATACTTACAAAGCTTCCAATTGGGCAAATGACGGTCCACACAGCCTTCCAGTAGAAATTCTTCACCACATTCATCTTCATGTTCATCGTCGCCAAGTCCTCCATGGCTCGATTGATACCGTAGCTCCACGCCACCGATATACACTGTCAATAAAATGGTAGGTAAATGCTCAATAACTGACATCTTTTGCATTTTTCAAGTATTTGATTGAGATGTCTTCGCACGAAATTGACTGGCGTTATCTGAATAACATTCAGTTTTGGAGTAGATATCAATGACTTACCTCAGCCATTCCTATTAGCAATATAGCCCAGGAAGCAGTGTTCCAGTCAAGAAGAGTGAAAAGATACACGCCGCCACTGAAGCACATGGGTATCCCGAGTATAAAACACGTGGTGCAAGTAAATGCGGTCACCTGAAAGACGAAGGTTAACTCGTAGAAAATATGTTAATGATAAAGATAAAAAAATCGCGATTATTTACATCAATTGTAACCCAAACAGACTGTAATAAGTTATTTTAAAAGATCGTAATAACATTTGTGCAGTTTGACAAATCGGCGGGTTTTGATTTTGTTTAGGGTAAAAAAAAAACTACCTTATTATTAGGTAGGTAATATAATTGCTTAACTTTAAAAACCATTCCAAGAATATTGCATTACCAACCCTAAGGACTAAGATGGAATTTCGCTATGGTAGTAATTTTCTGCTGGCGGTACGTTAAAGAATAAGGATAGTGGTAGCGATCTGAACGGATCTTGAAAAAGGCCCTACTATTATATGAATACCTACCAAAGGTCCTCCATATGTTTTTATAAAAAAAAAAACTAAAATTTGAACGCCTTCTATATTATTGTGACATCATACGACTGCAGTGGCGAGATTTTGTATTAAGTATGGTCAATGCTCTAATAAATTATCATTAGCCTAAATCAAAGTGGCTTGTAGAGAAGGCATTTATTTTTTACAGGGGATTATTTTGATGAAAATGAACCAATGTGTTATATTATAATTATATTAATTATTTTTACAATTATTTTTGTACCATTATTAAATATTTTGATATATTTGGAAAAAAACACTTGACCTGTAATTATTATTACTAACAATAAAAAAGGAGAAGATACCACAAATACAGCAAAAAATACAAAGAGCTCCTCAATTCATGATGCTCTCATTTGTTAAGTACCAAGGACGCTGACATATAAAAAAAACCACTGCATATTGTCTGTGGTTTCTTCTTGTAACTCAAGAGCAAATAAAAAAGAAAACATCTTTACCATCCAGTAATTCTTCCTCAATTTCGGCCACTGGTCAACGATCGCTGTGTTGATTGCCTCGATGCCTGCAAACTGACTGCCAAGTCCCAGGATGAACAGCATCAAAAAGAATAGGATGGACCAGAGCTGCGATATGGGCATCTGCAGCAGCGCCTCCGGATAAGCCACAAAGGCCAACCCTGGACCTTGGGAGGCCACATCTGAGGATATTGACCGATTTAATCTTCTAGTTTTAATTATCTTCATTTTGTCTGGGTATCCTTTCACCCGTCATCGTAATTAAAAGTGGTTTGGAGTCTTTTTTTTATATAAAAGCATTCAACTTGCAATGCGCATTAAGCGTTTAATGATGTTTAGTAGTTTGTTCCTCTGCACTAAAGCTTTGGAAAAGTTATCCTACTAATGCTTGAACTGAGAAAAAGCTTCTATAAAAAATGACAAAAAAAATGTTGACGAGATTTTGTTGCCAACTGTGTATTTTTATACAGTCATCGTCTGCTTATCGAGATCCAACTAATCCTTATCTGACATAATATTAATTATTCGAAATACACTTCACATGTCATGTATCGCAGAAACACTTTTAGTCGGATGATAATTTCGCATGATGTACTTGGCAAAAATATTACTACCCATACATTTTGCAACATATTTAGCAGAAGGTCACTTTTACCGATTTTCACGGCACCACGGCACGCCCACTATCACGACCGCACCACCGCAGCAGATAAGAAAGTTATCATAGTAAAATTGTTTTTTTATGGCATAGAGAAGGCAAACTAGCACACAGGCCACCTGGTGGTAAGTGGAAACTGTGGCCCATAGACATTCGCATTCACAAGACTGCAATCCTAAGACTAAAATGGAATACTCCTATGCTAGTCATTACACCGACTGTCTTATCCCCAACCCGGAACACAATAATATGAACACTGCTGTTCGGCGATAGGATAATGAATAAGATGGTGGTAGCGATCCGGACGGACACTGCACAAGGTCCTACCTACCACCCGCAAAATGAATGAATGAATGAATGATTGTTGTAATGCTGGTCATTGCGAATGGTTCCTGAATGCATTATATTATAATGGACTAGTGATACTTGTGTAGATAAAGTTGTTAACACGTGAATCAAGTGACGTTATGATCTTCCGATGATATGAAGTGTTAATAACGCGCGACGTCATTATCAGACGACTATCCTGTTATTAGACGATAACCCGTGTTATGGCATTATTATGGGGTAAATATAATAACTTTTATCATCAACAGAAGTAATTACACGTTAGGTGAAATACTGTGCGTTAGTTTTTGCAAAAAAAGGCAAGATTAATTTTATATTAGCTAATTAGAGTGGAAAATACTTTTGTATATTTATGATGATTTAAGCTTTAGAAGACTTTGCCGTGTTATAAATGTTAAAAAGCATTCGTTTCAAACACACGCATTTTAATGCAATTATAGTGGTATAGGCTCAGAGCAGAAAAATACATTTCAAAATTCATAAAATATAAAGTGAATGATCCCTATATGTTAAATAAACAAGCTGTTGTCCGCTAGTCCGTCCGCGTCGAAATTTTTTATCGCTATTCCCTCGGAATCTGACCAATTTTCTGGAATAAATATAGCCTAGTACTATTCTCGGCTATGTTCTGTTTCAGTGCCAAATTTCATCCAGGTCCATTTAGCCGTTCTGGCGTGACTGAGTAATAAAATTGAAATATGCCTACTGATAGGAATTCGTCCCTGCTGACGATAAGAGGGTCTAGCTAGGCCATACTACCCAAAATATGTACCATTGTGGTTGAATTCGTACACTGTAACATTGGTTGGCTTTGTAAATGTGACTTTCCTCATACTTTTTATTCGCTCCCCATGAAGCAGTAGAATGGATAGGTATAACCCCGCACATTGCAGAAATTCCGGAGAGTGAACAAATATTTGCCTATACCGGGGATCGAAAGGTCAAACTTGGCTATCACCGCGTACCAATATCTAGCCTTAAGTGAACGCGGTTACGGCCTATGACGTATACAGTGTTTCGGCGTTTTGTACCGTTAAACCAAAATAAAATGAAGATGATGATGTAGTGACAAGGATTAATAAAGAAATGTTGAAGTGGTTTGGTCATGTGGAGAGAACGGAAGAAGTGAGATTGACGAAATTGATATATGATGGGAATTTTGGAAGGGGGCGGCCAAAGCGCACGTTCCACGATCAGATCGTTAGTACTAAGAACGGATAGGTCAGGAGACCCTAAACCGACGCACATGTATGAAGAGACTTATGAGCGTGGAGGAAGCGAGAGAAGCTTGTCTGGATCGTAGCAAGTGGAAGTCAATACGGAAAAGAGGCCAGATTTTATGTATGTTCATATCTATGAAGCCAAATAAAATAAAATAAATTCTCAATTTTTTTATCGGTTATTACCTACATGAATAACTTCACACACCTAAATATCGATTTTGTGATTTATAACTTCTCACACCTTATAACTAAATTAACAAGAATACACCAAAAAGGTAAGTCAAACAACGACGATACTCAGAATAATGAGATCACGGTCTTACCATCAACGCTGACGCCCATGAGCTGAGCCTGGAAGCCAAGGACGGAGAAGATGGCAAAACCAGCGTAGATAGATGTTAGGAAGTTGGCAAAGCTGACGAAGACGGCGTCGAAATGGCAGTTGTTGTGGTAATTGTTATAAGAGGCCAGAGTCACCAGCGAACCGCAGCCGACACCGAATGAGTAGAAGATCTAATAAAATTGAACATAATTAGTGGCATGTTGCTTTTAGTTACTTCAAGTTACAGGAGTAATAAGTTATGAAAATAAAGCTTGTTTATTTATACTCTGTGACATTGAAATAGAGTATATTGATAACACTAAGAGAAGAAAAATCTAAGTTCATGTTACTATTGTTTTATTATTCAACTGTTCAGTTGGCTTTTAAAAGGTGTGTATATGATTTATGTTGATCGTTATAATTCAGCAACATACCAATAATAATAATGCTGTAAGTGTTTTCGGCACTTTTGACTTCACTCTCGGAGGAAATTAGGGTGTGAGCGTGTATGTGAGACAAAACTTGTTGCTGAATTTTACCTGTGTAGAACTTAGTAAGGCTTTTTTTTAGTGGTTAAGTGTTTGTGTACCAGACGAAACCTGCGTTGTGGATGTAACATGTATTTTTGGATTATGTTGAAAAATAAATGATTGGTGATGGTCAAGTGCGGTCAGAGGTCAAAGAAAGATGAATTTTCCGTGTAGTGTAACGCTATTTACATAATAAGATAACATTATACTTCCTAAGCTCCAAAATATAAATGGGCTAAAATTTAACTTTAATAACGTATTTAAATGTATTACTAAGCACAGTAAGTGGAATTAGCTTTATTGTATTTGCACCGTCATAACAGGGGCACAGAAAATAGCTTATTTTCAATTACCTGTGAAGCAGCATCTCCCCACACCCTAGCATCCAGCAAGGTCTCCCAAGTTGGAGTCACAAAAAACATAATGCCGTCGGCTGCTCCTTCCAATGTTACACCCCGAATCAGCAGTGCCGTCAACATCACGTAGGGAAATAGTGCTGTGAAGTACACTACCTTCCCCGCTGATTGGACGCCCTAAAACAAAATAATAAAGTCACGACAGGCCATTATTGACTGTAATTTTGAGTACAAAATATAAATTCAATCTATACATTTTTATTTAGTAAGGTGGCCTCCTAAAGGCTCTTTTACACGTCGGTAATATTGAATAAATCTACTAGTACCTAGGACAGGACATCTGGATGGAAAAGTGCGTTAAAAACTGTAGCAGGTCATTTAATATTTAATTTTAATCAGAAACTACAATAATACTTATGTAAACAGTGACTTAAACCACAAGGTAATAAACAATTATTGTTATGAAGTAAATCACGCAAAATAGGCGCATACCTAAGTCGTCGAGTTGTGGAAAAGAGCCCGCCACAACCAACCTATAAGTAAATGTAGGACAAAAAAAACAACAAATGTTACGTAGGTAAAACAGGTTTGTCTTTAAAATTAAAATAAAATTGATAACTAGGAGAACAACATAACGAGGTCCCGATTTAAAAGCTACTAGAGTAATGTCTGAAAAGCCAGTCCTTGCAATCGTAGAGACTGGATCCCACGGATGCAGTGAATTATCAAACGAGATCGCAATATGTGGGAAAACTATGTTCCCATTTCGGTAATCATAGCAAGATAAATAAAATAAAGTTTTTCTGGATTCTGGTAAAGTCAGTTAGACCAGCATAAGCGCATACGAGAGCAAGTGAAAAAGAAGTAAAAACCAAAGTTTGATTTGAAAGGTAATTACACCGTAGGTACATGACGTTTTATATATTATTAACGACACTTACTTAGTTCTTGCCATTATTGATCAATCAATATATTTCAGTATGAAGCCGAATGCCAAAACAAGCATGAATGAAATAAACCCTTTGTCTACGAGCGGAAATTTGGCTCGCATTGTTCGTATCCTCAAAGCATAGAATGGAATTCCGTGTGCTGTATTATGCCTTCAGTAAGTACACAGCACATGAAACGTTTGCCTCTCACTTATTATTTAAATTTTAACTTTTTTTACTTGTATTTTGAGTGTAAGTATAATAACGATTACCAATAATTAATAAAACTCCATTTGAGATGCATTTATTATTTATTTATTTATTTAAACTTTATTGCACAGTAAAAGAAAAGTACAAATAGCGGACTTACCAGTCAACCAACTGACCAAACATAAACAAGGATTTCTTGAATTTTGAAAGAATTTAATTAAAAAGACTGCACCTACATGAAAAAATGTATAAAATTATAATTATCGTCATTCTAAGTAACGAAATGGACGGACATCAATTATATTATCTTATCTTATCTTGCAGATGATCCTTTGCACACATGTTGTTTGAATGTGCAGATTTTGTAACGATGTGTTTCCTTTACCGAAAGAGTATTAGGTAATGTACTTAAGATTAATAAAACAAAAACCCGCCTGGGTTGCAAAAAATTCAAAAAATTACCTATAAAATGGTAGGTAGGTCAGTCCAACTGTATTCGGCTTTTGGTTTAAAATATTGTAGGGCGCGTTTTTAGTTCTTCAGATGTTTATTTTTTGCGTTTTTGAAGGCGGGTTTTTGTTTTTTTTTAACCTTTTTTTTTGTAGTTTTTAGTGATCCTATTTATGCTGCTATGTAGTCCGACTTCTCAATTAATGAGAAACTTGGAACATTTCAAGCTCGCCGCAAGCAACGCCGCGGGAAACTCTTAGTTATATTTAAACAATTAAATGTGTTTGTCATAGTCGCTCAACTTCCTTAATCGAGATATCTTATCGCCCCCCTTAAAATAGGTAGGTACCGTTAAGAAGTTCCGGTGGCCATCTGTGATCTTCATCATCAGTTCCACTTCAACATATAGTACTTTTCAAAAGAAAATGCACGAGTAACAGTGAAGAACACCGAAGTGGCTATAGGTGTGCGTATAATATTTGAGGAGGTCCCTTGACTTTTTCAAGATCCCAGCATCAGATCAAGACATGTTAACAATGGGACGAACTACAAAGTATGCCCATTCAAACACCGAAAAAATTTAACAAATAGGTCCAGTGGTCTTCGAGTAATCGGGCAACATACATTTTTAAAAAACCCGTCTAATTGAGAACCTTCTCCTTTTTTTGAAGTCGGTTAATAAAGTAATTGGTAAATGGTGACCGCAGTATTCTGGCAAATAGAGAAATTTTGATTTTGATTTATTTTTTTGATTTTTTGACGTTATCAGTTAAATAAAACGTTATTTTTTAACATTTACTGGAGGCTAGAATATATCATTAAAACTGTGCGATGAAACATTGCATGTGACCGTTATTTGGTGTTGCTTGTCTCAAACCTCATGTTGTAGTACCAACTTACTTTAATGACAACGAGAAAGGCGACGAACCAAGAGAGGGCGAGGCAGCCCACGAGGTGCCACTGGATGGTACCCCAGTTCTCCCATGAGGAGTCGCCTCGGCCCAACACCCGCTCGCTGTTGGCAGAGAAACTTTAGATTAGTACTGTAGTTTCTTGAATAACCAAATATTAGCAAAGTACCTACCGTACTACAGATTAGCGATCAGTTATCTTCGTTTTTACTGAATACTTCGAATATACTGTTAGTTGCCAGTGTAAGTGTATTAGCGATAGCCGAATGCTATTAAGAAACTGGAAGTACTGTCACTAAGCTTTGGATACACTTAACAAAGTCACGAATTTAGTAAGTGTTTTTTTTTTAAATTAGTATGTCCTCGGGACTTGATACTATTGTGTCACAAACATCAAATAATCTTAACATCATCATGCACATCAATATTGTAATTAAATACAAAACTACTAGCTCTTGCCTGCCACATCCTGTGCTATCAACTAATTTATCTTTATGCTCCTGGGTTATACCAAAAAAATCCCACACTATCAATTTTTTGGGGGCTTTTTCTTTATTTTAGCCAAGGTCTCGCTAGGTTTATTATCAACACACTACAACCGATTATGAAATAAGTAAATATCTAATTCAGAAATGATGATATCCCCAGTAGAACTAATGTTACCGACATAGCCCGAAGAATAGCTAAACTGAAGTGGCAGTGGGCGGGGCACTTTGCTCGCAGGACTGATGTCCGATGGGGTCAGAAGGTTCTGGAGTGGCGTCCGCGGACCGGAAGACGAGCTGTAGGTAGGCGTCCAACAAGATGGAGTGACTACCTCGTCAGGATCGCGGGAGCGCAGTGGATGCGAAAAGCCCAAGACTGGTCTGAGTGGAGAGCCTTGGGGGAGGCCTATTTCCAGCAGTGGACGTCTTTCGGCTGACATGATGAAATATCTAATTTATTTTGATCTTTTTTCTGGCACAGCTGATAAGAGTCCTGGGCAGTGGCCAAGATGCACTACGGCGTAGTGCCTCTTGCCACTATTTGCCTTGGAAACGCTAGTTAGCGTAGTGACTACGCTAACAAGCGTTTCTATTCGTTTCGTTTTTAAACCAATCGCGTCACTGGTAGATGACGTGACATTAAGAGTCACGTGAACGTGAACGTAATGCATCTTGTCTAGGGCCTCTGGAATGTTACTTTTACAAAATTACTCTTAATTTTTGTATTTGTTCTCATCGTTCCTCGTGCACTCACTTGTAATACTCCTCGGACGC
This sequence comes from Acleris sparsana, assembly GCA_923062465.1. Classification (NCBI taxonomy): domain Eukaryota; kingdom Metazoa; phylum Arthropoda; class Insecta; order Lepidoptera; family Tortricidae; genus Acleris; species Acleris sparsana. Next base: position 11,143,813 of record OV281293.1, read on the forward strand.
AAGTACTCTCCTTATGTTGGTGTACCAGGGCACCTGCTCGGTTCCATTCAAGCAGAACCTGCCATCATAGGGCAGGAGACCAGTACGCTGGCAAATGTCCCCAATGGAGACGCAGTCGCGCTCAAAGTACGTGAGGTCTGAAGCCAGACCAGAGTTGTTTCCGAGTATCCTGCAATTCTGGTCATAGGCTCCACTGTAGCATGCTACAAAACAACAAAAAATACATGGCATCTGAACAACTCTACATACTTATAGATACATATATTTAAACAGACTGCATTGTGACTTCCTGATTTTTAAGTATATTATAAAACTAGCGCGACCCGCCCTCGCTTCGCTTCAGCTTATGTATGTTTTCTGTAACACCCCCGTATGTAGACTAAAAATTATTATACATAAAAACCTTCCGTGAAAAACAACCTTCTGTGACACACAGACAGAAATACATCGAAATCTCACCATAATGTTTTTTTTACCAATTTGGTACGGAGCCTTAAAAAGGTTGAAACTTTAGTTATAAGTTTATGCAAATACTTTTAATAGGCAAAGGTAGGTACACTGATTTATATTTAAATCACCTATGTGATCACCAATCAGTAGGTGCGGGTACACCCTTATTATGCATAATATGTCTAATTTTTCCGTATTCTCTGCGTTAATATAACAACTTTTTTCCTAATTTATAAAAGATAAATTTGACAAAAAGTTGTTATGTTATGGCGTAACAGTACGTATAATTAAATTGGTCTAATTTTATTTTTCAAATTTATCATTAAGATAATAATAATTTGGCTAAAATACTGAATAATTATCAGGCAAAGTGAATAGTTATGTTATGACAAGGGATTTAAATAAACTGAAAAGATGCAAATGGCAATATATAGACAATAGCTATACTTACGAAACATTAGACAAACACTAAGAGGCATGAAGCTTATTAAAAAAAAATTCAACGACTTATTTTAATTTACTAAAACGTAATTTGTTAAGATGAATTATAAATACAGCATTATCTACGAATAAAACTGATTGGCGAAAATACACCACAGATTTAACAGCCCTTTTTTTGTCAAATGGTCAAACATTACAAAGGCCAAAAGAACGCAGGGAAAGGAGATGTCATATTGTGTACAAGTTGAACCTGATTTACAGAAGTGACGATTATAATCTCTACTACTTACCTAACGTATTATATTCATTTTCACACGATCCCCAATCTAATTGGCCAGCGATAGACACGATGGTGTAGAACAAGGTCCATGCCACTATGATCATATAGTAGATGGATATTATGGAAATGACCACCAGGGTGCAGTACCCAAGGCCACTGAAGAAAGGTGAGATCGCACTGAAGGCCTTTAAGGGACCCAATCCAGTGTACTGTCCGATATATAACTCCAGGAAGAAAATTGGGAGACCAATAAAGATCAGCATTATGAAGAATGGGACAAGGAAGGCACCTGAAAATAAAATCAAATTCATATAATTGATTGTGTATGTACTTAAGTAAAAGAATGCTGGTCATTACGCGGGAAATAACATTTAAAAATTGTTTCTTATATTGTTATTTTTTGACTTTTCACCATTCTTGTGAAGGCAAGAGAACGAAATACTAGCTTTCCAATAGCAATGTGGGCAACTATTGAAAACTACATTGATGACAATGTGCACTGGGTCGTGCCACTATTCCAGTCTATTTAAGCCTATCTTGCTTTGATATCGTAATGATATTCAAATCCGAATCTTACTTTCTTTAAAGTTAACCAAGTATAATGTTTGGCCCTGTTATAACTGCGAAAAAGGTACACACCTCCGCCGTTTCTGTAGCAGAGATAAGGGAACCGCCACACGTTGCCCAAGCCGACAGCGTACCCAAGACAGGCCAGGATGAACTCCAGAGGGCGACCCCATGAGGCCCTTTCTGGAGTCGTAGACTCTGAGGCATTGTCCGCAATGTCATTCGGCACTGGCTTGCCGTTCGTTGCAGGTGACTGTTAAATAAAAGAATTTAGTAATACCTAGTTGCTTCATTGGAATATTTTATTACAATTCATTTACTTTCATTATAAACAGAGATCAGACAAATGGGCGTCATTACTTGCAATAATGTGGACATGACTCCAAAGAATTTAATTAATCAAATTAAATTATATTAGGTAATTGATTTCTTACCTGAACTTTAATGTTGATCATTTGCAGGACAGTAATAAATAAATAATACAAAGACGTGAGGAGTGGACATTAATATTACATTAATCAACCTACTTAAGTTTGCTCCATTAACATACGTTGATTGCGAAAGGAACTTTTCACGTCATAAGTTTAATTTGGCCGTGAAAAGGATTAAACTCACGATGGATTAAAAAAAAACTGTGTGTTTGCTATAATTAATCTACATAATAATAAGTCTTATTTATTTAGCAAAGGATAAAAATATATTTTTAGTGAAAGTAATCAATTAATGTAATTTAATTTGTTTAATTAACATCTTTGGAGTGATGTCTACTTTATTGTGAGTAATGACGCCCATTTGTCCGATCTCTGATTATAATTAATAAGGGGTAGGTCAATCAATGGTCATTAGGATGCGAAAGATCAAGGAGCAACAAAGATTCATCCAAAATTGCTATAATAATCATATTACCTTTTTAAACTATTGCTGAATTGGGATACACCTTAAAAGGGTAACATGTTTTTATGAAAAACTATTAATAAACTCAATTTTTGACATTATTTTTCATTGATAATACATACATTGTTTTACCCAACTCTTTCAGGATAAAATTGAAATTTCTGTTTGCCAACACGACAACGACAACTCAGTGCAAATAACATTTTATATATATTATATTGCTCAGTTCTGTTTTAGTTTCCGTAATGCATGAAAGAATCAAACACCCTGTTTAATTATACGTTCTGGTAAAAAAAATCGTCTTCTTGACGTTGCGTTGTAACTGAAGTAAGATCAACATTTAGCGTGTAGTAAAAGTACATCTTCAAAGAAGGTCCGCACTGGCCTGCAAGTTTGCGTTCGGTTCACACCATTCAAATAATATTATGCGGAAGTTGGACTGCTGAGTAAGAAGGAATCCGCCGACGCCCACATACTTTATGTTTATTAGTCAGGATAACAAAAACTGTGGAGTAAGGACATAATTTATACAACTTATGTGACTTATAAAACGTAAACGTAGATATATCTAAGCTAGTCAAAATCGCACTTTGTAAGCATTACGCAAAGTAATTAAAAATGAACGTTATGCATGACAAAAAAAGAAGGGGTGTTGTCACATGTTTCTTTACAATTTGGCAAAAGTATTTCGACTAAGCTGAATAGACCCATCTCGAAATTAAAAAATATACACAAGCAACTCGATTCGGTTTCCTCTACTTAGTGCTCTCTTATTTTCTTTTTTTTGTTATTAACTTGCTTTTATACTTCTTGTACCTAAAGTAATAAAAGGTATTCGGAAGCCGTAGGGAGGGAAGGTGGCCGATTGAAAAATGTCACTTTCTCTTGACATAGGCAAAATCACTAAGGAAGCACCATAAATAAAAAAGAAGAATTTAAAAATGCAAAAGCCTTTGTAAATGTACAATTTGAATGAGTTTTAGACCTATTAGGCAATTAGATCTAGTTCTCTTTTTCATAGTTATTGTTGTTAAAATACTGTTGCAGCGACTCCACTCCACCCATAACTCTTGCATCCGAGATCTTCTTACTTGGCGGCACCGAACTCAGCTGAATAAAACTTTGCGCTGATTTCTATGAGCGCACGCTTGCACCTGGGCCCGACTGCAGACAACTTAAGACCTTTGACTTCAGTTCTGAACCTAACTTCACCGCTGAACTTATTACAGGAGTACTAATTGGATTAGCGGTATTCAACTTAAATAAATTAGCAACTGAAGTCGGTATTGAGATTATTAACATTTTATGTATAAATAGGATAGGTATATACTTGTAGGTACCACATATTTTAATACTTATACGGCCATTTAAATCCATAATAATACCAGTAATTTATCGTAAATTTATTTGGAGATCATTAGTTACTTAAAAAAGGGCCGAAACGCAATTAAAAACCAAACATACTTACGTTAATTGAAATGCACCCCAGCAAATAACGTAAGCGTTATAAGTAGGTACTAATACTGGCAGTATTTGTATCAGTAATTTAGCAGATATAATATCAACCAAACTTTTTTTGACATGCGATTCACGTTATTTTGAACAGATCCAACGAACATGGTCAACATGGTGGAACATGGTTCTAAGAAACAAACAAAACACGGAATTGACAACCTTAAATAAGTGCATAAACATTTGTTTAATGCAGCTAATTCCTCGTACTCGGTACTGTACTCTGATCCCATTTCTACAAACATCAACATTACGGAACTTTAGGTAAATAAGCTGCGGATTATCCGATCTCTAGTTATGACCAATTTAAGTACAAACAGATATAAATAAACCTGGTATTTGGGAATGCTTCGCCTGTCTTTATCAAAACAGTTATTCGTCAATAATCATTGATAACATGGCTAGAAACTGATTTTTTATTTGATAAATTATGATAAGTGTTAGTGTTCTGATCGGCTGATTTTTGTCATATCGGATAATTTGTTTAACAATCTTTAGTTACGATCAAAAATGAAATGATGTGACGACATCTGAAATGTAAGTGATAAAATGTATAATCGATGAGTGGTTATACTTGGCAATAATGATTGCTCATTGTATTATTGGCATTGTATTATTATTTTTTTGGCTTTATTTTTACTAGTCTATTTATGTTTTTAAATATAACTTACATTTATGGTAAAATGAGCATTTATTACAGACAAATATTCCCCGCCTAAGGGTCTCCCCAGACCTATCGACGCGGAATCCGGCTTGAGCCGGTAAGAAAAAGTTGTATGTCCATGCAATAAGAGCGAAAACAACGTCGTTCTGTTCGCAACGCCGAAGCGAGCCGAGCCGAGCCGAGCGACGTCATATACGAATGACATATTGTAACCCAAAAATCCTTTCATGAACCATCTTTGTTCACCCACCATTTTTGATATATCTAAAAATAGCCTCCTAGGCCCCCCGGTCCTCACTTGAGGACATAGGACTAAACATAAAAGGTACTCTATAGTTATTCGATATCGTTGCAATTACAATGTTACCGTGGAGACCTTGAAGATCCAGAAGGAGAAATGAAAGAATGTCCCTAATAAAATTAAAGTTCAGAGATCAATAAAACTTTTTGCATTCATGTGTACAGAAGAAGCTACTTAGCATAAAGATTAACAAACAATAGTTCTTGATATTAAAAATAATTGAAAACTTGTTATTTTTGAACACAACCTAAGTTTAAAATAAACTTTTTAAAATGTTTCCATGAGATATTACAATTAAACTGACACTTGAACTTGGGAGATATTGAGGTTTTAAATATATTACTTGAATTGATTATTCGTCTATTAAGAGGATTGTGAAGCTAAAAATGTCCTTACAAAATCCGATAACGTTTCTCTCCCCTTAAACCTAGTTCGATTTTTAAGATTTTTGAATATGTTGTAGATATCATGAAAAACCGTCTCTACAAAAAAAATATCTTAGAATGAAACATATTTAAAAAATTAAAACAGAAACGTACCTAGTACAACATATTCAAAAATCGTGGAAATCGCACTTGTTTCAGGGTGTGAGAAACGATATCGCCCGAGCTAAACGTGGCCTTACGGTAAGCCTTTCGCTCCCTCGGCTGAAAATAGGTGATTAAAATTTGTTAAAACGCAAAAATGTGGTGGATTACAACATAATTCATAAAACCATTCCATTATATCGAGTTTTTTTAAATTAATTCTACAATTTTACTCAGCGTTCTAAAAAATGAATGGTTTAGTCAAAGATAGCACGCTTCAACAGTTAGCGCAGCAAATCAAAACTTAAAAATTGTATAAAAAATACAAGTAAGTAGGTAAGTAACTTTTCTTCTTTCGACCTTATTGCGGTTAAACTTCGCACCCAATACATAAGTATCTCAAAATTCTCAGAGTTGGAATTAGACATTTCTGACCGATGTAAATAGACACCATTTGATTCAATGTGACGAATACAGGTGACACGTTAAAATAAACTGTCTAAACTAGAATTCCCAATAGTACTTCAGGTATTTCATCTCAGGTTGGGATAGACAAAAATATACAAAATGTAATAATTGGCTATAATAGTCATATTTGCGAGACTCATTGTATATTCATAATTTGTAGGTATCGTTTATTCCCTAAATAAAAGAATAAAAGAATAAAGAATAAAGAATAATTAATTAACATACAAATATTAACAGTTACATAATTCAGAAACAGTATCCGGTGAGTGCCAAACTAGGCTGAATACCAGATTATTTACTAAAATGAATACTAGTAAACTGAACCGATTGGTTTGGTTTCGACCATTTATTGCAATGTTTTATCAGAACTTATTAGTCAAATTGCATCAAATGGTGTCAATCAAAACCGAACAGGACAGTTTCATATAAAATATATTATGTAGCAAAATAACCCCCACGTGATGGGCCCGACGGTATTTAACCAGCTTCCCGATACATTCACCTTGGCACCCTCCCTGAACTCTTTTAAGAGAAAACTCAAAGATTGGCTTCTCGACCACACTTATTACAGTTTGGATCAGTTTCTTACATTTAAACATGAATAATGGCGGTTATAGCTCAACCCACATTTATAATTATATTGACTATTTGCATTATTATAAGGTATACAAAATTATGAAACCGTCTTATTATATTATTATTATTGTTTTTCTTTCAAGTAAGAAGGTTGTTTACAATTATATCAATAAGCTGACATGTAATATAAAATTCATAAATTAATATTATTATTCATGATTATTTATGATTATTTAATATAATTCTTATATTATAAAATATAATATATATATTTTATAGCATTTTAGGACTGGTGCAAAATTTAACCAGGAGTAGCTTATTCGGAAGAAACGCAGCTTTAAGGATTTGTTGCACGATTTTGAAATCTAGTTTAACATGTTTACAGTTGTTGAAAGAAAATCGAGACATCCTTTAGTGGCTTAGAAAGTATTGTTTCATTTCAAATGTGTTTATATTTTGGAAAAATAGCGTATTCAGTTTACGTTTATTGCTAAGTTGCGTTGAGCATGGGCTTAGACCAAAAAAATACCTGCTACTTTTAGTGATAAATGTAAATGATATTTATAAAATTTAAGAACTATTTTTTTTTTAATGGCAATGACTTTTTTTCATTCGTACTAAATATTTTACGACGTTGTGCCTGTTGAAGTCAAAATTAGAGTGACGGAACCAGTAATGGACTATGACTAATGATGGACACTTGATTCTTATTTTACAGAAGATAAGGGTTATTCATTTGTTTTGTTCAATCAATTTAGGACCGGATAAAATTTGAGATAAGAGTGAAGTGTCTATTACTGGTGCCTGTAGAGGCAATAATGCTGACGTCAGCTAAAAGTGTCCATCATTGGTGTTGTCACCCAAGGTAAGAAAAACTTTTTGGAAAATTCATAAATAAAAATCTATTAAAAAGCTGACAGTTTAATTTGGGTGAGTTTAATGGCTCTGAAATAGGAAAAAAAATTAATTGGAAATCAAGGTTTTAAATATAAAATTATACCTATTTCTAGCAGAAGGAGCAAAAGGTACAGTATCATCATAACCTTAGATAACATTAAATATTCTGGAGTGTTAAAAAGGGGGCATTCGTATACTGTGTAATTTACGTCCTTTACTGGGACACCCTGTACAAAGAAAAGTTGAGAATATTAAAGCACACCGTGCACGTGGGCTCTTTTCTACACGATAAAACCTTATTGTTTTGTTATGTTATCGTAGTAGGTATCAACGTTGTTATAGCTCTTATTTACTTGACAGTCATTCGGCCAAGGTAAAAACAATCCAATAACATCTGAAACATAATTAAGTTTGCGCGAGTATAATAGAGCCATGTGTCATCAATTGACTAACGTACTAGTGTTGGTCTCGGCGTTATTATTCCTAACCGATAATTTTAAGTCCCCTACGGTATCTATAGTATAATTAAATATACGAATGTATTGCGTTATTACTTTTAAATATGGGCTGGATAATTTAGAGGAAGTGGAAACGAGAAAGAGCATTTCATTATTGTCTTTTAATGATTAAATACTGCAGGATACTGAGATACATTTTGTTTCAGTATCCTGCAGCGCTTCTTGCTGTTGATGACATTGTTGTTGCAATTAGATTAACTACATATTCCTGCTGTGTCAAAGGGAGCACCAAGTTATTAAATCAATCACTTTAACTTAAATTATAAGTTTATAAATCGTGTGCATAGTATAGTACAAACTGTTCATTATTGTCCACAAATTAATCCCAGACTCTATTTCTAAATGTGCTTAATTTATTTTCCTGTTTTTATTTACATTAAAAGTGTATTTTTTTAAAACAGTATCTTCATAAAGTTTGCGAAACTAAAACAAAATAGTATTAATAATGTAACCACTTTTACAGGCATTGCCATAAATCCGAATCTGGTAGTAAATCCTTAGCCCTTAGTAAATCCATAGTTGTTAAACGTGACCCATAATTATTTAAAAGGGATATGATACGTTATAAGTCGCGCACACCTTAAAACTTAAATTTCACGAATATAATATTAAAACGCTCAACGCTGATTATATACTCGCCTCGTTCATAGAGTAATTTCTACCAGCCATTTCAGAAAACTTTTCTCAGTTTCGTCGTACGCTATATAGCAGGCGAAGCAGCTCTTTAAGGTAATCATAAGCACTTTGTATTGCTGCCGAAGGCACATACGGTGTGTAAACGCGCACAACACTTGGCTACGTGGGACAAACTGGGACGCAGAAAAGAAATGCTTATCTTTTATAAGCATCGATTTTAGGTACTTGATAAGTTTTTATCACTCGGTTAAAATGATCCGCCAAATTTGACAAGCTGATATGACGATATCGAATTGTAATTAATATCGATAGTTATATTAGCCAGCTTGCATCGGGTGGGTTTGGCTGTAAGGTAAAGAAAATTATTTTAATAAAGCTGGTGCTTGTATTCACTATTGCGAGAACCTTTCGACGGAATCATAATTCTGCCTGCGGCGGACTAATAAAGGCGTAACGAGATTCTCGTGATGCGGGATGGTAACGTCTTCGAGTTCTGTACCCTTACCATGAGTTACAATTACCGCACTCTCTAGCGGAGGCGGTGGTGGTGGTGGCGGCGGTGGCGCCTCGACACCTAGGTCTCAACTAATCTAGGTTAGGTTAGAATTGTGAAAAGGCGCGAAGCGCCACAACTACGCGGAATAGGACCTCCGCAAAGCTGATCTCCGTCGACATCGCCTCACGGTCAGGTTTAATCCAAAATGTTAAATTAAACCATTTTCAACGTTGGTATGCTAAAACATATGTGGCGAAACAAAAATAGGCCAAATAATTTTAGACCTACTGATATACATCCGTTACAAAAAATATACTTACTACCTTGATATTCGACTTAATATTGCACTTTATAATGAAACCGGCATCGTTTATCTTGGGAGGAGTGTACCGAACAAATACTGGAGCCTTTTTAGTCTACGCGCCGGCCTAAATCGCAAGGTAGAAGATAAGCAGCCAGCACACGTGACCGCGAGTAAGTCATTGCAGGTTTAAGGGAAAACTTATAAAATAAAAAAATATTAAGGACAGTTCACCGTTCACGTATGTTTCTAGTAGGTGGTTGTTATTATAACTTGGTCAGCGATTTCATAGACAAATCCTTCGGTTTTCCAAATAGGTCGCAAAAATTGCTGCCAGTTCAAAAATGCTAAAAAATCTACATGGGGCCAGGTAGAACCGCCCGTCCATACATTCTTGCGGTCCTTAGTTTTCAATATCATTGGTTTACGCCACTTCTCTTTTGCCAAGAAGAGAAGCGTAAGACTCCGTGCATTCTTAAAGATTATTTTCTTAGCACTCATTGCTAAGAAAATAATCACTAAGATTGAACATTTCACGATTATGGAGATTCTCGGCTTTTAACACTCACACTTTCGCGGAATTTACAATCTTATATTATAACAAATAACCGTGGGTGCAGTGTGATTTAAATAGTAGGGGGTCGTACTCTTCTATCTAGGGCAGCCAACTCAGTCTGTTAGTATGTCAATGGAGTATATGACTAAGGCTTCACCCAACCATTGAAGCCACGCATTTTATTACCACCCGGCAATTTTGTCAAGCGGCAGAAGCACTTTTTCACTTATTGCTGTCCACAAAAACTCAATGAAGGACAAGCCCGAAAATACTTCTTGTGCTAACCATACAGGAGGGACATTTCGACCACCTAATTGTCGAAGGACTATGACCAACTCCCTCAGACATACACCCAAAAAGGACCTCGAAGTTGTATCAACTTATCCAAGATCCTATACATGGCCATGAGTGATGCACCGATTCATAATCCTTGTTGTAGTCAATCTAAGCAGCCAAAAGTACCACGTTATTACGTCTGACTTGCTGGCAAATGGTCTATTAGGAGGAGCTCATTAGTACCGCGGGACCTAACCTTGCATCCATTTTGAGCAGAGACCAAAACGTATCTTTCAATTAAATGTGCATTTAATTTTGTATTCCAATTATGTAAGAGCTTAAAAATGTAATGGGTCGATAGTTCATAAGCTCCGTGGTACTACCGGATTTCTGAAGCAGTAATATTACACCAGTTGTTATTATAGGGAAAGAAACCGATCACAGGGGTGTTCTGGAGTTCCGCAGCTAAACACATCATCAGGCTTTGAACCATTTAGTTCTAAAATCGTGCAATCCGTCCGGTTCAGAAGCCATTCAGGTGGCAGATAATTATTACGATGTGCTAATTGCCTAATAGCCCCATGAGTTTAATAGCCTCATAATATGCACGTTTAACATCACACGTCTAATCTTTTTCTGTGTGCATGACATGCACCGACGCTGCTCCTTTGCGGCTCCTTTCGGTATATCTACCTCTGATCGCTTTGGAAGTGTTAATTTTGCTGGTACCTATTCACATGCTCTTCATAGCGATTAATCTCATTAACATTATTCAGTTATCTTTTGACTCTATTATTAGTGAAACTAAATACATTTTGGAAGCAGACTGGTTCTTCTTTGTGCAGCACATGCACCCACGCCAGATGCTGAAACTTTCAGTAAATCTTCCTCTGATAGCTTTGGAAGTGGCAATTTCGCTGGTACACGTACTCTCCATAGCGATGAATCTAATTAACATTATTCAGTTATATTGACTTTATTATTAGTGACAACAGATCAATTTTGGAAGCAGACTGGTTCAGAGCGATGGATCACATTTGACATGAGATTATCACCGTTGATTACAGTTGATTGATTCATTTTTAATATCCTGTCTTTAACACTAATCTTTTCTTGGAATCAATGAACTTTAGCTTTATAGCTGGCAACATAGTCCAAGGTAAGGTAAGGTAGTTGTTTGAAATTATCAAATTTAGTGGAGGAGGAAGGAGGCGCGCACCGCTTGCCTCCACACGACTATGCTAAGGAGGGATGCTCAACCTATATCCTGAAAATATTAGCCGCCAGATTGAACTATATCTATATTATATCCAGCACTGCTGTGGCAGACATGTGGCAGACTCTTGGTCGAAAAGTTCTTATTCATATTTTTATGTAATTTTGTATGACATTTGTTAAATGTAAATAATTATGTTATTGCTAACCCTGTGACTCTCATTATTTTATTTTATTTAGATTATTGTTTTTATATTTGTCGATTAATTTACTGTTTTGTGTGCACCAAATATTAATCTTTGTAATAAATTAATATAAAATATTAATTTATATAACTCCTCAAATTGGAACTATCCACATTGAAAAATTGTATATATACAGTTAAAGAGGTGTGTCCTATGACGTAATATACAGTTCTGAGATATTTTATAAGTAGATGTACGAGTATTATGGAATGCCACCCATAATTATTAGACACAGTCTTCAAGCTCAAGCTCCGTATATCGTTTTACCTGCTACTTACAGTATAATATGGCTTTTATTGATCAAAAACAAAACCCAAACCCGAGGTGTACCTAGTTGCAAAGCAGTTTTTTTGAAATCTTTTTACTAATTAACTATTACAGCTGTTAACACACCAAATGATTGTACCCTTTAACCTTAGTGGTTCATTATTCACAGTCTTTACACTACATACAGACTATACTTCTTAAAAAAAAAGTTTTTATAATATACTTACCCCGGGGAGGCATAACCCTAACTTAATTAATACCGAATCCTGGAAAATACCTACCCTAACGCGCTAATTTAAAAAAAACCGGCCAAGTGCGAGTCGGACTTGCGCACGTAGGGTTCCGTACCACTATACATCTAAATAGATGTTTTTCTTTATTCTTTATTATATTGGAGTTGATTGAATGAAAGGTAAAATGCGGTTTACGATTTATAACGTATTAAAAAAAAACCAATTATTAGATCTCGTTCAAACCAATTTTCGGTGGAAGTTTGCATGGTAATGTACATCATATATTATTTTTACATTTATCATTCCCTTATTTTAGAAGTTACGCCCCCCCCCCCCCCCCCCCCCCGGACCAGTGGACACACATTTTTCTACTTTGGAAGCGTCTCTCGCGCAAACTATTCAGTTTAGAAAAAGTATATATTAGAAACCTCAATATCATTTTTGAAGACCTATCCATAGATACCCCACACGGTTTGATGAAAAAAATAAAATTGAGTTTCAGTTCTAAGTATGGGGAACCCCAAAAATTTATTGTTTTTTTTCTATTTTTGTATGAAAATCTTAATGCGGTTCACCGAATACATCTACTTACAAAGTTTCCATAGTATAGCTCTTATAGTTACGGAATAAAGTGGCTGTCACATACGGACGGACAGACGGACGGACGGACAGACATGACGAATCTATAAGGGTTCCGTTTTTTGCCATTTGGCTACGGAACCCTAAAAAATTACCGCATGGTTCTGGTTAATGCGCCCTGGTTAAAAAATCACGAAGAAGCGTAACGAAGTTTAAAGGAAAAATAGTATATCTAGGTAGGTTATAATAGGAGTAACAGTCACGCGTGGCTTCACACGCCCTCGGTTTTTGACATGTTAAAGTCAATGTTAAAGCACAGTTGAAGTTTAATAAAAAAAAACTAAAACATAAAAACTTGCGAACTGAAAAGAAAAACATATCTTCCCTCTTTTGGTACACTAATAGCCAAAATTAGAATAAAGAGATCCTTAAAACGCTTCAAGGATCCTTCAAACAAATTGGAAAACATCCGGATTGTAAATTACATATAATTCCTTCTAGCAAACGTTCAACTGCTATGGATAACGATATTAAATTTACATAATGAGATGCTTTTGCTTCTGTCCCTTCGTTTTGCTTTTTCCTAGTCCCTTTCTTTGTAAGTGGGTGATATTTTGTTATTTTGTTACTGCACAATAAAGACTGAGATTTGTTTACTTTATGCTTTGTGTATAATTTTGTTGGTTTTGAAATATTTCAATTAAAAGTTTCGTCTCGTACAAAATAATGTACCGACACTTAAACAAATTAAATTTACTTATTTTATCTACTAACTCGATATCTCATACATATAGGCCCTAGACAAGATGCATGACGCTAACGTAAACGACTTGCGAAAACTGTCTCAATGTACGGAATATTTTCGATTACGATAACGTTCTCGTAATGTATGCAGTCACTGTTCAGATCGGCTTTCAAGTTTACTGTGTGGAGTTATTTATGATTGATTGACAATGAGGAATGCACGCGATAAAGCAGCTATTACAAAACGCAACTGATATAATAATTATCATTGGTTATAATTGGTTAAGACGGATATACACGCGATTTATTATGAATCTTACTGTTACTGCTATTTAATCGCATGTTATTTCTGATTGAATATGCACCGATAAGCACAAATATTTACATAATAATTATCCGTCTGTGGTCCTAGTCAAGATGCACAACACTAATATCGATTTTTTAAATTGATATGACGCATAGGATTGACGTAAGAATGACAGATCGCTTCGACCGTTCATGACCGATCCATACATATCGAATCTATAGTTTCAAGTTCGTGAGGAATTGCTGAAAAATCTATTACCTGGCATTTATAATTTAAGGCAAATTAGGTGCAAAATATCAGCTGTTTCACTAAATTGTTGTTATGTAAACCAAAGCGCAAAGTATTTTAAAAGCACATGGTACGACGCCTCTTCTCGGAAATCTTTATAATTAAAATTCTTGGCTGCATCGTAACCAGTGGATGTGTACAGGTACAGTCAAGAACAAAGATTTGTACACTTTTGCACCTTATTATAAACATATCTTTGTCCTCGACTGTACATACAACTTATATTATGCTATAGGTATGCATGTAAGGTTAATTAGAGAAAAAAGAAAAGAAAAACAAGACTTATTTGTTTTTTTCTCGTTTTAAAGGATACATTCTCACAAAATAATTAGTATAGGCTTGTACTATGAGTTTGCCACGATATCTTTTTTAGAAATCCCTCCATGAAATTAGAGAATATCCAAGACTCGGGAACAAGTATTCACGCTAATCACACAAATATTTGCTTATACCGGCAAGCGAACCCGGGGACGATCGATTCGTTAGAGCGTCACGCACGGTAAACTTCACACATCAAAAATGTCCAAGGATTAAATATATACCCCTACATTATTATTATTTTTAAATGAAAGGGTTTAGGTTTAATAAAAAAATGCATTTAGGTAGAAATAGTTCAGAACTTCATATTTCGGATCTAGCACACAGGGAATGTGCAGATTTCCAAGCACACAGGACGTGCAGTAACAGGTTTCCTCACATTAAAAGATTTTAATTAAAGGGCAAAGTATTGCATTAATTATTGTTGTTGCCGGAGCAGCTGCGGCTAAGATTTATACCTTGTGCCCGCGCCGGGATATACGGGCCGCTCAAGATGGAAGAGAAAAGCGGGAAAGTTTTGCTAACTTTTACTTTTGATATATATAGTACCTATACCTATAATATAGTTACGTTCAATATAAATTTTACGGTTTATTTTCACAATAGTGTAACGTAAGGCCGGTTATACACAGTGACTGGTTGCTGGGAAGAAAACGCGCGACGGCATCGCAACAATAGCGGTCGATAGGCGCTTGTATAGATTGAACAGCAGGTAGTGTTGAATCAATAAAAACATGGCGTGGTCAATTTAATATCTCCCCGGGTGTGTCGCGTTTGAATCGCCATTTAAGACGGTCAGCGATTGTTTCCCTATAGCATCGTGAATGCATCATCATTGCTTCAAGTCGCGTGTGAGAACTATTTAGGAGCAATTCGTGGTTCATTCTGAGAATATTCTTTTTTTATAACAACAAAACATTCTCAATGCTCTCAAATATTTCCGAAAATGTCTACAGTAATTTCTTGAGAATATTTCCAAAGTCCCGGAATGTCCTGCAACTGGCACATGGCTAATTGCGTAAGCATTTATGTACAGTCAGTCACCAAACCAACCACCACCAGTCACCAGTTCAGGATATCAAAAAGTTTTTTTTATTGGATATTCTAATTGAATTTTTTAAGCGGTTAATGTAGTTTGGAGGGACTTATCCTGCCGTCAAAGCAAACGGATGTGGAAACAAAAACCTCCGAATATTTATTCCGTTGGATTCTAGTAATGTATGCCTTGCCTTTTGAAATAATCTCGAGTCTAAAGGAGAGATGAATCAGGAGACCGAAAAGCTCGCAAGTGTTTTTCTGAATTAATACGTTGAGCGTTGAGGTTGATGCTGCCAGCGTATTCAGGACTATGTCACATGGGCCATTTCTTAGATCTAGTTTACCTATTAGATTTAGTTTTATTTTATATTTTTCCGCGTCTAACTAAAATAATAAAAACGTGGAAATTTATTTTTACACTTGTTTGTCCTTACTTATTTGAAATTTCCTTTGAATTAGAACAGAACCAGAAAGGGCAGGGTTTTCATAATTTATTCATCAACCCACCTTATTAAGCGAGAGGCTTCCGATAATGTAGTGCGCTACAAAATATGCGAACAGGTGAAATATTCTGATGTATGCAAATTTATTACTTTTTCCCACAGTTTCTGAATATCATACGAGTAGCTATAAAAGCATGGCTTTTTACAAAAAGCTGACAACTTGATAAACAAAACAGCACAAGGATCCTTGTTTAAATTACAAATGCGAAAGTTTGTTTCTCTCAAAAATAGTTTGTATTCCGGCGACGGATATGTTGTATACTTTTTAGGGTTCCGTACAAAAAATTAAAAAACGGAACCCTTATAGGATCACTAGTTCGTCTATGTGTCCACTCATCATCATCATCATGGGCGGAATGAATGGAGAGCCACTCGACCGCCCGCCTGCCTCGGCGGCGTCCCCACTCATCGTGTGTCCGTCTGTCTGTCACAGCTAATTTGCTCCTAAACTACTGGACCGATTGAGTTGAAATGGCCGCGTCGCTTGACGGAAAATGACAACCGCCGGGTACCCGGCGATTGCCGCTTGAAAAGATATACAATAAAAATATAACAACATGTGCTAGGTAACTTCAACAGTTATGCAGCCGACTGCTAGCCAGCAAAGGAATTCACACGATTTACATTTTTCCAAAGCACATTTATTCTCAAATGCATCCATGCGTGCTTAAAATGAACGAAAATCCAACGCGATTTACGCGACAGCACTCTATTTACTACGTAGGTCGTATGATGTAAGTATCACAAAGAGATCTGTTTTCAGTCACGGCAGATTCTCGGACATTGCATACACTTGCTTTGACACGATCTAGTTTTTTATTTTTACCTATTCGGGACTAACTCAATTTTCTGTGTGAAAATTCAGCTATCGAAGTGATGTTAAACCACAATGCATTTTACAAAGTAAAATGTCGTTTTTCCGTAAGTACACAATTACACATATTGTTTTGTGTGCAAGCTCTGAATTTTAATTACTAATTATTGATTATTTCTGGATAAATAAGGAAAGGTGAAATAAGTTGTTTTTTATTGATAACTATTTCGACTATTTATTTTTATCAGAGATAAAGAGAGCTCACCCCGAAGATGCATAAATTATAATTTAATTACGAGTCGTCACAACGACGTCTTGTATGAAAAAAATTACAACGAATAATTAATTACTAAATCTCACATATATGTATATTGTCAAATACGACACTTTTTAATAATTATTTTGCACTACTATTTTTTTACCTTTTCTGTAGCTAACCCTAGTTGAATCCCATTTGTCTAGCTATACATAAAATTTAAATCCACGTCTTAAAAATAATAGAATTAAACTTACCTAGTCAAATCAGAGCGTATTCTTCAAGTACTCTCCTTGTTCAAGCCGCTACTAGATGCCAGCGGAGAAACGAATCATTTATTTGTCTCGTCATTGTTTGCGATACTTTTGTCGCGTATCGACGGGTCGCAGCTCTTGATACTCTTCTAGTGATGTGGTTGAATATAGTAGTTTAAATCGATGTTTCTGTTTTATTGAGATCCGATCAACGACTATAGTTTTTAGAATGAAGTGTATACCTATTATCACCGCAATGGTTAGAAATAGGAATAGAAACAGTTTGATTGATATACAAGTACATGTCTATCCTGGTTTGTTCGCCGAGAGAAATAACCTGCATAATCACAAATACCGGAGTCAAACCAGACAGGTGTCTGCTATCACTTCCAAGTAGTATTTGTTTACACGTACACTTATATTGTCCTATATCATTAGCTTGTCAGTATTTAAAACAGTAGGTACTGACCTACTTACCTACATTACACATCACATAATTATATTTTTAAATACACAGAAAGACTCAAGGTGTCATGGGATGTGAAAATAAAGAATTAGATAGTCGTTACTATGTTTGTTCTAGAATACATTTTTCGTTGAAATATGTGAAGTTTTGTGCACAGCGGGAGGATTAAGATATTTCTGTGGAAGAGACTACAATAAAGAATAATACACACGGATTAAAGCATCATCGACACAGGCTCATCACTAAAGCAGTTCAGCTGAAATGTAATTCATGACTGGCACGGGACAACAAAAGATAGTGAAGTGCAACGGATTCATCCGCCCTCATTAGCTGATAAGGGTCGACACAAAGATTGCATCGAACGAAAAATATTAAAAAAAAAGTTAAAGTTGATCACAGTCCAATAACTCCTTAGATACGGCACGGCCAGGAAGTTAGATCTGCTCGACAATTAACTAGTCTCTTTAATTTTTTGAAGAAATCTGCGTGAAAAAGTGATGGGTAGGCTTTGGAAGTATGATGATGAATATCGATAATGCGTTTGTAAGTTCTTTACTACCTCATCGTTTCCTTATATCAACAAGACTTTTCTGTTTTATTTACTTATCGAGTCCTTCGCTTATTGTTTTATTCTGTTTTTTGCTTTACTTCCCCGAGCCAGAGTAAAATAAAAACATTTACTCGTAGAAACCAATCGGAAACAATTGTGTTTAGGAAATGTTAATTAGAAATCAAATACGAAAAACCGGTAAAGTGCCAGTCGGACTCGCCCACCGGTTCCGCAAGGTTTCCGTATCTGGTATCGCCCAACTTAGACTTAGTTTTATATGGTGAAAATATGGTACATCCTTAAAAACGTCACTATTTCAGAGTACTTACACTTACTTATTTAGAAAAAAAGTGTTCAATTAAAAATGTTTATGAAAACACACAATACACTGAAAACTTTACGACGTGTCTTTTGGACGGCGAATAAAATGGTGTCCTTTTAAATAATTAATGTCCCACCGCCCGGACAAAACTAACTAAAACCAGAAGGTTTAAAAGAAAAGTGTAAACAAAATACAATAAATGGGAACTAAGAAAAAGGTTCTGGTGTAAGTTGGAACAGTAAGTTGTATTTTACTCGGTAAAACCATATTGCCTTTGACATCATATGTATCATGTTTTGTAATAGTTTTGATAGCTTATTGACTTGATAGTAATGGCAGCCGAGTTAAAGACAATACCATAACAAGTCAAAAGCAATATCGATTTACCGAGTAGAATAGAGCCGATAATAATTTTTTTTATGGCATAGAGAAGGCAAACTAGCACACAGGCCACCTGATGGTAAGTGGAAACTGTGACCCATAGACATTTGCATTCACAAGACTGCAAATGCGTGCCAAACCTGAGGACTAAGATGGCTCTATGCTAGTCATTACACCGGCTGTCTTATCCCCAAACCGGAAAATAACAATGCGAACACTGCTGTTTTAGGGTAGGCTAATGGTTAAGATGGTGGTAGCAATCCGGAAGGATCCTGCACAAGGTCCTCCCACCCGCAAATTGTGAACATACACCCGTTCTAAACATAGCAGCAATGTATAGAACGGGTGATAGATGTGTGAGCAAGTAAGCCCTAATTATTGTTCGGCGACCTTACTCGCCCATGTGTCACCCTAAGTACGCGAACTTCAGTCCTCGAGCTTTAAGTACGCGTACTTACTCGCCCGTCTATCTGGGACTTTAGAGACGTGCAGATGTACGTAGCGTAAGCAGAGCCTTAGTCCGAGGGTTCCTTAAAAAAGGTTAGACATAACTTTATATAGGTACATCAGTATTTTGATAATTATTATCTTATTGTTACGCCGATGGGATAAGGCGTCTTATTTTTAATCATGGAGTTTGGTGCTTTAGAAGTGTTTTCAGCAGGCTGAAATATCGTTTTAGTCCGTTGCAGAGGTAGCTCAATAACATACCAGATTTTCAAAATTTGAAACTGGTTTTCAGTCCGTTTCAGGCCACCCTCTATCAGATTACGCCATAACCTGAAAACCCATTTTCAGGCGTTTTCAGGACACTCATTGGCCTTTGAAGTACATTTCAGTATATGGCCAGTGAAAGAGATAGCATGATTAGAAAGAGACAGTGACACTGAGAACCATCGAGAAGCGTGTGAAAGAGATTACACGATTAGAAAGAGACAGCGATACTGAGAACCTTCGAGAAGCGTGTGAAAGAGATAACACGATTAGAAAGAGACAACTATACTGAGAACCTTCGACAAGCGTGTGAAAGAGATAACACGATTGGAAATGAGACAGCAATATGCAGATACATTCCAGACCTGCCAAGGACCATTCCAGCAACGAATAGTCTCGATCGTCTTCGGCGGGGCGAAGTACATCGAATACTTCGGAAGGTGTTGTGTAATAGTCGGACACGGGAACTATAAAAGACGCACCGCGATTGTGGATACATTCAGTCTTTACTTGGAAAGCGAACAGTGCAAACATGAGCGACCTGAGCGATCATCTGAGTATTCGGAGTTTATTGTGCGATAATTGTTTTGAAGAATGGACTCCGCAAGATGGCCACCGGAGCAGAGGCAGACCAAAAAGGAGATGGCGGGATGACTTAGACGCGTTTCAAAGCGAATGGCGGGAGCATGCACTCAATCGGGACGAATGGCGGAAAAGAGGGGAGGCCTTTGCCCAGCAGTGGGACACACGACTAGGCTAAAAAAAAAAAAATTGTTTTGTAACGGTTTAAGTGAGTGCGTTATTAAAGTCTGCTTTTGATTATCGGTGTATTTGAGCATTTCTATTAGTTACCTCCCCCCTAAACTTATTTATTGACATTTTCAATATGTCAAACCTTTTATCGTTAAACAACGTGTTATGTTATGTCATACAAGTAAACTTACCCTATAATTTGTGTATGTACAACAAAAAAGAATTCTTCGATTTCAACACAATACTTTAGTTTATTAAGAAACAATAGTAGTAATGTAGCGTTTGCTCGGCGCATTCTTAGCCATCTTGGGAACCACCGCATTCTGTACATTTAGGCAGAAAAATAACTGTGTAAAAGAACCTGCCTAATAGCATGGAGAAGGCAAAAGAGCAGACAAGTTATCTGATGCTAAGTGGAATCTGAGATCCATAGAGATTTGCAATCGCCAGACTACAAATGTGTTGCCAGCCCTGGGGCCCTTGCCAAGATGCATTACGCTTACTAGCGTTTCTATTCCTACCAACCATTCATTTCCATTTATTTCCTAGTAACCAATCGCGTCACTGGTAGATGACGTGATACGAAAAGTCACGTGATCTACCAGTGACGTGATTGGTTTAAAAACGAATCGAATAGTAACGCTAGAAAGCGTAAAGCATCTTGGCAAGGGCCTTTGGGCGGCTAGACAAGACGCTTGTGTAATGCTAACAACGGTAACAATTTTCGAAAACTGTCAATAGTTTTCTAAAAAGTTTAACGTTAGCGTTTTATTTTCTGTATATAGCGTCCCCTAACGACTAAAAGGGAATGAATCCATCCTAATTTCAGCAGTTGTCTTATCTTCACACTGTATCACAGCAATGCGAATATAGATTCATGAATAAGGTGGTGGTAGGGACCCGCCTTTCCGAGCGGGCTCATTTGTTTATGATTATAACCACTTTAGGCTAACAAATAATACGAGCCTACTGTCCAACGCTCAACTGTGTGCGGTCAGAGGCTAATAGGTATTCGGGGACCGCGGAAGTTACTTTATTTGGTCAATTTCTTCCCATTTGTTACAGGATTACGGGGTGGTAAGAGATTTTTTCTTGTTACTTTGATATACTGTGCGGGGAAATTACACGATGCCAATTTGATTGTGTACTATGAGTATTATTATTTTGATTAAATTTCCTGTTCGATTGTAAGAGTTATGTTCATTATGAAGTAATATTATAAAACTGAGAGTGTAATAACGGTTTTTGGAGGTTTCATCGATGAATCCTCTTTTACAATCACTCTGCCATATCAAATATACTTACTAACAGATGCCAGAGAGTGTGACAGCGATAGGCAATACTAATACTATGGTTTTACTGTACAGAGTTTAAAGCTTAAGTACTTTTTTATTTAACTTTTTTGTATTATTCCAAACATTGGGAGTGGGCATACCAATCACTTAATAATAAATAAATAAACATCACTTTCGAAGCAGAATGCGTTGCTTACAAAGGCATGATGTATTTTTACTATTTTATCTCTTTTAATCGTTTCTTTTTTTAAATGGTAACATTACATGGAAAATATATTTTATAGCTGTTTGACTATACGAATATTTTTACGTGACAGACGCAGGAGGAGAGTAATGTTTTTTAACTGCATTCATGTTTGTATGTATATGTATGTATTTATGGTTCTTTTTACCTTGTAAAGATTGAACAAATTGAACCATTTCGACAAGCGAGGTCTCTTGGATTCATTTTAGCTTCGTGGGTGTTACGGGGTACACTACCATTATATTGACGACATATTCAAACAGCAGTTTGGTTTTACAAGCTTGATTTTTGTTACACTTGTAAGACTTGTATTTGTCATAAACATTTACATGTGGTCGTAGTCATCCGTTTTCTTTTCAACTGTATTTCTTTAACAAATTTAGATTGTGAAGTTGTATAATCAAAAAAAATACGATAGCTAATAATATTTGAATTTTAATAACATATTGATTCTAAGTCAAGACATACTTGCAAAAAGTTAGGCCTTACATATGTAATTACAATCCCATTCAGCCTTGCAGAATCTATTCCAACTAACCGAAGGGCTTATAGGCTTCGCCTGACAAACGCGCGTGCCCGACAAGGCCCCCACAAGACCCTAATAAACTTTACAAATGTGACGTTAAAGGAGGCCCTTTCCATAACGGTATGACGACATACTCTCGTGTAAGACACTCCCGCAATGTGCAAGGACTAACCGACTATTTGACGGAGTTTTGGTAGTAATCCTAGCAATAACTTTCATTGTTATTATTACAGAAATTACTTGCAGTGATATCCGTTATTTGCTCGATATCTTATTATTCTTCATTTTTGAACTTTGCCTAAAGGTGCCTCCTTTTCAGACAAACTTTTCTACTTTGCCAAGACAGATGTATTGTAGATTTTGTGTTTTTTTAAAGAATTGCAAAAAAAGGTTACGTTTTGAAGGTTGACACAAAACATTCTAAAAAGGCTGATTGCATGCATATACAAACCCGCTAAGACTAATATATCCTGGGGGTGAGGTTAAATATAATTAATAAGATATCCTTCGTTTTGTGATTTATTAAATTGGCCATAAGAGTACATTAAAACGTGTGATCGTCTAGTTATCATTATATTATTTAATTAAGTTTTCATTTTCAATCTAGTCTAATCAAGATTAATCAATAAAGTAACTTTTTTTTTAATGAAAATATTCAATTCAAACTATATTATGAAATAATTAATAAATATCACCACAGTCGAAATAAATGTTTTAATCATGTACAGGTACTAACCTGATAGTTCAGTGTTAAATTCTCGTAATGTCTTTATGTACCTAACATGAAATAATATGCCCTACCAATGTTTATGTGTATGGTATATAACATGGTATATAACAATTGCCCTACCTAAAACCCCTACATTCAAACGAGGTCCGTTATAGCAAGAACCCATTTCATTGTAGTTTTTACTTTACTTTAGTATGTAATCATTATGGTTCTCATTCTCACTTTGAATGGAGACAGGCCTCGTTAAGACAAACTACCCTGCCATCTTGCATCCATTCTCTCAATTTATGACCATATAAGTTCACAGTAAGTATACGCCTAGATTTTCAATCTGAATAATATAGAAAAACGAAGAAAAATATATGAAGTGTCAAGAGATGGTTAAGAGTACCTTAGTAAGGCAAAGCCGACAATTGCAACATCAACCTTCTCGAAAAGAGAGGGTCCAGAGTACTGAAGTAACGCGAAGCTGCTGATTCTAGCATCAACCATGTCAGAAAAGAGGGTGAAGAGTAGGTAACTAAGATCAACTTCTGTCTGATCATTAGATAATACTTAACGCATGCACGCACGCACGCAAAGCACACACACACACACACACACACACACACACACACACACACACACACACACACACACACATACACACACACACATATCTCCAATACACGCCTGACATTTTCTTAACGTTAAGACACTTTCTAAACTGAAACTTTGTCCAAACCTGTCCGTAGACAATAATGGTTTCTTACTTGTGCGTGCGTGCAGGAAGACCATTCCTTTTGAAAACCCCATCACTAACGTGTCATTTACTACATTACAAGCGCTACAAAACTTCGTTTTAAAAATTAAATACTCGTGACATAATTAAATTTCATGGATTTCGCTGTCGCTGCCATTGGTAGGTAAGTATATATTTTTTTTAATTTTACGTCGTCGGCTGTTGTTACAACACCAAGTTTAACATTTCCGAGCGCGTTAGAGAAAAAATAATAATTATGTAGGTGTTAATTTCTTATGCAACTGTCTCGCTTCTGAATAATTAATCTACAGTTTTAACTTCTTAACTTTACTATAAGACTTACTTATTATTTGAAACCAAATTAGTTTTTTATTTGTGTTTTTGGTAAATACCTACTTTGTTCATTATTTACATTGGTTAAACACGTAACTCAGCCTGAAAATAATGAATGTATCGCCGTCTGGATGACGCATCGCCTATTCGCCTATGACCGCCATTGTGAATTATTCCGCGTGGTAACGTATTGCCTGTCTGAGACTGGATTCAATTCAAGCTTAGGAATTAATGTGAATGTCTAATTTATGGGCTGTTAGGTTGTAAGATAGTGAGCTCTGCTAGTTTATACGATTCAAGTGTTTTGAATACTTACTTATACAGTACCAAGTCAGAAGTGGTGATATGATTTAGCATCGCAGTTACATTAGGGCCAATTTCGAAAAATAATAGGCGTGAATATAGTTTGAATAGAATATAATAGTAAATATTTACTGAACGCACGCAAAAGACAAACAATCGAATATCGTGGTGAAAGTAAAATAATCTCAGCATTGTGCCGCAGTGAAACCGCAGCGCTGATTTCCAGGACTTAAAAAGAAACATAAAATTCTTGATCGTATTTGCGTACTTGTTCTATAGTCTTTTGACTTTAAGAATCTTAGTTAAACTATCAATCCAATTCCCTCCATAAAAGTAGCTACTACTTATAAGGCAAAATCAAATCGGCCTAGCGTTTGCTTACGTGTGTGTAAACATTTATAGTCACGAAAATGGATTTTGGAATGGTAATCCCTCACGAATTGGCTTTATAAAAAAGGCTTGAGTCAAATTCGCTCAAAGGGAAATGGAAAGAGTATGCTTGGAGTTTTTCTGTGGGATCGAATCAAAATAAGCAGAAAGTCGAATAGAACTTAGATTCCTGACATAAGTCTGTGATCTACAAACTTTAAGAGGACTGCCACTTAATGTTGCACCACACTGATCACTGAACCATTGGTCATGGTCAAGCGACCACGTACTTGGCAGGCCTTCCACTAGATGGACCGAACATCTGATAAAGACTAGGTCACGGTGATCTTCATATATTCAGCAGTTATGTTGATGAAATGGACTTTTGGGCCGCTATAACAAAGTGGGTTTAATTCATTCATTTTGTACGACAGTGATCTACCTATAGAAAACAATTTAGTGGACTGTACATGGCTTGGATTAAACTGCCTTTGTCATTAAGTCCACTACCACCGTGACGCGTGTGCGTAAAATTTTCTCCGAATATCTAGTTTTACCACTACATCAGAAAATTACTTCTCACGTGAGATAACAAGGGCCCGAAAATTGGATTTTAGGAAATAAGAGAGAGAAGAAATTGTACTCGTAGGGGAAAATAAATTCAGTTTGGAATTTACCATGGATACAGTTTTTAGACTAGGGTACCTAAAGCAGCGACATTGTTGCGGTTAAATTTAAATCTAGGTCTTTGGCAGCAGTTCATGGTGGGACGAGTCGCAAGTCAGCTTACACGTGAGTTTAGAGCGGGCTGGGGCTTTGTGCCCTAATAAAAGTAAGCCTCTCGCGTTTACCAACCGAAAAGGTAAACTGTCTGCTTGTGTTATTAAAAAATGTTACTTACTTATAACGAGACCTTTTCATTAATTATTGCCTCAAAAATTTGACAAGTAAGATAAATAACCCTGTTTCCCCACTTTTATCTCACGCCCTGCGAAAAATATAAATTGACATAAACATTATGTGAACTAGCAACCGGTTTATTGAATGTATGGTCTTTCTACCTGTTAAAAAAAAAATGAAATTTTGTTTTGTAGTGGTAGGTATGTAGTGGACGTCTTTCGGCTGACATGATGATGATGATGATGATTGGTAACTTAAACAGCTTACCAAAATTAACGACTCACTGTCTCAAGTCTGATCGTTCCTTTCCAGAATTCTAAGCGCTGTTTTGTTCTTAAACTATAAACAATTTTAAATAGAGATAAAATGCCTAAAATGGGTATCTACCTCGCAACGCAACTGGAAGCAAAGATGGTTGTTCAAAGTATGATGGCGGATGCAGTTCCGGATATAGCGGATCGGCGCTGAAATACAGCGAGCTGCTTAGACTTGTGCTCGCGCTCAGAGGGGGGGGGGGGGGGGGGGGGGGGTCGTAAGTCGAGCGATCCAGGACACTAAACATACCTGCACTCGACAAACTAGAGCTTCTTATTTATATTGTAGATATAATAGGAAACGAAGAGCAATATTATTAGATCTGAATTTTTTGTAGTGGTTTGTGTTCATACGTTTGAGTTTTTCTTTGTTGTTACATGAATTTATTAATAGAATTGATCATTATTTTGAACGAGGCATTTAGTTTCATATCACGAATCGATTTTTAAAAACATTATTTTTCATTGAACGCACAAGTGCATCGTGCAAATATTTGCTGAATTGAAATCAGTATCTCCAATTAAGATGGTCTGTCAAATTAAAACAAGATTTCGATAAATCTGACGTTCTAGACATGCCACGAACTCTTGTTCCTAGATTCTCATATCGCTGTTGCTTTTGCTGCTGCCGTGCGTTTCCACCACAATAACCATAAATAAAATGAATATCTGCGTATTCATGATTGTCGAATGTGGCGAGTTTGATACATTTAAGTGAAAAAGGTTACAACTTCTAAATTTAAGATTTAAGATTGGAACAATGGAATGCCAATTTGAATTTTTGAAAACAGTGAAGGCATTAAAAAAAATCGAAGTTTAAAGTCGGCCTATTCGCTGTTCACGCTAAAGAAGAAATGGAAGTAAAACTTCGACCTGCTGAATAAAAAAATTACTCCTCGATAATTAACGATAATACCAAATAATCGACAATTAAAAATAATTCTGTTATTAGAATCATCACTAAACTGAAAAGTTTTTATAATATGTGGGTTAACTTTCGATAGTATAATATATTTTAACGAGAATTTTTGCAAAGTCTATTAAGGATTTTGAAGAAGTCTTTGTAGGAAACAATTTATTTTTCTGACTCAATGAACATTTTAACAGGTGAAAGTACCATGCTAGAAGAGTTACACTGTCCATAAACATATTTAAAAAAAAATAGGGTTGCAATAAAAAATAAAAAAAATGTTTTATGTGGTAGCAATTATACGTTTTTTTTAATAAAACGATGATAACTTTTTAACAGTCAAGAATTGAATTAGCACTTATCGGTTAAAATATTGGCAATGACGGCCTCCATACCCCTGTTCGATTTGATCCACACTTCAAAGGATACCCAGGAAAAAACTTAAGAGAAATATACACTTAAATACTGGAAAACATAAATGACAGGAACAAATATTCGCGCTCATCACACAAATATTTGCCCTTACCGGGATTTGAACCTAGGGCCGCTAGCTTCATAGGCGTAGGGGGGAAAGGACAAGTACACAATTATATAAACTTGATGACAGTGGTCTGCAATGATGTTGATCTTGATGATGGAGTCGAAAAGTGGCAATAGGAGGGCGTTCGCTGCACCTCGCGTGGATCCTTAAAGTTTAAACTCATTACTTTTGTATCCGTAAAAATGATGTCTAAGGCAATTAAAAGTACAGTCAGCCACAAAATATTTTCTTAAAAACCGGTCAAGTGCGAGTCGGACTCGTACCGCCGCACAGCAGGTATATTATATTAAAAGGGTCTAGCAGGCTAAGCTAACAAGAATGGCCCCCACGAGGGATTGTGTTCTACTTTTAGGTGGAGTAGTGGCAGGATCTAAGAACACTGTATGCCTGATATCAGCCTCCGATCTTCTTTTGTTTCAGATTTATTCACGAAAATGTTAAAAAGTCAAGGTAATTTTTAAACTGTAATTATAGCTAAACCTAGCCAGCGAGGGTAACCAAATAAAATCAGATTTGTGGAGGATATAATGGGGTTACTAATACATATTTTTACAGACCTTCATGTCCTTAAACTAAGATGAAAAAAAAAAATGGTTTTTTTTTCGATTAATTTTTTTGCCACTTCTCGCGGAGACACAACTACCAAAAAAATTACGTGACAAGCCAAAATTGTCAACTACGTATATATTCAAAAACATTTTCAAATATCATGGTGCGTCATGTCAACAAAAATAAATAAACGAACGTATATTTACTATATCATGTCATATTAATAGAGTAGTAATAGCAAATGAGTATGTAAGTAGGTATAACACCCTCTTTCGTTCATTATAAAATAATTCAATGACATATGTCATATATTTACGACTACACAGTTTCTAGCTATTTTTACATACCAGTACAAATGTCCAAGGAGCTCTTTTTAAGATCCTTACCAAACGTTGAGATTTCTCTTTCGGACGAAAATATTGCCCTAACGAAAATTTTTAAATATTGTAGCATCGAATTTAGTTATACATGGGACGATGAAGAGTATGATTGTGTAAATATGCAAGAATTGTATTGTTCTGTTTGCTCTTCTGAGTTATTTATCGATATGAAATGGTAGGTACTAAGATTTTCTTCTGTCAATGAGCCTACAATAAATTCTTATTACTTACTATTTTTGACTTTCCTTATTTGTGTAGAATAAGAAAGAAAAAAAAACACATTTAGAATAATAGTACCATAGCTAATACATTTGATTTGCAGCTGACGACAAAATATACGTTCGTTTATTTATTTTTGTTGTCATGACGCACCATGATATTTGAAAATGTTTTTGAATGTATACGTAGTTGACAATTGTGGCTTGTCACGTAATTTTTTTGGTAGTTGTGTCTCCGCGAGAAGTGGCAAAAAAATTAATCGAAAAAAAAAACATATTTTTTTTTCATCTAAGTTTAAGGACATGAAGGTCTGTAAAAATATGTATTAGTAACCCCATTATATCCTCCACAATTCTGATTTTATTTGGTTACCCTCGCTGGCTAGGTTTAGCTATAATTACAGTTTAAAAATTACCTTGACTTTTTAACATTTTCGTGAATAAATCTGAAACAAAAGAAGATCGGAGGCTGATATCAGGCATACAGTGTTCTTAGATCCTGCCACTACTCCACCTAAAAGTAGAACACAATCCCTCGTGGGGGCCATTCTTCTTAGCTTAGCTTGCTAGACCCTTTGTATCGATATTTCGAATCGAATCAGCGCAGGCCCAGCTCGTATTTGACCACTTTTTAGTGATTTTTGTGTTTTTTCATACCATATTTTACCATACAACTAAAACAATAATACGTGGAAAAAAACGTTTCATCTTTGGGGATCCCCTTATTTATTTTACTTTCTTTATTTATTGATTTTGTTAGTCAGTCCACTGTAATAGTAATTATTGTGAAAAAAAAGCCGCTGTTTATTATGGTTCAAAACATACAGCTCTTTAAAGTTAGGACGGACGGACGGACATTTGGGTACGGACGGAGCCCTAAAAATGAACATTTGAAAGACTTGAAGCAGTATAATTCAATTGACACGTGTCAGACAAGAGTTTGTTTTAACGCAACTGTTACGAGTATACTAATGGATATAAAACAAAAGGAATATGAACGGTTCAATCCGATAAAGACGGGCGTCCATTTCCACTCCCCGGACGCAGGACTGTCAATTCTTATGGATGGAGAAGTATCATTTTGTGTTAAAAGGTCACATCTTCAACTTAAAAGTCACATGAAATTAAACCTTCCTCAGCTGCAAATAAAGTTGGTTATGTTATTGAACATTAAAAACGATTATGCTCTTTTTGTAAGAAATACTTTAGCACTTTGGTGTATTCCCGGGGCGAGGTAACAGGAATACTCAGGCAATGTTTCTGTTTAGAGTTTTCAAGTCTCTAAGTAGTGTTATTCCATGATCCATACACACGGCAGTGTATATACCATGTTAACTGTTTAGTTAAATAATATTTAATAAATATAAATCGATTAACTAGAAAGAGTAGACTAGATATTTGTCCCAACAAATACGTAACTAAAATGGGTGCCAGCAAAAGTGGTGAAATCTAAAAGATGATACCTGTGACAGCCGTATTTCGTAATTTTAATCACTTCCTATACAAGCGAAGTATTTAAAAATAACCTATTTATTACTTAAATTCCTGAACGGCGCCGCTAGGTTTATACCACTGTTGTGTAATAATTATGTAAAGTTAAATTAATAAGTGTAACAAGTGATTATTATTATGAGCTGTCACAGGCATCATCTAAAAATAATCAGAGTATAGGTACTTAACAGTGAAACTAAATGAAAGGTACTGTTATTGCGTTAATAATTAAGTACCTACATGCGCAGTGACGTGTCCTGATTGAATATAGTTTTAGGAATTAATATGTAAACGCTGTAAGATGACGAGCGGAAGGAGAATGTAATCTGTTATGTAGAACTGCGACACGTAATGACTGAATCGATGGTAACTGAACAGAACTAAATCCAATTTAAAAAAAAAACTTGACTTCAAAACCCATTTAATTTTAAAACAGTATAAAATATTCGTAGCAATTAACAGCATAAAATAAAAAAATAAAACTAAAAGTTAACATTATGGTTTCTACACGGATAACGCAAAAACAATAGAGTATCGGACTATTAACACTATCCCCCTAATTAGGGCTCACCCTTCACCGTTAGCATAGGTAGATAGTACTGGAAAATAAACTCTACTTAAAAATCTGCCATCCGCCGAAACATTTAAGTATCAGCTCAGAAACCTTTTATTGGATAATCCATTAGTTGTACTCCGTCGATGAATATAATTATGCAAGTTAAATTGTTAGATTATTATTGTTTATTTGACCTTTATTGTTTTTTGTGTATTGATGTCTGAAACTGACCATCTATTAGTTGTTTATTAATGTTGTCTTTGATTATTTAAGTGTTATTTTTGTATTATTTCGCATTAATATAATTGACGATTTCAATGTGATCTCGTATTTTTTGACATGGATTGCAATTTATATTGTAATATTACATTGATGAGTTAATAAACTAAACTAAATATTTGCTAAATAGCGATCAACCGATTCCTAAAAGGCGAAGTTGAAATATTGTAATAATGTGCAATGTGTAGTTGTAAATGCAACTGACGGAGTTTAGAGTGCACTTTGGTGTTCCCAGGAGTAAAAATTTACGTTACACCAGTTTGACACCTTAGGGACATTGTCGCATCAGTCGACCAAGTCTACAGTTTTACGAACGTCACGTAGAAAAGTGAGCAGTTTTGAAAATGCAAGAGTCGAAGTTTAAGTTAAGAGTTAAATAGGACTGACCACTCTTATTTTAATTCAATGTAAAAAAATATATATGAGGGCACAATTTTACGCAAATTAACCTAGTGTCAAACTGCAATTTGAAAATGATTATAAAAAAAAAAAGATAAAAGATGTTTATTCAGTAAGTAGGCCGCACGGGCACTTTTACACGTCAAAATCTACCAGCGCTTCGCAAGAGACCACTGCTGAGAAGAAACGCCGCAAGAAACTCAACGAATAAACGTGAACGATAATCACGATAACTATAGGACAATGACGTATATAAGACTTAATTTAATGAGTATTTTTGACTCTTGACTTCGACTTGACATAAAATCTAGACAGCAAAATACATATTGTCTACTATTGGCGTTTATTACCTTCATGTAAAGGTGTCCGTGTGATTTATTAAAGATATTAAGGTTGAAGCAAAGTAGAACATTACAGGAGCCAACAACAATTAAGACGAGCGGGGTAAGGTGAGTGGAAAAATATAAAATACTGCCGACACGTTAGCCTTATTTTAATGCAAGAAGCAAACAAGCACACAGTATTCCCGACGTTAAAAAACATAATATCAACTTTGACCTGTTATGGTATTGTTTCGACGTCATCCGTCATTACTGTCACGTAATTAAGAGCTATCAAAACGGTCACAATACGATAACAGATCAAAAATGATATTGTTTTTACTGTCTTGAATAGAGGCCCAGGCTACCTGATGCTAAGTGAATCTGTGACCCATAGACATTTCGAATCTAAAGACCAACATTTTAAGACTGTAAAATGCAAATGCGTAGCTAAACCTTTGTACTAACGATGGCTTATCTATGCTACTAATTTCCCCGGTATACCTATTTGTGTGATATTTGTTCCTGACTCTTGAATGTTTTATATGTATTTAAGTATGTTTTTCTCTATATAAGTAAGTTTGTCGTCTTCAAGTACCCATAGTACAAGCCTACATATTTATTTATATTGTCTTGACAATTTCCGAGTAGAATTCCTTCACCTGTGTATATGTTTTTTTTTTTTAACTGTAGGTATATGCTCATTCAAACAGGTCTCAAAGCATTCATTTTCCACACTGCTCTCAGTAATTTTCTAAATGAGCCGGACGTTTATTTCCTCTCCACTGTTATTAAAACATTCTCAAATGCACCGCTTTTGTTCCTGGTTTTTCTAATTTGTCGCTTTTTATCTACTGTTATGTTTAGAGTAAAAAATCGAGTTCATGTATGGCTTTGTTCATTTTTGTTATATAATTTCACAAATAAAAGGGTGGGCTAGCTTAAAAAAATTTTACTATACTTTTAAAAAAAATCTACTGAATTTCAATCCTACGAATCTCTTACTCTTTAGCTAAGATTAGGTATTCTGTGTGTCTGTCTGTGGCAACGTAGCTCCTAAATGAATAATCCTTTTTTAATACCTTATATACCTATAGGCTTCATAAAAATCCGTTGCGCTGACTAACGGCTGAAACCTATCTTCAAACCGTGGACATTTGCCTATACACGTGTCAAATTTTAATCCGAAGTAAGTCCATCTATCCGCGGTTTGAATACAGGGTTTGGCCATTAGAGGTTATCCCCTCTAAGGTAGGGAGTCGTCGTTATGTTGGCGGTTTTTCTGTATTTAATAGTTGTGGTATGGTACAATTCTGAGTTTGATTGAAGTGTTGACCTCAAGTTGTTAACAATAGTGTAGGTATTGTAAAACATAGCAAGACGCTGCGCATTGCCCTCAAGAGAACCATAGCTGAATTATAGATCCCCAGACGGCCATAAGGATGACCGCCGTTTCTGGCCACTGAACCCGATTTGAAAATAAACAAGGTTACTTAGTAAATAAACAATGTTTGAGTAGCTTTACAATTACGGTTTTAGACCAAAATTAATGATAAACAGGGTTTTAAGTCGGAACGCCACAACAGCAACACCTTCAAATAATTTTACAAAAACAACACTAAGTATAATTATTAGATTGCACTTACGACCCTTGGCTTTAGGATTAAACAACATAATTTCTTTGGCAATACTCAATAAAGAGGAAATTACTTAAGTTTTTCTTTATTCTCATTCGAGCATTCTTGCTTGTTAGCCTTATTCTCATTGAATACAATGCAATTATATCTCTTTTTAAACATTCGCTTCGCCGTCTTCTTTTGCAGATGCCATAATTATGAAACAAGTAAAATATATTTGCTTTTTATTGTGGTTGCTTTCTGTTGAGTTATTTTTCCAGGATTTCTCATACAGCTGTGTTTATAGACATTTTATTTTATAAATATAAGTATTATAATAATATATTTTTTTGTAAAAGACACGTCATTTAATTTTATTAATTTATTTTATTTTGATTTCTCTATATAATATATTGTATTTTATCAACACCAGAATTATTATTCTTAGACTGAAAAAAAATAGGAGGCCCCGTCGTCACCAAATGCATACAATAAATAAATACATTGCAATTTGCTATTCACGTTATTGAGTTGGAAACGATCGCAGTGACGCAATCTTCTGTTACTGCCCAATTAAAATGGGCCAATAACCTATAGATCGCCATAGGGTACTTTCTACTTCAGCGCAAATGTAATAATAGTAGTACAACCAGTGTTGGGCAAAAATTAACTTGAATAAGAATAAGAATAAAACAGAAAAGTTATTCTCATTCAAATCGATTTGAATAAGAATAATTCTTGTCCCTCGTTAGTTGAAATAAAATACTAGTGAATAAATCATGGTACTTTTATTTTAAATGAAGAATCAAATTTGAAATAACTATTTTGGAAATGGGATTATTCTAACTAACGTTTTATTCAACTAACATGTTATTTGGAATAAAAATAATTTTGTAGTACAATAAATATTGGTTTTAGCACATTTTTTCAATGTACTTACGTGTAAGTAAGTTTTATGACGTTTTTTTTGGTACCTTTGATACGATGGTGATGAAGTGAATCCCGGAATTCTTTCATGGCTAAATGAACCCTTCGCATTAATATATCTTAAGTTTAATATGTTTTGTTTGTTTATATGAGTCGAATACATTTGATGTCATTGGTTTACTGCAAAAAAGTCCATAAATATGTATACATACTTTATGGCTACAGCATGGTTACACTGGTTCTCAATGTAAAAATAATACGAGGACCAAAGCATATAACGTTCGATTTACAAGATTTAATTAAGATAGCATAGTGGGTATAAATTAGACCAGAGTACTGAGTTTCTACCTGTACTGTACGTAAATATTACGTAAGTTACATTTACCTACTGTATTCTTATTCAGATACTTTTATTCAAAATAAAAAAATCATGAATAAATGTAATTGACTAAGAATAAGTTATTTTTATTAAATTTTCCCTCGTACAAATTATTCCCGACGAAATTATTTGAATAACTTTGACAGGAATAAAATCGAAATGATTTTATTCTTACGAATCTTCATTCAAATAATGATTTTATTCATGAGTGCCCAACACTGAGTACAACAAGGGCATAAAAGAAAACATTCCAAGACTTAAGGTATCTATCCGAGCCGAGAGGCGAGGTTGGATAATTAAGTCGAGGCTAAAATGTTTTAAGGCCCAGTTATACACTCTGCTATTCAATTCGATTACGAGGAAATAAAACAGTGATAATGTAAAAACTTACATGAATTAGAATGTATTGACATGTTTGCAAACAACTACCTTATTAAAAAAAACCTCTTTCTCGCCACTGTATTTCATCTTATTTATTTTTTAATTCTCTTCTTGACAGTTTCAACTTAGGTCGAACTCAATACTGCCAAGTAATACGTTGTTTTTTTTTTAATAGTTATAAATTTGTTTTTTGTTAGATGCACCATAGAAGGCAAATAAATTAAAGTAAATGTATTGAAATAACAAGTTTATTTAGATAATGCAGTCACCTCGTCTGACTGGCTGTAGGGCATAATTGTGTTAGTCTAGATGACGACAACACTTTATGCACTACATTAAATAACTGTTTAAGTTTGAAATTCCCATACACATTGACACAACTATCCCCTTCTTGATATGATAACTTAATATATCCTTGTTTGAAACTCAAACTTACAACAATATTCAATCATTAGTAAAAGAAAAGCAATATTTACTGGTTAGGCTGCACGACTGCGTGCAGCGTGGTCTGCAAATGACAGCAGTGACTGAAATAATTACCACTAACTTTTATTCCTTCTATAATTCTGCTGTATTAATATTAAATCATAAAGGTGCAGCAGTAGAAATTACGATAGCATTCATGTTAGTCGCTTTAGGAAGTTATTATTTTTGGTGAATTTTGGTATTTTAATATACATGTCGATAAACCTAGAGTGATCTCTAAAACTGCGCATACATAGATTTGATTTAAAATGTTGATCAAAGGTGTCCACAGATTGCATTTGAATAGAAATCTAGCTGTATATGAGGAGTAGCCAGAATTGACATAGGTGGTTTACTTAGTTTGCATAACAGATGCCGCCTTTGTGTCATCAGTTCCAAAAGTTTGAGCTAACTAGGCGCGAAGGCGCTAGTTCGCGAAGATGACAAACAAACTATCGTTTCATTCTGCCGAAAGCTATTTCCTACTTGAGGCTTCTTATTTTCAGGAAATCCTGATCATTGATTTACATCAATCGTTCAGAATAATAACTATCCCTAGGCTATTTTTGGCCCTTTGTGACCAAACTCTTTACAAAATAGTTCGTCACAAACATATTTATACCGCTAAAAGTTACAATCCTTCCACTGGATATTATAACTAAATTGCAAGCGAAATTCAGCAGGCTTTCATATGGCTCAGAGCAGGAATAAAAGTGACTAATTCAATAACGGCGTACTGCGGGCAACGTTAGGAACGTTTTACGGGCACAGAGCAGTTAAACCATTTACTGAAACGGTCTCGCCACCGCAGTCCCAAAGCACATAGCAGTCGTATTTCTTAAGCTATGGCGTGTCCCTTGCTCGCTATCTAGCGCTTAGGTCGCCACACTGGTCTGTAAGTTTTCTTTGCTGGTTAAGAGGAGTGTCGCTATGCTTAGCTGGTGAAGATTATATTTTTCTTTTCTCGACGATTGGAGAGAACGTTTTTGTTGGCACATCAACGTTTTGTTTTAACCACCAAAATATAATACGAAGGTCCGTCTGCCTTTTATTGCATTCCTTGCATACTGTCGTTTAATTTTCTTACTCCTGTACTTTTATCCGTCATTTATATAGTCACGAACACTAATAGGTATAAGAACACGCATAATATGTCCGCAGAATAATCCGTAGATAAGTATCTAGTCTATGCCCCACCATTTGTGCTTTTTTGAGCCAAAATGACACGCCTAGCTGCCAAAGCTTACTAAACCTAGGAGAAAGTATTAAGCGGTAAACACAAACTTTACAACAAAATACATTTTTACCAACGTAACAAATCAAAGAATTTAAAGGTTTTGTTCAAAACTTTGACATAACTGTATCACTGCCAACTTAAGAAAAACTTCCTTGAATATAAAACCTGGCAAGTAAACGTCATTTAAAAAAAGTTATCCTTGGACACATATTTAGTTGTATTCATGTTTCCCGCTCGTTGTTTGTTCTGGGCTTCGTTCGTGTTAGGTAGGTACCTATATTATTGTCGAGTAAATATCACGTTTAATTTAACTTGCATTTTATTGCAAAACCTAGTCGTAAAAGTCAAAGTCAAAGTCAAAGTTCTTTATTCTTCAATTTAGGCATAATATAATGCACCTATGAATGTCAAAAAGCATTACCACCGGTTCGAAAAATAAGACCTTTGCCCCGAGAAGAACCGGCGTAAGAAAAAGTATTGTATGCAACGGTGTATAACAGAGTCAAAAAACACTCGCGGTGTCTTCCTTTACGATTCGGCTCACATAGTAACACACGCCACTCGTCTTTTTTGACCTCTCTTATACAACT
This sequence comes from Acleris sparsana, assembly GCA_923062465.1. Classification (NCBI taxonomy): domain Eukaryota; kingdom Metazoa; phylum Arthropoda; class Insecta; order Lepidoptera; family Tortricidae; genus Acleris; species Acleris sparsana. The sequence continues at coordinate 11,181,414 of OV281293.1, forward strand.
GTTGCATAAACTACTATAATAAGGTAAATGTAGGTACAGGTCCGTGTTTTTTTTGTTGTTATTATTCAGGGCTTATATTTTACTTCGCCTTAAGCCATATAAGTAGTTATACCATTTATATTGCTATTATAGTTATTTTGCACTTGTTAGAAGAGTTAGCTAAGTTCATTTTACAATTATCATGAAACTAAAAAATGGACTGACGCAAGGACTGATAGATTATTTTATAATAAATGTCCGGAAATTTTGATATTACTATCTACATATTGAGACGCGAAGTACATAGTTTACTGACAGTCCTCAAATTAAAGAAAAAACATTGCATACAAATGTCATTACTATCTAGTTTGTAACTGTTTGTAATTGTGTGTCTTATACATCCATATTTTATTCGAAATATAACTTGCGTTTTTCCTAGCTCCTTGTCATAAAAACGCGGTAAAGAGTGATGGTTTTTTCACGGGAAGTTTCTGTTTGTATGCAATTCAAAAAATAAGTTCAAGGGATGAATATTTTTCCAACACAATATTTTTTCTTGCAATTTTTGAGAAAAGCACTATATTTGGCCTTGGCAGGAACGGCAATTGCGGGCTACGTACTTTTAAACGGACTCGCAAGCTCGTCCGCTTAAACCAATACTCGGCACGCAATTGCCTACTTCCCTGCGTAGGCAATAATGTACTATTAAGAAACTTGTGTTGCGTTAATAGTTTCTCGGTAAGTATTTGATTTACTTATTGTTACTAACACAACCAACATAAGTATCGTATTTAAGAGTTAGTGTGCATTGTTTAAACAAGTCTTTGGTTTTTGATGAATTGCGTAAATTAAATATTAAACTGTGAAAATTAACTTACCTTTTTTTTGGTGTAAATTTGGTGTGTAAAAGTAACCCATTACATTGTAGACCAAAATGTGCCCGAGCTGGGTTGTTATGTGATCACTTAGCTCGTTAGCTCTTCACAGGTTTTATTGTGGCCATCTAGAAAACAAGTGCAATGCAATGCCACGAATGTACTGTAGGCTATCCCTGGGGTCTATTTTACTCAGTTCGTATCGTATTACTTTTGACATGTTATCGTATAGTTTTTAGGTCGGCTGCTATTCATTGCTGTTAAGTAAATAAGAGATATCGTAACGTTGACGTTAACATGGTACCGTGTCAAAAGCATAGGATTTGAGCCAGTAGAAATGTTAAACTATATTAATTCCACGACGTTTCGCCCCACTACAACTTTCACACATTGACGCAACCAGTGCGAAGTCAATTTGACTGGCAAGGCGTACATACCACCGCGCATTTTTTTACCGACTGAACTATTTTTTGGCAGAGTCATTATATGCTTATCAAAACCAAACTAATGAGGCCCAACACGGTAGGTCTACGTTAACTGTAGCGGAGATCCTGTCGCCAACTTCCTTATCCATCATCATCAGATCAGCTCTTTGATACAATTGCATTGTCATTGTATTAACAGCATTAGGTCAAAATTTCAGTCCATTCCATTAGTAGGAACGGGTTCGAAATTGACTCGCATATTTTGAAGCGGATAACTAACGAACAGGACTTCTAATCTAGGTCGTTAAAACCATATCGTCTTTGATCTGTTATGGTATTGTTCTAGTATCGCAATTAAATCATTTCTGCAACAAGGTTTTATATTGGTTTATAATAAAAGCCTGACAAAGCAGAAAGAAGAACCTCGTACTTTTTAAATTAATATTAATTTATTTGGATCCTTGGTTTACAGTGGTCTCTCAATTCTCTTAATGAGGTTGAGACTCATTGTCTCAGTGGTCCAAAACGTTAATGAGTGTTATCTTATCTTAATGGCGGGGTCCTTACGGATACACTTCGACCCTATGGGATCTTTTGTGTAATTACCCCTGTTTAATCCAATGCAGCCTCCACTCCTTCCAGAAAGTGGATAGTGGAATGCAATGGCAATGCCTTGAAATCACTTGGTTCTGGGTTGCCATAACCGAGGATTTTCATTCTTACTCCGGCGAGGGCATCACATTCACACAATAAGTGTATCATTGTTTCCACCTCTTCGCCGCACATTCTACAATCTGTGTTGTCATAAAGACCCATATTTGCTAGGAGATACTTAACCCGGAGTGTTTACCGGGTACTTCAGTACCCGGTAAACACTCCGATAACATATCGGAGTTGTCATCTGCTGAGTTTCCAAAGTTTTTTGGTCTAGCGCTGGTCAACTCTTTCTATGAAGAGCTTTGCACGCCTTAAGCCTACCGTAGTTTTCGACTCATTTGCTTTTATGGCGCCCAGGTACCCTTCCCTTGCCAGCTCGTCCGCGGTTTCATTTCCGGGAAAGCCTTCATACCCTGGAATCCACATAAGTTTCACTTTGTTGTGCCAACCAAGCCTGTTTAAGGCTTGGATTCCATTGTGGACTAGTTTTTGAGCCTACTTTTGGCGCTGTAACAGCATTAAGTGCCGCTTGGCTGTCGCTTAGAATATAAATAGTTCTCTCCTGTGGAGGTCTATCGATATTCTCCTGCATGCAGGCAATTATCGCATACAACTCCACCTGGAAGACCGTTGCGTAGTTGCCCATACTTATGCTTTTGTTATAGTCTTTGGCGTGAATACCCGCGCCCGTACCGGAGCTCATTTTTTAACCATCCGTGTACCCTATTGCGTTGTCTTATCTCTGATAGGTGCAACCCATCCTTCCATTCATCCCTTGTCGGAATGTGGAAATTGAAGTTCCTCCGGAATACATACTTGGGTTGCATTTTATCGCAGCCCATCGTCAGTATTCAGTCTAGAACTACATTGTGTACCATTTTAGTAGTTAGGGTTGTAGGCGCTGCGTCGTTCCAGCGGCTAGTCTCTTTCTACCTCTGTAGTGACTTGCACGCCTCAGACTATATGGCGATATGCACCAGTGGGAGGTTTACTAGGACCTCCATTGCCACCATCGGCGTCGTTCTGAACGCCCCTGGTATAGCCATGCAGGCCACCCTCTGCACCTCAGTTAGAGAGTCCCTGCATGTCCTTAGTGTTGTTCTTGGCCATCAGACCAAGCAGCTGTAAATAATTATGGGCCTTACCAACATAGTTTAGATCCACTTCAGTGCTTTAGGATTAAGACCATATGTCTTACCATATGCTGATTTGCATATTCTAAACACTCTCAGCGCTTTTGTTCTTGCGTTGTCCGCGTGTTTTTTCGACCTCTTTATCTAGTATGATAACTAGAACCTATGCAAAAATACTGTGATATTGTGAACTATTTATAATTATTATGTAATGACTAATGATGTAAACCTTTTTCTTGAAAAAAATATACCTTGCCGAGTTTCTTACGCCGGTTCTTCTCGGGGCAAAGGTTTTATTTTTCGAACCGGTGGTAATGCTTCTTGACATTCATAGGTGTATTATATTATGCCTAAATTGAAGAATAAAGAACTTTGACTTTGACTTTGACTTAGATATTTTGCCTCACCTGACATTTTTAGTACCTCTGCAAATGTTTAATATGTCTGAGGCCTGGTTTCTTAGTAAATGGAATTACTACAGTTTTACTAGCATTGATGGTTAGCTGATGGCTAATGCACCAGCTTTCCACCTTTTCCAAAGCTTTCCCCATGATCTCCGATACTGTTTCCGGAAACTTCCCGTTGATGAGTATCACGGGATCATCTGCATACCCAACAGTGTCTAGTGGGCCTGTGTTGAGTTCCTCTAGGAGAGAGTTTACCATCAGGCTCCACAGAGTTGGTGAGAGAACCCCCCCCTGGCGACATCCTTGCGTCGTTGTGGCGAAAAGGACGTCGCCTAAAAGACTTGTCTTTATTAGCCTACTGTTTAGCATGTTGCCTATCCATTTACATATGGTTGATTCAATACCGTGCCTAGTGATGATGAGTGGGGGGGACGCCGCCGAGGCAGGCGGGCGGTCGAGTGGCTCTCCATTCATTCCGCCCCATTCGTAAAGAAGAGCTCACCAGAAACTCCAGTAACTTCTCTCCCCGCTTGTTGACATCCGAGCTACCCCATATGACGTGGTGTGCATTGGCGTTTCAGCCGATGATTAGGTCGGTGTTCACGTGACTGCCAGTTGCGACAAGACTCCGGAGTTGAGATAGTACTCCGTATAGGAGGTAAGCAGACGAGATGATGAGAATCTTGCCTAACCTTTTCACTTGGATCTTAATAGTGGTAAGATCCCTGAAACAGTAAGCATTATAAGGCATGGCATTTCTGACATACACACAAGTCCTCATAATTATTATTATATCTCCTCCCGTGACATTTATTCCCCAGATCTCGCCCTTGTAAATGTATGGTTCTTGAATCAGGGCGAATTTGTCACTCTTTAGCTGCCTAGCCAGAAGGGCTGTGGCTGTCTTATTATGTTGCAAATTACTTTGTACGCACCCTATGGCTCCCATGGCTTGTTTATGTTATGGTGGAGGCTTAAGTTTGGCGGGGTCAGCCACCTCCGCCGGCGACTCACAGTCCTCGGACATGGGCGAAGAGGGGTTTCCAAGGTAGAGGGCCTCCAGGTCACGCAGGTTTACGGATATCGTCAACGATGCCGGTGACTCCACCCGACACCCACGCGGCCCTTTATCTACTCCCGCCCCGTCAAGCTCGTGCGCCCCGATCGACTCCTCACCCGCTACCATCTCAGTAGCCTCGACAGCGCGGGGAGCCTCCATAGGATCGACGTCAGCACCCCTGGTGCTGACATCGGTCCCCGATTTAAGAGTGTAGCCGGCCTCCCGGACTACGTCCGCTGACTCCCGGTACATCAGTATGATGCACCGGATGCCAGCCGCCGTCACCCAGGTGTCGACCACCATCCACTGGTCAGTGTTCAGCCGATGTGCAGCGCCTCCCACAATATTCCCTAAGTTAATGTTGGGGAGCGGGTTAGGGATGATCAGGAGGCGCTGGATTACTACCCCCTGAATGGCCGCCGTATGACACCCCAAGATCTTCTTGGTTGGGAAGGTCGTTAGTATCACTGCTACCCTGACTCTAGAAAGTGCCTCCGCATACGACCCTACCCTCGTCCTTTTGGAGTTACCACTGGTTTTTGGTGATTCCAACGGCCTTTTTGGGGTCCTTGCTGCTGTGCCCAGTTCAGCGGTGTCGTGCCTGGATGGGACACCGGTATTCCGGAGCCTGCGCTTCCCTTTTCTTCTGCCTCCTGCTCCCTTTCTCCACTCCCTTCGGGGAGGCTAGATTCAGAGGAATAGGGAGGCCCTCCTTGCCGCAACGTGCCTCAGTTACACCGTCAGCCCTTCCAGCACCTACGCCGGTCACTCCCTTGGTAGGGAGGCCAGCGCGTCCTTCCTGCAGCCCCAAGGGGAGAGGTCGGCTCATGCCTTTAGGGTGTTCGGCGACACTTTGGCTGTTGCCCTAACTGGCGCTAAGTGCCCTTTTTGCCTCTGCAGGCCCGTATACACCACTGTTCCCGGATCCCACGTTCTTGTCTGCGACAGTTTGGCGTCTCACCTCACAGTCTGTCCTTGCGCTATGCGCCTTTGCCCCACTCACCTTTGATTCAGCTTTCGTCGATTTAGGTTTTTTTGTATCCATAAAAGACAACTAAAAATTCATCCGACTCGTTCCCCACCCTTCATGGAGCCCTCATACTGGGGATGCTTTGACGCATCAGGGATACGAGCCGGATATAGCGTCCCAAAGTAAGCTGCCAAGTGGGCCCGCACGGTGTCAAGCCCTCCGCCACCTACCACAGCGACTCGGGGCCGTACACCGCCGGCTACCGACCTCAACACCCCAGAACACTCGCCCGCGGCCAGACCTCTGTAGAGGCGACAGCCGATTGATTCTGATTGGCTGGGCCAGAACCTCCCATGTGAGATGAATCCCGAGCCAAAGTGCCGGGTTTTTATCTGAGGGTAACGACTCCGGCCCTCTTCAAACTCAACCTACCAGGATCTCGTTCTCACAAACACGCGGGTGGCATTTTACCACTACGCATCCTGGTATCCTGTTGGATAGAAGGCCCGCTGCGACATGCTACGACATCGCTTGCTGCTGATTGGATAGGAAATATAGGAAACTTGGAAGGGTGAATATAGGACGATCAGAAGTTCAACTGTTTGTTTTGGGTCTACTCGTTTTACTCCGGGGAAACCGAGTAGATGACAGGCAGCAACCTCGGGAAGGAACGCAACCAGTCTTGCCTAGGGTATCAGCGCAACTGTGAGCTCTCTCTGTGAGGCCGTTAGTCAAGCCAACTACCGGACAAGTAGATTGACGTAGGAACGGACCTATATCACCTAGCGACCGGTCGCAAACTGACGTTGATTTGGACCCGCCCCCGCCCACGTTAATGCGTACTAATATCCCATTAGATCATGTACAGTCAATTTATAATTCCCCGAGGCAGAAAGTGAAAGCAAGGGACCTTAGATGACATTCAATTTAAGTAAAGTTTGTACAACTGGGCAATTTCAATGGAACCACAGCTCTCTGATACCAAAAGCAAATAAATGTAGTAATTAAAACGCCTGACATTAAAACCTAGCACAACACCGTTATCAACGAATGTCTAAACCGATTTTCACTAAACCTGACTAGGATCCATACGTTTTGTCAACGAAGTAAATAATGAAATAAGAAAGCAGGCATTTGGTATGCCTTTGTTATGCCAAAGGCTGACAAACTCGTAAAGAGACAACCTATAAAATTCTTTTTTTCCCTCCTTAAAATGAAACAAATCAGAGTTCAGGTGCAAAATAAATAAATGAAGCAAATTATTTTCATTAAAATACTCGAGTGCTCTCCAATAACAAAATACTTCAACGTTGTTATATTTTTAAGGATGGATAAGGATTCTTTTGAACACAATTCGCTTTATTAAATGACGGGATTCACGGGACTCGCGAGATTTGTGTCTCTCATCCAGGAAACCTCGAACGGTCGACGTAACATTCAAATTGAATCAAGTGATTCCACCAAATTAGAAGTAGGCGCTCGTTTTTGAATAGGGAGGAGCGTTGAGGGGATTCCCATTATTAATATCTGGGAATAGAAAATACTTTTTGGTACGTAAGGAAGTAATAATAAAAAGCAATTATTTAGACTTCAGCAACAAAGTAGAACACAAAACAAGACAATTTATTGTAAAATTTAATTGACACAGTTTTTATATATTGTATTTCCGTAAATACCTAACTACTAAGTAAATGTACAGAATATGATCGAGGGTACACTTATATGACATTTAATATAATATTTTCTTTAGATTTGATTGCAGCAACGTGACAAGAATCTAGCTGATGTCTCATGTTTAACAAAATTTAAAAATAAAAGATAAAAATAGACTTATATTCAGTAAGTAGGCCGCACGGGGACTTTTACATGTCAAAAATCTATCAGCGCGTCCAAGTGGAGATGAAACGTCGCAAAAAAGTTAAGCAATCAGCAAGCCATAAATATTAAAATAAATTAAATATCAAATATCATGCGTAGTTTGGCAGAAAAACGTGCCAAAAATATTACGAGAGAGATAGAGGATGTTTTTTTTTTAAATATACCTATTTGTACGTCGGTGCAAGACGACCACATGAACGTTTCGATAAGTTTATCTATATCAACGGTATCTCCAAGACAAGGTACTACAACTTTTCACACATCACAATATACCTTTAAGTTAATTATTCTAACCTTATCACTTTCATTCAGTACTTACCTCAATCTATCTAGAAAATAATACAGTTTCTTTTTGTGTTTTAGTTACAAACGGACTACAGATTTTGGCAGATAGCTATTATTTTTGAATCAAAATACTTTAAAGTATAATTCCTGTCCGTAAAGGTATAATGTTGGTCTCTTCCTTACAAAAGAGTTTTATTTCCAAATCAAATTTTTACAAAACGACGTTGAGCTGACGGAACCTTTGTAACGTCGTTTGGGTCGATTAGGGCAGTCTCTACGCAGTGTTCTTTCTGAGTTCTTTTTATACGTTAAGGAATAAACAAGGATGTATGTATAAGGGCTCATTAAGTGAGTAAGTTTGTAAAAGAAAATGTTACCAATGTTTACAGCGTGCCTGGACATCGAGGTTGGAGACATTCAGTGTAAATTCTGAGCTTCATTTTAATATACAAACCGGGCAAAAACGTGTCAGACCATTCTCAGTGTGGGGTTCCGAAGCCATTAGGTATACTACAAACACCACAACTAGTATCTTAAAAAATATACAAGTATGAACTTATTTTCTATTTAACGTTATTTAATGCTGTCTTAGATAACTTTTTGTAGATCACTTTCGCCTTTATATCAGGAACTAATCAAGTCTACTTCGTCGTGATCTTTTTCCTATGCGAGGTGCTCATGTCATATATTTTTAGATTTTTATTGTGTAAAATCTGTTAGGCTGTAAAATCGTTCACTCTATCTACCGCTCGAAAATGTGCCGTTTTTGATAAAATATGACTCAGCCTTAAGTATTTAGTTGATAGTTTTTTTATGAGTTTGAAACTTCTAAATTTTTAGAGGTTATACATTTCTACCTATTTAATCTCTCGATATAACTTATTTCGCAACATATTGAGTAAATTTCGTAAATATCATGATACGTCTATTAAGACAATTTAAATTATTTCAGAGCTTGACAGTAGGTGTGTTTGCATTTGGGAACGGTTTGAAGGCCGAGTTGCGTCATCAGGAAAGTAAACGATAGTCATGGTATTTGTAGATGTTGTTTTTTTGTGCTAAATGCTAAACATCGAGTGCTCTGAACATATATTTAATTTTGTCTGTCCGATAACTGAGCTATACTCGTATCACGGTAATGGAGTATTTTAAAATAATACCGTTGCCGGACTGTTCTTTTCAGGGTTTCGTATAATACCACCGAATGAAAAAAGGGGAACCGCTATAGGATCATGCGTCGGTCTGTCCGTCTGACAGAGCCAATTTTGCCTGAGTCCATTGAATCGATAAGGTTGAAATTTAGTACACACTAGCGACCTCCCTTCGCTTTGCTTCGGTTTATGTGATTTTTTGGTAACAACCGTAAATAATCCAGAATTAAAGTGGACATTATCTTTACATATCCTTTCCACGCGAGTTGGACTTGCACTTATACTTAGAGGGTCAGACTCGGGAAGCGACTTTGTTCTATCTCTTCCTTTGCAAAGATAAAAATGTTATATACATTTCTTTATCTAGTACCTAAGTTTATTAAAAAACCAAAATAAAGTGCCTACGGCATATTTAGACCTTTTAATACATTTAATTTAAGATAAAATCGAAGAAGCTACGCTTCGTGTTCGCAGCTCCTATGATGAGATGAAGCACTACGTTCCTAGACACAACTCAATACTAACCTAACCTAGCAACTTGTTTTTGTTGTGGTTACAGTTCTAACCTAACCTTGAACTTGTAAAGTTTGAGATAAATTAGTATGATGTAGCGAATGCTGAGTTGGGACCGTTTCGTAACAATTTCTGTCTTGTTATTTTTTGGATTTATGTGATGTAATATTGTATTGTTGCGAATAAACGTTTCATTATCTTTATCTTATCTTATCTTATAACTAGACCAAATGAAAAATTGCAAAACAAAAATGTGCTAAAGTTGGGTTTACCAAATACAAATAGGTACTTCGATACGAGTAAGTTAGCTGCGAAATGATATTACATAGGTCGGTGAAATATTTTTTTTCCCTGTAAGGTGTGGGAGTACCTAGTTTTATCCTAATGTGCATATCGGCAGCATTTATGCATGTCGTCACGCTCGGTGCTCCAGTACGGTGTGAAACGTGCTGTGTAGCGTGATGGGCTGGGTGATAATTGGTGTTTATTATATCATACGTAACACCTCAATGCTTTCGTAACTGAGATACCATAGTCATCGCACTCATGCAACGAGGGTCATGTCGTAATGTATTATTAAACTTATCACTATTTTTTGTTGATTTACATTAGAATTCTCAAGACTACAACCTCAAGAATGCAATCCGAACACTCCAAAGGATTAACCTCATGTTTGGTTTGGTAGTAGGTAACCTAAAATGGTAGTCAGCTTATAAGTTAGCTAAGAAGGCTGTCGTTTCAGATTTTTAGTGGCGGTAGGACCTTGTATCTTTGATGTATGTAGGATCTTTTCTTTTAACCTACCCCCAACCCACAATGCAGCTCATACCGCATTGTTGTGTTTCAGTGTGTGGCTACGACAACTGGTGAAATTACTAGCATAGAGGCATTCACAAATGGTCGGCAACGCATTTAGAATCTTCGGATGGCAGTCTTGAGGTAGTTTTGAGAATTCATATAAATGTCTATAAAAAAAGTACTACCACTGATCTAAAGTTAAAATTTAAACCCTCGGCAACTAATATGACACATTAAGAATAATCCACGAATAATTTATGATTAATTATTATTAGTTTATTGCATAGGTATAGTAATAAAACAGTTCAGGAGTAAACATTTTTGCCCACGTCCATACATCCATATATACCTAGGTTTATGTTTGGATGTGGGCATTTCTGTTAAACTTAATTTTGCCTTTTCGCTGTAGAGTAAAATCCAAATATAGCCACAATGTATTGCCAAGAGACCTAAAGTTTAAAATTGAACATTTTTATCATAAATTATTGACCTAATTAACAAACGTGTTCCGTCTCAGAAGTTGATAATTATTGTGTAAACATATTCCAGCCCATTAGCCAGTGAACAGCCAGAATCCAAGTTATCGAACCAGTCGGGGCCGGATCGCAGCTCGTGTCGAGAAGGACAAAGTCTGTTTATAAACAAGGAAACACTAATAGTATTACTTAGTGATAAGATTGACAATTGCGCGTGAAATTACGAGGAAAATAGTTATATTAGTTTTATACTGGTTCAAACTGGCTACAGATGTAAAACTTAAAACAAGGTAAAACTAAACAATTAGATAGCGACGATAAATACCATAATGCAAAATACGCGCGTGTTTTGCATCTATGTTTGTTTTATTTGTTTTTGCCTACAAATAGGATGGAAATGAAAAAAAACCTAGGTTAAAAAATATATATTTATAAATTTACCATAATTATCAAGGAACTAGGTAATACCTAGGTACAAATAAAACCAATTGCATTGATTTTCCATTTTTTATACAAGTGTCAACCTATTCCTCACTATTACTAAATAAAAACTATCACTACTATCTATTAAATAACACACCATGCGGTTAACAATAATAAAACGATAATGTTTAAGACAAAGTGGAATTGAAGACCAGCTAATCTTAATAGTGACCAAAGCCCTTATTCTCTGTGGTTATTTGTGACAAAATGACTGGGCAAACTGTATTAATTGAATGTAGTCATCCGTGATTCAAATACAGAACAATTCCAAAACAGAACGTTCTCGGTGCGTTCATTAGAACTGATTTAGAAGTAATCAATGACTATTTCGAGCGCAAATTAATCAGCGTAATTGATGACGCCTTTCACACTAGGTTTACGGGCGAGTGATCACGATCACTTCCACGAAATGGTTATTGTCATCGGCTTCAGATTTACTAGATGAACTGCCTAAATTCGTCATTTCTTAGTGTTTTTTAGGGTATGAAAACCCCTAATAACATTAAGAAATGATGAATTCCTCAAAAGAAAAAACGGAACCCTTATAAGATTACCTTCATGTTCGTCCTTCTACTCGTATCATAGAAGATTCTTACATTTGTGGACATTGTAGATTAGGAGAAGTACCTACATGTGGGACAATACAGCGAATGGAAAAAAGAAACCATTAAGTAGTAGCAGTCCGTCTGAATGGAATATATATTGTGCCCTTTTCTCTCCTCTCGAGTAAAGTTAAATAATAGCTTATAAATAAAACCGATTTAAACTCTGTAAAAATGTCGAGGTGTTATACAAACGTGACCACAACCAATGTGTCAAAGGCTAATGCGACACAAATTAAGAGCAGGTTATGGAACCAACTAGACCGTGTATGATAGTGACTCAGTACTTACTTGTTCGTTATCTCCTGGTTCTGTTCTATCCAGTTATTCGCCCTATGCTCTGACCTCTCGCCTAACGTGTCTCTCAGTCGAGCGCGGTATGATTCTCAATTATCACGATACTCACACATACAACTTACTGAGATTTAACACGCATTGATATGCAATTGATAAGTAATATTTAATACAACTATAAATACGGACTTTACATTTAAAAGTTAAAGTTAAAACTAAACTTGACATTGTAAATAAATGGGCATGAGTATAAGTACACGTGTGTATTACATAACGATATATATTAAATATCATTGGGTTGGGTACATACATTACTCATACAAAGTACTAAAGTATCAAAGTTTGCCCTTAATGGGACTCGAGCTCGATGTTCGGAAATGTACTCGTAGGTTATATACTGGCATAATACTGATATTAGGTTATCGAGTCAAGCAATATAGTGTATAAATCAAACCAAATCGACTATTTTGCGAATATACTTACCGTGCACCGTCGTTATGCCAAAACAATAAACGTCATATATTTTAGTACATTGATATAGTATTGCTAGTATATTAGTATACTATAAGTTTTATACCTTTGTGCAATTGGGATGTCCCAAAAGTACATTTAAGAGTACAAAGTAAATAAAAGAAGTTAATTTCACTGCTCACATAGATCCACAATTATAATTATGTGCCACAGTTGAATAAAAAAGAGGTTTTAAGTACAGACATTATAACTTTTAAACTGAATACCCAGAAATGTCAGTAACAACGTAATTCAGAACAAGTACTGCACGGGTTTACACTGCACACTCTACACGACAAAGCGGTATGTTTGTCAATAAATTCAAAGCCTCTGTTAGTTACAATAAAATAAAGTTATGCAATAAATTTAGATTCACGCTTCGTATATTTTTACTGTATTCTATATCTGACTGGCAACATTTCTATAGTGCTCCATAGCCATTCTACTAGGAATTATATTTAGACCAAACATTCCACGTTTTTTATGTATCAATAGTCTTTGTTTTTTTTCTCAAGCCAAGGTTCGTCATTATAGTGTTTTTTTCATCCAGTTTGCAGTTAACCGCATTGACAGACTTTTATTATGAATGACATGACATGTAATTGAAAAATTAGGCTTTATTAAACTACCAATTACGCACACATAATTATTTAAAAAAACTACAAGAATTGATTAACTAAAACACTTTCTTAAACATTACAATTCTTATACCTATTTACCTTTATTTTCAATGAAATATTTGTTATCATCCCATTTAATTAGAGTAATGTAATTCACTGATTTACGGCTAATTATTACGAAATGAATGAGTTTAGTAAATTTTCCTACGCTGCTTAGGCTGTGGTCATGCGACCACGCAACCGCTGAGTCTATACGCTAAATGTTAGAACATTGTTCAGGTAATGAAACGTCACGTTGCGCTCTCTGGAAGCAGCTGCCTAATTGCGAATGCACGCGCAATAAATGTTTAAAAAAACAAAAAACCGCCTTCAAAAATGCAAAAAATAACTTCTTATAAAATGATAGGTACCTATAGGTAGGTCAGTCCAACTGAAGTCGGCGTCCCACATTATTTTAAACCAAAAGCCGATTTACAAACAGCAACACAGCTGAGTGACTATTGAAGATGAACAGAGAGAAACTGTCTCTTATGTAAAATCTATATTCATCTCTTTCTACATTTTCTAACTTCGGTCTTTAATGGGCAGTTAAGTGTGTGGTTGTTTGTACCTATCATTAAAATAATGTGGGACGCCGACTTCAGTTGGACTGACCTACCTATAGGTACCTATCATTTTATAAGAAGTTATTTTTTGCATTTTTGAAGGCGGTTTTTTGTTTTTTTAAACATTTATTTTATTTAATACTTTTTAGTGATCCTATTTATGCTGTTATGTAGTTCCACTTTTCAATAAATGAGAAACTATAGAAAATTTCGAGCTCGCCGCAAGCAACGCCACTGGAAAGTTACAGTCATATTTCAACAAGTAAATATTCTTCGTTGTAGTCGCTCAACTATCTTAATCGACATATCTTATCGTTATCGCCACCCTTGAAATAGGTACCGTTGAGGAGTTCCGGTGGCCATCTGTGGTCTTCATCATCAGGTCCACTTCACCAAGTGATACTTTCTGAATGCAAATGCTAGACTTGTTACTAAAAATACTAAAATCGCTTTATGTATGCCTACAATATTTGAGGAGTTCCCTCAATTCCTCACTGATCCCCTCATCAGATTCCGATTTGGTAGCAATGGGACCACCTCGGAAGTATACCCTATCAAATCAAAAAAGAATTTTCAAAATCGGACCACAATTGACGGAGTAATCGGTGAACATACACAAAAAAAAAAAAAAAAAAATACATACAGTGGAACGTATAACCTCCTCCTTTTTTTGAAGTCGGTTAAAAAAGTGTTTAGAACGCTTTGACGGGACTATTTAAACTCGTCGGTTTATATGAGCTGCGTCGAGTTGAAAAGTGATACCCTTAAGAAATACTCCAGTGGGCCTATTATGGTCGTGTTTATTGATATGGATAAAACGTCTGTCACTTTCTGACCAGTACGCAAGTGCGAGAGTGACGGATGCTTTATCCATCGCAATAAAGCAACGCATAATACGGGCCCAGGACAACATTGCAAGTTTTGTAGCCATACGCAAGATATAACATATAAAATGCGAAGGAATAGTAACTCTGCGATGTACAGTCGAGTTCTTAGATATGTGTACTCTTTAGTACCTTGTCATTTTAATCACTAACAATTCATATACGGCAGTTTAAACATGACATTAAACAGACAAGGTACTAAAGTGCACACATATTTATGAACTGGACTGTACGAATATGTTTGGTTAAACACTTTTTGGCACATTGTTTATTTATGTCATGTCATGTCATGTCATCAAAATAATAATACTTCATTGAAAATACTGTCAAATAATTGCAGAAACCTTAATTACCACTAATGCTTTATTACTTAAGACAGTTGGTTACTTAAGGTGATATTAAATTGATTGAAATTTTGTGTAACTATGTATTAGTAGTAGTAGTTTTTAGTGTTGATGCAAGATAAGTACTTATTTTTGACTAATGTTTATAAAATGCCCTATGGGCATGTTCCATGTTAAAAATATTTCAAGAAACTAAAGATTCAAAAGTGCATTGCAAACCGACGCTTAAATCGCATAGCGGTAAAAAAAGACGCAAATTTAGCTTTGGGCGATCACGTTTCTAACCCCCTTAAATCACGTTATAAAAAACTAGGTTTGTACGTTTCAAATTTAGTTTAATTTAAGAAAAAAAATTATAGTACAGTTTCGTACGTTTTCCTTACTAAAAATATTTTTCATAATATCTAAAACATATTCAAAACTTGTAAAAATGGCCGAGGTTTAAGGGGTGAGAAACATTTTCACATTTTGTATGGTTTTTTTTCCCAAGCACTCAAGTTAAGAAGAACATGAGTAAACTCAGCGGCTGTCCGGCGATCTCGACCGTAGCCTATCCAAAGCGAGTGATAAGAGTTGATTTGTTTTTGTTATTGTTATTATCGGACAAACGAGCTATATAAGCGAGACGGCGTCCACTCCTTTAGTCTAACGTGTTCAATTCATTCGCGAGTGCTTACCTTGCTCACGGAAAATCACGAAGTTAAGAGAATGATCGAGAAAACTGCGCCTGCGTTCGTGGAGTTCGGAGAGTTTGCGAGTATTGGTGTAAGTTTAAATTATCTTTACATTATCAGTAAATTAAATGAATAGTTCCTAGGATAAAACCCAAGAAAATAAAAAATATACATTCATTTTTAAGTCTATCGGTTGACAATTTAATCATGTTGTCTAGTCCTTAACGTCTAAAACTTCTAAGTAAATATGCTTTTCCAGAGTAATTCTTGTATTATTCCAGTTAAAAATTAAAAAGTTTGAATTAATTTGGTTACATAAACTCATTAGTGGATGAAACACGGTCCCTCAGAGATAATTAGCCGGCGACTTAGATTCCTGAACTTGCTTAAAAGCAGTTAAAGTAATGCAGTGCGGTTCCAACTTCGCTGCCCCTTTCGCCATCCCCAACTGGGGACGAACTTTCACCTTTATGGCTTTCGCATTAAGCACCCAAATTGCGTAACCCCTAATTAGATGACTTGATAGTCTTGATACCATCTAATTTAGTCATTTAAAAGTTCACGTTTCATTTTCTGTTTTTTAATAAAGGCTTGACTTTGGCCTTTGGAATTGTCTGGGAAGATAAATGAGCTGTTTATATAGGTGGGAATATGTTCTACTTTGACAAATTCAGGACCCTCCCTCCTTTTAAATTTTTAGTCAATACAGATATATATATACCGGCCATATACTATAAAAGCCATATAAGTACCACATCAATGTAACGTCAATTTTCTATTAATTTAATTGTACTAGTTGAGTTTTAATGTTTTAATGTATTTAACGCGCTTTTAGTACTTTAATTTTGTATTTTAAGCAACAAAAGTAAAATTATGGATGTCCGCAACCAAAAAACTACGTTACTGCAGAATTTTCTCTTCTGTTTTGCTGTAACAACTCACCGCAAAGTCTCCTGGCACTCGCAATTGATATGCAATACTAGAATAACACGTTTGATGTTCACTTAATACTGAACCCACCAAACATTTCGGTAACGGGATCAGCTATTGTGAAACGAAGTGATAGTAATCAACGTGAGGCTTTCCGAGGGCGTTCCTACTCGCATCTGTCTGAACAGGGTAGTTGACTAATTTGTATTGTTTGCTTTAGCTTAAGAAATATTATTGTAAAGGAATTCCAGCGCATTAAATTACCAAAATAATCGAAATGAAATCTTTTTCAAAAACGAATTTGAATATTAAGAGCATTCAACCGATACAATCGTATCACCATTATAAATACTTGTAAAGTAACTAACTCAAAACACTTTTAAATAACTTTTGTAAAAAAATAAGAAACTTGTGTAAAAAATGAGCTCAATTCTATTGAATTTTGCTCGAATATTGTGCATCCGTTGATGTTTGTTTATTTAGTAAAACGATCTTTAAGTACCGAATTATATCCAATGGATACCTAACTTTACAGGTGTATTGACAGCAATTAGATATATGTTTATGATAACTGCAATATCTCTGTTATCAACTACAGTTGAGGCATACGAATAGTACACTGTTTATTCAAAAATCAATTACCTATATTTTTAAGCACCAATTACAACTCTATAACTATAATATTTCGTTGGGAATATGTGAATTGAGCAGTAGTCATCTTCCCTAGTCCGCCCACAATAGCACAGGAGCCAGATGGGAGATACCGTCAATCATTCCACGAGCTCGCTCCTGGCGACTTAGCCCAGTCCACGGGGGACAAAAATAGGAAAACCGAGCAAGATACGAATATGACTTTGCGATTGGAACGTTGCGTGGAAATAGCACAATAATATAAATTAGTTAGTTATATTCAAATATAGACAGTAATTAGGTGAGCGATAACATTACCGCTAAAGAATTTCGCTGTATGAAACTATTTAAAGGTGCGGGGCTAGACTAGTTGCCATCGAGTACGAACGCTAGCGTTTGGTGATCACCTTTCACTTACAAAAATGTATGGAATTGACGTAAGTCACGTGATATATCACTTGTTACTACTGACAGTTTTGACGTTTTGTCAAGACTATTTTGACAGGGTGAATTCAACACGAGCACTATCACGATATAAACATCGGTTTAGATACCCAACAACTAGGCTAGCTTTTTTTCATTTTTGACAACGTCGAACCCTAGCGCTTGTATTCGATGGCAACTTGTCTATTCCACAGGTTACTAAAGTAACATTTATAAAACTAAGAAGAATTATCGTGAACGACTTAAAAAATATTTCGCTTATTTCCAATTAGGAACTTTGTGAAGATTCTTTAATTCATAACAGATTACATGATATTGTTGTTATACTGTAGAACTTAAATTTCGTAACAATAAATTGGTGTTACTGTCAACAATCTAGCGTTAGACTTAGCACCTGTTTAGTCTTACTTTCCTACATATGGTAGGCGCATAAAAACTGCGCCTGTTTTTTACATTTATGTTTTAGTGGGATCTTAATAAACTATCAGCCGAAATAGTTATAGATATACCGCTATTTTATTAATCCCCCTTAAAAGTTAACGAAATTGCTAATTTTTCCTTATTCTCAACAAAACAACAAACTAAGTTGTCAACTAAGTTTTTGCGCATTTTTAATACATAATGAACAATTCTTTAATATCTTGCAATTTATGTCGTAATTATAAGTTAACCTATATGTCCAGGCCGGGGGAAAAGTCTGCTTCGCCACGGACGACTTCTTCGCCCCATGCGAGAATATGATTGCTGATGGAGAGCCCATCTTCTTGGCGGACAAGTATACGGAGCAGGGCAAGTGGATGGATGGCTGGGAGACGCGAAGGAAGCGCGTCGCTGGCCACGACTGGTGCGTCCTGAAATTGGCGACTAAATGCGTCATTCGAGGTAAGGGAATGTCAAACAAAGGTTCCATACTAAGTTGAAGATGCTGCTGGTATTTTATATAGAGTTAGAGGTTAGAGGAGATATGCCTATAGAGTTAGAGGTCCCGGCGCGCGAGTTTTTGTTCCTGAGTCTTGAGTGTTATGTATTAATATAAGACATATATTTCTATTTTATCGTTGTCAAGTACAACTAGTAGGAAAAGGACTATTTGTGTGAAGTTGTCCACTGTTTTTTTCTAAACATACATTTTTGGCTCGCATTATAGTGTCACTTAGTTTATAGCGTTTGTCTAACTTGCGTAAGTGTAGTGTTTTTAGTAAAAAAAAACAGGTACCTATGATAACTTGTATTATAATACCAAATGTATTGAAATGTCATTGATTAGAAACCGGTTTGTAATGATAATATTACTTATTTCTAGGATTCCTGGTCGACACCGCCTTTTTTACTGGAAACTACTCTCCGAAGTACTCTATTCAAGCTGCTTGCTTGACGCCTACTGGTAAGTCGCGATTGTTACACTAAGGGCCACTTGCAGCCTATAAGAAAAATCAAGATTTAGTTTTAACTAGATCTATTTATGCAAGGCCCTAAGTGTTTAAATAGTTTTAAGACATATAGTTCTGAAATCCTTTTATTATTAAAATGACAAATGTCTTGACGAATCATTCAAAATCATCAAAAATTAAATAATAAAACCAAACTCGTGTTTAGTCCAGTCCAAGTGTAACCTAACATGAAACGTTTAAAACAAGTTTAAAACATGTTCCTTATTTATGGAGAAAACTTCAAACTGAATTTGACACTGTTATTTCTTAAATCAGAATGTCCTTTCTTAAGTCACTGAATCAAAGTAACTTAACTTTACGTTTACTTAAACCTTTCAGAAGAATCAATGATGCCAAAAAGAGACGAACAGTTGGGGGTTGCGTGTAGTGTAGAGGATATGGAAATGATGAAGAGGCTGAACTCCCACAAGTGGGATGAAATTGTACCCATCACTGCTCTGAGGACAGGGTACGAAGATACCAGGCTGAATTACCAAAAGGTAAATCCTTACTTACTAATAAAAACTTAATTTAAAAAATATAGGTTATTATCGTCATAAAACATCGCGGAATACAAACTCTCTTTCTTTGCTTCTCACAAAACTCTAAATAATATAAAAACAACGAAAAGCAAGCTTTAAAAAAACCCATTGCGGTTTGGATAATGTCGTCAAAATAATGTTACTTATCATGTTTTTTATTTATTTCGCCAATTTCACATTTATTATTTAGATGAATCTAACCACGTAATTATTATTAAAATCGGTTTAGCGGTTTAGTAGTTACCAGCGGACATTGAGTCGGACATATTATATACAAGTCAAACACATAACCCTCCTTTTGGGCTTTGCCACAGTCGGGTAAAAAAGTATAAGTGCCGCTTCTATTAGAAGTTTTTTATTTCATTAAAGGTCAGGCTATAAATAATAAGATATATTAACTAGAGCGACTAAAACTATTTTGCGACACTACCGAGAAACGGAAGTGGAAACCGTCGGGAAGTGTAGGCTTTTCTTAGAATTCCATAATTCTTGAAGATGCAAGCAGTGCGATTAATTCTTTGACTCATTTCATATATGATGCTAACAGACGAAATGAGTCAAGGGTATTATACTATTAACAGTGCTCTCAGTGCAGACTAAAATTTTATTACATTCCGCGTCAACGCCCGTATTGGGTATAATCCTAGCGCTTAAGCTCCTCTTTGAAGAAATTTTGAAGAGGCTCTTAGATTTCACTCAGATGTGGTTGGCTGGCGTCACTCAATTATTAGTTTAGTTATTAATGGTGCGGGCCATGATTTTTAGAACTTACTAGTTTTTTTTAAGTTATAGTTTCTCGGATTTTAATCTTTTAATTAGGTTAATTTCAATACTTTTACTTAAAGATGGGTGCAGGCGGGTGATGGGTACATTCATTTTGGCGATCCTTAAGAGAAAATGATAATCATACAAGCGGTGGATGGTTTACCCCCTCTAGCTCGTTTAACTGTACCGAGACTGGCTCATTTGGCGTCTCATCCACCAAAACCTCCTGCTTGTCTTCCTATTAAACATAAATGCACATTAATCATAAAGGAAGTATATTTTAGAAGGAAGAACTTTTAAAAGTCATAGGAACGTATCTTATTTCTTTATTTTTTCTTCCTACCGAATTGATATTGGTGCATTATAATTAACCTAGTGTTTACCTTGCGTTCAGGTGGTGAGCGACGAGGCTTACACGCACATACGAGTAAACATGTTTCCCGATGGGGGTATAGCCCGCATCCGAGTGTACGGAGAGGCCAGGCCCGAGCCACCTCATCCTCGTCAGCTGGTAGACCTGCTTTCGCTACTCAACGGCGCCTGCTGCCAAGGTATTAATTTATTTTCTGTAGAAATAAAATACATAGTAAACAAAAAGTTGGATAATATTTATTGCAAGAAATATGGAAAACAATATTATGTCCCTAGCTTGAAATGAATAGTCCAATATTCTTAAGTAAGAAAAATATTCATATATTTAAAGAACCTATTAAATAGATACTGTTAATCTTGTAGCGGTGCTCTAAAGCAATCTCCTATCAGGAAAGGATATCAGACATAATAATTAACTCCATTCATTTAAAAATTACTGTCACTTTTAATAAGTAATATGACTTCCTTTTGAACTCGTTCTATGCCTTTTTATACTCGTTGTCAAAATTTCAAGATCAACACATTCGTTGCATTGAACTCATGTATTCATTTACCCTTTCTCTGCACTCATACTTGTTTTGGATGCGTCTGTCTATTTACAAAAAAAAGTATGCGGATATCATAGAAAATAAAATAACTAGACAGCTGTGAATTCGATAAGTTATACCTATTGCGGCATTTTCTAGGTTACTCAGACGCCCACTACGGCCACCCTCGGAACCTGATGAAGCCCTGCAGGAGCATCTGTATGGCGGATGGATGGGAAACAGCGCGCCAACTCAACCGGCCGGAGGTGATTGAGGCAAATGAAGACGGCACCTTGAAGTTGCCAGGTAACTAAATCATTTAGTTTAGTTCCTAAAATATAATTTGGGGTTATGAATAAATGTCTCAATGTATTTTTTCATTGATACATTATTGGGGTGTTACTAAAATATTTAGTCTTGAGATCATATTAACTTGACATTATTTTCAATTTATTTTAGGTAGAAAACACATAAATCTGACCAGATCGATATTTTTAACGCAAATGTAAATGCATGCAAATGTGGTTTAAGGTTCAACTAAATCTAGGTTTCATCAGAATAGTGAAGTTTCACAAAGTTGCAAGCAATTTGAGAATGAAGTAACCTGAAACATTTAATGTCAGCCAAAAGACAAGCACCTCTCGAAAACGTGTCCTAAACCATTTTTAATTGGCTACTTTACAGGGGAAGAATGGGCCGTCTTCAAACTGGGGTTCCCCGGGCAGATCAAAGGGTTTTGCGTGGACACTGCGCACTTCAAGGGGAACTTCCCTGATTCGGTCAAGATCGAGGGCACTTGGCTCAGCCGAGACTGGACCCGAGAGTCTACCGTCAGATGGCAAACTATACTCAAGCTTAGCAAGGTCAGTATAGTAACATTGTACACCATTCGTTACTGAAAAAAATCAGATGTTTGTGTAATGTATGAAAATAAAACTATTTATTGCAAACAAACAATTACAAAACATAATAATGGCTTTTATACAGTGAGTGTAGTCGACCAAGAAAGTCTTTTACAACTTTTAGAATTTAACGTCACACAAACAGGGTCGAGAAGCGTAAAGGAGTTTCTTGGTCGAGTATAAACGTATCCCATATACGATTTTAAAGTTTCAAGGTTCCAAGTTAATTGAATTTAAATCAAATTACCCCATGCTATGAATTGTAGAGATTTGCTTTTATTGCCCCGAAAAATAATTATAATATAAAACTGGCAAATATTTGAATTGAAATCAAAATGAATTAATTTAATAAAATTTATTTGGTACTTAAAGCACTTACAGGTAAGATAAAAAAATTGTTAATGGGTTACACGTATCTTCCCTACATGTCATAAGTAAATATCTGATTTGACCAATTACCTGATAACATACCTGTGCTGACTCGGGGCACGTTTTAGGAATTTGTTTTCGATAAAAAAGATGTAGATACAAATTATCATGTCTGATATCGAGCCTCTTAAGTAATATTCCGCTACGAATGTTACAAAGTCTAAAATGATCATGCTGCCCAAAAAAAACCCACACCCACGTGAATATATTAACTCATGGATTAGTGAATATCCTGACGTATGACTACGTGAGTCAAAGTTTTTTTTGCGTTAAATGTATTATTCCCCCGAGTTAGGACAGGTATGCTGATTACACGATTTAAATTCTTCTAAAATATTGCTTAAGTACTTTTTATTTGTATTATTCAGTTACAAATGTGTACATTTTCAAAACATCTTTTTTTTACAGCTTTCAGCCAACTCTGAGCACTGGTACAACTGCGATTCTGACGAGGTGACCCACATTCGTGTCACCATGGCACCAGACGGTGGAATCAGCAGGATCCGAGCTTTTGGATTCGCGCATTCGGAGACAACCTTATGAACCCTACAACTTATTTTTTATGGTAGCGACCTATTTATTTTAGAAGACGTCATAGGAACCCCTTCTTGAATCTAGCATTAATAGATAAATTGGCTTTCTTTCTTGGTCTTTAAAAAATGTGGTAAAAAGATGAATGTAGTAAAAGAAGGATTGAGAGATGAAATTGTGGCTTTCGTAGTATAACTGCAGATCCAGACATGAAAATTAACTTCCTAATCTCTAAAGCCATTAAAAGTAATTATTGTTATAAAATGGTCGATGCATTCTTAAACATATTTCTAACAGTTATCTACTTGATTCTGCTGGTACTAAATATTTAAGTTTAATTTATCATTAGATAATTGTCTTTTTGTTATTTTTATCGAATTTGTATTTCTACTAAATAAGTGCAAGCAACTATCTACTGTTTAACATTTTGATTGTTAAATATTAACAAACGACGGTGAATGTTCCTATATTGCCTATGTACACATATGTTAAAAATAAACATAACGTCAAGTTAAAAAGTATTATTAGGTTAAATAATTTTGTTTTATTAAACGATATGCATATATTTTTCTTTTATTTCAAATATTCTTACGTCCGACCATAACCAAAATTGAATAATAAGGACCTGTAGGCCCAGCTAAAATGCAAACGCTGCTGTTTCTGTTTTCTGTTGACTTGAAATGTACGGAGGAAACATTTTTGAAACTTTGCTTACTTGCCCCCTGGAAACTAATCACTTGATATTGACATAGGTAGGACATGCAGAGGGCCCTGCCAACATGCATTACGCTAACTAGCCTTTCTATTCGTTTCGTTTTGAACCTATCGCGTCAGTGGTAGATCACGTGACTTTTCGTATCACGTCATCTACCGTTTTGTCCGTCGTTACGCGGTACTATTTTGTCACGTTGAATTCAACACGAGCACTATCACGATATAAACATCGGTATCGAAGGGCGATATCTAAGAGCAACTTGGCTAGCTTTTTCATTTTTGACAACGCAAAGCGATAGGTGATCACCAGGGCCCGTAATTTTTATGCCAAGAGTATGATTCCAAATGTTTTTATTGTAATTATTAACCATTACTCGTCAATAATTTAATCATGTACAAACGAGTTTAATCTACGGACGGGTAGAAAAAAATTTATCTGCTTTATACCTAACACGTAAATAAAACTATTTGATTGAGACGGACCGTGGCTAAAATGATCGGGAAACATTATCATTAAAAAAATGGTTTTATGTTGTAATAAAAATTTATACGATTAAATATGACTACATACAAATATCGCATTCATTCATAAAAGAAAATTGTCACAATTTGCCATTTTTAGTAATAAGTGGTGAAAAAAAATATGATGCTGCCGTGATCCGTATTTTGATTGGGATTAAGCTGTATTAAACTATAATCACTTTGCCGTTTCTTATTATTTATTTTTTGTACCGGTTAATACATACCTTAACACCCTGCCAAATGAAAGCAGAGGACCCTGTATGTAAAATTACGTCATTTTGACGTCATCGGCATCAAAATTATGACCCCTGGTGATCACCAAACGCTAGGGTTTGTATTCGATGGCAACTTGTCTAGCCCAAAAAAGGAATCCTAATTTGGCAACATCGTCAGAATTTTGGTACTTTGAACTATTATAAATTCGGATGGGATTGAGAGGATTGTGAAGCTAAAAACCTCCATAGAAAATGCGAAAACGTTTCTAACCCCTTAAATCTTGTCCGATTTTTACGGTTTTTGAATATTTTCTAGATATCATAAAAACTATGTCCGTATGTTTTCCTTTCAAAGAAAATATTACTTAGAACATATTCAAAAATCAATCGGAATATTCCATCGTAAAAATCGGACCCCCTTCACAGGGGTGAGAAACGCCCTGAGCTAATTATGTATGGAATTTTTTTTTCGACAGCTAAACAATTTTAGCGTTTAACAATCCTCTTATTGTGGGTTTTAGACCGCTTTGTTCTATGATACGCAACTATGGTACATTTTTTAGCCCTGGGATGGCGGTCAATAACATACATACGAGTAGATAGGACTTCCTCAAGGCCCCCCACCTTGACCGGTCTTGTACTCGTACAACTTTCCCACCATTTCCAGCAGGTTCGTCTACCCCGTGGAAGGCTTGGCAACATTGATTGAACAATATAATTATTTCCAATAGTTTTTTTTTATTTTTTATCCCCTAATACAGCGTCAAAGAGAAAAGGAGAAAGGAACCAAAAAATATTGTTTAGATAATGATGAATAGAAGCTAAGCATATGTTTTCATAACAAAATACACGAGTTGAGAAGACATTTTTTCCTAAATAAGTAATGCGAGTATTTTTCTGTAATAAATTCTTTTTTCAAAATGTGAGAATGTAATTTCGCGTTCTTCACTCGCGGCGTGATGCATTCCCCTAGGCGCTCGGGGCTTTGTACGATCTACAATTTTATTCTTTAAGCATGTTAAACTTTTAAACTCGTTTAGAAAATATGGATGTTGGAAGTAAGTAATTTCTAAGAAAAACTATGTAGGTAACATAATATTATCTTTTTGTTTGTGTAAATACGCAGACAGAAAGGGACTCCTTTTTTAAGGTGCCTTACCCAAAGGATAAAAATGGGACCATATTACTAAGACTCCGATGTCTCTCTGTCTGTTTGTCTATCTGTCTGTCTGTCCGTCTGTCTGTAACCAGATTGTATCTCATGAACCATTATAGCTATACAGTTGAAAATTCCACAGAAGATGTATTTCTGTTGTCATTAAATATTTAAGGGGGCTCCCATACAACAAATGTGATTTATTTGCCGGTTAATGCTCTTATTAATAACCGCAACACTTACACACACAACACACACACAGAATATTTAGTTCTGAATTAACTTAAAAAATAAATAAATAATTCAAATAAAATAAATATTTAAGGGGCTCCCATAACAAACGTGATTTTTTTGCCGTTGTTTTGCTAATGATGTATAGATAACTAGACGTGCCGGCGGCTCCACCCGCGTTAATGAATTATAGGAATGTATTTGTCACAATTGTATTATGTTCATGAGCCCTGATTAGCAACGTAACGATATGGAGATAAAAAGAGTATATATTTTCATATACCATCGCCCACACTGTTAACTGTCCATCAGTAGACCTTAAACGTTTTGTAATAAGGTCCACCGATGTACAGATTAGAGTGTTGCCGTTTGTACATGTAATAAAATGTCAACATTAATTAAAACCTCTTGTACAGTCGAGTACAAAGATAAGTATACGCCTGAAAGTTACAAAATTATGTATCCATTTAAATTTGCACATATTATTTATTTTTTAGGCACATTTGGTTACTTTAATGTATACCCAAATAAGGTGACAGTACCGAGTTTACGCCCAATGTTCCAAATTTATGTATACACTAACAAGTAAACAATAATGTACCTACACGTATTGATGCAGATTTATATGACTGCAAATACTGTTACAATTTTATGTATACATGTCAATCAAATCGCTGTAATAAAAATAATGTTAAAATCTAAAATCTATTTACTATCTCCGTAAAACGATTAATATCTGCCAATAGAACTCATAATTACCGTAATGCCTAACTCCTCGGATATATCTGTAACAGACACTCCACTTTCACGCATCAAAACAATACGGTGTTTCATGTGTTCATCCATACGGTAAGCCATAACTGGTGTATTTTAAAAACGGTAGTCTTATTATATGCGTATTTATTTTTAGTAAGTGCCACATATGACAGTGAAACACTTAATGACAGTCATGCATCATTTGTTAATCATGAATATTATCTACTGTGAAGTACTTATAGGCTTATCCACCTCTTTAAGTATAAAGGAAGCAGTTTGTATACTTGTCCTTTATGTCGTGTATACATCAAATCAACGTCAACGTGTACATTATTGTTTACTTGTTAGTGTATACATAAATTTGGAACATTGGGCGTAAACTCGGTACTGTCACCTTATTTGGGTATACATTAAAGTAACCAAATGTGGCTACAAATTTAAATGGATACATAATTTTGTAACTTTCAGGCGTATACATATCTTTGTACTCGCTGTACTCTGTGGCCACCGTTCCATTACTGGCCACCTCACACAAAAGTGAACTCTATTCACTTATTATAGTCGAACCAATTTATCCTGCATGCAGTCCTTCAATAGCAGATCGGAAGTTATAGCTACGTATTGCACTTGTGCGAAAGAGACGGAGCACCCCTTTAGTCAATTTCTTTAATCACAAACCGTGGTTTAACAGTAGCAGCGCTTAAGGTATTATTAGAGACCAAATGCGTCTACCTAAACGTAAGGTATTAAGCAAGACCAATCCTTACGTTATCCGAAACATTTCCGAACAATGGCCGACGGTTCAAATTGTCAATGTTATCGAGATTTCTTTACGTGATTGTAGAAAAAATACGCAGCGAAACCGGTAAATTTTATGCTCTTGTTCTATTCTCATGTCTAGAGAATAGATATCAATAGTTTATTCGAAGAATACGTGCGTTGTTTTTGAGAAACGTGTCAACAAAGTTCTTAAAATTTCTAAGGCGCCATCTTGTTCTTCCTTCGTTTTTTATCCCGTGCTAATTTTTCACTTTTATATAAAAGATGGTACGGAACCCTTCGTGCGCGAGTCCGACTCGCATTTGGCCGGTTTTTTATTTTGTTTATTGATAAATATTGATTAATGCATGGCAGTGGCAGCATTTTTAGTCAAACTAGGAACCCTTATAGTTTCGCCATGTACGTCCGTCCGTCCGTCCGCAGCCTAGCTCAGTGACCCTTAGTACTAGAAAGCTGTAATTTGGCATGAATATACATATAAGTCACGCCAACAAAGTGGTAAAATAAAATCTTGTTATTTATGAAATTTTAATAAGCTTTAAAGCGCTAATTTTTGTTAGAGTCAAGATTCCGAAACAGCCAAAACTACAGATACTAAAAATTAGAAAAATATCTTAAATGAAAGCACAAATAATGAATTTAAGCGGAAAACTATCACGACTAAGTAGAGTTCATTGGTTTTTGAGTTACAAATGGTTTAAATGTTTATACCTACCGAAAACTGACCGCGACCTATGACGATGTATGGCGATAATAGCTTTCCAACGACAAAGTTGAGTCTGTCGCGCGGTCCAATTTGATTGTGGTCCGACATGCTCTTGCCTGGTTTTTTTTATTATAATGTCGTTTAATTAAAACAATTAATGAGCGTAAGGCAAAAGTGTGCGTTTCTGTACGAAGCAGTGTAATGTTAGTTTTTAATTTTCAGAAAAAATATCACTCGGCAATAGTTGCGTTGCACGCTCAATAGGAAATATTATTAATGACCTACCTGAAAATATATGAATGCCGAGTAATTACAAAGTTCAAAGGCTTGAAGTCCATGCATTATATTTATCAATTGCCTCGTCGACTACTACTTAGAACTTGTAGGAGGTATTATTTATTATTTATTTGTTAGCCTACGGTGTCCCACTGCTGGGCAAAGGCCTCCCTCTCGTCCTTCCACGCATCCCTGTCTTGTGCAACCTCCTGCCAGTCCCTTCTAAAAGCGTCAAGCTGATCTCGCCATCTGCGCCTAGGTCTGCCGCGACGCCGAATTCCGTCGTGTGGGATCCAGTTTGTGGTGGTTTTTGCCCAATGGGTATCTGGCATGCGACAAATATGACCGGCCCAGTCCCACTTGAGTCTGGCGGCTGTTTGAGCTACGTCAGAAATTCGGGTTTTGGAGCGTAGTATTGTGTTTCGGACGCGATCTGTAAGCTTAACGCTCAGAATACTACGCTCCATGGCTCTCTGGCAAACCTTAAGGGTGGACATCTGAATGTTCGTCAAAGACCAAGTCTGTGCACCGTAAGTGAGGATCGGAAGAATGCACATGTCCATGAGCTTTTTCTTTAGCGCCATTGGAAGGTTGCCCTTCATGTAATCCTTCATAGCCCAGTAGCTCCTCCAGGCATTTTCAGTTCGTCTGGTGACCTCTTTATCCTGTCTAGCCTGGAAGGAGACTATTTGGCCTAGGTAGATATACTCATGGACATATTGAATTCCTTCCCCATCTACTTCTATCCTATTATTGGTGCTGTTGGTCATAAGCTTGGTC
This sequence comes from Acleris sparsana, assembly GCA_923062465.1. Taxonomy (NCBI): domain Eukaryota; kingdom Metazoa; phylum Arthropoda; class Insecta; order Lepidoptera; family Tortricidae; genus Acleris; species Acleris sparsana. The sequence goes on from OV281293.1 coordinate 11,210,675, forward strand.
TTTGACATATTCATCGACAGTCCGACCTCCCGGCTTGCATTGCTAAGGTCTTGTAGCATGAGCCTGAGCTCTGTAGCTGAGGAAGAAAATAGAACAATGTCGTCAGCAAAGCGCAAGTTTGATAGCTTTCTCTCGCCAACGAGAATACCCTTTTCCTCCCATTCAGCCGCCAGTTTACGAAAGACGTGTTCAAGGGTACTGGTGAACAGCTTTGGAGACAGCGGATCACCTTGCTTGACGCCTTTTCTATTGAAAACGATGGCCCAGAAGATTGCAATTTGATGCCAGCGGTACTAAAATTATAAATATTGCGAATCAGGTGTATATACGTGGATTCTATGCCCTGGTTCTCTAATGCGGCAAATATTGATGGATGCGTAATACTGTCAAAAGCTTTGGAGTAGTCGACGAAGGCCAGGTATAGCGGTTTGTTGAATTCATGATACTTCTCTAATATTTGGTTAAGGGTTTGCAAATGGTCGGTCGTGGAAAGTCCAGGGCGGAATCCCGCTTGTTCAGGGGGCTGGTTGATGTCTAGTTGACCGGCAATGCGATTCTCGATTACTTTAATGAAGGCCTTGTAGAGATGTGAGACAAGGCTGATGGGTCAATAATTATTTAGATCAGATTTGTCGCCTTTCTTGTGGAGTAAGATTATATTAGAATGACAGAAGTTTTTCGGAAATGTACCCGATTTTAAAAGGAGGTTGAAAAAATTTGTGATGTGAGGTAAAAGTGAGGGTTCGCCTATTTTCAGCACTTCCGCCGTGATGCCATCTTCGCCAGGGCTCCTACTGTATTTCATCTTAGATATTGCGAGATGAACTTCGTGGCCAGTTATGGGCGGAATAGCATCAGGGCAGGAGTAGCCTACAATAGGTGAGGACGTGGTTGTTTTATTGTGGTCCGAGTAAAGTTTTTTATAATAATTTGTGCATATGTCCATTATCTTCTCCCGACTTCCCTGTCTCACACCTCTATCATCGCGTAGGCCTGATATCCATTTCCCTTCATTATTCCCTGTTTTGCATGTTTTAATGAGCGGTTTCTATCTATTGCTACTTGTATTAATGTATTATTGTAGTGCCTGATATCTTTCCTTATACTTCTCTTTACTTTTCTATCTAATAATCTATATTCTGGACTCGTGACATTTGATCTGTGTTCCTCTCTTTGCGTGATAAGGTCAAGACTAATACTTGATAATTTCTTTAATTTTGGGTTTTGCATTCTAATTTTACTTGTTGCTGTTTTTATACACTTTTCTAGGTTTTGATATTCTATTTCTGTATTTTGGTTATTAATTGGTTTTGAGTCTAATTTTAATAGGTCGAAAGCGTTTTTTAATTCTAAGTTAAACTGATCTTTGTTCAAAAGGAGGGAATTTTTATCGAGTTGCTTAATTTTATTTAACATTTTACGTTTTCGGTGTAATTTGGTGTTGAATGATAATCGTACACGAATTGGTCTATGGTCGGAACTAAATTGTATTCTATTGATAGTTCCTACATTTTCAACTATTTGCTTATTAGAGGTTGATGTTAAAATGTAATCTATTTCATTTTTGGTTTCGCCGCTGTGTGATATCCAAGTCCATCGACGATGTGGTTTTTTGAAGAAAAATTGAATGAGGCGAGAACCACGTTCATTTCGGTTACCTAACCCATATGGTCCTATGATATGGTCGTTGTCCAATTCATTTCTAGTCCCAACCTTAGCGTTAAAATCTCCTAGCACCATGTTCCAAGCACTGTGATGCTCATCGCAGGCTTTGTTTAATTGGTCGTAGAACTCTTCAACTTCGTCGTCTGAGTGCGATGACGTTGGAGCATAAGTTTGGACGACACTGAGGTTTTCCTTATCAGTGATGCGGAACTTAAGCACAGCAATCCGATCAGAGTAGGCAATGAATTCTATGATGTTGTCTTTCCAACGTTTAGCGACCATAAAGCCTACTCCGCGTTGGCCACCAGCTTGTCCGTGGTAGAAGAATAAGTTTTCTTCGCGCTCAATGATGTCTTCTCCTTCTCTTCGCACTTCAGACAGACCGACAATATCCCACGAGATAGTGCTAAGCGCGTTCTCTAATTCCAAAATACGTTCGTCAGTTCTTAGTGTACGCACGTTATAAGTTAATATATTCAGTTTTTGTCCGGTATTCTTTGCTTTGGTCGTTAAACGGTTTGATAATAACAACGCCCGGGGATTCTTCGCACCCCCTGTTCCAGGGAAATACTGCGTACCGTCATCGGCAGCACCCCTGGAACCACCGGGCACTAGGGGCCTTGGTTTTGTTTTGCGTTTCATGCTTTGAGGGGATTGGACGATTAACCCACCACGCTCGTCCAGTGCGGGTTGGTGGGTGAACAGTGAGCCTGCTGACTCGGCTCGTGGGCGCCGTCGTTGACGTGCGAGACGTTCTTCCGCCGCCGCCCTGAGCTGATACCCTGTCCTGGCACCAGCTGTCCCAATCAGACCGTACTTACATTTAGTCAGTGCGCTCCGTGTTGGCCAGTTACTCCTAAATAAATAGGAGCACGACAGTTTAACGTCTTATCGAGGAGGTATAATAATACCAAATGCTCTTTTTTTGTGTGAAATCATATTAAGCACGTTATTTGGTAATGTTAATTAATTGACATTAGATCGATTGTATGATATTAAAAGTCGGCCTTATAAAGTAGCTTCACCCTTAAACGCCTTTGACAGATTAGTGCAGTTCAAACATAACGTTCAAGTGACAAAGCACTAAAGTGTGCAGCTACCTATAATACTGGTCGTACATCAATACTATTTAGATTTTGTTAAATATAGGCCCAGAAATTTATATTCTGAGGTGGTAGGTTTAGAAACTGAAACCAACTGTACAAAGAATGTATGTGCTATCACGAGGTAGTGTGGTGTGCCAAAAGGGTGATTGCTGTGCACACCGTCCACTCGTAATTGCGAATGGCTGAATGGCGTGACTGCACTCTGACAGTCGGCGTGACCCGCCGATCATAGCACACTGCACGAGAAACGCATTAAGCATTAAGATAAACTACTGCACTTTTCTAAAGAATATGTAGTACTCGCGCAACGTGCTTTGTGACCTTTTTATTGGTATTAATATAAGATCATTACGACGATGGCAAATGCAGCTCAAGCAAGAAGGGAACACTGCATTTGCCATAACTTAATATTTTTTTTATCAGTTTTACTATATTGCATTTGGCGTAATTTAATTCCATTCCTATTAAATTTCGATCACGTTGCTAGTCCGTTTAGATTAGGTTAACTGCATTTTTGGAAAGCTTGTGAAACTATAGTAAAAAGTACTATCGAACCAACGGAACCCTGACCCACCATAGAACCTTGTCACAGTGATTGACGTTAGGACTGTCATACGAAGCTATACGACAATCGTACGTCAATCATTGTGACAAGGTTCCATGGTGGGTCAGGGTTCCGTTGGTTCGATAGTACAAACCCTGGTGTATCAACGATGGCTACTGGTGTATCAACGAGGGAACAAAACAAACTGAATCGGTACTTATAAAAAGTATAGACAGCCTGTGTTTAAAATTATTTTCAGCTATTGTTGTGTTGCAACAGCTTGATTCAGCTAGCATGCCGCGGCGCTAGTGCGAATGGCCAAATGGCGTGACTCAACACTGACAGGCGGCGGCGTGACCCGCCAATCTCTCAAACTACCCGAGAATTACATTTACATAGAATAAGAAAAAAAAGAAGAATACTTTGTTTACAACTTAATTCTTTGTTTACAACTAAGTTGGGTTGTACGCCAAGAAGCGAACATCATAATTATATTATTATAAGTATTGTACTTTTCTCAAGTTTTGACAAGTGGCTACCCCCTTTAATTATCCTCCTTCCTTTTTTTCGCAATGTCCGTCTTTCCTTACGTCCGCGGTCTAGTTCAGAGACTCTTCCATTTAAATTACGCCTACCGACTTGTAAAATACAATCTTGTTTTTTTTATCCTGGTACCCCCCTCCCATGCAAGTAAAGCTAGAGGTATTTTGTGTACATTATGACGTCGAGTGAGGTATCATTAGATAGGTCTTAAAAATCATTATATTAAACATTTTTGATTTGGGGGACCGTTTAGGAAATATTGAACTAGACAAGTGTAATTTTCTCTAGAGTTACGTCTTCCCCCTATAGCTAAAACTTCAAGCAATAAAATCTAAAATGGAAGCGCACTAAATATAGAAAATAAATAGAGAAAAACTATGACGACTCCGTGAACTTGATTGGCTCTTGAGATACAGGCGGCTAAAGTGTGTATACTATTAAAATCATCTAAGACTCTAACTTTAAGTAGAAAAATTGTCCATACATGGTTGTTTTTTACATTTTAATTGATAGTGAGAAATATTATCTTCAACATAAAGTTAAAATTACAAATTGAAATTAAAATTTCGGTAAATTAAAAAAAAATGAAAATAAAAATAAACCTAATTGTAAGTAAGCTAAATAAATAGTTTTGAGATAGTTTTTTGTGTTTATGATAACGGCTTCGGAACCCTACACTGACCGACGTGCTCTTGCCCCGGTTTTTTTTAATCCTTGACGGCGAGCTCCATATCGTACCAGTCACTCGTCCCTGGGCTCAGCTTTGGTCTAAGTGTGCGCTCCGGTATCGAGCATCGTAGTAGCTCTCTACTAAACGAAAGAGAAGCAAAATATGTAGTTTACCTAGTTGCATGAAATAGTTGTATAAGTAACTTTTTACACATGGATTGATCCTAATCTGAACCCTTTTGTTATCGGTAAGGGCAACCATTAACTGGTTTACATCGGTTCCAAGCAAATCAAAGTACAGCATACTGGCTTATCTTATACCGTGATAAAGCATTTGGATGTATCTTGCTAGATTTAAGTCAAACTATAAATGTTGAATTTTAAACTTTAAAATATGTTTCTACAAATTCGCACACGTCCTATTTACCCTAAACTCACTCGTATTATGGCGAAACCGGTGAACGTGCTTTTTTTATAACCTAGACTTTACATTTGAAATTAAGTCGTAAATAATGATATAAGAAATATATCAAAAAAAACTACGTCTGTACGGAACCCTCTCCACGCGAGTTGAACTCGCAATTTTCCGGTTGTTATGGGAAAGCGACTTAATAATGTATAATTATTAATTACATAATGAAGCAGTTAAGTAATCCAACGCTATTAAAAGAGCCAAAGTACATTATATATATATATATATATATATATATATATATGCAATCACGTTTTTAAAACGGATTTCGATGGTTGCAATTCGTGTACGGGGGCGAAAAATCGATCTGTCAAGTCTTCGGAAAAACTCGCTTTTAACCCGAGCCACGCTCGGCCTTCCAGGTGCTATTATAATAAAGATTGTGGGTAAAGCTTTTTCTGTTTATTTATTGACTGATGTCGAAACTATTCTAAGGTCCTAAATAGCACAGAACAAAATTGTAGTTACCACGCAATGTTACGTACGTGATATTGTATTCACTGTTCAGCGGTTACATCCATTAGTCTTTATCAACTTTCACATTATCAGTTACAGTGACTTGAATATAATGTCACCCTGTGAAAGGTTGAGTTCATTCTGTTCACGTGTGGTGTGGCTCGTGGAACTAACATGACTCCGGTGACTTATAATTTAAATACATCATCCAATCAAACTAGTGTCTAATGAGACATACTCGTATTTTAAATAAATATACCGTTTTATGCATACAAGCACATACAAAGAAAATGACACGGTTTCTTTATTTGATAGCGATATTCTAAAACGGCATTTTCAACGGGCAGACCTTTTTTCGTATTCAATTTCTTCAATATTGACGAACGTGACCCGTTTCGTTTTATCATATCCTTATTCATTTCCGCGTAAAACGATCCTTTCCCAAATGAAAAATATTCGATTTAAACTATGATTATAAGTGAAAACATCCTAAGTAGTAGTAACCTTTTGTCTTCTATAACGAAATTTGATTATAGGGCAGTTTTTAAAGAGATACAGACAGAGTGTCCCTAAAACCAACCTCAAAACAACGAGGGTTGATACAACAGATAAGATGATGTAATTTTGTTTCTTTAAAATATCTTACTTTTCGTAAGTCACTGTTATGTTAGGTACTCACTTTAAACTTTAGAGGTGGGTAGGTACATGGCATAGTGTCTGTGATACCAGAATAGCCATTGCTAATTAGCTAATAAAGCAATTTTTATGGAGTAAAGTTTCAGTTCAGATTCAAGTCGTAAGAGTACAAAACTCCTACCAAATAAAATGCGCAGTAAAATAAATGGATTTAATTGAAATTCTTTTTTATCTTCTAATTCAAATTCGTTGAATTAATATTTCGTCCCACTTTACAAAATATCAAATTGAGACTTGTTGTATTGTACATTATTATAGGGTGAGTGGCACAGTGGCAATATAACCTATATTGCGTGTCGCCCTGATGTTATAAATGTAAGAGTTTGTTTGTTAGTTTGTATGTAAGTAGGTTACCTATCTGAACTCCGAAAAATGTTTGTCCGAATTTTGGTTTGATAAATATTATTCGACAATTATGGTTTGGGTATTTTTACGTTTACTGAAAGATCAGTTCGAATATTTTCGTTTAGTCATTACGTGTTTTGATTTTTTACTGATTTGACAAATTATCTATTCCTTATTACTGGTTTCGGCGTACAAACAGTTGTCCAATGTAATGGTTTGTCAATTTATCTATTTCCCATTTCTGAATTTACCTTAGTACCCTTTGCCCAATGTAACGGCTTGGTTTAAATTAATAGTTTACCAATTATTAAATCGACTATGTTCTGGGCAGAAAAAAAAAGCTCGACGTCAAATGAAATTCGGTCAAAAAAAAATGAGGTTGGGATAGGTTACCATGTAAGTACTTATTTAAAATTAAACGGAACAAGTTGATTGAAGTAGTTAATTTAAATAAGATAAAACCGTAGCCTCGAAAACTTTTTGACCGAATTTCATTTGACTTCGAGTTTTTTTCTTTCTTATATATTATATATGATTTAATTGTTTAAATAATAATAATAATAATAAATATCAGGGGACAATGTTACACCAATTGATCTGGTCCCAAACTAAGCTCTAGGCTTGTACTATGGGTACTAGACAACGATATAAATACTTATATAGAGAAATACATACTTAAATACATAGAAAACATCCATGACTCAGGAACAAATAATCGCGCTCATCACACAAACATTTGCACTTACCGGGATTTGAACCCAGGACCGCTAGCTTCGTAGGCAGGGTCACTCCCAACTAACATTTTGGTGTCAGTTACAGGTTTTTTTAGAACTTTAAGCGATATTACAGAGTTACAATTATCTCAGTTCTAACTAAAGTCGATATAGAGGAGTTAGCAAACAAATTAAACTCCAACAGTGGCACTAGAACTTTTATGGACGATGTAGTACAGCTTTGAGAGTTAAAATAGTGATAATTACAGCAAGTATACTTAAGATGTTATAGCTTTAACCTGTCTGTGACACCTATGTCTACACAACAGTGTTCGCTGACTCCTGTTAACGCATATTGTTGTTTAGTTGTTGCCATGAAGTGTCTTATATATCTTTAGGTGTTATATTGACTATAAGTGCAGGTATGGGTTATAAAAAAGAGTTCGTCGAGAGTTTAGTAACACGAGATGCTAAAAGTGTCGAACAACTCCTTTATCTAGGTTTAACCGGTAATAAAGGAATTTAACTAAAGCTTATTGTGTTAGCAGGCTCCTTTAAAGACGTTCTAAAGGTATTGGTGTTGAGCAACGCATTTATGGGTCGTTATTAACACTTTATAATAGCGTATATAAGGTAAAGTTATGTTTTGTGCGATTACTTAGGTAAGTAGGTTTGTACTTGAAGGTTTTCATTATTTTGATAAAGAACCCTAATCGAATCGGGTTGTTAAATTCTTAGCCGGTTGTATTGTCTTCACTGTAGTTAACGTACTTAGCTAAGTCTACTATAACGCTGGTACGTGTACCAAAGGCTGCACAATATTCTTGACTACCGATGTTGTAATTCAAAGAGTTTTATAAATGAGTTAAGTGAAGGTTTAATACTTAAAGTAAGTTCGCCATTGTTTTGGTGAACTAACTATAAATATTACTTTGAGTAATTGAACATTTGACCACCAAATACAATTTTTTATACTATTTCAAGCGTTCCATGAATACCACCACTTAATTTTGCTCAGGAAGCACTAGTAAATAATATTGTTAGTTTGAGGCATCTGTTATGTTTGTCATAACTTTCTTTTAAATCTTTGATAAACCTTAGGCGCGTTAAAATTGAGATGATAAACCTGTGCCTCCTGTGACAAGTGATACAACTCGAAAAACACGATTTTACAGGAGAGCGAAAACAAGTTTAAAAAAAATACTGCTCTTAAATGAATATATTTTTTTAAGCATTGTTATTGATTTCTATATCATATAATATCAATTTATTAACTGGTTTTACAAAAATATTGGTACTAGTTATAGTTTTTGAGATATTCAAAGAAACGTACTTTATGTATCATTTTACATTTCAGATTGAGCTCCATTTAACTCGTGTAAGATGATACAACTCGAATTGTATTATTTAACACATAAAAGCGTAATCAAGGAGCTCTGGTCATGATTGATACAACTTGTTTTAAAAGCTATTTTTTTCTATTATTTGTAGAGTTAGAGGTTTAGCTTATATATATAAGTTGTAGGGAATTGAATAAGTAATCTTTCTTAAGACGAACGGACATAATAATATGGATGTTTAGTGAATTGTATCACTTTTCACAAAAAAAAACGTAAAATAAACCGTGAGTAATGTTATATATCGAGTTATTCCTAGGTCTGATTACGAAAAAACTTGTGTCAAATAATACAAGTATTTAAAACAAACGATTGCGATCATGATAACTTTTTTTTTATATACTATGGAATAAAGAAACTTAACATGAAATTGACGGGTAAATAGAACAACGGTCTATGTGATTTAAGGACGAAATCGTTTTTATTGTATTTTTTATTTCCGAAAGCCGAAAGACGTCCACTGCTGGACATAGGCCTCCCCGAGGCTCTCCACTCAGACCGGTCTTGTGCTTTTCGCATCCACCGCATTCCCACGATCCTTACAAGGTCGTCACTCCATCTTATTGGAAGCGTACCTACAGCTCGTCTTCCGGTCCGCGGATGCCACTCAAGAACCTTCTGACCCCATCGGCCAGCAGTCCTGTGAGCAATGTGCCCCGTTCGGGCTATATCGGTAACCTTAGTTCTACCTGCGGATATCATCATTCCTGATTCTATCACGCAGATAAACCCCGAGCATAGCCCTCTCCTTAGTCCTCTGAGTGACTTTGAGCTTTCTTATGAGGGCCATTGTTAGCGCCCACGTCTCAGATCCGTAAGTCATCACTGGCAACACACACTGGTTAAAGACTTTTGACTTGAAACACTGCTGTAATTTGGACGAAAAGGTGCTGCGAAGCTTCCCGAATGCTACTCAGCCGAGTCGGATACGACGAGTGACCTCTTTCTCAAAGTTAGACCTACCTAGCTGGACCCTTTGTCCCAGGTAAATATTGTCATCAACAACTTCAAGCGCTGAGCCTCCGACTATCACGGGAAGAAGTGTGGTGGTTCTCTTCTTCAAGAAAGGTGATAAAACCTTGCTGAAGAATTATAGACCCATCTCACTTCTGAGCCATGTTTACAAATTGTTTCCGAGGTTTATCACAAATCGTCTCGCACGCAGGTTTGACGATTTTCAGCCTCCCGAACAAGCCGGTTTCCGAAAAGGTTATAGTACCGTAAACCACATACATGCGCTGCGGCAGGTTATACAGAAGACCGAAGAGTATAACCTCCTCCTTTGCCTTGCATTTCTGGACTACGAGAAAGCCTTCGATTCGATCGAGACTTGGGCTGTGCTGCAGTCTCTCCAGCGGTGCCAAGTTGACTAACGATATATCAAAGTGTTGAAGTGTCTGTACGAAAACGCCACTATGTCCGTAACGTCCGACTACAGGACCAGAGCACGAAGCCTATTCCTCTGCAGCGGGGAGTCAGACAAGGAGATCTTGTGATCTCTCCGAAGCTGTTCACCGCTGCATTGGAGGACGCTTTTAAGGTTCTGGACTGGAGACTCAAAAAGGATAAAGACATGTAGAGGCTTCCCGCAAGAGGGTTGCCTGTCACCACTCATGGTGTCTCCTACTAGATTCGCTCATTAAAGAAACCAACAGGAGAGGTATACACAAGCAAGCTTACTCATATGACGGGGTACTGCTAGTTTGGGTAATACCCTAAAGGCCGAACCCTATATTCAAAACGAGGACAGATAGGCTATTTGGATATTTTGGATTAAAAATAGACACATTTTGTATAAGCAAGTATCAAGCCTTATCTAACTTCCCCTCGCACTTTATACCTCAGCACCCGACCAGAGACAAACCATTTTATTCTGAACCTTTACAAAACTCTGTCACAACAAAGTAATATTATTAGACCTTACTAAATATTAATACATAAATATTACACTTTTCTTTACACGTTTCTTTCTATAGAAAGTATCAATAGATTTGTTTGGATAGTAATTGTATCACTATGCATCAAACTTTACAGGTTCTAAATGTTCGTAATATTCTTACATTTTTGATACAACTGACTTGTGCCATAAGACATAATTGCAAAAATTAGGAAATATTTGGTGACATTTGATATAAATCGAGTTGTATCACTTAACACAAACCAAAAAAAGCAAATATAGGTTTAATTTTTGGTCTAACTCAATTTGTAACTTTCGAAATACGCAAAACTCTGGTGATAAATGATACAACTCAAGTTATATCAAAAAACACGACTTTTTAAAGGTAAATTAAAATCGTGATTAATAATACAATTTTAGATATATCACCAGGCACGAAGAATTTTTTTATTTTTTGTTTTTTGGAGTGTTTTAACCAGAGAAATAGCATTAATCACTCAAAATTGGAAAAAAAATGGTTAATTGTATCATTTTACACGAAATTATCTTGGGAACTAGAAGGCCTAGGAACACGGGAATTGGAGCAAAAGATGCGTAATTTTTTTTCAAGTTGATTGGTGAAAAAAACCGCATATTGCAACAACTCGAGTTGTATCACTTGTCACAGGAGGCACAGAAACATGGTATACATTACCGTAAAATCACAAGAGCAGTAATTTTATCACTACATAAACAAAAATAACTTGAATACTAACTGATGTTGCTTTATCACTTTTTCTGTCAATTATTTGTCGCCATATTCTGTAACGGATGAGTCAAGATCTATTTATTACTTAGACTTATTCAAACTTCAAACTAGTCGTACGCTAAAAATTAAACAGTTTATTACTAATGCACTCACAAAACGATAACACACTTACCTGAGTCCATTTTAAATAACTAATACGAGTCAAGGTGTCAGCCAACTATTCTTAATAGGTCTAATAAAGTTTCAAGTGGCAAATCATTCTTATCCGATGCTTTCCTACCTCCCGTAGTGTTCACTAACCCCACTATACAACAGTAATAACGGTTAAAGTAGTAGCTGACACTGAATAGACGCTCTCTTGCAGGTGCTTTACTACCCTTATATCACCGTACTATAGGCGTTCTATAACTTTTACCTGTAAAATTGTGGGCCTCTTTCGTGGGTATAAGTGAGTTAGAGCATGCTATAACTCCGTTGTACAGGTATGTGTTAACACTTTTATACTCGAATGGAACTGATATACAGATCATATATAGGTTATTTTAACGCTAGTGTGCTAGTTGGGCTACCAACTAGGCCAGCGTGTCGTCAAATATGACTTTGATGTGACTTTCCCGCGGCGTTACTTGGGCGAGCTTGAAATGTTTTAAGTTTCTTATTAATTGAGAAGTGGGATTTCATAAAAGCATAAATAGGATCACTAAAAAGCGCGGCTTTTTTGTTTTTTGTTTTATATAAAATAAAACCATAATCCCGCCTTCAAAAAGGCAAAAAGTAACTTCTTATAAAATGGTAGGTAGGTCAGTTCAACTGAAGTCAGCGTCCTACAATATTTTTAACCATAAGCCAAATACAGTTGGACTGATCTACCTACCATTTTAGACGAAGTTATGTTTTGCATTTTTGAAGGAGGGTTCTTGTTTTTTTTTACATTGTTTGGAATTGAAATAAATCGCCCGGGACCGATCGGCAAGCGTATTTCAGTATAAAAAACCTTAAACTTGAACTTCATCCTGGTTGCGATATTATTTAACGCCTGCAATCATATATCTGTTTAGAGGCTCTCTAAACCATTACATGTAAGTAAATTATCCGTGACCGCTGAAAAAAAGGCAGTTATTTACGTTCATACAAATTTACCCAAAGCCCTTTGACGTAAAGTAATAAAGCATACTATAACCGCAAACTATGTTACCGTGTATTTATAAATAAGGGGGTTAGTCGGTAAGTCATGGAGATAAACATAACTCAGTCGTCGAGAAAAAACGTCTTCTGCAGATTATAAGTCTATTAATAATATTATGGAATATAAGGTACAAACAGAAACCCCCTTAACTGTACATCGGTGGACCTTATTGCAAAAGGCATAAGGTCGACCGATGGACAGTTAACAGTGTGGGCGATGGTACTCGATAAGTACACCGAACGTAAATCGCACATCCTAAATCCCTACAGAACCCATAAAAAGGCGACAAACACCAATAACGTCTCGCCATGCATTACAGGTAATTTATGTCGCAACCTTCGGCTCTTTTTATAAAAGCCCCGAAAAGCTAAGTTCCGTAGAATATTTCGAAGCAAATAGCATCAGTTTGATAAGGGTGTGACACGGGATGGCTGAGTGCCAATTACACTGGCAACGCCAAAGGTTCGTCACACCTGCTATATTTTGACCCTCAAAATTATAGTTAGCTGAAATTTGTTAAAGTTTGAACAGTTTTGGAAATTTTAATGAAATCGCGCACCTTTTGCTGGCAGCCCGGACTCAGTATTATGAGTATTATGAGCACCAAAGGTCGTATGTAAATTAAATATTAGTTCTAAGTTTAAAATGCGTGCTGTGGTAAGATCACTTTTACTATAATGTGTGGGAATAAAATGTGCTTCGTGTTCGTATTTAGCAAGTGCGCCATTGTATAGTGGTGTAGGTGGTATTATTATGTGTCATGTCTTGTGTTTTATCATTATTACAAACTTGTATTACTTTAAATATGTATTCAGGTATGTTCGCTTAACTAAGAATATGTTTTATTTTAATCTCGCTCATCTACCAAGCCAGCTTTCATTCTTCCAATGAGCTAAAATGTAGCATTCCTAAAAAAAATGATAATATTTTTATTTAGTGTACGTCAGACCTAGTACAAAAATTAGGGTTATCGAGCCTATATGCGGTATTTTTTATAGTTGGCTTTTACATTGCTAACTTTTATCTCTTTCCTTCTTTACCATTCCTGCCAAAGCAAGCGTAGGACACAAAACAATAACGATTTGAAACGATATTATGTTTAGGCTCAGTTTGGAGTGTTCCAATATTAATATCAAACCAATGACAAACACTCTGAGGAACAGATCCTTTTGCTGTAGCCCGATCGCATCCTCGAGTGCTTATTCAATTTCCTCTTTAACAAAAGAACTAGGTAATGCGGTTTGCTCCGCAACCCGTCATAACCCGAGTCAAGACAGATGTCGCTAGTATAACATTTTCCTCTAACGCAGCATTTCCTATCCCGGCTCATCCCTAGGGAAAAGATAACGCGGAAACTGGAATAGCTTTATTCTATTATGGCCGTCTGAATTGAAATTATTTTTGTGGGTTCTGTAATTCGATTCGTTGACGAGCTTTATGTATGTAAATTAGATATTGTTTGTTTACATGACGTGCTTCAGTGATCAAACGTGCGTTCAATAGAAACGGGTGGAATGGAACGGATGGTAACGAATTGGGATAAACCCAAAAAATAACTGCTTGCTTTTATATTTTTATTCGAAAGAATAGCATTTTCTAAGCATCCAATTTTAAGCACTTCATGATTTTAAGTGTTATTGCTATTTAAAATAATTTCTTAAAGAACAGTAGTTTCGCCTATTTACTATGGCAAAATGGCGGAGCTATTTAGAAAAACTGGCTTTCTTCGTTGAAGATTTAGAAAGACGCTTGGTTGAATAGAATGGAACGCTTGGATGATATAACCCTGGATCCTTGGAGGAAGATCTAACACGCAAATTATAATACCAAGATTGAGGGAGATAGTTTTACGGAGTTCTCAATCAGAGAGACGGAGAAGGACACCTTAATTTTTGTCGTTGTCATCGAAGCGCTACTTTTTTGCTTGCCACATTCTTTTCTTTTGGATGCATGGCAAACAAACATACCGCTGTCATTTTAAATTGTTTTCGTGAACTTATGTTTTAGAAGCCAATTTATGACAGGAAATTGTGTTTTCAACGATTTGCTTTTGTTTTTTATTTATAAAATCGTTAAATGTTGTCTGATCGGCTGCAAAAGCCGCAATGAGGGAATGTTGGAGAACGCATCTTTCACACGTAAGTTTTTCAAAGTGATTTTTGAGTTTTAAACGCGGGAAATACAGAAACATTTTTTACTACGTGTTTAATAAGAATACAATATCATTAAAGATACGCTAAAATTCACTTCAAAACAATTACATTATTGCAGTATTAACCACCCAAATATCGAAAGTAGTTTAATGTCACTGGGGTCCTACTGAAAAAAGGTAAAAGTCGACTTAACTCATAACAAGTCTAACGAAAATCAAGCTTTAAAAACCAAATTGCCGTTTGGATTGTGCTATCAAAGTACTTGTCATGTATTTATTTTAGTTTTCGCCAATTAAACATTTTATATATTTTAAAATAGCCTATCATATCACACTCTCGTGGTTAAGACGAATCTAACCACGAATATTTTTTTAAAATCGGTATATCCGTTTAGCAGTTAAAAACGGACATATATACAACCCAAACACATAACCTTCTTTTTGGGATTTGCCGCAGTAGGGTAATATAAAAGGGTATACATATTAAAGGAGTACACTAGACTTAATCTCTTTCTCACTTGTTCTTCAGAAGACTTATACCTTTCAATTTTTCACTAGGACCCAAAAACGGCTGGCTGGCAGCTATGTCTGTGGTATATACAATTTGGCCAATTATGAAATGATTTGGGGTTGCCAGACGAACAATATTGTATATTGTTGTATACTAAGCTTAACATCACTTTTACGTTACTTTTGCGTTACGGTCACGCAAAACCATCTACGTTACTTTTATGTTACATGTAGCCCAATTATGAGCCTTACCCATATATTTTTAAAACAAAATTCGTATCAGCAGTGTAAATGTTAAACTCGAGTTATCCAAAATCCAAAATATATATTTTGCTACAATTGTATGTATTTCATGACGTCATGTCGCTTTGTTTCTCTAGTGCTTGTACCATCGTTAACTGTCCATCGGTAGACCTTATGCCTTTTGTAATAAGGTCCACCGATGTACAGTTAAGAGTGTTGCTGTTTGTACCCTTGTTCGTTGCAGAGATACTGATTGTGTGTTGTTTGCAAGAAATCAACTTTGAAACGTGGCGTGCATGTCATATTATAGTACTTACTTAAGTACATTACAAGATGACTATTTTATGTGAAAGCCTAGTATTGTAGGAATGGTTATGTTTAAATTTTACATATTATATTTACTATGTTTTTTTTCTCTTTCAATTCGGTTAAGCGTGAGCGAAATCTAATATACAATAAATAATTATAAATGACTGGTTTCTTCTACAGTATTTGCGGTATCGTTTTTACATGACAATACAATAAATTATGTTATAATGTTATATCTTATGAATCTTATGATAGTTTCATCATGGTATTAATACAAAACTTTTTTTCAAGGTCAAATAATGCTTGCTCAAGCGTGAAGTGTTGAATTTTATGATGCACTATTGCATTTTTATGGGTATAAAAAAGTATAATTATAATTTATTACGATTCGTGTTTCGCTTCCCGCCGTTGTCTGTCCCTCTGTATGCTCGCTAAGATCTTTCAAAGTATGCAACGGATTTTAATGCGGTTTTCAATAGATAGAAGAATTCAAAAGAAAAGTGTTTGTGTGTAATAAGTTCTTGTTTCAGTACAGGTTTTATAGAAAACGGCCATAAACCAAAGCGAAGCCAGGGCGAGTCGCTATTTAGTACACACCTACAAAAATTACCTTAGATAGCAACAAATAACTCTTTTTTATATAGAGCACTTGTTTATACATGTTGTTTTTAACCAACTTCAGATAAAGGAGGTTCTCAAATTGTCAGGATCTTTTATGTGAGATAGTTTTTTTGGATTTGTAGTGACCTATTCGGAACCCTACACTCAACATGGTCTGATATGCTCTTGCTTGTTTTTTTAATGAAAATTACTTGTAAATCACGATAAACATTATGAATTTATGACAAATATTTGGTATTTTTTTCATCTTAATATCGAATTCTAAATTTAGCTCCCGACTCAATACTGCAGTATTGCCCGAGGCTCCCGGATATTAAAGCTGAGATAAACACCAGCTCGGTTATCTTGGTCTATTGACATGCAGGGTGGGAATGTGATTCCTGAGATTAGAAGAATAAATATTTAAATATGACTGACATTTAAAAAAATAATTAAAAGTCGACAATACGCGGTCACTCATAATTTTTAAATGGCAAATCCAAATAAAACAATAGGAGCGCATTTTTGCACACTTTTTTTTGTTCACAATCATTTTGTTTTCATAAAATTGTTATTCATAATTTTTATTATCATTATTGCTGGAACCATAAACTTTTCAGACGTTCTTAAATATTCAACATATAGCTAAGGCTAGGTTAGGTTAGGTTCGATTTATAAAAATCCTGAAAAAGTTACAGTTACTGAAAAATAAACTTATTTTGACTTAATGAGTAAAAATAATTTTGAGAGTCAATATAGACCCGAAATTAACCCTTTCCTTATATAAAAATTGTAGACTTCAGAAATTTTACGTATAACCCAAGAAAAAATATTTCAAGAAATCCGTGTTTTTTTTTTGTTTTTTACATTTCCATTGACCTTTATAGGGTAGTAAAACTATCCTTTATTCCGCATATGTATACCCCTTAGTAGTTTTGCCATGTTCGTCCATCTGTCTGTATCTCAGTCACTCTCACTTTTTCTGAGAAACTATCAAAGTTACACAATAGAGATTTAAACCGCGCACTAAGATTAATGTTGAAACATTTAAGTAAAAAATAATTATCACGGTGCCTTCTGTACATGTAAAGTAACGGAAATATATTTCATTTACTTTACAATATGTTGTGGTGGATACTGTTATAACATAATAGCTATAACATAAAAAAAAAACATTTTGTGTATGTAATTACATTTTTTTAGATTTGGGGGCCCATTGACGCTACAGTAACGTGTCCCCACGCTCTAAAGCCAAAACTACAGATACCTACTAAACCTTAAAAATATCTTAAATTACACACAACCAATAACCAATACAACCACACACACACCGACCACACATAACTAATTAAAAGGACAACTATATTGACTGAGTAGGTATCCGTAATTGGTTCTTACTATCATTACTAAGGAGGTAGCCTTAATTGGTTCTTTTGATACAGGCGACTAAAGTATTTACACTACTACACCTACTAAAAATAATCCTTAATACCTATAATTATTATAATCTTTTCTCATCCAAGATAGCATAAATAACTTTAAGCAGAAAATTCGTTTATTCGTAGTTTGTTGTTTTCGAGAGAGTTTTATGTAGCATGATGAGCATGGCCCGAGATGCTCTTGCCCGGTTTTTTTTCATTTTTTTCTTCTCTTCACCAAAACTAATCTCAGTTATAGATTTTGTCCTTCTTCTCAAATTGGTTAAATCGTATTTTAATCTGAAAAGTCGTTCAAAAAAATTAATACGGAAGTACTTTTGTCTGGCGATGCTAGAGTACTGGCCACTTTAAGAATGTGGAATATAATAGTACATTATTGCCTAGGCACGGAAGTAGGCAATTGCGGGGCGAGGATTGGTTTAAACGGACGAGCTTGCGAGTCCGTTTAAAAATACGAGGCCCGCAATTGCCGTTCCTGCCGAGGCATATATAGTGCTTTTCTCAAAAATCGCAAGAATAAAATTATGTTGGAGTAAAGTACTTTATTAAGGAAAGAAATACCACACAATCTATACAGACAATATATTACCTACTCTTTACCGTCTTTTGTTTATGACAAGGAGAAACGCAAGCTTTTTTTTTAAAACTACTCAAGCTATTCGAGATACAGATAAAAAAGTTATATTCCGAACAAAATTTGGATGTAATAAGACTTGTGCCCTCATTTTATTAAGGCCGTTTTCACTTTTTAAAAAGTTAGATACTAGATGGTAATGAAATTTGTGTGCTCGCTACACAAGCACGCAATGTTTTTTTTTTTAATTTGAGATCTGTCAGTAAACTATGTACTTCGCATCCCAATATATAGATAGTAATGTCAACTTTTCCTGTCATTTTTGAGAAAAATAAAATGATGTCGGTAAGAAACATAAAACTATCGTTATTTCAGCAGAAACACAAGAAAACAAAAAACCAGTACCCACATGACATGAAGTTACATTGTTATTATTACAGGACAATTAGCCATACACACACAAAAATCTATGAATAAAAACAAGCCCTTGAGTGTATTTGATTTTATTTTTGTGACGATGCCGTTGGACGCTGACACCCCATCACTTCACTAGTTGAATCGACTCCTGAATACTCTTTACTTAACAAAAAATACCTCTTAAAGTCCACTTTATGTGACATTGCTTTGTCATTTACGAGTATAGTGGAGTAAAATCAGATTATTAAGAGGATTCTGCTATTTTTCACTGTCATATTTTTTTTGGAATCTGCCAGCTGTCACATTTCTTATGTTATGCCTGAGAGATTGCCGAATACCTACTATTAATAGTCTGGTTTTACTTAATTTTAATAGGTTTCTTCCATCGACCTTATTTTGCTATTACCTACACTCGCTCTCACGACTTATTTTACAATTCGTATTTTTTAGAAACACGATGATGAAAACCGATAACTGCTACATATTTTAATTTATAGCTTGGCTTGTGTAGATTGAGTTACCAAACCCTGGCTGGTTCCAGCCAGTGATATATGATTCCAAAGCGAGGAAAGGGTAGATCAAGAATAAGTTACATGAGTTAATAAAACGGAAAATTGCCGTTTTATCGTATACGGAGGTAAATGAAATAATAAATAAATTAAATAAAAATGATTTATTCACTAACTTAAATTGTGTGTGATATGTACATGATACTTATGTTAAGAGACCAAAGCTTTTGTATCTTACAATGAACTTATAAATAATTATAGGTTATGTTAAATAGGAATAGATAGAGAAGTAAAGGACAGTGTATCATAAGCCGATAAAAACCTTGCTCTTAGATAAAGAAGAAGAAAACAGCTCTACCCTGTTGCTTGCTGTCTGGAAGTTGGTAGGATTTAACAGTCCCTAAAGATATAATTAATTGAGTTAAAACGACCTTAAATTTCGATTCTGACCAAACTTACAACATTTAACTCATAAACCAATATTATATGAAACCATAGCTAAAAACAACGTTTCATTTCAATCATAAAAAAACAATGAACATGTAAATTCCGCACTAACGCGAAATGATGCTGCAGTAATAGACACAAACTGAGATTTATGCGCAAACTCGCTGCTTCTATAAAAGCCCCTGACAATATAATAAATAGTCAGCACACGCGTTCCAACTAGGAAAAAATCGAACACTACGTCGGTTGTGAACAATAAAATGAAACCGACACATGCCATGGATATCAGCCTCATTTTTATTTATAAGACTATATAAGACTATTTACTTCGGACATAGAAACACTGGGAGAAAAGAAATGAAAAATGTATACTTATTTTTAATGTGTAGGTACTTATATTATTATCAATTACAGATGTCACAATGACAAATAAGGGCAATACATACTATAATAATAACAGAGAAAATTTTGTACTATTTACTTACATTAAAAAGAAAAACAAATTGACCTGTATATTTCAATAATGTCCAATTGTTACATACTTACTTAGACTCTAAATCTTAATTAGGAAGATTTTTAGGCGAGTCGAGTCATAACATGGGGACAGTTATAAATATTAATGACATCTGTATGGATATTATGGTAATAGGTATTTAAGAAACGCAAATTTTAATAATAGAGTCCCCAAAACCTTCCATGCAAACAGGGAAAAAAAAATTGTTCACGTATATATAGTGGGGTATTATTGAAACAGATATTTTTAATTCCGTTATCAAATTCCCTAACATTTTTTTACTATCACGAGGAAATTTAGAGAGCCATTGAGAAATGAGAAGGCTCGTCTTTTGGACGAATGAATTAGTAGCGATTGTTGTTTAGTTCCAGATACGGAACCCAACCTTACGCGCAGGTATGACACGCACTGGTTCATTTATATTTATTTCAATCGATAAATTGCGGTGAAAATACTGATTGCCACGTTTTCTTCGTTTCTTTAAATCATTCCTTTATTTTATTCGGTCACAACACAACCGCTTGTATGATGCAAGTTTATTTTTCAAATTCTGAATTCTATGTCTTCCTTGTTATAAAAAACACAGTGCCATCTGTGTTTCGGAGTCTTACCGAAACATGGTAATCCAATGAGGCGTCGAACAAGAACAAATGAGCCTGGCCCCACTGGGCGCGCAACGTATGTTACCCCGGAGATAGCGGTTGACGCGAACGTGAAATGTGGCCTCCCGATACATTTGATACTTCCACACGCTTAGCTTTTCATATTGGTTATGGAAGGTGTTTTTGGCGATAAATATAAGGTTTTCGGTTTAACAGTCATCTGACGATAGATGGCTCTGCTTTTCGTGTAGAAAGGAATGTAATGGGGTAAAACAATTAGGGACTCTGATACTTCAAATAGGTATCTTTTTTTTGTTTGAAAAAATATTAGTATTATAAAAGTTACTAGTACCAAAACACACAACACAGTAAAATTCAAATGATATTTATTGGGCACCACAAAGAGTTACAATTCGAAACAAATATTGAAAATGGAGGGTCATTGGCCTATACGACCATAAGCGGTATGTCACCGGATAGTCAATTCTAAGTTGTAAAACTATTACTATGGCAGATAGTTCGAAATCTTTGTGTGAAAAAGTTATCGCTATGCAAAGGCAAAATGCAAAGGGTGTTTCAAAGTACTTGTGCTAACGTCGTCTATGAAGGCGTCCCGATTTTCCAGATTTTTAAATATTTCTCACAGTGAATTAAGGTTTCCCGCTACATAAAATAGTTGTAGAATTAAAAAGGATATCCGGTGATATAGTGCTTATTGTTATTGGTAGAAACCAAATAAAAACCAGGCCAGTGTTCATACATTACTGCCCATCCTCCTTTATTAAACATGGTAAACAACGGGCGGTGTGATCCGTACAGAGCGATTTTTTCCATATAACTTTAATAGTACAACAGACTTATAAAAATATCGGTAAAGGGCACGCATTGCTCGTTGTGGTGTTTATTTTCAGTTCGCCACAAATACTCCCTTATTTGTTTGTGAAAATGTTGGATCAAAGAAAACACTTTATGATGATAAATGCGCGCGGGCAGGGCAACTAGCCAAGTTTTCGTTTGACTCGTTTTTAAAACTAACTCCAAACCAAAAAAACTAGATGCAGTACACGGGTCTATCTACTCGGTAAATACATATTCCTTTTGAGATTGTATCGCATTGTCAAGTTTACGGTATCTCTTTTATCGATCACATGTCAAAAGCAACAATGGTTTATCATTTCGTAATAAAACCACAGTTAAAAGAGCAATTTTATTATTACCTTCTATCATTAAAACCAACGTTTCATTTAATGTCATAAAGGATGCTAATATTCTATTAAGCAACTCATATTTCCATTTATCAACAAGTTATTATGTTGTCAGAACATTAGAGCGTGTACTTTGACTATAGTCGCAGGTTTTCCAAGCGAGAGGCTCGGTCAACCAAACTGTCGGTAAAATATGAGGTCGGTCACCTTAGATTTAATTCCGTTTAGAGATCAAATAGCTTTTAGGTGAATTTAAAAAGTATAGTTGATGAACTTAATAAATAATGAAGATAACGTTATTTCTTTCCTTTGTGCACGCACTTTATTGCATAAATAATTTTAGTTACACGATTAAAAAACAACGTTTTTATCATTTTATATCTAAATACCGTACACAATTTTTTGAATTCGCCCGATTAACTGCAAAAAAACTTAATGATGATCATCATCGTGTTTAAAGTAAACCGAATAAAAAGTGCATTTCCTAATTTCCGTGGGTATATTTCAGTAGAAGGTAAGCTCCGTGGGAATTACCCTGGAGCGATTTAACGGGAGTCGATTTTGTTGGGGAGTGTGAGGGAAAGTCTACTCGTGTGTGTGGTGCAAGTTATACATAGGCAGCGTATCAATTCAAAACACAGTGGTCGACGAAAGCGATCGCTGAGATATACGCATTATGTCGTGAATGGGTGGTGTTTGTTCCCAACCATTAATTTAGTTATTCTTGACGTGAGACATTATCATGTTGTTACCCTAGTCATTATTTATACTCAAAATAAATCATTATTTTATAATAAATATACGGTCACATTTTTTTCAGTTATTGTAGTTCCCAAATAAAATATTTATAATTATGTTCTTTTTAACTATAATAGTGGTGGTTTACTCAAAAAACATTAAAAATTTAAAGAAAAAAAAACAAATTGACTAACACAAAAACTTAATTAATTGCCGTTGCGTCAATCACAAGATGCCCTTAAAAATCATAAGAGATTCTGTTCATAATAGCTTAGTAGCTATCTGTTATTTTCAGGAGTATTCCTTTTTAAATATCGGGCCACATAGAGGCAACGCATCGTGGAGGCCCTCAAATCTCTTAGGCCAGCTTACACATACATTTTAACCCTAGGTTAACCCCACCCTAAAAGCTTAATTTGTTAAAATTGACCGTTTTTATATGAATTTGACATTCTTTAATAATTTAACCTGGCGCTTACCGATGGTTAAATTTACATGCGAGCTGGCTTTACCCTTAAGTCTGATTGTGTCTTATTTCAAACAACTACGTTTTGATGCAAATTCTTGTGGCGTATCTTCTGAGAAATGATGGTCTTGTCTGAAGCACTGGTAAAATTACTCCATACTATATACGTAATAGAGTTAGAAGAGAGTGTGAACGATTTACTAAATTAATAATTTATTTTATTTTATACATTATTATATACATTATTTTAAACAATACAAGCCAGCGGGTCAACTGATGGATGGTCATGACCGACGCCTATGGACACCCGTAACTACAGGAAAAAATATCGAAGATGCGTTAAAGCCGGTCTTAGAGAAAAGAGTATGTTCTTCCTAAGGGTCCCTAAGTCGTAGCAAACGAATATACTGCCAAAACGTCATTATAACCGGTAATAAGCTTGAGTTAAGAACGGAACTTGTCGTGAGTCAAGTTAGAACTAAATAAATAAATAAAAATCATCGTACAAGTTAAGTTTAAAAATGTTGGTTTAGTAATTAAATAAAAAAATACATACAGCCAAACATGGAACTTTCTCTTTTTTGAAGTCACTTAAAATAATTAAACACAACACAGTACAATTCAAATGATCTTTATTGGGCACCACAAAGAGTTACAATTCGAAACAAATATTAAAAATGGAGGGTCATCGGCCTATACGACCATAAGCGGTATGTCACCGGATAGTCAATTCTAAGTTGTAAAACTATTACTATGGCAGGTAGTTCGAAATCTTTGTGTGAAAAAAGTTATCCCCTTTTAACTTGGACCGAGATTTGAGACCTAATTGAATTTATCTGGTGATATACGGGCCCCTTATTACCCGACCGATTTAAAATTGAAGGATAATGCTCTGTGAAAGTGCGAAATGGTTGCCATCGAGGAGATTTATGTTGACGGCGGGAATGAAGTGTTCGAGTTGAGACGTTAAGCCGGGAGTAATTTTTTTTTTTTGCGTTTTGACTGACGCGTCATCCTATGAGGCTACAGTACTCGCAACTCGATTTTTGCCCATGGCTATTTTATGGCTACTCATAGCTAATAAACAGTGAGTCATCATCATCATCATCATTATCAGCCGCAAGACGTCCACTGCTGGACAAAGGCCTTCCCCAAGGTTTTCCACAACGATCGGTCCTCTGCTGCTGTCATCCAGCGGTTTCCCGCGACCTTTATCAGATCGTCAGTCCACCTTGTGGAAGGTCTGCCAACACTTCGTCTCCCGGTTCGCGGTCGCCACTCTAGAACCTTTCCACTCCAACGGCCATCAGTTCTACGACCAATGTGCCCACTGCCACTTAAGGTTTGCAATCCGGTGAGCTATATCGGTTACTTTAGTTCTCCTGCGAATCTCCTCATTCCAAATACCACAGTGCCTCAAGACAAAAGTCTTTGATCAGTGTGTGTTGCCAGTGATGTCGTATGGATCCGAGACATGGTCGCTTACAATGGGCCTCATAAGAAGGCTCAAGGTCACTCAAAGGGCGATGGAAAGAGCTATGCTGGGTGTCTCCTTGCGAGATCGAATCAGGAACAGTGAGTGTCCCTAGAAAAATGTAAAGCGAAAACGTTATCGTTAAGCTGCCAGACAGTCGCGTCAAGCGCTTACTTCAATTCCATACATTTTGTTACGTTTTGAAAATTGATTTTGTTAGCGTTAAGCGTCATGACTAGGGCCACAAAATATATAAAGCTACCGTGGCTTACTGGACGCATAATCATTCACACTTAAATGAAACATATAATAATTACAGCATTCCTGCGTTACTTACGCAATAGATAAGACCTACTTTGATCACTATTAATTAACAAATACGGTGCGGTTACTCGTAGGTTAGTTCGATTCTCGATGAGTACAAGAATTTTGTCGCGCGTCTTTGCAACCCAATCGGGCCGGTAGCTCGTAAACCTGTGAACGACGCTGACCCGGCCGTAACTCGCGGTTAAACTCTAGTTAACTGCTGGCGCATTAACCCGTATTGACGAGGCTAATATCGCCGTTATCGCGTCTTGTTGTTAGTTTAGCCGGTAATGTCGTGAGCATGTTAACGAAGTTCACATGTTTCACTTGCCCGTTTGAGAGAAGGTTGTCTGTTGAGCAATCGGTTTTTATTGTATTTTATCGAGATTATTTTGCAGGTTTTAATAATAACTCAAAAGTATGTTTTTATTTAATTATTTTTAGACAAAAAATATTAATATTTTTTATTAATGCATTCATTAGCAAAATGTAAAGAGGATTGTGATTGATTGAAAGCTCGTCGTAATGGTTAGGTACTGACACTTCAATTTTCGTTACTATTTGCTAAAGAAACTTAACAAAACTGTTTTTAACTAAAATACAAAAGAACTTAAATCTTGAAAGAAAAATTTCTCATTAAAATTTCTTTGTTAAAATATATATACAGCCTACCTCATCATTTTAGCATAAAATAGTCACAATAAAAATTTCATGTAAATGGCCGAACAGTTCACAGTTTTCAAGTCTCAGGGCACTCCCCGTACTTCACATTTCAATTTGGCTGCTGAAAATTTCCACCCGACAAGACGAAGTCAAGTGTTGCATAAAACTACTGGTGAGTGTGTCAACTCGCATTAGTTCGGTGGAGGACGCCGAGACGCAGCGAGTTGTGTCGTCCGTCTTAGTTGAGTGCGCGCTCGGCGAGCCGTCATTTAACTCGAGGAGACACACAGACTGGGCCTTTTTACCACAATGATTTAGCCAACTTGCTTCAATATAGTAATCGTGTTGTTCACGTCAAAGTAGCTCTTTTTACACTAAGAGCTGCCATAACTTCAACATTATGATTACAAAGGTCTTTACTGTCTTCAATAAATTATTGCAAGTCATAACGTATTTTTAATAACCTTTTCTATTTGTAGAAACGAACCTAACCGAACCCAGTCTTTAAAGTTTACGGTTGCTGCTATATAAAAATGACGACTAGCAATATTATGTAAACAAATATATTATAACCAAAAAAAAAATCGAAAACAACGGTCTTCCTTAGAATATAGAAACAAGATGGGCTAAACTCAAATAAAATAAGGGTGATAATAATAGATTTTTTGTTAAGTTACCAACCGGTTTCCAAGTAAGAACAAATGATAAGGCACATAACACGTTATATCTTGTTGCAGTAGAGCCATACTGTAGCCTTTTACAGGGCTCTTAAGCTAATTGTTTCCAATCGTTTTTGTCCCACAATCTTGGCCAGGAATGGTAAAGGTAGAAATATGTAACATACTTGTTAAAGCAATATAGAATAGTGTAGTTATTCTCAAACTTAGCAATGCGAAGTCCTTAGGGCTCTACGTTTTTTCTACATGTATCTGCTACGCCGTGTTGCCGTAGCGCTGCTCCAAAAAGCAAGCGTAGCAAACACGTTACAAAATAATAAGCATTTTCAATGTCCGGTGGGTCGTTCGATGTTTGAGAACTCAAGTGCTCGAAAGTAGAAAATCGTGAAGGGCGGTCACAACCCATTCCGAATACTTTAGCGTCAAATAAACTAAGATCAAGACACATCAATAACATGTTATCCCCGCACGGTCAAGTTTAGCTTTTGTTCGAGGTAGTTGTAGTAGGTGGAGATGACAGTGTGTCTCAATATCCTCGTGTAACTAATGACTGGGAAAACTACATTCTTATTTTTGCGCTCCCTCCTCAGGGCTCTCCTGTTAAAATACATCCGAGTAGGTGTAGTTTCAGTTTTAGTTTAAACAAGGATATGAGAGATGTTTACACAACAGTTTAGTCTAGTTAATTTTCATTATCATAATTCGGTTTCGGTACGACGAAAAGAGAGCGAAAAAGGTACATGACTACGTATATATTATGTATATTTAAAGACCTTCAATATTCAAAAGAAAATAATAAATGAAATTTTGACAATTTATGCTTAGAGAAGTAAAACATCCGGCTAATTAATTTGTCAGAAGCCAAATGAAAATAAAACACTGTTGTCTTTCATCTTTTTCTTAATTTAAAAAACAGTGTCAACCTACCTAAAGATCTATTATCTTTCCTTTTTCGTTTCTTAGACAAAAACAAACATTTCAACGCTCAGTTTCAACGTAACCGAGTAAAAAAAGGTTCAAATCAAATTTTTCTGAGACGACAACGTCATTTGGGCCTCGTATTCCAACGGTTGTTTTTTCCTTACATTATTTACGCCCACTGACTGATTACCAGGGAAACCTGTTCGTACACCCACGGTACAAGAATACTTTGTGTCCTACGTAGTGTGCTGTAGGCCGCGCGTAAACTAATAAGGGAAAACTGGGATTAAACTTGCGGCTGATACCTACCTACGATTGCTCAGCTAAAATGGCTTATACCTGACCCTTGTACATTCTTTATGTCTGCCCAATGACTCAACCTATTTTGTGAACGCCTAAGTAATTAACTTTAAAACCTGAAAAAGAAAACAAACATACAATTCAATACAATACAAAACACTTTAATATAATATTACAGGGAAATAGCACAGTTAAGAATTATACGGGTAAAACAACAGGCGGCTAATGGTGGTTCAAAATAGTATAGTAACTACTCCCAGATTCTTAAAAGCGTTCGTTTATATGTATAAATTTGTCAATAGTGTTTCATAGAAATACGAAGATTCCGATACTTTGTACAAAACTGGCAAACAAAGGTTTATTTTGATCAATTTACCATTATAAGTATTTGAGTTACAGCAAATAACCAGACCACAATGTACTTATAAAATAAAATGCGGTAGGAACAGTAAAACAAATAATAGACTTGAGTAGTGCCATAAGACTGTAATAAAAACAATCAAACAAACAGAACAAAAGGCCATAATAAACTTCCAAGCACATTTCGTAAGTCGCAAAGCTGTCACTGCGCCCGCAGTCGCAAGTTGGAAAAATTCTATTACTGTTTGCTATTTCTCAATAGTGTTGCGGGTTAGTCACGAAGTTTCAATTGAAATAGTGTTTTAAAACTTGTATAATGTTGTTGTTTGCGGGTTTTCGCGGCAAAAATAGTTTTATTCTTATGGAAGAAAAGTTAGACCCGTCTCTCTCGAACAGGACTTAACAGAGCTGAGCTTAATGTTGGTTAACAACGGTGCTAAAAAGAGGTACATTGTTGAACGATTCCCATTAGTGAACGTAAAAATGTTATTGTAGTTTCTGACGGAGGAGTTGATGAACATGATGAATATACTTATATAGTCTTATAGAGCACAATGTGTTTTCACGATAATTTCTTGAAAGAAAGGTAAAATATTTGAATTTATTCTGATTATATAGGTAAAACTCTACCCGCTTTGTGCAGTCAGTATTATCATTATTACATAACTCTACAGAGGCGAAGGATCTCGTAGAGTATGTACGAGTTGAGACCGAAGATACTCCTAGGGTCGAGTGGTTGGAACCCCGTCACAAGGTTAATATTAAGTCATTTGTGGTTGACTTTTTTAAAGGAGTAATTCTGGCGTAGGGGTGTCATATTTCGGCGATTTCGTGGCCACCTGCACCGTGAAAGTGTATTACTAGTCGTATTAATTGTAAGTTATACGTATACGTTAATCTGTAAGGAATTTGTAAATATGGTCCTTGTAGTCGGAAGTAAAGTTATTCTATTCTATTCTATTATTTCACACTCTAGGCAACAATGCTGACGAAATTTCCATATCACTTGGGTTTATTGTGTGGCGTGAAGAAGGCGAACGAGCTCATACACCATTAACTTTAGCAGTAAGTTAGCTCTGTGACGGTCTGGATGTATCCGTCTTAATCACAAACATATTTCAGGAATTATTTGCCAAAGAACTACTGGCCAATTGGACGGTATTTATTCTAACTTGTAGTAGTAAGTTAGCTCTGTGACGGTCTGGATGTGTCCGTCTTAATCACAAACATATTTCAGGAACTATTTGCCAAAGAACTACTGGCCAATTGGACGGTATTTATTCATAGCCTTTGTAACTCTATACTAAACAGCAAGAAGTTGATTTTTCTGGGATTTCTAGTTATAAGTTTTAATTTTAAGTTTAGTTCGCATTTTTTTTTTAGTTGTCAATGTTTCAGAGCTTTCGTTTAGGCGTTAGGTAGTGTTTGATTTAGTTAGGTTTCGGGAGGGTAACAGCTCACAAATTAAATTAATGTAATCCGAAGTTTTTTTCTGTTTCTCTGTCTGTTCGTTTGTTTTCGGGAAACATGTTTCAGTTGTTGGTCTTGGGATTACAAAAAAAAATGAAGAATACCCGACGATAAAATAAAAATAAACGAAATAAGTTTCAACTTTATGAATTTACTAATACAATTTAGATACAAAACTTTATAAGAGCCGCTCTATTCAATGCACATGACCACTCGATCTGGTTCCAATCGCTATCTACGTTGTAAATCGGCACTAAATAAATAAAACACTACCGAATCCACGAACAATGTCTGCAAAGCCGATCGAGGCGTTAGCTCCAAATAGAATTCTAGAGCATGGCCGTTAAACAGCACTCGCATGAATAAAGGGATATGGAGACATGGTTCTACCCTGGTTGAAAGTTCGGGATTTTTGAATATTATTTTTTTCTGTTTGAACTACTCGTATAATAATAGTTTAGTTTTCCAATTTTTCATTTTCCTAGCAGCAGGGAGTGTTCGGTGGAAAGATGCATTCTATAATACATACTTTTATTCGTAATTTAAGTGGCCTCCATTGCATGTAACATTCAAAATCATTTTCACTTTGTGTGTTTAAATCTGTATTTCATTTTACTTTGGCAAGACTAAGAAGAAAATATCAATTTTAAAATACGTAATATGCCATGATTTTTAATGATTTGGGGAAAACGACTTATATCGATATTTGTTTTCTTAGGTGATCGGAATAAAGATTACACTAACTATCTTTGCTAATTTTCTTTGTCAATAATTGATGTACAACATATAAAATATAGCAGCTCTCAACAAGGTTATTGTTCAAATGTTAAATTGAATAAACAGGTCGTAGTGATAAATATTAAAACTCCAAGAAGATTTATCTCACCGGAATCCGAGAAAACGGATAAGGTGTGATCCCTTAAAGCCGGCCGAAAACTTCGCGATACCGCAGGGCGCGCGGCCATGGACTATACGAGCCCTAAAAACTGTTGGAATAAGTTTTTACACCATTTTTGCGGATCATTTGCACCGCGTTTCAACCAACTTTAAGAGGGTGCAAACGAACAGATGGCGATTTAGTATTTTTTTGAACTATATATACTAAAGTACTCTATTTTAATAAACACCTTGTTGCACAGATTAATTGGTACACCTTCTGTCACTTAATGATTGCCCCAATATACAGAGTGACAAGCGACCTAAAGTTCATTAAAAGTTTGGAACTGCGCAACAGGGCGGAAAACCAGTTATTATAGTCCTTGTAGTTTATTTATTCTTTTAATTGTTTTAACCAAAATCAGAATGTAAAAATTGAAGTACCTATTTTTGTTTGTGATTTTATTCTCTGTTTAAAAAAGGAACAACGGATCATCGTGTTTTTCTTAGACACAAAGCCAGACGTGTGACTTACATACAAAATTGAAAACATCACACGGAGGCAATAGTCTACTCGGTAAAACCATATTATTTTTAAAATGTTATCGTATTATTTTTAAATCAGCCACCATTACTGTCAAATAAAAGCTATCACAACGTCGCCAACATGATAGCATGTTAAAAAAATGGTTTTGCCTATATGAATATTTAAAACTTGGATGACCGAGCTCTGCTCGGTATGTTTTTTTTTGGTAAAACGACGTTTCCTAAAAATGAAATTGAGCTAGATCGAGTTATCGCCCCCGAAACCATACTAAATTTCATGAAAATCGTTGGACCCGTTTCCGAGATTCAATTTATATATATATATATATATATATATATATATATATATATATATATATATATATATATATATATATATACAAGAATTGCTCATTTAAAGGTATTAGATAGACAGAGGGCCAGTAAACAACACTAAATAACTTCTACACCATTACAAGCATAAAATTAATTATCTTCTAAAGCGAAACTTCCAAAGCCTCCCTTACTTTTGGCGACGCCCTGTCGATGAGGTTCAATGGGTTTTGGGGCGAGCAAATAGACTAGCGCCCGCATCTCAAAAGAAAATAGAGTGAAATAAAGTCGCTTCCTTACCGAACATCGTGAAGTTGACGCTGTACCTACCAGTCCTAGCATAGGTGAATAGAAGTTTCTGGGACGAGTAGTACTTACCTACGTTTTATACCCAATATACATATTATAAAAAGAAGAAATAGAAGACCTTTATAAAATTACCTATAAGATGGTGATTCTTTTAAGACAATAATAATTAATAAATTATAATTATCATCTCGGTTTACCATCATTTGCTAAAAATCGTTTCACAAACATCATTTTGCAAAATCATCATTTCCGAAATGTAAATAACCTACTCTAACCTAACCTCTACTGATATTCACAGTTATGAAAAAAAACCGTTTTGCAAAACGATATGTTTGTGCAAGTAATTGGATACCAACAATCTCACACAAGTTGACTCTGGAAAACGATAAACATACCTACTGAGACAATAAGTATGTGCTACGTACCTACCTACATCAGAAAACGATCAAGAGTCTGGAGCAAATACTTTACTTACGTATACTTAATACGTTAGTCCAGCCTGGTCCCGGCGGGCCCGTGTAAATGACCTCTAAATTTTACAACTTTCATTCGATTAATAATATTTATAACTCATTCAACATAATTTCTTCGGTAAACCATAAAATATTTAGAGTCCTTTGGGAATCCGCTTTGTTAAACGCAACTTAAAGATTAACGTACAATATTTACGATAAACTGACTTACCTACGCGCAATGGCTATATTATAAATGCTTACAATATGCCTTGGCTTTATGATACACTATTCACAGTACGTTTTTCACATCGTAATATATACATAAAGTGGCCGTGATTGCAATATTTGCAATACGCGGTTGGTTACACTGTATTCCAATCAACGTAAATTGATTACTGTGAATAGTCTGCATGCTTGTCATTCAAAGTTAAAAGACTGTTACGCCTCCGGTAGATTTAGGTACCCGATATTCAATCGTTTGGTGTTTTGAATTCGTGCTCTCAGCAGGCTTTCAAAGCTCAGCAGGATTTAATTTTGTTTCAAAGATAGCATTATCACATAACAGATTAGCAAAATTTCGTCCAACTTGCTCTTATTTTTAGGCGTTTGAAACATGTTTTCAGTCCATTTTAGGGCACCATCAAGCAGATTACGACATAACTAGAAACACATTATCAGGCGTTTTCAGAACCCTTTATGGGCTTTTAAAGTATAATGAATTATATGGTAAGTTTTCCAGAAAATCTATGTTCCACCTTTTGTAAAGAAGAAACCCTATATAGACTGGACTACTGGTTGAGATTATAACTTCAATAGGCGAGTAATCAGCTAACTCCGAACACCACCGAACATTTCCGAAGCTTGTGGTCGTTATTTAAGTGCACCAGGCATTTGTTACTAGCGTGCATCCATTTGTAGCAGCAGGAGCGTTTAGTGCACGTCTCACCATGAGTTATCGAGGGATTGCTGAACTTAATTTGAAAGCCAAATGCCTTAAGTTAGTTAACCAAACTCAAAAAGTAGGAGGTTCTCTATTTTACTGTATAATGTATTTATTGTATCTGAGAAAGTGGACATGTTTCTCGCTAGCCCGCTTAGAGCTTCGTTATCGCGTCTCTTGATAATAAGAGCTCGTTTTAGGAGCTTATTACATTAAGAGACAGCTTGCCGAAATTACCTTTCAATTTACTATTTTATGACTAATTTACGTATTAATTCATTCATAATACAAAATAATAAAAGTGCTGAAAATCAGTGCGAACGAGTATAATAATGACATGTCATAATAATTATATATATATAGACTTCATTGTTATACTTTGCGTTTTTTTATATGTAGCCTTCTTCGCAATTACGGTTTTTTTAACCGATGTTACATGGTTTAAGTTGTTTTAATAATAAGAACAGAATAACTTTATCCTATTCAAAGTGCTAGTTTAAACACTCAAGTACTTACATTTGTTCGTTTTTACCGTTCGAAGTGACCTTTATCTGGCCACTGGACGCTCAAAACTATTAAAAATGGTTTATTAAATCATGTTTTAAAAAGACAAAGTATAACTCGATTAAATTTAAACTTCACGATACTATGCAAGCAAAAAGTTAGTTAAAATACGCAATGAGGTTAGACCGATAATCCACCGACTTGCGCGACTCGATCAGAGTTGGCCGCTCAACTTCTGAGTGACGAACACAGCAATGCCATTAGGACTCAGCTAAGTCATTCTACGAGAGATTTGCGTCATCAGAACAATTTGCATCTCTTTACGATTGTATGATCTAATGGAAAACCATTGTTTGCGAAGAGTATATAGGTATAAACATGTTACTGCAGTTATAACTACTTGCGCGAAGCAACAGCTACACCATAACGTCTATAACTCACGGACCAGATTGTGTTTTTTTCTTTAAATTTGGTTAATAATTAATGCCTTTAGTAAAGGGTTTTTCATAGTTTTTTAAACAAGATTAAAAAAACCATTAACACGTGATTTTAAAAGAATAAGGGTTTGATTTTATGAAATGATAAGACTTAAAACTTCATTTACATAATATAATTATCGTCCTGTCCCATCTGTCCCCTCGGATTTTGGTTTTGATTTTTCCTGCTAGAGACAAATCCTGGAGAAAGAACAAACTGCCGGTATCGATGAGACCGTTTTAAGTGCAAGCAGCATTTTACTGGTTTCAGTTTTCTGTCGGTTCCAACTTTGACTACCCGCTCGTTGAGCAAAGTGAATCATCTCAGAAATAAGACGTTATTTTAAAATGACTACGATGCTAAACTTGTTTCAGTGCATAATAGCGATTCGAATAATTTCCACATAAATGTAATCACTTTTATAAATAAATAGAGTTTTATAATGTTTGTTTCGAAACTAGCGACCCGCCTTTGCTTCGCTACCCGTATAATCCAGAATTTACTGTACGAAAAAACCTTGCTCTAGAATCACTCTTATCTATTGACGAAAACCGTATTAAAATCCGTAGCTTAGTTTGAAAGATCCAAGCGTACCTCCTTTCAGAGCCATAGATGGCGGGAAGAGACTGTTTTATACCATGTAAAGATAACAACGAATGCCTCGTAATATTCCGACTTGTGCGGCAACAAAAATTATGTTTACATTTTTGCAACTTATTTCAACGGATTTAGGTGTGAAATCCAAATAATGTCTTCGACGTCAACCGTACACATTATAATATTTTGCTTATTATAAATTTGTACATTGCCGTCTTACAATTAACACGAAACGACCAACTTTCAATATGTTCCACACTAGCATACAGACGTGTTAGAAATGCTTGTGTGGTGTAGATATGTGCGTGCTTTGTGCTTTCATTTATTGCAGGTAGTGCACTCAATGCATGAACCGGGTTAAAACGCGCCAGAATGTCTGATCTCATTACGTACGTATATTGCTTCGACCTCAGGGGCTTAATTTTTTTTTGGCTTCATTCAATTTATTATTTAATTTAGGTGTGTGAAATGGATCGCATCTAATCTTTAACAATTGAAAGTGCTTCTTTTTCCAAGTATAGTTTGCGGTATTGCTGTCGCATTGCGTCTAATCCCATAGGAAAACCCGACCAAGTGCGAGACGGACTCCTCCGAAGCGCCTCCTCTTAATTATTATTGCGGCAGTAAAAATACACACTCTGTGAAAATTTCAATTGTCTGCTTATTACGGTTCATGAGATACAGTCCGCTGGCAGTCGTATCTTAATAACAGGTTATTTTGGGTACGGAACTCTAAAAAAGAAACAAATATCTGGGTACTTACGATTTGAATACGGATGTCATTCCCATACTAAATTCTCGAACCCATATTATCTTGATTCTATTTATAGCTAGTAGTGTCTAATTTTACCAAAATAAGAACAAAGAAAAAAATGTTTCTGAGAATCTAAAACAATCTTTATAGCTGCTCAAACCGCAAAATTGAAAAGCCCTTAATTTTATACGGATGCAAAACATTCCTATATTAATTATGTAAGCAGTCAGTATTTTAATTCTGCCATTCATTATCCGCGGACGTAGGTACAACTTACATAGGTACGATCTTAAAGTTCTTTAGAAAAAATATAAAGATAAACCAAACGAAGATAAAAAAATATTAATTGTGTCACAAGGAACCTTGCCATATACCTACCAGTACACCTGTTTCGGCTGACGTACATTATATTTTCGTCATAATATTTAGTTAATTTAATGAATCTCTCGACCACTACGAGTATGAAACAGTATAAGATTAACGCTTTGAGATAAATTGTAAAAAGTCTTGTAGGATTGGATGGTTGTCTTAAAAAACGTATAAGGAACAAAAAAAAATTGACTATCAGTATGAGTATGGTAATTGAAAACTATTTCGAAGTAAAAGCATGCAGAACCATATTATTTAAGAAAAAGTTTATAAAGCTTTTTGTTATTTTTTCAACCAATACAGTTAAGTTTAGTATTTAGATATTAAAGCAGGTTGAGGT
This sequence comes from Acleris sparsana, assembly GCA_923062465.1. Classification (NCBI taxonomy): domain Eukaryota; kingdom Metazoa; phylum Arthropoda; class Insecta; order Lepidoptera; family Tortricidae; genus Acleris; species Acleris sparsana. Next base: position 11,246,487 of record OV281293.1, read on the forward strand.
AGAAGTTGAAGCCGAGGTTTGCCTTGACGTGGATCACACTGAAGTCGAAACGAGAACATTCATCATAGTTATCATAGTTATTATAGTTAATCACATTTATCACATATAAATATGTAGACGAATGAAAATAATAAGAGGAGCTAGGATATCTTCATACTGATAGGATATCACATATTTCAATTCCACTGCTTTCCAAAAGCATCGAGGAAACTACTTTAGTGTTGCACAGAGTACTTGGGCGTGGTAAAAGCGGCTGATAAATATTGGAAAATAGGACTGCTAAGTAGTCGTTATTGAATATTAATTCTGCCGGCGACTTCGTCCGCATAGATTTCGATTATCGCAATTCCCTCGGGAACTTTTATATTTTTTCGGGATGAAACGTGCATTTTTCATGCAATTCCGTCCAGCCGTTGCAGCGTGAAGGAATAAAAAACTAACACACACACACACACACATTTTTCGCATTTATAATATTAGTGGGTTCACCGTTGTTTAATTCGTTAATCCTAGGGTTCAGTTATTAATGTTCTTTTTTCTTATCATCCAGCAAAGCCTTAGCACGGCAGTGAATAGCCGTAGCTTGCGGTCGTCGCATTTTTTTAAGAATTAATTGCTGGCGCGATGAAACGCAAAATATTTCTCGCCGGAGATAAAGCATTTCCGCAAGTCCCACTTCGGAAAGGGAATCCAAAATGCGGTTAATTTACTGTAAAGGCTTTCGAGAATTTGTGTTATTTATGTTGCATTACTTAATTGCGTACGCTGAGTAATTACAATGCCAAAGAAAAGGAAACTCTAAGAGAAACGAAATAGAAAGTTAATTTGTTATTGGCTGATTTGTTGTGATTTGCAGTGTTTGACAACCGAAACCTAATAAGTATTCAAGTGTCATAAATCATTTTATTGCTTGTCGTTATCTGTGGGCTTTAATTGCCACACTGGCTGACCCCACAGACGTTGTCCTGTCCAAATATTTTTCACTAAAAATCTCATTTGAACTATCTCGAACATTTGTACACATTGTAAGAAAAAAAAAACCTAAATCTCAAAGTAACACGCTTACCAACACATTTTTTTAAGCTCGGCCAAACAGCGCGGTGAGACCTGATGAATGGTATTGAAGCAAGTACAGTACAGAAAAGATGACGAGCGAGTCATGACGATGGACGCGGTGGTAGAAAGATGGCAAAGGCATTAATTAATCAAAAAATGTTCACGTTTTTCTGTAAATCTATCACAGCGACGCCTTAAAAAAGATGATGCCAGTTCTTGCCAAGTTAAAATAACGCTGATCATTCAAATGCGCACGATCGGATATACAGTGCTCCCAGTCCAGCTTCTTAATAGCTATCTATCTATCGCTATCACGCTTGCACTCGCAAGTGACAGTATACGAGGGGCGTTCAATAAAGAGTGAGAATGAGATGCAAACTCTTTAAATATTAGAAAATTAAATACTGGCGGGTAAAGCTAATATCTAACTGATTGCTATGAAAAAAGAACTAACAGTCTTTTGTTTAAAAATAATACGGTAATTTCTTTGCAATGCTATTGAGTACGATAGCGAAAATGGAGAAAATTGAACTGCGCGCCGTTATCAAATACTTGTGCTTAAAAAAAAATCTACGGACCAAGTCAATTTAGATTTGCGGGCGGGCACTGTAGGGTCTAATGCTCCTCCGTATTCGCACGTTGGTGCGCCGAATTTAGACGTGGAAGAACATCGACCATGGACGACCCCCGCTCCGGACGCTACTACAGCAGTAACTGAAGAAATTGTGAAAAAACCGAAAACTCAGTTTTGGCGGATCGTCGTGTGACGGTTCGTTTTATTGCTGAGAATGTAAAGATTTTAACGGGGAGCGTGCATTATATTTTACATGAACGATTGGGTATCAAAAAGGTATCTGCGCGTTGGGTACCTAGAATGCTTACTGACATGTAAAAACAAACTAGAGTCGAGATTTGTCAAAAAGCTTTGGACCTGATACAGCAAGACCGGGAACTTTTTTTGGCGCGATTTATAACAATGGACTAAACATGGCTCCATCATTATGACCCTGAAACGAAACGGCAGTCTATAATATGGAAAAGGCCATCATCTCCCACTCCGAAGAAATTCAAGGTGGGCCCATCTGCCGCTAAGGTCATGGGTTCTGTTTTTTGGGATGGTAAAGGGGTAGTAATGATTGAGTATCTCGAGCATGGAGCCACTATTACGGGCACTTTATATGCCAAACAAATAGCAACATTGCGCAATGAGATCCGCGAAAAACGGCGAGGTAAACTCTCGAAAGTTGTGCTGTTCCACCAGGACAATGCCCCGGCACACAAGTCCGTCGTTGCAATGGCTGCAATGCGTGATGCTGGGTTTGATATCCTTAAGCATCCTCCGTATTCACCAGATCTCGCCCCCAGTGATTTCTACCTATTTCCGAGATTGAAAGAATACCTGAGAGGCCAGAAATTGGAAGACGACGACGCGGTAGTCGCTGCAGTGCAAGTTTTTTTAAGTACTCAAGATGAGATCTTTTTAAAAATGGAATATTAAGTTTATAAAAAAGATGTACTAAGTGTGTTATGCTAGAAGTGTGTTATAATAGTTGTTTATAACATACTCATTCTCACATTTTATTGAACGCCCCTCGTATTTATCACTCGAGTGTCATAGAAAAACGAATATTGCCGATCCCTATTAGGAAAATGGTTGCACTGTACCTAGTAGTAGAACCTTTTTATAATAGTTTGATGAATCAAAGAAATGCAAGAGTTATTGTAACTTGGCGGGATCATATAAATATTCATGGATTTTATTCACCATGTCAAAACACCGGCTTGTGAAATTCAATCAGTCCAAGAAATTCATCAAAAAAGATTCTCTTCGATATGAAAAGGGACAAATAGCCACATCGGGCCCGCGGTTCAATATTGTGCGGAATCCGTATTCAAACACAGTTTTAGCATATCCTAAGGAAACATGGAAGCAATAACTTCATAACTTCATTTCCATTCGGGGTGAGCTGAAAAGCAAACGCGACGGCTGACCTATGGCTTGGGAAGGACATTATGTACGTGTATTTCAACTTCATCTAAAGCTTAATACTTTACAGGCGCACGTTTGTTACAAAAGTGCTACTACTTTGATAGCCAGCTAGCCAGGTGAGATACTGGCTTTATAAAAATATTGATTTTATAAAGTAAACTATAATCTAATTAGGTTTATAAATTATCTCGAGCCTCGAGAATGGCAACAGGATTGTTACCAAAACAGTAATTCCTACGTGTCACTCGCCATTTGGCAAGAACGGGGTCAAATTAAAATACTGATCAGTCTTACATACACTAATATCCTCGTACATAAAATATTTATAAAAAGCAACGTGTGCGCCCAGTCAAGTGGCATTATGCAAAAGTTAACGACTGCAGAAATAAGGTTATTTTACTGACGTAAGTAACTGTCGTGCATTTGCCTGTGTTTTGACAGATTCTTGGTTTTGTGAAATGCAAATTGGAACCTAGGCACTCTGAAGTCAAGGTAAAAAAATACTAAACTTGAAATTATGGGTTCAATTAAACCCATATAAAATGTAAATAATCTATGTCTATAAATAAAAATAAATTGCGGAAATGTATGTACGAGTAGGTACGGATAAATTGGGTATTTTTTTGCAGTATTGGTCACCGGTACCGATCAAAAATAACATACTTTGCTTTTAACATTGATGTCCCGGAGTTTTAAGAAAACAACAGATGTGCAAAGTAAACCATTCTTTATTTCTTTGTTACGTATTTTACTACTACATTATGCATAATGAACACATGGTGGGTTTTTTAAGCCACAGTAAGTTCGGGCGTGGTTAAATCGACTGCAGGGTTTTTAACATACATATTAATTCAAAAAGTAAAATAGTGTTTAGTTTAGTACCTAGTATTTGAATAGTTTTAATTACTCCTCAGTCGAAGCAGCCTGACCTTATTCTTAAGGTCACTTATTCAAAAGTCAAATAATAGATTTTTCATTAAATGTCTTAAATATTCTGCGCTCAATGCAGCAAAATCGCCTTAATTTGCATAAAAGTTTTATCTCTCTGATAAAAATGCAAGATAACTTGGCTTGAAATGATAAAGACTTTCTTCTAAGACTTCATTAGCATAAAAAGAAGTGCATACACCTCGGCATAAGTGCCAGCCTTATTTAATACGTTCTATTCTATGCCAATCTTCTTGATCTTTAGAAGAAAGGGGCTTAAAGTGGAGTTCAGGGCGATTGAACTGATAAGTAAATTTACATGTGCTTTTTGCGGGAAGGATGCTTGACGTTTATTATATTTCGCAATGGCAGAAGCAGAGAAGGCTCTACTCAAGCTTAGGGATTAACGCTGACATTTGACCACGATTTCATCCGCATAGAGCTTATTAACTCACTCGGTCCACTAGACGCTTATGTGGCATCATTAACGTGTATAAATAATATTAAGAAAGCTTTTAGGTATTATTATTTTAAAGACATTTTGACAAGATGAAAATTACTTACGTCCTACTCGTAACACAATTACTAACTGTATGCCAAATTAGATTTAAATACTTTAAGTAGTTCATGCGTGATTGAGTTACTAACATCTTCTTCATGTGCATCTCTAGCTAGTAAAGCTCGGGCATTACAAGTTACTAACATCCATACCCACAAAGATATATTTTCAATGACATATTAAGGTATAAGGCAAACGAGCGAACAGGGCGCTTTAGACGCAACTTTAGATTCTGCAAATGCGTTTTCTGAGTAGGTACTCCAAATGGGTGCGTAACGAACGATATGAAAATATTTTCTATAATATCAGTCGCTAAAACGCTCATTTGATATAATTATTGAATCATAAATAAAAGAAATCATGTAACATTTAATATAATCTAAATATGATATAATTATCGTTTTATATAATGATCATTTGATCTAATATTATTTTACATAACATACTTCAATTATAATGCATATTTACTATAATTAAGTAATGACATAAAGTTAAGTACATTTGGTATAACCATTTTTGATAAAATGTATGAGATATAATCATAAATTTTGACCTCAAAACTCACTTAGGCAAAAGGGTAAAGGGGGGGGGGGGCGAAGCATCACAGGAGAGGGCTCGGGGGTTCAGCCCCCTGCAAGAAAAAAAACCGTCTATTCTAACTCGTACAATCACTTGTGTAGGTTCGTTAGTTACCTTGTGACCCCACAGAGCGGTAATAAAAGCCCCTTCCACGACTTGCCCTTGTACCCCTTGCCAGTGCTCAAAACTGAGTGCTACCGGAAATGTAGGTTAGGTTAGGTTAGAACTGCGACCCCTGCACAAAACAAAGTGCTACCAGAGAAGTAGTTGATACAATATGATTTTTATCTCAAATGATGATTATACAAAATGATAATTATAATAAATAAGTGATATGCCAAATGATAATAATAGTAAATAAAAATAAATATTATGATCGTGTATTATATTAATTGAGTTATTATATCCTTTGAAATGATATCAAATGAAATTATATTAATTATTTTTATACCACCCATTCCCATCATTACACACCCACTCCGAATACTAAGAATTAAAGAATTAGAATGCCCCTACGCAATTTTTTTCACCGGTCTTTTGTCTTATTCCCACAACGGAACACAATCATGCGGGACCTGCTTGTTGGCGGTAGCGATAGAGAAAGAAAAGAAAAGGATAGTGATATAGATCTTGATCGACTTTGCACAAGGGTTACCGCCTTAAGTTATAATATTTGTAGCAGTAGGTATTCTCTTTCGCAAAAATCATAATTGCCTTATCTTTTTTAAAACATATAATTGTATAAAATAGCCGGGATTTATTAAACCCACGATGAAACCGTAAAAGTTTGATATTGCTAGAACTTGTGTTACAAAAAAACGTGAATTCCGTTTTGCTTTAATAGAATAGGAAATAAAACCATATCGGAAGCCAAACGACAGCAATAAGCTTTTAAAAACTAAAGTGTAAATGTAGGTCCATAATAGTATCTAATAATAACCCTACAACATCGTTTTAAACAATTTCATTACATTCAATAAAAAAATCAACAATACAATTCGAGTCACTTCTTCTTCAAATTTTTCGAGTAGAAGACACCAAACTCCACATCTAAAGACTTTTAATTTTAAAATACATCGTGACCTTGAGAAATCGAACGAAAGATCAAGCCGTGGAAGCATCTCGCGGCGACCAACACAATCCCCCACGGGCCGAGCTCTAATTACTGTAGTTTGTTCAAAGACTTCTCTTGTACACCAAATTATGCGCAATATAGTTTTATAAGTCTTTTGCAATGAACATAAAAAACAATAAGCCAAGTGAGTTTTCAAGTGTTGAGCGTTACGTGCCGTCTTTCAGCGGTGACTGACTTAAAAATTGGCTAAAATTATTTTGTACCATTAACCAAACACAATCTTGTGGGACCGGACGTTAAAAAACTTCATGACTTAACTATGTAGTTCAAGTCAAATACGCTCATACAAGTCTAGTGACTGACCGCAGATAAATTATATTTATTCAGCCTTGGAAGCGAGGCAATCGCTATCACCATCTTATCTTTTTATCTACCGCTAACCAGCAGTGTTCGCATTGTTGGACTCCGGTGTGGAGATAAGATAACCGGTTAATTACTAGCATAGAGGCATTCCATCTTAGCCCTCAGGGTTAGCAACGCATTTCCGGTCATAGGATTGAAATCTTTGGATTGTAGCTTTATTTCTTCTTTATCTACTTCCATGCCAGCCGGTCTTAAAGTAATGGCTGATTACCATTGGTACTGCAGAATGCCAGTAGACGTACACTGACGAGTTGGTTTTCACGATTAAGGCGAGAGCTATTTGTAACGAGACGCAATGTACCTCTACTGCATCTAACCGGACTACAGGACCAAAGTAAATCAGCCATAAGTCGACTGGTTCAAGAGTACCCAGTGGTCTTATTTATCTACGAAGCCGTCCGACCGTTCATCGGAAACACTCGCTACGCGTTTTATTTGGTTTTCAAAGCGCATCGTGTATAACATCAAAGTGTTGACACTTGCTGTTTGAACACGAGGGAAATCTTTCCAATAATAACGACCTCGTGTAAAATTTATTTAATATTCGAGTGCACAAGCCCCCCGGCCTGTAATGAAAGCACGTAATCAATATACCTTTCTAACAGCGGAAGATTTTAACAGTATCACTGGTGAATAAGCTTCATTGCCGCTATTCTTTATTAGCCTATTGAAGTGTCCAAAATTTTTGTCGTTTGTCTCTGCCATGTATTATGGATATTGCGCGAAACCCGCCGTTTTGGATTTCTACATCCGGCGTGTTCAGCCAGCTGCCTTGGTTTGGTGGTCTTGGCATCACTGAAACGAGTTCGATTTTTGCTTTGCGTTTAGGTATCAAGCTCATTTTTAACGAAAAATATGCTTGTATGATACTTTGCGCATGCACATTGTAATGCCAACTTTATCCACATACAGCCGTTGTGAGATTGTTTTTTTAAATTAAATGTCTATGATTTTATAAAGTAACATTCATATTCGTGACACTCACACAGCACAAGTTTGTAATGCCGCCATTTTTGTTGTCAAGTCGTAGGCTTCTGAACCCATCTCAGAGTACCTACTTATAATACGTGAGTAGATAAAGTAATGTATGCAACTGTACATAATTAAGCCTTAAAACACTCATGTGATCTTATTATGAAAGTCGCCTTTGGCTCGTTTAATAAAATCACACTCGTGTTTTAAGGACTTATTATGTACCAGTTACATAAACTACTATTTTCTTATTAATGTTATGTACTTGTATGTCATATATTATTTGTAAGTGATGGTAGGACCTTGTACAGGGTCCATTGGATCTCTACCACCATCTTATCATTTAACCTACCGTCAAGCAGCAGTGTTCGCATTGTTGTGTTCCGGCGTGGGGGTATGACAACCGGTGTTCTTTTTTTTTGGAATAGTTGTCTTATGATTGTATTCTTGAAATTGCAAATGTATATGGGTCACAGATCTTACATACCATCAGGTGGGCGGTATTTACGTTGTTTGCCTTCTCCATGGAATCAAAAATTGGTGCCACGGCACGGTCCAACGTCTCAATCAATTGACGTGTAACTTTTGATTCATAGATCATTTATAGCCCGAAGACCAACATAGAGTACTTTATATCCCGAGAAGTGGTACCTACAGCCCACATGGAATATCGATTTACGACTTACGCGGGTGGACTTACGGACTACGATAAAAGCTGGTAGAACCATTTTAACCTGGGTCGTACTGCTTGAAATACGTTTACTACGACAGAGCTTTGGCGTAATCCCCCGACACTGATTGAAAACAAACTGTATTTGGAACCAAATAAATCGTTAAACCGATCGTTGTGCTCATCAATAAATAAATAGCGTAACCCTCGACGTTTACTATACCTAACAAACTTAATGCGGTTGAGCTAATTAGAACAGCATTAGCGGATTAAACAGAGAGTTACGGGGTTTCGCTTCAAAGAATACCGGTAAGTCTAGCGAAGATGAAAACGCTGATAACGTTTTTGTTTTCTATTAACTTGAAACGTAAGCGTTTGACGCTATCTGTCATCAGCTTACCTCAATCTATACGTATGTTGATTTTAAAAAAATACTAATTTAGCGTTATAAATGCATCTTGACTTGGCCTCCGGTTCGGAATTTATAAAGATGTTAAGCACAAGTTGGTTTTATTTCGAAAAAAACATTGGTGATTGCTTAATTGAAAGGAAACTGACCTACCTGAAGGTTAGCCCAACAGGACCCTATTAATATGCTTTCGCTGTCCGTCCGTCCGTCTTATCTTTAAGGAGCTGTATCTTTTATGCTTTTTACGCTTTCATTGTTAATTCTTGGGTTCCATTGTTACTGTTATTCCTCACATTAACATTGTTCCATATGGTTTGTATTATTGTGGTCATGTGTCATTGGCTTTATTTATAATGCCTATTTATATTTCACATTAATCTGTTATTACTGTTGATGTCCCAAATAAAATAAATAAATAGTCATGTGTAAGTTTGGCTCACGCTGATTTCATTCGATATCGAATTCAAGTCAGACGACTGTGCGACGGTAAGTAGCCCTCAGTGCATGAGTCCGACTCGCACTTGACAGGTTTTTTGAAGACTGCCGCTGCGTTGTCGTTAGTTAATAAGCATAACACCAGCGTATTTACGCGGTGTCCTCGCCATATTGGATTTAAGTAACGAGATTTCTTATTCTCGAAGCAAGCCACGTGCGTAAGTGAATCCTGCTGCATACGTAAGTCGTGGGACATGACCGCTCTAATCCGTTTATTTAGATTTGGCCCCTGGCTCTCTAGAATATAAAACATGGAACGGACCAAATTAGTTAAGACCGGAGTATAGTGCCACGTTATATAAAAGAGGTAAAGCTTGTAACAGTTCCTTTTGATATCAGCTGTTAAGATATAAAGGTGTGTTAACAAAGTGTATTTCATCATGTTCAATTGTTTTCTTATTAAATTTTGTTTTGAATAATTTGTGTTGCTTAACCATTCCCAAAATTATACTATGTACTATTCACTATATTGCCTAGACCAATATTGGATTTAACTCATGTGCTTATAGGTCCGTTAATATTATTGTCTGGTGGTCATTATTATCATCATCATAAATCCGGATAATGATGGTTTTGCGGTGGCTTATTCACGATATATATTAGAATTAGATCACAATAGATGAGTTAGTATTATTATTATTCAATGAAGCATAACCAGAGGACGCCTGCGACTTTGTACGCGTAAAATTAGTATCCTAGGGTACCCAAGGAATATTTTCTCAAAATTGCCTTAGAACCAGCGCGATTAGTCGGTCACGGAATATGTATATATACATATTCCGTGACCGACTAATCGCGCTGGTTCTAAGGCAATTAAATATAATATATAACTATTATATAAACATTATATATAATGTGTAGATATATATTTAAATAGTCGACTTGATCCCTTCTCTTTTGCGGCTTACTCTTATATATGAACGCTTTACGTTTATATTTGCAAAAAAAGTACCTATACTGATATACCTATTTCAATTTCCTTCAAAACGATTTACCAACATTATTAGAAGAAGTACCACTAAATATCTACAGAGAAATGTGGTTTCAACAAGATGGTTGCCCAGCTCATTATGTTCGGGCTGTAAGAGAATATTTGAATCAAGAATATCCCAACAGATGGATTGGACGCCTTGGTTCAATTTTATGGCCCCCTCGTTCCCGCGATCTGAATCCATTGGATTTTTTTACTGGGGATGCATTAAGGACAAAGTCTACTCAAAACCAATACAAGATCTATCAGAACTACGGCAAAAAATTGATGCAGCCTCAGAGGAGATAAATGAAAGCAGATGTGCAAGACTGGTGAGGAGGTCTCTTCTGAGGCGATGCAGAGCATGTATTCGTGCCGGAAGCAAGCAATTTGAGCATTTGCTTTAGTTTTGAGGAATAATGAATTAAAAAGTGTTACGATATTTAATTGTTTTATTTTAATTACGTTTTCCGCACAAGCATCGGGGTCACTATCCGTCTCGCTCATCCTAAAAGTCAATCTGTCTCGCTCTAGAGTGAGACAGATTGACAGCGTCACTATCTATCTCATTCTATCACTTTTGTTCTTTGCACACAATGAAGATACCGATCTTTTAATACAAACAAGTATAAGGTATAATTTTTTGAAATGAGATTAGTTTACAAAAAAATTACAGCATTTTTAATGGCTAGTAAAGTGGTTAGTGTTGCACAATTTTGAAATTTTGACTAAATAGGCCATCTTTTGAAATAACTTGCCGGGGCAGTGTCGTACTTTTTTTTTCAAAATGAAGTGTCAAAGTTAACTGACAATATTTTAGTAAATGATGACGCAATTAAACTTAATTAATTTTACTAAATTAACAATGTTTATTACGTTCATTCGTGGTTATGATTAATAGCACCGTTATTTGAGATTACGTAATTAAAACAATCACGCCAGAATTGTGAAATTTGTGATCACAGTACCTAAAAATGCGACCAAAGGTGTTGATTTTCATCTTTTTTTTTAAATGTCTATTATCGCTTAAGTCAAAGTCAAAGTCAAAGTCAAAGTTCTTTATTCTTCAATTTAGGCATAATATAATGCACCTATGAATGTCAAAAAGCATTACCACTGGTTCGAAAAATAAAACCTTTGCCCCGAGAAGAACCGGCGTAAGAAACTCGGCAAGGTATATTTTTTTCAAGACAAAGGTTTACATCATTACATAATAATTATAGATAGTTTACAATATCACGGTATTTTTGTACAGTACCTTAGTAACCTTTTTTAAGCGTAGGTAAATTTATGCGTAGATTACTCATGCAGGACGGACGACTCACTGCCAAACATCCCTATCCATGATATAATCGTTTACTTTATAATATGCTCGGGAAATTAGTTTTTGTTTTACGACAGATTTAAATTTAGAGTCAGTAAGTTCAATAATACTTTTTGGAATTTTATTGTAGAATTTTATACAATTTCCTAAGAATGATTTTGAAGTTTTGGCCAGTCTATAAAATGTGGTTTTGAGCTTTCCTGTGCTCCTGGTTGCTTTTGGCTTATCAATGTTCGTTGGGAAATTGTGTAGATTCTTCCTAACAAAGATGATTATTTCAAATACATATAGCGACGGCAGTGTTAGAATATCTATTTCCTTGAAGAATTCCCTCAATGACACACGCGACCCCAAGTTATAAATAGCTCTAATAGCCCTTTTTTGCAAAATAAACACTGTACCGATATCCGCAGCCGATCCCCACAAAATAAGACCGTACGTAATTATACTGTTAAAGTAAGCGAAGTAGACTAGCCGTGCCGTCGCTACATTGGTAAGCTGCCTTATTCTCCTGACTGCAAAAGCAGCGGAGCTCAACCTACTTGCTAACGCAGTTATGTGGGAACCCCCGCAGTTATAAGGAAGTGATATAGAATTTTTATCTTATTTTTTCTAGAACTGGTATAAATTGGCCTCTCGCCCGGTACCAGATTATCGTTGAGTTTTGGGACACCCTGTATAAGCATAACGATTTAAATCGCCTATGTTCTTCCTTACTGCTTTGATTCCTTCAACCTCAAAGCTTTGTTTGTTTACGGTACCAAAGACTAGGCGAATTATGTTTTTCTAAGATATTTTTTACGGTGGATGATATGCGCAGTATCCTTCTCTAAGGGCCGGCGCTGACTGCCGGCATGGCACGGCGTGTCATGGCAAAGGATTTCGGTACTGATATAACCATTTTTAATCTTATTACCATGAGTATAGAATTCATGTTACTTTATTTTGACACAACGATGCCGAGGAAGGCCGCGGTAGGACAGAACGTGCCTAAGCATTCCACGGGATGCCGCGGCGTACGGCTGGGTCGACAGCAGGATGCCACAGCATACCGCGGAATGCCGTAGCGGCCTTCGGGATGCCACAGCATAAGGGCCGGCGCTGACTGCCGGCATGGCACGGCGTGTCATGGCAAAGGATTTCGGTACTGATATAACCATTTTTAATCTTATTACCATGAGTATAGAATTCATGTTACTTTATTTTGACACAACGATGCCGAGGGAGGCCGCGGTAGGAAAGAACGTGCCTAAGCATTCCACGGGATGCCGCGGAAGGCCGTAGCGGCCTTCGGGATGCCACAGCATAATTTGCCGTGTCATGCCAGCAGGATGCCACGGCATGCCGCGGAAGGCCGTGTTATCCTTCGGAATGCTGCAGCACAACTTACCGTGCCATCCTGTGCCGTGCCGGCAGTCAGCGCCGGCCCTTACACTACATCTCGAATGCATCTATTTTGTTCCGTCCTACAACCCGCATCGTCTATAACTGTAAACTAGATAGAGAAATCAGACACCAAGGTTAAAACTAGTCTCATCTGGTGTCATTAGATACATTTCTATCCTGGCAAATTCGTGTTTTCTTACTCATTGCAACTTTGGCCATTTGAGTCATATAGAAGCAAAGTCAGCAATATATATTTTTTTTAGTGTAGCAAATTTGAATGTAGTGGTATAGTTAACATAATCGCTAAATAAAAAATATCTTCTATACGATTTTCAACCATATTGGATGTTGCTGATTATGCTTCTATATAGCCCATTTGGTACCTTTTAAAAGTAACTATTAAGAAGAATAAGAAAAGGCTTTTGACAGTGTCGATCACGTCATTCTTTTGTGAAAATTGTACTGGCTTGGAATCCGTGGTGACATTTTCAGATGGGCGTCTTCGTACGTCGCTAATAGGTGTCAGGCGATAGCGCTGGGTAGTTACAGGTCAGACATCGTGAATATCCCTTTCGGAATGCAGCAGGTCTTTTACTTGGGCCCATTAGTATATAATGCTTACATGAATGACATATACCCCATTTTTAAAAATTATAATATTCTTATTATGCTGATAACAAGAAACCGACTTGACGACATTGTATGTATGTATGTGAACTCTTTATTGCACATAAACAATTACAAAACACTTATTGTTAATTGGACCTGTAAGAATTTGAGCTTCGTTTTCCAGGTTTGTAAGGAATTTACTGACGTAAGCTGTATAAAGAGAGTGTACTTTGCATATGTGCGAAGCCTCTTGGAGTACGGCAGCTGCACGTGGTCTCCTCAGTACGTCACATACAGGGACAGAATTGAAAAAATCCAAAAGAAGTTTTCACGATGAGTATTTGAGTTTTCGTGCCAAAAAATGTGACGCAACATATGAGTTGATGTGTCACCATGTGTTAAGCCTACAAGATATACACATAATAATACATATCAGTCCAGTAACCGGCGATCTTGTAGGCTTTAGGTTATACTATACCTTGTCTGGACGTATTGACAGCCAATCACTACACTCAGAAATAAAGTCCCTGCACATCAAACTGTACAAATGTATTGCTGTTGATGCCCAAAATAAATAAATAAAATAAATAAATAAATAATAGACCATTATTTTCATTATTTGACTACGTGTAAAAGTTTGACCGTCCGTATTGGTATCATCTGAATAAAAACCAGTAAACTCTTTGACAAACCTGACTTTTTGAAGTTGCTACTTCGCACCTACGTAAATCTCTGCCTTAAAAAAGTTTTTCTAAATATTCTTTCCCACGGTGCTCGAGTTTCAAAATTGCTCGAGTTGCTCAAGTAGGTAAATTTAGTGCGCTTTCAGCAGAAAACTCTCCAACTGGCGGATAACTCGGAGTCGGAAGATTGTCGCTCGCGCAAAGTTAAACGCTGAATTAGTACTTAGGTGCAAGTTTTAATTTTCACCTTCAGAAACAATAGTTTAATCAGCAACTTTATTTAGAGATCCTAAAGCTGTTTAAAATACTTGGTTTTCGGACACAGTACACAGGGCACAGATTACGACACCTAAATACTAAATGCGATAAATGTATGAAAAAAATACTGTAGTGTATTACTACATTACTAGATACAAAGAAAGGAAGAAAGAAAGAAAATACATTCATTCAGAACAACGCACAAATGAACCCAAAAATATGTAAATAAAGTTACACAAACTTTTACAGTTTATTGTCTAAAATGAAACAGTAGGTACTTATTTTTACATGATTTTATTTTTTTAAGAAAAAACATAGTATTGTGGGTCGTGGTGACCCACCTTGGGGTAAGCGCGTCTAAGTGCGACGAACCATAATAATATGTTTTAGGAGGTATTGTCGGTTTGGTGCACTTGCCCCGTAGGCGCACTTACCCCGACTCACTTTAACAGTTTAAGTGTTCCTCGTCATGCATTATTATACGACAAGAGTTTTTTGAATCCAACTTTTTAAATTTAATTTCCCTTACTCTAATGAATTTTTCATTCGAAATGAAAATGACAACAGCGTATAAAATTATGAATGTTTTGACAATTCTGAATTTAATTCAGTGTCTAGTCACCTTTTAGCAAAAATGCACCTAATATTTTACGAACAAAATTGTGTTTTGATTGGTGGACTTCATTATTTCATTATATTGCGCTATAATAAAAACATTGATTAATTTTAATTGGTTATCAAGGTTGGACAACAATGTTGTTGACCAATCGGTCTATACAGGTGATGTCTTGTGACCCGAGACCACCATATAGTGTTGTAATGTTTTTTGAGCAATGTAAAAAAAAAAATTTTTGTTTATTTTGGAATTGTTTACAAAACCTAAATTTGTGCTAGAAAAATGTTTATCTACACATATATCATAAGTCCTCTATTATGCGTTCAAAACCCGTTGGCAAATACCAGCATTACCTGTGGTAGCAGATTACAGCAACGCCAGCTGCTAACGTAATATTGGTATTACGTTATCATATATTTTTTTCTAAAGTAGAGAGTTTCAAATTTGGAACATCTCCCAAAACCAATACAATTTAAATAGGCCCAATTCTAGTATTAAGTGAATCGTCAACTCGGTATATTTGATTTCAAACGACATGAAAATAGGGACTTTATTCCACTACATCATTCCGAATAGTCATAATTTCGAATTAATCCAAATCCCGCATTTTCTTAATTCCGAATGAAATATTTTGATAGAAGACTTTATTTTTTGATATCGCTTGTAAATCAAATCTAACCTAACCTATGTATTTATGTATAGTTATTATATTTTAAATTTAACCTAAAATAGCTCCAGCACAAATTTGGACAAATGAATATTCGGAAAAATGTAATTCGGAATTTTAAGGTGTTCCCAAAATTTAAACATAGTCAATACGAAACGTCAGTTGGGTATATTTTTAGTATAATTATATCGCCCGGCTGATTTCAAACGATGTGAGAATATGGACTTTTATTAGTTTGTGTATGATTTAAAAAACACTTATATTGCCGCCATTCTTGTCGTTATTTATTTGTTGTGCCGCTTTTGTTTGCCTGAATTTTTTATTCAGTAGGTATTATTATTATTTAAATATATAAATATGTTTTTCTACATTTCGATTTATTTCTTATTTGAGTAAATTAATGTGCTTAGCACCTATACAGGTGGTACTGGTAACTATGCTATTTCCATTCGACTTCTGACCGCATCAGTACTTATAATATGTGTGTAGATGTATGCAAATTAGGCCTCAAAACAGAGTGCGGTTTTATGAAATGAGCCTAAATGTATCAATTACATAAACCGCTGTTCTAATATCAATTTCCGAAACTAGTCCGTCCGATAAAACAAACAAATATGGATAAACCGAATGGCATCATTAATACCGCTATAAGTAGTCATTAACTTGTAGTAGTAGTAATTAAGCTTCAGTAGTTAACAATGTAACAGATGTTTTAAAAAGTTACGTTAACCGTTCAGAATTAATTAGGATTTTAGGATTAGAGAACAACCGTTGTTATAGCACAAAACTTCAATATCTTAAAAAGTAATACCTTTTTTGCATTTAAGTTGTGGCTATCACGAGAAAGAGGTAAATAAAGAAGTTCCGATCTTAGTATATTTGCAATTCCCAGCTTGGTCACGTAGCAAGTAAATTACACTTCGCCTAGCCGAATCAATAGAGAAGTTATCCGTTATCTAGAACCATTATAAGATAAACTAGAATTACGAACTAAGATTAGCTTAGTTTTTGATTAAATGTTGCTTACTGAAACACTTTGTTATATTTTGTTCAAAAGAAAAACTGTTTGATCTTGTAACCATGTTTTTTTTTTTAATTGCCTGGCTTTCTATAAATACGTAAAAACATAAAAAGCAACCAAAAATTCAGTTACAAATAAGCGGCAGCGTGACAAAGTTCTTGGAAATAAGCTTAAGTATAGAGTTAAAGTATAAAGTTAAATATAAATGCAAGCATCTGTAGCAAGCGTTCTATGCATCGAATACACCAGCTAGGAACTTGCGTTTCTGCTCGACAGTGCCGAAAAACTCCTTCCATCCTTTATTTTGCTACACTTGTTTTCGAAATCATTCTTCTGGATAAAACAGGACGGAACAGTTAATATTATTGTGCCTCGAGCAGAAAGGCGTGAGCCTGTTTGCAGATTAACGAATAAGCCTGTTTGAAGTAATGCCGGGTAATTTTGGGCTTTATTTTGATCAATGAAATGAACTTGATTTCGGGTAATGTGTTACTGGGTTATGCTTGTGATTCCAGCGTAGAGTTCGTTGGCACTAGTGGCATGATGAAAGTTGTTTTTGAACTCTAACTAAAGAATATCTCTATGACATTTATTATACCACATTAGCTAGATCAAACATGTAGGAAGGCTAGCACTGATTACGAGTGTAAAGTTTCTTCAATCTTCGTGATGTAGACTTTTCGAACTCCCGACTATCAGACTACCTCTATAATAAATACATACACCAGATAGACCAATTTGAAATAAACACCTAACCCTAAGTTATAAAGCGTCTCGCACCCAATCTTGGGCAGAAAATGATAAATGAATAAACTATTCCCAGCCCTGACCATTTTCATTCTTTATTTCTATTAGTTCCGTATCGAATCGCAACCCGGAGGACTGAGAGCGCCGCGGGCCCGTCGATTGAATCGGGATTGCAAGAACCGAGCTATAATTTCTCATGGGACATTTTGTTAAATAACAATATTTTCTAGCTTAATCGATTGAGAAATTGTATTTCGAAGCTTTCGTGTAATTTTAGGGTAGATGTGTAGGAGAAAAACTACACAACATCCGGAGGAGAAAAATGCCGGGATGGTGTTAAATGACAACAAAATACATAAGTATTAAGGAGGATTACAAAATTAAACTAACACGTCTTATATGGTACATCCTAAAAAGACGTTCAAGTTGTAGTAAAATGTGCTTTACTCGTATCGTAGTGAGATAGTGTGAACCCGAAGAAGACCCTGGCAACAATTACGCAGTGTGCTCTTAATAAGGTTTTATCCCGAGTAATGATTAACATAAATGCAAAAAAAGGGTTTGTTTATCAGTCTGTTTGTTATATTTTCACGTTTAGCCACTGAACAGATTTTGATAAAATGCATTAAATAATCTCAAACTAAATGTATTAGTATTGGTTTCTTATACTATTGTATTATTATCAACAAGTGTTTAGAGTTGTCTGTAATTCTGCAGCTCTGCCTATCCCACTCTGGGAATGAAGGCGTGAGTTTATGTATGTATGTAGGTACAAACGCTTGAATCAAGCAACAAAGAACAAAAACATCAAAAAACACTTATAAGTATATAATATTATTCTTAAGTATGTATCACTGCAATAACTCAAGGGAAAAGTGAAAGTAAATAATATAATTATTATAAAAGACAAGCATTGCGATATATTCGGTAAGACATAAATGTTATCTATGATGTCGTATTTTTGTTACGAACAACTGCGCACAGGATTGCATATTATTCAGTTGGGTATATTTTCTTAGGCCACGGCTTTATGATATGCCGGTCATGCTAGTTTGATGTGAGTAAAATACAAAAGGGATGCGGTTTTCGGGAGTAGGTAGTGGGATATTTATTGGACAAGAGTCAAGCCTTCTAATCTTCAAGGAGTGCAGTTCGTCAAGCTGTTCTAATTTGGCCTCCATTCAGGTGAGGGTGTTCAGTCACCTACCAGGAGTTCAGAACTTGTGATGGTCTGCTTCAAGCTGGCTAGCCTTACGGTCAAACAGAAATTAATTGTTTCGATCGAAAAACAGAAATTTAACATTTTTAGTATAGCTACTTTATAAATATATAAGTATCTTAGATTCCGAGCGTCGCTCCGGTTGAGACCGTTTTTTTTCCCACAGCGTCTCTATTCTACGCGGTAAAACTTGATTGTTTTTGTTTGACATGTTTCATTTAAACTCATCATCTAACTAATATCAAGCGGGATACCCGTCTCCAACGGAGTCAGAACTGCTAGTTTTACTACAGGAGCTACTAAGTTGTGATATTTGGCCGAATGTATCGTTTTCCAACCGTTTCATTTGCCGACCCGTTGTTTTTTTTTTGTATCCTGCATCTTACTTCTCGTTTCAAATGGACTCGCAGTGGTGCAGAGGTTAAAACTAGCTTGACCTCTATCCTAAGTATCACCATACAACGTGGCCCCCAATCTTGCTAGAGTAGATTGCACTGTATTTTATTGTTATATTGATTTATACGTATATATACTTGATACTGGCGAAATCACTTCATTGTGGAAAAGCCATATCCCCGCTATAGTAGCTGTTGAAGTCGTCGCGGGGCAAAGAAGAAGAAGAATGTAAATGCAAGACCATGCGCACTGCTGGCTTATTTTCATTCCATTGACGAGAGGGCGCACGCGGTACCTACGCTACAACTACGAGTACAAACATCGCTATTGGTCGTCGGTTGTCGCCAACGAGTGGCGACACCTGCAGTTGCCTCTGCCGTTCGTGATATTCCGCTGTCCTATGGGAACCCTAATATTCGCCAACAATGCAACCATTGAGGATCATCGGCGAGCTGTTGCCGGGTCTGATTACAAACCTGAAGGCAAATTCAACTTTCTCAGCGATGAATATCTCACGACAGCGGGTGCGCCAAACTTGTGTACGTAGATATTGTAGATGCACCTTGTCTATGAGTGCGTAGCTGTCATCGGTCAGCGTCGCAGTAGTGTGCGTGTACGCGTTACAACAACAAGTATAGCGCTCTCGTGAAGTAAAACAACTGTATAGGTACCAGGTTGAAAACACTGCAACTTGCCCGTTGACATATCGCAACCATAACTAACATATTTAACTTTGTTAATATTGTATTTTCATTTTGTGTTTTGTACAAGAAAGCGTTTACAAACATACAGTACCCCACCCCGACCAAGTAACAACCTAAGGGCCGTATTAATAAACTCATCAGGCCCGCCACAAGATATAGCAAAGTAAACGCCAAACCATAGAACACTGTAATTTTTGACGCATCTTGAAACGAGCATTAGAGTTGAGATCAGTTTATTATTACGGGCCTTAGTGTATCGTTATAAACGTCATAGTAAAACCTCAAACTGTAGTACGACTAAAAACAGTAGAAATTGAATACCTTGGAACTAAAAAAATACATACTAAATTGTTGCCATGTTTAAGCATTTTGCGTCTAAAATGTGAGTTACGTAGAAAGTGGCGCCCTCATTGAATTTCTACTCTTTTTTGGCGCACTGTACATCAAATTTAATGACAAGCATGATAATTACAATGACATTCACAATAGGCTCGACATTTTATGTGGGTGACCGGAGTCCAAAGACTAGTATTGTATACTGGGATACCGGAGTCTTCCGGTAACCTTCGGGGAGGGAAGATGGCCGATTGAAAGAAGTCCGGCTTATACATTTGATTTATATTGTTTACTTATTTACTTTACGCACATGGGGGTTATTATGACATCGTAATGCAGTTCATTTTACGGCTAGCGTAAAGGATAGAGCTATAGCAGTTATAATAACTCTGTCCTTTTCTCTCAGCGTTAACTGAACTGCATAGCTATGTCATAATAACCCCCCAGTACGCAATTGACACTGGCGAAATCACTGCGAGATACCGCGGTGACCACCATTATTAAAAAAACTAGAAGAAGAAGAAGAAGTGGGTGTCTGTTTTTACATTTATTCATACAGGCATAGTATTGATTCGGATTGTTAACACCGTTTTTGTTTTATTTAAACCATATCAAATACGAGCTATTTATTTCTTTAACTTTGTGAGGTTTTAATGTAACCTTTATAACGCAGTAGACGTATACACCTAATGGTTTAACGCTAACCGCAGATGAATTTGATAAATTTATTATGCTAGGTAGCGTAAAATATATCTATGAATCTATGACTGGAACAGAGGTTCTACTTTCAAAATCGAAGCTCGAATTTAAGTGCACTATCTCTTTCTACATTTCGTCACAACTTACGAGTAAAAGAAATGGGGCATTGAACGATTCTAATTTAGTGCTTTGTAGTAGCCATTTTGTCATAAATACATTAATGACTTGCAGAATTGAATAAGGTAGTAAGTCACGTGACAATATTACATGACTGATATTTATTGGTTGCATGAACGCATCTAAGCTCCAGTACCTACGGTAATAACCAAAGAAACTGCTGCTAATTTCCTCTTGATGGAGTTGCAATATATATACTTGCTAAAAATAATCAAATGAGATTTTGGAGGATGTTTGGATGAGTAGTAAAAAAACAACGAGGTAAAGGAGTGCGTTTTAAATACGAATTGACGTAGGTAAGCATCCGTAGTTAGGTTTTGTTCCGTTGCAAGTTTGGCGAGCTTAAGGACATAAACTGACTGTGGGACTTGCACGCAATTACTAATAATGAATGCCCATTATAATTTGTTCCAAGATTTTATAGTATATATGTTTATAGTTTCGGTAGATTTATATAGGGTATTCAAATGTAGTTAACGCTAATTTACCGCTTTTTCAAGTCAACTACGAATAAACAGTTCGTTCACCTTCTTTTAACAATCGATGAATAATAATTGGTTAATTGGTTTCATTTTATTTTAATGAAATAGTTTAATGAAGCGGAAGTGTAAGTTTTAAAATTATAAAAGTTGATCACAGATTTCAATTGCTGAGTTACTTTACTTAACTTAAAATAAATGGAAAATGTACATTATACGTCACTTTGTTCGTTGCTCGACGGACGCAAATTAAACAGGTCGCTATTATTCTAAAATAATACATCTCTTCGACGTAGTGAGAAGTAAGTATTCAGAACCATGAAGAGCAAACTTCGCACTCTACAGATTGTCTCATAATAAAAATAAAACGACGTTAAAATGACAAACAAACATTAACAAAATCCAGACGCCATTGTGATTAACGTCTTTAAATGTAAAACTGGCTGTAATTATTGCCTTTTGTTAAAAAAACCGCGGCCATTTTCCGGGGGCCGTTTGTCGAAATTTACTATTATTGCCACTTGTTCAACGCCGCTGAAAAACGTTAAATATGTCCATCAGAGTA
This sequence comes from Acleris sparsana, assembly GCA_923062465.1. Taxonomy (NCBI): domain Eukaryota; kingdom Metazoa; phylum Arthropoda; class Insecta; order Lepidoptera; family Tortricidae; genus Acleris; species Acleris sparsana. The sequence continues at coordinate 11,268,498 of OV281293.1, forward strand.
AATGCGAGTGCTGTTTTAATTTCAACTGCTAACATTTTATTCACGTTAAATAAAACTGTGCTCGTTGATGGAGATATCAAAACATTTAGAATTTATTTTAACCGCTACATCGCTGTAAAAAAAATTGAACATTTAATTTTACTCGATTTTTACTCAAGTCCCGGATGTTCGTTTTATTTACATATCGTGTGATCTGCGCCTCTATTGAACGCGGTAAAACCATAAGAATGTAACATTATTGCCAACGATGCGTTGGCTCTTACGTTAAAAACGATACGATAACATGTCAAAAGCAATACTTATAGTTTTACCGAGTCTATTCTATTATACGCCCTATTTGTGAATGCTATCCTTGTTACTAATATTATAAATATATATAAATGGTTTTGCATTTATGAAATTTAAAACAGACAGTCTTTATCCTGAGTTGAATCATAGGATCCTTTTTAACTTTAACCTGATCTTCCAAACCTGTCCTAATTTATGGTTATATACTAAGGTTTGACCGTAATTAGGCTTTTCTTCTTCTTTTTTATTATTGACGGTACACCGCGGTTCCGCAGTGATTTCGCCTATGTCACTGCTGTTCGGCGATAAGTTAATAGCTAAGATGGTGGTATCAATCCAGACGGACCCTGCACAAGATCTTACCACCACAAAAAATCTTGTAATTACGTAGAATATAAGAATTTAACGGCTTCTTAGAGTTAATTTGAAAGGTTTGGCAACGGAAGCTATGCCGGCTGCAACGGATCTTGCCAACTGCTTATTAACAGTAAACCCTTCTTTACGATTTCTGTTTATCACATTAAATCCACACTCGCGGGTTTGGACTATTTCCAATTTGTAAGCGAGTTGGGTTATTGGTAGACAGAGGGTTAAGTTGTAAGTGGGGGCGTATTGGAGGACTGCTAGGGTATTATATATTTTTGTTGGAATAACCACTAACTAGCCTCAACTAATAATAATGTAACAAATCGAATACCTAATCTGCATCGCACTTCTATTACCGTAAGTATTAAAATCTTGTTTATTATTTCCTCCGCATTCAACTTGTTATTTCTATCCCCCCATAAAGTTTTTCATTAGGCACTTCATTTGCAAATATAAGCGCGAGTCGGACTGGTCCGTCAACACGGTCGTTATCTTAAAAATCCAAAGTGGCTTTTAAACAGTGAAACGTTTTATTATGGTAATAATTTCATACTTTCCGGAAATCATCAGGATTCTTGCAAATGCGTGAATAATGATGGATAAAGAAGGAAGATTATTAAAAGAACATTTGCTAGTTTAAATATGCTATAAATATGAAAACGCTCGTTAGTATCGAGGCGCGCGTGGTAGGGCGACTAATGCAAATTCCTAATGAGCTCGTTATTTTTGTATTTAAAAAAATGGTAAATTAATTTGTCATTAATTATCTTTCAGAAAGATACTTTTATCAGTTAGAAGTAATAAACTAAACACAGCTTTTTGATTGTATCAGTAATAGTATAAGTACTTACATAGGTACACATACACACATTGCATGCACATAAAAGTTTGCCGATTGCTCATTCTATCAAATATGTAAAGTAAGGCAAAATTACGTACTGATTCTCATGTAAATAAATAAATAAATATCAGGGAACAATGTCACACCAGTTGACCTGCGTCGCTATTGCCTAAAGCACTCGCAATCTCAATTAACTTCAAAGTGGATCAATTGTTTTCATTTTGTATGCAGACAATAAGCCATCGATTTTCAAAACGAAAACGATTGCGATTGCGTTAGGCAATAGCCCCTCCGATCCCAAACTAAGCTCTAGGCTTGTGCTATCATCACACAAATATCTGCCCTTACCGGGATTTGAACCCAGGACGGCTAGCTTCGTAGGCAGGGTCACTACCAACTAGGCCAACGCGTCAGTCGCGTAATGTTATAATTTGTTTTTGTGTTCAACTCATTATAATACGGTGTAATCGTTAAGTGTGGCCACGCGACTATTTCTTAAATATAACAGATATCAGAAAACTAAAAACTGATATCGAAAGTAGGTTACCCAATGAGTAAAATCACATTAATAACGGCTATTAAATAAAAGTAGTAATATTAAATATATTTAGTTTAAACACTTTCATACTCTTATAGACACAACCTTCCTTGAGGCTGTAATTTCCCTAGCGTAAGAGATAAAACTGTTTAAGATTCATAATTTACACGAATAAATTGTAATAAATAAAACAATTTATGAATCATATGTTAATGTTGAAATGACCAGGCCTTTTAAACTAAAGCCTATCAAGTCTCTTAACGAGCGGCGTACTTAATGTATGCGAGGGTTTAAAGTTAATGTGTGGGATATTTCTGGTTTTATCAATAAAAAATATCGATGTGACTCAGGGTAACGAACGTACTTTCGATATCAGTTTAAAGTTATCTGATATCTGTTATATTTACGGAAAAATCGCCAGGCTACGCTTAACGATTACACCCTGTATTTACGTAACCTTCCGTGGTTTCAATTGATGGTTCCAACGGAAGACCAGCGCTGACTTTACTGCCAGGATTACCTACTCTGAGTTGGGACCTTTCCGTGACTACATTCATCCTATGCGTATTTCTCCGTCCTCTGTTGTTGTCAAGTATAATCTTTCTTTCATTCTTAAAGTAAGTAAAACATTTAATATATATCAATATCATGTATAAAGTATAAGTACTTACCTATTAAGATCTATAAAAATGACACAAATAGAAAGTGATTTTGCCTGCGTCAGTTCCAAAGGAAGAGGGTTCCACAATGTAACATCCTAAAATGTAAAGGAGTTATTGTATGGAAGAAGAAGAGGAAACACTTTTTTTTAGAACAATGCACAGAATTAAGATATTTATAACGCTTCTTGAGATAATGGGCGGTAAGGTTGCCGGAATAAAAATAATGCAGTGAAAAATGTTGATAATGTGATAGTACCACATCTAAATCTACCTAAATTTTGTTCTTAGATTTGAGGTTATAATTCGTACTGGAATGACAGGTGTCACAATTGTCTTCTAATCGGCCGAGCACTATAATTTCACTTCAATAGTTGAGAAATACGAAAATAAAGCTTGGATTTGTAAGAGTATTAAGAGTATAATCTGGGGTCCTAATCAAAAAGGGAACAAGTTGACTTCACTCGTAATAAAAAAGGGTGTATACATGAACGAAGTAAACTACACTTAAACCCTTTTTCACTTGATCTTTAGAAGCCTTATACACTTTTTCACTAGGACCCCAGTGTTACGTACTAACTATGTAATACCATTCTACCTTTTTCGAATCACAAAACCCACAAATGAAAAGTGTAAAAGGGGTTCACTGCGACGGCGATAAACCTCTAGGAATTATCGCAGCACGATAAACGGCGCTGAAACGATAGTTTAATATTTAACCCGAGAGCATTCCCGAGCTATCACGCTGGTTAAAAATGAATAAACGCGAATATGTTGAAAAAAATTACTACAATTTAAATGTTTATCAGATTCTTGAATCTAGAACTCCTGTTTGGTTTTGTTTAATACCCTGTTCAATTTTAGTTTAAGACCTTGGTATGTATTCCATATTGTATCACAACATTATCTCTTATGTTATTCACTTGGTAGTAAATTTTTTCCAAACATCAACAGTATAGTTACGATATCGAAGCAAAACGGGCAATATTAGACGTAATTATACAAAGAAATACCTATTTATGCTGTAGACCCCAATGTAAAAATACGTGACCCAAAAAAAAATTGCTATCTTACCTTGGCCAAAGTTTACAACCACTGTGTTGTAACTGAGGCGTTGCAATTTTGTAGCTAAAGTGAAGAACAATTAATCATGAATTTGAATTTGCTTGCTGTGCTAACACTATTATAATTTAAACTTTAAATATTCCAGAACTATTTAATGTTTTCGAAAACAACGGCGAAGCGACGCTCATTTAGCATATTCGCTTACGTTAGCGTAATAGAACAGACTGAAACCTTAACAAAATAGCGGAAGTCTTTGACTAATAAATGTTATTCCATGAAATCGTTTTACTATAAATCATTTCCCAGAAACATTCGTTCCACAAAGTCATATTCCCGAGGGAATTGTATTTTTAGCCATTATTATACATCAAAAGGTATTTAATATTTGGTTAATTGTAAGTCTTATTCGCTTTCTTATTGTCAAAATTGTAATAAGCACCTAATTTGTATTTAAATTACCTAAATAATAAATATGATTTTTACCAAGACAAGAGATATTGTCTTCTAAACCACAAGTAAAAATATTTTGATTTGTTATTAATTGTGACATCTTTACAATTACTTTAAGCCTTTGCAATCAAATGGTATTTGTAAAAAGCCTTCAAATTTCAGTACAATACGTTACGTTTTATATGTATGGTAAGGTAAGTAAGGACATTACTGTTCTTTCTCAGTTTCCACCCCGGAAAAAAAAATGCGTTTAATTAAATAACTCAAAATCATTGTTTAGGAGATAGAACCGTTTGTTAATATATATTTTTTTCTTATCCTATTGATGGGCAAAGGGAAAATACAAGCGATATTAAATTTAATTCGATTCGATTTTTTAAATCGAATTTCTCAACAAAATATGAAAATACCGTAAAAGAGATCATCATCATCATCATCATGTCAGCCAAAAGACGTCGACTGCTGGACATAGGCCTCCCCCAAGGCTCTCTACTCAGACCGGTCTTGTGCTTTTCGCATCCACCGCACTCCCGCAATCCTTACGAGGTCGTCACTCCATCTTGTTGGAGGCCTACCTACAACTCGTCTCCCGGTTCGCGGACGCCACTCCAGAACCTTCTGACCCCATCGGCCATCAGCCCTGTGAGCAATGTGCCCCGCCCACTGCCACTTAAGTTTAGCTATTCTTCGTGCTATGTCGGTAACCTTAGTTCTACTAAAGATATCATCATTTCTGATTCTATCACGCAGAGAAACCCCGAGCATAGTCCTCTCCATAGTCCTTTGAGTGACTTTGAGCTTCCTTATAAGGCCCATTGTTAGCGCCCACGTCTCAAATCCGTAAGTCATCACTGGCAACACACACTGCTCAAAGACATTTGACTTCAAACACTGCGGTAATTTGGACGAAGATGAAAGATGGAAGATGCGAAGCTTCCCGAACGTGGCCCAGCCGAGTCGGATTTGATGAGTGACCTCTTTCTCAAAGTTGGACCTACCTAACTGGACCGTTTGTCCCAGGTAAATATAGTCCTTCGAGCGCAGAGCCTCCGACTATTATGGGAGTTGGCGCGATATGGACATTGGACATGACTTTCGTCATGAGCTCAGCGAGCATTGCACTGAGGTCCTCCATGGTGTTAGCCATGACTACGATATCGTCAGCGAATCAAAAGTGAGTGATGTACTCACCATTTATGTTGATGCCTCGTCCTTTCCAGTCCAGAACCTTAAAAGCATCCTCCAATGCAGCGGTGAACAGCTTCGGAGAGATCACATCTCCTTGTCTGACTCCCCGCTACAGAAGAATAGGCTTCGTGCTCTGGTCCTGTAGTCGGACGGACATAGTGGCGTTTTCGTACAAACACTTCAACACTTCGATATATCAGTAGTCTACTTGGCACCGCTGGAGAGACTGCAGCACAGCCCATGTATCGATCGACAGTTCTCGTAGTCGACAAAAGCAAGGCAGAGGGGGAGGTCATACTTTTCGGTCTTCTGTATAACCTGCCGCAACGCATGTATGTGGTCTACGGTACTATAGCCTTTTCGGAAACCGGCTTGTTCGGGAGGCTGGAAATCGTCAAACCTGCGCGCGAGACGATTTGTGATGACCCTCGAAAACAGTTTATAAACGTGACTTAGAAGTGAGATGGGTCTATAATTCTTCAGCAAAGTTTTATCACTTTTCTTGAAGAAGAGAACCACCACAACTCTGTTCCATGCTTTCGGCGTTCTCTCTCCGTGGAGGACCGGTTTACCACCCGCCTTCAGGAGTTCGGCTGTAATTCCTTCCTCACCTGGGGCTTTGCCATTCTTAAGCTGTTTGAGGGCCATACTAATCTCGTACAGGGTGACGTCGGAGATCTTCGGTATAGTGTCGGGTTAATCTAGCCCTAGGGTCTTCAGCTAGATTTTCGACGGGTGTTCGGATTGTCGTGTACAGCTGTCCATAAAACTTCCCAACTTCCGCCAATAGCTCAGGTTTGGATGAAAAGACTCTGCCGTCGTCGGTCTTCAGCTTCATCAATTGGCTTTGGCCAAGAGGCAGATTCTTGGCAAACACCTTAGAGCCCCTGTTACGCTCAATAGCCTCTTCAATACTTTTAGCATTGAATCGGCATTTATCACGCTTCAGAGACTTCGAGATCCGTCTGTTGAGCTGCTGATAGTGACAAGCGTCACCAGAGGACTGCAGAATCATTTCGCGCCTCACCTCCATGAGCCTAAGGGTGGAGTCCGAGAGCTTCCTGTTTTTTGTACGGTGGATCTTGAAGAACTTAGACCCACCGCTTGGACAGCTTCCAAAAACCCGTCGTTGTGATCGTCCACGTCACTACCAAGGCACTCGAAACGGTTTTGAAGCTGAAAGCTCTCGGGGTTTTGGAGCTGAGCGGGTGCCGGGCGGAGCGTAGACTTCATCAGTCGAGACCTTTCAAGCTTGAACTGGATGTACCATACGGTGATCACTTCCAGTTTTAACCGCACTGATCACGGAGACATCATTGAATATGTGCTTTTTGTCGACATGATAAAGTGTATCTGATTCCTCGTTACACCATCAGGGCTCATCCAGGTCCTCTTCCTATGCTCATGTTTTCTGAAGAAGGAGTACATCATATAGAGTCCCTCCTTCTCCATAAAACTGGCCAGTATGTGGCCCCGGTGATTCCTACGCCCCACTCCAAAATTCCCCACTCTCTGCTCTTCACCCTCTCGTTTGCCTAGCTTTGCGTTAAAGTCCCCCATAACAACCGTGAAGTGAGTTTTAGAGCTAAGCATGGCTCTGGAAACATCCTCATACATAGCGTCCACCTCATTGTCGGAGTGTGTCGAGGTCGGATTATATACCTGTATGACCTTCAACGAATATCGGTGGGTCGCTCTCGACACGCTCTCGATCTTCACCACGTTGTTCACGAGGGACTTGTGGACGATAAACCCGAGACCTCCCTGGGACTGGTGGTCGCCCTCCCGGAAATAGAGCCAGTTACCGGAATTCCGGGTTATCATGTCCTCCCCCTCTCTACGGACTTCTGAAAACCCTATGATTCCCCATCGTAACCTGGTCAATTCCTCCTCCAGTTCCAGCAACTTTTCGTCGGTCCGCAATGTTCGGCAGTTGTATGTTGCCAGGGCCAAAGGCCGTCGTTTCTTGTAGCCGGGTCTCTGCCGGAGATTACCTTAAGCACCCCCTGCCCCGCCGTTAGCATGGCCGCTACCGGAGCCAGGAATAGCCTGGGCTGTTGTTGTATATTCTTTTTGATTTAGAACCGTTGGAGGGAAAAATGCCGTAGTCGCCACGGTTGGCAGGCGGGTTGGCGACCGGAGTTATACCATGTAGTCCGCGGAGGACGCTGCTGCCCATCCTCTGGTTTATCCCTTAGTCGCCTCTTACGACACCCACGGGAAGAGATTGGGTGGTGCTATACTTCCAAAAAAAATTTGCCATCTGTGTCTTACATGAATCAGCTTATATTGAAGCTGTAAAAAAAACATGCATATTTCCTATTGTTTGAAACTAATACGAACGACGAATCAAAAAAGTTTTTGCTACCGACTGTACTTGTTACTACTACTTACTTAACTTTTTACTGTAGACTTGTGAGACGTGACCCAAACAATCACACTAACATACGAGTACAAATAAAGCTTGTAAAAATATGACTGTAGACGTAAGATTACAGTAGGTATATTAAATTGATGATGCTACTGTTTTCTTTCCTCGCAGCGTCCGAGAATGAGGAATGACTTGTAAATTTAGTGTGGTATTTTTTACTGTATTGCACAAAATGTGCGCAATTTGGGCACCCTCAATCCAAGATGGCGGCTAACGCCTAGGTCATCCACTTGGACTTTTATTAGGACCCCATTACTTAATAATATAGATCCAAAAAAAACTATGCTCCACCTTTTGTAAAGCAGAAACTCCTACCTAGAATTTGCTAAAAACTGTGAATAGAGTTAGCTACCAACTCTATTCACAGTTTTTAGCAAATTCTAAATATTGCTATTCCATCTGAGTCCTAAGGTTTGGTATCGCGTTTGCAATCTTAAGATTGCAGTCTTGAGATTGCAAATATGTATCAGTTTTAAAGCCCAATAGCCGTCAGGTGGCATGTGTGCCAGCTCACCTCCAACCCACATAAAAAAAGTAAGCCGACATTTTTACATAAAGGAGAAGTATAGTTTCTCGAACATTTTTTTTCATTTAGTTTATGGAACGGACACACACACTCGATGATTGGGAGTGTTCCGCGACAGTCTTTACTGCCGGAATCCACTCCTGGTCGACTGGACACCTGCTCCAGCAATCCAATAAGCCGACCTTTTTAGTTTATAGAACTTAAAATGGATAGCTGGCCTGATGGTGTAAAACGGGTCCTTTTTGGTATAAATAACTACTGCAGTTTAGTTGTAACAATAATACATAAGGTCATAGTGATTATTAAATGACTTATGAATTAACTTCATTAAACACAGTAATATCCTCATAAATTAGTACCAAGTTAAAACTAAAAATTCAGTTAAAACTTAGTTAAAGAACAAAACAAAGTGACAAGTAAAGTGTTTATTACGCACGGGCTTAGTGACGCTTAATGACCAATGTAAAACCGCATCAATTTATCAAAAGAAATAGTAAGCAACATGCTTGATTCATTTTAGAAGTGCTGAATGAAAAACATTTAGTACCGTTGCTATAAATGTTAGCACTTAGAGGTAAGTCCTAATGACACGTACTAAATTTGTGTAAATGACTAATAGTAAAGATCCTTCGTAATCCGTTTGAGTGGAAAATTTTGCATAATACTCTCTAAAAATTTAATCTGATGTACGAACTTATTCCAAGATTACGATTTCTTACAAGAGGTCAAGTATGCTTGTTATTAAAGGTGCGTGAATACACGATTTAAAAGCTATGCAAGGTTCTTAATAACGTCAACAGCGTGATTACGATACAGAAGCAGGATGTGCTAAACCAAAGCAGAATAAGGGTTCAGTACGAAGTAGTTATTAGGAATCCAGCTATGTATCCGTGATCGTTTAAAATAGTGAACTATTATCGCCAATATACTGGGTAAGTGGGCTCTAATGAAAAAACACTGGGCCCGCGCAACATAGGTAATCTATTTATTTAGTTTACGTATTACGAAACAAATTCTCCGAATTTTAGGACAGCCATTTCATGCCAAAAATCATTTTAATTAAATTTAATTCAATTCTGAGCTTCTTTGTTGCCAAAGTTGTTCTACGGAGTCCAATTAGGCCTTTTAAAGGATGTTTTGATTGAATATTACCCTCTCTCATATAACTCGCTGTAACTTTAACGATATTCTGGTAAGAAATAAACTCCTAACTTAAACTATAAACACATAGCACATTTTTCCGGCACTGATGCACTAAAACAGAGTGTTTAGCATTCTGCAGAAAAATAGCAATGTATTAATAAACTGATCTTGACTATAATACCAATATCAAGATGCGTATAATACTAATGGCAGCTTTCTATGTCTTAACGTTTCCTTTGACGTACCTTGTGAAGGGCGTCTCAGCTAGGATGAGTGTATTAATACGACCCTTACAAAGATAAGGCTGACATTTCAGATACATATTCGTCTACTGTGAGAGCCGCTAAACATTTAGGGGAATTATGAATTATTCCAGACTATATCTATCTCTGGACCAAATTTTGGGTTCTGGCGTAATTGAGTAACATCCAAACTTTCCCATTTATAATAATTATTAGTAAAACAAGGAAGATAAAATATTATTTTAAGAAAAAACTGAGTTTTTTTTGCATTAAAATGTAATAAAATAAATTTATTTTATTTTACTTTCTTAACACGGCCGATATAATTATACTGTTTTATAAAGGCCAATTAAAAAAATATATAAATACATTATTTTTGTCACAAATGACGCAAATCATGACAAGAAAGTACTAAACATACAAAATATAATACACATTCAAACCAGGTAATTTCATAAATCACACTTCAGGGATGTCTGATTGTAGTCAAAAACTTACGTACTCGTAGGTTCACTAGTGTTTTACCGAAAATTGTTTCACAAATGTTCATTTTACAACCAATTTTTCAGACATGCATCAGATTAAAATACGCCGTTGAAAAACTAATCATATAGCACATATTAGTTTAAGAACTTTTGTTAAAAACATGGCTTTTATAAACTCATCGTTAACCAAACGGTTTACTGTACATATTGTTATTACATAAAGTAACATATATCTACCTACTTTTTGCATTTAAATCGACGGGTCTCCGCTACGCGGAGTCCCTAATCTGGGCGGTTTGCCCTTCGGGCGTATATATAAACGAACCTAACTTATTTGAGCCCCCATATCTCAGCCAATTTTGTTTTTTTGTGTGCTCCTTTTTGGTAAAATGTAGGAACCAAATTTTTACAAATGATGCAATATGAAATTGTAAAATAAAAATGTCAAATAAATCATTTAAATTAAATTATTTGTTAAACCTGTAGTTGCATAACATAAATTGATTGACGAGAAAATTATAGCCATTTAAGTAACATTTAAACTATAGCAAATCGCTGAACATACATGGAGGTTAAATGGATACCTAGCACTTAATGTTCTCTGACAACCTGCTTCGTTTGATCCACCACCCACACGTCACACCCTGAACTTACTCGTACATTATGAAAATGTCGCATCTCATTCATTGATACTTAATCATTTGTTTCATTTAAAGTTAAAAGCATAATAGTTATCAAGCGTGCAGTCGCTCCGGATTAATTCTGTAAAAGCATCCCGCTGTGTGCCCGAGAATTAGCACTCTACTTAATTAGCTACACTTGAGTTTAGTGTGATCCCGTAATTTATTCGTAAGGGCTTCAATTTATAGTCCTCGTTGTTTGAAATATTTAAACTTTCGTAATTGGTAGAAATGGCATTACTTTGGATATGTTTTAGCGAAATTAAAATAGATTATAAAACTTGTTTTAACTGATCCATGAAAGAGTGGAAGTTATCTAGTTAAACTTTTAAATGAAGAATTACTCATTACCTCGGCGTTTCGATCCATGGTCAGTCGAGAACTTTAATTTGGCACCCACCTTAGGTCCAAAGTCAATCAGACATTCTACAACAATAAAGTTGAGTTTCCTATAAGTTAAAAATTATTTGACATCTCTCTCTAGTGACATTGACGACTTCAAGCATATTTCTCGTGAAATGGGCCACAAATTAACGTTCGTGATAGTACTTAAAAAAAAACGAACGAGATTAATGAAGATGTCTCCAACAATGTTTGATCCACGCTTGATCTTGTGTTTATTTGTTCGAATCAGCTACACGGGGCACACAAAACTCATAACATCCACCGTTATTGTACGCGGTTAAGTCCCGTGTAATAACAAATACGTTTTAGTACTAACACCCCGAAAGTGTAAGGCAATCACAAGGTCAGCAACGTGTTTCGACTCTAAGTCTGTATGTCTTTTTATTAAATCTTGAACGCCTTGATGGAACTTGAAGCGCAGGGTATCGTTAGTCTTATCTTTATCTCAAGAGTAACAGGTTGTATATATTTGATGATTGTATCAGATCTGCTCCAAAAGGAAGGAATATGGCTTTAGGTGTTATAATGGATTGAATTCATATTGATGGATAATGGATTTACAGTTTGTGTGACCCGTGACTCAACTCAGCCAAATAAGTTACTTAAGAGATATTAATAGTGTTGGATTAAGTAATCGAAGTTGCAATAAATTGTAACTGCAACCAACTCACATTTTTCCCATCAGATTCGAGATTTTGATACGTAATGTAATTTCACTCACTGCAAAATTGGGTTAAAGTCAGTTACTGCTCGCAGTACAAATGTGCAAGCTGATTTAGAGAACCTATAAACGTAAAACAGAATAAGTAAATCAGAAATCAAAAAGTAGGTAGGTGCAATAAAATGTGTTTATCTTAATTTGGAAAAAAAAGTGAACTAAACATGTATCACTCTTGCGTTTTGGTTGAGAGTGCTTCCACAGCTGTTTTTTCCCACCTCTTATTTCCAACACATTCCTAGTGGGCTTGCCAGTGCCTATATTCTACTTTATATTTACTATTGCTGTCGTATAGTTGAAGTTATGATAGTTCTTATTTCCTTGACTGTTAAGGCTCCTTAGTCGTAAGATATGGTTACAATAGGGTTACAATCGAAGTAGAATGCTGGTCACCCTGTATATGGTAGTTTTTTACAAGACATTAAAAGTGCCGAGCAAATGCAGACCCGTTAAATGGTAGGCCGATTAATGATTTTGTATACCGTCCTTTTTTAGGGTTGGTAAAGTACCGGGGAATTATTGCCGAAGCCGATGATTAACCGGACATTAAAAAAACTAAGAATAAAAATGTGCATTGTACTCTCAAAGATGATTTGTTTTACATCCTTTTAAATATTATTAACATTTTTTTTATTTTGCTGAAATTTGTTTGGTTTATATTACTAACCATAATAAATAAAACTCCGTTACTTAAACGTTCATGTATCATTAATTTCTACAATTCAAATTTCTAAACTTCAACAGTTTTGTATTCCTAATTTAACAAAACAATATCTTATTTGTTTAATTTATAAAAAAACATAAATGTGGTTAAATCCAGTTTAACACATTACTCGGTATTTTTGTATGTACTTCCTCTATTAGTGAGTTTATAAAATCCGTCTTTGCATGCGAAAGAATCTCAATTTTGTACGATGGATGTAACATTATTGTACCAAAACCGAAACACTGCTAATAATTGAAATATTATTTATTTATTCGCTTAATCTTTATAAAAATACGATATGGTTGTTATGTATCTATGTATGAAAACAAAAAGTAATTATTTTGCGAATACGCCTCAGTATAAAAGCAAATATGAACTCCGCATCAACAACCATTTCAGGCAAATAAAGAGCAAAACAATACAATAACACTAAAATTTCCTTCGAGCAAAGTTTCTTAAATAAATCTCAATCGCTGCTGAGTACCATTCCTATACAAATAGAAACAAAGAAGTTTTTGATGGATAGCCTCTGGATACGCCGAAAAATTATGGCAGCACTAAACAGTTCAAGGTTGGTATTTGTTCAGAGTTCAGATATGTTCCCGATTTTATTGAAACGAGGAAAATGTCTTGTTCCATTTCAAAAACAAGATATTCGGCAGTGGTTTATATTTAAAGGTACTACGAGATTGTTCGATTTCGCTATTTCCTTTTGTTCTGATTGGAGTTTTTGTGTCAAAATTGTTTATATTTTTACACTCCGCCTGTGAACAGTGAACACGAGTCGTAAGAAAAGATAACTTAAGCAAGCAAGTAATATTCATTGTTTGCCTGCTTTCAATTAATAATATTTTATTGTAACGGTTTGAAAGACACGATCATTCATTGATAAATATAATTATAAACAGGCATAGATAACAGTTGGTATTTTTTAACTCTAAGCATAAGTACATACTCTAAACAAATAAGATTTTCTGCGGGTGGTAGGACCTTGTGCGTGGTCTTCTTATCCATTAACCTACCGCCAAACAGCAGTGTTCGCATTGTTGTGTTCCGGTTTGGGGATAAGACAGCCGGTGTAATGACTAGCATAGAGGCATTCCATCTTAGTCCTCAGGGTTGGCAGCGCATTTGCAGTCTTAGGCTTGCAGTCTTGTGAATGCGAATGTCAATGGGTCACAGTTTCCACTTACCATCAGGTGGCCTGTGTGCTCGTCAGCCTTCTATATGCCATAAAAAATATTTTTTTTTTAAAAAAACGACAAAAATGTCAGGCTGTCAGTCAGGCTCGCTACGCCAAGACAGAAGGACGTGTTCCCTAATCATTGTGAGTTAAGTGACCAGTGATCAAGACCTGTGACTTATGACCCGCATCCCACGCTTGCGGTGTCTCGCACGATTGGTTCTATCGGACATCGGAAGACCTTCGCACGGAAATCGGTCCCTCCTTGTCACACCTGAAGCAGAGGACCGTATGGTGCCCCCCTAGCGGGTTTCAAGAGCGAGACAAAAGAAAAAGCAATCTGTGCTACGACCAAAGACTACTATTGTATACTGGGATATAGACTGGCAACTCAGCGTTATTTTTGGTTCGTAGTGGTGCCTGCCATCTAGTTCGTGTTAATGGAACTAATACTGTGCATATGTGTGTGTAAGCATGTACGTATACATAACCACATACGTATGCTATTCGCCACCCCTTTATTCATACAAAACCACAACAGGTATTTAAAGACCAATAATAGTTAAGACGCGCTGTTGGCACACATTAACTATTATGGCTTTAAACGCTGTTAAGATTCATAAAAAAGGGGTTAAAGTTTGGAGTAAGTAATACAAAAAAGAACATACCAGGCGTGATGACAATGTTTTACATTAAGAACTGATGGACTTCAAAGAAAATAGACGACATTAATCTAGTCGACGAGATACGTTTTTATTGAATAAATTGGCGCACCTGCAATATAATTTATCTTTTAACACATCGTTCATTCGCGGAACGATTGATACATGTATAAACAAATTTCAATTTTAATTAGTACGCCACACCGCCTGATCAGTTCTTATTTGAATATAAACCAGTGAGAAGTAAACCTCATCATTTCAGCCGAAAGACGTCCACTGAATACAGGATTCCTCTAGAGCGACAAAGTTATAAGTTCCGGTATCCCCACATTTAGCGGTTTATTGCTATCACCAAGTTCTAAAAAAATACTATTGTACCTACAGAATTTCAATTTAACTTCCAAGTGGTTTTTAATAGCTTTTTAACTAATAATCTTTGAGGATCATATATTTAATGGGTCTTCCTAATGCTGCGGCCATATCTAAAGGCATCCCTTTTTTAACATAAAGAAAGAAAGATTCTGCACAACAAGTAACTAACTACTTGTATCACGAATATTTTTCAAATCTCATTGATTCTGATGTGGCCGCAGCGCAACTACCTATTTTGAGAGTTCGAAGAGTCCAACTAATTACCATGTCATGTAAACATATGAATATGTGAATAAATCATTTATTACATTTAAGCTTATTCTGTTTAAACCTATTAGGTACATTTGTTTAAAAATTACATGTTAAATGTATAAAAAAAACAAAAACTTGGGTCAACTGACAAGTTTTCAATACAAATTGGCCTACCTACCTAATTAGAATGATGACTGATTTATTTATTTATTTATTTATTCAAATTAATTTACACGGCATTACAGTATGACCAATACACCGAAAAACTTCAGTAATAATAATAATAATAGTGGTTTTGCCTAGCCTTGAATCCTCTTAGCTCTTTGCTGAAGGATTCCGGGCTTGGCTATCGACTTCGTAGAGAGGCTGAAATCATTTCCCACTTATTGTTCATGGATGACCTCAAACTGTTTGCATCGAAGCGCCAAGATCTTATCGCACTATTAAAAATCACACAAGACTTTAGTAGTGCGATCAAGATGGAATTCGGTGTAGATAAGTGTGCGGTCATGCATGTTCAACGAGGGAAAGTTGTAAATTCTTCGAATTTGCAGCTTTCAGAGACAATGACTCTCAGATCTCTCTCCGAAGTTGAAACCTACAAATATCTTGGTATGTCACAGTCTTTAGGTATTGTGGACAGCGATATCAAGCAGTCAGTGAAGGAACGCTTCTTTTGTCGCTTGACAAAAGTTCTTAACAGTCTTTTGTCGGGTGGCAATAAGGTGCGCGCCTTCAATGGCTGGGTGATGCCGCTGCTCACATACTCCTTTGGCATACTAAGGTGGACTCAGACTGAGCTGGACGCCCTGGATAAGAGGGTCCGTCTACTGCTTAAATCACATCGCATGTTGCACCCACGCTCATCTGTTATGAGATTGTACATCCCGAGGAAATGTGGAGGTCGAGGCATTTTAAATGCTAAGAATCTCCACAACCGCGAGGTGTGCAATCTCAGGGATTATTTTCTTCGCACTGAGTGTGGGATGCATCGTGATGTGGTTGCAGTAGACAGAAGCCTCACGCCTCTCTCCTTGGCAAACGAGAACTGGCGCAGACCAGAGGTGTTGAGCACTGAAGACCGCAAGAACGTATGGAAGAGCAAGGAGCTACACGGACGCTTCTACCGGGCCCTAACAAGACCCGACGTAGACTTTTTAGCGTCCGTGAACTGGCTACGGTTCGGTGACCTCTTTGGGGAAACCGAAGGTTTTGTCTGTGCAATTGCTGACGAGGTCATAATGACGAATAATTACCGGAGATATATTCTGAGGGATGGCACGGTTGACATTTGTCGAGCATGTCGTTGCCCCGGCGAGTCCCTCAGACATATAATTTCCGGTTGTTCGCATTTGGCCAATGGTGAGTACTTGCACAGACATAACCTCGTGGCCAGGATCATCCATCAGCAACTTGCTCTTCAATACGGTCTTGTTGAGTTTGAAGTGCCGTACTATAAGTACACACCGACGCCAGTTCTCGAAAATGGTCGTGCTACGCTCTATTGGGATCGATCTGTCATCACGGACAGGACTATTGTCGCCAATAAGCCTGATATCGTTTTGACAGATCGATCTCAACGCCGGGCAGTGCTCGTCGACATCACCATCCCGCATGATGAGAACCTCGTGAAGGCCGAGAAGGACAAGCTCAGCAAGTACCTTGACTTGGCTCACGAGGTGACCGCCATGTGGGATGTTGACTCGACGATCATTGTCCCAATAGTTGTTTCGGCAAACGGTCTTATAGCGAAGAGTCTCGACCAACACCTCAAGAGACTCTCGCTAGATGGCTGGATCAAGGGCCAGATACAGAAGGCAGTACTCCTCGACACGGCACGTATTGTGAGGAGGTTCCTCTCTCTGCAGCCCTAACCACCGGTAGCTTGAGCCCTGCCCCGCTGCCGGCGGCATTCGTAGGTTAGGTTTTTTATAATGTTTATTTTTTATATTAGTATTGTTATTTTACTTTTATAATTGAATATTCACTGTAAAAAACCTAATTGTACAGATATAAAATAAATATACAAAATAATAATAATAACAAATGGTAGAGATAATAACCGAAGTCAATTAATACTAGATGGCCTATCATCCATCATCTCGCACAATCTTAGACATTCACGACACACAGCTCGCCACGCAAACAAATCACATTCAAGTACTGATACCATAAGCACATTCAACCGCGTCAAGACCCGGAGCAAGGGCGAGTTCCTTCGCCACAGCGTGCGCGCCGACGGCGCAGCCAACAGTGGACGCGCAGGCGGCTTAAGCGTTATTCGCGATGTTTCAGGGACAAAGAGCCTCACGACTCGTTGTACGAGCTCAGGGCAATCCGACTCCCCGCGCAAATTTTGACAGGCAGTGACTAACAGATGGTGGATGCGCCTTAATGACTCTTGATGACTCGGGTTAAACTTTACTATATAATATAAGTAGTAAGTACTTACTACTTAATAGCACACAATGTTGCTCCAGACAGAATACTGACGATGGGCTGCGATAAAATGCAGCCGCGATAAAATGCAGTATCCGGAGGAACTTCAATGTCCACATTCCGACAAGGGATGAATGGAAGGATGGGTTGCACCTATCAGAGGAAGACAACGCGATATGGTACACGGATGGTTCAAAAATGAGCTCCGGTACGGGGGCGGGTATTCATGCCAGACTACAACAGTAGTATAAGTATGGGCAACTAACTACGCAACGGTCTTGTCCACCTGTTTTTGTTAGAGCACATCTCCGAAGATACTCAACTGATTTAAAACTAAAATAAAATCAAAACCAGATGTTAAGTCTAGTGTGTAGTTCCATGGAACTATTGGGATAACTTATTTGACATTTATATATGTACCGATTGTTCCATACGTAACTAGAATTATGGAACTCCAGGGATATCCCTGCCCTCGCCAAAATCATACAAATCTTCTTAGCAAACGCTTATTTTCATGAAATGTAAATAGCTTATGCATTTATTTTTCATTTTCTCGATATTCCCTTACTTTCTTTATGATTAATTCCTCGAGTAGGTAATTGAACGGATCTTTGCATTGCATAATATTCTCCACATGACATTATAGTCTTCAGGATCATTCTTAGAAATATTGATTTTGATGATTTTGTCTTATCTAATCTTCTTGGTCTTATCTTATCTTCGGGGTCCTGTGTGGTGGGGATCTTTTGTGTAATCACCCCGATTTTGATGATGACCGGGCATCTGTTATTTCAGTTATTTGAGTTCGGTATTCCCTTTCGTTGCAGACTAGGTAGTGAGGGATTATGACTTATGCTAGCCGCCCTGGTCTTCACTGCAAGTGATTATGACAATCTTTTATGTTTTAATTGGCATAAGTACTATTTGGTTTCGATATTCTCACAAATATTTAATACGAGACAGAATCTTTGTGCACATAAGTAGGTATTCTAGTTATAACTGGGACATATTTCCTTGCTCTGAACACAACAGCTTCTAAGTATCTGTTGTCACCTAAAAAATATAAAACTGTATTATAATTAAGTACTACACTCAGGAGCAAAAATAACGGGTCAGAGTGCGTTTTTCATACCAAAGGGGCTAGTTCGAAGCCTTGGTTCCTCACCAGAGAATGCTTTTAGTGAAATCTGATAATGAATGCCCCGAGTATCGATACAGGACTTCCAGAGTGCCTAGGATACCCAACTGAATGAATCTGCGGTTAACGCCGGAATTGTGCATGTTCAGAAAAACATCTATAATAGTCTCGTTTGTATGAAAAACGCACTCTGACCATGTATTTTTGCTCCTCAGCTTTTAATCAATACTTATCGCATTAATCCATAACTATACTCATGAACCTAACCTACACTTATTAATGTTTGTACTAGATTGCGAAGTCAAAAGAGGGTAATAATAATAATCATGGTGTATGTGATAAAAATGGGGTGAAAATAGCTTCTGAGTTGGTTATTAAACCGATCTAAAAACTGCTGTGACAAACAGACAGTCAGATATCGGAGTCTCTCCATAAAGGTTCCTTGTTTACCATTTTGTTACGTAACCATAACCCTGATGAGAGGGTTGCGTCAACCTAGTCACTAGTGAGCAGTAGAGTTTGGTTTATCGATTTTCCCTATACAGTGCAATTATAAACTTTATTTTTCGTTCTCGGTTCGGTAAGTATGAACTTTATTCATCCTGGTAAGATAGAATTCTGAAGTCCACGCAGACGAAGTCGCGGGCAGAAGCTAGTTATTTATAATTTTCACGCACGGCTAGTGTAACATTACTAGTTTTATTTAACATGAGGTTAGAAGTAGGATTTTGATCATGTTACTTCTTCATCTTACCACCCGGAGTCAATGGAAAACTAATCCATCACAGACCTATATCAGGGCCTCTATTCAACACGGTAAAAACAATATCGTCTTTGATCTGTTATCGTATTGTCAACATTTTGATAGCTCTTATTTTATTGACAGTAGACTTAAAAACAAACCATAACAGGTCAAATACGATTTGTATTTTACCGCCTAGAATAGAGGCGCAGCTAGCTCTTACTGCACATTTTATTGCGATGTTTATCATCAGCACGGCAGAATCGGCCCTTGATTTAATACGACATTGTAAGTCAATAAACCACTCCAGTAAGGCAGATTATGAACGTTACAGCAAAGGTGATTGATATATGATATAATATATCAATCACGTTTAATACACATCAAAACAGGAGGGCTGCCAGTGAGATTTAAAAATAAGTACAAATTTCTAGAAATCAGTGAAAATCGGCCATTTCGGTGAGCATAGTAAATGCACGTTAGTCACAACGATTTGTGACTAACATGCATTTACTGGCTGTTTCAAATGTTGTCAACAAAACTTCCAGCTTCCGCCAAAATCTTACAAATCTACCTAGTTAGCCAATTGTAATTTTATAAATGTAATTAAGTTATTTACCCCGTCGCATTTGTTTTTCATTTCCTTGAAATTCCGTTCCTCTCCTCATGACAATTCCTTGAATAGTTAAGTCGTGTGTAAATAATTATTCTAAAACTGGGACACTTTTCCTTGCACCTGGCACAGCCTCCGAAAATCTCTTGTTAACCTAGAAATTATTCAACTGTATTATAATTAGTGAGTATTACTATATCAGCTTTTGATCAGGTCCCATCTTATTCATAACTCATGAAACTAGCTTTTGAACCGATTCGAATACCTAACCTTAAATAATAAAAATAATAAAAAACAGGTGTTGTTAGTATATTTTTTTTATGTAATCGCGGGACTTTTAAGCGCATCGTCTTGGTATAAAACATTCCCTCGACTGCATTAAGAAATATACTAACAACACCTTTTTCGTCCTTGTCAAAAAATAAAGCTTATAAATAATTTGTTCAAATGCAAAGCTTTATCCTGCTTTTTCTTGTCTGGGGGCACCGTTGATGCAGCAAAACATATCTTACTCTCTAACTTTTATGTGGTCATCTTGCACCATCTCATATAAGTAGTTGATTCTATATTATTATTTTTTCTTTTCTCTCTATCTCTCCCGTAAGATTTTGGCATGATTTCCTGCTGAACTACACATGTTGTTTGATATTATATTTAATTTAATACCTGTGGCTTTATATAATGCTAGACTAAGTAGGACCACTGTTATATAAAATATGAAATATGTTTAAAAAATGACTGACTGCTGAGTTTCTTGCGGCGTTTCTTCTCAGCAGTGGTCTCCTCTTGGGAAGCGCTGGTAGATTGTTGACGTGTAAAAGTGCCGGAGTCGCCTACCCTACTTACTGAATAAATTTCTTTTATCTTTTATCTTTTAACCCTAAAAACATTACCGTCCCTTTTTTGGGCAGTCGTATAAATGTCAGCCGGGAAGATGAAAGGATTCTAACGATACCACACACATCTAAATTGGCTCAGGAGTTTAGAAGTTATGATGGAATAAAGAATCATACATACATACTGACATACATACATACATGAACCCTGAAAGCATTCCACTCCTGTTTTTAGGCAGTCGTGTAATAAGGTGTCAAACGTTCCAATCAAGAGTATTAAATTAATATCAATATCTGCTGTGGCAGGCAGACAGTCAGACAACACACACAGTCTCACCATAAAGTTTCCTTTTAACCTATTGAGCAGTTGGTATAATCTCAAATTGAAAGAATAATTGCGACTCAAGCTAATGATAAAAATACAACTTACAGCGCTTTAATTTTTACTCTCTACCTGTCAATGTCTTCGTTTAGGAAAATATATGTTCCTGTCTAAAGATTTGAATGCCTACCTAGTTACAATCAGACGTCAAAAACACAAACAAACAAACAAACGCTAACTGTCTTCTAAATAGATATTTCTAACTTTCATCATTATTAAAGATACCTACACTTTTTTTTTCTTGATATATACAAGTCTCTTTTAACAGAGGGCATTTGTAACTATGCGACAAGTATGTTGATATGAGCCATTTTTATACCTTGTCTAGTCCATTGTACCTCCTTTGTATTCTGAATACCACTTTGTCTATTATTTTCGTCTGATAAGTATAACATGCGACTAATCTAATATTACTAGAGTTTTATTCATCAATGTGTCAGAAATGGGATTTCGACCTAGAGTAAAAATATTATGCAAAGCGGAAACACTTAACTGACTAAAAATATCACCCGCTTCAAGCGTCTTGTGTACATTCGTATAGGGGTATTTTACTACTTTCTTCTAATATACTTAGCTATCAGATCTCTATCTGATCAGACTTAATAAATAACGTGGGATGAACATTACCTATGTTTTGACAGCCACCTTTACGCTAATAGTAAATACAGAGGCACCAGCGTTCAATACCCGCAACCAATGTCAGCAGTAACCACCAAAAGGACTCAAGGATAAAACGCCTGGAATAAAAACATATGTGTTTTAAGCTCTTCTCTTTTGGGTTCCCAATTCTCAATAAATATACGCTAGAGCAATTTACGCCTGAATCCTGTACCTAATCATCTCAAAAAGTGTATTTAATTGACATTTCCTTTCAAAAATTAAGCACCTTCTTTATTTCTAGTAGTACGGTAACAGGGGATCCTTCTCGCGAGCAGTCTTGATAGTTTATTTATTAAAAAAGATATTATATTGATAACACGCCTCAAAAAGTAGTAAATGAATTATATAAAACTAGCTTTGTGCCCGCAACTTCATCTGTGGAGAGCCAGAAACACGGTCACTAGTCACTAACTATCAACTAGGCTAACCCTGTCGTATATTTTCTTCTATGGATGGCTTGTCCAAGGCAATACCTATCCAATAAAAACTCTCCGTCCGCATAGAAGTCGTTTATCATTATTCCTTCCGGAACTGTTATATTGTCCGGGATAAAAAAAACATCCTTAGGTGTATGTCCTTGGTGTGAGCGAAGGTGACTGGCAAAGCCAAATTTGGTCTTAAAGGTACGGTTGCATGGCGTACAAAACATTCATATGTACTTACCTACATATATACCGGTCAAAAACATTACCCTCCTCCCGCAAGTTTTACTAAAAAAGTAACAAAGTAAGTAAGTATTGGTTCAGCCGTGACAGCGGAGCGTTACAGACAAACAGACAGCCACACTCTCTCATTTATAATTATACAAGACTTTGCGCGCTAAGTACTTCATCTAAGTGAAACTTGTTTTTCGCTGTTCCCTTGGAAACCATGCAACATTAATTTTCCTACGTCTTTTTCTCGGGGTCCAACTTACTTATGCAAAATTTCATTACAATCATGATGGCAATAGGTATCTCCATTATGAATATGAAGAGTTTGCCCGCGACTTCGTCAGCGTAGAACACGTTTACCACTAGAAGATCCCGGGTCACGATTAATGCTATTAAATTTCGGATTGAAGTAAATTTCTGATTGAAGTCCCTCTCCTGGAGCTGGGGCTGAAAAACTGATAAAAGGAGTAGGTACCTATAACCTAAAAAAAATCCGATCGACCGAGAAAAGCATTTTATGTATATAATGTGGAATCAACTCTTGGCGTCTGTATTTCCGAACCAATACGACTTGGGGCCTTCGAAAAACCAGCCTACTCTTTTCTCAAAGACCGGCATCTCCTCGGTGTTGCGGGTGATTAAGTATATATCGCGATGATCAAATTAGCATTAGTTGTCTCGCTTGCTCGTCTGCTTCCTTTTTAGGGTTCCGTAGACAAATGGCAAAAAACGGAACCCTTATAGATTCGTCATGTCTGTCCGTCCGTCTGTCCGTCCGTATGTCACAGCCACTTTATTCCGTAACTATAAGAGCTATATTATGGAAACTTTGTAAGTAGATGTATTCGGTGAACCGCATTAAGATTTTCATACAAAAATAAAAAAAAAACAATAAATTTTTAGGGTTCCCCATACTTAGACTGAAACTCATTTTTTTTTCATCAAACCCATACGTGTGCGGTATCTATGGATAGGTCTTCAAAAATGATATTGAGGTTTCTAATAGGTATAATATTTTTTTAAACTGAATAGTTTGCGCGAGAGACGCTTCCAAAGTGGAAATATGTGTGCCCCCCCCCGTAACTTCTAAAATAAGGGAATGATAAATGTAAAAATAATATACTTATGATGTAATGCAAACTTCCACCGAAAATTGGTTTGAACGAGATCTAATAATTAGTTTTTTTTGAATACGTTATAAATCGTAAACCGCATTTTACCTTTCATTCAATCAACTCCAATATAATAAAGAATAAAGAAAAACATTTATTTAGATGTATGGTGGTGTGGTACGGAACCCTACGTGCGCGAGTCCGACTCGCACTTGGCCGGTTTTCTCATTAAAAACAATGCTCTGCAACAGATCTAAGTGTTTATCAACTATCCCTTGCGATAGAAAATGTTAATAGAAAAGGAACCCTGGTCGGTCAGTAAAACATTAAAGGTTTAGGATTGAAGTCTTAAGATTATTATAGTCTTTTGAATGCAACCGTATATCTCTGATCCCACTTGCCATCAGGTACCATGTGTGCATTCCCTAGCCCAAAAAAAAAACTAAATCACGTGTCACAAATGGTCGTCGTCCTGGGTCTGACAAACTTTAAAGGCATTAACCGCCTAGATATCATATATCGCTATAGAACTAATCGGAAATGAAGATTACCTACTTTGTATTCATCAAAAGCAGTTTAGTGAAGTAGACGTGCCTATATTAAAATGCATAAAATAAATACCTGGTGCTATTTCGATGTCGCATAACATAATTATACGTAATTGATAAAAAATGATTTTAAAATTATTACTTTATGACAAACAGCATTAGCATTAGCTTTTGCCAGCGACTGCATTCGCATAGAACTCGTTTATCGCTTTTCCCTCGGGAACTATAAATTTTTCGAAATAAAATAGAGTACGTTGTAATTGACTGCCAAATTTTATCTAAATTATGGAAGTATGGCCGAGCATACGTGTCTGAAAGACAAACATCCTTCAATTTTTATACAACCTTGGATCCGAACGGTATATATTATGTATAGGTATCCTATGTACGAAATTTTATCTTTGTATATTTCATAGGTTCAGACAGACAAACGGACATGGCGAAACTATAAGGGTAGTTTGACTTCTAAACACTAAAAAGGTTATGTTAACTATTATTTCATAATTGTATCTGTAGTTTAGCTATATGTAGATTTTCCCTGCGACTACGTCATTGCAAAACATGTGTATCGCTATTCGCTATGGTCTATATCGCCTGAGTTGAAGCACGCAGCTCAATGGCAGCGCTCTGTGGATGCTCTCTGCCCGGTCACGGGAATTCACGGGATTAGGAATTAAAGTAGTCTCTTGGGGTCACCAACAAATGTCAACAAATGGGGTCATGCTAAATTCCATCAAAACCGATTGAAGGTTTAACCATGAAAGTATTTCAGACACGCACAATTACCATTTAATGTATTCTTAAATATTGCCCTTAACTTCATCGTATATCGATCGCTATTCCCTATAGAACTATAAAAAAACGGAAATGAAAAGTAAATAGGTATTACTTTGTATTCATCCAAATCAGTTCAGCGAAGTCTAAAAGACAGAGAGACAGACACATTTTCCCATTAATGATATTAATAGTACGACCAATAATATAATTGTCCGTTATTTTTTTTCTGAATACCTTTGGATCTGTATTTAACGAATAAAGTGTAGTGAATTACCTTCTACGGTCCGGTTATTGCACCCAGGTACGCAGCACACTGTAAAATACATCTGTCATGCAATAATTTGAAATCTTTTGTTATTATATTTCTCCCTGAAATTAAATTTAAGTAATTCAAGAAAATTTCTTTGAACAATGTCAAAAAATGTCAAGACAGACAAGTAACTTATTGTGTTGTCATATCGATTCAATACAAACTGTCATAAATTATATATTTTTGCATTTTCATAACGTATAATATATATTTATCAAAATAACAAAAGTATTACATTTCTTTTTTTGCATTATCATTACGTTTTTGTATCGTTCTCAAGAGCGTTTTTTTTAAACCATCAGCAACACTGACTTTAAAGCCGGACTAAAACTTTTTCGACACCTAATGAAGATGGCGCCACAGAACGACACAATTAATAAGGCGTGCGTCGAAGTGCTTACTCCGTTGACCAAGAGTCCATTATTGCTTAATCGAAGCGCAATATTAGTTTTGTCATACTTAAAAAAAAAAACAAAAAAAAGCGAACCACCTCTAATGTACTAAGTTGCCATAGCATGGCTACGACTTGCTACAGCCTGCTACGATTCGTAGCACATGCCGGATACCGCTACGTGACACTATTATTAGAAATGCACAAAATAAATTAAAAATGGTTAAATGCGCTAAGTGTAACAAAGTAGTCGGCAAGAGGGACCCAGGCGCTCAATGCGGCAAGTGCAGCAAATGGTATCATGGCACCTGTTCATCGCTTTCTAATGAACAACTTTGTGCCCTTTCCGAGACGGACTCGGTAGACTGGAAATGCCGTACTTGCACATTGGCAAACGGAGGCAAAAAAAAACGTATATCAGTCATTCTACCAGAACCCGAGGACGAAGAATCCGAGGCCGAAACGAATAAAAGCGAACAGGACAAAATGATGACTGAGTTCAAAAATGAATTTCGCCAGCTACGCCAGGCTGTTAAAGACATCATCCGTGACGAACTGCAAAACACGTTGAAATTTTACTCTGATAAAATAGATGAATATGAAAATAGAATGAAGGAGCACGATATGCGTGTCAAAATATTAGAAAACCAATACAGGGACATCGCGAACACATGCAAAAATATAACGCTCAAGAACGACGCACTGGAACAAAAAATAAACAAGTTTGAACAGGCGCAGTCATCGAATGATGTTGAAATTTGTGGGATGGCCGAACGGATGAACGAAGATGTTCAAAAAATTGCTATTTCGTTTTGCCAGGTAATAAACCGTAAGCAGGACGACATAATCCGCGTGTGTAGGAAGAAGAAGCCCCAGCCTCAGGGACCGGCGCAAGCCGAGCGGTCCAAGATTGACGCGCCGATCACGGTGACCCTGCGCGATGGTATGCGCGATCATTGGTGTGAAGCCGCGAAGACTGCTGCAGTACGAGCCCGCGACCTCGGCGGAGATGGAGACACAAAGGTATACCTACGTGAATCTCTCTCGCCCATGACAGCGTTCCTGCTCTGGAAGACCAAGACATCTCTGAAGGATAAGGCGCTTTGCAAATACGTCTGGTGTAAGAACGGACAAGTAATGGTGCGTAAAACAGATGGTGATAAAAAAATCCACTATGTGCGCTCGGAACAAGACATAGTTCGTATTGGTAAAGAACTGCAAAAAGCATGAGTAGGTATTTACCCTGTATTAATGTGTTTACCCTACCTTATTTACTGGTCAATTTATAAACCTTATTTATGGATCCTTTCGATCGCTACATCTCAGAATCAACCTATAACTCCTGGAATGATTTCATATTAGACATACCAGGAAAACAAAGCCAACTTATTTTATTTTATGTTAATATTCGTTCAATAATTAAAAATCACTCACAGCTTGAATTTATGATTGCCAATTGTCCTCTGGTTATCCATATAATTGTACTAACCGAAGCTAATATTTCCGATTTATACTGTAGCTTGTTTGAAATTGCGGACTATGTTTGTTACTCAGAATTACGTAATGCTAGAAAAGGGGGCGGCATTATGATCTACGCCCACAAAAGTGTCTCATTCAATAAAATTCCCATTAATACTCTAAATTTCGAGTGCCTGCATGGCGAAGTGGTATCTATTGATGGGTTTAAATTTAGCTTATACTCAATATACAGACCACCTAACTTTAATAAAACCAGCTTCATCGATGAAATATCGACACTTTTATCTGCAGAACCCACTAACTCTAACTGTATACTGGTAGGTGATATGAACATAGACACAACTCATTCAAACAATATTGTAAGATCTTATCTCAATAGTCTAAACGAGCTTGGTTTCGATAGCTGTATCTCGCAGGTCACGAGATTACAATCTAACATAAATGGTATTTCTAAATCTTGTATTGACCACTTGTTCATTCGCGAGGTGAGCAGGCGCGGCGCGCCCGCGCATGCGGCTCGGTCCGCGGTGGTGCGCGACGCGCTGGCCGACCACTACGTGATCGGGCTCGCCTTGGCCAGCGCAGATTTCATTAATACTCACAAAGTCATTTACAAGATAAACAACCAAAAAGTTAAACAAGAACTGTGTCAAATGGATTGGTCCTCAGTATCATGTTGTAATGACCCTAACGAAATAATTGATATCATTATTACTAGGTTCCAATCTATTTATAGTAAGTGCACCTACCAGTCGAAATTAAACTTAAATTCTAAGCAGGAATGTAATTGGATATCTGAGAAACTAATTAATATGTGTCACAAAAAGAAGGAACTGTACAACATATATTTAAAAGATATAAATATTAAGCAGAATGAATTAATTTATAAAAAATACCGGAATAGAACTAATAGGATGATAAATTGCGCTAGAAATAAAAATACAAAAAAAGAAATATGTAATAATTTTAGAAACCCAAAAAAGTTATGGGGAATAATAAATAGATTGACTGGTAGAATTACAAAATCGATTGACGATGTACTTGTGAAGTCTTTCAGACTTAAAGCAAAACAATTATCTAATAAATTTGCAACTGAATTTGATAATAATGTTAAGAACGTACTAAGCACCTGCGACGAGCCGTTACTTGACGAGAAACTTTATATTAATACTCCTAGCCTGTCAATACGATTAAGTAAAATCGATGACAAGACATTACATAAAATTATACAACAAATAGATGACAAAAAAAGCCCAGGCTATGACAAGATAAGAGCAAGAGATATTAAATATATCTCCGAACATATTACTCCAGTACTCAGGCATCTAATAAACCAATGTATTTCTCAATCTAAATATCCCGATAAACTTAAAATCGGTTTAGTAAGACCCATATTTAAAAAAGGCTGTCAAACAGATACAAATAACTATCGGCCTATAACTATTCTATCATGTGTAGACAAAATCATCGAAAGATACATCGGAACCAAATTTAATAACTTCCTGTCAAGTAATGGCATCATACATGAGAAACAGTTTGGGTTTCAAAGAAACAAAAGTACGACACAGTTATTGGCTTCCTTTACAGATGAAATAAACGACCACTTAGAAAAAAGATTACATGTACTAGCTGTCATGATCGACTTTAGTAAGGCGTTTGATACATTAAATTACAACATACTTTATAAAAAAATGCAGCAAAATGGAATACAGGGTCCTGTACTCGAACTCTTAAAAAGTTATCATAATAATAGATTTAACGCGGTTAGTATAGATGGTGAACATAGTGCCATGATTCCCACCATGTGCGGTACGGCCCAGGGGTCAATCTTAGGACCGACTGAATACTTGATATATGTCAATGATATGTGTAAAATATTTAAGCATGGCTCTGTGTTCCAATTTGCTGACGATACATGTCTGATCACAGCCCATAAGGAGCTTGAGACAGCACAATGTATGATGCAGGAGGACTTCGATATGTTATGTAAGTGGGCTCACGACCTAGGACTCTCAATAAACTACAAGAAAACTAAACTCATGTATATACACTCACCCTATAAGAAAACGACCTTCACCCCTAGGATCGTGGCCCACGAGCACGCATGTATGCACAGACGTAGTGCCCATTGTGTCTGTAACCATCTTGAATTAGTAAAAGAGCACACTTATCTTGGGCTAATAATAGACAACAAATTTAACTGGGGTCCACATGTGGACCATGTATGTAAAAAACTTAGATCTATTCTGTCAAAATTATTTATATTGAAACATAAAGTTCCTTATAGCACATTAAGACTCCTGTATTTGTCACTAGCAGATTCTGTAATAAATTATGGTTTATCTAGCTATGGGAGAACATTTAGAACTTATTTAAATAATATTTATAACCTGCAAATAAGACTCTTAAAATCTATTGTACCCTTAAAGATTAAATATAAGAACAGAAATAACTATGGAAATCTGTTTAACTACTGCAAGGTGATGTCTGTATTTGACAAAATTGACTTAGCTATCGTAAGCCAATATAGTAATAAAATAATCAAATTAAGCAGAAAAAAAAGACCAAATAACTTGCGAAACCTTCCACATCTCCCAACCTTTACTGTACCAAATAGCAATAATGAATACGGCCATAGAGTGTGGGAACGAATTTTGCCCAGTATTTTGAACAGATTTCCATGTGAACTAGTAGCCAAAATTGAAAACAAAACATGTAAACAAACAAAAAACATCGTAAAAAGATATTTGTTATGTAAAAACTACCAGATAACTAATTTAATATAAGTGTCGGCAATTGTAGAATTTATATAAAATGTTAAACAATTTGCAATATTATGTAACCTTAACTCACTTAAAATCTTTATTATTTAAGATTAGAAGTTAAGTAAATCTATTTTTTGACTTGCTTGAAATAAACAGCTGAAATTTTAATTTTTTTTTTTTTAATGTTGGAATTAGATCAATTTAATTAATAATAACGTAATTAAAATGAAAGGCTGCAACACCGAAAATAGGTATTTATGTTCATGTCTATAAAATGCATTTCTATACAATAAATACAGTATTTTAACTATCATATTGCAATATAATGTAAATTTTGCAACTAGTCAATAAAACCAGTTATCTGTACATTAACGACTTCCAACCCCAAACCCACCACCAACCAACCATTGCTGCGTGGCCACTAACAACAAAGTCTGTTGTAGTCTGGTTTTCCTTTATAGTCTTTATAACACCGTTAGCTCGTTACAGGCTTCGCCGTCGTTTAGTGCCTAACTACCCTATTTCTTAGTTTAAAGCTAGATAAGCGTTAAAAGCATTCACAGCCTGAGGCGTGAAATAGGAGCGGGTCATGCAATGAGCAACAACACGGCTTAATGCCAGTTCGGAATAAAAACCGAAAAATCGCGAGCAATTTGCACGAACGAAGCGGGATTTATTAATGTTATGACTTGTTAGCACTTTTGTAGCTTTGCCGTGTAATCCTTTGCCTTTTAAGAGCCACTTCGTGTAAAATGATTCACACGAAAGACTGGTTACATAAGACTAAGTATAATACGAGTAAGTGCGGAAAGACTAACTCCTTATTTGTTGTTCATTGTTTGTATACTTATGACACATCACACAGTGAACGACAGGTCTTGGTAACATTTTAAGTACTTTTTTAATAAAATAAAATATAAACCTTTCAATCAATAACGTACCAAATAAAGAAACTGAAGAAAAATAAGCAGAACTAGGAAGAGAAAAAATAATAGTCTTGAATAGGTACCTCTGCTTAACTTGTTTTCAAAACATCGTTTAATAAAGTAATACAGTTCAATTTAAAACTATTTTACTTATTCGAGCAGCGTATTTTTAACTTGGTAGGGATAAATCAAGCTCCCATCAGCGTCTAATAGTGCGCCCACGGTTGCGATTAGTTCGTATTAATAATCGTCGTAGGTGTTCAGTTCAAGCGCGATTATAAAAGCCTTAAATAGAACGGTCACGAGAACAACATTATATAATGGGATGAGGAAAAGCTGTTAAATTAATATTTTACTAATTTAAGTAACTTTTCATTTAACTAGAAATTTAGAGGTCATATTATAGCTTCTCCTAATATTACAATATAAATGTATTACAAAATATTACAGTACATATACTTTACAAGAATGCACCGGTATTGTTGAAATAAATGTTAAAAATGTGCGTATATATTGGTTTATGAAAGTGTAATATCGTAAGCATAATATCTAGATTCGTTTTTTTTGAACATGTTCTGTTACATCAGATACAATGCTCATTAAGTTAATTGATACATATTTTACTACCTACTTTACGTAATTGAACATTATCAGATTCCACGAACTTCGTCAATGTCAATTAGGAGCAAATATGAAAAATCCTCACAACGCGGCTAGTAAATTTTAGGTACAAAATATACAATCGATCTTCCAATCTTACCAAAAGCCCACATAATTCTTTTAAAAATAGTAAATACACAATTTGCTTTAAATATTACATGCTCGCAGGACCGATGGCCGATGGGGTCAGAAGGTTCTGGAGTGGCGTCCGCGGACCGGAAGACGAGCTGTAGGTAGGCCTCCAAGAAGATGGAGTGACGACCTCGTCAGGATCGCGGGACCGCGGTGGATGCGAAAAGCACAAGACCGGTCTGAGTGGAAAGCCTTGGGGGAGGCATATGTCCAGCAGTGGACGTCTTTCGGCTGACATGATGATGATGATGAATAATTTATTATCATTATGATTAAGTCATCACGGTCATAAGCAATATTTTAACAATACTGACTGTTGAGATTCTTCCGGCGTTTCTTCTCAGCAGCGGTCTCTCTTGGGAAGCCGTTACTGAATAACCATCTTTTAACTTTTAGTTACATAATTAATAAGCTTAAAATAAAGCTAGCTAAGCTAATAGGACTATAGTCATTGATGTTTTCTAATGTATCAAAGTGTAGGTATTACATTTTGGTCACATGTGGTTGTGTTAAAGTAAGTAATATATTATAAATTAGAAATTTATATAAACGTAGTTATAATAAATAGCACAAATTATCAAAATTAATGCTTCTAAAATAAAACTTAAGAGTCAGGGGATAAAACATATAATTAAAATGCTATGATTTGTAATTTTTTTATCCATCCAAGGATATCTTTGATGGCATGAAATTAAAGCATATGTACTATTAGTGCTTACATATTTGTAAAGCATTGCCAGCTACGCCTATCGTGTTGTAGTATGGTAGAACTTTACGAAATAATAATATCTCAAAGGTCTATTACAGCCCTTGGAAGGCGGCATGTTCTGTTCGTCCGCACGAGAAAAATAAAAAACGACGTTGATTAGCTTGTTCAGTTTCTGCTCCAACGCGAAAGTTAATCAGAAAATAAACGAATAGTTGAATGAACCTTTGTTCTAATAATAAAATACTGAAACCAGCTTGCATTCTTTTATTATGATTGAAAACTTATCAAAGATGTTTAACTATAACTGGTTACGTATTAGTTAAATAATGTATTAAAGGAAGATTTAAACTTACTGGGTTTCTGATACATAATATTGTATTTATCCCAACGAAAATGTTAAACACTTTAGTGCATTGTCATTTGTCATAGTAAACTTCAAACGGAACATCATATTACACACATATGACAATGACAATGACATTCACAATGACAAGGTTCTAAGTATGCTCGACATTTTTAGTGGGTGACTGTACATATAAATAGACATCAGAGGAAACACGAACTAACTAAGCTTTAAGTTGAACTATGGATGAACGATGAACGTACTTGGACAGATTAATAATTACGTTAAGATAGAAAATATTATACAAGAGTCAGGAACAAACCGTGCTCATTACACAAATATTTGCCTTAACCAGGGATTGAATCCGGAACTGCTGGTTTCGAAGGGTCACCACCAAATAGGCTAACGTGACGACGTAGTAAGGCAGGTTCCGTATCAAAACGCCTAAAATGAATAAGCCTTAGGCCCTATTTACACTTTGTTAAGCGCAAGTGTGAAGTTCATACATTCACTGTAAAGTGGCAAGTTGCAAATGTATAAACTTCAAACTTGCACTAAACAAAGTGTAAACAGGGGGTAATTCATAATCCCTAAAGTTTATAATATCAAGTGTTTTTTTTCTGAAACCGTAAACTTTTCATGGAGCCATGAACTTTAGGGAATTGATTCAAGGCTTATTAATTTTAGGCGTTCTGATACTTTAACCGGTAGGCTAATTCGGTTAGCTAGGGATGTGTAAACGTTTGTCATCCCAATTTCTTGATATTCCTAATGATGCATGCCCGAAATTAGTTTCCTCGTCCGCATCCCATTAAAAAGCCAGGTCTGTCTGAATTTTGTGGCCCTAGTGGAAACGGATACAAGTCGACTTAACTCTTATAAACCGGCCAAGTGCGAGTCGGAATCGCGCACCGAGGTATCCGTATTGAGTATTATACGCACAAACACACGTATTGAGTATTATACGGAAAACGCAAAAAAGACACTTATTTTGTTATGAACTTTATGTTCTATACAATAAGATGCATTTTGACTAGCATAAAGTATAATACAGATTTTTAAAGTTCTATGCAAATTTATCCAAAACTGTAAAATATGTCAACTTCATTTTATTTTTCGCGCAAAATAAAAATAATTGTCTTGAAATCAGAATATTTTCAGACTTTTGGGAGGTGCCGGTACCGGTAATTTTTAGGGAAAAACAAAAAAAATTGAGCACATAACTTATACATTTATGTCAAACGTCAAGTTGATAGAGCTTTTCAGAGAAAAACGGCTGTGACACACAGACAGGCAGACAGACACCAAAGTCTCACCAGAAGCGTTCCATTTTTACCATTCTGGAACGGAACCCTAAAAAGTTTTTCACTTGAACTCCGTAAGACTTGTACTTTTTTACTAGAGCCACATAATTTTGAACCGTATACATACATACCTTACCCGTCGACTGCGCCTGTAAATCCCCGCTCACCTCAAACAGCACGACCGTAAACTAGCATGCAACACAGATAAATGTGTAATGGACGTATCGTGTTCCCGGCCGCATTAAGCCTGAACGTTTAAAATTTCCCCACCGTGGGTAAAAGCATTTTGTGTCATAGATAAAAGTGTTTTTAGTTTAGTCACGGTAATTTAACTGGAACGATATTTACGACCCGTGTTTATTGCCTGTGTTTTAGAATTGTTTTTCTGCTTAAAGGTTAATTGAGTGACATTGATTGCACAAATTGCTTTAGTGTTAGGACCTTGTGCAAGGTCCATCCGGATCGCTACCACCATCTAATCGTTTAACATAATTCCAAACAGCAGTATCTGACGTGGGAATGAGACAACCGGTGAAGTTACTAAATTATTTTAATTTTTTAACGATGAGTAAAAGGCATGTACTATCGAACCAACGGAACCCTGACCCACCATAGAACCTTGTCAAAGTGATTGACGTTAGGACTGTCATACGAAGCTATACGACAATCGCACGTCAATCATTGTGACAAGGTTCCATGGTGGGTCAGGGTTCCGTTGGTTCGATAGTACGCGTACCCTCCGGTCTAGGGACGACCATATTGGAGGGTTATGTGGGACTCACAACCCCCTACCCTTAGGAGCGAAGGGGAAGGGGGAAGCCTATCCACTAAAATCTCACCGGTGTTAAACTCCATAGGCTGTTTACGGGGGCACCGTGGGCTGATGACTATTCACCACTGGGTGCCCCCAGCCGCCCCAGCCTATTGCTGAGGCACCTGCGCCAAAGGAGGGAGGGTTCAGTTAATACGCCGAACCCTCCCCCAGACGTGTAGGACCTTTGTGTGGGACCCTATCCCCACGGTCCTAATAGGGGTTCGCCTTCGCCCCACACGTCTACGCCGGAGCGGGTGCGCAATCACGTCCTCCTCGCGCTCCCGCTCCGCCGCCCTCCTTCTGCGAGACAATGCTTTCGCAGAAGGAGACGACCGCCAACCACGATCTCTCACTTCTCAGCATGGCTGACACTACGCTCTGCAGTGAGAGATCGGAGAGCCCTGTGACCCCAACCAGAGTGCGGCGCTCCGGATCCCACTTCTAGCACACCTCTAGGGTGTGTTAGGCCGTGTCGTCCGGATCACCTCACTCATGGCAAACCGCACTGGGCTCTCTCCCAATCTTGTGCAGGTAATAGAAAGAAAAGAAAGAAAGAAAGAAAGAAATGCGGAGTCCATAGGGGGAGTCCTCCAGGTCACTTTTCCATCGGTTGCGCAGGCGCCGCTTCGTCATTCGACGGGCCCCCTCCACCGTCTCCGAGTCCAGGCGCTCTCTCCTCGCCCGGAACCCCGTCCTCCTCCGGTATGTCTCGGCCCGTACCTGAGCATCTAGCTCCCACGGCGGGGTGCAGGCCAAGACACACGCGGCCGCATGTGCCACCGTCATGTAGGCCCTCACTATTCGGAGGGCCACCACTGTTTGGGGCCTCCAAAGGAGCGCCTTATTCTCCAGATTGCCGCTCCGTATAGCACCATGCTACGCACTACGTCTGCAAACAAGCGTGGGCATGGCGCTTGACTTGAGGCCCCCCGACGTTCGGCAACATGCGGCCCAGGGCCGACGCGGCGCCTACCACCCGGGGAGCAAGTTGGCAGAAATGCTCCCCAAAATCCCACCTCCGGTCCAGGATGAGGCCGAGGTACTTGATGGTGCCCTTCACCTGGACCGCCTACCCCACCACAGGGAATGTCAACCCACTACGTCGACGCCATCCCCTCTCCCGAAGACAATAGCGTCTGCCTTCGGGAGGGACACCTGCAGACCCAGTTGTCGGATGCGGCCGACAACCAGGTCTGCCGCCAACGACGCCCTCCGGAGGGCCTCCTGCAGCTCACGTCCCCGCACGGCCACCATTGTATCGTCGGCATAGCAAAGGGTGGCCATTCGGGGAAGGAGCGCTCCGCGGATCACCCAGTCGTAGTCTATGTTCCATAGCAGGGGTCCTAATACGCACCCCTCGGGAACACCGCACGACATCGGGTGAGCGATCCGCAGACGTCCACAAGTCTAACCTAACCTAACCTAACCTAAGTAATTCATGTGTGCCGGTTGCCACGTTTCGTTATTATCGATTCATTTTTTGATTAATCGCATTTAGATTAGTCGTTATCTGTACGTGTATCCAGCCGCGCATTATTTAAGTTGATATTGTATACATAAATTAGATTGTATCTGACTGACAAGATGGTTACTTTTTCACCTCCCACCAACATGGTCCTTTCCGGTAAATCATAATTATTTAAGATTCATTCATAAGATTATTCTGAAAATATCATGGTTTCAACAGATGATAGCGCGGGAATGTATCACCTAATGGGTTTTTTTTTTGAAACCGTTAGTTTTTCAGGATTGTTACAAAATAAACCTGACCTTACCTAATTAAATCTAAACAATGGCCTTTCATGAAACCTGAAAAGATTACTTCATTGATTAATTAATTAATTGTTGTGGCATTAATTTTAGGCGTTCTGATCTGATTGACGTACCGTTAGCGACGCGTTTGCGGTCTTAGGATTGCAATCTTCAGATTGTGATCATGAGAATGCAAATTACTATGGTTCACAGATCCCACCTACTATCATGTGGCTTGAATGGTCGTTTGCCTTTTTAATGCCATAAAAAAGAAGATATTCCGCGTATTGTTACGCTTGCGCATTTTGAATTTCAAGGACAGTACATTTTGAGGTTTGTACCTATCTAATAAAATTCATCTTTTGCCCCATGGTCGGTGTCTTAAAACATCTTCTAGTCAGTGAGTGAATTGAGCCAACGAACTCATACCATCGAGTTTTAAACTACTTAATTGAGAAAGCACAACGTAAAATGTGGTTTGTACACTTTGACGGGACAACATAAACTCGTAAAAAGCCGCCCGACAAGTTAAACAGTTAGTCCTTAAGAGGATAACATGGCTATGGTGGCTATGATGACAACCACCAGTCACATTCACAATCATCAGTCGCCATAGATTCAAATTTGGACGATGTGACGTGTTCATGGATTGAGCGCAGACCTACGACTTGGGTCCTAATCTGATCGTTTTTGTTAGTCTTGCGAAACGGTTTGTTGTCGGCCTATCGAAGCGTAAACCAGCTGGTTTATGAGGTGTGCGCCGATCTGGGGCGGGAATAGTGCCAAAGCATGCGTCCACGATAGTACGTGGTAAATATAAAATGTTTTTTAGGTTACGTAGTCAATATGAAAAACAACTCTTCTTGAGTTGCCGGTGTTGTGGGCGGTGGTGATTATTTCCCATCATGCAACTCGCAAGCTCGTGTGCCTCCCTCTTTTATAAAAAAGGAACCCATATTGTTTCGCCATGTCCATCTAACATCTAACTATAAATATAATAACCCTTGCGGAACGGAGGAATTCCTCCGCTCGTGGCATGGTCACTAAAATCCTGGCCGCGTTGCCCCTTTGCACAGCCAGACTGAGCGACTGCCCGAAAAACGAGCCCGCTCTGGCTCTTGGGCACGATCAGCGGCAGACACAGGCTGACGAGTGGATCCCTCGACGTGAGACGGAGCTAACGTGTCCACGCATGTTACGTCCCAAGCCAAGGGGCGGCCCAAACACCATCGCACCAAAGTGAGGACTCCAGGGTTGCCCAAATATAAGCTGTGCCGAGGGAACGTTTTAAAATGTTATTTGCTAAATTGTGCCTAAAAATGAAATTTGAAATATAGGGTTTACGAGGGCGGAATATTGATCTGTCAAGTAGACAAACTTAAGGAAATTTCGTTTTCAACCCGGGCAACGCTCGGTCTTTCATGTACTATCTTTAATGAAAGCATATTATAAAAAGTTTAAAAGATAGAAATATCACAACTTGATTGGTTCTTGAGAATCAGGCGACTAAAGTATTTATACCAATAAAAAACATCTATTAGTTAAGGCAACACAAAAAACTTTTTCAAGATATTTTCTTGTGTATTTTTGGGTAGTAACGGTTTCGGAACCCCGCACTGAGTGTGGTCTGACATGCTCTTGCCCGGTTTTACTTTTATTTGTTCAATGGAACAGTCTCATAAATTCTGTCGAAGCAAAATCTCTTGACCGCTCTAAACTTGTTCAATTTATTATGAGAAAAAACTTGATCCTCGCCGGGATGCGTCGCCCTTCGTTAATCATATTTGAAAAGTTTTGATACCTACTTACAACTGCTACTGGGTAAAGAGTGTATTGATTTTAATTAACCGTTAGCTTAATAACTTGAGCTATGCCAGCCAGGAATAAGCAATTAAATAGGTACTTCATCACGTCTCATTGCATGAAACTTCTGAAGAGTGAAAACCTGTATTTAGACACTATGGACATCTAATTGCCCTCGTATTTATATACCTATTGCCCAATCTACCTATCTTTACGTAAACATACTCACTATCATTAATGCGACTTTTGTTAACCAAACCGTACGTACGATACATAGTAGCTGATTAAAAAAAGGAGGCGGTTTTCAATTTGTAGAAATCTTTTTGGGGTTTCCTAATCAAACTAGGAACCCTCATAGTTTTAATAATGTTTTAAAAAAAAAAAAAAAAAAACCGCTGACGCTGTCACATGTCCTTTTTTGCTGTCTTTATTAAATAATTTAGCTTTTGCGTTTTAAGTTTTTTCTTTTACGTGGTATTTATACTATAACACATCGCTATAACATCATGTATTAATATAAATAATATGTATTATAATTTATATACCATAACGTAATATGAAAGACTTGGAAAATATTGACATGACATGTTATGTCATGTCATGCAAAACAATATGATAACAAGATCAATAGCAAAAAGAACTGAAGCGGAGACCACAAACGCACGCCCTCCACCTCAGCCCGCTTCGTCCAGCTCCTCGTAATCATCGTCGGGTGATGAGTTCGCCACTGCGCCCGACACCAGCGAGTCGAGCGACGAGCGCGGGCCGCCGCCTCCGCCGCCGCGACCACCTGCGCGACGTGGGCGACCACCGCTGCCGGCACGCTTGGGGCCTGCGGGGCATCCTGCTCCGCGCACGGCTCCCGCTACCGGTGGTTTAGTGCGCCGCATGCGATGGTCACAATCAAACAATGAAAATTGCATGCGAGCATACTACGGGGCTACAGAGGGAGGAACTAACCTCACTGCGTACCGTGATCGAATGCTGCTCCTGTTTCAGACTCTTGAACCAGCCATCACCGTTACCGCCCAACGACTATCGGATCAAGTGCGGGCCATTCAGCGGCTACGGCGGCTGGATCAGTCTGTACTTGATCGGCTACGCCTGGAATCGCTACCTATTCGTACAACCTCCGCTTCGTCACGGGACCCTCCTACAGCGTTATCGGCTTCAATGCCAGTCGCCCAACAAGCACTGTCGTCAGTGCAGGATGATCCCGTTAGCGACGTTGAGGATTGTGCGAATATGAGCGTAACTAGCCAGGTAAATGAGCAATTGAGGAGGGCTTTGGAAGACGCGATTGCGCAATATCTCTCCACACCCAACTCTAGGCCTCGTCTACCACGCTTGCCTGCCAGTAAACGAAATTTGGCACTTATGGGAGCCCTAAACGACTTGCTGGCGCCTTATTTACAAGCCAGCGAGGATATTATTGATACCCACTCAATTTTGTACTGTGGGGCCATAGCTGCGTGCCGCGTAGCTCGAGTCAAGTTTCCGGACTCTGACCGAGCTCCGCGTGCGCGCGGATCTGTCCCCACTTGGCAAGTGCGAATTGAGCGGCGTATTGATAAGTTTAGGACTCTCATAGGAAAGCTAATCTGCTTCAGGGGGGGCAATGACCGTCCCCGAGTCATGCGTTTCGTGAACCAAGCTTTTGCTGGGACCGGAATAAGACCCCAGCATTATATGGCATGTGTCACGGAACGCATCGACTTCCTGAAACAGAAAGTTTGCGCGTGGGCAAGCCGTATTCGTCGCTATAGAGAACGTGTGGATAGATACCAGCAAAATCGCCTCTTCCAAAGTGATCAGAGGAAGGTGTACCGAAAGTGGGAAGGAACCGATCAAGGTGTTAGCGACGGATATCTACCGGATCCTGCTGCTATGATTGATTTCTGGCGCAGCATCTGGTCGGTGCCTGTTGTGCACACAGAAGGAGACTGGATGCGTGCAGAACATGTGTGTGAGGCTATTGAACCAATGGGGCCTATTACCATCTGCCTCGAAGACGTAGGTTGTGCAATCCGAGTGGCTCAGAACTGGAAAAGTCCTGGACCGGACGGATTACATAACTTCTGGATTAAATGGTTCAAAGCCTCACATAAGTGTTTAGCAGCGCAATTCCAAAATGCTCTTGAGATCGGTTCCTTGCCACCTTTATTAACAACTGGTGTTACCTTCCTGCTCTACAAGTCCGGTAGTACCGCGGACCCAAAGAACTACCGACCCATTACATGCTTGCCTACCATCTACAAGCTCCTTACGTCCATTTTGAGCACAAAATTAAACGCACATTTTGTTGCAAACAACGTTATGGCTTCCGCTCAAAATGGTTGTAAGGTTGGGTCCCGCGGTACTAAGGAGCTCCTCCTCATAGACATGACCATTTGTCAGCAAGTCAGGCGAAACAGGGCGGCCCTTTCGGCTGCTTGGATTGACTACAAGAAGGCTTATGACTCGGTGCCTCACTCATGGCTCGACAGGATCTTAGAGTTGTATAAAGTTGATGCAACTTTGAGATCCTTTTTAGGTGTGTGTATGAGGCAATGGGTCACAGTCCTTCGTCAACCAGGTGGTCGAGACGTCCCTTCTGATTTGCCTAACTTGATAAGGATTGAAAGAGGCATCTTTCAGGGTGACAGTCTGAGTCCTTTGTGGTTTTGCCTGGCCTTGAATCCTCTTAGCTCTTTGCTGAAGGATTCCGGGCTTGGCTATCGACTTCGTAGAGAGGCTTAAGTCATTTCCCACTTATTGTTCATGGATGACCTCAAACTGTTTGCATCGAAGCGCCAAGATCTTATCGCACTATTAAAAATCACACAAGACTTTAGTAGTGCGATCAAGATGGAATTCGGTGTAGATAAGTGTGCGGTCATGCATGTTCAACGAGGGAAAGTTGTAAATTCTTCGAATTTGCAGCTTTCAGAGACAATGACTCTCAGATCTCTCTCCGAAGTTGAAACCTACAAATACCTTGGTATGTCACAGTCTTTAGGTATTGTGGACAGCGATATCAAGCAGTCAGTGAAGGAACGCTTCTTCTGTCGCTTGACAAAAGTTCTTAACAGTCTTTTGTCGGGTGGCAATAAGGTGCGCGCCTTCAATGGCTGCGTGATGCCGCTGCTCACATACTCCTTTGGCATACTAAGGTGGACTCAGACTGAGCTGGACGCCCTGGATAGGAGGGTCCGTCTACTGCTTAAATCACATCGCATGTTGCACCCACGCTCATCTGTTATGAGATTGTACATCCCGAGGAAATGTGGAGGTCGAGGCATTTTAAATGCTAAGAATCTCCACAACCGCGAGGTGTGCAATCTCAGGGATTATTTTCTTCGCACTGAGTGTGGGATGCATCGTGATGTGGTTGCAGTAGACAGAAGCCTCACGCCTCTCTCCTTGGCAAACGAGAACTGGCGCAGACCAGCGGTGTTGAGCACTGAAGACCGCAAGAACGTATGGAAGAGCAAGGAGCTACACGGACGCTTCTACCGGGCCCTAACAAGGCCCGACGTAGACTTTTTAGCGTCCGTGAACTGGCTACGGTTCGGTGACCTCTTTGGGGAAACCGAAGGTTTTGTCTGTGCAATTGCTGACGAGGTCATAATGACGAATAATTACCGGAGATATATTCTGAGGGATGGCACGGTTGACATTTGTCGAGCATGTCGTTGCCCCGGCGAGTCCCTCAGACATATAATTTCCGGTTGTTCGCATTTGGCCAATGGTGAGTACTTGCACAGACATAACCTCGTGGCCAGGATCATCCATCAGCAACTAGCTCTTCAATACGGTCTTGTTGAGTTTGAAGTGCCGTACTATAAGTACACACCGACGCCAGTTCTCGAAAATGGTCGTGCTACGCTCTATTGGGATCGATCTGTCATCACGGACAGGACTATTGTCGCCAATAAGCCTGATATCGTTTTGACAGATCGATCTCAACGCCGGGCAGTGCTCGTCGACATCACCATCCCGCATGATGAGAACCTCGTGAAGGCCGAGAAGGACAAGCTCAGCAAGTACCTTGACTTGGCTCACGAGGTGACCGCCATGTGGGATGTTGACTCGACGATCATTGTCCCAATAGTTGTTTCGGCAAACGGTCTTATAGCGAAGAGTCTCGACCAACACCTCAAGAAACTCTCGCTAGATGGCTGGATCAAGGGCCAGATACAGAAGGCAGTACTCCTCGACACGGCACGTATTGTGAGGAGGTTCCTCTCTCTGCAGCCCTAACCACCGGTAGCTTGAGCCCTGCCCCGCTGCCGGCGGCATTCGTAGGTTAGGTTTTTTATAATGTTTATTTTTTATATTAGTATTGTTATTTTACTTTTATAATTGAATATTCACTGTAAAAAACCTAATTGTACAGATATAAAATAAATATACGGAATAATAATAATA
This sequence comes from Acleris sparsana, assembly GCA_923062465.1. NCBI lineage: Eukaryota > Metazoa > Arthropoda > Insecta > Lepidoptera > Tortricidae > Acleris > Acleris sparsana. The sequence continues at coordinate 11,311,396 of OV281293.1, forward strand.
ATAATTGGCTCACGAGGTGACCGCCATGTGGGATGTTGACTCGACGATCATTGTCCCAATAGTTGTTTCGGCAAATGGTCTTATAGCGAAGAGTCTCGACCAACACCTCAAGAGACTCTCGCTAGATGGCTGGATCAAGGGCCAGATACAGAAGGCAGTACTCCTTGACACGGCACGTATTGTGAGGAGGTTCCTCTCTCTGCAGCCCTAACCACCGGTAGCTTGAGCCCTGCCCCGCGGCCGGCGGCATTCGTAGGTTAGGTTTTTTATAATGTTTATTTTTTATATTAGTATTGTTATTTTACTTTTATAATTGAATATTCACTGTAAAAAACCTAATTGTACAGATATAAAATAAATATACAGAATAATAATAATAATAATAATAATTGCCTCCCTGCTGCTATATATATGTGGCTATTTCGGGAGGTCCATTCCATTGAGTTGGCGAGTCACCGCCTGCCATTTAAACCAAAGTAATTAGCATTGGCCAGGCAGGCGCCGTAGTTTCATCAATAGCCTAGTTCACCAATCCATATCAGTTCATTCATAGAACCTATTATTAGTATTCCCATCCTTCTTAAATAGTATTTACACTAACCGGTGGTTGTCCGTGGGAGCATACTTCTTTAGTTTGAACTCAGGGACAATCGCCGGTTGGTGTCCCATAACTTTACTAAATTAAAGTTGTCTAAAGGGCCTCTGCGTGTTGGCTTCGGCTCCATGTACGCCTTCCAAAGGTCCGGGACTCCCATAGTCCCGTGATTGGTAAAGACATACAAATAATAATAATTTATTTCAAACACAGGGTCCATATTATTAGTAACAGTTGCTTAAATTTATGTTAGTAGGTATTACATTCTATGACACATCAAAACAATAAAATTCTATGACCCGCATGGCAGTTTTACCATGACCGTCGGTCTCTCACACTCACATTTTCTCAGAAACTGAAAAAAGTCATAAAGCTGAAATTTTGTACACATAGGTACTTATTGTTACATAATCCCATACTTATTATTCGAGCATTATTTATTGGTAAAACGACATTTTCTAAAAATGAAACCTAGCCAGATCGATTTATCGCCTCCGACACCCCCCTGTTTACTAAACTTCATGAAAATCGTTGGAGCCGTATCTGAGATTTAGATTAAATATATTTAAAACTAATTTATAAAAACTATCACGACTATTTAGACTTCATTGCTTCTTGAGTTACTGGAAATCATCTAGCCAAGTAACTTATAATAGAAAATTAGCGCTTTACTTTTCGAGATACTGTTTATTTTTCTATTTCACACACCAACAAAGTACACAGCTTAAACCTAGAAAAAAGTGTTAAATTTAGGGAGCAAGGACTGCCTGTACGGTCACGGACGTTAATTTGCTACCCATTTCAAAGAAAATGTGCTTGAAGATGTCATTGTCATTAAATATGCCAAGTCATACGTAATTGAGATTGACTTTGGAACTAAGGTGGGTGACAAATTCAATTCCTAGGCTCTGCTTAAATAACAGGTATGTTACAGCGGTCACGAAAACAAAAACAGTTTGTAGAGACAATAAGTATCCGAATGAAAACTATAGACATTCTCTAGTCTATTTACAATATAAATTTTACCCAAGATTGATTTGACTAACCATGGCCGGATGAACGGTGATGCGTGAGGATCTAACATATTAGTGTTTGAGACCATAAACCAAAATTCTCTAGAATATTGCTAGCGAGAACTTTGACATTGATCACTTTGTGCAACCGAACAAGATTAAATAGTCTCTTCTTGTTTGGTGAGTACGCATTTAAAAATTCAAGTATTTCAGCTTGATTACCAATAGTCCGTTTACCAATAACTTTTGTGCAGTTCTGATAGGTTAAATATCGGGTGAAGAAGCGCTGCACTGCATTCTTTCCAACGATCGACATGCACTTACGGACGGTACGGACTCCATACCTGGCTACACGGTACTCGAGACGCAACCGCACAAAGGTGTTATAACTAAAGTGTAATAAGAGTCTTAATGTGCTTAAAGTTTCTAGCGACCTTTTTGACGAAGCCTAACATTTTAAAACTGTCTTGGGTGACATTGTCCAAGTGTCAGATACAATTCAGTTGCTTGTCTAGGGTAAGTCCCTTATAGCGTTTACTTCTTCTAACGTAACACTTCTGATTGAATAGCTATTACGCGTAAACTTTATGTGTTGACATTTAGAGGCACTACCTATATTGTTTGTATCACACCACTGACTGATACTATGAAAGTCACCATGAAGCAGTTCTGCATCGTCGTCTGATTTCCCAATATACCTAGCGTAAATCGTCGACATAAAGTAAGTAAACTATTATGTTTAATAACGTCGTCGTTAAGTTGACAAAGAAACCAAACAGGTCCTAGGTGCGATCCTTGATGCACTCCTGAGGCAGTTATTGCGATTTGTATTTATCTTTTACAACTCTCTGCTTTCAGTTGCTTCTCTTTGCTTGACATAATGGTCGTTATAATAGTTTTATTTCCGAATCCGTAAACTTTTAACGATTGTTATAAAACAAACCTAACCTAAGATAATGGGTTCCATACAATGGCCATTGACTTTCAGAAAAAAAAAAAACCATCTTTCTTCTTCATAATATTGGTGTACACAACAAAGTATAATCCATAACATCTTATGTTTTATTAAAATGACAACAAACTTGAAAATAATGAAGGACACTGTATGGGCTCTATAAAACGATATTTTACTATCGTATGAAATATTGTACAATAAATTCAGTTACTATTTACAACACAAAAAAACGACCTAGCAGCGTCAGATTTTTTTGCTTTGTCCGTTTTTATTTGATTGCAACATAATTCCACTAAAGGATTCTGAATATTTTGTTTTTTAGGGTTCCATACCGAAATAGTAAGTTTACCATTTCGGTATGGAACGAAACTATAACGAAAAACGGAACCGTGATGGTGACTTTGGTGTCTGTCTGTTTTTATAAAACTATAGAATGTTTTAACTTGAAATTTGGCATAATTGTACCTACTTGGCCAGATCTATTTGTAGTAAAAAAAAACATGAAAATATTCTCCTAAATATTCGAAAAGTTGAAAAGTTGAAAAATGAAAGTGATTCGATTACCTATAGCGAACGGGGTGTCATGTGAAAAGGCTTAATCTTTACGTTTATAGCCAAAAATGTACAAAAAATTATCGTCCCCTTCCCTCCCTCATCATCTTCAAACTTTACGGACCATTAAAAACGAAAAATTCCCGATTTAAAGATAATTATTTACATTTTAAGAGAGAAATACAAGGAAGTTGACAAATTTAAACCTGTCTTAAATTAAAGACTACTTTCGTTAAAATGGACTTATTGTATAGAAAGTAAAGTTTATATCAAAATACGGAAACCTTGGTACGCGAGTGCAATATACAATGAAAAATATATTGAGTTGGGAGATTTGATGTAGGTACCCAGTAATGAATCAACAATGGTTCAAACCCGTTGTCATACGATATACCTAACGTATTGTATAATCTTAGGTTAGGTAACGTTAGGTTAGGATCGTATGACAACCAATCTAGACCGCCACGCTTCGAGCATCTGGCCTAGACGAAGTAGTCGAGCCCGAGGACGTAGCCGTGGCAGTAGCAAGGACGACTGGGTGTGAACTTAATCACGTAAAGGTTAATACAATCCGCATATCACCACGAGGTTCTGGGAGTGTGGTGATCAAATGCCCGAAAGGGGCTGCAAAAGCTCTAGCCAGAGCAGTATGTTTGTTGATGGGCTGGTCTTCAGCCCGGATCCAGTTACTGGATTCATCACCCATGCGCTGCTTCCATTGCATGAGAATAGGTCACGTACGGGCAGCATGCCTGTCGGAAATTGACCGTGGTTCGGTCTTTTTTCGATGCGGCGAAGAGGACCTTATGTCCACCGGCTGCAGGGCCAAACCGCACTGTGCGGTTTGCGCCTACTCAAAGAAACCGGCGGGGCATATAATGTGTGGAAAACGCTGTAGGTATCCTCAAAAGAGAAAACTGGTGCCCCCACCATTGAGGGATTGCAGTGTTACTCTGAGTGCCGACGAAATGTTGGAGTCCTGACATGTCGCGGCGCACATTTATCACGGAGGAAAGGGAATGGGTGAACCTGTTTCTTTTGTGAGGCCGCGGATCAGGAAGGGCATCCTTGGCCTGCATTGCACAGACTCGCTTGCCGGTGATGGTGTTAGCGTCAGGTGACACTCCCCTGCCCGAGGCATGACGAGCCGCGGTCGTTTTGGAAGAATCAACTCGACACCCACGGCGGCCTACACTTAAAGCGGTTGAGGACCAGCAGAGGGGTTTTAGTGGGTAGGCTTCCTGCTCTCTTCCCATTAAGGGGAAAGGGCGGGGGGAGACTCCCACATATCCACCGCGTTTGCCCAAGCCCGGTGGTATGCGCAAAGCATTTCCCAAATATATATCAAAAAAAAAAGTATGACAAACTGGATTTTTCACGGACGGTACTAACTTTACTAAAGATAACCACAGCTGCCGCATAAAATAAAGTCATATGGGGTGTACTGTCTAACTTTTACGTAGTGTCCTAATGTCTATACGAACATCGTGTCAAATGGTGGCTTAGTTCGAAATTTTGGAACATATAAACATAATTATGTCTTCGAATATACTTACACTTTTTAAACTAGCACAGTTTTTATTAGAAGAAGAGAGTAGACGGCTAACGAGTAGACGATGCGTTGGCCTTGTTGGTAAAGCTTAGTTTGGGACTAGGTCAACTTGTGTCAGTTCGTCCCCCGATATTTAAATATTTAATTTAAAAAAAAATAGCTGTCCTAACTTTTGTGGTTATGACGATTGCAACCTCGTCAAAATATCTAAACTCATGAAATCATTCTAATGGCGGAAAGAACCCGTTTATGAACGCACTAACTTGTGGTTTAAGTAAGTGCGGTTTGAATTTAAAGAGCACACCCACAGTGAAGTAGTTGTTGTGGGTACTACATTTTCCTTGTGAGTTTTGTGTATATCATTTTATTTCACACTGTTTTTTTCCTAACACTAAGCCCGGTAAACTGAGCCTTGCCTTCCCCAAGCGTCAGCTTCTCGAAGGAAGTAATTATTTAGAGCAGAGACATTAATTCTGAAACTCGTCGCTAAGCGGGCCGTAGATAAAAACGGGATAGCCTGGGATAAACCGGGAGGAATTATGTCCTCGGGTATTTAGCTTGAAAAGTAAAAGTTTACTATAAACACATGCGTGTAGGGTACAAAATGTATCACGGGCTAGATAAGGTTTCTAAGATTGTATGTTAAGGTCAACTGTTCAACCAATTTCTCTATCAGTGGTGTTTTTCTGTAGGTGATTTGGTTAATGATCTTTACGTCGCGCTGACTGGCCTGACATTACCAAAAATGCGTCGATGATGATACGAAAGTCGACGCGACGTTAATGTCAACTTTTGGTACCTATAATTGGGATTGTTTTTATTTTTACTCTTATTGGAAAACCATTTCGAGGAATAGGGTTTAAAAGCCGTTCGCCATTATTAAGTTTTTGATATATTTTTATTTCGGATATTTCGACAAAAGTATATTTAACCCTTGTTTAACTTTCGTTTTCGGCTTGAAACCGCTTGTAAAAGTATGTTTTAATACACTATTACAATATTTTTTTATTATTAGATATCATTTAATTGTTGTTATTTATTAGAAAATGCCATCCCAAATCTCAAATAATCATGTCATCCATAAAATGCGTGATAAATATATAAAGATATTAAAACCAAACTATTGGGTCAAATAGAAAATCAATGAAACTGGTCTATTAAAATTACCTATTCTTTCGAATTACAATGCAAAAACTGTGAGTAATTTTTTTTGGTCTATCCCAATTACTTTAAGACAAGTTATAACAATGCACACTGTTTTGGCAATAAATGATTATATTATCTTATATTAACGTCAAGCGTCATAAAAATTAACTCGATAACCCTACTTACTCGATAGAAGGAACGAGTTTATACTTGAGAAACGGGAACATCGGAATCGGCTGGTACGAGGGGCGAGTGGTTGCCACAATCAAAATAATCGGTCTTTATTGTCTGCATTATTATTTTCAGTCATTATGTGTTTTAGGCCATAATTATTTCAAATCACGACGTATTTTTTAGGAATTTATTTCCTTTTTAAAATTATTATAAATTAGTTAGGTTAGTATACCTTATCCACACGATATTGAAATATTTCCGTTCCAGCGATATAAATTATAACTACCAATAGTAATGTTTCCAAACAGATATTATGACAAAAAATAACACGAAAAGCCCCACCCCAAAATAATGCATATAGATGTATGAAGCATGCCACAAATCGCCGTGCCGGCTATGGACGCGTTGTATATGCATTTCCACCGTCCACTATTCAACACCACCGCTTACATTACATTAATTTTTCTATGTCATTTAGTAAACGTAATTTTCTTTATTTTGATACTATTTATCTTTTCATTTCTAAACAAATCAATGCCGGTTAGTACTTTCACTTTGACTATGATATTATTTTAATTTTCTTTGCTATTATTATGTTCGCCCGCACGTGTCATAGAGCTAACCAATTCTCGGTTTAATATTCTTGTAATTATATCGCTGTTCATTTAAAAGCTAACTTTAAAGCGATCGAGCATGACTTTGTAAAATAACCGTTTTAGTGTGCCCCATCACGCAATGTTCCCGGAACAGATGACCTTATTCTCTAACACGATGTTAAATACACCGACAAACCAGTACACTTTGATCCCTGGAGTCATACTTACTGTTAGGAAATTAAGATCTGTAACGAACCTAATGTATTTGATATTCGACTTCTACAGTTACTGCAGACTTGTGAGTCTAAATAGAAGCGTTCGACCGTGAAATCGACGTCGAACTATTCAAGGTATTAGAGTAATTCTGCAGACGTTCTTGATTCAGTTTTGTTATTATGACAGGTTTATTTGTTGCTCTATTTCAAGTATGATTTAAGTAAGTATTTATTTGTGATACACAAGGCTATTTACGTTAAGTTCTTATTCAAGGCAACCGATCTGATTTACCTTATATACAGTTTAATCGTTCATCTCTACCACAGGTACCATTTAAAAGTTAGAGATTGTCGTTACAAAATATCGTCAAATTTCAAGATTAGGTGTCATAATTTTTTTATTCCATTTTTTCTTATTAATTTATAAACTACAAGTATTCGATTTTTTATTTTTTTTCTGCCAACCTTCAGGGACATTTTTGAGTGATCGACCGATCGAAAGTAAATGTTAACAAAGCTGACTTTTCCTATGGTATAGGGTGTGCAGGCGCATGGTCTCAGGGCTCAGTTTCATTGGTCGATAGCCCGCATGCTTGTAGCAATCCATTAAGGAGTTGTTTTAGCATTATTGAGTCGGGAGCTATTGCAGCGAGGCATTGTATCACGAAACCTCGCATCACCTGCAAAGAGCATTTGGCGCTCGCGGCGGCGCTGGCGCTCTCCAACACCCTAGAGGTGCCAGGGTATCGATTGCACACCTCACTATATGGGCTAGTGCCGCCAATGTTTACAAAGTTTAGGAGTGATTTAGGTTGAATGATAGTGGGAAAGAACGCTACTTTGCGGTACACTTTTGTCTCCTTTGGCAAAAAAATGCTGTGATTTGTCATTCTAAAACTTTATATTCAATTATCAATGACGTAGCAATTTATTGCATTACACTATACTAGCAAAATATCAACACTTTCAAAATAAATCCATATTTTCTGACCCACTTAAGCATAAGTACAGCTGTTTTTCATTTAACAACTTTGACCCTCCATACTGAACAAAAACTTGCTTTAGACCTGATCTTGTGTCAAAAGTTGGCGAAGGTAATCAAAATTACTAAGTTGTGCTTAAAGTATTACTTGAATTAAAATAGACCAATATAAAGTGGGCTTTCTTATGCTGTAATATTTACGTCAACACTCTGATATAAAAGCCCACTGGGGCGCAATCGCGTAAATCTAGTCATAAATATTATGATTATATAATATATAATAATAGCATTTACCAATGGCGACGCATATTGGCGCGCAGTGAACAGTTTGTGCGTTTTTACAGTATTCGAGCTTCGTGGATATAAAACCCTTTTATCCTAAACATGACGAACTTTACATCTCTATTCTATCTTGATACATCTGAAAATTACAAAAATAAAAAAGCATATGTTCGTTACATTAGTTTTACTTTAAAAATATGTTGGTTCTTAAAACATAATTATTTAAACTAAAGTAGATCGTAGAACGTTAAACTCATAAAACGCAACAGTGTCGCGTCAGTACGGTACCCTTAAGTACCTATACCTTAAACGCTTGCTTCTTGATAAGCTTACAATACCCTGTTAACTAGTTGCTAACCAACTAAACACTAAACATGCAACGTACCTGGCTCATAAACCAACGCCGACTTAACCTGAGCCCTTAACAACTGGCTTACTTCAAATATGAACCTTAAATCAACCTAGTATGAGTTAAATGTGATTGTAGTGAGGCTTTACTAGTATTAACATAGGTTTCGATGGTTGCACGTGACAAGCTACCAGCTCAGTGACATAAATAGGTCCCGCTGGCGTGTCGGACTATAAATTATGTGTCATGCGGGGAAAATCAAGCGCACATATTTTTGAAATCATTAATGTTTAACAACGTGGATTTTGGTTACAAATGATACCTATGTCACAAGTATCTTGATTATCCATACGGGCCTAAAAAGTTAGATACACCAGCTAAGATGAAGAGAGATGTATCACAATAAAAAATGCTGATTCTGCTAAAAGCCTTGGTTTATACTACGACAAAGTATGATTACAGCTATTTAATTTAATTTATGCCCAAAAACGACGCACCTGTATGAAGAGACCTTATGAATGTTGATGAAGCGAGGGAAGTGTGTCTAGATCGTAGCAAGTTGAAGGAAGTGGTCTCTGCCTACCCCTACCAGGAAGGAGGCGTGATTGTATGTATGAATGCCAACTAATAGAAAATGTCTCTTGGCTGGCGCCCTATTTTTTATGATTTTTATCATTTCCAATTATTATTGGGACCAAATTTAAGTCTATATAGAAGAAATCTTTCTGACGAATCGAACTAGAAAAATAGTTACGAGGTGGAAGTCTTCGCTTGATAATCTCATGAATTAATGAAAATAATAAAAAAAAATACCCCAAATTTAGATAGGAAGAAAGAGATTCACTAAACATCATCAGGATTTGTCAATTATTGTTAACTTTTATAAAACATACTATCTCGATGAACACAAATCAATATATATATATATATATATATATATATATATATATATATATATATATATATATATATATATATATATATTTACCTACACTTACTATGTATACCCGAGCAACTCTTTCCAACATCTTAAGCAGTTATAGTTACAGAAAAATAGCACAGTATTTGATAGTTTACGTTATTAAGAAGTTTTTTTTTGTCTTTTGTGATACTATTCGGAATGATCTCTATACAAAAGGATATCACTATACTTAAAAGTAAGACAATCAACCACTATGTTAAAATATTACCACTTTATTAGTAAAATATTATTTTATAACAAATATTATTGTCAACTAATTTAATAGTAACATAATTATAATCAAAATATTGGGGAGAAAAAATAATCCATTTTTTTTCATTTTATTTCGAGAACAATGAGTTTCTAAAAACTCTAAATCCACTTAATTTAAATGCCAACTAGCGACCAGTTATTACACATACCATAATTACATTGCATAACCATAATTACTAAAATTATTTCGCTATCCCATTTTTAATTCCGATAAAATTTTCGGTTAAACATTGAAAACCCGAATGCAAATGCAGAATTGCATATAAATTTATAGCGTTAGTAAACAATAATTTTACGTATAATCCATGATTCTAATATTTACGACAACCAACAAAATATACATTATACGACGTTATAGACAGTAAAGACGGTACAATATAACCTCTTCAAAGTATTAAGGAAAATGTCATGTTCTCCTAGTTACTTTATCTTCTTAAATATGTGACGTAAAGGCAATCTATTTATCTTAAAAGACTGCTCGAAGTGCTGCTTAGATTAAAAAAACTAATAGACAAGATACCCATATCAAAGGCGAAGAGCTGATGGGATTGTAGGTAGGATAGCTTCTCTTTAGTTAATCATTAAGATTGCTTCAGTAAAAATAAAATACGTGCCTCCTATTGGTTTCAAAGGACATTTTTTAGTTTTAACCTAACCTAATTCACATAAGTATTAATCGAAAATTAAAATATATTTATCAAACAAGAATAATGGCTGTAAGAATAATATCTAACACCGAGGAGACAAAACAGCGTAATCCTGTCTTGCCAAAAAGGTTGTCTATGAATTCGTAATCATCATTGACTATTGGAATCTAATGTGCCTATTTTAAAGCAAAACTTTACGTGGAATTAATTTTACCGCATTTAACTGTCATCATCACGTCAGAGACTGTTAACTGTCATCAACACATCATTGAACAAGTCGGTCGCTAGAATAAAATTGTGTATTTATTTCTTCCTTTAAACTTACTTGCAGAACAAAAAATACAGATGGCACACTTTAACGCTTATGGCATCCTCTACTTGTGAAATAAAAAACCGAACCGTGTATATACTCGATATTTTCTCATTATTTCCCTCATGAATATCTTCTTACAGTGTGTATAGTTGAACCAATCACCGATAGAGTACCTTGAACGCAATACGAGAAGTCTGTATTTATTGCACCATTTGGTTTTAGCTTGCCCCATCTATCCCAGCCCGCATCTAAGCCGGCTCATGAAGATTGATGGCCATAGCGACGGCCTCCGCTGATTGACATCGCAATTTACTTCATCGGCGTTTTTAATTTAGCCTTGTCTCCGAGACGGTGTCGAATTAATTCACATTCGAGACAAGAAAGAATACAAGTTTACCATGGAGTGAAGAAATCAGCTGGAAGTACTCTAATTTGTATTGTACTCGTATTAATACAAAAAGAGTACTTTGATGTAGTGAACTAAGTTTCATTAGTGATTATTGTCGTTTATGATTTTAGGAACTGTTTGTATAAAGCACTATTTCCACCAAACGGCCCGCAACGTATCGGAACGGAAAGAATTGTATGGTCTCTAAATAATATTAAATCATGTTCACAGTATTTAAAGTCTATATTACCCTGCCGCGAACAGCAACTTGACCGCGGGCGTCTTCCGCGACACCGTCGCCGTAAGTTTGCTGCGACGTGCGATCGGCTCCGTTATAAATAGACAATAATAATTTCAATAGAGCCGTACGGCTGTCGCCACATCCGTACGTGTCCTTTCCGATCCGATGCGATGCGAGCCGTTTGGTGGAAATCATTCTTTAAACTCGCTTATGATTTAATCGTTACCAACTTAACGGAGAGCGGTGTTTATTGAAGTCATGAAAAAATTGGCCAAGTGCGAGTCGGAGTCACACGCGAAGGGTTCTGTACCATTCTTGTATGGCGCTCTTTTTTAAGGTCCATCTGTCCGTTTGTCTGCGTTTAACTCACAGAGACTCTCGGTATGGCAAAGTTGTTATTTAGCATAGTTATACATTCAACTTACACCAACAAATTAAGGAAATAAAATCAGTAAAAAAATCGGCTGCTTCTAAACAACAAGTAATTTCAGAATCGTTTTAAACCTTTATTTTTTTCTCCTTGGGAAAATGGGTTTGCGCATGCGGGAGTTACGTCACGAACCGAGAGTGGTAGGAAAACCCACTAAAACCAATTGATTCTCCATCCACTAACTATAAAACTAACCTAACCCACAGATTATGTAGGTAAGTATATCTCTTTAAATAATTTGAAATTTAACGGGTTAAAGAAAAACTAGCTTATTAGGTACTTAATTATATTCGAGCGATAGGATGCCAGTAAGGGGGTCGCTTTTGCACTCTTTGGGCATAACACACTAAATACAGGGTAAGTTCAAATTGGTAATACAAAACCCTTTATCGTGGCTCAGTTAATGACGAACAGTGAACATTACATTCACTAATTTGTGCAAATTAGCCTTCTTTTACTTTCATATTTTTTTTAATAAAACTAATAATTAAAGTCGTAAAGTACTGTTCCCTACAATAAGTACCTGTCATTACCTGTCATATGTTATCAAGCCAAGCCAAAGCAAACTGGTAGAGTAACCGCACTAAGCCGAAAAAAATAGGATAAGTAAAACATTAAAAAAAATATTCTTACAAAATTAGTAGCATGAGACTTATGGGTTTACTTTATAGAAGATGTGCGTAAAACATTGATTTTGTATTACTAATTTGACGTCACCCAGTATTGGGATAGACCAAAAAAAATATCTCATGGTTTTTACATTCTAATTCGAAAGAACAGGTAATTTCATGAATTTTGTATTTGATCCAATAGTTTTGTTTTAGTATTGTTATTTACTTAGCAGACATTTTATAGATTACATGATTATTTTAAATTTGGGTTAGCATTTTCTGATAAGTTACAACAAATAAATTATAATTAATGATAAAAAGTGATTGTACAGTATATTAAAACATATTATTTCAAGCGATATTCGCCTAATCCGTAAGATACACCTAGGAGTGCTTCAAGCCGAAAACGAAAGTCAAATAAAGGATAAATACACTCTCGGCGAAATATCCGAAAAAGATAAATATTTAAAAAACTTGATCATGCAGAACGGCCTTAAAACCCTATTCCTCGAAATGGTTTTCGGATTGGAGTAATTGTAAAAATATGAAAAATCCCAATTTTTACCTGACTGAGTGGTCAAAAACTAATATTTTGGCCTGTATGTATGATTGATACTTTATTCTCTTACTGTAGCTAAACGGATAGTCCAATTTTGACGAAGGAAAATAATCCAATGTGGTTAGATCTTGCGACGCTACGCAAGTAGGTACAACTGAGTTCTTAAATGAAACAATGTGTTGCTATTAACGTGGCACTATTCATTTCACATCCAATTATTGAGAATTACGAGTACATAACACGTGCAGCGTGCAGTCAATTTTCAATTGCTATTTGTTAAACTTCTTCATACAACAATATTGGAGGGTAGGTACTTTTTCAGACCCACGCCTTGATTAAAATTTCATCAAAGTGAAAAATCATGACCCAGAATGTGAAAATAAGAGTTTTTAATTCTCCATTGGACCAGCAGTTTTAAGCGTAAAAGTAACAATTAGGAATAACTGTGGTTGCTCTCCTGCTAAACCTTATTGTGGCGTCATCACTTTCGGTATAAAATCGAATCTGCTTTATACAATTGTGATTGAGATACTACATTTTGGATAAGTTAAAAATTTGAATCCCGGTGTCAATTTTTTTCTCTGTTGTTACTTTTCTGTCGCGTACCAATGGTTGTCTTTTTAAATAATTTTAAAGAAAAATTCGTTATGTGCCTTAATCTCAAACCGAACTGTCCATTTTATTTATGAAGATAGCTGTAAAAAGTAGAAGATTTTAGTCTGGTTAGCAAGATAAATCTTTAAAGGCCTATTGAACGAACACGGTATAAACCATACAGTTTTTGACCTATTATCGCATTGTCAACGTTTTGATAGCTCTTATTTTACTTGACAGTAATGGCGGCCGAGTTAAAAAACAATACCTTAACAGGTCAAATACGATTTGGAATTTATCGCCGAGAATAGAAGCGTACGGAACCTTCAGTGTGCGAGATAAACTTGTTCATGTTTGGTTTTCTTTTGTTTTGTGCAAAAATAAATAACATTATTTCCTCCTTTCATTTAAAACACGCCCACTCTAAACAGCTTATGCTTTATACGTTTTCTGACAAAATTACCAAAACTGTAAATTGTTAACAGAATGAATGGTGTTATCAATCGCGCGATATGGCGGCAGATGTCGCTGCCATGAAGAATGACCGAAGCGACATGACGGACGGAGCCGGGAACGGCGGAGATGACTGCGGGCTCTCTGATCTGACCTACTTGGCAAGGAGTGACAGTGGTAGCATCTATTACATATTTTCTAGCATTATACACTGGCCTGCAAAACTAAGTATCACACTTTTAAAATTTCATATTTTTCTTAAATATAGAAGTTAGATCTAGAGATAGAGATAAAATTTGCTATAAACGTTTTATAGCAAATTTTATCAGCTTTCTTTCCAACTATTGTAAACTATACAGTAACATTTCCAACTTAAAAAAAGAAGATAAAACAATAACATAGCCATTTTTAGCTTAATTTCAAGAAACTCAATTAACATTTATAAGTATGTTTTACATGTTATTAAATTTTTTAATAACTGGTATTACCTCCTCGGGCGAGGCACACGCGACACAAGCTTTCGGAGCCGATATTGGGGAATATTCTCCCATTCTTCTATCAGGGCCTGTTTTAGAGCCCTGAGGGTGTAGGTGGTGGTCTGCGGCTTCTGACTAGCCTCCCTAGCTCATCCCAGGCGTGCTCAATCGGGTTTAGATCAGGACTTCTTGATGGCCAAGCCATCATGCTGATACCAACCTCCTGAATATACGCTTGCACGACCCGAGCCGTGTGTGGTCGGGCATTATCATGCATCAGCACCGATCCATCACCCATATTTACTAAATACGGCCCTGCATACTCATTGAGAATCTCTTGGGCATATCTTACCCCAGTCAGAGTGCCATTTTCTATGGCCACTAACTCTGTGCGACCTTCTGAACTTATGCCAGCCCATACATGTACACTGCCTCCACCGTACTGGACTCTTTCTGAGAAGCAGGCTTGAAGGTATCGCTCTCCAGGTCGCCTGTAGACACTTCGCCTTCCATCAGAAGTGTAAAGTGAGAATCGAGACTCATCTGTGAACAATATTCTCGACCATTCTTCTTCATCCCACTGTCTGTGTTCACGAGCGTATCGCAGTCTCGCTACTCGATGCTCTCTCTCGAGTTTGGGGCCACTCGCTGGTCTTCGGGGTTTCAGATTTCCTTCAACAAGTCTTCTTCTCACTGTATCGGTACTAATGTAGTCCCTCCGGATCTGAAGAAGCTGTTGCTGGACTTCAACTGCATTTAGGTGGCGATTTCTCAACACAGTGGAAACAATATAATGGTCTTCTCGGGCACTAGTACACCTGGGTCTGCCATTACAAGGTCTCCTCAGATGGTTTCCAGTCTCTTCGTACCTTCGCTTCACCTTCTGGACCGTCCGTAACGTCACACCCACCATTCTTGCAGTACGACGCATACTGATACCTAGATAATTCCAGAAAAGTCATGATTCTAGCACATTCTTCACTCGAAAGAGGCATGATAAATAAAGTTTATGTGCTGTTATCTAACTTAGCTTTTGTAACAAGACTGATCGATCAATAAAAATTTGAAAACAAAAACAGAAACAAAAAAATGAATGGCAAAATTGTAATTCGAAAAGGATTATTTTTGTTTTTACAGTATTTTTCAGCCATTTATTAAAAGAAGGTTACTGACTATGAAGTTTTTATATACAAAATTAAACTCGTTTTCGAATCCTTTTTATTACGAAAGTATATCTTGTGTACTTAAAAACTTATTGCAATTTTAAAAGTGTGATACTTAGTTTTGCGGACCAGTGTATTTTTACCTGGAAGAACGTGCGTCGCTCGGGTTGAAAACGAATTTTCCGGAAGATGACACGTTGGCGGACCGATTTTTCGCACCCGTATACTCCTATATTGCAAATTTTATCGAAATCGTTTGAGACGTTTTCCAGAACGTGGTTACAAATATTGCTCGTTTAATATTATATAAGATATTACGCATCCTAGCTCATGCATTGACTTAGTATTCACCAATTTTAAATTCCATGAGTCAAAACTAAACTTGGCTTGCAGATCGTACGGCTACGAGTATATATTAATTGTGATGCCTAGTAAATGTTACACCAAACTTATGGGACCGGATAATCCGCCAAATATTCTATAACAAGGATAATATAATATTTTTAAAGAAAGAACTTTCAGTATAATTTCAATGGAAATTAAAATCGAGTAAGAACTATAATTTATCTAATCACACCGCAGTTAAGTCTAAAAATCCCAAATAACACTAAGATTGAAAATATCTTGCCGTTATAAAAAGCAATTTAAGCTACTTGGTATCACAGTGGGGAAATGAAAATATGCGGAATCGATATAATTAATATAGTAAAATACTTAAAAAAACAAGTAAACAATTTAAAAAAACTAAGTAAAATAGTAAAATTTGAAAATTCACACATTAAAACAAAATATATGTAACAAATTACAAAATAACATCGACAACGAACTATCCCTTCATTTCCTATAATTTCATTTTTGATTTTCATTTGTACTAATTTTATTCACCATGATGGTCACTGGTTATAATATTCATTTGCCTTAAATAATATCACAAACCATAACCATAATGTTCAATCTCCCTAATATGAAATACCTTAAATAACACTTTTCATAATAATTACTTGATTTTATGTTCATAATCCCTAATATTTTATGCCATAAGAATCATTTGCCATAATTACGGAAAAAGCAGATCCGGACTGAACAGGTATTATGAACTACTAGTATAATCTGGAATAAATACTATTAAGGTATTCGTTAGGTACGAGCCAAGCGGGGGAGTGTTAGACAGAACGGCTACCATACCGATTAGAACCGATTCGATAGAGTCGATTGGTAGCATTCTGAGTGTTTTATGGCAAGTTAATATTATGGTGTTTAAAGTTATGGCAAACGGGTTGTTATGGCGCTTAAAATTATGGCAAATGATCATCATGGCATTTGAATTGTTACGGAATATAAAATTATGGCAAAGGACATTCGGGCAAATGAGATTATTGCATCGGTATGAAATACGGGGAAACGATAGAGAACCGAACTAAAGATATGCAAATGAGATGCCTCCCACTTTAATAAAAAATTACGCATAAATCCTAACCATCCATACACTAAACTAATAAATAAACGATTTTCCCAGAGGCACTACAAAAATCCATAAGAAAACTTGTCCATAAACAAGATAAACCAAAGATGTAAACAATTATCGACTGATTGCCCTATTACCAACGACAGCAGAAATATACGAAACCGTTATGACAAAACGTCTCAAAGGGCTTTAGAAAAACCGCTCTACAACCCTTGCAATCTATAAAATAAATATATTATATTACAAGGGTTGTAGAATAAATTAAGGTTATTTTAAAAACATACTCGTAATTGTATTTTAAAGTGTTAATTCACACTGCGTCTGAGTCCATATTTAATCAAATAGTGGCATTCCTTGACTATAACGGTAGTATCTCCAAGACTAACGTAATTGCAATATCATATTGTACTACCATTGATCAAAGCTGCTCAGTTTCATGCCTCAAGCTTCTGGATAGAAACGTACGTCAAAGCCTTTGTAAATAGAAATCAATTTAGGGCAGATAAAACTTTGTCCAGCAGAGCAGAGGGCTTTTGAGTAACATGATGATTATATCCTAGATTTCGTTAAATACAGAAGAATCAATCACATCGAACAACACTAAAAAAAAAATTGGTCGCTTCTAACAAGATTGTGATCGTTGTGATCTTGATTCCATACGAGCCTAACAAGACGTTAGATACATCAAATAAGATGTTATTTGAATCATTAAAGAACTTGCTTTTGTTACTATTAGCTTTGGTTGATATTACTAATATCATAACTAATTATATTCATTTTATATCGACTAAGAGAAAATCACTCTTGGTTGGCTCTAATTTTTCGAGTGTATATTAATTTAAGTTTGTATAGGGACAATGGCCTAGTCGCTTTCGTCAGGAAATCTATTTCACAACCTAATGAGCACCACATTTATTTTTAAGGCAGTAAAGGCTTGTAGTATTGTTAGGCGATGGGCTTGCAACCTGTCACTAAAACACTGATAAACATCTTAGCCTAATTGTGCAAAATGTGGTTACAGAATTATCAATAAAATTTTAGAGATATTGGCAATTCTATAGCTCTGCCTAGCCCACTCCGGAAATGAAGGCGCGAGTTTACGTTATGTGTCATTTAAAAAAGTTAATACTATAGTGAAAGGCTTTGTTGCGGACCAAAATCATTGTAAAGTTGCAACGTGGAAAGTATAATATAGTGTATGCCATGGTACATCGTGTTTTATTGACCAACTTCAATAAAGGAGGAGTTCATCAGAACCTCAAAGAACCTGTCCGATTTCTCAAAGACGGCTGGATCTATTTGGAAATTTATTTTTTCTTTAATACTCTATACTTTTCAGATGGACCTATTGTCATCAAGTCAAGATTCGATGATGGGATCCTGGAGAAATCGAGGAAACTCTTCAAGTATTACAGACATACCTATAGAAATTTGAGTATTTGGAGTCGGTTTATATTTTTTTGGAAATTTCCCTTATCCCACTTATATTATAAATACGAAAGTTTGTGTTTGTGTGTTATATTTTGTTATCCTTTCACGCTGAAACGGCTTGATGCATTAATCTCTAATGCTCTAATGCTCGTCTCGAGATGCGTCAAAAATGACAGTGTTCTATGGTTTGGCGTTTACTTTGACGTATCTTGTGGCGGGCCTCACATTCAAGATGAGTTTATTAATACGGCCCTAGGAGTACCAAAAACACAAAAACTCAAACTTTCGCATTCATACTAAGATTAAGGATTATTATTATTGTTATAGTATTTGGTAATTCTGTAGCTCTGCCTACCCCACTATGGGATGAAGGCGTGACGGTGTGTATGTATTTAAGGATACCTTTACTAATTCGAATTTTAACTATTAGGTAGATTTGTGTAAATAAGTATCATATTAGGGGACAACATTTATTAATTCAATTATATTGTTCTTGTTTCATCAGCGCCTCTATTCTAGGCGGTAAAATACAAATCGTTTTTGACCTGTTACGGTATTGTTTTTATGTCGGCTGCCGTTACGGTCAAGAAAATAAGAGCTATCAAAACGTTGACAATACGGCCCTGGGCCTCTATTCAACACGTTATAAACCATATCGTGTCTGATCTGTTATAGTATTGTGACCGTTTTGATAGCTCTTATTTACTTGACAGTAAAACAACACCATAACAGGTCAAGGACGATAATTTGTTTTTTACCGCCGGGAATAGAGGGCCTGGACAGTTAACATATTTTTCACTTCTCATGCTCGTAAAGTCCTTCTTTATGCTGGGTATAGGCTGCATAAAAGCGCATTTTATGCACTAGTGCATAAAGTATTTTCTTCTTTTAAGACTAAGGCAATCAGGCCTTACAGCCTTCACACAATACACCTTCATTTAATTGATATATTTTTATGAGATTTTGGTTACATCTTAATTTAATTACCTACGACATTTGTATAACTATCTAAATACAAATTTACGAATAATACCTATGGCGTGCATTTACGGTAAAAAAATACAATGCAAATATTTATAATAACTTGGCATTAAGCATCAGACCATAGTCAAACCTGTCAAACGTCACATAGTCGAAAATTAAAAAAAAAAGTTAAGAAGGTAATCAAGCCTTACAGCCATGCGCAAACATAACATTTTAATTACTTACATTAAATATAAAAAAATAATAAATTATCCTGTAAGTATGTGCTTCTTGTTTTATTTCCTTGCAATCGAAGTGAAAAGCAGAGTGTAAAATTCGAGCATAAAACCCATTTTACCCTTGACGTGACTATCCACACTCGCCGTTCCGGCTCGTGTGGCTATATGCACATCTTGGGTAAAATGGCTCGTTTTATGCACTTGTTGTACAATCTACTATGTATTGTAATTACATAGTGAAAATCCTGACTTGATGACAACTATGTTATCTATTGAACATGCATAATAGAAGCAAAAAGAAACTTTGTTCAAATTGTTCCATGTTTCGTTCCCACTTTGAATATTGTCAAGTTTTAAACAACCTCAAGAGTAAAGCAATAATTACACCCAGAATGTTGCCCCATCCCTCAATATTCGGCTACAAAATAAGCGTTCTTCGCGCTTAATAAATAAACGGTTATATAATTACTTTAACCGACGTTTAAGCAACCCCTCGAGCGTTGTTGGCTGCTGCTTTCACAATACGATATAACGATATAACGAGAATTGATTAGGTGGTGAGGCATTAAGGAAGCATTCCTAAGATCAAATAAAGTTAATTTCTCTAAGAAACTAGTGCTCTAACTCGAACCGTTTTGAAGATAATCAAATATTAAACTTGATCTGTTTATCACGTTAAACTAGTGTGATCGCGGGAGCGCGGTGGATGCGAAAAGCACAAGACCGGTCTGAGTGGAGACCCTTGGGGGAGGCCTATGTCCAGCAGTGGACGTCTTTTCGCTGACATGCTGACTGGTTAACTCAACATACCCTTTTACAATGAACGTAGATACAACTTTTAATAAAAACGATTTTATTTGCAATATTTTCAATTATTTTGTTTCTATGGATGTATAGTATGCCGAAGTTGATCAAAATAAAACAGTGTAGGTATATGTAGGTACATTTAAAAATATGGTGCAGCCTAAACGAACGCTTTATCCAAGTAGTAGCAATGTGACATATTTAGACTATCATAGTTATAATCTGATCTGATCACTATTGAAAAGAAATGTATTGGCTCATGAAATGTAGGTAGCTTAGTGCTCCGGGGTCATGTTATTTGTATAGGTTTTCTTTTCCATCACTCAACATGTATGGGTAGTCATTCCTGTGCGTTGCGATAAACCACGTGGTCAACTGGTTGTCATCCCATACATTTTGAGTCGTAGAAAAGAAGAACGTTAGTAGCGTTTGTATCTTGGCTAGGGCCTCTGTATCTAGTACTTTATCTTCAATCATTATTTCTGTTTCTATTTTACTTAACGAAGCAACGGAAAATCCGTAGTATGTTATTTATTTCTTTATTAAAGAGGAATTTAATAAACATTGACTCTCATGAACCTTCAACAAATAAACTTTATCAAAAGCGTGTTGCGTGGCTCCGTCTCTTACTTTGATTGGAGCAAAGAAACAAAAGACAGGCAATTTATTATGAGGCGGAGTCAGGAATAATCAAGGATTTTCTAATAATTCAAACTCAAATTTAATGGGACCCTACAACTCTTTGTAAAATGTTTTTATTTTAACAATTTTCCCATTGTTGTTAATTAAACATTTAATATTAAGTGGCCTCAAGGTACAAACAGAACTTGAAACAAATAATACCGGCAAAGTGCGTGTCGAACAAGCATTAATTTTAGGGTTTTAAAACACAAATGTAAAGTGCCAATAAACAACGACACCTAGACTTATAAAGATTGTATCAAATCGAGATCAATGTTTGGCCGTTTTTAATGGCTCAATAGTCTGTTGATGACATTTAGGATTGGGGATACGTTTAGTTACGACTTGTAGAGCTTTCTTTGCATCACATAATTATTCTTTCAAATACAAAAATCTAAAGAAAACTACGACGATTTTTGAAGACTCCAAAGATAAGAAGAAATAAATCGAAGGCCCCAGACAAGATGGTGTTCGTTTTAGTTATCCAAAATGTATAGGATTGACGTAAGCTGTCAGATGGTCGCATCGAGCGCCAACGGCAATTCCATACATTATGCCAGGTTTTGAAAATCGTTTACGTTAGCGTTATGCAGCTTGTCTAGCCTAACAGTACCTCGAGCACAAACTTTTGAAATATCGACTTATCATGGTCTTAATTTTTATGACGATTGGGACATTACCAAAACGTGTCTTTATACATGTCTGTGTTTACTAAGCACCAACGTGTTCTAGTCCAAACTTTTAAATTGACATTTTGTATCGTCATTGAGTAGTAAAGGTGAAGTATACGTGACAATGTATTTAAACGTGAATCTGTTCTAGGGGTTCGTGCTGCGGCTAGATTTGCGTATGATTAAAATGTTCGAGCTCAAGCTACAGAAGAAATAATAGTTTGTAAAACTGAATCGTTAAGTAGTTGGTCCGAATCTCTTGTAGCATCGACTTACGTAAGACCTGAACCGCATGTAGTGCTATTCTCTAACAAAACGTTGAGTTGTATTTAACAATAGCTTCCGACGGTCCAAGGTACCATGCTACTGAGCATGGTACTGTACACTGGTACAGTAGTAGGGTTCCGACGCCGTTCCTACAAACACAAAAAACTATCTTGAAAATGAACAAGTATTAATGAATTTCCCATTTAAAATTATTTTGTGCTGGTTTAGATACTAAACAATTTAGTCGCCTGTATCTCAAGAACCGATCAAGTTTGTTTAGTCGTGATAGTTATCCTTTTGAATTCGTTATAAGTTACCATTTTAGATATTTTTCTGATTTTCTGTGGTCACTAAACTAGCGAAATTCAATTTTTTTTCTTAAACGGTCTTCCAAATCTAAAAATTGAAACAGAAACAGAAAAAGATTTATTTCTTTCTGAGCATAGTAGTTTTACATATTATTCCTTACGATAGATACAAAAACTACAAGTCTTAGTATAAGTAAATAAATAAATATGGTGTGAGACAGGTCTGACCGGCGCTGTTTTTCAGCCTGTACCTGTCTCAGTGTGTGAATAAGCCTTAAGGGCACACTGGTTATATTCGTCGTAAAACATAAAACAGAACTTAACACAGAACAAAGAAATACTACGAGACCCACATTTGGTCGGCTACTTTAAATACAAAACGGGGTAGTTACAGTGCGACACAAAAGATAGAAATTAAATAATATGTAAAAAAATATACTAAATTGTTGCCATGCTTAAGCATTTTAATATGTAAAAAACGTGACAGTTACGTAGATTTGGTAATAACATGTACGTAATGGTTTTTAAGAGCTATCCAATTAATTAACGAAATAATTTTAATCAAAGTATAATATACTGAGTTACAATTTTATACTTCAACGAGGATCCAGCATTCCGGAGGAAGATTTTTAGTAGGACCTGAAGCAGGATCTGACCGGATCGCTACCACCATTATAACCCTTAACTGGCCGCCAAGCTGCAGTGTTTGCACTGTTGTGTACCGTTGTAGGATAAGACCACCGGTGAAATTACTAGCATAGACGCATTCCATCTTACTCCTCAGGGTTTTGTAGTAAAGGTTTCAAAGAATTTGCAGTCTTGAGATTGTCATCGAAAGATCACAAATGTCTATGTGCTTCAGTCTAATCTTACTATCAGGCAGCATTTGTGCTTGTTTGCCTTCTATATGCCTTAAAAAAGATGTAAAGACAAAGGCCGCAGCTGTGTCACAGAATAACAACACTTGTTCGCGGGGTGAAAGACCGAGGTCGGTAAGATTTTTTAATTGTAACTAACCAGCGTCCACCGAGAGCGTTTGTTTTACAACTTTAATTAAAGTAAGCTGAAAAACCGTTTTAGCTGCGGCAGTGAAATTGTTTTGCTAATTTATTTCACAGCAAGTTGCGTAACCCTTTAAAGTACTAATTAACGGAGGCCCTTTGTAACCGATATCTGGGGCTATATTTAATTTTGATTTTGGAACTGGGTCGGGGTAATTGAATCTGTTATTAAATATAGGATCCTATAGACAAAAACATTTTATAAATGGTATCTCTTAAATATATTAACTGTTCTGTTTGTTCAAAGTAACCGAAGAAATGATTTTAATTACTCGTATGAATTACCTTTGATTTGTTCATTCTTGGTTCTACGCTAAATTTTATGCTTGTAGTTTTTCTCACTGTCCTTAAATTATGGTGTTTAATCGATTGTGAGTATACAGTTTAAAATTATATAATTTAAAATCTACTTCTTTGTCTCATGTTTATGCCTATAACAATACGAAAATATAACTTTATATTGGAGAAATATTTGTAATATTTTTGCGGACATTGTACTCGGATTGGTAAAGGTTTTTGAAATACATAACTTTAAAATCGCTCAACCGTCGTCGGTTTGTCATGACGACTCAGAAACTTCGTGTCACTTTGTTCATATCACGTTTTTATTTCCGGCTGAAACCGTTCGACGTATAGTTTATGTCACAAACGCTGTATTTTTTATTGTTGTGCCAATATGTCCTGAGAGTAACAGCTTTCCGAAGCTACAAAGAGCGGGGCGGCCGAGTGCCAGATCGCTTACAATTTTACGGTTATTGTTCTACGTGTAAACGCACTGCTAACCGAGGGTAGCGGGTTCAGGGTGTAATCCTTTTAGGGCTCCTTTTATGGGCGTGAAAAAGTCAATGACCGCGGCCTTCTGTGGGATTCGGTATTCGGTTATTCCCACGTTCGGTGCCGAAGAACGCGAAGGTGGGCGATTTGGTATTGGTACCGCTGAGCCTAGCCCGGGCTGGCTTTGATTAACTAGCTACCAACTGAAGCACTATGCGGATTACCTCTACATACGAGGGCGGTTTGATAAATCAGTGACTTTAAGTAAAAAGAAAAACATTTTAACATATGTACTTTTTTTTTCTATTTCTGGACTCTTTGGTAGCTGGCTGTCATTTTTTTTAAAGGCGGGAAAATAAAAATTTTATCGAGTCATATGTCAGATATTGAGATCGGAAAATTGTTGAAAAATGGAGAAAAGCGAATTTCGTGTGTTAATTAAACATTAGTTTTTACGTGGGAAAACTATCAAAGAGACTGAAGACCGGCTCAAAAAATATTATGGGGAATCTGCTCCATCTCATGGAATGGTACACAAGTGGTTTATAGAATTTCGTTCTGGACGTACCACTACCAATGACGCAGAACGCTCTGGAAGGCCGATTGAAGTGACCACTGATGATGTCGTGAATAAAGTTCACGATATTGTTTTGGATGACCGTCGAGTGACGATACGCGAGATAGCTGAGACTGTACACGAAGTTTAGAACGAGTTTTTCATATCTTGCATAATATTTTGAGTATGAAAAAACTTTCCGCAAGATGGGTGCCGCGTTTGCTGACAGCCGATCAAAAACGACATCGTGCAAAAACTTCCGAGCAATGCTTAGTCAAATTCAAGCGTAATCCTAATGAATTTTTACGTCGATTTGTGACGGTAGATGAAACGTGTATTCACCATTATACGTCAGAGACGAAAAATCAGTCAAAACAGTGGACTTCTGCTAACGAACGGGCCCCGAAAAAAGCGAAATCCGTTAATTCGGCAGGAAAGGTAATGGCCACTGTTTTTTGGGACAGCCAAGGGGTTATTTATATCGATTATTTAGAGAAAGGTAAAACAATAAATGGCCCTTATTATGCTACTTTGTTGGACAAATTTAACGCAGAAGTTGTGAAAAAACGGCAACATCTGGCAAAGAAGAAACTAATATTTCACCACGACAATGCCCCAGCACACTCTTCAGCAGTCGCAACAGCCAAATTAGTAGAATTGCGTTACAATATACTGCCCCACCCACCTTATTCGCCGGATTTAGCCCCATATGATTTTTTTTTATTCCCAAACATGAAGAAATGGCTCGGTGGCAAAAGATTTTCATCAAATGAGGAAGTCATAGCTGAAACTGAAGCATATTTTTCAGGGTTTGACAAAAAGTATTTTTTGGAGGGTTTGCAAAAGCTGGAACATCGTTGGATGAAATGCATTAACTTGAAAGGAGATTAGGTAGAAAAATAAAATAAAAAAAATTAAAAAAGTTTTTGTTTTAGTTTAAAGTCACTGACTTATCAAACCGCCCTCGTATAACTACATAAAGTTAAAAAAAAACACGTATGAAGAATCGGATTGAAATTCATTTGTTTTCATTAAATATAACACATTATAGAGTGTTTGGTTGTGTTTTCTTATTTCCATAGTTTTTCAATACCTATGCCTACCACTACCACTACCACTTTATAAAAATTACAAGGACTATTATTCACCTTTACTTAAACAATGTTGCCTTCGCCGTTATGTTATAACTATAGAACGCTGTTACGCAATAATGAGTCCACAACTTTACTATTTAGCAATAAAGTGTCAACCCTTAATAATAACAGATAAAAAAGATAAAAGATGTTTATTCAGTAAGTAGCACGAGCACTTTTACACGTCAAAAATCTACCAGGGCTTCGCAACAGACCACTACTGAGAAGAAACGCCGCTAGAAACTCAACAGTCAGTCGTCTTTTTAAATACTGCTTATGATATTATCTAGCATTATATAAAACAATGAATCTAACATAAAAACATATTCAAACGTAGCTTGAGCAGGAAAATGTGTCAAAACTCAGAATTTCATAGGAACTAATAAGTAGTAGTAATGAAAAAAAATATAAAAAATATATACTTACCTATGACACTGCAAGACAACCACATATAAAGTTTCGATACATTCTCCCACAGAAACCGTGTCCCCTAGACAATATACAATATTTACATAGTTATTTATGACTAACTTATGATTAAGTTATTTAGGTGTTTAGTTTAGTTTGGGCCAAGCATTTTTATCTGTTAGATAGTCCTCGACCGTATAGTAAGCTTTAGATATCAACGACTTTTTCAATTAAGTTTTAAGTACTGGAAATGGAAACTTTAAAACTGCGTCAGTTAATTTATTATAGAAATGAATGCATTGACCTACAAATGATTTATAAACCTTCCGGAATGGCCCTTTTTTGTAACACAAATATAGTTGGTATGTCAGCTGCCTTACCCCAAACCAGAATATCGTAAGACATAACACTATAAAAATAACTATCATAAACTAAGCGAGCTGTCTCAACATTAGTTAGTTGTCTAATTTTCCTAACGGCGTAAGCTGCCGAACTTAGTTTACCTGCCAGTACAGCTATATGGGGACTCCATTGAAATTTTTTATCTATAGTTATGCCTAGGAAAACCGCTTTATCTACCATTAGAAAACACTCGTAATTTAGAAAATACTAGAATCTACCGGTTTAACACTAGGCAAAGCGAACCTAACACATTTAGTTTTCTTAGGATTTAGTAGCAAGTTGTTACTAGTAAACCAATTATGTAATTTGACTAGTGTGGCGTTTATCCTACTGTAGTCTACGGATTTTCTATCCACCTTGAAAATTAGTGAAGTATCATCAGCACAAAGTACAATATCGCAAAGTTCATCTACTATCGTTCATCTTATCGGTGGTAAGTCATTTATGTAGATCAAAAATAAAAAAGGACCTAAAATAGAGCCTTGAGGCACACCTATTTTCACTGTAGATCCAACAGATTGCGTTTTGTTTACAACAACTGTTTGAGTTCTATCACTTAGATAAGAAGAAATAAGGCTTAAAGCTTTATTGGACAATCCATAATGTTATAACTTTAAAGTAAGTGTCATATGTTCTACGCAATCAAAAGCTTTAGAAAGATCACAAAATATTCCTATTGCGTCGCAAGATTTTTCCCAACTGTTATATATATATTTAATGAGTACAGATGCCGCATCAATTGTTGATCGACCTCTTGTAAAGCCAAACTGGTTATTGCTAAGTAGTTTATTTCTGTTAAAGTGACCTAACATATCCTTCAGCATTAGTTTCTCAAAGACTTTACTTAAAACTGGTAGTATGGAAATGGGACGGAAGTTCGTTATATTACTCATCTAGCCTGATTTAAAAAGAGGTATGACTTTACTATATTTCATGAGATCTGGAAAGATCCCCTCTGAAATGCAATTATTGTAAATTAATGCTAGATGTGGTGCAATTACATCTATGATATGAAAGAGCACTTTAACTGATGTGCCCCACAAATCGTCAGTCTTTTTTAAACTAAGCGATTTAAATATCTTGATTATTGAATCTGAATTTACAGGGCTGAATTCAAAGTTTATATTACATTTACTGACATTAGTGCAAAGTAATGATTGAGCTTCAACCGCGGATGATTTAAGAAATTTCGTAGTATTAATTGCTTTGTTGGAAAAATAATCTTCGAATGCTAATGCAACGTCTTTATTTGACGTGATTTGATGGTCACTTGTGTTCAGGGTGACTTGATTATCAAGAGTTTTTGATGTTCCCGTTTCTCTATTTATTATATTCCATACAGTTATTACCTTTTTGTCAGATGATTTGAGTTTAATACTAAGAAAAATTGCCTTAGCAGTTAAACAAACTTGCTTAAAGGCCCTCGAATAATTCTTAACATAATTTAGGAAATCAGCGTTCTTAGTATCCTCCCTCTCTCTATATAGGTCATAAAGCCTATTTCTACTTTTATCAATGCCTGCAGTAGCCCATTCAATAAATCTGGTTTTTGACCTATTAATAGTTTTCATTTTAAAATTATTGTTAAATTGATGTAGCAGTACGCCAAACAAGTCTTTATAAATACTATTCCATTCATTCTGTGAAAAAGGTAACACTGAAAGATTACTCTGAATTTTATTTTTGAATAATTTCAAACGATTACTAGTTATAGGTCGGAATGTTATTGTGTGAGGTTTTTGATGAAAATCGTAGATGAAAGATGCCTTCTGACCACTATGGTCAGAATGAAAACAATTAAATATTTCTTTACCCAAACAATCGCAGTTACAAAAAATATTATCTAAGCAAGTTGCACTACTAACACCTATCCGTGTGGGTGCAAAGAACAGATTACCTAAATTAAAAGATTTAAATAAACTTAGTAACCTAGTGGTATTATTTGACGTTTCAAGTAAGTTAATATTAAAATCTCCACAAACTATATCATGCTTCTGGCTGTTACATGCTAATTTGAATACATGTTCCATAGTGGATTCAAATGTGCAAAAATCAGCCAATGGTGGTCTGTAAAAACCTATTATTATACAGGGTTATTGGTAAGTCGACCTATTCCCGTTAGGAGGTGATAGGGGTGACTATTTGCGATAATTTTGATCCCCATATGCATTATGCAAAAGTGAACCATTTTTGAGTTATCGCGATTTTTTGTTTTTTTTTAAATTAGTCGGAAATTCAACTTGAAAAATTTATTACACAAAAAGTATCAATTTAAATCTTTTTTTTTCTTCTGATTTACAAAAACGATTAAACACTGGTTGTTTTTCAATATTAAAACAATAATTATCGGCCCAAATTTAAAAAAGCGAGACGGAATACGAATTTTTTTCAATATTTTTTGCGATCGCTTTCCACTAAAATGCCTTAAAAACAAAAAAAAACGTTATGAAACTTGGCTTGCAGATTATTTTAAAAACTTAACTGTTTTCTTAGCTCTCCAAAACTGCATAACAAGTAGAAAATTATTTGGGAAAAACCTGAAAAAAAAATCATCACAAAGGAAGCGGGCGGAAACTAAAGTCACAAATGCCACTTCAAAAATAAAAATTAAAAAACATATCGAATTTATATCAACTTTTTTTATTTGCTTTTGTACAAGATAAACTTGATTTTCTTATGCAATATTTAAAAAAAAATCTGTACACGTTTGAGAATGCGAGGCCGAAAACTAAAAAATACATGTTTTTTTATCAAACTCCAACATAAATTACACGAAAACAGAAAAATATACCAATACATTTGGCTGACTGAAATTAGTCTGACTAACTTAAAATAAAACTAAAAATCGCTTACTTTTTCCATAAGTTAATGTTGTTATTTGTGTTTACGAGTATAACAGTTAGTTTTAATAGCTCGTTAGAAAGCTGGAAAAACGTCAATGTTTTATGTGTAATCTGCACGCCAAATGTATTTATTTATGTATGTATGTATTTTTGTTTTATTTTTATTTTAAATTAGTAATATATTTTGCCAGGAATAGTGCCATTCATGGTGGCTCTTTTATAATTATTAAAAGTACTCTTAAATCCAAAGAAAGAAAGGATATTGTAAAGCAATCGATAGAAAGGATTGTAGAAATTTCATGCGCAGAAATCGAAAGTTATACAGGGTTATTGGTAAGTCGACCTATTCCCGTTAGGAGGTGATAGGGGTGACTATTTGCGATAATTTTGACCTCCATATGCATTACGCAAAAGTGAACCATTTTTGAGTTATCGCGATTTTTAGTTTCCAATGTCTAAGCCAATGTTCAGTAATGCACATTATTTGTACATTTTCATTGTCTAAGAACAACCCTATTTCTATTTCTTAGCTGGAAAAACCTTGAATATTTTGGTGAATTAAATGTGTGTGTTTCCGCTGTCCTATAATTTAGTTTAAATCAAGAGGCAAAGCATTATTGCCAATTTTGGCTTGTTGGGGCTGTGATTTTTCCTGATGTTAGATCAAGGTGCTTTATAAATTTGTTTAAATCAAAGAAATTATATTTTTTATTACAGCATAATTATAGCATTATACATATATTAATGAATTAAAGTGAGCTATTATATTATTATGACTAAATAGTAGGTTAATACTTTGTGAGTATGGTAGCGCACACAGTAATTTTTTTAGGTATAATTTTAACGGTATAATTGGAAAGGTCACAAAAAAATCCTTTTGAATCACAAGATCTCTCCCAAATATTGAATATACGAGTATATTTAATGAGTACAGGTGCTGCGTCAGTTGGATCGTCCTCTGGTGAAGCCGAACTGATTAAAGTTAAGCAGAGTACCTATTTCTATTGAAGTGACATAACATATCTTTTAACATTAACGTCTCAAAAACTTTACTTAGAACAGGTAGAAAAGAAATGGGACGGAAATTAGTTAAATCGCTCATCTCGCCCGATTTCAAAATTGGTATGACTTTTCTATATTTTATAAGATTTGGAAAAAACCCCTTTGAAATGCAATTATCATCAACTATCATCGTGGATTGACATTTTATTGCTAAATGATTGTGGGATGACACATTTTTGCGTAACAGCGTCCTATGGGTATAGGTTAGTCAAAAAAGAGACATTAAGTAGAAGCAAAAAAGGATCGGTAACAACTGATTGTCGGTAAGTTATACGAATTTAGAACCCAAGAGTAGAAAAAACACATTATTTTGCTATTAAGGCACTAATACCTTGAATGCCAATTTTCAATCGCAAACGGAACTGAACAACGAAAATGCAACATAGCGTTTGTAGACTTATATTAACAATTTTTACCTAACTGCGTAAAAGCAAAGGGCAAATATAAATAATTGCATAACTCGAGCGAATTAAATCATACGAGTATCGGTTCAGTTTAGGTATGTTAATGTTACACGCTTCTTGTCAATATTTAAAATTTAAATTCACTACATACGGGTACCAAAACATTGATAATACGTCAAAAGATATTAACTCTACCGGGTAGAAAAAATACCCCCGTAAAAAATTAATACTCACGTGGCTGTGTGAATTCATTGTCACTTTCTGTCACAAATTTACTATTGTGATACGATATTTTTATAATTCGCCGCTCCCGGCGAATACTAAGATAATTGCTATTATCACAGTTTTAGTGTTATGTTATATTTGAAATCTATGGGTGCCAATGCATCGAGTACATTTTTCTTGAAATTTTCGTACGGTTATTTACGAAATTAGAAAATAATGCAATTTTATTCAATGATTTTGCTCATGCCTAAAATTACCAGAACATACTTGTATGGTGATATTAACAAAAATATTTATCGGCCCTCAGTTTGACAAACGCTCGTACCATAATCTTCGCGTGAAAATAATTCTACGCCATAAAGATAACCGCAGTTATAATTTTTTTCACGTCAAAAAACTGGCCCGGCTAATCAGATAACGCCGTTTAGTAAAACTTCTCTATTGGTGCTAAACAGTAAAACGTATTGATTGTCATCCCCTTCTTTTAAAACCTTTTTCATTAACACTCTGAGCATTTCACATCAAACTGTTTATACAGCACTAGAAAAGATTAAATGTGATGAAAGCTTAATCGACAAACGAGGACACCATGACAATAGACCACGTAGAATGTCAATTAAGACGGAAGAGTATATCATAAGGCACATTCAATTGTTTCCTTATGTCGATGCTCATTACGTGAGACAAAATTCCACGAAAAAGTACCTCTCAGAACTGCTGAATATATCGAAAATGTATCGTCTTTATAAAGCCTGGTTTGCACATGAAAACTTTGACTGTATTATGGCTACAAAACGCCAATACGAAACAACTTTTAACACCAGGTTCAACTTTTCATTTTACAAACCTAAAAAAGACCAGTGTTCTAAATGTTCTCGATACTGACAGGCTGACCCTACGACTCAAGAAACCCTCCAAGAAATGATAAACATCATAAAAACAAAGAAAGAGTAAGGCAAATTAAAAGAGACGAAAAGGAATCAGTCGACCCTTCAGAAACCACGGTGGCAATCCTCGATTTAGAAAAGGTTTTGAACATCCCACAGTCTGAAGTCGGAGCATTTCACTATAAAAGAAAGTTTCCTATTTACAATTTTACAGTGCTACTACTGCTATGCTACTCGGAGTAAGGGTTATTGTTATGTTTGGCATGCTCAAATTGCAAAACGAGGAGCTAATAAAATTGGCAGTTGCCTTTGGCAATTTTTACTTAATGAAAACCAAAGAGGCGTTCTAAACATACATTTTTACTCAGACGGGTGCTGTGGTCAAAATAAAAACTGATTTATATTTGCGTTGTACATCTTTGCGGCACAGAAGCTTCAATTAAATATCACTTATAGATTTTTTGAGACTGGCCATGGCCAGAGCGAAGGGGATTCGATGCATTCCAACATCAAGCGTGAATTAAAGAATAGAGTAGTATACACTCCCGACCAGTGGCGAAGCGTCACGTAAATAAATAGACAAGCCGGAGCAAAAAAAGGTGTATGGCGTGTGTACGTGTTTGCCCCTTCCATTATTAAAAAAACCATACCTACCTACCTTAATAAAATAGATGTCATCTTTTAGTTCCCAAAAAGCAGTGCTGAAGTAAGTGCGGTAACTGTTTCTACGTGCGATCCTTGCAGTTAGTGTTCACCACCTTCGCCATACATGACATCACTGGTATTACATGAACAGTGTATGTCAAGTATGACAAAAGTGGCTTTGAAAAAAGCCGTTAGTTGCGTACGCACACATTAAACACACAGACAATATAGTTAATTTACGTTAGAAATCAAAACACAGTAAAAATTAGCTTGCTAATACCTATCATGCAAAATAAAAAGTTGTCCTTTGTTAAAAACAAAACAAAAATAAACCAAATTAAATACATGCACTGCAGGTCTGCACACAGAAACCAAAAAAAAGACTTAATTAAACATATATTTACGAATAAAGCGCCAAACAATCCAAGTAAACCTAAACTATGTAATAATATACAACTCCGTATATGTTTCTCGCTTTGAACATGTTTCTTAGCTGAATTATATATATTGTTGATATCTGCAAAACCGGTTCGATTCCAAACACTGCTAGAGAAAACAGCAAACACGAATAGCAAAACAATTTGTTTAATTTGCAGCTGCCAGTCAGCCAATTGTATTTATCATATAATTCACTATGGAAGTGTTTGAAGAATCCTTCTCTACGCTTATAATCAATTTTTAGGTCTGGGAGAGCGCGTCCTAACTTAATGACATGTTTTTTATTTTCAAAGGATAACCTTGAAAAACTTGTTAGCTCATTAAGTAGGTAATCTGTAAGACAAGACAACACTCAATTTGAACCAATGCGGCCATATTTTGAGTACCTACAGACAGACAAAAATATTGAAAAACCACGAATATAACCTAAATTAGATTTGGGTAAAACCTATAGGTACCTAACGTATTAAAAATAGAATAGAAACACCAACCTCCGTCGTCGTGAACAAAAATAAATAATCCAAACAGTAGGTAACTACAAACACAGCACATGAACACACAACGAACACTTAGCGAGCTAAATTTCACTAGTTACTTGAATCATAAAACACTAAATAAATAGGTAATTCAAAAAAACTTTCACAAGAATTACACTATCTTTGCGCGACGACGCGAACTAAAGTAATGGCGTCGCGTAATATTGCGTAATGAAAAAAGGATGCAAAATATTATTAAAGTTTGAAGGTCGTAGGTGGCAGCGACGGCGTCCTCGAGAAAAGAAAGTGACGCGTGCTATACACTTAAAGTTGAAAATTGTTTGAAATAAGCCGGCGTCCTAGCGCGGACTAGAGCGTTCTCTCACTCTGATTTTTATTGTTTTCACATGCTGCCGTGTCTGTTGTGTGAGTTCGAAGCGCTAGAAAAATGTTTGAATGTTTGAATTCAAGTACAGCGGAGAGGGACCGCCGGACCGGCCGGACTTGTAATAATTTTGTGGGTGTAAGTTCGCGCGCAGTGAAATGTAACTGCGCGTGTGTACGAATATATTGTTATTGTTTCTTTCTTGTAGGTAAGTGAATATGTGCGAGCGAGTACTGCGATAGATTTCGGCTTAGTAAATAAATTGCGTTTTGGTTATGCATCGTATTATGAAGTTGGTAATGCAAGGTAAAGCTATAGTATACCGGGTTATTTTCGGTTTTACGTTTTGTTTGTATACCTACTCTATGCATAGGAATTTTTGGTAAAGCCGTAAATAATCGGCTTGTACGAACGCCTCGCGACTGCTCCCGACCAGATATACGCTATCATTATGAACGCGAAAGTAAATGGCGAAAAATATAATGACACAGAAATGTCGCAAAATGAGTTTTATAATATAAAGGAGTTGATAAACAATAAAAACTGGGTCAAAGATGAGAAAGGTCAGAAAATATCATGGACTCAAATAATGGAGGTAAGTGTCTCCTATTTACAACCATCAATTTTAAAACACAAATATGAATTCGATGCTGAATATTCCCAATCAGCTACAGATGCTGTCCAAAGATTAAGAAATAAGCGGGGCACTAGACAGGCAGCATCTCATTTAACCAACCCAAGTCCTGCAGCGGAACCTGAACTGCAAGTACTTTACACGGAGCCATTGCCAATAAGTAAGGCTTTACGAGTATATGACGACCTTATAAACCTCTGTAAGGCTGGAGATATTCCAAGCTACTATCGTGCTTTTTACGAGTCACTGACTTATGGAAATATCTACTCTGGAACCAATGATGATAATGAGGAAGATTAGGCTTATGACGGTGTAGAGTATTATTTTGTTTTTTGAGCTATAGGTGATCTAAAGTCTGATTTTATGTGATCGCGACGCTGTTTTAATTATTATTAAGTGTAAGATGAAAATCATAAGCCTGATTTTCATTAAAATTAAATAAATAAACACCAATAGCTGCTCTAGAGTCAATGATGACGAGGAGGAAGGTGATGATGAAGATTAATTAATAACCTGGTTTTACCTATTAAATATAACTGTTTTGTTAGAATTTGAGTCTGAAACAAGATGCGTCGAGTATATTAAGAAGTTACTGTTGATTTTTTACTTTCGAAATTATATCATTAACAAGGCTTTTGTATTTTTTTTTAATATTTTATCATTGAGATTTACGTTTTTTAATAGAAACAAGCGTTGTTTTTCTATTATGTGATGACTTTTGATCACTTTTGAAGATTTTTTTCTAGAGACGTTCTAATTATTTGATGTTCAGTGATTTGTTTAATAAACTCAAAGTTGAATATCAATTCGCTGTTTTATTTAAAAAAAACTTAAAAGCCTTTGGCAAAAACCACTTTCCTATAAGTTACGAGAATAAAAGTATATCATGTATTAATTTCAGCACCGGTCACCCTAAAAACCGGTAGAATAAAATGTTACGACGATGTTACAATACTTGTGTTTAGTCTGGAAAAACAACGAATAAAATGATAATCGACTTAATACATCAC
This sequence comes from Acleris sparsana, assembly GCA_923062465.1. Lineage (NCBI taxonomy): Eukaryota > Metazoa > Arthropoda > Insecta > Lepidoptera > Tortricidae > Acleris > Acleris sparsana. The sequence continues at coordinate 11,347,088 of OV281293.1, forward strand.
AGCCGGTAGTTAATATTGACTAACATTTTATTTTTTAAATATTTTTGGTTTGGTAAAATGTTACGACCATGTCACTAAATCATTTGGAACGCAAAAAAATTAGCTTTGTATAAAGGTAACTCCCACTTGTCTGTGTTCAGGTTTAACGACACAATCGATCAAAACATGTGTTTATTTTTTGCTGAAAAAACACGATTTTGCTGTTATCAGTTTGTTCTCCGGGACCATCGAATTGTTCTTTGTTTATATTTATATAAATACAACTGCCCAACGCTTAAGTACATGATCAAGTATCAATATAATACTATCAGGGGACAATGCCTTAGTCCCAAACTAAGCTTTAGGCTTGTATTACGGGTACTTGACAACTATATAAATAGTTGTACATAAAAAATTATAAGATATAGGGTAAAAGGCTGCATGAAATGTCACCGGGAGTGATGGAGGCTATTCGGCTCCGAGACTTTTTCCCGGTCGCTATCCCGGAGAGACCGCCCGTGACGCCGGCCCGCGGGATTTTGCTATAACGAATTGTAGCAAAATAGTAATGATTTTATATATTTCTATATGAAGCAGTAGAACCACCATCCACCAGTATAATAAGTCTAGTATCTTCCAGACCACCAACAGGAAAGTCAAGGAGATTCGTAATAAAATGTAATGAGTGTAGAGTGTCAAAAAAAGGTTGAAAATGGGATACGTTTCGGATATGTATTTCCAATGAAGAATTCTACGCTATGAAAAATGAATGTGGGTAACTAATAAGTTCCAAATCAGCGTGAACTTACTTAAATTATTAAAGCTTTAATAGACAAGTACTAGCCGTATCCAAAAGAATTTTGCACTATACAATATTATAATTTTGACGGCACGGTAGCATTACAAGGATGATACAGGGTGCATATTTTATCGTTGAGTTCTTTATTTTCTCACTAAGTATAACTCGTACAGTTGATATATAAATAATAATAATACATTCCAGGGGACAACGTCACACCAATTGACTTAGTCCCAAACTAAGCTCTAGGCCTTTACTATGAGTACAACGGTATATGTACTTACGAGTATATAGATAAACATATACTTAAATACATAGAAAGCATCCATGACTAGGGAACAAATATTTGCGCTCATCACACAAATATCTGCCCTTACCAGGATTTGAAACCAGGACCGCTAACTTCGTAGGCAGGGTCACTACCAACTAGGCCAACACGTCGTCAAGTAATCCAACGTCTATTTTTTTTATTGTTTCCAAAGAGGTTTATCGCTTTTACTCTCACGGAAACTGCGTCGGAGTGTTGTCTGTACACAGAGATGCCATCGCATCGCTCGTCTGGCGAATTACCATAATACATTTTAACATTGCACTAACAATGTATTTGAAATAAATCCTTCGTTTTACTTGGAGATACATTTAAAGTTAGGCTGACATAAACGACGTAACACAACTTCCATGCCCGTCAGAAGTGAATTTAATAAATTTACATAAATGCGATACTTGCAGTTTTGTTTAATTAAACGGAACTTTATTTGAGCTAATATTTAGACATGCATCTCTTTAAACTCACTATTAATAACAAATAGATCAAGCTAAAATGAATTAAAATAACCAAGCGTCAACGCTAGTATATAGATTTATGACTATTTTACAGCTTCAATAAAAGCTGATTGAGCATGAAACAAACAGTTGAGAATGGTTTTTTGAATTTTTGAATAGCTATAATAATAACTAAGATATAAGCCAACTCAGATTTGTTCCTATCTCTTTCAAGCAAAACAGAGTTGATTATGCAGTTTATACGGCCGAACTGTTAAATGACGTCACATGGCGTATCTGATCTTTCTGTGTAATCAATGTCTTAATGCTTGTATCATCCGTATTTCTTGGCTGACATTTTGATTGCACTTTTGGGGAACTCCATTCCGTAAACGCCTTTGCGGTATTGTCACATTTTGTTGAGAAATGCGATAAAATCCATGCAAAAACAATGGTAAACATAATTGTTGCGTGTAAAAGAAATGTAATAACATATTGTTTTACTACTGTCAACATTCAGAAACTTCGTGGTTGTGTCAGGATTGACATTGATCGGCCGGGCACTATAGTATAGGTACCCGTCTCTATGTATGTAATTAATATAGTGGGTTGTAAGAAATGTAATTGTTCTTGCATCCTCGGATCACCCCATATTTTTAATTAATTTAACGTTAATACGGTATGCCTACGTACTTCCCATCCCTTGTATACTTACTTATACAACCTTGCAACCCTTGTCCACTTACTGACATGCTGACGCCACTTTGTATCAGCGCGCAGCAATATCTCCCGGACATAGACGCGGGATACGTCTCCTTGGAGACCGGCGGCTTCTTTAAGTAGGGTGTGAAAACGAAAAGTGACACGTAAAAGGTACGTACTGCTTACGAAATATAGCAATGCGTCGAATTGTTTAGTACAAAGAAAACAGTTAACCTGTTTTTTAAAAAGTTATTTCAAATTTCAAAACAATAAACTATTGGAATAAATTTTACTTAATTTAATATATTGATGTCACAAGGTATTATTATGAATAATGTTGCACATAAAAACATTACAAGCAAGGAAAAAAAACATTACATTCAGACTTTTAAAAACATAAAAACATCGGATCTACCGTGTCTGAGTTGCTTCTGCCCAGATCCTGACCCATCTTGCTCGCCCGCTTAGCTCCCTGGCCGTTATATTTCTATTAATTAGGTAAGTAGTTTTGCCGTACAATATTATGAGATATACTCGTTATGCAACCTGACCATTATGCGGAACAAAATTTTATTTGTAATTCAATTAGCCTTTACAATAGTGTGTAGTTTAAAATCCTAACAAATACCTATAATGGGGTAATTGTCAATTATAAAATACTGTTTCTGAATAATGTTAACATTCGCCGAAGGGCTTTTATACCTTAGTATAAAACTTTTGTACCTTTTATACCTTAGTATAAAACTTTTATGCCTTTTATACCCTAGTATAAAAGCTTTGGTGTGCCAAATACATCTCGAACAATTGAAATTATGCCTAGTAGACGGATAATTATAATTATAAACTAGATCAGTCACAAAACCATCGATCCGCCCGCACACTCACTCATTCGATTCGCAGAACCGATTCATTAATACACGGCGACAGTCTCTAATGCAAATAATCCCGCGCTTGCTCCGCTTTTCGATGCGAGCTCCGGATATTATGTCCGACTGTACTTCGTAGGTGGAATGCAGTCGAAGGACAATATAAATGATAGGGTATTAGAAATGTTCGTAGTTTATGATTTTACTCGTAACTATGAACTTTACGCAGTTAGAAAGGACATTTTTGAAAAGACTAGGGCCTGATGTTTGATCAGTAGTTAAACTAACTAATCGTTAAAAATCGTAACTAATGGTTAAATTTTAACGAAATGTGTCAAAAATTCCAATTCATTTTTAGAAATTTAACAATTAATTGAGCTAACTACTCATCAAATAACGGGCCGTAACCGATCTTATGTTATATGTTATTGCGGTCTTGAATGTTTACTACCTACTACTATAAAACAATGTTTAACTCGTGGAGCGCCCCGGATCACTTTTTTTTTACATTTTAACTATTGGCGCGGTACGTTGTGTGCGCTGTGCATGGTGTGTACATGTCGATATTAGAAAGTTTGTGATCATGTTCGATATTTGATTCAACGCAACTCGCAACTTCGCAACTGCGAATATAGATGGCGTCATGAAAGTGTGTTGGCATATCACAGCTGTAAATTAAAATAAGCTTCTTCAAAGATTCCAGTCCAGGAGCATTCATCGGCTTAGAGCGCTATCCCCCGAGAGTCTGGCAAGGGGCCCAACGGGACAGCGGGCGCGACAGCCGGAGGCAGCCACCGCTGGCCAATGGTAGCCCCCTGTGCCCGTATTAAGGTCGCCTTTATCGCGGTGGATATAGCATTCGTCACTTTTGCACTTAAATACTGGTTATAGAGTGACAGATGTTTGTCCACGTTTATCCACATCAATAAACACTACGATAATAGGCCCTGTAATGAAATTGATAAGCTTTGTAGGATACATAAAATTTGAAAAACTTAAATATTTTATACGAAATTATGTTTAACTGACCCAATGAGCTCTACTGTCATTCTTACATATTACCAAGTACCCTATTAACTAAGGCGGTAGTGGTTCCGCGCTCCGAAAGATGCCGCCATTCATACATTAACGCGGTTTTAATACATTAATGGATAGTTCTAAGTTTGATATTATTATTATCTCAGTTACTGTAAGGTATTTATTAATAATATGGGCCTTGTTACTTTAATTCAACGATTTGTATTCAATTCTATTAAAACACGTAATCTTTGTGTCTATACATATTCTACGTATAACACTGCCTATACCTAACATTTCGTATAAGCCGACACAATTGCAAACGCCGTCTTGTGATAATTATAATAAATTCCAAACTGGCTTGATGAATTTGAATGTAACATTTTAATCGATAAATTACCAATAAATATGGATTATGTGTTTCGTGTCTATTTGTTGTTAAGTACGAGTATATTTTTAATTTGGCGTGTAACATTTATCATAAGCGTAATTCTTTTCTGTTAGCATTATTTTAAATCATCGCAAGAGGTTTAATATTGACCAAGCCAGACCTCATAAAAACTTTTTCGGGTTGTCCGTGTCGGACGGACATCGTGAAATAATAAATGTTTATTTTCCAAGTAGAAGAAAGAAGAAAGTCGACACGTCATATTTCGCTTTTCCTGTGGAAACTATCCTTTTGTTTCAAAATGTAATGATCCAATGAGTTAATTAAGGTTATATGTATGTCTAATAATAACACATCCGTTCAGCGGCTCAGCATTCGTCTATGCGTCTTTGTAGGATTAACATCTAATTATCCTTACCAATCCGCACATTTGAAATATTCAGGAGATACCAATGGAACAGCGCTCGGACCCGCGGCAACTAAAAACACTTACACCTTATAGCTGACCATTTATGTTCTTCCGCTATGTCAAAATGTTTAGCTATGTAGGCTGATATAGGAAAACAATGATCTGTATTGTCTGGTTACCTTTTTGTACATTTGTTTATTAGCAAGGTTGAACATCGTAAGACATGCAAAGTACTTCGCTTAAAACGTTTATCTCAATAAATTTTAGTCATATTACGCACGCTTCAGTGCCCAGTCTCCTAAATGAGATCCTCATTACTAGCTCCTCATTTCCGTAGGACTAAGCTGGCATTTAGGACGCAAAAAAATAAGTCGCGAAATTCCCTCAAAATAAAAAGCTATATAAATAAGGTGCCCAATTTTTCCAAAGTGTCCCATTTCGGCACAGGAAGTAAACGAGAGCTCGGGAATTATACCCCGCACTAATTGCTTCTCCCCTCTCTTCCGTTCTCTCCATACATTTTTCGTACGTCGCAGCTCAAGGAATTTAATCCTGCTTTTACGGTGCCAGTCGAATTACTGAATAAATAGGAACTCGTTGGATTTATAGACCGGGAGCTCACCTCAAAGTGTCTTACATAACTAAGAAAACAACCGTTTCTTTTGCTACGCTGCAAAGAGAAAAACGTTACACATTGAAAAAGCCGATCTAAGGGTCGATCTAAAGTAGGTTGCTATGAATAATCTGAGTTTGCCGCATCTTAGGTTAGCTCAGTCAGTCCAAGGTAATGTTGAAACACTAGCGTGTAAAATTAATTTAACAGTGTTAAACTGATTGCGAAGACAAGAATACTGAAGTTCAAAATCTACAGGTTCGGTGGAATAATAAAAAGACTTATTCAACAAAAAATAAGTGACGCCTGTTGTGATAAGGTATCAGATTAATGTGTTTTGATCGAATAAGACCTTAAATAAGGTTTACTCACCCTTAACTTAAATATAACACGACCCATCTATTTTTACAGCAAGAAGCTAAGCATGTTATTGCCATGACTAAACATTTGACGTAATACTTAAAATGTATCCTGTTTAGGCCCATTACTGAATATTTTAATTTTATATTTTATTTTGTTATTTGCGTATTTTTTGGCAGACGTCTGTAAAGTTTAAAATAGTAATATTATTAGAACCCGGCTATGCACTAATATCGGAAAATAACCTGCAAAACTAAATCTATGCTTTCCTGTACAGCTTCTACCTAAAAGGCCGCTTCTATTTTTCTGTGATACTTTTTTGGAGTTCATCAGGGCACATTTTAAATCCTGCACAGGCGACCAAACGTTATGCTACGTGCGAGAGCTTTTAAGAAATTTAAATATTGAGCTACCGGAGAGCGCGGGCATGATGAAGTAACAAATCACATTGTTGTAGAAAAAGCATTTTTTATTTTACTTCAAGCAACAATACTCATTATTACAGATACCAGACTAACAGACATCTACATATATATTCTTTTCCTTACTCATTTGGCTACCTTGGCACACTTGGCAAACCTGACTCGCTGACTTAGGAACTTGAAATTTGGTACAGGGGTTCCTTTTAGTGAGGACTAAGAAAGGATTTTTGGAAATTCATCCCCTTAGGGGTTAAAATAGGGGGGTAGCGGGAAACTAATTCTACGCGTACGAAGTCGCGGGCGTCCTCTAGTAACAATATATAACGTAAATCTAACTCCGAGGTGACAGAACAACGTGGTCCTGTTGTGCCAAAATTTATATGAATTATAGTTTTAAATATGGTCTTCGTAAGTTGAATCAAACGTTTTTATTTCATTATATTCTACATAAGAAAAGTTTTCATTGGATTTCTGCGATTATTGTTTGCTTCGTCTCAACAAATAATTCTTAGTGACTCTAGTAATATGGGTCGACCGTAAAATAGTGCGTTTTAATGTAAAATACTTTTCAAAGATGCTCCTGGGCTATTACAAGGATTTTCATAATATATATTTTTTTACTAAATATTCTTGTCCGAGAAAATGCGAATCAAATAATTTATATCCGATACTTTTCACCTTGTGTTGATTTCTCGGCAAAAACAACAACAATAAAACGTTCTTAAAATCACTTGTTATTTGCTGCTGGATCTGTCTTAATACCCTTATTATTGAATCTTTAATATATCTACAGTGCAGAATTAAACCTTTATCTCAAAGATATTTTCGTTCCGCCAATTTGTTAGTCCAGGCCATAATTTGTCATGGTTTTTACAAGTACATTATTTTTCAAAGCTGACGTTGTGACAAAGGTATTTTTCTGACCCGTTTCTTTTGTGACTTGAAAAAATAGAGGTTATTACTTGACATTTAGCCAGTGAACTGATTCAGGGCTGTCTGCGAGATCGAGATTGATACCCGGCGCCGGAGAGTGCTTTCTCGTGTTAACGCCAAAAGTTTTCAATGGATAAACCGATACAGATTTTGACGTGTGTTTGTCTTACTTTATAAAGAGGGTCGGAACATTATAATAGCTCGTGAATTTGATCAGCATTGTCGCGAAGTATACCCGAAGGGTTTTGTGAAAAAGTGTTGTAATTCATAAAAGTGATACATTTTCAAGGTGAGCGGATATTCGTAAATTATCATAGTATTACTCAAAAGACATATATTTTGTTATGTAATATTATCATTTTAAGAGCATCGGAACCGAGATATTTAGTTATTCATACTGGCGTAGGTACAAAAACTGAATTCTTAATCTTTAATATCTCCTCTGCGATATTATTTAACACCATAAATTATATATATCTATGTGTATTTCGATTTGGTCAAGTCCGCGGGGACCCGCTGGATGCAGGCCGCTTCCAACCGGGTGAGGTGGAAATCTTTGGGAGAGGCCTATGTTCAGCAGTGGACGACCTATGGCTGAAATGATGATGATGATGATGATGTGTATTTAGAGGTCATATCTATGTGTTAATAACTATGTAAAAACCATGCGCGGCCGCTGGAAAAAAAGAAAATATTCTTAATACAAACTCACCCAATGCCCTTTTGTTATTTACTTATTTATTTCATTGATTATTACAAATGGTAGTAAAACATTTAGAACGCTTCTTCTTCTGTAGGTATTACGCAAACAAACGAACAAGGGATTTGTGTACCGTGTTAAATGGGCAAATATTGATGTTCGGAGTGTTAGCCCAAACGTGACTGGTAAAGAGTGTAGCCGCAGAGGAAAACTATTAAACAGTACGTAGCACCTGAGGTTCAAAATAGTTGATTAATATATTTATTCTCGAAATTGCTGGATTAGTTCACATGTCGTATGCTCTCGTGGTATAAATATTGCGAACATATGTAGGTCATAAAAAAAATATTGATGATTTTCATATTTGTACATTTAGTAAAGCTCATTCAATCGTGATTTGCGCTTACATCATGATCGTGATACTCAAGTAAGTCAGTTTAGTTGATAATAAACCGGTCTTAAATATTAGTCACTTTCCCTCAGTTCTCCCTCAGTGTCCGGAGCCACGAGCGCTCAAAAAACGTGGTAACCCGAAGATTTTTAAGATACCGACGACCGCGCAAACGACTTAATTTGCTTTCCACGCTCTATCCACTTGCTCTTACACTTTTTATACATAGAAATGAAAATTTTGAGACTAATACAAAAAAAACAACAATATATCCCATTGATTTCAGAGAAAAGTTAAACTGTGGCAGTTTCCCAAAAACATAACCACAAATAAAAAAATACTACACAAAAGTATATATTTTTATTTTTAATTTTAATTTTCTGTGTGCTCTATGTTATATTCTATAAAAAATATATGAAAAAATACAGTAGTTCACATAAATTAACAAAGTATGTGCATATTAACATGAAAGCAAATTTAAATTGCGGAGCGTTTTTGCGACTTAATTGAAGTTCACCGTGAGTTCACCTGACCATGTTTATATTTTTTTCATTTAAGTGTTATTTTTTGTTTATTTCCGTTCGTAGCCAATTTCACACTGAATCGATTGACATACAATTAATGGAAAATGCATTAATGTGAAAGACTAGGGATAGAAAATCGGTTCATGACGTAGTGGCAACCATGACTGCCGTCGGGTTACTATCATTTTTTGGGTGGCAACTAATAGCTGCTGTCAGGGCACAAGCGGTTAAGTACTATCAAACTTTTTATGTTCAATGAAAACAAAACTTGCTTGAACTACGTTTACAACAAAAAAGTTTTGCTGTAATAATTTAAATTAACCTACTGTGTCTAGGACGAGAATGTTTGGTGTGCCCAAAAGGTTCGGCTGGAGCGAGATTCTTCGGCTAACCCATCAAACACGCCCTTGTAAAGTGCGGATGAAGACAAACTAGCTGTGCTATTTTCTAACGCAACCGGGAGTTCATTGAAAAACGATATTTATTAAAAAAATATTAATATTGTTCTGTTAAGCGTTTACATTAAAATATTTAATATATTATTGCTGTTTGGCAGCAACTAGATATACTGCCCAAAAATTAGAGAGGCCGCGACAGAGAAATAGCTACAAGAATAGCAGCGTGTAGCGGCCAAAGGATATTTTGTGAGTTTTTTCAACGGTACAAACTTAACGCTATTATTTAACTTCGCCGCATCCGGCTTAACCTTAATGCATGTCCAGACCACTTAATACGTCGAATATAGACGCTCGAAAGAAGATTGTTCCATTAGGAAATAACACCACAGACGTTAAAGCGGTCGAAGCTCGCAAACAAAATTATTGATGCTCATTGTTTTAATAACATTAATTTTACTTAGACATAGAACTCTTCATCGCTAGCTGGTTCGTTGGTTGTAAGGGCTCGTTATACTTTGTGGGTTGTGAATTAACTAACGTTTGAAGTCTTAAAAGACAATTTATAACTCAATCAATCTATTTTGATCGATGCCTCTAGTCTTTATCAATGACAAAGCATTTATTGGTCACTAATTTTAGGTACCTATAGCTTTATTTTTCTTACTAGTATCGGATGAAGTTACATAATTATTATATATAAGATTTGTTAGATCATTCTCCCGAACTCATTATTTCTTTGTAGTAATTTTTCCATTCGCATTTTTCCCCGAACGCGATATTACCAGTCGCCTTTTTTCCTGCGGCAGTTTATATTCACAGTCGTGTTTTTCCGCTTGCGAGTTTTATCCAGTCGCTTCTTTTCCTACCACCATATTTTCACGGTCGTGTTTTTCCCGTTCCAATTTGTCGAAGATACAGAGTCGACGGAGCTCCGCCGCCGCGGAGCTCCTATTTCTGGGTGGTTTGGCCCTCCGGGCCTGATGCAAAACTAACATAACCTAAACCTACCTACGAATTACGATGTAAATACTTTTGGGAAAAGTGCGACTGAGATAGAAATCGAACGGGAAAAAAACCGACTGGGAAAAAAGTCGAACAACAAAAAAAGCGACTAATAAAATCAAATGGTGAAAAATAAAATTAGGTAATATCGCGTTCGGGGAAAAATACGAACGGAAAATTTAATACAAAGAAATAATGAGTTCGGGAGAATGCTTTATCAACCCGAAAATGTATGTTGTTTCATCAACAAACAGACCAATATCATTAACTTTACCTACCCTGGGTGGGAAGTCATTTATGTAAAATACGAATAGACCTAATAATAGAGCATGAGGTACACCGAATTAAACGGCAGCTTTATTAGACGGTGTTTCATTCATCGTCATCATCATCATCAGCCCACTTCCGTCCACTGCTGGACATAGGCCTCACACATGGCAAGCTACTGAGCTCGGCAGCCAGTATGAGTCGGTGTTGACGGCCTGCCCCGCCATAACCATAGCCACCGCCTTGGCCAGGAATAGCAGGGCGACCGGGAACTGGTGTCCGTGGTATATGTGTGATTGCCATGTGAGGTTTTGCCTATAATCGCCACGCTGGGCAGGCGGGTTGGCGATCGCAGAATTTAGTTCCGCACCGGAGATGCTGGTGCCCATCTGCGGCCGGTCGCCAGAGCCTTTTCTGTTGTAGGATTACCGTGTGCAGGTTGAGGTTGGCTTTGGTCAAGAGATGGTATTTTGCCCCTTTATCCCAGGTGTTCCATCAGTAAAATGTATTACAATACCTACATACAACTCACCTGTATCAGGAATTTCAGTTTTTCGCGTAAGAAATTAACCAGGTACCTATTTTTTTATTGTTGAGCTATGAAACACGGACGCATCTGTGATGGCCTAATGGTCTGATATTGTGTCTGTTATTATGGAGTCTGGTCGTGACCACGACCGTTGCAACACGATCGAAACGTCGATGTATACGTCTAACCTTTTTACACGATTAAGTCCCGTTTCAGATTTATAACAGTACTTACCTATGTTGATTAGTGTATTAAAATAACAGCAAAAGTTAATAGTTTCAGGAATCTATTTGTGAATTTATTAGCGCTTTGACACAAGTTTTGCGCTCAAAATGTATTACCTAGTTTAGATGTTAAACTCGGTATGTTTTGGTGTTTTAGATAGCAACTTTGGTTTTAGAACTTTGATTTTAGTCGAATAGCGGTTTCGGGTCAAATTTTTTAGTAATTAAACAAAACATTTAAGTTTAATTTCTCTGAATATAAAGTAACGTGTAAGTTAAAATAACAAATGAACGTCATGTGGTAACTATCAGCTATCGTTACGTTTACGATAATTATATTGCACAATATTTTATTATTTATACTCGTGTTTAAATTTAACCAGTAAACACAAACCCCATTCGCTTGTCGTGTGAAAAACTCGTTGCAATTTTAAAATTGTGTATGGTGATGATATCCACCAGGACTTCCCTCATGAAGTGTTCAGTGATAGAGGTACCTAGGTTACGTCAATGTCCACTGCTGCGACGAAGCTTACCGTTAGAGTTAGACCTTTACTCAATACACGTGTTATGTTTTAATGCAAGACGTAGATGGAGTTATGTAAAATAATCAAGCGTCACAGTGGCTGCAGGGGTAGTAGATGTGTTTTCAGATGTTGAGTCCTGTTTATGGCAGGTGTCTATTTGGTGTGACATTGTGCAGATATTTGTTTCTCAACAGATTCTTTTCTTGTGACTGAACAATAGCAGGGTTTATGAAGAGTGGAAAGTGGAAGTGAAGGTGTTCAATTTTATTTAATGCGAAATGCTATAATGGAACTAATTCCATGGAATACCATTGTCATGCCATGATATTAACGAGGATATATAGTTTCTCGAACATACTGTAATCATAGGACATGTTTTTTTGCTATTGACGAACTACGCATGTTCATAGTTTTCAAAATATCAAAATATAAAAGTCGATTAAAAACTTCAAACCTACTTATGTACACTTTAATACATTTTTCATATTTATATCTCGGAAAACAAACAATATTGTAGTATTGTGTTTTCAATTGTTCAAGTTAATCAAGAAAGAATAAAATAAGTATGTCGTTGACTATACAAAACCCCAGATAGAAAACATGCGAGCTGCGGTTAGCTTTTCCTTGAAGTTTCCTCTGCCACAGAGGAGGAAATAATGAAATGTCTCTCGAGTCAGCAGAAAATTTCTTTTGAGTTGGCTATCCTGGGGAATTAAGATTGATGAATTACGTGTTGTTTTACTTTCGCCCCCGAGTTTTATTTCTGAGGAAAAACAGCTGAGGACGGGCGCGGGCGCTCGCTGTCTTTTGAAACGGAAGACAATGCTTACGCTAGCATATGTCTGAATATATAAATGACACTCACACCTGACATTTAATCTTACACAAGTACGGAAATGTGTTAACATAACGTATTTAAATTATTATCTGAATCGTCGGCTTGACATAACTGTACTCGTGTTTAGGTTAAAAATACTCTCTCTCGGTTTTCATACTACTATTCTACCCTGTAGTGCAAAGGTGCCTCTGTTTATACTGTACTTACTAGTAACGTTATCCGATCTTGAGCGAATTGAGTGAATTGACTCAGCGCTTTCTAAATTCAACGATAAATACAAATGTATTTCCCAGTTGTAAAAAAAATTGACTTTAAACTCGTCCGCTATTAAGTACTGTCAAGTAACAAAGAGCTAGCATAACTTTAATAATGCCAGTAGAATTGAGTTAAAATTATTACGAATATGGTCTTGTTTTTTGAACATTTTTTTTTTGAAATCTCTTCGTTCTTAGGGTGGTTTTTTTGTGCTGTGTCCTAGAATTAGTTCATTTCATCTTTGTACTCAGCCTTGGTCAACTAAACTTACATTAGTACACTGGGCACAAACTTTTAGGTACCTTCTATGAACTAAGTAATGTTAACGTATCGTCGTCGAGAAAATGTATTACGATTGATATCAGCGTCCTCTACTATGTATTTAGTACTTAAATTGGATGGCAAGTTGACATTGAGGTTGACTTTTGTATCGTCAGAACTACGCGGAATAGGAGCTCCGCTCAGCGGAGCTCCGTCGACTTCGTCGTACACTTCTTTTTAACTTTCCAAAAAAGTTAAACGTAGCCCAAAAATATTAGAAATCTATAAAAAAAGAGCAATTTATTACCTGTACATTATCTGAGCAAAATGAAAATGGCCGCCTTGCAAGATAATATTCTCAAAATTTGAATAACACATATTAAATTTATTATAATGATTTTACAATTTATAAATCGGTGATTTGACCATTTACGAATTAAACATTCCACGAAATGTATTTTTTATGAAATTAAATTACGTGGAACGTTGACATTGAATAGGTATTCTATAAAAAAAAATACGATATTTCAAGGGTAAACCGTTGGTGTGCCTTCTAAATGGGAGCAAACGATTATGATTCGCGAGTACAATCTGTAATCACGGATCTATTGTGCAACCACTCTTACAAATATGACCTCGGCCACTTCGTTTATAGCTCAAAAATTCTCGGTTCCAAATCGAACACGGCAGGAAAAGTTTTTGGGGTAACACTATTGTTTCAAGTAATGTGGAGATTGACGGTAGAAAATACCTATTCATTTTACAGAATGGGTAATAGCTGGCGTTTTCCCACTTAAATTGAATTAAGTAGTTGTATATAAACGGCTATTTGCTTATTTTTCTTTTTTTAAACAAAATTCAAAGAATTTCCCCCTGAAAATGTATATAATTAATACATCGCCATTTTCAGTGATTGACTACTGACAATTTTTAGGGCGTGAAAATAAACTCAAAATAACAACTGCGCAAAAATATAAAAAATGCGATTTAATTAATTAATTATTATTCAATTATATTAAGGATGAATTCATTATGTTGTGCATGGTCCAATTAGTTTCAAATTTAGAAATTTCTCTCTATCATGGATGCTTTCGATAATTCTCTTCAGGAACTCTCTCTAAATTATTAAATATCCAGTTTGACAAAAGGCCTTGGTCTCAAGCGGTTCTCCCAGTACGCTTCGGTGGACTGGGTATTAGTTGCTTATCAAGTGTAGCTCTTCCGGCGTTCCTGTCCTCTGCTGATGGTTCGATGTCTCTCAGTATTTATTAAATCTTCCACAGATACTTGACGTTGAGATATCGAACCTGGTGGACGCCAAGGATGCCTGGTGTGAATCATGCCCTGGAGTCGATGCCAAAGCACAAACATGTTCAAAGAGCCTGGGATACCCCTCGTCTTATGGCAATTCATGCAGCCCTTTTAGCCAATAGTCCGGACAATTCAGATCCGCCCGTCTTCTCGCTGTCACTGCTAGTGAGTCGGGCCATTGGCTTTCTTGTTCAAGAAGTGCCGGCCGCTTGTTCCGTCACGGTGCCATCAATGATCTGATCCGTCGTTCGCTTGCCACCGCCTCTGTAGCTGCTGTGTTAGAACCAGCTGGTATGATCAGAGACGATGGTAAACGCCCCGACGGAGCTACATTGGTGCCGTGGAAGCTTGGTAGGGCTCTGGTGTGGAACGCAACTTGTGTCGATACTTTTGCCTCATCACACATACAAGCAACCCGAAATCAGGCCGGCGCAGCAGCTGATCAGGCCCAGACCCAGATTAATGATTACGAATTCGCGGCGCTTGCAGTGGAGACTCTGGGACCTTGGTCTGCTGACATGAAACTTTTTATACAGACCCAGTCTGCCAAGCTTATCGACGCCTCCGGGGATCCCAGAGCTGGCGCTTACCTCTCCCAAAGGATAGGTTTAACTATACAGAGAGGTAACGCAGCCAGCATCATGGGTACAATGCCGCGAACAGCTATTTATTAGAGGGGGTATTCTTTTTATTATTCTAGTTTTAAGTAGATAATAGGTTTCACTAGTTTTTATTTATTCTAATTATTATTACTGTGCAGTGTATATAGTGTATTTTTTAATTTGGATGGCGGTGAATGTAATTAATTGTATTTAATTAATAATCCCATTAAATCATTAAAATTGAGCTATCTAAGATTCTTCACTATTTAAGTAATAAAAAACGGTTTGAAATTAGTTTTCAAGTTTGAATCTGTTGGTTGGCTAAATATGCAACCGCTTAAAACGTCACCCTTCAAAAATTACAACTGCGGAACAAAGTAAGAAACTTTGTCATAATAAATATTGTAATCTTGTATAGAACGTCGTTTTTTTCCCTCGTATTTATAAAAAAGACCCTCGATCAGCTCGCATGGCAGGGCTTAACATCTCGTGTCATTGTGGCTTGTTTTAGTCCCTTGTGGAACAATCTACTATTGACTGATGTTTTCGTAAATCTGGGTTTCGTAAATTTCGGTAATCAGCAGATATTTTCTAAGTGACTTTAAATTCCATTGTACACGACATTTAAGACTTCACGAACAAGGTAAATGTATAACATTCATGGAGTTGTATTTAATTGGGTACAAGTCAACCTATAAACAGATATAAAGCCGTAAATGGGGCTGCGATGCTAGAAGGCTCTTTGATAAACTTCCAGCGTTAGAATATGCGGAATGACAGGGCCCTAAGAGTCTTTACTAATAGTAGTAAAGATTCACTTTGTAATTAATTTTAATAGAAATGTAATATCTATGTGCTCTTTTAAGCAAAACATTCTGAGAAGACCAAAAGGAACTAAAGTGGATTCGAATCATCATCATCAATTTAAATCTTATTTTTGCCTTACTGTGTTAAGCCAAAATGAGCTGTAAACTTATAGAATATTGGTGAATGGCTTTGTAGAAAACATTTGAAACAATTCTAATAAACCCGGTAGGTACATAACTTTTTTTTATACTCTGGGAGAATCTATTAAACTTTATTTTACAATTATAGTATTTTTAACGTTATATCAGCTCTTATTAACTTGGCAAAAGGCGGCCTTAATGCAAGGAATACTAACGATATTTGCACGTTAAATCCAACAGTGACACTGTTAAAAATGAAACATTTAAAAGTTAATTCTTTTCAACCGAAATAATGTCACCATTCAATTGTATTCAAATAGTTTTTCCTTAATTTAGTGTCACTGTTTGATTTAACATGCGTAGTATACTTTAAAACAAAGTGGAAATAGCCTTAAAAGTTGAACATAAATATCAAAGTACGACTCTTTTGCACTTAAGCACTTCCATTTGTCAGTGTCTGAGTGATAAGGGCATTTTAATACTTTTTATAAAGCTTTTAAACTACCCGCATTCGCACTAGCGCCTGTTTGGCTGACAGGTGGTAATGCAGCCCCAATTGATTAAAAGTATTCCTGTGTCGATACAAAGAGTTGCAAAATTATGCAATGCATAATATATATGGGATATTTTTATACACAACATAGCATAATGCGTGTTAAGATAGTGTGGACGGTGTGAAGGCATTGAAAGGTGTATCTTGGAGTAGCTTGGTTGATTGGAAAGTTCTAAAATCTGTGTTATCTTTTTAGTAAATTTATTTCTATTATAATGTAGTGGTCAAACAGGATGAAGCCGCTGTCACTGGATGATTGGGCTGGTTTGTTAAAGGCTCAAAAAACATTAGTCAGTAAAATCACTTTCATGGATTTAAATCATTGAGAGTTGTGCACACCTCCTCTTTACACTTTCTGTTTTACGACAACAATGACTTCACTGGTGTTAATTGGTAGTCATAGTCAGTAAATGGAATTCAGTTTTTTTTAATCGTCATCAAATTAGGTGAAAAAAAACTTGGTTTCCCTTTATTATAATTACCCAAGTCAACTTGCTTTTTTGTAATTAGCAAAATTAAATTTACTTTAGATGTTGTTCATCAATGAACTGTCTGATATAGGTAATTGGTTCGATAAAAGAAACTCCTCTAATGAACATACACTTGTTTAGATATTAAAATGTTTTAAATATGCTTTGTATACATATATTATGTAAATTTAGTTACCTTACATTGTGACTTTTAAGTATATATACATATATAATGGTATAAGACTTTAGGTGTGGCAGCTACTCGCTGCCATTTCCACATCGACTCGCCCATCAGCAAAGTTCACCGCAGCCGAATCAACAACTAATACATAAAGGGTCTCAAATATTTATCAATCAATTTCCTACTCGACTGTCGCGAGACGTTGCGAATTGAAGAAAGAGCCCGCTAACTTCCCCTTCGTCATATCTTCCTTAGTCGTGTTGCTGTAAAATCATCCATGCACGAAGTAAAATAAATAAGAAAATTACTTTCAAAGTAAAACAACATGCGGAAAGCAAAAAGAAAAGTCAATAATAACACGTTTTAGCTTTATTTTGTTAACTGTTCGTCCGTGTTGCGGGAGGCGGAGTGAAAGAGCTTGGGACATGGTCGTTATCGGCTGGTCCTTGTGGCGTTCAATTTGCGGACTAATGCGTTCCGTTATTTTTTATTGATTCTGTTTCCAGGTTTCAGGATATTAATATCTCCTTTTGACCCTTCCTTTACGATTTTGTAGGTTTAAAACTACACTGAGAGAAAAGATAATGATGAAAACGGTAATATTTTTGAAAACTCTTTTCTCAGTTAGGCGATTAGCAACAATAGGATCTCTCTCCGAAAAACAAAGATTCAAATATATTTTGATGTGATTTCGATTTACAGTGGACGTATTTAGGTACTTGACATTTTGCGGTAAATTTCTCTTCTGTTTCTCATGTTTGTTTTTTTTTCTCATACCGGTAGGCCTACTTTGTTCCCTAAAAAATAAAATATTACTCATTACACATTACATCAAGTATATTTAAGGGTCTGACGGAACAAGCACGCACTGATAAGTAGGGTTTCCTTGTGCTATAGAAGGTCAAATAAAATAATGTAAATAAATATCAGGGCACATGATCATGCTTTGTAAATGATGGTTCCCGTTCCCAAGAAGTCTGGTCCTTCTTTACCGTGATTCTGGCTACGAAATTCCAATCATAATCTACAAGAGCAATGGACGAATAACGCGATAGCAAGATGCAAACCCAACAAGCAAAGTGGCTGAGATAAACTTTATAAACCTAAGATCACGCTTTAAAAGTGTCGTTACTCGTCAAGCGACACAGAAGCGATGATAAAACTGACGTAAAAGCGATACTTCATTAGAATAAGGCCCCGCCCCGGGCAAAGGGAAATTGTCAACAAGCCTGCGCTTTTTTCGCTTAAAATTTATGAATATCGTGTTCCGGATTCGGTACTTTTGGTATAAACTTCACGCTATGTCGAGTGAATTGCTTTTGTATGATATTTATTACCTTAACTAGTGTTGGTCGGTGACTTTATCTGCGTATACTGTTTTTGTTTTTATTTTTAAAAGTTTGGCGGTTCTGACAAAAGATATTATTAGGTTTGCGTATTTTAAGTTTTCATTTGCCCAAACCCAATGCAAACTTGGTGTTTTTAATGCTAAATGATGTTGGTTCTTATTTTATTTAAAACCCTGATGGTTGTATTTTTTTTGCGTAAACGATTTAAAGTGACCAAAGGCAACGTCAATATAAAATAATGTTGGTATTTTAAAATTGCATAATTTAAACAAAAGTAAAAATAATTATTACTTAGATCTGCGACCCTAGTCAAGTTGCATTTGACGTAAGCTACCGAGATATAGTCACGTGGTATATTTGTTCCAGTGAACATTAATTAAGATTTTATTTTGTATATATTTTGGAATTAAACACTAAAAAGAATTTAGTTTTATTGGAAAAAACCTTCGTAACATAACTTATTAACCGACTTGGTTTGTATTATGTTCTAGCGGTAAAGATAACGCAAAGGATACTTTTGATCCGGCAAAATTTCATGACGATAACCGGCTTCTACGTAAACGGAGTCGCGGGCAATAGCTAGATTGATCTGATTAGCATTCATTTAATCCTAAATAAATCCCGCTCTGCTGAACTCGTGCCAACAGCGCATTGCTTCCATTCCCATGCCGCGCGAAACCCACTTAAATATTTGGCCAATTCTCTAAACGACGTTACCCTAAATGTATTCCATCAAATATATGCAATTTGTAAGCATCACCAGTTTTATCAGGTAAGATTTCTTCCGATATACCTCGACTTCAAACCCGTCTCAAATACTTGATAAATTTTACGATACAGCGATAATGTACCCCAGGGTAGTATCATGTTTTCCGCATAAGCAAGTACCATACGAACATCTTGTGATGCAAATTTATGCAAAGCACAAAAGTCGATACGAAGTCTCTTGACGACTCGAACTAGCATCTTGTTATGTCTATGTGTGTCAGGACTAAGCACTTGGGAACTTGCTCCATTAGGCGTGAGACGAAGACTTTGTCAAAATTAGGTTTGCGGCTGTAACTTTTAAGGCACACACAGACACGTCTATTTAACACACAAAATGAGCTTATGACATGATTAAACAAAGTCACACACTTAATGAAATAAATTTATTAACAGACTTCAAAAAAAGGAGGAGGTTCTCTATTCGACTGTATTTTTTTAAATGTTTGTTACCTCAGATCTCCGACGTTTATGAACCGATTCGATTTATTTATTTCATTCGAATGCTTATACTTTCAGATTGATCCAATTCTTATCAAAATGAAGATTTGATGATGGAGTCCATGAGAAAGTGACAGAACTCCTCAAACCACACCTATAGCGATTCCGGTATTTTTCATTGTAACTCGTGCATTTGCTCTTGGAAAGCAGTCTTTGGTAAAATGGAAGTGACGATGAAGACCACCGGTGGCTACTGGAAATCTAAACGTTAACTATTTCAAGGGAGGCGATAAGATATATCTTATAGTTGAGCGACTATCATGAAGCAGATATAGGTTCAAATACATGACAATTACTTTTCCGCGGCGGCGGAGGTGTTGGACTACATAACAGCATAGTTATGTACACTAAAAAGTATAAAATAAAATAAATTTATTAAATAACCAAAAAGCAGACTTCACTTAGACTGACCTATATTACCTACCATTTTAAAAGAAGTTATATTTTGTAGTTTGAAGGCGGGTTTTGTTTTTTTAAACGACTTCAAAAAAGGAGGAGTTTCTCAATTCGACCGTATATATATATATATTTTTTTTTTATGTGTGTTCGCGGATAACTTCGTCGTTTATGAACAGATTTTGATGATTCTTTTTTTGTTGGAAAGGAGATATTCCAAGGGTGGTACCATAATAAGAAAACCGGGATCTGATGAGGGAATCAGTGAGGAGTTGAGGGAACTCCTCAAATATTGTAGCCAAACATATAGCGATTTTAGTATTTGAAGTGACTTCTCCAGCATTTGCATTCAGAAAGTATCATTTGCTGAAGCGGAACTGATGATGAAGACCACAGATGGCCACCGGAACTCCTTAACGGTTACGATTTCAAGGGTGGCGATAAGATAACTCCATTAAGATAGTTGAGCGACTACAAACTGCTTTTCATTATAAAACACTACTATTTAATGAAGGTCTGGAGTGGATCTGATGATAGAGCCGAAAGACAGTCAAGGGAACTCCTTAACGCTTTACAGCAATTACCTGGTGTTTGGTCTTGATTAATTTGTATTGATGAGAACTTTACACCTAGATGGGTTAGGTTAGGTTAGGTTAGGTTAATTTGAAATGTCTTAAAATTTCATATCAACTAGGAAGTGAAACTACTTAATAACAGCATATTATGATCACTAAAAAGTATAAAATAAAATAACTGTTTTAAAAAACAAAAAAACGCCTTCAAAAAACAAAAAAATAACTTCTTTTAAAATGGTAGGTACTATCAGCCCATCGGAACCTTGACCCACCATAGAACGTTGTCACAGTGACGTTATGATTCAAGTTGTAAGAAGTGCCAAGCAAATGTTTCACAATGTCACTGTGACACTTTTCTATGATGGGTCAGGGGTCCAATGGGCGGATTGATAGTACCTATAGGTCAGTCAAACTGAAGTCGGCTTTTGGTTGAAAATTGTCAGTCGCCGACTTCAGCTTGACTGACCTATAGGTACTATCAATCCGCCCATTGGACCCCTGACCCATCATAGAAAAGTGTCACAGTGACATTGTGAAACATTTGCTTGGCACTTCTTACAACTTGAATCATAACGTCACTGTGAGAACGTTCTATGGTGGGTCAAGGTTCCGATGGGCTGATAGTACCTACCATTTTAAAAGAAGTTATTTTTTTGTTTTTTGAAGGCGTTTTTTTGTTTTTTTTTAACATTTATGTTATTTTACGGCAATTGCGCTTATCACTGCAGATGTTTTAAAGTTATGTTGCAGTTTTTACGTCTACCTCATTAGGAGTAGAAGGTTCGTTATAATTATAACATATCCCACCAAAATCATAAATTTAAAAAGTTCTCATGTGCCACCAAAAGTAAGGTAGGTATATAATTTTAAAAGTTATGAAAAAAATATTGCATTTCACACTTTAAAATAATAATCAAACGAAGTAGATTTCACCCAAATTCACAGAGTTAGTTCATTAAATTTGAAATCTACCATCAATTTCGCTTCAAACATCAAGAAAAACGAAAAAGCATAAGCCCGCACACATTTGTAACGGCTCGTCAATCGAACTTAATTACGTTTGTGTGGGCCGCGGCGGCTCGGCGACACTAAACGCGTTTGTAACTTAGACCCTGACCATTAATATTGCCGGGCTTGTTAGATTGCTGTCATCGTTGCGCATGCTGCCGGTTTAACTCAGTTATCGTGTTTTAGGTTGAATATTCATAGGTATTTAACATCAACCCTTTACTTTAGTAATTTATTCTGTGCCTGGCCTCATCTATGTTCAACTATTTCTGCAGTCAAATCGAGTCTCATTGTTGTAACAGATGGAACAATCATTTTAGTTAGTTATTATTAATAACTCAACAAGTAAAATATCGATAACATCCCACGAATTTTGCAATTAACGGTCTGTCAGACGTTACATTTTAATATAAATTACTCATATTTACGGATGAGTTTGACAATTGAATTGAATGTTAATATTAAATTTACATGTATGTGGGAGGCGCGAATCTGCTTGAATGGCTAAGGCAATCTGAAATGGTTAACACGACATTATGATTTTACTATTATTGAATAAGGCTCGTGATGACATCACGAATTTTTAATTAAGTATGTACAATAAACTGTAATTCTATGGAACTTGCTAACTATGTAAACAAGCCGCCATACTAAAATTGACATTAGATGTCAATTTCAATATATTGTTTGTTTACATAGTTAGCAAGTTCCATACAATTACAGTTTACATGGAACTTGAACTGACGTTTTTGAGACTACAGGGGTGCGGTGTCGAACGAGTGAACGAGTGAATGCGGCGCAACAGCGATTCGTTTAACAACGTTTTAGTTCCTTCAGAGCGTACAAAACACATTTTAGTGCATGCATTCTTAATTAGGTAACAAGGTTCTGTCGATAGGATGAAACGTATAAAGCTGCCTTATTGAGAATGCACGCTCTAAAATGTGTTTTGTACGCTCTGAGGGGACTACTTAAACCCGCCGCTTAAGTTCACTCGTTCACTTTCTTATGCATGAGTAAAAAAAAAACCGGGTTTACTATATTTTTTTCTTTGAGTTATAAGATTGTGTTTAATTTATATCTACAAAATGGAAATACGTGAAGTAAAAAAAAACTTCTCTGGGTCCTTATTTTTATTTGTAAGCCCGAAATCTTTATGATCTTTATTCTTAAGCAAATCGCAGCTGGGCCCAACGCTGACAATTTGCCATATAGTCTTCTTCACATGTTATTTAACTCGAGTAAGTAATTAAACACGATCTCGGTATTTTGCAGTTTTCTTTCAACGAGCACGCCGTTACAGTTTTCTTTATAGACTCATTATAACAATATTCGCAGCAAACCGCTCGCACCAGCCCGCGATAAACATATCAATCAAACTCGATTGTTCGCGTAACTCTAAGGGCGACGACCCACTGCGGCGCACGCTTGGTGATCGCTACCGACTTTAACATCAGTCTAAGCGATACATATTGGCTATCATGCTTACCTTTAATCCTTTACGGTATTCCTTTTCTTCTAATAACTGAACGTACATTTTTGGTCAGCGGACTTCTTTTCCTGCATGTTAACATAATATATCAGATAACCTTACTTATTTGAGTCTTAATTTCACCAAAGGTGAGGTCAAAAAGCCAGTGTTTCGTCGTTCTATAATAGTGTAGCCCATAGGCGAATTTGAACGGACTTAAAGCAGCTAAATACGGAATTTTATTCGAATTTCACGGTAAACCAACGTAGAACGCGCTTTTCGGTGATCTCGCCTTTGTTGCCCACGTTACTAAATAAACGTTGAATTGCTGCTCGCCCGCTGTGGACCGCCGCCTTAACCATGGCTTCAACCCGACGATTACCTTTTCCTTCCCAGGAACTGGCTGTAATTTGGTACAAATGAGTCGATGCTCACGACGATAAACACCCTGAATTCTGTCGTTTTCACCTCGCTTTAACGAATACAATATTTATATTAATACGGATAAGATCGACTTGTCGCGTGCGACCTCTAGAACGTACGGTCAACCTAAAATATCGCTAAAGGTGGGCCCCTTTTGAATCAAAACCTCTATCGGACTCATTGCGTGCCAACAAAATTCAACTGTAGAGTGGTGGGCTACTTTGTTGGCCGTCTGTACGCGAGCAACTGCCGAGTTTCCATTGAGTTGGGAAATACATTATGTTAGTTATTTGCAGGTGATCGACAAAGAGTGTAGGTTGTTTCAAGTTGTTTTTTCCTTTTTATACCATTTATTTAACTTGACTTTAGCTTTTATCTGGCTTTTCCTGATGCTTCGTTTACGCTAGTATCGCTCGTCGCCACTCCTCCAGGAAGTATTGATTTTTACGAGCAATTTATTTGCCAAATTTCTGCCCAAAATTGTTCACAGAAATGGGTTTTAACTAGGTAATCATTAATTGATTAATATTTCGTGTGTGTACCTATTAAATACCTAAAATATATACCTCTGGTCACAAATTGACATTTTTCTTGAAAAAAGTTCTGAGTCATTGAAATATTATTAATATTGTAATGGATATGTACTTACTTTGCTACTCGTCATAATGTAATTATCTATCTAAGGTTCAGGTCCATAGATTAATTGCCACTGTTCAATATTCTCCTCCAACATTCATAATTTAGCTCTCACGATTTAGTCCTGACATTTCTGTCCCAGAATGTCCCTATCCCGCGGGCAGACTAACGTTGACTTTGACGAGCCATCAGGGCGTTAGAGGGGGCTCTCTGGGGAGGGTAAGTGCACGTAAAATTGCGCGCTATGAGAACCCCTCCCAATGCTAATACCACGGAGGATGGTCTTGCACCAACTTGTCGCCCAACGTAGAGTATTCTTAGTGTACTAAGAATACTTTCGGGGATTTCGGTCATCCATGTATGGATGACCGAAATCCCCTGCATACTACATGTCATGAAAATCGTTGGAGCCATTTTCGAGATATATATATATATATATACCTGCAGGTGAATACACGGTGTTACACGAGGAAACCGAATAATTTTAACAGCGTATTCCAGACATTATTTGGAGTTAAAATTGTCGTATAATGTTTGCTAGATTCAGCTTCGTTTTTGAGATATTTGCGTTTATGTTTAAAAAAGTCATAATGAAATCTCCAGTACAAAACACCCTTACAATTGCGACGTTGCGAGCCCGCCACGTCTAAGTTGACTGTAAATTGACTTTTATTCAGAACCGTCATTTAGTATGTTTACATGTCAACGTCAGCTTAATATTTTTTCTCCAAAAACGTAAAAATATCGATAAATTAATAATAATAATCCAATATTCAATTGAATGTTATGACAAAAAAAAACAAATATGAAGAAACTTTCACAAATCTTGGAACATTGTAATTACTGAAGGCAAGCCGGATCAATTTTGGATTAGATTAGAACAGCATATGATCGGGATTCGGGATGAATGGCGTACTCGAGTGCTCACCAGTGGCGGTAACAGGCTGAAGAAATGGTGATAATGATGAAGCCGACGGATTAAAAGTATTCGTGCTATTACCAGTTCGTTGGAGTATCAAGTAGCAAAGTGTAAGAAAGACACCGACAGCAACGCACTGGGTACATACCAGTGGCGTAACTACAGGGTGGCAAGTCGGCAAAATGCCACGGGCCCCCAGCCCGAGAGGCCCCTCGGCCCGAGACAGCCTTCCGGCCCGAGAGGCTGCGAGCTCAGGAGTAACATGACGATTTTACTGAGAGGGCCCCATCCAATGAATTTGCCACGGGCCTCAGATGGTAAGTACTTAACGGAATCTTACTGGATGTAATATTTTTATGATATGCAGTTTATTTTTATTTGTTTATGAATGAATACTGTCGACAGGAGTAGTACTAGTCTTGTTGCGAGTTAATTTTGTAAACATTTCGTTTTATTATTGTAATTACTAATTAATCTTACTTATGCAATTCATGTTATCCACAAATTATACGAAATAATACACAAAATTCTTTTATTTTATTTATTAAGTAAAAGCATACCATAGATACTTTTATTTGCATCATTTCAACCCGGGGACGTCCTCTGCTGGACGTAGGTCTCCCCCAAAGACTTCCACCACGAACGGTCACACGCCTTCTGCATCTACCGGTGTCCGGCGACTTTCACCAGGTCGTCGGTCCATCTAGTAGGGGGCCGACCGACACCGCGTCTCCCGGTCCGTGGTCTGCACTCGAGAACCTTAACACCCCACCGGCCATCAGTTCTACGAGCAATGTGTCCAGCCCATTGCCACTTCAGCTTGCAGACTCTGAGAACTATGTCGGTGACTTTGGTTTTTCTACGGATTTCTTCATTTCTGATTCTATCCCGTAGAGAAACTCCGAGCAGCTCTCTCCATAGCACGCTGAGTAACTCTGAGCTTATTTAAAAGGCTCACTGTGAGGGACCACGTCTCCGTTCCATAAGTCAATCCTTCAATTAATCATTCATTATTTCTGAAGACACTTTGTAACGTCTTATGCCTAGTTTAACAACTAGATAAGGCTGACAAGATAATAAATATACCAGTACCTACAAGATAATAAAACTTACGTTGTGAAAATCAAAATGTACGTCGCACAAATCTTATATCAATAACAACAATGTCAATGACGCAATGTAAGTCATTAATGTCATTATGATTGCGGAATTAAGTGGCCAGTAGTTTTCAGTTTGATGTAAGGAGTTCCCATGACAGTTCAAGACTTTGCTTATAAAAATCCATTTAATTTATTTAGTCTCAGTAATAATATTTTGCTTTTACTGGCTTACTGCTGGTAGGCCATGGCCACTTGTTCATTTCATAATTAATTTTGTACCCAACGCCTTGTCGCAACCATTGGAGAATCCAAGAGCGAATAGTAAATGAACCCTAGTTCTTGGCCTATTCATAAGGCCCTAGAACAATTTGATTAAATAAACAGCTAGAATTGCCTGGTCCTCGTAGTGTTTGGGGCAAAAATCACACCAATTTAATCGAATGAGGCTGTTACAATATTTTTAACTTTGCGAAAGTGTAAATCTCTCTGCGATAGTCTGAAGCATGTCTAAATAGGTAAATTATTAGTAAATAGTTCCGATTGCACTTTTACGTAAATCCTGCTTTAAAACAATAATGCCTGACTCCAAGTGTTACTTAACTCTTCTAATGGAAAGAGATAACAATTGCAAACGTAGTAAGAAGTTTCGTTTGCATTTGTACGTAAATCCTGCTTTGAAACGATTTGTTTGACAAGGAAATTGCTCTATGAGTATGTCTGCCTCTTCTAATGAAAAGAGATAACAATAAGTAACGTTGCCAGCTTATCCTAAGGTGTTGATTTACTGGTGTAGGAAAAATAATTAATTTATTATGTATGAAAACATAACAAAAATTAAAATCATATTTCGACCTAGGTTCATATAATCTTTTTTGTTTCTTACGGCCTTAGGAACACACTGTTAAAATTATTCGGTTTTCTCGTGTTACACCGTGTATAAGAAAAAACATATATTAATGAAACTAAAACTGAATTATTTCAGTCATTTATTCAAGAAACAATTATCGAAACACCCAGAATAATAAATATGGTAACATCCATAATGATTTATCTATTACAATTAAGCAACCTAACCCGCTACAAACCTTCCTTTCAGCGTAGAACATAGCTGTTTCTTTCCGTCGGAACAGAATTGAGCTAGTTGACCCATTTTATTTTGACCCTTGGATTCTAAATAAATATTTTAAGGTGAGATCAAATTATGATGTTCTTTGTTTGTCGGGAGAACCAGCATATTCGATCTTTGACATCAAACGTTTGATAATAGTCTAGAGGTCAAATAGAGCAGCTATCATTTGACTTTAATGATATTGCTTTAGAAACAACTGACTCCACTTTCTGACGAATGTCATACATCGCAAGTTTAAAAGTAAAAAGAAATTACTAATAACAGCTTTAGACCGCTACCAAGCTTCAGGCTTACTGGTAGTACGAACTTGGACATAAAAATATTATTTATTATAACTTTCAAATTTTGATATCGTAACTAACCAAAATGTAACGGTTTATGCTTACACATAGCACTCAACTGTACTTCATATAAACCTACAATTAAGTACATAAACATCATAGGTAGAGAGTGGAACGAAACGCAAACCACGAGCATGTACCCATGTTTCCTTAGGAGCTAGTTGTTCCTCATTTACATTTATGATACTTAACTAGTCGTACATCTAATTTAACTATATACAATTCTGCAAAGTACTCCTGACATACAAACTTACATACTTATGATAAAATCACATTTCCGTCAATAGAAGCATCGCATGCTGAACCAAACCATTACTTTTAGCACTTAACTCATATTCTAGTACCTAGTACATTAACCGCCTACGCAATGATCGGAAAATCCCAAATAACCATTCGTTTATAAATTTTAAGTCTACAACAGTGTAAAGAGAACCGCAGATGAATTGCGTATTTCGCATTAAACTGATTGGACCTTGTAACAAATTAATCAGGTGAGTATTTTACTTATACTATATACAATGCCGAGCAAAATTAACTGGTCACTTTGTAAGAAATTTCATAACTAACGTAACCCCTTTTTTGCTTGTAAATATGTTAGCATTTTTAAAGAGGACCTTCGTTTATACAACGCACTATTTGCTTGGTAAACATTTTCTCCTCTATTTAACATTACTCGGATAGCGAAACTTTAAAGTGTATATTATACTGAGTTTTCTGCGGGGTACAAAACAAACAAAGAAATAGAATTAGTCTCAAGCAAATTAACTTTATATACCTGACACGCACTTCATCTGCATCTTTATTAACGAAAATAAGAGAAATAAGAACCAACTAATTAACCATTGATAATTGAGCTTACAATATTTTAATTAGGTAAGTACTTACTTAATGACTACACTTAACTACAATCTTCTTTAATAATAAACAAGTATAAAAATCTTTACGAGATAAATTAGCCATTCTCATAGTATTTGTACAAGCATTTGACGAGTTTATGTGTAGGTTTCTTAATCGTTTTTAATAGTAAGTCCTAATTTATACATTATGTTTACTGTACAATTTTCCATTAAGAGCTTTTAATTGATTTTAAGTTATTTCGAATGGTCAGAGGTAAATAGATTATATGTATAAGTACCAGCAAGGTCTTCAAAGTATAAGTAAAAAGTAACGTCTGCATGTCGGCATGATCGCGGGAGCGCGGTGGATGCGAAAAGCAGAAGACCGGTCTAAGTGGAGAGCCTTAGGAGAGTCCTATGTACAGCAGTGGCCGTCTTCCGGCTGACATGATGATAATGATGATCGTCTGCATTAACCCGAAACATGTGCGTGGTTGGAAAACTACTGATATTCTTCTGCAAATCTAGGCAACAAAGTTTAAAGCAGGGTGTTATTTAGAAAATGCTATTATAAGTGTATATGTTATATTACATCAATTAATATTATTCAATGTCAGAACAGGTATAATGTTGTAAAATTTAAAAAATGTACTGGAATGAATGCTTAAAACATTATGCTTAAAACGACATAAACTAATATACGAAATATAAAATAACTGAAAATTTAAATTATTTTAAATAAGACTAAAGATATGATAAAGCATGAAGTCTAAGAATGACCCCTGCGGCATTGTACTAAAGATTCTGGCAGCATTCTCTCGTTGAACAGCTAAACTAATTCGTTGAGCGAGGAAACTGCCAGCTCTTCGGTTTCCAGTGACGTCAATGAGTTTCTTTGACAATTCCTTAAAAAGGCTTGGAGCGCAGATTACGTATTGGAACCATCATATTGTCATCAATTAATTTTGTCTATTTCATCAAACTCTGACATTTAATAAGGCTCAGTATAACTGAGCCTTATTAAATGTTACAAATAAACCTGTTACAAATAAAATCAATGACTGTTTACACGGTCTAATAAATAATTCTTAAACTCAGGGAATTTGTTTATTTTATTTTTGATATCTTAATTGTTTACTTGACTTAATCTTTTACTGTATACAATACATTCAATGTACCTACCTAGTTCTACCAGGAACTATAAATAATATATATTATACATAAATAAATCTAACAAAAATAATAAATAGCTAAGTAAAGTTTTGACATATACCTACCTACTCAACAATAAGAAAGCGAAAAAAAAAGAACAAATACATACAGTTATAGTTTTATTTCAATCAATATGGCGTTTTTTTCTCAATCACTCACGTACCTGCTGCAATAAGGGTTGCAGCCACTAATTATATCATGCCTTCTTTTTTATGTCATATCATAACAAATATATTCGTAGACATCAATCTAGGTAGAAATGTGAATGGCAACAATGTATCTGTCCATAACTATTAGAGCGATAGATATATTCCCACATTTAAAACGTCTCCTATTACAAAAAGTTTTGCTTGTTATAGGAGACATCCCTGTATCACGAACATGTAAATAAATAACAGGCGCTAAATAACTCATACAACTTTGCGTTTGCATATTATAATCATGAGCAGAGTTCGTAAACATAAACGCTTTTGTGGGTCGATAATATCAGAGTATTCTAAAATACGAACATCCAACTCTCGAGCGGAAATACATGCAGTCTCTCCGCGATTTATTTGTTTAACAACTAGAGCATCAGTCAATCAGTATTTAATTACATATTACTAACAAATACCAAAGCTGCTGGAGCTCCCAAAAATATACAGTAATAAGACATCAATACTATATGTATAGACATTCCAGACTTTTTTTTTACAGGAAATTGATTTCTATTATTTGATTGATTTTTATTACGTTTAATTTTTATTCTGTGAAAAAGGTACCTACTGCGTGATCACAGAAAGGCTGTTAGCAATGCAATGATTATAATAATGTGCAATTGCGTGATCAACACTACACAGTATACAACACAGTCATCAGTCTATCTGTGATCATCGCACAGATACAACGACGTGATCAAGGATAAGTAGTCATCAAACTTCCCGTGATCATGATTTAGGCACAACTGATCACTCCAACGACAACCATCAGTCTAACCATGAACGACGCATCCAAGT
This sequence comes from Acleris sparsana, assembly GCA_923062465.1. NCBI lineage: Eukaryota > Metazoa > Arthropoda > Insecta > Lepidoptera > Tortricidae > Acleris > Acleris sparsana. The sequence continues at coordinate 11,377,974 of OV281293.1, forward strand.
AAACATTCAATTGTTTACCCGAAATCATGGGAATGCGTGACCACGTGCAGGAAGATCACTTTACCCAAGCTCGGCGCATATGCCTACTTGAATCGAATCAAGAAGTCCAAAGCACGCAATCAATATCCCGTAAAAAATCTTAACCCCCGCAAACCGTAATCCTTCTCCATATTCTGTAAGCGCCAAGGCAGAGTGCGCCACGATCAGGCCACCAACGACGGAGAGGTCGGCAGCTGGCATACTGACGGTTGACGGCCAGCTCTTGTATGTATTTACATAAACATGAGAGCAACACCGACAAGCAGTGCGAGCTGAGGCACAAGCGGCGCGCCGGCGGCAGACAGTCCGGCGGCGGCGAGCGCACTGGCAGCAGCCTCCACGCACTGCCGATACGCAGCCGGTTCCACGCAAGTCACCGCGCAGAAGTGCCGGTGCGCACACGCTCCGTCACACTCCGTCTCAAGCTTCACGCTGTACGCCCGTATGTATCTACAACATTCAAGTTGATTTTAGACTTCCAGTTGTGTGATATTCTAACAACAAATGCTAAATCATGAAATAGCTGTGACGTAAGACTAACTTTACCCCTAGATTGTCTAACTGTTATTAAATCTCGTAACGACTCTCGTTCAAGCTGGCTGACACTACTCGCCCTCGTAAGGCAGCCCGTCTACTAGAGCGGAGTGAGGCAGCAGCTCGGTGAGCTGGATAAAATCCACCAATAGCAATACTTCATTTTCCTAGCCTCACTCAGTGCAGCAGGATTGGTGGATTTTTTCTTACGTATGACGACGAGAATGAGTAGTGCACCAGCTGACTCGTCGAAATAGTTATAAGTTTTTTTCAATGTTGTAAGGTGGATTACCACTCACTTGCTAAAGGTGTTGGATTCGTGCGCGCCCGTCCTAAGTTTGTCGGCGAGACTGTGGAACGCGCTAGCCGACACATCGGGGAGTGAGTAGTGTTGCGTAAGGTTGTACTCTGCCTGCCAATCCGCCACGCCGGCGCGATTAGCGGCCGTCAGGTCCAGGTAGTACTGAGTGTAGTCTAGCACCTAGGGAAATCAAGCCACAACATGCTATAATTGACCAGAATCGCTCATTAGCAATGAGAAATCAATGTTTAGAATACGAACAAACATTGATTTCTCATCAAGATGGAGCAATGAAATGTAAACGAAATCATTAATTAAATGCTTTATCTTAGAAACTGTATCGAATAAAACAGTATCGACTACCCGCCAACAGAGATTTGGTGTTGTCTATGAAGATGTACAATGGCAACTGTGGAGCAATGGCAAACGAGAGAAGTTTTATTTTAAGAATATCACAAGTTAATCGAGGGTCAGGGTCAGGAAATCAGTTTTATGTTTTACCAAATGTAACCTTAACAATAGAGATCCTATTCAGAAATAGTCACTGTACCACCGTTTCGCGTGGAATAACAGAGTTATTCCAAGAATAATTTAAATATTTAGTGTCGTCCACATCTTTTTTGTGCTGTCAGCGCGGTCATATAAACTCGACACAAAGGAGCCATTTTCTTCCGTATGGGGAATGGGCCCCCAAACTCGTAATGCATCGTTATTAATAAAAAATAATTCGATTGGTACCTCTAAACCTAGAGGTTATTACAGTGGTTATTTTTTTAACCGTGTGTAAAATATGAGTCATATTGAATGAAACGATGAATCTCAATACACATGTGAATCAATTAACGTAACCGTTTCTAGTGAGCCCAAAAACAACTGACTTCTTTTGTTATATAAAAGCGGTTGAATGCAATAAATACATCAGCCGAGGAACTTGATTGAAGATAGTGATAGTGATGTGGAATTTAGATTGAGACGCTCGAGGTGAATAAAACACAACTTCGCGATCAGTTTGCATTTGAGCAAATTCCAAATCAAATGTAACAAAATAACATGAATGAAACAAAACAACTCGACTTCATGTTGACGTCACATTACTTTATCATAGCACATTGTTATTTCCTAGTCCTATATTAATACTATAAAAGTTAGTTGACAGAATGAAGCTTTGATTGACATCGTTCCGTAGTCCAGCAATATTTTTTTGCGGGTAAAAGATTTTTCATCATTCACTCTACTTTTCCAGTTTACGCATTCCAGGTATATTTATTATACCTTAGATTATAAGATGGAAAACGACCACACGTTACTCTACAATAAAACAATGGGATAGACATATCCCTATAAAAGTTAAATATTAGGGAATTTATTCAAGTTTGATCGAATCTGCTCTAATTCAACCACCTAATAATGGGCACAATTTTTATGATTACCTTTCCAGTGTTGGTGTCGAACTTGTAGAGCCTGAGGCCGGGGTTGGAGGCGCCCGCGCCGCCGCGGTGCGGGCTCACCGCTGGCGCCAGTAGCGCCCACGACACCGGCCGTTCTGGGAGAAACACATACCATTCAATGACAGCAATCCTTATCATAATATCGTCAAAATCGTGTTGTAAAACGGTCACTGTTACAAAAATATGTTCGCGGAAAAGACTGGTCTGCATTTTTGCGACCGTTACACTGGTTTCGCAGCCAAATCCAGAAGATTCTTGCGACCATTTTATTTCAAGTTTATTATCACACCTAAGCTTAGCGAACACGTACCATTGTCATAAATGACGCGGAATGTGTCCGCGTGTAAATGTCCGAAGAATTGGCCAGCGATGGAGCGCGCATGGCGGCGAACGGCGCGCAGGTAGCGCGCATCGGCGGACGGTGAGTGAGCGCGTGCACCGTCCGCACCTGGGGCAGCGTGCCCAACTATATAGACCTGTGGACAACATACATTTTTGACTTAGATCTACATATTTTAGAGTTTTCATAGGAAGATACGAGTGAAATGTTAAAAAAGGATATTTACGCGCCTCAAAGGTATTTCGAAAATTCGCAGGCAGATAACGAATATTTCTAAGTTTAACATCGATTAGGTAGACCTTATTCTAATGGAATACTTCGAGTAAACACCGTAATTTTTATCATGATTTTAATTCTAAGCCACGTAGGAGCGCCCAAGACTTAATTCTGCGGCTTAAAATTAAGTGGACAACGTCTAAGTTAACCATCGCAAATCGACAACGTCTAAACGACCCAGTTAAAGCCTTGTACATTCAATTTGTATTGCACTTTACTTGGTCAACCTGACGAGTATTACTATCGTACCCCTGACCTACATAACATACTAGCACTGCGTATGTGGCCGCCCCATACGTCCAACGATATCAAATTACGCCACATCCGCAATACATCGCGGGTATTTGCATCTGGATTACGGCCGGCGTACTAAGGTAACGTCAGGGAATGTAGTATTTTACAGTTAAGTACTCGCATATTGATAATTACGAGCAGAGGTTGAACTTTAGGTACCGATGACGTCAAAATGACGACATTTTGCACACACGGTGCTCTCATTTAGCAGAGGTTCTGGTATTAACTGGTACAAATAAATAAATACTATAATATTAAAACCAAGAACACGTGGAATTATGCCCAGTGTAGGGCCCCGAAGCTGTTACTATAAACAGTTTTATCTCATCAATTGAGTTTTAGCTATTGAGCGTAACAGGGGCTCTAAGGTGTTTGCCAGGGATCTGTCTGTTGGCCAAAGCCAATTGATGAAGCTGAAGATCGACGACGGCAGAGTCATTTCATCCAAACCTGAGCTATTGGCGGAAGTTGAGAAGTTTTATGGACAGCTGCAGTACAATACAACACCCCACGAAAATCTAGCTGAAGATCCGAGGGCTAAATTAACCCGACACTATACCGAAGATCTCCCCGACGTCAGCCTGTACGAGATTAGTATGGCCCTCAAAGAGTAAAGAGTCTGAAGTGTCTGTACGAAAACGCCACTATGTCCACCCGACTAAAGGACCAGAGCACGAAGCCTATTCCTCTGCAGCGGGGAGTCAGCCAAGGAGATTTGATCTCTCCGAAGCTGTTCAGCGCTGCATTGGAGGATGCTTTTAAGGTTCTGGACTGGAAAAGACGAGGCATAAATATAAATGGTGAGTACATCACTCACTTTCGATTTGCTAACGATAAAGTAGTCATGGCCGAGACCATGGTAGACCTCAATGCAATGCTCGCTGACTGCAGTAGAGCTTCCAACCGAGTTGGCTTGAGAATGAACATGGACAAGACGAAAGTCATGTCCAATGTCAATGTCGCGCCAGCTCCCGTGATAGTCGGAGGCTCTGCGCTCGAAGTTGTTGACGACTATATTTACCTGGGACAAACGGTCCAGTTAGGTAGGTTCAACTTTGAGAATGAGGTAACTCGTTGATTCCGACTCGGCTGGGCAGCGTTCGGGAAGCTTCGTAGCACCTTTTCGTTTAAATTACCGCAGCGTTTGTAGTCAAAAGTCCTTGACCAGTGTGTGTTGCCAGTGGTGACTTACGGATCGGAGACGTGGGCGCTAACAATGGGCCTCATAAGGAAGCTCAAAGTCACTCAGAGGGCTATAGAGATGTCTATGCTCGGGATTTATCTGCGTGACAAAATCAGAAATGATGATATCTTTAGTAGAACTAAGGTTACCGACATAGCCCGAAGCGAAGAACAGCTAAACTGAAGTGGTAGTGCGCGGGGCTCATTGCTCGCAGGACTGATGGCCAACGGGCTCAGAAGGTTCTGGAGTTGCTTCCGCGGACCGGAAGACGAGCTGTGGGTAGGCCTCCAACAAGATGGAGTGATGACCTCGTAAGGATCGCGGGAGCACGGTGGATGCGAAAAGCACAAGACCAGTCTGAGTGGAGAGCCTTGGGAAGGCCTATGTCCAGCAGTGGACGTATTTCGGCTGACATGATGATGATGATGATGAGTGGTGGGTGCTGTGGGTTTCGGCTCGCAACTATAGCGAAAATTACACTTATTTAGTTCAATATTTCCTAAACGATCCCCAAATCTAAAAATTGATAATACCATGTACATAATGACTTTTTAAGCTGTTGAATGATGCCTCACTCGATGTAAAAATCATTTTGCTTAGGTGGTATATACTACGTCAAATTACAGCGTTGAAGTACCAAGAGTCTCTGCGCTTGACCGCGGGCAGACGGACAGACGGACATCGCCAAACAATAATAAGTGTTTCTTGTTTGACTTCGAAACCCAAACAGGCGAAATAACGAACTATCAGAGGCATCGTAATCAAAATACGGATGACGACACATAAGTCAAAATTATTCCTTTATGAATGTCAATTCCGAGAGTATAGTTTAATATAATAATGCCTGAATTGTTAGTATTATTTAAATAATACACATTGTTATTACAACTTAAGAACAGTTTTTTGTAAAAATAGTTACTAATATCGCTCGATTATTTTGCTACTATCTCGAATGTCAGTATTCCTGAGTATACAAAGTTTAATACGGACCAATACCGACGGATACGCGGACCAATTTTCAACTTTTCATTACTAGTATTTCATTTTTAATCATCCTATGTTCAAATTGACATCACCGGCACCAAAAGTTCGACCCCTGATTACGTGCAATGTTTCCGAAACGAGCCAGTAAATTATGTTTTAGTTATTTATTAAGTTATATTAAACTTTACTGAGAGATTGCTAAGTTAAGGAAGCTACTTTAATAAAATAATCTTGAAATAATCTTGAAATATTCTTTACTCAATTACATATTTAGTCACACTTATATTGTATACCTTGTCATAGAGACTTATTATATTATATAACGATAAAAAAAATGGTTTCTAGGTAATATTATTTTCAAAACATAGAGTTTTATTATAATTCACCTTCAATAACTTCATACCTCTCTGCAGCAATCTCTGAACTACGAGTATATTTTCGGTAAGCATTTGAGCAGCCGCCATCTCCACGTTGAAAATAAATAAAGGAAGTAAAAACCGGTTGCGAGTCAGACCCACGCAACGAGGGTTCCGTACCGCTCGTCTCACACATGTGGCCGGTTTTAATGATTAATTATTTAATTTACTTTAGGGCTCGTACTATAATAGTTTTGACGATTATAATATAACAAAAACAAAAAATAGTTAAATTTTTAAGGACCCCGTTTCTATTTATACTCTTTGACGTTTTTGTTATTAGGATATATGTTAGGATATTCGTCGTAACAACATAAATCCTGGAAAAACCGGCTATAGATGAATATATTACGATTAAAAAGCTACAGTTCCATAAAGTTATTATAGATGGACTTACGGACAATGAAATCTTAGTAATAGGGACTTTCGTCGTTTTCAACCCTGTCTAACCTGCTTTGCATCCTTCACCGTTATTGCCTTCCTTGTGTGGTTCAAATTGCGCATATGTTACTAACCATAGAGCTATTACTAGCTCATGCCTGGTGGGTCAAGAATTATGGCCCTCGATTCGCAGTTCGTTATCGGACATATCTTAACCGCGGAATTAGTGTAAGTAGCTCAGTTCAACAAGCCTATAAGTTATTATACGGTTACGTTATAACAGCGGGCAAGGATAAAATAAAATAGTGATGGCGCCCGGTATTTTCAAACAGTGAGTTCAACATTTCAAACAGTGAGAACAAATATTGATATCTAGAGACTCTCTCATAACTTGCCCTTATTAATCTTTGTGTCTAAAGATTTTTAATTGTATTTTCTGTAAATAGTAATTTAGTGTTAATGTTAAATACGCTCCAAACCGAGCTAATAGGTACGGATGCAAAATAGTCCACTAATGAGGTATGAACCATATTTTTTCACTTCCGCGGTAGTTTCGTCAGTAAATAATCCTTTGCACCGAATGTATTTAGACCTTAGCAGCACTCGCTACTAAAATAGACGCCTCCAAATATATCAAAGGTGGGTATCCCAACCCATCCTTTAGTTATTGACTAGCATAATCACGTCTACTCACAACGTGTTTCTTTTGACAATTAAATTTAAAGATAAATAGATAAATTAAAATATAATAATAAATAAAATAAAAGAACTAAGTATGTACGTCCCAGTGGCTGCATTGTGAGAAGATTATCGTTATCGAAAATGTATTGGAATGACGGAAGGTGCCAAACCGTCGCGTCGAGTGCTGTGCTGCTGTAAATTTCATTTTGACAGTTTTTGACAATCGTTTAAGATAGCCTTAGGTATCTTGTCTAGGGCCACAATACCCTTTAACGTTAACCTTTTTAGGGTTTCGTACCCAAAGGGTAAAAACGGGACCTTATTACTAAGACTCCACTGTCTGTCTGTCTGTCTGTCTGTCTGTCCGTCTGACTGTCACCAGGCTGTATCTCTTGAACCGTGATAGCTAGACAGTTGAAATTTTCACAGATGATGTATTTCTGTTGCCGCTATAACAAAAAATACCAAAAACGGAATAAAATGAACTTTGAAGGGAGGCTAACATACAAAAAAAGTTATCCACAGAATATTAACTATTTTTTTATTTTTTTTTATGAAATTTATAGATAATGGTACGGAACTCTTCGTGCGTGAGTCAGACTTGCACTTAGCCGTTTTTTTATATATTTGATAATAGCCAGGGAACCACTTTGCCAGTCGGGTACGAGATAAGGTTGAGGGTAAAGTAACATGATTTTAAACCGTGATATTTAGACAGTTTGCAGGTGTTATGGGCCACTTACTAAATCTGACTATTAAATCATTGCGGTGAAATAATAATAATATAAAGTAGTTGGTAGAATAAGTACCTTATGGGCCGTTATCAAAAAAATTGTACATAATTAAAGGCTTATTGAAAACAAAATCACGATCGCTTCCTTTGTGTAACGAAAGTTAGTCATACAAACTATATGGGTAACTTTCGTCACACAAAGGAATCAATTAAGTTTTGTTTTAATTAAAGCCCTTAACTATGTACATTTTTTTTGAAAACGACCCTTATAGTAGTTATTTTAATACATAGGTATACACACGTTCCTATACATAAACTCATGAGTCTCATCACTGTTATTTACTTTGTTACTCTATTGATCTTATTTATTGTGGGCGTGGGCTGTATATATCACTAAATAAATACTTTTTCTTTCATTATTTTTTTGAGAACGTAAAAACATCAATATTTTTTCCTCAGCATAAAATGAACAACCTATATTTCTCACCCTAATCTCTTTTTATGAAAAACATCTACAATATTAAGCCTCATCAAGTTCAAAAATATAAGTTGCCGTAACCCGAGAACTCTTTGTAAATTACGTTCTTGCATATTTGAAAGGCGATTAGATTAACGAGGTTCTAATCTGTAATTTATTAGAGAGGGCTACGGAGGGCGGCCGGATTTCCCGTGGCTCGCCGCTTGTAGTTATGAGCGGCTGGAAATGTGCCTTATGCCAGTTAGCTTGCTTAGCCTGCTTGGCTTGGCTTCAGCTAGTTTGTATTGCTAATATACAAGTTAAAACAACTTTTGAATGAGTATAAATATATCAACCATACCAAGGAAAATCCACGAACATCTTCAAACTAACGACGCAAGTAAAATAGTTTTTTTTTACGAGTATTTCTGACGTACAAGAGGATAAAACAATGTTAAAGCCCTATTCTATTACATATCTTAAATTCGATTATGTACGTACATGGTAAAAATATGGATCATTTTCAGAATTCCAACTAGAGCAGACATAGACAGCACGGATATAGGGGTCCACAAGAAAATTAGGTATAAACTTTGCCTCAACGTTTGTGTAATCCTGTATCGTTCCCCGTATAAATTGTAAAGGAAAGACTATCGCGACACGTGTCCAGCTGTAAGCCCAACGACTGTCTCCGCTTGCTAAGAAGGATTTTTCGAAACGTCGGAATACGATGTATTTTCCCGCGTATTGAGCATGCTCGGAATGTAGAAATATTTATTCGTTTGGTATTGTTTCATTTTATTTGTAGTGGTTTAGAAATAGCACGTACCGAAAAAGCGTGCGTTAATTCGTAAAATAACCAATGAAAATAACGCACGTTTCGTAAAACGTATTTCCACTTGTGGTTTTAAGGTGGTTTTGTTGAAAATACCTGCTTAATATTAACATGCACCAAATATGTAAAAGTGTAGACATATCCTTGTACTCGTATGAAACCGAAATGAATCAATTTCACCATAATTAACATCCACAGCGCATAAATGGACGTTAATTGATCGGATTTGATTTCAATACATCGCCGGGGGATCGTGAAGCTTATGGAGGTATTGAAACTTCGATCAATCAAATTTAGCAAGTGACCAAAATATAAACCTGGAGCGTGCGTTAGTACACGTCCCAAGAGTCTACGCCAAATTCATAGAACAGTCACAATACGGGAAGGCTAAACCACTTGCTACTCTTCATAATGTAGCCGAGTCTGTGAGCCGAGTAATAGGCAAAAGCCTCCCTCAGGCCTCCCCACAATGCCCTATGCAGCGACTCCTGAGCCCCGTCCCTATAGAACTGGTTCAGTTCATCCGCCTTCCTTTTGGTCTGCTCTTCTTCTTTTGTGGCTTAGGTTCCACTGGGTAAAAAAAATGTATTATTTCATGGCATGCGGCAGACGTGACCAGTCAAATCCCATTTAAGCTTGGCCGCTGTGAGGTTCATATCGGCCATCTTTGTTCTGGAGCGTATAATCCTGTTCTGGATTCGGTCTTGCAATTGAATGCCCAAGGTACTACGCTTCATCGCACGTTGGCAGACCAGAACTAAGTTATATAGTCTTAATCTTGTAAAACTTATTTACCGCCACTTCCTCAGAAATCATTATTTTCCATTTCGATATTACCACCAATGTCCCTAAGGATAAATTATATTTTACTGCGGTTCTATCTTATCTAGTGTCATAAGAATTACGAGAATCTATCGTTTGCCCGAATTTAAATTGCCATAATTGTATCACATGCCATATTATTCATTTGCCATAAAGGCATTTTTTTCTGAAACAATGAACTATTCAGAATTGTTATAAAACAAATCGAAAAATGACCTGAAAAGTTAACAGATACAGTTTTTTTTTTATGGAAAAAATAATAATATTATGGCAAGTGATACAACCAAGGCAAACGAAATTCGGCAAAAAGAAGTGATTCAAAGAATTACACTAAACAATATAACTATAATACTTGCAACTAAGAGCTAACTTAAACTTGTATCAGACACGTAAGGGTCACAAGAAATTATTTTAAAATATTTTAGTAAAGTTATTTAATCTGCAGTGACTCATGCAGTAAAAAAAAATGTCGTCACTTGTTCAAGGGGGCTGGCAAACGATCAAGATTTTACGGCAATATGTGGCCGATTACTATCGCTGTCTTCCTCTTAATTTGTATGTTAGGGTAAGACGTCTGCACGTCTGTAAGACGATAGCATGACCACACATGGCCGTGAAAATTTTGCTTGCTTAGAGGGACTTTAACGAAGCGTAAATCAATACTGGGCGTTTATTCGACATTGCTTCAATACGGTAACCGAACATTTTAACATTTCTTGTGTTTTCCAAGTATGAAAATAAACGTAAAAAATACCGAAATATTTTTTAAGCAATGTCGAATATTGTCCCTGTGCAAGGATACAGAGGAGTTTCTTGTCATATAATTTATTCAAATTAAAAACACATACCATTTCACTGTTAGCTTCAGCCTTATTGAGCACGGCGTCGAGCCACTCCCACTGCTGGCGGGCGGGACCCCCGTTCGATTCCCGGACGCCAAACAAATTTGTGTTCAGGGCTACTATCCTAAGCTTGCTGTGGGACTGTTCTATCGTGTAGTAGCCGCCTGTAGAGAACGAATCAAGAATAAGTTGCGAACAATCTATAAACGATTCATAAATTTTAAATGAAAGAAATGGTATCTGTATTTTCACATCGAATCACTCAGTTTTTAAAATCGTATTATATATTTTCCTCTTTGTAAATTAAAAAAATTCTGACGTAGCTCAAACAGCCGCCAGACTCAAGTGGGACTGGGCCGGTCATATTTGTCGCATGCCAGATACCCATTGGGCAAAAACCACCACGAACTGGATCCCACACGACGGAATTCGGCGTCGCGGCAGACCTAGGCGCAGATGGCGAGATCAGCTCGACGCTTTTAGAAGGGACTGGCAGGAGGTTGCACAAGACAGGGATGCGTGGAAGGACGAGAGGGAGGCCTTTGCCCAGCAGTGGGACACCGTAGGCTAACAAACAAACAAACAAACAAATTAAAAAAAGCGGGACCTCGTACGCGCTTGTAGAATTCGTTTCCCGCTACTCCTCCTATTTATTTCCGTTGGGAGTAAATTTTCGAGTAATCCTTTCTCAGTGCTCCCATAGGGTACTCACGGATTACTCCCTTCAAATTTGAAGGCCCTAGATTCGGCGGTTGGGGCTATGCGTTGATATGGCAGTTAGTTTCTTCTTTCATATATTTAGACATGCGCACGCGATACGCGGATTGATACTAAATTAAATCTCACTTTCAGTTTTAGCCTTGACGTGCTTATTATTTTATATAGGTGCTAGAGGACACCCGCGACTTGGTACGCGTAGAATTAGTTCCCCGCTACTCCTCCTACTTCTTCCCGTTGGGGTCGATTTTCGGGAATTCCTTTTTTAGTGCATAGGTTCCTTATGAGGTCCTCATAAGGAACCTATGCAACAAATTAGGAATCTTTAGACTCACCAGTTTGGGTATTTGCATTGCACCAAGCTTTATGTGAGTTCGGAAGAGTGTGAAGTCGGATTGAGTTTTTAAACATGTTTCAAAATAAACGTATGTAAATCAAAAGCACTAATGAGTATTGATATCAACTTCGAAGCAAAGATTGTTTATGCAAAATTTGAAGTAGATTAGACCAGGGAATCACGTCGTCCCATACAAACTTTGCCCCTTTTTTTCACCCCCTTAGGGGTACAATTTCGGAAAATCATGTCTTATCGGATGCCTAGGTTATACAAAGAACACACCCTCTAAGCCTCAGGTTTATACGTTCAGTGGTTTAGGCTGTGCGTTGATCCGCCAGTCAGTCAGTCAGTCAGTTAGTGAGTCAGTCATTCATGACAAAGCATTTTATATGTATAGATAGAACGATCCGGGTGTATTATTAAATAACCATAATTAGGATCATGTCAAATGAATCATGACTTCTGAAACTATTGCAAATGGAGTGTCCCCTTTATAGATGAATGCCAGACTAGGTAAGTTACGAACAATATACTTTCAATACCGAGCTCTCGGCACTGCGGATAAAATGGCTTGCCTTGGATGAGCAGGGCTAAATAGGATGAATCTCTATCGGTGGGCAATATGCGGATTCAACTCTAATCGATTGACTTTAATGGAATCAACTTTTTGCGGCGATTGGCAGCGCAGGCGCTTGAGGCTTGAGGTTATTTTTACTTCAAAAGAATTCAAGAAATGAATAAGATGCATAAGGAAGATAGTGAGAAATTCAGTAGTTCGGGATTGGACTTGTGTAATAGGGAGTTGGGAGTAGAAATTGGGTACACACCTTATTAGGTGTCAGAAACAATGTTAACAGTCTAATGCACTAATATCTACACGCTTATCGCGACAAATATGAATTAACCTATACACAACCCTTCTTGTCAGTTGTAAGAATGGATTCCGTGTCAACATATTAACAGGGGTCAAATAGACAGTGTAGTTATAATATTAGTGACATCACCAGTTTTAAAAGTATGCAGCGCTTCCAGCGGCAGCCAGTGTCCCCAGAGAGTAGTAAGGTTCTCAGATGGCGGCGGGTCCAGATGGCCCAGCACTGGGAACACGAAGTGGGAGGAGAAGGTCCTTCCCAGCATTTCCGTCATGTTGCGAATCGCTTGCATCCTCTCCGCCTCGCCGTCGTAACGCGCTGAGATTATGTCTCTGGATAAATAATACACATTATTTTTCTCTATAATGCTCTATTGTTTACAGTATATTTTAGCTGAATTAAAAGGGCATTTCGTAAGTTTGTATGAACATTATGTCATATTTTTCTTCTGCGGCCACGGATTATTTTAATAATGGTTTGGAGAAGCTCTAAATACACATACTGTAAATGCATAACATTCAATGTCTTAAATGATATCGGCGCGGACATATTAAAGTACTAGATATTACGTTTTTGGTACCGACTATAAGTACGCCCAGGTATAAATATTGAAATATCTCAGCTCCGATGCACTTAAGAGCATGACATGGTTTAACAACATAATATGTTTATTTTGAAAAGATCTATCATACATAACATAATTCATCACTTGTACGAACGGCCGCTCACCATAAAAATGCATGAATTTTACAAATCATAGCAAAGCAACCATCAGTTTCAATAAGTCGAGTAAGAGTGCCGATGGTTTCTAACCGCTAACGTACTGTTGTACGAGGGTTTGAGCTCATGTTTTCGCTTGTTGAAAATGACATTAAATGGCACATTTTCTACTCTATCTTACCACAACCACACGTTTACGTTTACGTGTATTTATACGTAAGACTGGGCTACTTTTTCGCAACTTGTCGACCTAATGCGTCCTTGTTTTTGTTATTTAACAAAGTGCTGTCATACCCGGTCCAAAGCACAAACTCGACGTTTTCGGCCAGGCGCGAGCGCATGTGGCGCGCGGCGGACTCTACGAGCTGCAACGGGCTGTCGCAGGCGAAGTCGCCGAAGCGGCCGGCACGGTGCAGCCCCGACCCACCACGCTCGTCGGCGCGACGGCAATCTGCTGGGCCACGGGTCAGTGCTGAGCAAGCTATAACTTTAACAAGTTTAGGCAAAGGCGCGAGGCTGACGCATTGCAGCCCGACCCTTGGCATGCCGGTGCGGGTCACCAGCTGCAGCAGTGGGACTTTAGTGCCATATGCGGGCCACGGTTCAGTGAGGAGCGGTTTCAAGGAGCTCTCGGATATTCTGCGCGGTAAAAACTAGACTAGTACTCTTTAATGAACACACCCGGCAAGGCATATTGCTTTTGTCATGTTATCGTATTGTCTTTAACTCGGTCGCAATTACTATTATATTACTTAATTACTGTTATATTGCGGGAATATAACGTAGTTTACCGAATAGAAAAATATACCGAAATCAATGAACAAAAATCCAATAATAAAATCATAAATCTCTACGATTCTGAAATAATAATTGTTCATCTATATAATAACATATAGAATTCCCCAGCGTGTTGGTATAGGTATGCATATCATTATTAAATATTCGAATTATGTACAATTTGTACCTACGTCTTCTAGTGTCACCGAGCGACGAGTATAGCGGGTCGTAGTGGAAGTCGGTGATGTGCCAGAAGTAGCCTGTAACAAGAAGATATTGTTAAATTTACGCATATTTACAATACTACATAATAGTATCTCCGGAGAAATAACGTATGCTTGATTTATTGTGCGAGTAAAGAAGAACGAACATCTTTACAGGAAACGCAGGTGCGTTGCTGGCTTTGATAAAATACGGAGGAAACAGGAACAGATTGATAAAAGATATTTAATAAAAACGGCGGCGGAAAAATAACATCGTAAAGCTATGTATTTACCAAGGTATAACGGCAACGAGTGAAAGGCTGGATAATGAATTGTCAGTGCGATATCGGTACTTTATGTACGAGTACATTGTACGGTCTGTACCGATTGAATGAGTACAAATTTGATTTCCAAGCGCCTACCTTTATTTCAATGAGTCTTTTTTGATTTGCGCTGATAACTATGCAGCGGCCTAACGTGTAAACAAAGTAGTGGGCAGTTGTTTGTATTAAGGGGCTACCATGTCTATAACAGACGTTTTTGAGATTCCGTCGAACGGAATTTAAAAATAACCCCTTATTATTTTATACATTTTTAAAAACTTTACTACAAAAATACAAAATTAGATGTAACTTTTTCATCTTGCTGTCAATTAATTAGATCTAAAAAAATAATAATCAATATATCTAATAAATCATCAATCAATTTTTTGAAAGTGAAAAATATGACAATAAAGGCCAAAAAACTACCTGTTTGGAGTAAAAATGATATAATTTGATAGCATAAATCTCAATATCAGGGACTTGTAAAAGAATACTTGAGATCGCAGCTAGTATATAACATAGGTTTTAACAACTACTGAAAGTTTAGAGCTTTAGATCGAAGGTCATCTGTCCATGCCCCTTGAGGTATTAAGGTATTCGACCTCTAGGCAGGGTAAGAACCGGAACCATACAACAACAGCAGCTCGTTTCCCGGTGATTAAATTGTCATGGTTGAGTTCATATTAAGGCTCGTGTTTTTGAAAAATACCACCTTAACACACCTCATCGCATGTCATAATTCGCAACAAAGCTACATTGTTCCGATCCGCCTCATTTCACAAATAAAATTCCTCGAACTTTTCCGGCTACATAGCGCATTAAGGCGCGCCCAGACCGCTGTGTAATAAATTAAGACGATTTAATCCGGCGGCAATACAAATCTCTTGTCTAATTTATTCTGAGAGTCGAATTCTGTGGGATCTAACTTTTCGTTGGTACGTGGAGTTAAAGTTGATGGAAATGCCGAAATGCGAAGCATAACTGAAAAAACTGTAATAAAGGAAACTAGCAGTCTAAAATACATATCGTTTTATTAACAAAGTTAGTTACTAGTATTATAGCCCACTTGCAGAAAATTTCGGTCAATACGAGGAATATAACTTCGAATATCCTCCTTTCTATTCCTTGTATTGGTTTGTATGACCACAAAAGGATTATCTTCATCTTTGACATGCCACATTGCAATTAGTCCTCTGACAAAGACAGAGACGGTATAGAAATAGCATGTATGTAATTATACCAGTCCAGTTATAAATGTCTCTGAGCTCAACGTAGCGATTTGGATGTATGCACCGACATAAGCTGTCTGTTAACAGTTCCATTGCCGTTACGTGTGTAGTGCACAAACGATTGAATCGCATGACGTGCTACATACCATCCCTTTACACTCACGAGCACAAATAACAGGATCATATTTTACAGAAACTGACCAGATATTTTTGCTCGACGGTATAGTTTTAATCGCCACTTCCAGCGCGATAGCTCCCCTCGTGTTTAAACACGTAACGTGTTCATCAGCGCACGCTCATTTATCACACGTTTTTGCGCGTCTCAGACTCAGACGCAACTCTGATAAATTCGGCGAATTACGCGACCCGCTCGCTTCCGCCACGAACGTTTGAGTCATGTTTGAAGCGAGATTGGATTTACAAAGCCTCGAAGGCAGGTAGGCTATCTTTTGTTTCATTTACAGGTTTTTTTTTTCTTTAAAATTAATAATAAACTCGGTTGAGATTAGTTGTAGTCAGTTCCAAATATCATGTTTGTACAAATCAAACAACATAGTGGGAGATCCGAATAGAGACGATTTGCACCGGGCTGTTTACTCGATAAAAAGTATTTTATATCAAATTTAATATGCTGATTTTTCAGCCTACCTATTCGCCACATATTATTTAGAGTATTAAATTTGATATAAAAACTTTTCATCGAATAAACAGCCCGGTGCAAATCGTCTCCTATTTGGATCTTAGACCAAGAGATAAGTAGTATAGAAGTTTACGTAGGTCAGAAGTATTGGACGACCGGTAACTTACAATCATCATGAAACCTAATTTATATTTATGATTTCTTCAAACGTTAAGTTTTGTAGAATACAACTTGTTTAGCGATCGATACATCTCTCTCCTATGTTAGTTAGACCCATTTCATATTAACTTCGCAATACAAGACTAAACCACAGAGAGATCCAGTCAGCAACAAGACCACAAACTCACAGCGGGTCACAATATTCAAATCTATTGTTTAACGCTGGTCGTGCAAAACTCTGAAATTGAAACTCGCCGTTAATCAAAATCTAAATAATGTCAAGGCAGAAGTCTGCGTGCTTAGTAAATTATGTTTTTTGATCTGGATAAGTGCTTTTTTTTATGAAACGTCTTCAGGCAATTCTCAATACAATATTTATATTGATTCCATCGAAAAACACCAAGACAAATTAATCAAACACCTAGAGTGGAAATCTGAGCAGTCGGACTGTTTGTTCTGCCGCGGCAATGTCGTTTCCCTTGAGAGTCGGCGCACGCTTAGAGATCTAATATATTGCATAAAATTATTTCGTGTGAGATTGATACCCCGCATTTGCTAGGCAAAATTGGCCTTAGGACTCCTCGTATTAATGCTCAAGGAAATAAAAATCTATATCATGTTCCCTTTACTCGTAACAAATATATGCGTCAATTTTATTTTTCATGTAGAACTTTAAAAACCTATAATAGCATATTTTCCTTTGTCTTGCAATTTTATTCAGGTATCAAGGAGTAAGGATTTTTTAAATTCATGTTTTTAAAGCGCTGACCTTTAAAAAAGTTCAACTACTCGTATTTTTAAAGGTACATAATCCCTAAACATTAATTATTACAGTGAAACACCGCCAGAAAAACAATTATCACTTTGATAATTTCCAATAGATTTATATAAGATTTGTTTCGCATCAGCTTTGAATGTCGCCAACCTTAATGTAACTTTACAAAGGCGTATCGTATTCTAAACAATATTTTTTTCATTAAGTCTCCGATGGTAACTAAATTATTAGCTTATTTTAATGAACCAAAACCACTATTTTTAATAATTAAATCATTTAAATACTTTAATATAATACATAGAGTTTAGAAACGTCGAATCCAATTTTGCTTTTACGAGAAAAAAACTAAAATAATATTGAGACGCTTCGAAAAGTGAACCAAACTTTATTGCCAATTTAATTTAAAAGGGCCTGACGTCAAATTGTAGTGGGTAAAACCTGACTGGACTAAACCCTGCGCCTGCGTTAGTAACTTTATATTTCAAATTACTCTGACAGATGTCCCTAATTTAGGTTTTTGGGCCTGCTAAGGTTAAAATGGACTTAACAGAAGCGCGGAGATCTAACCCATGTGCTTGTCTTTAGGCCAGTAGAAAAAATATTATTTTACGGAACAAATTGTCCTCGTGTGTGATATCCATGGACTCAGTTTTCTAATATATCTATGGGAGTGTCTGAAAATAAACTTTAACATTAGTGAAAGCCATTAATTAAAATTAGAATTTGGTTAATATATTGTGAGCCATAACTTCTTTTTTGCCACTTGCTATATGCACCTATACTTTAGAGTACTTTGAACAGATTTCTCAACGAAAACGTACCTTTAAAAGCCGGCAATCGAGTTAGTATCTCACACTCATTTATGTAAATTACATTATGGGCTAAACTCACCAAATTACTAACTCACTAATTATTCCCTGACTTCAAGTTCACTTCGTTATGTGGAAACGCTCTGAAAATGTTTATGCATGCCGCTCTACAGTACTTAATTATAGTTTCATTAATATAGACTTCATTTATAAGTTATAGATAAGTGTTAAAAAAATGTTAAAAAGAACTTATCTAGACATAAATAGCAGCGTTTCTTTAAAATCAGAATCAAACCCATTATGCATGCATGCACTGCATAAAAATTTTTTTTGGTTGTCTTTCAAGCAGAAATGCATCATTATGTAAAACTAATACATAACATTTAATAAACTAGTATACTAAGAGTTTCTTAAATAAGGGCTTACTCGTACCTACAGAAATAAAGCAATAATCAAGGAACAAATTATAACGAACGATATAATGATAACGAAGTGTTCATCAAGCCGCCCCCCGAGGTCTTAAAAAACATCTATAAACAAAGCACGCCCCAAATTGTCATCAACATTAAAAGGAAGTAAAGTGTCTCCCTGTGAATAAGTGTGGGCTGTAAAGTTTATTATATCCATCAGCGGCGATACGAGGCATCTACACTCCGTGAGCACTGTGAGGTCTGAAACAGAGCTTCGCGTAAAACCATACTTACAATCATATCTAGAAGCGTAAAAAAAGCTCGCTTCATACGAACTGAATACAAAAATATTAAAAAAATGGTCTACATACTCGTATTTTTCATATATTAATATCGTAATTAGCCTTTAACTTGAAGTCCCGATGACAAAAGTTGCTTTACTACAATAAACAATCTCTTATGTACTAAATTGGAAATCAAAGGCGGTTGTATAGTTTTACAATATGGCTATATGCTAGATATGTATTATTTGCCTCTTTCCTATGTTATTTCAATCTGTGGTTGTGGATTTTGGTTTGATGATTTATGACAACTTACGTATATTTATTCAAACCTATTTTTTAGATTTCTCTCAAACCTTTCCATCATTAAACCACGCCGACAGCCACATTTCTCAATAAATCGCTCTCTATTATGCTTTATCTCCAGTTCTATTTGATATACGTTGAACGCTCCCTAGAGAGATTGGATCATGTATAAAGCGGCCGTTGACCGCCAAAACCTAGACGTCGCAGTCAAACGTAATTCATGCGCTGTGTACGTTTTATTATAAAAGAGTTGGATTAAAGTACATTTGTACCTAAAGCGAGCTCATCTCGCAAGGATTTCATACATGGCTTGAGATGGGAATTTCTAGCGCAGTACAAGATCGACTTGCCTAATACCTTTTTGTTTCAAAAAGAAAACGGTGTTTCTCGTAGACGTGCTACGCCGTAGATGCGCTACATCGTGTATTTGCGGGACAATTTGACAGGGCGGTATTCTAGGCGGTAAAAACCACATCTTCTTGGACCTGTCATCGTATTGTCAACGTTTTGATAGTTCTTATTTACTCGACGGTAATGGCGGCCGAGTTAAAAACAATTCCATTACGAGTCAAATACGATATCATTTTTACCGTCTCCACCATAACAACCATATTGCGTTTGACATGTTATCATATTGTCAACGCTACGAAAGATCTTAATGCTCAATCTACTTGACAGTTATGACGGCTGAGTTAAAAACACCACGATAATATGTCAAGAGCAAAAAAGGTTTAGCGGGTAGAATAGAAGCAATATATCTTATATTATAACGTTATGGTTCAATAAGGCGTCAAATCTGTTTAAGTATATGATATTCATTTTTGTTCTCCGCTAAATATCTAAAAGTTTATTTCGGCATTAACCTTTATGGTGATATGCTATTAATGATAAATGGTGTAAGGGGTACACTACATAATCTCGAAAAAAAAAAAACGAATTTCACAATTCCGATTCATCACGATTCCGAATTTTAGTTTCACAAAACATCACAATCACGATTTCTTTAAATTCCAATAGTTCACATTTCCAAGTTATTAAAATCCTGAAAACTATTTTACGAATATTACAATTCCAAATAATCGTAATCCGAATCCCGAATATTCATTATTCCGAAATTTTAGCAGCCCCAATTCTCTCGCAATTATGATTTGTTATTTCAAATAAGCGCCTGATAAAAAAAATTTATAATACCGTGTATAATGTTTAACATGCATAAAAACGGTAAGAAATGTCAGAAAAACACGACGGAGTTTTAGCTTCTCTTCCGCGAAGCTAAGGGGCTTTGCGCTTTGATGCAACTCTTACCTAACCTAACCTATCAAGATGACATTGACCTAATTTAGTAATGTGCTTGTCATCTCACCTAACTTTTGTTTCAAATAGAATACTTCAATTCAATTGAAGTGGTTAGTTACATCATTCCAATTTTTTACCGATGCGGTTTGTAAATTTATGGATTCAAATATTCGGAATTATAATTTTCGTAAAAAAGAAAATTCGAAATTTTCAAAATTCCTAAATATGAAAAACATTTCGTGATTTCAATATTCGGTAATATAAAATTCGAGATTTTAGTGTGTTCCCAGAATATTCAAACGTTCGGTGTGGTGTAAATTATTGGTACCGACGACTTACCTGTTTATACCTGCCTAGTTATGATGGGAAGAAAATATAGTTTCGATTGGTATGTAATATATAAAACAAACAAATGCCTATAAAACACGCAATTGCATTTTTTTTTAAGTTAATTTATATATTTTTATTCTTTTATACAGGACTGAAAGTTTTAGCATATATATTAGTATATATTCACCATTGTATATTACTTACGAGGGCGGGATGATAAGTAACTGGCCTTAGCTATTTAAAAAGGTTGTATTTAAAAATAAACTAGCGTAATTTAAAATGTGTGTCTCTGGCTATCTGTGTTCGAAATTTGAAATTCAAGGCTTAAAAAAATATTGATTTTTCTGTCATTTGAAAATTTATTGCGACGATTGTTTTAAAAATGGATAAAATTGAACAAAGAGCGGTGATAAAGTTTCTTTACATGAAGGGTATGAAGGGAAAATATATTTATGATGAGTTAAATAATGTTTTGGGGGAATGTGCTCTATCATACGCCACGGTAAAAAACTGGGTGGCTGAATTTAAACGAGGCCGTACAAGTGTCCAAGACGAAGCTCGCCCTGGACGTCCAAAAAGCGTCACGACTCCAGAAATGGTCTGCAAAGTCCACGATATGGTTTTGGCTGATCGACGATTGAAGTTATCAGAAATAGCTGAGACTACAGGGATCTCAAAGGAACGGGTACATCATATTCTAGATGAAGAATTAAATATGAAAAAGTTATCCGCCCGTTGGGTGCCGCGATTGCTTACGCCCGATCAAAAAAGAATCCGCGTGCAAAACTCGAACGAATGTTTGGATCGTTTTCAGAAAAATAAAGCTGATTTTTTGCGTCGTTTTGTAACAACAGATGAAACATGGGTTCACCACTACACGCCAGAATCAAAAACTCAATCAAAGCAGTGGACTGAATCTGGATGTTCGGGCCCCAAAAAAGCTATGGCTGTAAAGTCGGCTGGAAAAGTTATGGCTTCCGTCTTTTGGGATGCTAGTGGAATTTTAATGATCGATTACCTTCCTAAAGGTGAAACCATTAATGGAGAATACTATGCTAACCTTTTAGATAAGCTACATCAATGTATTCAGAAAAAACGACCAGGCTTAGCAAAAAAACAATCATATTCCATCAAGACAATGCCAGGGTTCACACATGTGTTAAAGCCATGGCGAAAATCGGCGAATTGAAGTACGATTTGCTGCCCCACCCACCTTATTCGCCTGATCTGGCACCATCCGACTTCCATCTGTTCCCGAAGCTTAAAACTTTTTTGGGTGGACAGAAATTTGCCACTAATGATGCCGTCATAGCCGCTGTAGAGGACTATTTTGGAGGCCTCGAAAGGAATCATTTTATGGAAGGCATCACAGCTTTAGAGCGAAGATGGAATAAGTGCATAGACCTAGACGGAGATTATGTCGAAAAATAAAATTAGTTTTAAAACCAAAATTCAAGTTTTTTTTACTTAGGCTAGGTACTTATCATCCCACCCTCGTAACATATTAGATTTGAAATAAAATGTTTTTTTATCGAATAAACAGTTCCGTCGCAAACTACAAGTAGCTAGATTTTAGTCTTTTCCTTGTAAAAGCGCTTTAATTTTATTTTTATTACTTGTAATTTTGGCCGTATCGTAACTCTAGCAAAAAAAATCTAATTTTCAAGTTGAGCATTTCCTTATCGGTCCACCAAATTTAATCTAAAAAATTATACCAACATGTACGCAATGTTTTTAAGAGTTTTCCAATTGTACCTCACTTGATGTTATAATGTGAAAAGAATACCTTTGCTTAAAGTGTTTTTTTTTTGTTTTAAGATTTTTATTTTACAACTTAGATGGCGGAAATTCAGTCAAAAACTATGGCAAATTACAACTTTGTAAGGACATGGCGAAACTACAAGGGTTCCTTGTTGACTACGGAACCTCAATGAACATTATATTCTAACATATTTTTGAACTATTTGATAAACGTCATTTGACAAAACTTCCCTAATTTAATGATATTAATCATTAAATTCGGGAATTAGTAGAGTGAATGTTCTGCTCCAGTTAATAGATATTATTATATTTAAGCCGGCCGTTGAACTAAGTCAACTTTTAATTGAAGGGTTACTCGGAATTCGTTTGGTGTTTCCTACGGTTTTTTGAAAGATAAATGGATTATTTGTGCCTAAGATCTTTTAATTACAGATTTATAAACGAACATTTAAATAATCTTTTCACAGTTTTAATAGTAATTTAATTGGCAAGACACATTTTATTATAATTGCATCCATTTACAATTCATCTGTGACCAAAATATAGTTTTTACCACTGTATTCATATTTTATACCTACCCAATAATTGAAAAAATTCAATTATTGGGTTAAGGCGTAACCACCTGTCAGTTATCGAGTGCATTAAATGATAATATTTTTGTAAGTATCTGCTTAACATTTTCTGTTCTGTCATTAGTCATTACTTTGTAAATATATTCTAAATGGGCCTTATGCTTTTAGTTCTTGCTTCAAATTTATAAAGTAATCTAAAATATTGCCAGCTGCCACTCATTCTCAAACGCTACACTTTTGCATTTAAAATATTCTGATTCCAAAAATTCATGCTCACGTTACAAAAACCCTTGAGCCATTTTTTACTTGAATTTTAATAAAAAGCCACGTCGCAAAACCCGGTCATTGAACTGATTAGAGAAGAGTGGCACATCTCATTTTAATAAATTTCAATGAAATATGTATCTCCTGTCGGTTTAAATAATGGTTGCTGAACAGTGAAATAAATCGTGTTTTTAACGCGGAGGAGGCGCACGACTTAGGAAGTGATTCTTTTACAATGAGATCTGACGTTAATATGATTTCTTGCCGTGGCTTTTCTTGAAATTATAATGAATGGTTTGTTATGAGGTTTTGCTATTTTGGCTCAAAATTTACTTACTTTATGCTTGTCACTTCAGCGTATCTAATTTAAATTGCATAACTTTTGCGTAAATCTTAGATCATTTAAAGAATCGAAATTGATGAAAAGAAACGTCAAGCAAATTTCAGTTCTTTGGTTCAATCAGAAACTGTGCGACAGCGGCAGCTGGCTTTTAAAATGAATTGGGGACTTGAAAGTGGTAATCACAATTCGTTTTATACGTTTAATCAAATATCGTGGGGTTGTTCGTAGGGCAGCTGCGCAAGTTGTAAAAAACAATTACTATTGTACTTATGTATTAGTCTTCCAAAGGAACCATATAATTTTCCGAGATAAAAACTATCCTTCGTCCGTCTCCTGGCTATCAACTATCTCTGTAGCTCGAGCATGAACATTTCGATCATTTATCACGTTATCGAATTGCTTTTATCTTTCGAAACGTATTCTGATACTATCCGTACTTCACATTTACTTCAGTACTCGATGACGATACGGAAGTCAACGTCACTGTCGTTTTACTATAACTGCCGTAAGACCCGTGCGTAACACTGAAAAAGGCGGCTATCTGCTGTATTAGTCGAAAAATTCGACTAATACAGCACCGAAACGAGGTTCTAAAACCTTTATCATACACATTTTCTAGATGACGATACGTTTATAAGTTCATCCGTGGTGTAGTACAGTAGGTACTGAATTTCAAGTCTACAATAGTAGATTGTTCAACAAGGGACTAAAACAAGCCATAATGACACGAGATGTTTAGCCACGCGAGCGAGCTTGCGAGCTCTATTTTTCACTTTGAATGCGAGTAAAAAAACGACGTTCTAAACAAAATTACAACATTTATTATAAAAAAGTTTCTAACCATTAAAACTAACAATTAGGTATCTTATTATTACTATCGTTAATCTAATATTAATGATGTTATTTGTTTCCCACATTTCCAATCAATAAAAGTTTGGTATGTTTTTGAATGAATGCCACTAGATTTTGGCGGCAAAAGATTTCGTATCACCTCTTTTGCTTTCTTTTCCATTCTGGAGTTAGGCGTTAATTCTTCTTCACTGGATGATGATGATGAGAGCTGTGTTGGTGCCGGCAGAGAATAGCACCACCCCATCTCTTCCCGTGGGTGTCGTAAGAGGCGACTAAGGGATAAACCGGAGGATGGGCAGCAGCGTCCTCCGCGGACTACATGGTATAACTGCGGTCGCCAACCCGCCTGCCAAGCGTGGCGACTACGGAATTTTCCCCCCAATGTTATGAATCTACACAAACAGCCCAGACCCCTAGTCCCCGGCGGCCCCGCTATTCCTGGCTCCGGTAGCGGCCATGGTAACGGCGGGGCGCGGGGTGCTTTAGGTAATCTCCGGCAGAGACCCGGCTACCAGAAACGACGACCTTTGGCCCTGGCAACATACAACTGCCGAACATTGCGGACCGACGATAAGTTGCTGGAACTGGAGGAGGAATTGAGCAAGTTACGATAGGGAATCATAGGTTTGTCAGAAGTCCGTAGAGAGGGGGAGGACATGATAACCCTGAAGTCCGGTAACTTGCTCTATTTCCGGGAGGGCGACCACCAGTCCCAGGGAGGTGTCGGGTTTATCGTCCACAAGTCCCTCGTGAACAACGTGGTGAAGATCGAGAGTGTGTCGAGCAGGATAGCGTATCTTGTACTCAGAATGACCCAACGATATTCGTTGAAGGTCATACAGGTATATGCTCCGACCGCGACACACTCCGACGATGAGGTGGAGGCTATGTATGAGGATGTTTCCAGAGCCATGCATAGCTTCAAAACTCACTTCACGGTTGTTATGGGGGACTTCAACGCAAAACTGGGCAAACGAGACGGTGAAGAGCAGAGAGTGGGGAATTTTGGAGTGGGGCGTAGGAACCACCGAGGCCACCTACTGGCCGGTTTTATGGAGAAGGAGGGACTCTATATGATGAACTCCTTCTTCAGAAAACGTGAGTATAGGAAGTGGACCTGCATGAGCCTTGATGGTGTAACGAGGAATGAGACTCATGTTTATCATGTCGACGAAAAAGCATATATTCAATGATGTCTCCGTGATCAGTGCGGTTAAAACCGGGAGTGATCACCGTATGGAACGAGGCTCATTGAATATCCAGTTAAAGCTTGAAAGG